>JAWUZG010000119.1:12180999-13514498 GCA_036785705.1 Acanthornis magna | reverse complement strand
CTGACAGACAAACAATGCTTTTGTTGCAAAAATAAGTGTGAGAAATAGTCCCATGAAAATTCTGATGTTAAAAAAAAAAAAAAATTATTTTCTTTGAAAAATCATTCCACATAAGCTTTTCTCCCATGGCATGGAACACAGGGAATGGTTTCTCCTGTGGTCAGAGGCAACTGCAAGATCAGCTGAGATTAGATTTAGATTTAGATTTAAAAAGTAGATTTAGATTTCAAAATTAGATTTAGAGATAGGGGATGCAGGAGTCAGATCTGAACATGGGCATGAGTGTGGCTGAACATTCACAGTCCCCTGTCAATGTTCACTGGTGTCTCCACCCCTGGGCACACCAGTATCAAATATCCTGATATGATGATCCTCATTCTGTGATTTTGATGCCATGTGAGCCGCAAGTTCATAGTCAGAAATCTGGGAATGTAGTGACCAGTGCAGTGTAGAGTGACTACAAACTGATCACAAGCCAATGGAGCAATATTTGTGTGTGGCACAGACCTGCAGCTCTAAAAAGTGATCATGCAGCAAATAGTGACAGTCTGCCTTCACCCCTTCTTGATCCCCCAACAACCATGAAATGTACTCAGCTGAAATATTTAACACTTTACTTGTGGAAGGGATGATTCCCAAACCCAGAGGAAGGTGAACACTCTTCAAATGCCACTTACGTCTTCGTATTTCCCTCCCTCGTATTCTTGTCATGTTTTCCTTCTTATCTGCAGGTCCAGTATTACCGTGAAACAATAAAGACAAAGATAACTTCCTATTGATCTGGAAAATAAACTGGGAGACACAAGGTGGGGAGAACAAAAGATAACCCTGCTGTGGTGCCTTTGAATGTTAACCCAGCACCTGTGTTTGGATCTTCTCCTGCAGATTGTGGCAAAGGAGGAAGCTGAGAGGAGAAGGAAGATGTATAAACTAACTTTAAAAATATGCTT
The DNA here is from genome assembly GCA_036785705.1 of Acanthornis magna. Taxonomy (NCBI): domain Eukaryota; kingdom Metazoa; phylum Chordata; class Aves; order Passeriformes; family Acanthizidae; genus Acanthornis; species Acanthornis magna. Next base: position 13,513,548 of record JAWUZG010000119.1, on the reverse strand, counting down.
GTCCGAGGTCTGAAAGGATGGAGACACCATAAAGAGGGAGATTCATCTTGAAGCCTTTCTGGAGATTGATGGAAGCAATCTTTTCTAACACAAGGAAAGCACTTGGATTTGATCAGTGGCAACTTAGAGATCTCCAAACTGAATCAAACTCCTGCTGTTTTTGTGATTTTTACTTCCTTCTCCTCCTCCTCCATCCCTTTCTGATTCCCAGGGGAAGCCCAGAAGGAGCAGAAAAGGAGAGTCCAACCTGCTGCTGGTGTAACTCAGCTTCACCCTGTGGGTCTGGGGGGACCTGACCTGAATTGTCACTGTGAGATTGGGCTGCACAAACTCCAAGCAGAGGGGAAGGCTCAGACAGTCCAAGCTCAGGCGATTCACTGTCTCAGAGGAGGGAGAAGCCTTGGTGAAGTTATGGAAATCTTCTTACAACTTGTAGATTCCTGTACACTCCTGCCAGACATATCTGTGGCTCCACCTCACTGAACTAAATCATTTAAAAACCCTTTGACTCAGTGGTTTTTTAGTCCATAAGGGGTGTAATTTAGCATTGACTTCCATTGACTTCAGGGGAGCTACACAAACTGTGCCAGCTGAGATCTGCCCCTCAACAGTCCATTAGATCCCTAACCCAGGTAGGAAAATATTCCTACATCAGACCCACTGTCACTACACTCCTCATCTGCCCTTCTTTCATATAACATCACCTCCACCATGCTTGATTTACTCTATTGTGCTAGAGAAAAACAACCCCAGCCCTCTACTTGAAAAATAGGATTTGTTTTCTCTCCTGCTTTTCTTTCCCTTGAAAGCCCAGCACTACCCTGGCATTCAGAATTGGAGATAAACAAAACCTGTTCAGGTGTAGGGCGCACGAGGAAAAGACAGTCAACCTGCAGAGGATCAAAGAGATCATTTCTCACAGAAGCATCGACAGAAATGAGAAGTAATGAGCTGAGACCTCCTCAACATCTTTCCATAATGCAAAGCATTGGGCAGCTGGTCAGGTGGAGAAAAAGAAATAACCAACCAACCCTCTTTTTTTCCTTCTTTTCTATTTCTTTTTTTTTTTTTTCCCCTTCTATTTTTAGCCAGAAGATGTGTTTAGTCCAGGGTGAACAAATCTGTCATGTTAGTGAGATCCTCCCTACCGCAGCACCACTCTGGAAAGGACAGCTCCTCCAAATGGGTCACTCCTGCCATCAGCCACGGGGTGAGCACAGCGGTGGCTGATTAACAGCGTGGGGTAAAAGCCATATAGGATGAGGATGAGGTGAAACTTTGCTTTGAAACGAAGCTGTGGGAGAAATGAAGAAGGTTTGGTTGTAATTTTCCAGGAGCCTGCAGCCACAGCCGCAGCAATGAGCCCTCGAGTTCACAGCTCTGGGCTGTTTCTGTTCTGCTTGCAACGCTGGGCACATCTGTGCCCTAAGAGAGTCCAGATTTAGGCTCCCAGCTATGTTCAATCAACCTTTGAGTGTGGCAGGGGGTTAGGATAGAAAAGTGTCACCCAAATCGAGAGTCTTCAGAGGGAATGATGTCTCTGCAAAGGCCCCTGGGGATTATTTTAGCCATGTCATGATAGATGAGCAAGGAATATCAATACTCACCAGTTTTAGGTATTCCTCTAGATCACAGAACCATAGAACGATTTGGGTTTGAAGAGACCTTCAAGATCATCTTATTACAATTCTTCAGCTAGACCAGGTTGCTCAAAACTCCATCTATCCTGGCTTTGAACTCTTCCAGGGATGGGGCATCCACAGCTTCTCTGGGGAACCCATTTCAGTTTCTCACCAGCCTCTATCGACCCAAATCAAGAGATTTTCACAATATCCTTCTACACTTGACAGTGAGAAAGTACAGGTGGGATTCATCTTACATATCTTCATGTGTCTATGTCTGCAGATATTCTGGCCTCCTGTAATAGTGGAGGTCAAGTCATCAGACTCACAAATCTGAAAGGGAAAAGTTGTTTTCCTCCTGAAATTAAACTTTTTCTTTTTCTTTTTTTTTTTTTTTTGAAGCAAGACATGCAATTTATTCCAGTATGACCCGACTACTCACCACAGAAATGCGTAAGAGAGAAGTAAATATAATCATTCAAGTACAACATATGTAGATCAGTAAAAGAAAACCAGAGGAGAGATTCAGTGTAAAACTAAACTCTGAAATTTGAAATCACATATGAATCTTGAATTATCCAGGGACTAGATCTGCCTGCATTGAGAGGATGATTTCCACTTGCAGCCTTTATTTAGAAGAACCGAGCACTGATGTCCAGCCAGCGAGATGTGGATTCATGTTTATGAGCCGCCTGGCAAATACTTACGCACCTCCCACAAAAAGCCTCTAATTAAATGTTAATTAAATGCAACACATTAGGCTTAGCAGACTCTCTGCTGCTGAGTTATATACATACACTGCAGACACTGTAATGAAATACTTGACTTTGATTTACGAACATGAATGCAGCTCGAACTGGGGCTCGCGCTGGTATCTAATTTTGCACAAAACAAAGGAGGCTGCCTTGCCTCTGCTAATGGCTCCAGCTTTATAATGAATACTTCCAGCCATGATGTAATTACACAGTAACTTACAGGCAGGGAAGTGACACAGGCAGAGAAGTGCCTTGCAGTGGAGGGGACCTCCTCTCCTGGCAGTGGGAAAGGATTTTGAGAGGTCTCCAGCAGCAAACGCCCTTCAGCCACTGCAGTGATCTCATTTCAGTCCTCATTGCTCTCGCTGCCATCACAAAGCCTTTCTTGATCTGAAGGGATGGAAACAGCAGGTGAGGCTCAGATTGTGTCATGCCCGTTACAGTCAAGATGATGAAGGGCCACGGGTGAAAATCATCAAGAGAAAATTAGAGGTGTCACTTCAGGAGTGAACTCGTTTATGCAGATGGCTCCTGATGGAGCTTCTCAGTGCCATATTCACTTGTTTCACGTACTAAATAATCAACACATTATTAACCTTTATTCAGCTTCAAAGTAAGAAAAGATATCACAGGAAAACAGAGTAGTCTGAGTTGGAAGGGATCCACAAGGTTCACCAATTCCAGCTCTTAATTGAATGGCCCATATGGGGATCAAACATACAACTTTGGCATTATCAGCACCGTGTTCTAACCGACCTAATTCTGGCCCAAGTATGGAATTGCCTCAAGTTTGCCTTCTTTTTTTTTTAATTTATTTTCCACCTGACCCCTTAAATTTCCAGTGCAGACACTGACTGGCAAATTTAGAAAACAAATTCTGAAGTACTTTGTGTTCCCAACAAGCAGGGTGCAGCCTGGCATATGGGACGACTGAAACTCTCCAGGATTTATAATATTACTCATTTTCTCCTGGGCCTTTCAGGAGAATTCTCCCTTAGTGCCCAGAAATGGAGGCAGATCCTGTCATGCTGTGTATTACAACTCCTCAGTGATAATCAGCATCTGGCACAGGGTATGAATCCACGGGGTATCCACAAAATACACAGGTAGAGGAACAATATTTGTACAGTTTCCACATAAAAAGCCCTCCAAAGCTCTGAGACTACTGGAAAGTATCCACCTGCCAGGGAAACCTTCAGTAATCCTTCCCAAGGACTCTTCCTGGCTCATGGGCAGTGGCCCACCCAGCAAAAATGCAGATTAAATTGCCCCACAAATTTGTGAGGATTTGTAATGACCTCAGGCAGAGTCTGTGCTGCTGCACTGATGTCAGTAACTGGGCTGGGACTTTTAATATTGCCTGAGGTATCTCTTCCCTGCACTGTGAATGAGTTCTTTTTAAGCCCATATCTCATTCTCCTTGAAAAATGTGTAGTTTATTTCTCAATGTGGAGAAAAGTATTGCTCTCCAAGCAAACCCAGCAATACAGAAAGAGAAAATTGAAAATAACAACCCTTGCTGAAGCAGCACAAGGCTGAAGTCACCCGTGTTGTGTAGTACTTTGAGACTCCCAGAATGGAAGGCACGGCTGAAATGCACATTACTGTCTCAGGGACAAAAAAAGAAAAGGAGAGATCAGATGAAATAATGATAAGAAAAGGCAAAATAAATGAGTTACTCACCTCCCTGAGGGCAGGTTGTGCTGATTTTATGAATGTGAGAACCTATTCTTGGCCTTACACAGGCATCTGTGAAAAATGTGCCACCGTTTCATCCCTCTGTGCGTACCCTGCCAGAAGCAGCGAGCGCGGGGAAATTCAGCGCACCTGACACGTCCCGCAGGAAGGCGTGAGGAACTGACCACATCTTTCTGGAGGGCCCCGTGTGCACTGCAGCTGACTAAAGGACCAGCAAGGTCAGAGACTACCTTGGATGTAGTCCTAGAAAACCATCCAGGCGCACTAAATAAAACAGAAGCCAGTAGGCATCTGGGGAGAAGTGATCTTAATGCGTTCGGATCAGAGATGTCGCCAGCAGAAGGCTCAGGCAGCAAAGCTCGGGGCATAAGACCATGGGAAGCTTTACCTTAAACAGAGGTCCTTACCTGTGAGGAAATAAAAAACAGATGCTGGAAACATCTCATTATTCCATATTGCTAAGTGGAAGGGAGGGAGCTTTCCTTGAGAAAACCCCAGATATGGTGACAGAAGTTGCTGTTGCATGAACAAAGCAGAAAAAAATGGACATTCAGGCACTTCACTTGTTAGCACAAAGCTGCAGAAGATCAGAATGCTTCATACCAATGGAGAAAATTTATTTTTAAGTTATTACACGCCTATTGTAGGCATCTCCACCAGGATGGGAATGTTCACATCAGGCAGTGCCTCTTCACTGTGTTCAGAGGGCAGAGAAATGTTAGCCCTCAGGCCCTATAAATCTCCCACCTCCTTTTTGGCAAGACCAGGGGGAATTTGAAGGACTTGAATCCTTCAAGGGACACCATACACTGGTTTTGGCTGCGAAGAAAGTACAGAACTCCATTTTTGGGGCTCAAATGACACCTTAATTAGCTATAGTCAGCCAGGAGTTGAACATAGCATTGAACCCTACTGATAAGCTACAAAGACCAGTTACAAATTATGCTGCTTATTTAAGAAGGTGAGTTCTTGTTTCATCCTAGCCTTTGTAGGTTAAGCTATTCCCCAGTCACAGGAGCTGAAAGCATTGAATGAAGTTGACATAGTCCCAGCCTAAAACCTATAAAATCTGAAGTCATGCCTGTTTCAAAACATCCCTTGATTTTTGAGATTTATGGCCTGAGTATTCAGAAATTCTATTAAGTTACCTTTTTTCCCCCCAAGAAATCATTAGTTCTTTCCTTCTCTACATGGGACAACTTATAATTTTTTTTTCCTTTTGAAAGCATTACAATTTATTTCTGGATCTCTGTCCTGGTTTCAGCCAGGGTAGGGTTGATTTCTTCTCAGCAGCTGTTAAAGTGCTGTCTTTTGGATCTTGAGTGAGAGTGGTGTTGATAACACACTGATGGGTTTGGTTTTTTTTTTGGCTTAGTTTTGTTTAAAAAGTCAAAGACTTTTTGCTTCTCTCATGCTCTGTCGGAGGCAGTTTGCAAAAAAAAACTGGGAGGGAGCATAGCTGGGACACGTGACCCAAAGTGGCCAAAAGGACATTCCACAATTCCACACCACAGAACATCCTGCCCAGCAGATAAACTGGGGGGGGCTACTGGGAAGGGGCTGATCTTGGTTTAGGAAGGGTGGGGGTCTGGCATCAGTCAGCAGGTGTTGAACAATCTTACTGTGCACCACTTTTTTTCCCTTTTTATTATCATTCAGCTTTATGATTATTTTACTTTATTTTCAGTTATTAAACAGTTCTTATCTCAACCTACAAGCTTTACTGTGATTCTTCTCCCCATTCCACTGGGGTGGGACAGAGAAAAGGAAGGCTGAGCCAGTGGCTGCTTAATTTCCAGCTGGGCATAAACCACGACAATCACAAGTTCTTAAAAGATGCGTATAACTTACAACAGATTTCCCTTGAACAGACTTCAAGAGAGGAGAACAGAGTCAGTGGCTTTTAAAACTGGCTGGTCCACCTACAACCCAGACTGATCTACTTCCAGGGTGGAAAGAACTGAGAGAAGCAATTAAGGGTGATAAAATCTAAGTTTGTTCTGCTGAAACCTAAATGTTAAACACCACAATGAAAGTAAATGCTGCCTATCTGTCTGTTGAGGGGGACAGTGAGAAATTGAGCAGAAAACTATAAAACGTGTAAGAAAATAGACAAGTGAGCTGTCCACTATGAATGAAGTGTGTGAACAAATCAATGGCCACCAGGACTTCAGGCTGGCCACCATGAAGTTGAATTTGTAGCAGCAGCAAGGACTCAAACACAAAGCTCATGAGTGTTGGATTAGGCTGTCAGTGGCACGAGAGAACAGGGCAATGCTTTACCTCTGTGGTCCACAGGTCAAGAGTTATGGCTCCAGTGGGTTGGAAGTGGATGATCCTTAAGGTCCTTTCCAAAGCAAAATATTCTGTGATTCTTACCCATGAAGAAACAGTAGATTTCATAAATGAGCAAGCTCAAAACGTTGTGTAAGAAAAATGGGCCCATGGACATGGGAAATATTAAAACTTGGTTTCTTGGGAAACTGCATTTCGCTCTGTCTTTAGACGATTATGCTAAAATTGTAGTTTGAATTCAACCCCATTGGATGTCAGACAGAAAGATATTTTCCTAATGCCCACCAGAAGGGAGCAGGAAGGAAATCGCACTTTGGTGCCTGCAATAGTCAGGACCATTCCCTCAGTGTAACCACAAATTCTGCCTCTCTCTACCTGGAAGTCCATTCATTTTCACCCAAGCTTGTGAGAATTTAATATTTTCCTTCTGTCAGATTTCACTTATATTGGCCAACAGACTCAAAAGTCATGAGAAGGGAACAACTGACAGGCGTGAGTGTGCAGCAACAGCTGATTAAATCTAGAACTCATCAGGGGTGAGTTATGACACCCAGAGCTGTGGAGGCTGCCAGGACAAGGAAAATGCACTGAGACAGAGCTTGTATTTGGGAAATTATAAATAAAACAGAAGGTGTGTGTCAGTAGACTGGAGTGCAGTGGAAGGAGTGAAAAGGAGATAAGTTTGAAAAAGACACAGAACTGGGAGGAATGGCTGCTCTGCCATGGGACAAGATAGTCATGGGAATTTTTGTAGGTGTTAAAATTGCCTTTTCCATTTTAAAGGAGTAGCCAATGGTCGGCTCTAACAATAACACACTGAATCTTTCATGTTGTCCACAACCAATTATGCCCAGAACTGGGACCACTTTAATAACAGAGGTGTCAGCTGCCTGCAGACAGCCTGTGATTAGGCTTGGCTTCGTCACACCTACCTAAGAAATGGGCACCCACTAAATCCGCTGGCCTTGGCTTCTCCCTCACTCAACAGAACAAGAGCAGCACCTAGAGAAGTGATTCATGTTCCTCTCTCCCCAAATCTATGTCCCGACCCCCCCAGATTATGTGGGATGAATCACCCCATGGAGGTATCACTCAATATCTAATAGATATTGAGGAACCCTACTTCATTGCGTTAAAAAATTATACAATTCTTAGTTGGCTTAAAGTATAAATCCAGCCCAGAGCAAGACTCGTGCTGTGGCTTCTCTGCCTCTGGGAGTTTTCTGGGTTTATAAAATGGGGATTACTCCATCACAGCAGGATTCCAGGTGGCAGGAGCAGCCTCAAATCCAAACAGAGGCCCATCCCTGCAGCAGTAACACAACTTTATCCAGCTCCAACTGAAAGCTCAGTGTCATGATTGAACAAATTTCCTGATATTGACAGGAAATCATTTGGAGCTGCAGGAAAAAAAAAAGCCATCAATTTTTTCACTGGAAAAGCCAACGGGTTGCTTGTTTTTCCAGTGGTTACTGGTGTGTGTTATGTGGATATCAAATTTTGGGGAATGAGGGAAGACACAGATGACTTCGGAGACTCATCTTCACTGCAATTTGCTTATACTCTGCATGAATAAATTCCATTCAAATGACCTTGAGGAAAATATTCATAATATGATAATGGATCATTTGCATACACTGCTGAATATGTTGTCAATTCAAACAGAGTTTGTCCAGAGCTTTTTGTCAGCAAGCAGAGAAACTGAACAAGTCACTCTGAGAGTAACTCCTACATCAAACCCCCCAGCTGATATTTGAAAATATGGGTGGCAAGCTTGTCTTTTTGGTAAGATTTTTTGAATGGTAGACCAGAGATAGAGCCAATGGGGCTTGGGCATTTAAAATATATTTTGCACTGTTCAGAGCTTGATTTCACTCTATTTTCACTTTTTCTCTCCTGATGATTTCTTGCATGCTTTAACATTGCCTAAACATTAGAAAAAAAAAAAATTACCTGACTGTAAGACGTGACAAATTCATTTCAGTTGTGCTTTCCTTAAAACCCACTAAAATTTGCACTTCATTTTATCATCAATGAGTTATACACAAAGAACAAAGCACCAATCCAGCCTTGCCCATACAATTTTAGGCATTTCAACTGTTCTGCACCTCTCCCTGAAACAGAGCTACGATAATTTATTCCAGGTGATTTAGAAACTTGAAAATTTCATCCAAAGTTGAAAAAAATCCACACTGTGGACTTATCATTTTCATCTCCCTTCTTGGTGCAACTTTCCCGGTGGTGATTACATTTATTATGGGCATAGAAAGGACAGCCTCCAACATGAAATATGTGCTTTGTGTGCTAAAAGGGCTCATTCCTCAAAGCTGAGAAAAATTTTGAGAGAAATTGACACAAGTGTAGACAGGAAATTGTGAATGAAAATTGAGAGTCTTTTAGGAATAATTTATTAGATGGCCCAAAGCCAAGCATCCACAATCAAGACAGGATAACTTTGACTAAAAAGCCATTAGAATTTCCTGATAAAGTGAAAGTCTCAAATAGAAGTACCTATATATAGCCCTGTTATCTTTGTCGCTGTAGGCATTTATTATGTCTATTTGCTTCCTTACTTCTGTGTATATTGGACTTTTTTCCATGCAAATGAAAAAAAATGCAATTATGTATTTTTTCATAGAATCAGAGAATGGTTTGGGTTAAAAAAAGACCTCTAAGATCGAGTCCAACTGTTAACCTAACACTGTCATCTTCACCACTGAACCATGTCCCTAAGTGCCACATCCACACTGTTTTTGAAATCTTCCAGGGATGGTGATTCCACCACTTCCCTGGGCAGCCTGTTCCAATGCTTGGCAACCTCTTCAGTGAAGAAATTTTTCCTAATATCCAACCAGAACCTCCCCTGGTGCAACTTGAGGTGATTTCCTCTTGTCCTGTCACTTGTTACCTGGGATCTTGTTATGAGTTTGCCCAAAATCTCAGCAAACCTGGCTCTGAATCCTTCCCATGGCGGGGCATCCCCAGCTTCTCTGGACAACCTGGCCCAGTTTCTCACCACATTGCATTACCCAAATTTTCATCCACTTGGCCTTTTTATGAGCCTTTTTTCATTATTTGCTTTACTTGGCATTTCTTTCTTTGCTTAGAAATCCCAGATGAGATGGCAAACAGAAAAGGAACAAGGTTTTTAGAAAGAATAAGTAAGGCGGGAAAATCTCTGACTGGAAGGAACTCGAGATAAGAATGAAGCCACGATTGTGAAAGGACAAAAATTTAACTGTCTCCAACTAATGCCATTATAGAATATCCTGAGCCGGAAATGACCCAAAAGGGTCATCAAAGTCCAACTCCTGACCCTGCACAGGTCACTCCCAACAATCCCACCCTGTGCCAACGTTATCCAAACACTTCCTGAGCTCTGGAAGGCTGGTGCTGTGACAGCTTCCCTGGGGAGCCTGTTCAGTGCCCGAGCACCCTCTGGGTGAGAAAACTTCTCCTGATATCCAACCTAAACCTCTCCTGACACAACTTCAGACCATTCCTTTGGGTCCTGTCGCTGGTAGCCAGAGAAAAGATCAGTGTCTCCCCTCGTGAGGATGTTGAAGACCACGATGAGGTCTCCCCTCAGTCTCCTCCAGGCTGAACAACCCAAGTGACCTCAGCTGCTCCTCCAGACCCTTTACCATCTTCATAGCCCCCCTTTGGACACTCTCTAACAGCTTCACATCTTTCTGGCATTGTGGTGGCCAATATAAGAGGGAGAGGCCTTGAATGAACATTTCTGTTCTATTTTGGAACATCTCAGAACTTGCCGAGATTTTCAGCCTTGGCAAGGTTAAGTTTCCACACACCTTGGGATCCCAGAGATGTTTCCAAAGGCAGTCAGGGCAGAAGTCAGTAGGAGTTTTGGCCACAGCAATGGGTCATGGGGCTGGGGACATCTTATAGGACATTTTGGGACCATTCCAGCAGCTTCATCCAGCCAAATGCCAAGAACAAGGAGCATGGGCAGTGTCACAAAACAGGATACGATTTTCCAGCTCACACGGTTGCAAACAGGGATTTGGTAGCTGGATGGCAACCTGCCATGACCTCCCAACACAATGTTGTGGCAAGAGCAGCCTTCGGCTGGGTGACCAAGGGAGAAGTGAGTGGGAGTGAAAAGCAATGCTGTATTTACAGAGAGAGTTGGTCAAGCTGGTATTGCTGAATTTGCGTCACTTTGTGGCTGATCTTTTTCAAAAGGTCACTGGAGGTTCTGGAAAATACTGCACTAGAAGTTAGGATGAAGAGAAAGTTTCCTTATTAAATGAGACATAAAGAGGTCATGCTGTTTATTAAAAAAAAAAATAAAAAAAGAAAAGCAGTGCCTAGGTTGTGGCATAGACCTACCTGCATCAGAGGAAACAGTGGCTTTTCAAGCTTTTTAACCTTGCAGAGAAAGGCAAAAGAAATACCACAAGCAGAAAACCAAAGATAGAAAAATCCACATTAGAGGAAAGACACACATTATTAACGGTGATTAATCACTGAAACAAGCTATCCAGGGAGGAGACAGAATCTCATCTCCTGATGTTTTCAGAGCAAATGTATTTGCTTTCTCAGGAAAGATGCTTTCAGTAAACATATGTTATTGATCTTGATACAGGAAGAGCCAATAGGATTTAAGAAAGTGTTCAGAAATATGACTTAATGACCCTTATTCTCTTATCTCTTCTTCTAAAGCTTTTATGAGTTGATGAATTGTACCTAATTAGTGATATTCAGTCATTACAGAGATAATGAGAACACCCTGGTTACATCAGAACCAAGATCATTTGCATAAAACACTTCCAAAAAAGCACAGAACTCTGCCAGACAAGAATTCACTATTAATTGACAAGGCAAGGAGGGAAAACATCCTTTTTCTCTGTCCCATTGATCTTTATTCTCATTTTGTCTCAGGGAGTTTCTCCTGGCCTGGACATCTTTGGTCTGAGACACTCTGTGTTTCCACACCTGTCATTTTGCTTGAAAACCTTTTGAAAAATTGATATTGTCTCAAAATGTATGATCTCCTCAGCTTGCTGTTTGTTGCAGAGGCTGAATGGAATGCTTGATTTACTTTTCAGTCTGAGTTTTCAACACTGCTCAAAAACATCACTCAGGAGATGTCCCAGTTGGCCACGAAAGGTAGAGGATATTCAGATGACTAAAAGAAGAGAGTCATATATTGGTATTAGATAGCAGCACAAATATTAAGGGCTGTCATATAATGTCTGCACAGGAGTTGGTTTATGTTAACGTGATCTCAGAGAGAATTATACAGTCCAAAATTACAGCATCATTGTTATTATTATGACATTATTAAATAATGCCAAAATTAGCATTTTAAGCCAATTTCTTCCCTTAACTAGCTAATCTTCACCCAGAACGTTGCCCTATAACAATATATAATACAAAGTCTATCAAGCTGGGAACAGAATGATTCTGAGGGTTGGAGCATTAATTAGGAGCAACAGGATTCTGATTTATTCTATTCCCATTCACCAACACGGCTTGGGTCCTGTGTTTCTGATCTGCTTTCTGTTGTTTACCTGCTTTTCTTTGTCTTGTTAATAAAGCATCCAGGATTTCCAAGCAGTCTCCCACCTAAATACTGCCAGACTTGGAATGGATTCATTTCCAAGAAGAGATGAAAGCAGCACAGTTGTTCCAAAATGGGCATAGGCCAAAACATTCAATGCTCACAGCCAACTGCTCATGAACTGTCTACACACCAAGAGTTATTGGCAGGCAGCGTATGGCAAATGTGCTGCTCTTCAGAAAATTGTGATCTCTCTGTGAGCCACTTTTAAGTAGATAAACGGACCAAATGGTTTGTTATGAATTATACACGCCGTTTCTATATGTCACCAGATGTGTTTCAGTGTATAATCGCCAGTCTGCAATGATTAGTTATCAAGCTGGAGATGAGGAGAGCTTGGACAGGCGTTTTCAGCTTGGTGCCTCTTAAACTCCTGCCAAGCTAAATCAAATTATGCCCAGATATCAAATTGTGCCTAATAAACTCCGGTGCTAATAATGAACACCTGTATTTTTCACTGCTGTATCCCACTGTTGAAACAGAGATTCATTGGAAAGAGGAATTCTTGTGTGAGAGCATAAAAGTGACTTCTGCAATTGCTCCAGTAATTGGTGGCCACCACAATGTCATTTATGGCAAGTCAGATGAGGAAGAGAGGAAGAATCACAGTGAGTTTTGGCAATTTTTTTCTAGATTTGTGCCCTGTAATTAACTTCAGATCAAATTTTACCTCTTCACACCTGAATTCAAGGAAGTATCCTACAATTTAGGAATATGGATGGGCAGTCACACACAAGCTGCAAGCTTCCCTCAGCTTCTTCATGTAGTTTTCTCTCTACAACAGAAAAGTTTATGGAATTGTTTAGGTTGTAAAACCCTTGAACATTATCAAGCCCAACCTTTCCCCCAGCACTGCCAAAATCCTTACTAAAACATATCCCCAAATGCCACATCTACATGGCTTTTCAATCCCCCCAGGCATGGGGACTGCACCACTTCCCTGGGCAGCCTATTCCAATGCTTGACAACCCTTTCCATGAAAAAAAAATTTTTCTTAATGTCCAAACCATATCCTCTGGTACAACTGGAGGCCATTTCCTCTTGTCCTGTCGCTTGTCCCTTGGGAGAAGAGATCAACCCCCACAGGCTGCACCCTCCTGTCAGGGAGTTATAGAGAGGGAGGTCTCCCTGAGCCTCCTCTTCTCCAGTCTGAGCTCCCTCAGCTGCTCCTCTTCAGACTTGTGCCCCAGCCCCTTCCCAGCTCTGTTCCCTTCTCTGGACATGCTTCAGCCCCTCAATGTCTTTCTTCTTGTGATGGGCCCAAAATTGACCCCAAGACTTGAGGTGTGGCCTCGCCAGTGCTCAACACAAAGGGACAATCCCTGCTCTGGTCCTGCTGGCCACACTGCTGATCCAAGCCAGGTGCCCTTGGCTTTCTTGCCCACCCGGACACACCTGGGCTCGTGATCAACCGGCTGCAAACCAACATCTCCAGATCCTTCACCACCAGGCATATTTCCAGCCACGAAACTCTCTAGAAGAGGTTTAGCTCAGAGGGGAATCAGTTCAAGCAAAAACTACCTGGGAAGTTCATTTGGAAGGACAGTGGGGAACTCAATCCCTGCAAAGCCAACTGTATAGAACACAAGAACATACAAAAACCCCCAGCATTCCCTCTCTTTCATGCCACACTTTCTGCTCCAGTAGTAGGCTGATTGATGCCGGGGTGATCACCCAGGCTGGAAGGTGAACTTTGTCTTCATGCTTACACAGCCTGATTTTAATTTAACGTTTCTCTTCCTCCCTGGTGGGTTCCTCTCCGTGCCCTGCTCTGTGAGTTCACAGGGTTTTATGAGTTCTATGCTAATCATTCTGCCAGGTCTGGGCTCATCCATCATCTGGGGTCCAGCGGAGGGATGAGGCTGGGTGGCTCTTCTCCTCACTCCGCACCCCACAGCCTCCAGCGATCTGGAGGAACAGATCTGCTGGGTGGGGTTGGACCTGCTGGGAAAAGGGGAGAAGGGCCTCCTGGGCAGAGTAGAAAGGGCAAAGAAATTCCCATTCCTCTCCATCATTTTGGAAGTGGATCTCCTCTCCCCGTGCAACTTTTCCTCAAGAAAAACGATCCTCCTGAAGTCCAGAGTGAGGATGGGGTGCTGGGGAGCTGCTGAGAGCAGCATCAGTGTCAATGGATTGTCAGGAACTTGCCTTGCTCTTCACAGGGTTTGGGCAACTGCCAAGGACCCTACAGTAATTCAGGTGAGTTTCTTCCCTGCTAAATGAGTTTACAGTGATGAATAGTGTTTTCTGGGTAATTTAATAATATTAATGGGATCTCATTAGGCTGGCATTCATTAACATTCTTGAAGGTGTATCCCCTGCTGGCAGTCTTTGGAAAGACTGGGATGGAAAAGGAAAACCAATATCCTAATTCATTCACATCCCTAAATACTTCCAATGAGGCAAAGGTTTTAAAGCATTTTATTGGTTCGGTTTATTTAATTTATGTCGCTCTTTGTGTACTGTGGTTTTATTTCCTACACAGGCAGTAAAACCAATATTGTTTAGCCGAAAGTGCCCTCAAGAAAGATGATATTAGAATTAGAAATAGATATCAAATGGCCAGAATTATTATTCTGACTATTATGATCCAAGACTCAGATGATGGAAATGCAATAATTCACTCAAAATAAATCTGTCTTCAGAGCTCAAGTAACCTCTCTGTATGAGATAAAAGAGCTGATAGCATTGATAGCCGTCATTTCTGCCACTGCTCCAGCTATTGAAAAGGGAACTGGCGGAGAAAAGGGATTCACAATGTTTGTTTTGATCTCTCAAAACAAGATTGTCTCTATGATTCGCATTAAATTACACACCTCGGTCTGTGGAAATCTCTACTCTTTTTTTTGCTCCACAGGACACATGAAGGTACAATCACCACCACCAAAAACCAGAATAACAGGATCAGGGCAAAGAATCATTCCAGAAATTAAGGTGTCAGAATGCTTCAGAAGATCCACAGTGGCGCACTGAAAGGGAAATTTAGGTTAAAATTTATTTTCAAAAAGAATTATCTCAAAATATATTTCTGTGCTTCACTGGCCTCTTGGGTGAAGATGGCCATGTCATAACATTGGGTGCAGTTTAATTTTCTGGGCAAATGAGAGTTTTCTTCAGAAATTTTGTTTGGAGACCAGTGCAGGAGATATTAATTTTCATCCATGTGCTCCCTGATACTCACCTGATGGAATTTCTCCTGAAATTTCCCAGTCACATAATTACTCAATTCCTTTAAAGAATCCCTTATTCCCAGAAGCTCATGTAGTCAATTGAAAAATGCCTCATTTTAGAGAGAATTTTTTATTTTCAGTAAATATTTATTCCTCTTTTTTGAAAAAAACTCAAGCAACTCATCCTTTATAAAACTGAAATTTCAACTTTTAAGTTCTTTTTATGTAGTATGGTGATGAGTATAATTTTGGGTGGCAAAGACTTAAACAAACTGTTTCTGTGTTAGAATGCAAAAAAAAAATTGTAGACAAAAGAAGTGATATTTTTAATAAAATGCGTTATTCGACAAAAATACTCCCACATTTTTCATCACAAATTTCTGATAGAATTTTTTTTTAAAGTCAGCTGTAGTTTACCTCTCATACCAGAATAAAATCCGTATCATGATAAAAGCCTCCACATCCTCAGAGCTCATATTTCATGCCATTTTTGCACCAGAAGAGTGAATAATTCAGCAGATTGGAGTAATGAATCATTTTCTCATCCCAAGGTGGCTGCTGCTCACGATGATTAATACTGATTTATATATTACTCATGACAGTCTCAACCAGGTCAGGGCCTCTCTGTGTGACATCCTGGATGGGAGACACTGAATAAACAGTTCCTGCCCAAATTGCTTCCCCTGTAAGCTTTTGTTCTTTTGGTCCTCACCAGTGGATGACTGACCTTAGTGGGTGGCCAACCTTCACCCACACCAGCCTTGGAGAAGAGCAGGGGAGAAAGAAGAAGGGAGGGAAGAGAGGAAAGGAAAAGGAAGAGGAGAGAAGGGATAAATGGGGAAAAATCATCTGATTGAATAAAAACGTTGCCGGTTTACTCTACCTTTGATAAACTTTTCTTTTTTTTCAGTAGCTTCACCTCATGTCACCTGGAAAAAAAAAAAAGGATGATGAGATGTTGTTGCAAACAAGGAACCCAGAAAGAGGCATTTCCAGGCTTCCTGACAGTGTTGTTGGGAGTTGCAATTTCATTATTCAGCTCCCCATGCTGGGATGTGTTTAGGCTTTTTGACAGGCTGAAGTCCCTGGCCAGCAAGGAACAGAGTGATGAAACACAGGCTATGCACAGCTCCATTTCTGTGCTTTTATTAATACATTTAAAGAAAAAAAACCATATTTTCAATATACCAATGCCACCAATTACATGATGGTCTCTCTGCAAAGGTAACTGCACCCAGAAGAGGAGATGAGCACTGGACACCTGTGAGACAGGTGTCACATAACCACTGCACCTTTTCAAAACAGCAAGATGGACTGGAATTTCTAATAGCAGGCTCTCTAGAAATTGAAAAAGAAAAAAAGAAAAAGAAAAAAGTCATTTATTTGCTTGTAAGTGGAAATGACGGCTTAGGACCTCCTGTTTTCTCACAAACATTGAAGCCTGTTGCTTGTTGTTATTGTTGCTATTACTTTTGTGGTTGTTTCAGTATTATTACTAGAAAATAATTGAATTAATATTACTAAATCAAGCATCATTATTGTTCTGTCCCAAGCACAGATTAAAAAGGCTACTGTCAAACAAAAAGGATAAAGATATAGAAAAGAGGAAGTCTGTCTCTGCCATTCTTTGGTCCTCGACGTGGGACTCCCCTGACATCCCTGGCATCCCTCCAGCCCATCCAGGTGCTGTTTCCACACTGAAACACGGCAAGGACGGTGTGGTTGGCACCTTTTGAAGAAATACTGTTTTATTTCTGATCCTGCTATTGTGCTCAGCTTCGTCTCTCAACTCATCCCACCTCACACACGACCCTTGGGAGTGCTGTTCTCAGTGATGTGTGATACTTTTTAACCCAAAATGTCATCCTTCTGCCTTTGACAGGTGTTTTTATCCAGTCAGCTTGGGGTGGGGAGGTAAAAATTAGGCTCATGCGAATTCAAGATAGTAGAGTTTACCCACAATTCTCTCTCATCCCTGTCACCCCATGGTGAGGAATGGGATTTCTTTTCAGGAATCCTCTGCGATTTTCTCCCTGAAGGGAAAAATTAACTCGGGGGAGCCTGACTCACACATGCCCAGCTCAGATGTGAAGTGGTATCTGCAGCCTGGGATCAAGCCTCATCTATAAATAGCATGGTTTAGCTGCAGAATAAAGTCCTCTTATCTGTGGGTGATGCCCCTGTAAAGGCATCGCCCTGGAGGAGAGAGATAACTTTATGATTCAAGAGTATCTGTCCCAAAATATTCAGGAACCACAGCTACAGGGCTACACCAGTGATGCATCGATACCGGCAGAGTGTCTCCTCCACTGTTTCCTGCTCAGAAAAGCATCATTCATCATGTTGTCCTACACCAGGGAGGGACAACCCAGCACTGCAAATGCCTCCAGTCAGTGATTAAAATAACAGAGATATCATTTCTTAAAAAAAAAAAAAAAAAAAAAGGTTATTTCAGCCTGCTTTTGCTGCCAGAGAGCCCCAAAGCAGTGGTGTCAATTTACCCTGGTTAATAATTTCTCCCTAAAAAAAGAAGTGCTGTCCCAAGTCCATGTGCATATTCTAAACTTGGTGTGTCCTGTATGTTTTTGGAATGGGTAGGTCCAGGACAGCCTATTCGCTGTTCTTTATCACCTGTCTCCTTTCTTTGCACTCTTTAGAGTTGCAAGGTTAAGATACTTCCTGGTTTTAAGATTTTGCTTCTTCTCAGTTTCTAGAACCTGGTCTTAACTTTTTTTTTTTTTTTTTAATGGTGGGTCTCTAGACCCCTTCTCACTACTTTTCTCTAGGAAAATTAAGCTGCAGACACACATTTAACCATCGTTGTTATGCAAGGGTCCCATAAAAATACCTGTCTTTGCCAGCTACGTTCCAAACAGAAATCTAATCCTTTCTCCTTGACATTGCCCCATAAATGTCCCATTGTCTGCTCAAATTGGTGCTGCAGACTGTCCCCCATTCAGGTGTTGGAACTAGATGATTTTTAGGGTCCCTTCCAACCCAAACCATTCAAAGTTTTGATGTTTCTCTGCCTTCCTTCCTGTCCTGAAAACTCCAGCCTAAAACCCAAAACACAGCAAACCAACACAGTATTTTCTGTTGGCTCCTTCCTCGATGTCTGTGGCAAACAGCATTTTCTTGACTGTCATACCCACCTTGAATGCCCATCAGCTCCAAACTAGATTTATCTCCAATCCAGCCATCCAAATTGTGCCTTGGTTTTGTAGATTCACCCTGGCTAATAACTCTACAACCTCCTCTTTCTGACCCCTCTGCTAAACGAGTGGGCCAAGGTCCTTTACACCTTCCCTGGGGCATTTATCTCTTCATCCCTCATATATAAATTTGGGAAAGTCACTCCCTCAGGATATTTTTACACATCTCTGTTGACTCCAGCAGTTCCATGTGTACCTAAAAGGTACTGTGCACTTTGTTAAACACTGCCTCGCTTCTCCCTCCCCTGATCTTCCGCTCTCAAGGTGCAAAACCTTCCTCATGGACAAGATTCCTCCCTACCCAGTAACCCTGTGGCCTTCTCTGGTGTGAGCATCAGCTCGAGAGCCCAGCAGGCACTGAGCCCTGAGATTCAGGGCAGGATTCATCTCACCAATCCTGCAAAGCCTATCACAGAAACAGCTCTACCACAGCTCATTGCCTAGAGGTTCCCTGTACAGTCAGTGGGGAAAAAAAAAGAAGATACTCCAGGGCCCAACTGACCCACTTTATTTTGGGATGATTATTCTTAATGACAAAAGGAATTGTATCCAGCTCTGCAATGCTCCACTGACTGTACGGACTGGATCTCTCCCAATTAGCTGAGGGCAGGTGTTTCCTGTGAAGACATCACACATAGATGAAACCTGCTCATACTACCAAGTGTAAAAAGAGTTTGCTGCTGTCAAGAGCACCACTTTTTTTTCTTTTTTTCTTTTTTTTTTTTTTTTCCCCACACTGAGGTGAAAGCATTTAGCTTCCTTGCAGGAAGAAGCCACTGGCAAGGTGTAGGCTCTGAATACCAATCCAGAAATAACACTTAAAGAACTGACTGCTTCCTTGGGAATGAAAATGCAGACAAAAAAATTATGTGCATTCAGCCTGGGCCTTTTATTCAGCATCCACAACAATTTTCACACAGGACATTTTGGGTTAATTAGGTCAGCTCAGATTAGTCACAGCTCTCTTAACGAATGTTTTTAAATAGGTTTCCCTCCTTAGGGCTCTGTGGAATTAGTAAGTGTCTCGTCAAAATACATGGACGTAACAGCCTTTTCTGGGCTAGGGCTTTAGAAAGTTTATTTAGAGAAAGCTATTTAAAAAAACCAAGTTCTAGTTCAGCTCCCCATGAGCACGAGGAAATAAATAGTGTCCCTGTAGTGCTAAGCTGTGTCTCTGGAAGTAAACAAAATAAGGGATACTTGCCATCTCTGCCCTTTGACTTCAGACCTCCAGACCAGACTGATGGCAGTTTGCCCAAAGACTCAATAAAATGTGTCCATTATTGCAGTCTGTAAAGTAGAGCACTGAGGTCACTCTGCCCTGCAGAAAATACTCAGAGGAGGGAAAAAAGGAGGTTTTTTTCTGGTTTGTTTTTTTTCCTTTTTTTTTTTTTCCTGTGAATGCTGTTTCATGTCACCCGTGCCAGCCTAGAGCAGCCACCCCTTGTCCCCAGCTGTCACACTGACCACCGCAACTCAGAAATGTCCCAAACTGATGGAAAGGGTCTTGTGGGATGTTATAGGCCAATATCTAGTGGTGATCTTCGTGTGTGCCCCAGTGCCATGGCCCTTAAATCTGGGGACCCAGCCACCACAAATCCCTTTAGGACCATCTCCTGAAGAGCAGTGCTCCCCATGGGCACTGACAAAGTCAGGAGTTATGGAATTTCCTTCAAACCTGGCTGCTATCAAACCTGTGCCCATCAAAGATTCTCAGTGACAATGGTCTTCCTGAGCTGACCTTGAAGATGTTTCAGCATGGCCAGGAGTTTGCCAGGTGTCCACGGGGGCTGGGTGAAGTTGTTGTCCTCATGGCACATTGGATAGATGGACACAATGGTGGCCACACCAACTCTGGCTGGCCAGAGCTCTGCCCTGCGTTGTGCTTTGCCTCACCCCCACAGACGCACAGCCAGTGATGGTCAGTGCCATTTCAAGTGTAGCTCATGAGTCTCTAAACCAAGAACATCTTGTGCATGCTCTGGAGGAGAAAAAGACAAGGAATAGGCTAAAAGTGTGAAGCTTTGGATGCTCTTTAGCTCATTGCCCGTTTCTGTTCCCTTTGACCCTCGGGTAAGCCATGCCTCTGATTCCTCTTCTTATCCTGCTAGGGATCCCCCAGATTCCTCATAGTTTTCACAGAGATTAGTGATCCATAAACCGTCCCCAATGCTTTGCCTTTGTCTCTCATCGTTGGTCTAAGAAGGTCGTGTCCATCTCATCCTCAGGGATGGACACAGGACATGGTGGCTGTTAATGCTTCCTGAGGTGGAGGATGAGGAGATCATCAAACAATCCTCTCCCCTGGGGTCTGCCAGCCCACCCACAGTGGCTCAACACTTTATGGAAGAAGATCCCTCAGCCTGAGAAGGAATTGTCAGTCTTGGCCTCATTGTAGGCCATGTTTAACTCCACCCACGTGCTGGTTGCAACCTTTCCAACCTTAATATGTGTGTGCTCTCTTCCAGTAACTGTGATCCTGTAAGGGTTTTGCTCCCAAATGGAGAGGAGGAGATAAGTATCCTTCTCCCAAACACAGCCTAGGTTACAGACTCCTCGGATGGAGATGCTACATGGAGGGGAATAAAAGAAAGAAATGCTCTGCCTTGACTGGGAAAATTCGAAGTGACTAAAGATGAACAAAGTCAGGATCAGTATTTTCCAGGAACAAGAGCTCCTTGGGAAGGAGAGGGGGCATTGTAAACACTGAGTGACTGAGTGTAGCTCTTCCCTGCTGCATCCCTGTGGACACCTGTGCACGACGGCACAGAGAAATAAAAGTCCAACATTTATTTCTGCTGGGGCTCTCTCCCAGAGTAGAGTAGAACCTCTCCTGAGATCATCACTGGGAGTAATCCCTCTAGCAGTCGATGCTCTGAGATTGCATAGCTGCAATCCTCAATAACCCCTACAGGGAACAGTTCATCCTGTGTTCATCTGAAGGTGATTTATTAAACCCCAAACACTCCTGAATCCTGTCAGAGAGCCGGAAAACGGGACACAGAAGAGAGGGGAATCTACCAAAAATCACCTCCCCTTCTAAATGGGTACAGTGGAGCCAAGAGAAGAGTGAATGTCCTTCCATCCTTGCTCCTAAAGTGTTTGGAACAACCCAAGGGCAAAAATTTGTCTTTAAATCAGCTTTTTTACTTGGATTCATTGCAGCAGGGAGAGAGACCCTCTGCAACTGCTCTTGAATCCACCACACACTTTGGGGGTCATTTTCACAGGAAGGAGTCAAAGAGTTCAGATACCTCCGCTCCTTCGTGCTACAGGTTTGCTCAGCACGGTTAAACAACATCAAATAAAAAGAGGAAGTAAAATGCGTAAATAAAATGCACAGAGATAACACGATAAGAACTGATGTTCCAAAAATGCGCGGCACCATTTATGCAGCCCTAAAAATTATGGGCACTATTATTGTGAGCTGAAGTGGTTTCCAGAATTCAGTTTTACATCTTCCTTGTTTAACAGTGGCTACTCCTATTACCTGCTGGTAATGGTGCACAGTTCAAAATAAAACAGCTTCAGGGGTGTTCCAGCAGAGGATGGAGAGAAAAGGGGGATATCTCCAGAGGTACTGGAGTCCTTTGTCACTTTCTGGCAAACAGAAATGTTGTAACTTCTAAAATAAGTTTCAACTTTTCTCACTGGATCATGCACTGATATGGAATTGTGAAGGTTTAGTGCAAAGCTCAGCAGCTATGTGTGAATCCCTGGGCATCAGGTACTCAAGTGCCCAGGAAAAGGCTCTTGGACCAGCCTTGGACCAGCCTGAGTGCTGCAAAGCCCTCCTGAAGTTCCTAAAGGGATCAGGTGCTGGATGCAGGTGCATCATTCCAGCTCCTGTTGTGAATCTGACACTTCCCAGACTCTTGTGCAGACCTTGAGTTCTCAGACACACCAGGGTGCACTGCCACCAGGAATGACAGCTTTGGGACACCTCAGGAAATTGGCTGGAAACATCTCAGAAGTGTATTTTTTAGCTGGGAAATCAGCTCTGGAGTCTACTGCTGGGAAGGCAAAGGAAGCATGGAAGCAGGGACAGGGGAAAGCGGAGTAAGTCCTGATAAGGAAGGAACAGCCATCAAATGATCATAATTTGGGTACCTGAGCCCTGCTCCTGCCCCTTAGCTTTAGCATCTTCCCCCCTTCTTGCACCAGCAGAAATGAGGGAAAAGCTGAAATAACTTTCAGGGTCCTTGGACAGAGAAATGGACATTTTGGGGACGGAGCTCCAGTTCCCTTAGATGCCCTCGTATTCTTGTTCTGAATTTTCCACCAAGACCTCTGCAAAGGGCAGTTCTGTCACTGCTGTCATTTATAAAGGTGTAAGATTTGTGGTCGGTTTTGTTTCGGATGGTTGAGACGGAGACGAGAGATCTCTGGAGTCAGGTCTTAGAGCATGAGGTTTATTGTGAAAGGGTGTGGGTGTAGGAGACCTGCTAGGAGCTGCCAGACACAGCTCAGAGCAGGTCAGGGAGGTAAGAGAGGGAGCAAGAGAGAGTTAGAAAGAAGATCAAATGCCGTGGTTGCCGTTTACAATAGAATAAATCATCTTCTGTGCTGAATATTCTAATTTTCATTAACCAATCTAGAACAAGCTACAAATCCTACAACATTTACATACAGCCTATGAGAGTCATTGCATTACCATACGGCGTTAGATTTTAAACTCTAAAAACTGCTTTTTGGACCCTCTGCCAAGTTGGTAGGGTCTGCTCTGACCCTTGGACCTGCCTGCAAGCAGAGGGGATTGTTTAATCAAAGAGGGTGGATTATCTTCAGTGGCCATACCATTGTTTTCCAGTTGTTCAGTCACTGGGGTTTGGTATCTCAAAGCTTGTCTTCATTTC
The DNA here is from genome assembly GCA_036785705.1 of Acanthornis magna. Classification (NCBI taxonomy): domain Eukaryota; kingdom Metazoa; phylum Chordata; class Aves; order Passeriformes; family Acanthizidae; genus Acanthornis; species Acanthornis magna. The sequence goes on along the minus strand of JAWUZG010000119.1, from coordinate 13,490,353 downwards.
AATCTAGCTTATAGTTTCTATATTCTCAGCATCTTTTGCCAGGTAATAATATTTATAAGGCTTTCCTATTTCATCCTTCCCAACATAAAGGGAGTTTTTGAGATGCACCAGGCCACTCAAGACCCTCCAGACAACAACATTTTGATGGTTTTGACCAGGGACTGATGTGATTTGAAGACCCAGAGGGTCTTTACACAATGGGGTGAGGTGTCAGTCACCAAGAGAACAGCCAGAAGAGTTTAAGCCCCCCTTGGATGTGCATCAAATATTCTGAAGTCTCGCATGTAGATGAAAGATAGGGAGAAACTCCCAAAAAATGTCTTGATACCAAGCAGGAATAAAACTTTGAGCATGTTCTAAATTGAAAATCGCTTGAAATGCCTTGATGACCTTAGAGGTCTTTTCCAACCCAAAATGATTCTATGATTTTAAGTCACACCCAGTTTTTGGTGGGGATTCAGAGGTAATGGTAGGGTGAGAAAAAGAGTGGTTTGGGGAGTTATTTCAAATAAATAAAATTTCAAATAAAAATTTCAGTTTACTGCAGTTATTTTAAAACCAGTTTTAAATTGTTGAAGCTGTGGAACACCAGACAGTGCTCCAGGTAGTTGATTTCAGAATACATATTGTGATTTCAATGGAGAGTTGAACGAAGTAGATATTCAAAGGCAGACTTGAAGGAGAGCCTTTGTCAATAAAATGCCCTACCACTCCCTGCGTAATTTTTAGTAATATCTTTAATTTTCTTGCCTTTGGGATGGTTCTATAATATATATTTTTTTAATCCATTCTATGCTGAATGTTTCTGAGATGCTGGGGTGGCAGGAACTTGGAGGGACGGGAGACGCAGGATGGAAGGTGGGCAACTTTTACGGGCTATGACCAGGTGGGATAAAGCCTGTGACGAAGACAAGACACAAAGGACTGGTGGGGATAGCAAATGGTCCATGAGAGACTCATGGGAAGCAAAAATTACACTAAATGGAGCTACTACAACCTCCTCTGAAAACTGGGTGTTCCCTGACCTTGAGAAAAACTCCTGTCAGAGCCCTCTGTCTTCCAGTCTGCCTCCACTTCTTGGTTATTAACCACCCCTGGAGAGTTTGGGAAGTCCTCTGAATACCTGCAGCCCAGGAGGAGAACTTCAGAGCTTTTCATGTTATAAAAAAGTGACAGGAGAGGTATGAAAATGAGCCACATGTGCCATTTTCATGGCTGAGATTTGATGTGCCTCGGATTCAGAGGCAGTCTTGATTAATACTCATCCCACACTCACCAAATTAAATTAGGCTGCTTAAAATTAAAAATACATATTTATTTTAACCAGTCTGGGTATTCCAAATGAACTGAAAAGGAAAAAGGATGGAATATTACAAATGAGACAATTAAGCAAAGCGAGCAGGAGAAATTGTATAAATTACAGTCCCGTGATGAAACAGGGATTTGATGCGAGGGAGGGGAGCTGGAAAAGGTTCCAGAGATGGAGAGAGGTGGGGATGGGTGGTGGGAAAGGACTGAAAGCAGAAAGAAAATAAACAATTAACTCAGAGAAAATCCATTAGTATTGATTTAAGGAGGTAATCAAGGGGAAACAGCCTCAAACGGGCAGGATGGAGTGGTAATGGTAACACATGAATGCCGTGAGGCTCAGGGCCTCACACAGCTCTTTCAGCTGCACAATTGCACTTCTGGGAGAGCCTGAACCATCCCTGGTACCTCCTGCCTTGGCTGGATTCCCAGCGCCTGCCAGGTGTGATGAAGCTCCAGGGTGTGAGAAAGGATTAGATCAGACCTGAAAGCTCTTCCCTTGGACAATGCTCAGGATGGGACCAGGAGCAAATGGAAAGGGCAGGAGGGACGGTGGTTGCTGCAGTCAGAGGGAGGCCAATGGGAGAAGAAAAAATTCAGAGAAGCATCTTGTCAAATTTTGATATTTTTGGAACAAGTAAAACTCCCCAAAAATCTAGGAGGAGAAGACAAAATGGGCCATGGACAGCATTCACAGCTTGTTGGAAATGAGAGATGCTCAGCACTTTGAAGAATCCGGCCCGAGACACGTGAACTCTTCCTGAATAGAGAGCAAACAAGATTTTCTCACGAATACATTGAAAATGCTTCCAAAGCACACAAAGCTTCCTGATGTGAAGAAGATCCTGGTTAATGTGGGCAGGGACACCTTCCACTGGACCAAGTTACTCCAAGACATGTCCAACCCAGCCTTGAACACTTTCAGCCACAGCCTCTCTGTGCCACAGCCTCACCACCCTCACAGGGAAGAATTTAATTTCCATTGTATGTGTGCAGTTGTGCGATTTCTATGCGTGTTTAAAATATACGGTTTACATTTATTTCTTGAACAATTCAGCACAGTAATATTTCGGTCACAACCAAATCAAATCTCTTCGGGATTAGTTTGTTCAAAGGGAAAAATAATTTCCATGCAGAGGCTTGGGCTGTCAGTGGAGGAGATTTAGAGACTCTTGAGTAAGGCATGAGCTGGATTAAAGCAGTGTACGGGCCTTCCATACTGATTTTTACTTCATCCCCCTGTCAAGCAGGCATTTTCACCTTTCACAAGTCCTATTGAACCAACAAAATCCTAAAGTCACATTTTACACTGCATCCACTGTCTGCCCCATCCCTGGAGGTGTTCAAAGCCAGGTTGGAAGGGGCTTGGAGCAGCCTGGCATAGTGGAAGCTGTCCCTGTCAATGGCAAAATATTTGAAATTTGATAGTCTTGAAAGCCCCTTCCAACCCAAACCACTCTGTGATTTTGTGAAATAGTCCTACAAAACCATTTTATTAGTCTTTTAGTCCTTCAACACATATTGTCATAAAAATGCGGGGTTTTGGGTTTTTTGGGGGGTTTTTTGTTTGGGCTTTTTTTTGTGTTTGTTTTTATTTTGATTTTTTTGGTGTGGTTTTTTGGTTGCTGTTGTTTTGGTTTTGGGGTTTTTTGTTGGTTTTGGGGATTTTTTTTGTATGTTTGTTTTGTTTTGGTTTTTTTGTTTATTTGTTTGGTTTGATTTAGGTTTTTTTTTTTTTGTTGCTGTTGTTTTTTGTTTTTCTGTTTTGGTTTAGTTTGTTGGGGTTTTTTTGTTTGGGTTTTTTTTGTCCTGTGGATCACTGACTTGGGAAGTAGATTTGATTGACTCTGGCTGTGTTATACATGAAGGAGAATTTAAGTCCTCCTTCAGTTTCTCTTGGCAGGTGTTCTTTGCAGAGCTGTTATCTGTAAGTCCGAGATCAGAGATCTGCTTGATCACTGAATATCAGTGCTCTTGAACACCACATTCACTTTCCCTGAGAGCTTCCTGCAAACCCCACTTTGGCTATGTACTGCAGAATTATACATCTAAATACACATATAACTACTGTATAGATGCAAAGTGGCTATTATTAGGGGGAGCAGGGAATTGCTGTATCCATCTAAATAATATGCTGCTATTTGTCAAAGAGCAAATACACTTTCTGCTAACAGGGTTTTTCTAATTCTACAGGAAGAATAACAAGGCTGGAGGGTGGAAGACATTGAGCAGCAAATATGAAAATGGGTTTGTTTGTTCTCCACCTTTGTTCTGTTAAATTCTCGGTGCTTTGCTGCCTGACTGTTTTCCAAAGCTCCGAAGCACTTTCACCCTGCAGCAAGCTCTGAAAACAATTTCACATGGCCAGCAGAGCTGAAGGAGGGAGTGAAGGGGAAACAGATTGACTTTTCAATCCAGGAAAATGGAACAGGGCATGGAGAGAGACCTGAGAGACAGGGAGGTGTCATGAACCAAGACAGCAGCCGCAGGTCTGTACCTCCTACAGCCTGGATTTTTGTGCTGATATATATATATATATATGATGTATGTGTGTATATATATATATATCTATCTCAATATATATATACACATACACACATACATACATGCATATATATATATATGTATATATGTATATATTCATTTGGACATTTGAGTGTCTTTTGGGGACAAATAATTTGTGGAAGAAGTATTCTTCCATTCCAAATACTTCTACTGAGTCCAGGTCTGAGTCCTCAACACAAGAAAGATGTGGACTTGTTAGAGCAGGTCCAGAGGAAGCCATGGAGATGATTAGAGGGTTGGAGCACCTTTGTTTTGGAGCCAGGCTGGGAGAACTGGGAATGTCCAGCCTGGAGAAGAGAAGGCTCCAGGGAGACCTTAAAGCCCCTTCCAGTGCCTCAAGTGGCTCCAAGAGAGCTGGAGAGGGACTTTGGACAAGGGATGGAGTGAAAGGACAAGGCATGGAGTGACAGGACAAGGGACAATAGTTTTAAACTGAAAGAAATCAAGTTTCGATTAGATATTAGAAACAAATTCTTCCCTGTGAGGGTGGTGAGGCCCTGGCACAGGTTGCCCAGAGACATTGTGGATGCTCCATCCATGGGAGGATCAGGTTGAATGGAGCCCTGACCAGTGAGTGGCATCCTGCCCATGGGAGAGGATTTGAGCTAAGGTCCCTTCCAAGCCAAACCATTCCATGATTTTATGATTCTATGGCAAGGGAATTATAGTCAATGCAATAAAAAATCTCTTGTTACTTAGGTGGGTTTCTGCCCACCCCACAAGCCAACAGAAAGTAGAGACGTTTCACACTGCTTTGTCTTCATCAGCTGAAAGCCACCCAAGAAACAAGGTGAGACTTAAACTCTGCTCAAGCAAATGAATGATAATGTGTTCTTCTGGGTCTGCATTGTACACCCCTATTTTTACATAAAATTTTTCCTGTTCAAAACAGAACATGTTGCTGATCAAAAAGGGAGTTTTTGTACTTTTAAAATACTTTTTTAAATTTTATTTTTTCATTTTCCTTTTTTTTTTTTTTGGCTTATGTAGAGTGTTCAGGAAGGAAAGGGAGGCAATACTGCAGTGGAGCGATGTGTGTTTACAGATTGAGGCAGATAAAAGGTGCTGTCAATCATTTTGCTTCATGAGCAACAGGAGGCTGAATCAGTGCTCGGGAGAATTTATGGGTGTTCTCTGTGATTAAATTGTCACACACCCGGTGCTACCTAAGAGCACTAAAATGAGACAACAATAATGAGAAGGCACTACAGAGATGTCCAGCTCAGATCCAGATGTGGTGTAGCACAAGTGGTCAGTGTCGTACCTGATCTTCCAGCCCCTGACCTTTCTTAGGCTACTCTGTCCTCTTCAACGCCTCTTCTCCATGTTCCAGCATCTTTCTGCTGTTTCAGGCAGGGATATCCCATCTTTATGTCCTTATAGGTAAAGTGTAAGAGGGGTGAATCAAATGCAACATCCTTTGACACGTGGGACTTGTAGGGATATGCGGCATAGTCCCTGTGTGTATGGAAAAGAGAAGTTCCATGAGAGAATTGAGGTCTTGTGATTGAAGACCTGCAAGGTCCAAGCTGGTGGTGATGCTCATGTTTTGGATCTGGGGGACATGCAGGATGTGGATCCGTGCGGGGGGATGTGTAAAGCTTTGTTTTGGACATATGAGACCAATCTGAGGTCAGCCACAAGGAGACATCAGAGGGAAACAGCTTGTGTTATTGTTTTGAACAGAAGGGTTAACATTCATCTTATTTAACTTCAGACTTCAGTACTACAGACTTCCCTCCTCTCAGTTCAATGTTGAGAATCCCCACAGTCACTGGAGAGACACAAATATTTCCCTGTGCTTTTCACCACCTCCACAGGGAGACCCTGAAGTATGTCTGAAGAACCGTGTTCCAAAAGAACCTGTTAATTCCCATTAAGAACAAAAAGATTTTTCATCAGTAGCTCAGATACCGAAGTGACTCTTGTACCTGTATAAAACCAGGCAAGATTAATCCCACCTCAGGAGACATCTGATGAAAGGGAAATTCTTGAAGCAGCTACACAGGGATGGCAATTGAAAGGGCAGATGACAGGAGCAGGGCCATGAGCTGGTGGAAATCCCCAGCCACCTGGAGGATAAAGAGAATCCCTCACAAGAGCCTTGGGAGGGGTAGAAGATAATGATCATGGAAATTAAAAGAGAATAATAAGAGTCCATGATGTGTAAAGAGAAAATGGAGTGCTGATCTTAGCGTTGGCTTGGGAAAGGCCATTGGAGATTTCGGAACGAGCTATCTCAGTGCTTGGGACAGGCACTGGAATACAGATTTGAGGGTGGAATTGGCAGAGAGGAGATCCCTACCTTGAAAACAAATGGCCAAGGGCATTGAAGATGAGTGGTAACAAACAAAGTCCCTTTTCCTTTTGGAAAAACAGATAAGATAGAGCCTTCCAATCCATTATTGCAAATATATATGTGAAATAAGTAAATAAATAAAAGTGGGGTAAAGTACACATCACCTTTCTACTCAATAGCTCACCTTTTGAAAATCAGATAGCACAGAAGTGGGCCAAACTCTGGAATAATGGCTGGACTTGGGCAAAGGACAAGGTAGAAATTCCACCACAAACGTAAGCTGGGTTTTTCAAACTTTATCAGAAGTGCTCTGTTCAAATGGCCCCTGGTGTGGGTATCATCAGTTATATCTCATCCCTGGGGGTGTTCAAGGCCAGGCTGGATGTGGCATTGAGCAACCTGGGAGAGTGGAAGGTGTCCCTGCCCATGGCAGGGGGGTTGGAACAAGATGCTCTCTATGTTCCTTTCCTACCCAAACCATCCTGTGATTCTAGGACTCTATTTCAAATAATTTTGGGAGACAGTCTTTAACAGCATTCTCATTGAAGACCCTGATCAAGAGTAAAAAGATGAGAATCCACTCATTGACTGTCACCAATTCCCTCTGTAGTATCAGCTGAAACTCATTAAAACCCAACTACTTCAGTTTCCAGTTGCTAAACAGGTGAAAACCTGTCCTTTGCCCTCTTTGTTCAGAATAGAAATGCTCTGGGTTACTTTAGGATGTACAGAAGTATAGTCCTGATCTCATCTGGGATCCTAGGAGCACCTTGTTGTAACCAGAAACCACAATTTCAATTTCACTCAAACCACAATTTTACTGAAAAGCCTTTTTTCTTTCTGCCTGTTGCCATTTCCATACACATGAATATCAATCCTGCCAAAAGAAAAAGGGGGAAAAAAAAGGCAGCGAGAGGGGTGATAAAAATTCAGTATATCAAACTGACTCTTCTTGATTTACAGTGGGTAATTATCATTCTTCACGCATGGCTGGTCCCCTGTTGTGGGAAAGCAGAGCAGGTGGAGCAGTGCTTGTCCGAAATCTTTCCTCCCGACAATCGCCTCCACCTGCAAACTCCCCATGCACCTCCAGGAGTCAGGAATTGTCAGGACCAGACAAAAGGACAGGTGGGAAAGATAGATGGAGGTGGCTGAACAGAGGCAGCTGGAAAAGTTGGGTTGGCCCGCATTTGAAATCTTCCTAAACGTTCACTTTTGCATTTAACGTGCCACGGCAATGGTTCTCTCTGGTAACTGAGGGGGTAAAAAAAAATAGCAGTAAAATTAAAGGCCATAAAGTAGTACGAAATGATAATTGGAATTATTCAGGTAATGGATTAAAACTATTCGAAGTACCATTATCTAAATCTGAATGGTGAGGGAGGGGGATGAGGGGAGTAAACTAATAGAATTTGGAATTGGTTTTCAAAGAATACCAAAAATTATTACTGGTAAAATTTACAAGCGCTGTAGATCACGCTTGCTGCTGCCTTGTTTGTAACAGAAATATCCAATTCCAAAATGAATTGGTCTCTGCTCAAACTAGCTCTTGCTGATGGTGGCAAGTTGTTAATTAAATGACATTTTTGCGCTGTTCGTTTTGAAAGTCTATGGAAAGATAACCTGAAGTTCTCAGTTTTTGAAATGAGTGGGGAGAGGTGAGCAAGCACAGACTTTTTAAAGACTTCAGGGGTCTTTCAGGAAAGGAAAGAAGAAAAATCCCTTCAGGGGTATGTTCCCAGGACAGGATTTTATCACATAAGCTCTCTATGGTAGGATTTTATCGCACAGCTTGAGTTTGGCTCAGGCCATGTAGCTGTGGATGTCTACAAAATCGAGACTGAACATGTCAAAGCAAGTTGTCTCTATAATTAATGAAGAGATATAGGCACTTTTAAGGAGTGAGTCACCTGACTTTTTTTTATAAATCTGCTTCATGAGCCAATGAATCATGTCCTAAATTCCACTGTCTGTGTTGACTAGCTGTCCATTTACTGACTCAATTTATTTCCCATTCGTTTTGACAAAGATGTTTATTTAATCAGATGTACTCCAAGCCAGGAAATGTAAGAAATTACCTCTTTATAAGTCCCATTTCATGCTCTTAGCCTAAGTGTTCATGATCTCCAGCTGTCACAGACAGGGGAGTGGGGCTGATGGACAGGCTGATCCACTGGAAAAGGTCCTACAGACCTCTTTAAATGACATTTCTGAGGAATTGGCTCAAGTTCTGAGTAACAAGGCCGGGGAGATTGGAATGAAGGGATCCCCAAGGTATGTTCCAACACAAACCATTCCATGATTCTGTGATTCTCCACCAAGTCATCTTCATTTAGAATGTGGAAATCTGATATTGTGCCAATGAAGAGACAATGCCACCTCTGTGGAGAAGCAGAGACAAGGGTGCCAATTTCCATTTCCATGATTGCCCTCTCTCAATGCAAATCCCAACCAGAAAGGGGTTCAAAATATCTCAGCAAACACATTGCACAGAATCATTGTGGAATCACAGAATCGTCAAGGTTGGAAAAGACCTCCAAGATCATTAAGTCTGACCAATTCTCTACTTGTTATTCCCGAGGGCATGAGCAGACCAAGGCCACCTACCCTGGAAGGCTCTACTATAATTCGGATAAATCTACTGGGGGTTTTCTTCCTGCTCTCTTTAAAGAGTCTGAGCCTAAAGGCCCAGGTTTTGGGACTTGTGATCCCCAGCAGGGACTTGTGGTCTTCCACTCTGTGGAACAATCCCATGTAGGAATCTCCACTTCAGATGACTCTGCAGGTTTACTTTGAAGTCCAAAGTACAATTATAGAATTATAGAATAATGGAGAGACATCTTCCACTAGACCAGGTTAACCAGAACCCAATCCAGCCTGGCCTCGAATATAAAAGTAGAACTGGAATTATCCTAATGCATTTTCTAATGGTCACAACTCCTCATCCTTCAGATGTCTTCCTCCTTACCATGACACATTGTCCCTGTCCAAACAGCCAAAGAGAGCCAGCTCAGAGCAGAAAACTCCTCGGAATGTGCGACTGGGAAGGAAAAAGGGGACATTTTCACTCATAAACCTGCCACCCTGATTATTTTGTGAGCAGGACCAGTCCAACCTTTCTGGTGAGAGCCCCATGCACAGAAGTGTGGGGTGAGGGAAATAGTGACACCATAAAAAGTGCCACCTTTTGAGTGGAGAGCAGCAGGGGATGGATGCAAAGGGGTGAAGGGAATTACAGCATGAAAAATTGCTTTCTTTGACAGAATTATAAAATTATTGGGTGAAGGGAAATTTGCAGATTTAATATGCCAGTTAATGACTTGACATTTGAAACAGTCTCACACAAAGCACCGCTCATGATATTAATTGATATTGTCTGTGAGAGGACTGCTGAGTTTAAAATTGGTCAGAGCATAGAAAACAAAGGATAACCTTTATCCAGGCTGGTGTGCACCCACAGAGAGGTCTCAATAAACTTCAGTTTTGGTAAAAAGCACTAATAATGTTCTTAATTAAGTACTAAAATCCAGGGGGTTCTTTTGCCATTTAAAAAAAAAAAAACTAATAGAAAAATCAAGCTCCTGGGAATTAAAAGTAATTCACTGTACACATAATTTGCAACATTTGCCCTCTCTTGGTGACTGAGGTAACAATAATAGCAGAAGACTGATGGAGACCCCTCAGCTCTGGTCCCTTTAGCTCTAGTGAATGGAGGAGATGCCTCACACAAGTACATGAGATGACAAAAACTCTTTTTTGCCATTTCCTTAGAAATTACAGGATAATGAAATCTCTATTCTTGTGATACACAAAATCAACTCCAGACTGGCCACCAGCTCAGTGAACCACATAGGACTCAGTGTGGATATATTCATGTGGCCACGGGTAACTCAGTGCCCACAGGAAATTTAATTAGCGTGTCCAAAAAATTCTTCTCTGTGGGAGGGCAGTGACCTTGTCCACCCTGTATCAAGGGAGAAATAGTTCAAAGGAAATAAATCCCCTGTGCAAACACAGCAAGAAGATAAATGAGAGAGCGATGGACAAGTGCCAGAGCTCCAGAATCCAAATCCAGTGCCTTAATAGCAGCATGTCCTGCTTTGGGATATAAGGTACATGTGAGTCACAAGGAGCTGTCATTTGGATCACAATGTGAATCAATGTCAGATCAATCTGCTTAAAAGCCTTATTAGCAATATGGAAGATGGAGATTGGAGAATCCTAATGGCAACTGCGGGTTGGAGGCTGGCACAGAAATCAAGACATCACCCACAAGGAAGGAAACACCAAAATGGGTTTTACTTCTCAGGAACAGTCCTGTCAGGAAGCCTTTTAGTGGGGAAGGTCACAGAATTGCATAATCACAGAATGGTTTGGGTTGGAAGGGACCTTAAATATCATTTAGTTCCATCCCTGGCCTGGGCAGGGACATCTTCCACTATCCCAGGTTGCTCCAACCCCATCCAACCTGGCCTTGAACACTTCCAGGGATAAGGCAGCCACAAAATCTCTGGACAAGCTGTTCTAGTGCCTCACCATCCTCACAGGGAAAAATTCCTTCCTAACATCTAAATCTACCCTCCTTCGGCTCAAGGCCATTCCCTGTTGTCCTGTAACTCCATGACTTTGTGAAAATTTCCTGTCTAGCCTTCTTGCAAGCTCCCTTCAGGCATTGGAATGTGTCTAAGGTCTCCCTGGAACCTTCTCTTCTCCAGGCTGAGCTCTCCCAGCCTGTCTCCATAACAAAGGTGCTCCAACCCTGTCATCAACTTGGTGGCCTCCTCTGGACTCATTCCAACAGGCCCAAGTCTTTCTTGTGTTGATGATGTGCAGGAAAAGTGTGAGAAAAATCAGCCCCTGGTGCTCTGCACAAGTGTTACAGGTGAGGTGTGGAGCTCATGTGGAAAAAGACTTGTGGTGAGGAGCTCAACTTGAGTGTCTTTGCAGAACATCACCAGAACCTCTTTTTGGAGAAGGCAGAGGCAGAAATCTGGGAGGGACTGCAGGTAGGGAGTCAGGAGCAATCCTTACTGCAGGACAAGTTAGGTAATAGCTTATTTTTTTTCCTTCTTAATGGCACAGCACTGTAAAAGTCATTGCTATTGCACAAGATGTTCAGTAAAACACAATAAACCCCTCATTGTGAGTGACCTGAAAATGTTGATTAGAGACTCAAAAGCAGTTCAATAACTTGTGATGAAAAAGGAAAATGATAACAACAGAGCTGAATAATGATATCTGAAGTGTTGAGAAGCCATCCAGGAAAAAAACGAAGGCATCAATTAAAAGGCCACGCACTTCAGGATGGAAAGGAAAAAAATAGCAGTGATATGTGACCCAATGATAGATGGAGATGGCTTATGACGTCTAAGAAAAAATGTTCAGTGAGTATTTCTTTTTATCCCTTTGGAATAACAATAATGATAGAAAATTAATATCACCTTTGGGTGTCAAAGCCTTTGTAAATGTTCAGAAACCAAGAGAATTGCAATGCATATCCACTGATAGAAATACATGGAGTGTTTAGGCAGAGTGATTTAAACCCCAAAATTCTGAAAGATGGGGGCAAATGGCTGCATTACATTTGGGGTCAGCTTTTGAGAAGCTTTTAAGTGTGGGAGAAAATTGCAGAAAGGGTGGGAGTGTGGATGTCACACGGCTGATGAAGTGGAATTAAACTGATCTGGGGTCGAAAAGATGCCTTGTGCATTCTTCTGCAGAAGAATAAACCTTCCCAAAGCATTTGATGTAGCAGGGATGACAAAATGAGCAGATGGAGATATTGGTAAAACACATAGAAAAGAGATGAAATAGATAATCAATAACAACTAGTCCTCAGTGCAGAAAAGAGGAGTTTTAGAGGGAGGGGTGATTTCCTCACCTGATCTACACAATATGCACACCAACAACAATAACATCAGTAAAAATGGATAAATCATGGATAAATAATGGACAAATAATAACAAAATGATTCAGTGAAATGTTTATGAAGAAGAGCAGCCCAGCCCTGGAGATTGTTCCCTCTGTCTCTGGATAAGCCACTGACCATGAACTCCCAATGCAATGCTGTGGCAAAAAGACTTAATTCAGTTCTTACTTTTAGAGTGCTGAATATGAATAGGAATTTATTGATGTCTCCTGTTTCTCTCCTGCTTCTCTTTATTTTAATTTTTTTTTATCTTTTGACACAGGCAAAGAGGAATTCAGAGAGAAGGAAAGGATGTGTAAAATGCATATTGAATGCTGATGGATTTTTCAAAAGGTTTCTCCAGATATCACTAAAACCAGGAAAATGTGAAAATTACAAACAGTCGTGTTTTGTGTTTGTTTGAGGAAAAAAAGTCATTTTTATCTAAAAGAAAACTTTAAAAGAGAATATTGCAAATGGCTCTATTTAGGGCTTTGGAAGCAAGACTGAACTTAATGCCAAGGAAGGCTCTGTAGAAAGTAAATGAGGCACCAAAAGACTTTCTAACTGCTCCATTAGCCCTCTTTCATCTTCTCCATCTATGACACAGCCAACAGAGACACCCTGAGAGTCTCAGAGCAGGGTTTTTAGTGGCTTGCAGGGGGATGTTATCAACTAACTGTGGTACAAACCATCCAATTTGCACTGAACTCTCCCAGCCCAGTTAATTCCTGCTGTAATGGGACAGACAGAAGCTTCAGAAGGATTTATCATTTCTTTCCTTCCATCCAGAAAAATACAGGAACGAAGGGCACGGGGCCACTGCCAAGAAGTTGGACGGTTGTCATTTAAACTGTAATTCACCCAGAGACGCTGGAGAAGCATCAGCCTTGGTGGGCCTGGAGTTGCAGGATTAATGGAGCCGAAGTGGAGCTGAAGCTTTTTGCATGCAATTCAGGAAATGTCTAGACTTTGTGAGAAACCTGTGAAATTAGAGTGGCAGGATTTCGGGAACAGGGAAGCTCTTCTTGCTCTTGGCAAGAGGATCGGTTGGTGGAGGCGGGGGAAGCTGTAGGATTGATGGCTGGGGGGTGTCTGTGTTTGCAGAGTGGCAGAGTAGTTGGCAAAGTGAGGAATTATCTGACTCAGGACTCCTGTCTCTAAATAAAAGCGGGGCATGCCCAGAAGGAAAATAATTTGGGGGCATCTCTTGTGAAAATAATGGCCCTATGGCAAAACTGCTGTGGAGCCCAGGAACAGCTGAGGAGGGAGGAAGAAGTGTTAAGGCTGATTGATCAGAGAAATTATTTTAGGATCTCCTTTTCCCAGGAAACCATCATGTTTTATCTTGATTTCTGTTCAAGCTTTCATCGGGTGAGTATTTCTAACACACAGAAGAAAAACAAGTCCCCAGAAGCTGCCTAGACCAAAGTAACAGCACAAATGGCTGCCCCATGAGATCTGGTGGTGGTCTCTATCAGACAGCATGTGTAGTAACCTTCCAGATTAATCTGGCCAGGAATTTCCTCTATTTCAGCCTGTGTTTGCTGCCTGAATTCCCTCACTTTCCTGTCATCCCTGCTTAAATCACAGACTCGTGTTATTATCCTGGTTCCTGTTTGGCAAGCTCCAAACCTTCAGTTTATCAGAACCAATTATGTCAGACAATTGCTGCTGTTTTCCCAGGACAGGGTGATGGGTCTTGGGAGCAGGAGAGAAGCAGCAGAGGTTACGAGCTGGCAGTGGAAAGGCTCTGGGTAGTGTTTCACATGACATTTTCCTGAGGAAGATAAGGAAGCGTGGTGAAGATGGATGTAGAAAAGTGAGTGACAAGGGACGATGCTTGTGCTGCTGTCACAATGAGTGAACATGCAGGAACCTGCCAAGATATCCATGCAGGAGGAAAGCTTACAAGACACGCCCACTCAGCTTTGCCCACGGATTCCCATCCAGTTTTTGAGCCCCAGAAAGGTCTCTAAAAGAGCCATGGTTTTGAGCATCTCACTTCAAAAAATGTGGAGCATTAGGAAAAGCTGATTAGGGGAGAGCAGGGAGAAGAGAGAGACCTCAGGGCACCTTCAGTGCCTAAAGGAGGCTTACAAGAAGGATGGAGAGAGATTTTCCACAAGGACAAGGGGGAATAGCTTTGAACTGAAGGAATGGAGAATTACATCAGATACCAAGAAGAAATAATTAATTATAAGGGTGGAAGTACTGTCACAGCTTGGTCAGAGAGGTTGTGGACTCCATGGAAATGCTCAAGGCCAGGTTGGATGGGGCTTGGAGAAACCTGGGATAGTGGAAGGTGTCCCTGCCCATGGTAGGGGGGGGGTGGAACAAGATGATCTTGAAGGTCCCTTCCAACCCAAATTCTGTAAGAATTAAGTGTCAGAAAATCACCTTCGAGGTGTTTTGGTCGTGTGATGCTTGGCCTCCTAACAGTGCGAAACAACGAACCTGAGATGACCCTGTAGTTGCCAGAGCTTCTTTTCTGGGGGATGGAAAACGAAGTGAGAGGGAAGAGGATGGGAATGGGGGCTTCTGTGCAGCTTAAAAAAGTAGTGAAAGATGTCATTATACCCATTTTGGCTGCTTCGCACAATTTGTGCTCTGGCTGGGGGTGGGAGCCCAGGCAATGCAAAGATTAAAGTTGGTAATCACAGGGAGGAGACTTTTTGAGGGCTTGACAGACCCACATGGTCTCATCTACCACAGAAATTGGTCATTTCCTAAATCTTTTATAGAAGACACCAGGGAATAGGTCTCTTTTTTCACCACCTGCTCTCATTCTGTCACTGCTCTTTTAATTTTCTTTATCTATAACATTAATAATCCTAAGGGTATTTTTAGTGGGTTCCCTAGGAGATACATCTCTTCCAGTCTATGTGTTTCCTTGAATACCAACACTTGAATATCCTGATATCATAATTATCTGCTAAAAATGATCTAACTTTTTTTTCCCCATAAAGAGTTTCCCACTAAAAATATCCAATAAAATTTGTTTTCTAAATTACCTCCATCCTGTGAAAGTGCCTGTGACAGAAAATAGTTTTTAAAATGTCATTTGTTGCTGCTAAATTTTCAAATTAACTGCAACTTTAATGAGAATTACTGCTCCAGACAATCCCATATGAGATCTTCCAAACTTTTATCTGTTGATATTTGCCAGCTATGATCGTCTTTCATAAATCAGAGAGCAAAATTATTCAGTAGTTTTAAGTGTGAAAGCTCATTTGCTTGTTTGTTTACCAAAAATATGTTAAGAAGAGCCTCTTTTTTACTGAGCAGGCATTTATTCAGCAAAGCATTCAGACCTCTGCTGTTCTTTGCAGTTTTCTCATCGCTCCCAACTTGAACAACTGCAAATTTTGTCACATTGCTGGTACCTATTTTTGCATCCACCTTCTTGAAACTCACCCCTCGTTAACACAGCGCTCACAACTGGGCACACTCACAGCAAGAATCACAGAATCACAAAAGGGTTTGGGTTGGAAGGACCAAGACCATGGGCAGGGACACCTTCCACTATCTCAGGTTGCTCCAAGCCCTGTCCAACCTGGCCTTGGACACTTCCAAGGATGTGACATCCACAGCTTCTCTGGAAAATCTGTGCCAGGGCCTCGCCATCCTCACAAGGAAGAATTTATTTCCGATATCCAATCTAAGTCTACCCTTCTTCACCTTAAAACTGTTCCCCTTTTCCTGTCACTCCACCCTTTGCCCAAAGTCCCTCTCCAGCACTCCTGGAGCCCTTTTAGGCACTGAGAGGGGCTCTAAGGTCTCCTTGGAGCCTTCCCTTCTCCAGGCTGGACACCCCCAGCTCTCCCAGTCTGGCTCCATGGCAGATGCAGTTTGTTAAACATCTTTGAGCAGTGGAAAAAGTCTCCCATGGCCACAGAGATCCTTGAAAGTCTCGCACACAGCATTGCCTCAAGGCTTTCTCTTTTTTTTTGGTAATCCAAATAAATCCACCATGACTTCATTTCACAACCCTTTGCATTGGATTCTTGTTGATTCTTGAGATATGGTTTTCCCCTTCAGAGGACATTGTTTGTTTTCTCTATTGCACCACTGCAATCAATTTTCCCTCTATGGAGACGGTACTTTCCTGGACAGCCCATCTGATACCTTTTTTAATGTTTTTTGTTTTGTTTGTTTGTTTGTTCGGTTGGTTTTGGGTTTGTTTTGGTTTTGTTCGGCTTTTTTTGTTTTGCTTTGTTTTGTTTTTCCGTTGTGGTTTTTTTTTAAGTATTTAATTTTTAATTTTTAAAGAATTTGATACCAGGCTCATTTGATACCTTTATAAAGCTACACCTTTGTACTGAAGGTACCTCTTTCATAAAATCATGAAATCATAGAATTATGGGATGGTTTTTGTCAGAAAGGACCTTAAATATCATTCCGTTTCAACCTTCCTACCACGGGCAGCGAACTTTCCACTTGGACAATATTCCATGCCAGAATAACTACAATTAGCAATTCCAGGAGCAAACTGGAACCCAGAAATATTCTTTCAGTATACTCTGCATGAAAAAAAAGTCTATTGCCTCTCATTGCTATTATATTAATTCATTGCATTCAGACTGCAGCAGCATCCAGACACTATATCAACATCCTGCTAAAGGACAAACGCTTCCCCAAAGAGCTTAATACTGAACCAGTTTTATCATATTGCTGAACATCAATTATGCTCCAGCTGCTCTCTCCACAAAGGTAATAACTCTGTTCTTTACAGGCAGGGTCTCAGGCAACTTTCTCATATCTCAAATAAAAAGTCTTTAGAAAACCGATCTGATTCCAGATTATTGCAGGGCTGGGGAAACACTGACCTTGCACTTTTAAGTATATGGCTTAAAGAGGAGTATGAAATAACACCCAAACTTGTTGTCCAGGGAGGGCCTATCTTTGCTTTTCCCTCACCCCCCTTCAACAAAGCTTTTTCCACCTGACATTTCCTGGGCAGGCAAAGACTTTCAGGAGAAGGAAGCAGGAACAGGTAGCGCAGGGGAGATAAGACAGCACTGATAGAAAATGAAGGCACAAGGTGCCCCCAGCCCTGCATAATCAATGCCCTAAATCAGCCAAAACATTCTCTCCAGGTTCAGAAAAAGCAGCACTTTCAGGAGGAGCTTTGTTTGCCTTCTGCTTGGCCAGGGAGAAATTTGACAGTTTGGAGCAGTAGCTCAAACTAACAAGTGTCTGTGTCCTCACTCTGCGGGAGAGGCAACAAGCAGGCACTGAATTTATGTGCTGGTGAAAAGCACCTCATTATTTTCTGCAGTAAATTAGACTCTGCAGACGAAGAGCTCACGTACTTTGGCTCACAAGCATCAGTGCACACTTACATGTGAGAGTGCAAACATATCCATATAGAAATGTTTGCATAAAAGCAGAGATAAGCCCTGAGAAATGTATTTATAGAAGGAGGGACCATCAAGATCATCTAATTCCAAACCCCTGCCATGGGCAGCGACACCTTCCACTGTCCCAGGTGGCTCCAAGACCTGTCCAGCCTGGCCTTGAACAATTCCAGGGATGGGACAGCCACAGCTTCTCTGGGCACCCTGTTCCAAGGCCTCACCACCCTCTCAGTCAAGAATTTCTTCCTAATATCTAATCTGTAAATGTAAACTCAAACTCTTTGGATTAAAGCCATTACCTCTTGTCCTATCATTCACAAGGCCATGTACATTAAAGAGTAAATCCCTGGATAAACATGGAAATCAGTAATGCAAAATCTCAAACAACTGCAATGCAGCTGTCAGGCTGTGGGGAAACATTTTTTCTAATAGCAATAACCAAACCAATGCCTTCCTCAAAACAGGGGATTCATTAAGGCATAGGATGGTTGATTTCTTTCAAGAAAGTTATTATTTCTTTATCCTAATAACTATTCAGACTTTTTTTCTTCAGATGTCTGCAAATTCCAGAACTTGTAAAGACAGAAACAAGTGGAAGCTCATCTCTGGACAGCAGTGGCTACATCCTTCAACTCATATAATTAAAGGAAACGCTTATTTTCGGAAGCATAAGGCTCAGATCTGTGGTTCTTTCAGCACAGTCCCACCTGTCAGCTGGCTGTGGTAGCTATCAGACTGTATTGTTTCCGTGTTCACTGTGTCTGGGGCTCAATCACAGCAAATCCCAGTGCTAGGAGCACACTCAAAACCAATCCCTGCAGCTGAGCTCACGAGTTCTCTGCTCCCCTGGCTCTGGGGACTGGGCCTGCTCAGGGACCTCCGCTCTCTCAGATTCCTGTGGTGGTGGAGGAGATGCTGGAAGGTGATTCAGTAAAGGAATTGGTAACTCCCAAGTGTGCAGATTCCATTATCTTCACCAGCACTCAACTCATCCAACAATGCCCAGACAGACAAAATGAGTTGGTGGATGCAGAAGGACATATTAGCATCAATATGTGGCTTCAACTGATTTTTTGCTTTGTTTTGCACCAGAATAGCTTTCCTACATATGGCAGAGCTCATCCCAGTGATTGATCTGCCTCATTTGACTTCCCAGTTCCACAGCTGATGAAGATTTTGGGGAGGAAGTCCATGCAAGCATCAGAGAGAGGCAAATTGGGTTTTCATGGCCCCATGCTACTTTATCCAATTACGCTTTCCCATGCGAGGGCATCCCACTGGGGGCTCACCCTTGGATTCACTCTTCTTAATGACATTCAATCATTTTGTGCTGAAGACAGTCATTTCCATAGCTGCTTGCATAATAAATTCAGAGTTACATGCTCACTGGTTCTCTAATTACACCCTGTTCCTGCAAAACAAAATGATTAAACTGAGTTTTCACTGAAAAAAAAATGTGAGTCAGCACTTTTATTTTACTGATAAAGTTTGACCGTGTTTGGTTTTGTTTGATATTTTCT
The DNA here is from genome assembly GCA_036785705.1 of Acanthornis magna. NCBI lineage: Eukaryota > Metazoa > Chordata > Aves > Passeriformes > Acanthizidae > Acanthornis > Acanthornis magna. The sequence goes on along the minus strand of JAWUZG010000119.1, from coordinate 13,471,393 downwards.
TCTGCAAATTGGAAGCTTGCATTTAAAGGTTAAAACATAGAAAATGATTATGCTGGTGGAAAATTGTCCATTGAGTTTGTAGGACATTCTGAATTTCACTCCTGGCCTAAAATGGTCCCAGTGACTTTGGGAAAGTTAATCTGCATTGAGTTTGGAGTTTGTGACACTTGGTTACACAGAGGTAGCAGGACTCATGCAAACTAAAGGGGTTTCAGACATGGAGGCACCAAAAAATTACAAGGAAATCATTCAGGAACTGTCTGGTAGATAATGGAACATGAACTATTCATCTATATTTAGATCAGCCCAATCACACACCTTGACATCAGAGAAGTACATCTGGGAAGCTCCAGAGGAGGTGGTGGAAACCATCAGACCTACAATCACAGTGATTAGAATTCCGACTATTTTAAGTAACCAATGCTGAGTATTGCAAGGGACTGCTGGCTCAGAGGTTTTTTGGGCCTCTTGGCTTGACAGATGTTAAAATTGACTCTTCAGTGGGTGATACTGGTTGAGGATGTAATTTTGGGTGTAGAGCCACTGGAATTGGTCATGGCAGGTGTTGATTTTGCCAACTCATTGCAAGTCGTAAGATTAACGCAGTTCAGATTCTAAATACAGCTGAGCACGGAAAAAACCAAAACCAAGGGATAGGCACAAATAAAGCTCCTTTGGGAGGGGTCTGCCAGCCTTCCTAACACATTCCCCAATGTCCTAGCAGCCTTCTGCAAATGGCCCCAAAAAACTGCTGGCTGCAGGAGGTTTGGGATCTAGGACACCATTGTCCTAGTGAAGGGAGAAAATACTCCTGTGACCTTGCTGTGGGCGCCCAACCAATCCCTGCCATTTCCCTTATGTCATGCGAGGGAACATTTTAATTTAATTTTTTGTGTACACAACCAAGAAAGTAGAAAAAAAGATGGATCTCTAATTTACGGGTTCCCCATGCATAAACAAGTGACAGGCTTTCCTTTCCAACCTGAAAATTTTGGTAAAACCACCTGTGCAATCAAAATGAAATCTTATCCTCGACACAAGCCACACATGTTGACATAGTTTCTGTCGCAGCTCAGGAAGACTATTCCAAAATATCATTAAATTATCTCACATGGGTACAGCCAGGAGTGAGTCTGTGATAGCAGGGGGCTCAGAAAGGGTTTTATCTCCTAAAATCAATTAAATTTTCCCAGAAAAAAACAACTGCAATGTCTGTACCTGAGCAGGTCTCTTTGGTACAATCCACTGCAAAGCTTGGCCTGAGGTGGGATTCATCCCACCTGCCACATGGAACAGGTTTTTTCTCACCAAATAAAGATGGAGATGAGGGGATTAATGTCCAAAAAAACCCTGGCTCTGCTGACTCACTCTTCCTTGACCTTAAAGGGAGCCAGCACTGATGGCCTCAGACCTTGGCACTTCCAGAATAGACACCTCTGTTTACTCATGGAAATCCTGCATTAAACAACTCCAGCTCGCCTCACCCTCTTCTTTCCACACCCACACAGAACTCGTCTGCCCTTACACATCCATTTTGCTTCTCTCAGCCCTGGCAAAGGCACGGCTACACTGGTGGACACTGACATGGAGAAAAAATCCATCTCCTCCTCCTGCTGGCAGAGAGCTCGATCTGTACCGTCTGCATCTGTGGACTCAGTGAGCATCAACTGAGCTCGACAAGCCTGATATAACTCAGGAAAATGGATCAAAAAGCAGGAGCTTGTCTTCTGGAAGGGCAGGTGGTGCATCTGCTGTGGGGACATCACCTTGGGCTGGAGCTGGCGGTGACTGCAATGGCGAATGGTTTTGTTTGTCCCCTCTGTGTCTCATTGCTGATCTCCTCCCTAAACCTTGCACTCCCAGCTCCTTCATTTTTGAGGCCCTACTGGAAAGCTCCGTGGTCCTTCAGGGCATGTCAATAAATGAACGAAGTGATTGTGATCATTGCTGTGTGGATGGAGGGTTTATGCCACCGCTGCTGTTTCCTACTGCTGGATTCTGTCACCTCCCATTCCTCATCTTTGCTGCTTTCCAGCGTTGTAAATTCTTCCTAGCACAGAACTTGCTCCCTAATTTTTCTGTTAAATGTCTTGTCTACAAATGAGTCCCAGCCATCCTCATTAACAATACTTTGTACTTATTCCTTCATAAACTGATGGATGAAAAGCTCCATAAAAGCGCAAAAAGATATTATTTCCCCCAAGAGGAGGGTTTGCAAAGTCATTGCTCAAAGGAAGCCAGCAGACTTTCCCATCTAACTCAAATCCACCACAGCACAACTCTGTTGCCAGAAGCATATCTTGTTTTCCTTTCCTTTTTTTTTTTTTTTTGTAATTTTACTTTATCTGCTGGTTGTTTCTCTTATGAAATTAAAGGAGATTATAATTTTAACTCTTTGGTTTTAGAGCCACGAGCAAGGAAAGCTACGAGAGCTGCCATCTGCAAATTGCAAGCGACATAAAACAGTGTAAAATAAAGGGAAAAATAAGCGTCTTCCACTTTGCAATATATTTCAGCAGAAGATTAATTTGCTGCCTGACACTTGATGCTTATTGTTTGCAAACTCCAGATCTGCAACTGCAAATCAAGCTGAAAAGCATCATCTAATCAAAGAGGGGATAATTTAACAAGAAACCACTCAGATCTCTCTTCCTTTCAGGTTATCCGTGTGCATGCACATGGAAACAGAGATCCACTAACCCGGTGTGTATTTGTGTCCCTGACAGCCTCTTCGGACAAACTGTGACTCACTGACCTTTATTTCAGGTGAGAGAGAGAAGGAGGTGCTGATGCCCTTTCCCAAAGGCTCAAGGAAACACCAAGTCCTTGAGCTCTGCCAACTCTTATTCCAGAGCGATGCATCCAAAACGAAGGAGAAGGTCTAAAAGAGAGAGCAAATGAAAGGGAAGTCCTCTGTCTGGTTTTTAAGGTGTGGTGGCTCAGGTGAGAAGCTGAAACAGTGATCCAGGAAATTCCTCTTTCCCCACCTTTCCACACATGTAAGGTGTTATTAAAAGTATGAACCAGCAGTACAGCCTTGAGTACACTGTAGAAAAACCACGGTTTAAAAAAAAATCTAGACTAATTTGAACCCTATTAAATCTTTGCTTCACCAGCTCCAAGCCTGTCCAAGTCAACCTGAATGATAATTGTTATTATTAACAGAGTGCAAAGTGAGAAAAGAGAGGATTTTTTATTTAAATAGGTTATTCTGCCTGCAGCTGGCTGTGCTGCAGAGGCCTGGCACCAGTTCATATTACAGGCATTACCAATTCCTTGGAGCTTTTCATGGGAGAAACTTGCTCTGACATTCTCATCGACTCCTTTCTCCCCTATTTATCACCCATAGATTGGATGATGTCCTCTCACAGCAATAACTGCAGTTTTAGAAGCCATCTATGTATTTCTGTCCTCGTGTTGGGACTTTTCTGTGGGATTTCTGTTTCCTGCTGTTTACCAAATAAATATTTTTTGTGATTTCAATGAGACTTTCCTCTCCTTTCCTACCCAATAAAGTCAGCTGTGGCTGTATAAATCTGTAAGAATTCAGGAGAAAAACCTTAAATAAGATTACATTAAAGTAAAAATACTGTGTCTGATCAAAAAACAATTTCAGCCATTGTTTTGACGGAGTAAAAAAGCAAGGCAGCCAGATTCTAATACTAAACAGTGTATTAATAAACTTCAATAGATTTTTTTCCCATTATTTTTTCCCTAGAAACAGCCCCATCCCCTGGCATGGAATGCCACAGCTCAACCACACACTGCCGGTGAAGAGCCTCCTCCATTTCCCCATCCCTGCTCCACACCCATCATGACTTTAGCCTGAAAAAAACCTCCCCAAAATGTCTTTTTCAAGACTGAAGTGCGCACATCTATTTAATCCTTTTCTGTGCTGCTGCAGCTGTTCCTTATCATCCTTCTGGCATCTTCTCAGAGCCTTTTCCAGGGCCACTAAAGCTTTTTGAGAGGGGAGGGCAAGCACCAGACACAATCTTCAAATGCAGGTCCAAAATGCATTTCTTCAGCGGCATTACAATGATTTCTGTTTGGTTTTCTATTCCCTCCTTAATAATCCTTAACATTCAATTTCCTCTTTTGATTGCTACAGAACAATGAGCTCATAATTTCATTCAACTGTTCATTATAAGACCCAAATGCCATTCCTGGGCAGCAATAATCAGCTCAGAGACCATCTCCAGGCACGGAGCTGGAACTGTTGTTTTCCTTGTGTGCAAGGCTTGAATGCAATGCCACTGAATTCCACCCGATGTTTTATTACCCAGCAATCAAAAATTCTTCATGGGCGGTGTCAGGAAGCTCCAAATTTGATCCCCAAGGGAAGGTGGGATGAAACACAAAGGCAACAGCAAGGCAGGCAGAGTCTTCCCCAGCAGGGTGAAGGAATTTTGTAGCATCACAGAATTATTAAGGTTGGAAAAGACCTCCAAGATCATTAACCAATCACTAAACCATGGTCCATCACTAAACCATCTCCCTAAGCACCACATCTACACATATTTGGAACACTTCCAGGGATGGGGATTCCTCCACTTCCCTGGACAGCCTGTTCCAAAACTTGATAGCCATTTCACTGAAGAAATTTTTCCTATTATCCAATTTAAACCTTCTCTGGAGCAAATTGAGGCCCTTTCCCTATATGTGAGACTTTCTGAACAGAATTCACTGTCCCCTCACTTCTCCCTTGGGGAGAGAGCTGGGTTATGATCATTCCTGGTCCAACCATTCCTTCTTAATTTTTTTGCTAGTGCAGCCTTATTTAAAGGTGGGTGTTTGAGCTTTGCAGTCTAATCGAGCAGTTTATAGCCTGCCCAGCTGACAGAAATAATTTGGTATCATAAGTTTGCAGCTCCTTTCAGTGTGTGTGATGTACCAGATCCCAGAGTGCTTCTCCTAAAGTATATCAGAGATGTTTGCTCTCACTGCCAGAGAGTGTAACAGAAAAAATCTGAACGCTCCCAACTCTTTAACCAAGATGAGAAGAAAATCCTTCCACTTAGCCATTTTTACATAACTATGTAAAAATGTAAAAATTTTTATGTAAAAAAAATATGTATGTAGTTATGTAAAAACTTATTATGTTTTGTTATGTAAAAACTTATTCCCTACAAAGTTCGCCAATTGAGATAGCTTATATTAGGGCTTTTTCAGGTGGTCCTCAGGAATCCTTGAAGGAAAAGCTGTGCATGATGTCTTCTGCTTGATGATGTGACCAGAAGTTCAAATAAAGGCTTCCCTTGGTCTCAGACGTGCCTGCAAAGCTGGAAGGTAGGGTAAGTATGGAAGCCAACAAAAAGGTACAACCAAGGCTTCCTTCAGTGTCCCCAGAGAATTTGTGGAGTTTCCCTCAAGGGGGATATTCAAGAAGTGCGTGGATGCAATCCTGTGCCCTGTGCTGTGGGATGGCCCTGCTGGAGCAGGGAGGTTGGACCAGATGACCCCACTGTGGTCCCTCCCAGCCTGACCCATCCTGTGACTCTGTGATTCTTCAATTCCGTGTTACCAGGGCCCCTCTCCTCTTTGGTGCAGGGAATCCAGACCAGCTCCACACAGCAGGGCAGGAAAAAGCGTTGGCAAACAGAGGCACAAACATTGGTCAGAACATCTTCCACGGGGAAAAAGCGCCGGTGAGATTTGCTGCTATAAAAACCTCATATTGTTCCCGCTTTAGTAATAATGCAAGATTCACCCCAGGGGAAGTAGAACAACATTGCCCCAGCACTGTTTAAAGGGATTTGGGAGAACAGGTAGGGAAATTATTCTTATTATAAGAAAGTGCACAAGGAGATGGGCATTTGGAAATGTGCTGAAAGCTGGGTTATTGCAGCGCTGTTACTAATGACTACAATACATCATTTCAACTTGTTGACTTTTCTTTCTTTAATTTCCAGATTATCCGGCTGTTGCTTATCCTCCACCCATTCTGGGAGTAAACAGAGACATCATGTGCTTGAGCTGCAAAATAGTTACTTTCAGCAGAAATTAACTTGTGAGGGTTTTTCCTGGTTTTGTTTGTTTGTTTCTTTGTTTGTTTGGTGGTTTGTTGGCTTGGGTTTTTTTAGAAAATAAAATCTTTCAGCTTTTCCTTTTGGTTTTACATTTTCAATTTCCTCTTTCAATTTTCTTTTGCAATTTCACCTTTGTAACATGTCAGAGATTTAAGAAAACATTATTTCAATTCTAGAAATAAGAAAAATTCAGGCAAGGGGCAGTTGAAATTTCTTGCATGAAGTCCCAGGAGAAATCTCTGAGAGGTCTCAATGGAGAAGCTGATGCTTGGGAGTTCCAGATCAGAGCACTTAATAAAACTGAAATCATGGGTTCAAAACAGATTCCAGCAAGACGGGATTTTTTTCACACCTTACTGAGATCTCAGGCATAGGAATCTTCTGGGATTGCTTTGGGAAATCTGACCTTCTTTTCCTTCAGAATCATAGAATGGTTTGTGTTGGAAGAGCTCTTAAAGATCATCTCGTTCCATCTCCCTGCATGGGCAGGGACACCTTCCACTATCCCAGGTTGCTCCAAGCCCCATCCAACCTGGCCTTGGACACTTCCAGGGATGGGGCAGCCACAGCTTCTCTGGGAAACCTGTGCCAGGGCCTCCCCACTCTCACAGGGAAGAATTTCCTCCTGTTATCTAATCTAAAGCTACCCTTCTCCCAGGATCGTGAAGTCTTCCAACGCACCGCCAACCTCAGCTGCAAACACTGTGTGCAACTCCCTTTCAGATGAATAGCTCAAGAAAATGCAGGAAAATCCCCCAGAAAACTCCAGTGAGACCCCAGTGGTCTTGGCAGGACTGCTCAAAGGTCCTCTAAAGTATATGGAAGGTCTGGATCTATCTACTATTTTTTCCTTCTTTGCTTTGGGAGACAACCCAGAAGGTTGGAACTGGATGATCTTTAAGGTCCCTTTCAACCCAAACCATTGCGTGATTTTATGATTCTCTCACTCTTGCAAAAGCTCTCACATTTTTGTCAGAGAGCAGCTCTGTTTTGAAAGGGCCATGAATCACATCCATCAATCTTCAGGAGAAAAATAATCAACAGATGGTTATTTAAGATCACATGGTGCCACTCAGATCAGGAGATGCAGCAAGAAACAAACTCTCTTTCCCTCTTGGTTATACTTTACTGGAGTCAAATGTTCAGTCACATCCACCCTGGCAGGAAACACATGAAAACACCAGAAATTAGTGTGTGGTACCAAAATCAGGCCACAAAGCTCCAGCCTCAATCAGAGAAAAGTTTCTACCCCTTCTAACTAGAAGGGGGAAGAGAGGAGTGATTTCGGGCCAAATGAAAGAAATGCTGGATTGGTGAGAACCAAACAGTTTGATCTCCATACTTGGTGTGCAACCTGCAGCTGTCTCTCAACCTGGCATCTTCCATTCCCAACAACACCAGTAAGGCCACATCCAATTTTAATGCCAACAGATGTGAGGGAGAATCCTCAAAATGCCAATTGTATATCTTTTATGTAGGCATTTTAGATTAGCTATTCGGGTTATTTTATTATTATTTTATATTATTTCTTTATGGTTTTATATTATTTAATTTTTACATAGTTCATGTTAGAGATTAGGAAGAAATTTTTTCCTGTGGGGATAGTGAGGGACTGGCACAGGATGCCCAGGGGAGCTGTGGCTGCCCCATCCCTGGAAGTGTCCAAGGCCAGGTTGGATGGTGCTTGGAGCAATCTGGTCTAATGGAAGGTGTTTCTGAATTTTTTTTTTTTTTCTGGGGGGAAGCAAAAGTCACTGTAGCTACTAAAGTTTTCTCTCCAATATATTTTTTTCAAACATCTTTTCTGGACTGATGTCTAAAGAAGGAAAAAGTTCATCATCTGGAACACACAGACGATGCCCTGTAAATCCTGTGACTTACAATGTTCTCAATGTTGTGCGGAAATACAATACCCCCCCATAAAAAATTTTAAAAACCTCTAAAAATCCAAAACAAACCAAAGGAAAAGAGTATTTTGAAGGCCAGAAGGAGACCTGTAAAATTGCTTGCTTGGGGAAAATAAAGCATGTTGAGGGGATATTTTTGAGCACCTTATTGGGAAAATAACCTTTCAACTTCCAGCAGATCTTAGAAATTAAGGTATGTCCTGCAATTCCATGCCCTTCATTGATTCCATTGCTCGTGTAGAGGATGAGGAGCACTTCTTGGACACATCACTGTACCTTGGCCATTTGTTTCAGCCAGAGTTTTCCACCTGAGTATGGAAAACCTTCAGTTTGCAAATATTTAACCCCAACTTCCACCTACTCTTCCCACAACCCTGGGGTGAACATTGCCATTCCAGAGTCCCTCAGAGCTTTGAAATTTTCATCCTGCTCTTCTGAATGATGTTTTTTTTTCCTTCATGCTTTATCTTCTCCCAGTGACTCTCCGCTTTGAAATGCACATTGGAGCAGGGCAAAAATTCATTCCAGATAATCACTCCCAGTTCCCAAAGCCCACCTGAATCACCCCAACATCAGTGTCTGTCATGAGTAATGCATGGGATGGAACCACACACAGTCTGTTCAAGACACCGAAACCATGGAAACACTCCTGACGTGAGCTGTTCCTTGGGATGATCATAGGAAAGTGTGGCTGAAGGAATCTTGTCTTGTCCGCCTCTGTTGCCCCAGGCCAGATCATTATAAAAGATGAGGGATTTCAGGTGTCAAAATTCAGCCCCACATAGTTGTTGACAGCTGTGGTTAACTGGAAAACTTAAACAAGGCCAGAAATGGGCAACCCTGGAGTTTCCTCAATGAGATCTAAACACTTTGAAGTGAGACCATGGATATTGGATGAAATTTTCCCTGTCTGGGTGAAGAGAACCTGGCACAGATTGCCCAGAGAAGCTGCGGCTGAAGCTTCCCATCCCTGGAAGTGTTCAAGGTCAGGTTGGATGAGGTTTGGAACAATCCAGGTTAGTTCAAGGTGTCCCTGCCCATGGCAGGGGATTGGAACTGGATGATTTTGAAGGTCCCTTCCAACCCAAACCATTCTGTGACTCTGTGACCTCTGGTCTGATTCCATGGGACCAAACCACCTTCACAACCTTCGGCTGACCTTGGAGGCACAGGAAGAAGTTCTTCCTCATGTTCAGGTGGAACTTCCTGGGCCTCAGTCCCTCCCCATTCCTCTTTTTGAGCAGAGCCTGGTCCATCCTCTGACCCCTCCCTGCAGACAGGGACAGGCAGGGATGAGGTCCCCTCTCAATTGCCTCTTTTCAATGCTAAAGAGACATGGTCACGATGGGCCAGTAACAACAGCAGCTTAGATTTAATAACCAACTCCTCCAAGACCCAGTCACTCCAGTCTCAAAATCAATTTTCCATCCCTTAGCATCATCTTTTCCATGCTCAGAACAGAACACCCACCCCAATACACCCGATACCTCCCCCATCTATTTGAAGTGTTCCCACTGCCCCCTTATACTTTTGGGGCATATTTAAATGATCCAGAGCAGCCAATGTGTCTAAAATCATGCAGATTGGATGGACAGACTCCCAAAACATCTACAGGCTTTGAGGAAGGACATTCTTTCTCAACACTTCTCAAAGAAAACTTGTAGTAACAACAAAGACTGAGTTGGCGAACTCTGGAATAACTTTTCTCACTTGAATAGTTTCAGAAGTCAATAACATGCTCTTAAATGATTGGCTTCCAAAAACTTCCTCATCTGTGCAGTCTGGCGATGTGTCTGAGCACAGTTGAGGACAAACCCTAAATCTGGATGTGAACCAGTGCTTGGTCAATATTCCTTGGCTATTTTTCATGTCTCACCTATTTCTTTATCTCTGCTGTTTGTGAGCACAGCCCAACTTCTGATCTCACTCCAGCAAAGAAATTTTGTCAATTTTCAGTGTGTAAAACTTGAGATGAAGCAAAGTGAGACACAGCCCTACCAAATAATGGGCATGTCTAGCAATCATCTGAAGTTTCTGCTCCTGTGTGGTTACTTAATACCCAAAACCCTCCACAATTCTTCGCTCAGGAGACACAGTCAAACAGTGCCGCAAATTGCAAATTATTCCAACACAAAGATGTTTTCTAGGTAATTACTGCTATTTAAATTATTCTGCCCAGAGAGTATGAGTGGCAGATATTAAAATGAAGAGACGACTTAATAAGTTCTAGTTATCCAGATGTGTCATTTGTGTAATAAGATGAAAAAAAAGTGGTTATATTTCAAACTTACCAGGTGTACAGTAAATAAAATTAGTTTATTGTATTTCAAAATCCTTGTAAGCAATATTGCCCGTGCTAGAATTAAGACAAATGGCACCAATAAAACGAGCAGATTAGGATATATTGTTTTTTAGGTGTTGAATCAAAAGTGTGTGTAAGTTGTTGACACACACATTAAAATCAATGTGAACAAAAATATCAACTCCCAGTAAAATCTAGTGGAGGATGTCCCTGCCATGGCAGGAGGGCTGGAACAAAATGATTTTTAAGCTTCCTTCCGACCCAAACCATTCTATGATTCTATGAAAATGAAAGACTAAAGAGGCAAAATCACAGTGAAGGAGAAATGGGCAGCTTTGAGAGATCAGAGAAAAGAATTTCTGGTACCTGAGTTTCTGTTGAGGCTGCACAGCAAATATTTTTAAAACAGGGATTTTAGCTGCTACTCAGATACACTGTACCTGATCCACTGATAGACTTCTAGCAAAGCGAAGACCCAGGGTGTAATGGCATTTTAAAACTCTCTCTTGCAGCTAGAGCTGAGAATTTATCTTTTTTGATCAGTCATGAACACAAGAAAAATAGGGGATTGCTCCTGCTCCTCGCAGCTGAGGCTGAAGCTGGTGAATAACCAGGCAAGCTGGGTTTATCCCAGTACAGTGTGTTTAGATTTGTTTCCTTGCAAGGTCAGGTTTTAACAAAGAATGACAATTACAGACAGGGAAGGGAATTGTGCCTTGCAAAACACATTCAGCTAGGCAAGCAGAGTCCTGCTGAACGAAGGAGAGATAAAATAGGAAATGCAGGCTGGGATGTCTGGCCAGGGAAACCCTGAGTGGAGACAGTTATTAATGCACCCAGCTCCAAAGCACCGTGTCTGTTCCTGCTGTTCCCTCTGCAGAACAGGCTGAGAAGCACAAATGGGCTCTGAGAAGGTCTTCGTAGGCACGACCTCAAAAACTGGAAGGATCAAGGAGATTGGAAGGAAAGGAGAATTGAATCATCTGTGTTTGGGTGTTGCAAGCAAACCTGCACTCGTCTTTTGGATGAGATAAAGAATTTTTTCTTTTTAGGCAGCTGAACGTTATGCAAGACCTACTGCCACGGTGTGCATCTGTTTTAGGAGTGTTTTGGTAGAGCTATGGAAGGATTCAGATGAGTGTCTGTCGCTCAACACGTGCATGGACATAAAAAGTGAGTTTTCTTCTGCTTCCTCTGTCTGTTTGATGCCATCATGGATGTCAGGGCTAAGAATTTTTAATAGTTTCTTTTGAAAACATGGATGTCCTCCTGAGTGGGATTGAACAATCTTCATTCCCAATCTTCACCCAGAGAGACTGTGGACTCCCCATCTCTTGAAGTGTTCAAGAGCAGGTTGGATGGGACTTGGAGCAACCTGGTCTAGTGGAAAGTGTCCCTGCCCATGGCAGGAGGATGGAAGTGGATGATCTTGAAAGTTCCTTTCAATCCAAACCAGTCTATGATTCTATATATGAACTGGAAGCATCATTTCCATTAAATGTGCAATGGTTTAGAAATATATATATATTTACATATATATATAAAACTGATCTTTTCACTAGAATTATTTTATCTGAGAAAGTTGAGTTTATAGAATATCAGCTATTTAACTCTGGGAAAAAATATTGAATTTTGCCCCAATTTTCTGCAACATTGTATTTGGCTTTTATTCAGGATTTTCAAGACTGCTTGGGTTCCCATCTTTTCCAGAGCTGGCAGATTGGGTTTCAGGCTCCTCAGAGAACTTTAGACATGCTTGAAAAAGGTTTAAAGGGAATCCCTTCACAACTTCATCTAAACTGCGTGTGAGAGTTCCCATTCCACAGGAGATTAGAGTTTCATTCTGTCTCAGAATAATTATCTCTAAAAAGAAAACAGAGGGGATTTTTCAGTGGAATGCCCAGGGAGTTCCAGTTTTGAGCCAAATCTATAGATAGACTCAGTTTATTCTGTGCTCAGAAACAAACTGTGAATCTTTCTAGCCAGTGTGGAGAATCCCTCAAGACTCCAACTTCATACTGGAGTCCAAAACACACAGAAATAGATGGGCTGCTCCTCTCAGTTAAATCCTTGGCAGAAATCCCACCCTTAATTCAGTAATATTTGTAGTGAATCCACCCCTTTCTAGATCCCAGCCTTCTCAGGAGGGCACAGCAGACCTAGCTGACCAAAAGTGTGTGTGAGCACGACTTTCTTCCATTTTCAATGTATTTCTGTGTTTAGCAAAGGGTGTTGCCTCCAAATGCAACTTGTGCCTTGCCTACGAGGATGGCTGTACTGGGATATCTCATTTGGGCATGGAAGTGAGTGAATTTGAAATGGAGACTACAAGAGATGGAGAAGAAAGAAGCCAAACTGAGCAGGGACATCTTAACAAGAAACCCAGCAAGAAACAGAATAGAATCGTAAAATATTAAAGATGAAAAGACCTGTGAGGTGAGATCGAGTCCAACCACTAACCCAGCACTGACAAGTCCACCACTCAACCATGTCCCCAAGAGCCACATCTCCACGGCTTTTGAACACTTCCAGGGATGGTGATTCCATCCCTGCCCTGGGCAAACTGTTCCAAAGCCTGATCACCTTTCTGGTGAAGAAATTTTTTGTAATATCCAATCTAAATTTCACCTGGTGGAACTTGAGGCCACTTCCCTTCATCCTATCACTTCTAACCTGGGAGAAGAGACTGACCCCCACCTGGCTCTACCCTCATGGCGGGGAGTTGTGGAGAGCAGTAAGGTTGCCCTGGAGCCTCCTTTTCTCCAGAATACACAACACCCTCCATCGATTATTGAGTTTTGAAGTTCATTGCTAAAGCTTCAGACCTCAGCTTCCGAGCTGGTGGGCACCAAAGCCTGAAGTCTCAGATGCGTCCCTCAGGATTTCAAGTGTGAATCTTCCTCTCCTCTATTTTGAAGCCAATGGCTTTAATCTTCAGCCCAAGTCTAGTCAAGACACTGTAGTGAAAACTTTGAGAAGTCAAGTTAAAGGAACCATAATGATGTTCTAGTGCTCCCAAACCTTTAAGCCCTTACGATTCAAGGCTTTAAGCTGAAGGAGAGGAGATTTAGGTTAGATATTAAGAAGAAATTCTTCACTGTGAAGATGGTAATTTAATGGAATAGGTTTCCCAGTGATGTTCTGGGGTCCCAATCCCTGGAAGCGTTCAAGGCCAAGTTGGATGAGGATTGGAGCCACCTGGGATAGTGGAAGGTGTCCCTGCCCATTGCATAGGGGTTGTAACGATGTGATGTTGAAGGTACCCTCCAACCCAAACCGTTGTATGTTCCTATGATTTTGTTAATTAAAAACACCACTAATAAGCTAATGAACCCCAACACCTTCATACAGACAACTTCCTGGGTTGCTGGAGGTGGCTCTGCCACACACCCAGACTGTGTGGCCGAGGCAATAAAGCATGAGCTCTTTCTGCCTGTATTTGTAGTTAGTGAGAGATAAGTTCTCCTCTGAAAATGTCCTAGCCCAGCACTGTATGCAAGCCTTGAGGCCCATCTCAGGAGACAGAGACCCCAGATGATGTAGAGCACCACGCTGATGTGGCTCCATGCTTTCTCCATGTTGCTGTGTGTTGTAGGAAGGTCTGCTTCTGTGCTCAGGAATTTCCTGGGACAGTTCAATTCATGGAGCCATAGATTCAATAAATACTTTGGTTGGAAGGGACCTTAAAGATCATCTCATTCCATCCCCCTGCCATGGGCAGGGACACCTTCCACTAGACCAAGTTGTTCTGAGCCCCATCCAACCTGGTCCTGAACACTTCCAGAGAGGGGAAATCCACAACTTCAACTTCCTCTGAGTATCCTGAAGCCCTCAGTATTAAATCATCACCCTCAATGCCTTCTGTTGCTCAGCCCTTCTCTGAGGGCCTCCCAGCCCATTTGCTGCCTCCTAGGAAGCTTATTTGTCTCTCTGCCTCAGGCAACAGCAACTTCTGCTCTCAGCACAGCCTCACTGCGGCTCTCAGGTTTCCTCAAAAAGGCGTTGGTACGGGAAAACCGAACAAATCAACAGAGGCTCAGTTCACCTCCACAAGAACCCCACCTGGCTGCTTCCCCCTGCACCGTGATCCACATTAAAAAATCATGGAATGGCAGAATCAAATCATTCTTTATTCCACGCAGGCAGAGGGCCCGAGTCACGCGGCCATGCCTGTCACAAGCGGCAGAGCCGGGATGGGATGCGGAGGCACAAACAATCCCTCTGTACTGTATGATAATCAACAAAAATTAGCTGCCTAAGGGAACCAGGAAACTCTGCCATGAATGCAGCAGTTAGAGACTGAGCCTATTTATTTAACAGGTGTCCCCTGAGCTGGGATGCCAGACTCTGTTTGCCAAATTTGCGGAGAGAGGAAGACAGCTTGAATAAATACGGGCAAGAAGAGAACAGTCCTGAAGCCATTTTCTTTGTGGATTGTTGTGTTGTTTTGGATTTTTTTTTCCCCAGCAACTTTTTATTGTAAGAAAGTATATCCTAGTTCTTGGCTGGGAGTATTTAGACAGCAGGAGCTGTGCCAAAATGCAGTTTCCCTCCTCGTAGTGGTGCAGAGTCCAGCTCAGCCACAAAGCAAAGTTAGCTCTGCTGGATGGCTTCGCGATTGGTTTGTTTGTTCAGTTTAATTAAAATACAGTATGGGGTACATTTTGGATGAGAACCTATCCCAGGCTGTCAGGGACCAAGAGCCAACAACAGCTGTGCTGAAACGATCTCCTTCCCCATTCCTGGGCAGTGCAAACACAAGTTGCCGTCTCTGGTGCTGCAGAACGGAGAGGCTTTGGATTTTATCCGATGTCACAGCACGAAACATTGCACACAGAGCATCTGGGTGGTCCTTGCTCAATTTTTGGAGCGTTTTCACACAGTCTGGAGGAAAGGGATGGAGAAGGACATGGAGGAACTGCTGTAAGCATTTATTCCACCTCTCAAATGGAGTACAGAGCCAAGCAGCTCATAAATGAGTTTTCACAGAGTCACAGAGTCACAGGATGGCTCAGGCTGGAAGGGACAACAGTGGGGTCATCTGGTCCCACCTCCTTGCTCAAGCAGGGCCATCCCAGAGCACAGGGCACAGGATTGTGTCTCCAGGCAATTCTTGAGTATCTTCATTGAGGGAGACTCCACACACTCTCAGGGTGATCAGTTCCAGTGCTTGGTCACTGTACAATAAAAAAGTTCTTCCTCATGTCCAGGTAGAACTTCCTGGGCGTCAATTTCTGCCCATTCCTCTTGTCCCATTGCTGAGCCCCACAAAGCAGAGCCTGATCCATGCTCTGACCCTTCCCCGCAGATATTTTAGGCATTGGTAAGTTCCTCTCTCGCTTGTCTCAGAGCTGAACAGGCGTAACTCTCTCAGCCTAAAAGAGATGCTCCAATCTTTTGGTGATGCTCAGAGCCCAAGTGAATCCTGAACCTCCTTCTGGCAGGTTTCCCCAGGGAACTCTTTCCCCATATATTCCCTGTTGCCTTCCACTCGTGCCAGAAAGCCAACGCAAGACAGAAGAGTCAGCAGAGACTCATGGAGAGGGGCCTGCAGCAGCTGTGCCCAAAAACACAAGCTGAAGGCAGCGAGTGGAGTAAACAATCTGCTCATCTGGCGATAAATGCACAGAGAACATCCCAGACAACCACACCAAAAACTCTGTAAGCAGCAGGGGAAAAAACAACTTTCTCCAACCAGATGTTTTGCCTGAGAAAGGGAGAATTTCCTGAGACTGTAGAAACTTTTACTGCCTGCTCCTTACAAGCTGTAGTAAATATTTGCCAGCTGCACCAAGAGATAATCTGATAAATAAACAAGACGACATTCTTTTCACTTAGTTTTTGTGTGCAAAGCATTGCCCTAGCAATATCACCTACAGAAAGCACACATTTCCTGGCTGATCCCAGCCATTTCCAAGCCATTCCTTGCTGATTTCAGACACGAGCCAGGCTGATATTTACATCTTGTACAGCCAGGGCAGACATCTGGGAGATGTTCATCCCCATGGTAAGACTGAGGTGTGAAGGTCCTGCTTGTGCCTCCTTCCTCCAGCAGCTGCGAGC
Source organism: Acanthornis magna (assembly GCA_036785705.1). Classification (NCBI taxonomy): domain Eukaryota; kingdom Metazoa; phylum Chordata; class Aves; order Passeriformes; family Acanthizidae; genus Acanthornis; species Acanthornis magna. Next base: position 13,455,092 of record JAWUZG010000119.1, on the reverse strand, counting down.
TGAACGGGCAACAGCGTGAGCCCAAAGCCGCCCCAGGTGTCACTTTTTGGTGGCATCTGGGGTTTGCAGCAGTGGACAGAGGGCAGCTGACTCCAGCCCTGCCCCACAAACATTTGTGCCACCAGGTCACCCATGGCAAAGGGGGATTGAAAGGCATTTTCAATGGTACAAAGAGAGGTAGGAGCAGATTTTGCCTTTCAGCTTTGCTGGGGACACAAGCTTGAAGCACAGGGCTGGATTCCCCCTCTGGAGAGTTTGGAAGAGCCCAGTCCTGCTCTTCAGTGGCTGAGTTCATCCATTCGTGCTGCCTCCCACGCCGTGCTGCTCTGAGCAACCTCTGCCACCACCTATGTGGCTGAGCCTTCTCCTCTCAGTCACCCACAACAGCTCCTCATGGGCGACAATGAAATCTTTGCCCACCCAAAGTCAGCTCAGCTGTTCTGAAAAAAAACAGAAGCCAGGACAGGGAAACTGCACCCTGCGATTAAAGAAATAAGGATTAAATTGTTTATGTTGTTCCTCCAATTGCAACCCTAAAACCCCAGCAAAGTCTGAGTTCTTCTTGAGCCCTACTGCAGTGAAGAGAAATGAAGATGTCTCCATAGGAATAGAAAGCTAAAATAGCTCTGTTTCATGGACCTTGCTGGAATGACTTTGCCAGTCCCAATCCACAATCCAGTAAAGGGCTCTGTAATTAATTCAAGACACCCAAAGTGTTTTCACACAAATTATCAAGCCTACGGGAGAGGTTTGTGACAGCATTACAAATTCATAGGTCTGGGAGAGAACTCAAGAGGTTGCATAGTTTATTTTCCTGTCCCAAAGCAAGACACAGTATTTCTAGGTCACTGTTGATGGATCTTTGTTTAAAGTGGGGTTTTTTTCAAGGCTTCCCATGATGGAGATGTTGCAGGCAATTAATTTCAGTATTTTGCAGTCCTGACCATTGGAAAATCTATTATGGTATCACAGAATCACAAAATTACTTCGATTGGAAAAGATGTCTGAGTCCAACTTTTGACAGATCCCCAGCTTGTCACACAGCCCAGAGCTCTGAGTGCCACATCCAGGCCTTCCTTGGACACCTCCAGGGTTGGGGATTCCTCTACTGCCCTGGGCAGCCCCTTCTAATGCTTGATAACCCTTTCCATGAAGAAATTCCTCCTGATTTCCAACCTGAACCTCCCCTGCCACAGCTTGAGGCCATTTCCTCTTGTCCTGTCCCTGTTCCCTGGGAGCAGAGCCCAACCTCCCCCAGCTGTCCCCTCCTGTCTGGGAATTGTGCAGAGCCACAGGGTCCCCCCTGAGCCTCCTTTTCTCCAGGCTGAGCCCCCCCAGCTCCCTCAGCTGCTCAAACACCCCTTTTCTCCAAAGCAGCTTAAATTTTCCCATGGATTTCTGCTCCCGTGATAAAACAACCTTTCATGGATTTGAACAGCGCTACCACATTCTGCTCAGCCCTCTGAAGGAGGTAATGATTTTAATATTTCCCCACAGGTAATTTCTCCCTGTTGGCTACTCTTTTGGTTCCCACTAGATATTCCTGAAGTAGGACAAACCTTTCTGGAAATGGAGTGCCCCACTTTATATAATCTCCTCCAACGGAGGTGTTCCCAGGGGCGACCAGAGCATCTCTGGCAGGTTACACAGCCTAGAACAGTGTTCATCTTTTTCATGACAGCACAATGTGTTGATTTGGGGGCAGGCTGTGATTCATTACAGCCTCCAGATGTGGGTTTATTTCTTTTTTTTTTTTCCTGAGATCTGATGTCTGATCAGTTGTTCCCAGCCCTGAAATTAATTAGGAAATTACTGAAGTTAAACTTCCTGACTAAGGCCATAGTGGAATAAACCAGGCCGTAGGGTGAGTGTAGGAACATTTGTTTCCTTGCTATAAATTTGCCATCATGGTCAAGATCTGAATCTTTCTTACTCAGTCACAGATCTGCTGATAAGAGGACTTTGGGGGAAAATAAGAAAGAGGGTATAAAGGGAATTTCATCTTTGCTCAGTGGTTTTGCCAGATTATTCTCAATTAGTGACATTGTTTAACTCCAGCCAGCAACCAAACCCCACAGAGCTGCTCATTTGCTCCTCTCCAGTGGGAAAGGGTAGAGAACTGGAAAGGCAAAAGTGAAAAAAAAATTGTGGGTTGGGATAAAGACAGTTTAATAGTTAAAGCAAAAGCCACTCACATGCAAGCAGAGTGAGAGAAGGAATTAATTCCTCACTTGCCATGGGCAGAGAGGTGTTCAGCCATCTCCAGGAGAGTAGGGCTCTGCACAAATCCAAACCATAGCCCCACATTAGCTACTATGAAGAAAATTAAATTAACAGCCCAAAGCAGCACCTTCCCCATCCATTATTCCACACCATTTACAACAAACTCAGGTCCCACATAATCCAACACATTGTGTTACCCTCCGCCCCCTTCCCATCATTTCATATAAAACACAAGTTTCATTTCTCTAATCTTTGGACCAGTCCTGTAAAATATCCATAAAATTCCCGTAAAATATACACAAATATCCATTGAGTTCATTTAGTCCATGACTTTGGGCTCCAACTCTGCTGGTGGCCACTCAGGAAAGGAAAGGTGGTATGTAGTGTAGAGCTTTTGGGCACCAAACCCAGGTCAGGTCAGGTCACAGCTGCACTTGCTGCTTATAAACCTTGTCCTCCACTGATTCAGGTGGTTCCTGCTGGAATAATTCCTAAAAACATGGAGCCCAAACCATGGGTTACAAAGATTTTAAGATATTTCCAGCTCCACACAAGGGTTTCCCAGCTCCATCCCAGGATTCACCAGCTCCACCCAAGGATTTACCAGCTCCACCCGAGGATTTACCAGCTCCACCCAAGGATTCACCAGCTCCACCCAAGGATTCACCAGCTCCACCCAAGGATTCACCAGCTCCACACAAGGATTTACCAGCCCCACCCGAGGATTTACCAGCCCCACCCGAGGATTCACCATCTCCACACAAGGATTTACCAGCTCCATCCCAGGATTCACCAGCTCCACAGGAGGATTTACCAGCTCCACAGGAGGACTTACCAGCTCCACAGGAGGATTCACCAGCTCCACCCGAGGATTCACCAGCTCCACAGGAGGATTCACCAGCTCCACCCAAGGATTCACCAGCTCCACCCAAGGATTCACCAGCTCCACCTGAGGATTTACGAGCTCCACCCAAGGATTTATCAGCTCCACCCAAGGATTTACCAGCTCCATTATGATCTTATCCATGGCCAAAAGCTTTGGGGTACTGCAGCATGATTTCATGCACTGCCACTGACGCTTCAAGAGGTGCCGTCTCCAGCTTGGACTTATTTTTTTGGCCACAATCCTTTCGGAGGTGTGGCACAGACATAATCCCTGTCTCAGACCCTTTGAGATGAACCTGCTCTGGTGTGGTGCAGTCACAGTCACAGATATTTCAGGGTGTCCTGCACTCTCGTGGACTCTTCCACAGATGGTTGTCCCTTTGATTCAGGTTCACGTTGGAGTTCCAGAGTGTCCAGAAAAGCAGCACAGAGCCAGCAGGGACTCCCTGGCCATCTGCCAGGGCAGGCACATCCCTGCTGCTGCTATCAGAGCGTTCCCAGGCACAGCACAGGCAGATAAGGGCAGAGCAGCACCGCAGCGAGCAGCGGAAGAAAAGAGCAGCCACTAACAAGCACTGGGCTCGAATAGACACTCAGGCAGACACAGGGGCTGCCAATTAACAGCTGAACAGCAATAACAGCCATAAATTCAGTCCAGCGCATCCCGTTCAAAGCTGGGGTTGGCTCAAACTCTCCTAGCCCCACTTTGGGTGCCAAAAAAGACTTGGGTTACAAATGTTATCAGTCTCAATGTCTCCCTGATCCTTCTTTTTAACCCTTTTATATCCTGAGCATGATGTCACACAGTATGATGTGTCCCTTGGGTCATTTGGGGTCAGCTGTCCTGTGCTGTGTCCCCTCCCAAGCACTTTTGGACCCCCAGCCCACCCACTGGTGGGGTGAGAAGCAGAAAAGGCTGTGCAAGAATTGCTCAGCAATGTCTAAAACATCTCTATCTTATCATCACTGTTTACATCTCAAATCCAAACCACAAGCCCATACTTGCTACTATAAATAAAATTAACTTTATCCCATGCAAAACCATAACATTTTGGTCTTCAGTTGCTATCCATGAGACTTTGCTGATTTTTCTAAGCCCCTTCTGAAAAACCTTATATTTGCAACTCCCAAGTTCCGGGATGTGCGTAAAGGAAGTTCTTTACGTTTGTTTTAAATCTGCTATGTGATCACTTCATTAGTGTCCCTGGGTTGTCATGGCATGAGAAATAATGAATCACCTTTCCTTACTCAGCCTTTTTGTACTCGTCATCACTTTGTAGATGGCTGCTAGTGCACAGAAAGACTCTCAGCTGCAATGAGAATTACTGCTTAGCCATTCCTCATATTAAAACTACTCCACATCTCTGATCATCCTTCTTTTTACCTTTTCTAACTCTACCACATGCTTTTTTATATGGTATGAATGGAAGTCCATACAGTGGCCCACGTTTAGGTTCTCCAGGGATTTATATACACATGCTTTAAACAGAAGTTCTGTTTTCCATGCATTTCCTAGTAAGTTCTAGGATTTTATTCACATATTTTGCTTGTGGTGACCACTGAGATGACACATAAAAGCATTATCTGCAGTGACTCCAAGATCTCCTTCCTGAGGGGTCAGTGCTAATTTAGAGCAGATTATTGTGTATGCAGTTATCACCTTTTCATTTCCCTCCTGGCTGCTCCTTGGCATTAGCTCGGGCTCAGAGGGGTTGTAGTAATATTCTGAGTCACCAAACATCCTGGGTCCTCCCCCAAAAAAGATCTCATGCCCCAGCTCAAGCTTCCTAGTTTATTCTAGAGGCTCAGACTGAGCAGTTGAGAGGGTAGACACATGCTGGGTACTCACATGCATCCTTTTTCCTGTCATTAACTGAAGTTAAAACCCAGAGATAAGAGAAGGTACATCTGTCCACAACTTGTGCCACTTCAAGTCAAAATCTGAACAATTTGGCTGATTTCACTGGGAGGTGGAATGTCTATTACCACTTTCTCCCAGAGATGGGAGAAATCCCACCATCCTGCACATTTTCTAGTCCAGAGGCTGTTTCATGAAGCTGGGGAACACAGCAGGAATAAGCATAGCAAAGATTTCCATGACTCTGAATCACATTTGGTGGGGATCTGCTGTTCCTGGTTTAAATCAAAAGAGGAAAAAACCCTCAGGATGTATTCCCTCAGTTCCTTACAGTGTCAGTCATAGCCTGCAAAGGTGAGAAACTGGCTGTTAGATATTGTTCTGTCACCTCTGAGGAGGTAGGAGTGATGTGGAGGAGCAGGGAGCAAAGGAAAGGTCGCATTTACCCAGCAGTGGCTCAGCCCCAGCCTGACAACTCAGAACCACTGACTCCTGACAATTTCATCATCCCACTTTTTCCTCTGAATTTTCCCCCTCCCATGAGGAATTTGAGATCAGATGGGTACTTCTTTGTTTAGCATTCAAAAGCTTTTTTGGCTTTAAACTTCACTGAGTTTTTTTTTCTAAGCTCACCAAGTCCTGGAGCTCAAGGTTCGCTCCTCCCTGGAGGTTCATTAATCAGCCCCATAGCAAGAAGCCCAATTAGTGCCACCCATGGAGATGTTTGTTCTCACAGACACCTTGTCACTGATGCTGTGACACGATGTCCCCCACCAGCACAGCCTGGCCAAGGTGTTCAGTGCCACCAAGGACAAGGCAAAGGATCCACGGAGATGGACACAGAGGACCCCAACCAAGCCACGGAACCATGAAGCCCAAGCCTGGTCTGGATGCATTGAGGTGAAGTGAGGTTCATGGAGTTCAGGTCCCTCCCCAAGCTGGCAGATCTGGCATGTGCAAGGTATATTCCAGTTCTAGTTTTAATGCTCATGCTACTACATCTTGCAGTTCCTGAATCACTGATTTCCCTCCATAGCTGCTGCCAACAGTGGCAGGAGTTCCTCTCTCTGTCCATCTCTGGTTGTCTTTTTGGACCTCCTTGGAGTGGAGAAGAGAACATCCTCCATCCAGGGATGTTCTCTGTAACTCTGGGCACTTCTGCACACTCACCATTGGGAAAACACTCAGAACAGAGCCTGGCATTTGCAATGCCCTGTTCAGCTGTGGAGAACCACACCATGAGGACAAATCTCAGCCCTAGCACCTGAGGACATAAAGTCATTTTTTTTTTATAGTAATTTCCATAGTCTTGCAATCAGTTTTTCACTTTTAACTTGATGGGGGGTAAAAAAAAAAAAGAGTGTGTTGTACCTGTACAGCAAAGCAATGAGTCCTGATACAGCCAAGGTCTCTCCTGCTGATCTGCAGCCACATCCCAAAAAGGATTTGGACAATGCTCTCTGGTGCATGATGTAATTCTTGAGGTGCAGGACCAGGAGTTGGATTTTGATGATCTTTGTGGGTCCTTTCTAATACAGGATATTCTATGGCTTTTTTAAAAAACTTCACCATGCTATTTCCATTTGTGAACATAAGATCCATCCATGAATTTCAAAATGCCAACAACAAAATTCACCTCTGTGAAGAGGATGCTGAACATCCCTCACTGCCCTGGTTTTTTGCATATTGAGAATCTCAGCTGGGATGATTTAATTTGCTTTTGGAAAGTCGGCCTTTCTAGTCAGAATCCCTGTCACTCTGCACAGATGCAGCAAGGGGGTCCAGGTAAATAACTGTATTGTTTAGGAACAGAGAGACATGTTATTCTTAGGTTCATAGAATTCCCTGAGTTGGAAGGGACCCATGAGGATCATCAAAGTCCAAATCCTGGCCCTGCACAGGACAAACCCAAGAATCCCACTATGAGCCTGAGAGTGTGGTATAAACAGTTCTTGAGCTCTCTCAGGCTGGTGCTGTGACCATTTCCCTGGGGAGCAGGTTCCAGTGTCCAACCACCCTCTGAGTGAAGGACCTTTTCCTAATATCCATCCAAACATTTCCTGACACAGCTCAGACCCTGCCCCTGTTCAGCAGGGAGCAGAGATCTGTACCTGCCCCGCTGCTCCCTCTCGTGAGGATGTTGAAGAACCTCAGTGATGTCTCCCCTCAGTCTCCTGCAGGCTGAGCAAACCAAGTGACCTCAGCCACTTCTCCTGTGGATGCCCCTCCAGACCCTTCATCATCTTCATCAGCCACTTTTGGATGCTCTCTAACAGCTTTAAATCCTTCTTATATTGTGGTGTTCCAGCAAGAATCCTCAAAGGTGACCCGGGGCCAGGATCCCTGGCTGGCAGAGAATGCAGAGACTGCACAGGATCAAATTCTGGGAGCAGAACAGAGCTCGGAGGAGAAAAAGTGGCTGGAGTGTCCCAGAGAGACAGGAGGGGATAAAATATGCAGAAACACTTGAGTACTTGAGACAGGAAACTGCTAATGGGGAGATTTAACATCTCTTGCTAACTCTTTCCTGGCAAGAGGCAGTGAGCATTAATCAGTCACGGCATTCATCCCTCCTGTGCCTCTGTGGCAAAAAGTGATGGTGCTGGTCTTGCAGGAGCCTCAGCTTGCTCACCTTCCCCCTGATGAAATGCTCTGACAACAGTCTCAATAAGAACCTGAGTGATCTCCTTTTGTTTTAAAATAAATGAACAGAACCTCTACCCAGACTGAAGTGTCACCGTGATGTAAGACAGCAGAAGCACAGAAAATTAACTTAATTTCCAGGCTGGATCCAACGAAAGAAGCAATTCCAGGTGTGCAAGCCTGAAGATGAGCTCCAGCCTTTGTTAAGACACCGTTTTCTGGTGGTGAAGACTCCCCTGTACAGAGCTTGCAAATGGATTTGTATTTCTCACCTTTGCTCTGTCAACAAACAGAAGAAACCCACATCCAGATCTCTCAAAAAGTCAATTTTCCAGAGCTCCATGTTACAAGAGCCCAAGTGCATCTACTCGTGGGTGTGTGGATGTAGGTGGTAATTTAAGGGTCTCACCATAATCAACTCTTCTGGGAAAATTTAAAATACCATCCTGCTGTGGGTGGGGATTGGAGGACCTTCTCCAGCAAATTAGAAGCTTTTTTTTTTCAGTGCCTGCGTGGGTGGTGAAACTGGGCTCACCTTCGGCAACTTGGATGTAAAAATAAAACTTGTAAGACATTTAAATCTTCAGAGAGGATTTCAGACCTTCCTGCAGACAAATTAGCAATGAACATCTTACGCATATGCAGAATACACAGAGATACAGAGCTGGTTATTATTAGCACAATATTAATATCTCTGGAGGTTCAAACTTAGACAGAGGTGTTGGCATGCAGGACACTGCAGACTCCGTAAGTGGGACTAGCCAATTTTTATTTTAATTTAATTTGGTTTTTGTTTTTTACCTACTGATTGACTTTTTGCTTATTCTTCATTGCCGCTACACATTACCCATCTCACTTTTGGTCACACTGACAAGCTTTATAAATCTTGGTCAAGGTTCCAGATCAATTTTAAGTGAAATAAATAAGTAAATTAGAAGATAATGGAACTGTCAATCTTGTGCTCAGCAGCTCGCTGGGTGGGGGAGGTCCTTGGGGTCTGGTCGTGGGGACATTTATCTCAGCAGAACTTTTTAACTCTTGTGCTGGAATGTAGACATGGCCCAGGAAGAAACACAAAGCCCACATGGTGACAGCACGGTGGTCACTTAGAAGGAAAATAGAGAAATATTGAATCGATCAGCTGCAATTTTAAATATTACCTGAATTTAGTCATTGCCTCATCGCTGACACACCACAGCTAGGGCTAGTCAAGAATCATTCTCCCATATAACACTGCTATTGGAAATTATTTTTCCATGAAAAAATTCCAAATTATTTGTATTTGAGTCACTGTAAAACAGGTGAATCACTTTTTGCGTGGCTCTGGTACAGCTTCTTACTGACTAATTTTGGTATTTACAGGTTTAGAATGATAATTTTGAAATGTATCAGTGGAAAAAGTCATGGCTGAAAGTCATGGTAATGCTGAGAACAAGTTAAAAACAATGTTACCTAATGTTGATTTCAATAATAGGAAATTGGCAGGATGAGGTTTAGAACCCAGAATTGAATTACAGAAAGTTATCTTTAAAGGTTCAAATCACAATTTCACACCCAGCCTTCTTTCTCTTTTTGGGGATTTTGAACTTTGGACTTAAACACCATACCAAAGACTCATTTGTGAAAAAATACTCCTCAGTTCCTGGTCAAAATTTAATACGGCTCGAGATCAGGTCCCAAGTGTGGAATGTGTTATACAGCACCCGGATGAGATCCCCATGCAGTTTTCTCATGTAGAAAATCCTATAAGAATTAAAAGGAATGTAATGCTGAAAACATAACTCATTTTTCCCTCCTAAGCACAAACCCTCTGTCCAAAAGAGTGCATAAATTCCTCTCTAGAAAAATAGGCTTATCCAAGGGGTTTGTGCAAAGAGGGGGCAGAGGTTGGGAAACCAAAGATCCTGGATTGTGGTTTTGGAGAGTTACAGAATCATGGAATGGTTTGGATTGGAAGGGACATTAAAGATCATCCAGTTCCAATCCCCTGCTATGGACAGGGACACCTTCCTCTGTCCCAGGGTGCTCCAAGCCCCATCCATCCTGGCCTTGGACACTTCCAGGGATGGGGCAGCCACAGCTTCTCTGGGCAACCTGTGCCAGGGCCTCCCCACCTTCACAGTAATTTCTTCCTAACATCCCATCTAAATCTTCCCCCTTTCAGCTTAAAGCCATTCCCCCTTGTCCTGTGACAGACAGCCCTTGCAAAAAAAAAAAAAAAAACCCTTTCCAGCTCTTTTCAAGTAATGGAAGGGGCTCTAAAGTCTCCCCAGAACCTTCTCTTTTCCAGGCTGGACAATCCCAACTCCCCCAGCCTGTCTCCAGAGCAGAGGTTCTCCATCCCTCTGATCATCTTAATGACCTCCTCTGGACAGGTCTAAGTCTTTCTCTGGAGTTCCCAGAGCTGGACACTGCTCCAGGCAGGGTTTCATCAATGTAGAGAGGCAGAATCCCCTCCTTCGACCTGATGGCCACTCTGTTTTAGGTGCAACCCAGGACACAGCTGGTAAATAACACTCTCAGATTTCTTGGAAAATTGCCTTTCCCAATTATGAATCATGCCAAGGTTATTACTCACAGAAATGGAAATCTCTCCGTGGCACAAGACTCAGCAGCACCATCACCAGCATTCTCCATTGGCCAGAGATGACTTGGAATGTTTGAACTCCACTCTCATCCTAGAGATCATCCCATTGACCCCGGATGAAATTCACCCCGGACGGAATGCTTTCAGTGCTTCTGCCTTATTTTCTGTCAGCCTTTGCTAGGATTCCTCTAAGCTGCCTTATATCTTTAACCAGCCACTCTTTTTTAAAGCTAAAGCAGAGAGAGATGTTTTCCAGCAGGATTTGCAGTTTCTGATGAGTAGAAATGGACAGCAAATGGGACCTTCTTTAGTACCTTTCGTCTGCTCAGCTCTTCTCCCAGAACACACAAATGTCCTGTAGCTATGTGCTAAAGCTGAATGCCTGACTCTGGCTACCCAAGGTGACTCCCACCTTCGTGAGGGGAAGATCATTTCAAAGCAAAAGATTTGCCTAACATTTCTGTGAACTCCAAAGTTTGAAACCAGAAAGGAAAGGAAAGGCATTTCCTTGAATTTCAATGGACACACTGCTAAGCTCCAGAGTTTCTCCTGGAGGATTGTCAAGGTTTGCTGCGTCTTTGAGGTGCAGAAGAACGACAGTGCCTCAGCTTTGTCCCCATAATGTAGCTTCCAGTAAAATCTGTTTGAAATTCAGGCGTGCATGGCATGATAAGGTCTATTTCTCACAGTTTATTTTTCTTCCAGATACGTTCCTGGCAAATACAATTAAATAAATCAGCCCCTCCTAACAAAGAGAAGTGTCATTAATGAACGCAGTTAGGACAACTGTAGAAAAAATGGGATTTCAGAGGCTTTTATTTCATTGTTGCAAAAAACAAACAAACAAACACACCTCAGAAAATACTGGCAGAAAGAACACCTCAGAATTTGGGAAAGCAGGGGAAGGTACAGAAGGAGGAAGCAGAAGATGACATTGACTCCAGAGGAAAATAACATGACTTGGAGGAGGAAATGAGGGACTCTATGATACTGCAGATGGCTTGGAAATTATAATTTTTATTAAGTTTTCTTAACTTAAGCTCTGTTCTCCTGAGCTACATCCAAAGCAGTGTGGGCAGGAGGTCAAGGGAGAGGACTCTGCCCCTCTGCTCTGCTCAGGTGAGGCCCCACCTGCAGAGCTGCTCTGGGGTCCAGCACAGGAAGGACATGGAGCTCCTGGAGAGAGTCCAGAGGAGGCACCAAGGTGATCAGAGGGATGGAGCAGCTCTGCTGGGAGGAAAGAGAAAGAATTGGGATTGCTCAGCCTGGAAAGGAGAAGGCTTCAAGGTCACCTAGTGGCAGCTTTCCAGAACCTGAAGGGAGCTGAGGAGAAAGATGGAGAGGGACCTTTTAGAAGAGCCTGGAGTGACAGGACAAGGAGAAATGTAGATTTAGATTGGATATTAGGAAGAAGTTATTCCCTGTGAGGGTGGGGAGGCCCTGGCACAGGATGCCCAGAGAAGTTGTGGCTGCCCCATCCCTGGAAGTGTCCAAGGCCAGGTTGGATGGGGCTTGGAGCAACCTGGGATAGTGGAAGGTGTCCCTGCCTATGGCAGGGCTTGGAACTGAATTATCTTTAAGGTCTTTTTCCAACCCATTCTATGGTTCTGTGTATGAGCACCACTTAACAACTCCAATGTTGTCATTGCCAGTCACTGTTTCCTTGCTCGACTGGGCTGCCTGACAAATGTCTGCACAATCTGTCCTCCTGCATCCAGATGAGAGATTCCTGAGGATCAGAACCACTTTTCTATTTTCTGAGCTTGCCACGGCTTGTTTATGAGATCCCGTACCAACCTGGTTTCCAGAAACATGTCTGGAAAACATTCATCAGTGAAAAAACTCCCAAAAGATGCTCAAGAGCTGTTCTTTTCCATGAGCTGTTACTGACAACTTGGCATCCAGTAAAATAGTTGATCTTGTATGCTAAATAAAAAGGGATTTATTTGTACCTACTAACATAAGCCAAGAATGGAAAAAAATGAGCTAGAGAAAAGAATTGGAATTATATTGCTAAGTATGTAAATCACTTTTGAGGTCCCATGCTCCTAAAACAGCATCAATTTAGGATACTTCACATCAGTCACCTAAAAAGTGAGCTGTTCCAAAAAAATCAGCATTTTTTAAATGATTGAAAATCCTTTGGACAACCCAGTATAAGTCAAAGTTAGAGGCAGGGGAGACAGCAGGGAGTTTTCTCAGGACAAGAGATGAGCTATAGGCAGAAAAAATGAGGAGCTTGGTTGCACATTCTAAATTCCTAGGACACAGCAGACTTTTAAAAAGTCTACCTCTAACAAAAATATCTTAATTTCATATATTGGAAGCTTGTTTCTTGTCAAGTGTCTTTCCTGTCATACAACAACCTTTTCCCATGTGTTTTCCTTCTCCAGAATTTCTGACCAACTCATTCCTACTCCACACTTGTTTGTCCCTTTTTGTTCCCTTGTTTTATTTTTGTATTCTGGAGAATCAGGTATTTGGAGAGGGAGCTGAAGTGTCTGAAGTCATCTGAATCATCTCATCTCACCTCACCTCCATAGGCTTTTTTGACCCAGAGAATATTTTCCATAAAAAACATGGGTTTTCCTCTCCATCCTCTTCTCACCAGTTTGTGAACCTGATGTGCACAAACTCCAGCGAACAAACACCAGTGCCCAGTTCAGTATCAGAGGCTCAATCCCATTTAACCCTGGGCAAGGAATGGCCCCAGTGCTCCTGACTTGGCAGACAAGGTGCTAAAATGGAATTATGGAATATTTTAGATTGGAAAACTCCTTTAAGGGTATCAAATCCAACCATTGACGCAGCACTGCCAAGGCCACCACTAACCCATGTCCCCAAGTGCTACAACTACACAGATTTTAAATCCCTCCAGGTCTGGTGACACCACCATTGGTTGGATAGCCTCTTCCAATGTCTGAGAACCCTTTCAGGGAAGAAATTTTTCCTAATATCCACTCTAACCCTCCTCTGGAGCAACTTAAGGCTATTCCCTCTTGTCCTTTCTCATGCTTCTTGTGATTTTACAAAGGAGGGTACCACCCTCCCTTCCTCATTAATATATTTTTGTGTGTGAACTATTGGTCCCAACTTCTGTGGAGCCTGTTGTGATTAATGATTTCAGCAAAGCTTGTCTGTAATTACAAGCTCTAATCAATGCTTCAGGCTAAGCACACAGATTAAAGGACAATGCTTTGTTACAAGAGGTATTTTAGGGAAAAACTGCTTCTGTTAAAGTATCAGGTATTTTCCTCTAAAGTGAACCTTATATTGCCCTCAAATAGGCCACTGCATTATTACAAGCTTTGCTTTTTTAAATAACAAAAGGTCTCTAAGATATTTCATAAAACATTACTTTCAGAATCTATTACAGTTTTTTTTTTTTACAGAGATGATGGATTTAACTTTAATAGAATAAGTATTTATCAGCTTCTGGAAATTTTTCACTTGCACAAAGAAAATATGCTTTTTAGAGCTGCCGTGAATAAATCAAACTCCATAATATTTTAAAAAAAATTTAAAAAAGGTTCTTTGAAGAAAAAAAGTGATTATTTCTGAGTGGATGTTTCTCGAGGCATGTAAACACACTCCACTTGATCTTTCACTTCATTCTATCCTTTTGCTGATCCCACTTATTTCATAATGTTTATGACATCCTGAAACAGCAAACTTTTTTTTTTAAGAACATCGATAAATTAGATTAAGAACACAGCGTTCCATGAAAAACAAACGTTGAGTATTTCAGAAGTAGTTTATGTTGCTGAGTAAAACCTTTTCATTTATTTTTTATTTCCCGTTTTGCTATCACAGTCACTGCAGGTAAGACACAAATACATCACCAGTATTTCAGAATAACTTGTAAGTTTTCTTTTAGTTTCCATGTTCTGTCTAAACTTCAGTGAAATTCTAAGCTTTAATGCTGAACCATAAAACTCAGATAGACTTTTAACACATTTCAAAGACACATTAGGAGTGACTATGAGAAAGTCTGTCCTGACTTCTGTCTTCTTTAAAGAACTTAGAAAATTAAATCCAGCAACTTTACCCTAACATATGAGAAAAGGGGTTTATGGCAGAAAACCATGTTGAAATGCATCACAAATCACGAAGAAAACCACATTTTGGGGATGTGAGTAAATGTTTTCCTTGTTTCAAGAATTCACATGATGAAATACATCCTGTAAATTTTAAACAACTTTTGAAGGTTGAAGAAAGGTCACTAAGAAATCCTATACAGCATTAAGGACCTTGTTGATGTGATTGAAAAATAAGTGATATGGGAAGATCTGAAACTGAAAGATAACAGAAAGGTGACTGAAAAAATCTGATCTTAAAAGAAATCACCAAAAGGAAGTAAAACACAGCAGCAACAACAACCATCATTACATTAATGAGGAAAAATAAGTCATTCCAAGTCATTCTTCTCTTTGGAAAAATCATGGAGTTCAACAGGAAGGGCAAAGGGTGATTGAGAGCCCTAATTGCCTTCTCTGACAGAATTGGATGACTGGTGGGTGAAAGAAGATTGGTAAATGTCATGTCTTGTACTTAATATGACTTTAGATATCACCTCCCACTGCATTCTCATTTGGAGGAAGCTGTGGAAGAACAGGCTGTCAAGTAGGTTGAAAATTGGCTGGATCACCTTGTTCGATGGACAGGGATCAAGAGCTGAGTGTCTGTCAGGCAGCTCAGAACAAGAGCAGCCAGGGCTGACATTGCTTTTCTCCTTCCTCAGTGTCCTGGGTGATGACACGATGAACCGTCAGCAAATTTAGGGATGGCACTACACCAAGAAAGTCATCAAATGGTTTGGGTTGGAAGGGACCTTAAAGATCATTCAGTTCCAACCTCCTAAATGTGGTCAGTGACACCTTCCACTACCCCAGGTGGCTCTAAGCCCTGTCCAACCTGACCTTGGACACTTCCAGGGCTGGTGCAGCCACAGCTTCTCTGGGAAACCTGCGCCAGAGCTCCCCACTTTCACAGGGAAGAATTTCTTCCTAATATCCAATCCAAACCTACTCCGCTTCAGCTTAAAGTCATTCCCCACTGTCCTATCATTGGAGAGCCCCTCAATAAACCCCAAAACAACCCCTGAACTAAAAAAGCACTGAACCTGTTCACTAGAGAGGTCATAGAATTATTAAGACTTGACTGGGAGAAGTCATTGGTGACTTGATCTAATGTTGGCAACAGCCCTCTTTCAGACAGGAGGCTTCTTCAAATGCCTGCCATGAGTGTCCTCCAAGCAACATTTCTGTGAAGTTCTCTGGCAATCCGAGACTAAAATAAAGGCAAGAGCCTTGAAAACCAAAAATTTCTCAAAAAAACTAACCTAGGTATTAATTTCCTGAGTGTGGTAGATAATGATGTTGAATATTCACTTGACATATACTATTTTCTGTCTCTATCTTTAAAAGTGTCACTGTTTAGGAGCTTTTTAGAACTCAACCATCAGTGTTTCTTGTGAATTATGAACACCCTCTCCTTATGTCTAGGAGATGCCAACCTCTTTATGATCTGTCTTGCTTCGCACATCACTCTGGATCTGCCGACAATTCCTAGCCTTTCTTACAAAAATTGGTTAAAAATGAGTGATTTAACTTTGAATAATGATTCCCTTTCTACTGAGCTTGGCAGGCTGCTGATTCTACTCTGTATTTGAAGAAGACTTTGTGCACTAGAAGTTCATGGGGGGGGTTTGTTTCTTTATTTTTCTTATTCCTCAGTTATGTCACAGAATCACAGAATCACTGAGGTTGGAAAAGACCTTTAGGATCATCAAATCCAAATGGCAACCCAGCAGCACCACATTCAGCACTAGACCATGGCGTCAAGTGCATGTTTTTTGAACACTTCCAGGGGTGGTGACTCCACCACTTCCCTGAGCAACCTTTTCCAATCCTTTTACAACCCTTCCCATGAAATATTCTTGCTAATATCCAATAAATCTCCTCTGGAATAACTTCAGGCTGTTTCCTCTCATCCTGTCCCTTGCTCCCGGGGAGTAGAGCCTGACTCCCCCACAGCTGTCCCCTCCTGTCAGGAGTTGTGGAGAGCCAGAAGGTCCCCCTGAGCCTCCTTTTCTCCAGGCTGAGCCCCCCAGCTCCCTCAGCCTCTCCTGGTGCTCCAGACCCTTCCCCAGCTCCATTCCCTTCTCTGGACATGCTCCAGCCCCTCAAGGTCTTTCTTGCAGTGAGGGGCACAAAAATATCAGCTTGTCTAAGAAGAGATTTTATCTCTGATTAAGAACTTTGTTTTCTTCATATTTCCCGATGACCAAGGACCAGCAAACTCACTCATCCCATGGAAGTCAACAACACATTGTGAAGCCAATTGACTTTAATACACTTCTTGAAATTTCAAGCATTTCTAATGAATTTTTACTCCGTTATTAAAAATAATTAAGCAGACAATAGATCACTTCTCTTTCTACTGTATGGGAACGAGCATCTGCCAGGAGCATTTTAACATTTCCATGGTTTAGAGCACCAGCGGCCACAGAGGAAAATACACCCCTCTCAACCAAGCCTTTAATGATTCTTTTGATTGAAAATGGAGCTAGCATATCACCCAAAATATGTAATGCTTTTATTCTGCCAACATATATTATTTAGCAATGGGTGAATTTTTCAGAAGAACTCGTTTTAATTTGTTCTTTCTATCTAATGACCCATAGGAATGATTGGAGATACAATTGTGGCACACGAGTTGCTCCTGTCAAAGCAAGAATGTGTAATTTTCTTCACATCTTCATTAGGGAAAACATTTCAAGTGTTTAAGGCCTGTACAAAAATTGTTTATGAGTTGCTTTGTTTCCATGTTCCCTTATTTGTGATAATCAAGTAAGGAGAATTTTCCCAGTCATATAATCATGCAACCATTAAGTTTAGAAAGACTTTTATGATCATTAAGTCCAAATGTTATTCCAGCACCATGATCATGCTCACCATTGAACTGTGTCCTGAAGGGCCACATTCATACACTTTTTGAACACATTCAGGGATGCTGACTCCAACACTTCCCTGGACAGCTGGCTCCAATGCTTTACAAACTTTCCCATTGATGCCTAAAACAGCCTACCTGAAATAGAGGCCAAGGCAAAGTTAGGAGAATAAAAAATGGACAAATTTATTAAAGGTCTTTAAGATACATTCAGGGCAAGCAAAGCCCCCTCGTGGGGCCACACCCAAAAATGGACCCCAGGTCACGAGCCCCTCACCTTTTATAAGTTCTGTCCCATTAGCATATTGGCCCTTCATTCTCCAATCACACATTTAGGCAATGATGTTAATCACCCCAGGCCTGCTCCCCCCCCAATTCACTGTCGTTTACATATTTTGGGGCTCTGAGGCAACGAATGTGTCCTTGAATTTCCATTCCGAGGAATTGTTTTGGCTAAAGGTGTTGGGAGCAGAGGTTTTAGTGTTTTATGAAGTCCAGAACTTCACCAAAGCTACAGATACATGAAGAATAAAAACTAGACTAGACTTAAGACATCACCATGAAGAAAGAAGCATAAAATCTGCATAAATTTCTCCCGGAGCAACTTGAGACCATTTCCTCTCAGCTTGTCACTTGTTCCCTGGGGGAACAGACCAACGTGGTTACACCCTCCTGTCAGGGATTTGTAGAGAGCAATAAGGTCCCTCTGCACCTCTTTTTCTCCAAGCTGAGGACCTCCCACTGCCAATTTCTCTAGCTGCTCTTCATCAGATTTGTGCTCCAGAGCCTTCCCCAGCTTTGCTGCCCTTCTCAAATTGCTCATCCCAGAGCTTCTATCCAGAGCTTCTCCTATATTTGACTCAAGATCACTCTTTATGGAGTCCAGAGATGTTCCTGCCGATCCAGGCTGGAGTCAGACACATCTTATGGGGCATCCACACTGGAGTGAAGACCCTGCAACCACTGGGTTGGGAAAGGATGTTCCCAGGGACAGGATCCATCAGAAAGATCTCACTTGCCATCACCCCTGGAGGGTTTAACCCACAGATAACCTCACTGCAGCTTTGCAAAAAGACTGATCTGCACCTCTGGTGAGCATCTGCTGCCTGCCGAGCTGCTAATGGGCCTTTCACAGATCTGCTTCCTTGCATGCAATTTCTCTGTTTGAGTAAAAAGTGAAAAGGCAGACTTTTATGGAGTAATAGCACATTTTGACAGGCAAAGTCCATTATTTTTATTTCAAGAGTGTAATTCAGTACTGCTGAGGACAACAGGAATGGGCTTTTCTTAAGACTAATTTGTCCAGGCTTGGGCTCACTTCTGTTAAAAGGTTTCTCAAGGCAGGTTTTGCACTGAGAAGTGCCATAAACAGCCACTCTGCTTCAGTTCTGTCCTGCAAAAATGTGGTTGATGATTAAGCTGATCTTTTACTTGCCTAGAAGAAATGGATGAAATAGAAGGTGTTCTTGCCCATGGCAGGGGGATTGGAACTAGATGATCTTTAAGTTTTCTTCCAACCCAAACCATTCTGTTATTCCATGATTATTTCAACAAAGGGAGAGCTTGCCATCTTTAGGTCTTTCAGAAATAAGGGATAACCCCTTTAAAACAGAATACTCAAGTCAAGTTCTTGTCTTTTTGCTAACTAAAGACTCCCTAAACATATAACAATGTCGTTTAGTCTCAAATATCACCTATCTTGGAGAAATAGCAGAAGGCTCAGAAGGTGATATTTTGTACCCACATGGTTCTCACTACAGTCCCACCTCCGGGGGCATTCCATAGTTGGAAATATAGAATCACAGAAACGTGGAATGGTTTGGGTTGGAAGGGACCTAAAGATCACCTTGTTCCAACCTCCTGCCATGGGCAGGGACTCCTTCCACTACCCCAGATTGCTCCAAGCCCCATCCAACCTGGCCTTGAACACTTCCAGGGATGGGGCAGCCACAGCTTCTCTGGGCAGCCTGTGCCAGGGCCTCACCACCCTCACAGGGAAGAATTTTTTCCCAATATCCAATCTAAGCCTACTCCCTTTCAGCTTAAAGCCATTTCTCTTTGACCCATCACGCCCTTTCCAGCTTTCCCGGAGCCCCTTTAGGTACAGAAAGGATGCAATAAGGTCTCTCTTGAGCCTTCTCATCTCCAATTTGAACAATCCCAATTCCCTCAGCTTTTCCTCATAGGAGAGATGTTCCCTCTAAGCATCTTTGTGGCCCTGACCATCAAAGTTCACGGATCCTTTGGGAGAGCAGCGAGGATGTAGAAACTCCTTAAACACTCCCATTCCGCAGCAACTTCCCACAAATCCTGTGAGGCACCAGCAAAGCCAAGGAGCCGCTCAGGAAGCACCAATTCCCAGAGGCAGCCCTGGCTGTGTCTGTCTCGGCAGTTCCTGCTCTGTTTGGGAGCCCCTGGCTCCACTGGCACTGGGATGAGATCATCTGTGTGTCCCTTGCCATATTCCAGAGTGCCTTGCAGACACACTCTTTGCCAAGTTCCTCCAGTGACTGATCTGCAGAGGAAGACACCGAGGAACCCTGGAATGGCCAGAAACATTTGTGATTTTCATCCAACAGGACTAAAATCCCTTGATAAAAAAAAAATTCGACAAAGGTAAACATTCTTCAATTTCTCTTTTTCAGCTTTTAGATCAATTCAGGTCCCATCTTCCAGCCTCTTTTCCCCAAAACTGAAATTACTATTTTTGTTTTTATTTTATTCAATAGAAGCTGAGCCTGGTATGTAATAATTTGGTTTTGAATCTCAGAAGAGGCAGGATTTTATCTCGATACTTGGCAATGTTTTGATAATAAAAGCCCCTGTACTCAATGGGGTTTGGATTTGATTCGCAAATAAGATGGAGAATGTGAACACTTAAATAACAGGACATCTAAACTTTTGTATATTAATCATATAACTGGCTCAAATGAGCCTATAAACAGTAGTTTGGTCCTTGTTTTTCTAATCAGTGTAAAAATCTATTTTTGAAAAAAGGATAAAATCTGAATGACTTCTTCATACTGGAGCTAATTAATATTGTAGGTGGAACGGTTTGGCTTGGCTTCGTGTCTTTTTCCTCCCTCTGTCAACAAACCAGCTCATATGCCAACTATGATTCCCCTCAGCAAACTAAAATAGAAGCAAATATATCATAAAGTTTTCTGTTCAGAACATGTATCATATAGCCTTTAATCTGTGGGGTTTGCATATCTCTTATGTACAAAAGATTACTCAAATAACATAAACATTTGCATTTGAATGCCTCTTGTAGCTGGGGACTGAATGTGTCATTGTGAACTTTCCTGGATTTCGAATTTGGATGGAAATTCCTAACTTTGAGTAAAAGAGATCTAACAGGTTGGTGTTGTGGTGATAGCACCTGGGTTTGGGCAGATCTTTCCTGGGTCAAGATTTCCACAGTCATGTAAAATGACCATGAGGGAGTCCAAGCAGGGCAATGGAAAGTTTAATGTGTAAGACATCGAGTCTGGCAGAAATGTGCAATCACACCCCAGATAAAGCTGATATCCATGTGGGAAATAGTCATGGTGAGAAATAAAAATATTGTCAGGTGCTAAAAAAGCCATGCTTTTACAGGAGGGAATCGATCCGATGACAACATTAAAGATCAGCAAATACTGCACGAGCAGAGAGACAATGTGAGTTAAAAAGATGAAAATATGTGTTCCACAAGTTTGTTTTTTCCAAACTGATATCAATTTACCACTGACTAAGTCATTCTGATATACATCAATGCCTATCTGTTCTCTCTAAAAGGAAAATTTCTAGAGACCCCAAAGAGATTAACATGTTGTTAGAAAAATGGGAAAAAGGAATTTCAAGCATAAGTTCAGTTTGCTTTGGATTTCCAGGCAACTAATTAACTCACATAGAAAATGGGAACCTGGCCACATGGAAAAGTGACTGAACAGTGTGATAACACTTATTAATATGAGCCGAGGCCAGTGGCACAATGGGATAACCTTAAACTAAAAAGACCTTTGCTTTTTATTGCATATGCCCACTGCAGTTTCAAAATACTTTTTTTTCTTGATTTGAGTTTTCCTGAACAGTTTAAATATGAAGTAGCTATGGCAGGGAGGTTGGAAATACATTAAGGTACCTTCCAACCCAAACCATTCTAGGATTCTGTAAAATAAGTGACTGATCTTTTATTTGGTGACCTCAGATGACAGAAGGGATGTCAAAAAAAACCCACCAAAAGGAGGATGATTGGGACTGAATTGTCAGGAAATGGCATGTACTGGCATGAAATTCTCTTTACTGGAGTTGTAAAGACGAAGATGAGTTTGGGACAGAATTTTTGGATGTTTAGCACTATATTGAACTGTCTGGGAACATCCCCAGCCAGCAGAACACGATCCATCTATCTCAGCAAAAGGTTGGAGAGGCCCTTGGCATGCCTTTGGTGTGTGCCAGGGGTCTCTCCAAACGCCTCCCCTGCCCCACTCCGGTGTCAGCACATTCCAGGGTTCAGGCCCATCTGGCACTCTGCACCTAAATAAGTTCCTAGCACAGAGGCAGCTCGGGATGTGCCAGTTGCCCTTATTGCCCAGGAAATTTTCCAAGTATATTTAATTTTCCAGCGCAGACAGAGTCTCCCTGGAAAAAGAGCACATTGCATCTGCAGCTTCTGTCTCTGCAAGCTGATGGGAATTTCCGCTCTCGCTTTGCTGGTTCCAAATATCTGCAAGGAGCCCTAATTCAGGAAAACCTCTGTTTATGTGCATCATTAAACCACAGCCCACAGCTCGTGCAGATCAGAGCCCCTTAGGCATTACCTAACTTTTTTTCACATATTAATGACAACATGAATCATTTTTTCCCCCTACAAAAGCTGACAGCAAAACTCGAGGTGTGAGAATCACAGACTCATGGAACAGTATGGGTTGGAAGGGAGTTTGAAGATCATCTCTTTCCAAAACCCCAACCATGGACAGGGATTCCACTATCCCAGGCTGCTCCAAGCCCTGTCCAGCCTGGCCTTGAACTTTCAGGGATGGGGCAGCCACAGCTTCTCTGGAGAACCTGTGCCAGGGCCTCACCACCATCACAGGGAAGAATTTCTTCCTAATATCCAATCTAAACCTACTTTCTTTCAGTTTGAAGCCATTCCCCCTTGTCCTGTCACTCCAGGCTCTTGTAATTAGTCCCTCTCCATCTTTCTTGCAGGTTCCCTTGAGGTACTGGAAGGACACAATTAGGTACTGCAAAACCTTCTCTTTCCCAGGTTGAAAAACCCAATTCTCTCAGCCTTTCCTCACAGGAGAGTTTCCCCATCCCTTTAATCATCTTGGTGGCCTCCTCTGGAGTCACTCCACAGCTCCTTCAGCAGGCTGAGGACGGTGAGCACAAGGGGCCCTTGCAGCCATACCTCTTATTTTACTTATTTTACTTACTTTATTTATTTTACTTATTTTACTTACTTTATTTGTTTTACTTATTTTACTTACTTTATTTGTTTTACTAATTTTACTTACATTACTTATTTTACTTATTTTACTTATTTAATTTCCCTGGTGCATCACAATCCTAAAGGGTCAAATCCTAACAGTATACCAAAGTTGAGCAGGACTTTGATTATTTCCTTAAGACTTCTAGGAATAAAAAGCACCACTCAATGGATTGCTGCGTGCAGCTAAAATGAATCACAGCTATGTCTCACCCAGGGCAGAGATACCTTAGACATCTTCAGAAGAAGACAATCAGCATTATTAGGGTCCAGAGCTGTAGTTTCCATCCTGGCAGAGCCCTGGTCGTGACAGCAGTAGGTTGTCACACACACAATGGGTGACAGGACCTCCTCCCAAAATAGAAGCTGAGGTCACCCAGACTGCAGTAGTAACCCACCCATGCTAATGAGGGAGATTTGCTCGCGTGTGTAACATTTCTTGTTCTGTGATTAAAGGAATGATTTGGCAGTAAATGTGCTGTGAATGAGCTGACAAGACTCTGAACCAACCAGCAAATGACTGCAATATGCCGTTTTTATTAGAGCATGCGTCAGCCAGCAATATTTACTTAGAAGTGGATTTCCAAGGGATGCAATGGACCTAAAGGTCGCCAGTTCCTGAAGCTTTTGGACTTTTTAATATTGAGCTATCCTTTTCTAGACTAGATGAATAACCTCTCTGCTTCAGTCTTCTTCCCAAATTCCCTTGAAAATTATTTTGTTCTTGTCTGGCTGTTTGCATTGGTTAAAAGAAAGGAGGCTGGAGGTGGTGTGTGTTTGTTTTTCTTCATGCAGCTTCAAAAATAGAGGCTTTGGGCATAGAAGCAGCAAAGAACAAGGCTGAAAATAATTTTCTGGGGCTTCTCACCTTCTCAGGTGCATTCTTTGTCCCCAAATCGTGAACTTCTGTCCTAACCCCCTCCTCTGCACCAAGGCAGAATCAAGAACACCTACACCACTCCACAGCTTGTTTGCCTCAGGTCTCCTGGTAAACATCCAAGGAGTTTTCACAGCCTCTCCAGACAACATTTATTCTTCATTTTCTTTTATGGCATTTAATTTCTTTTCTTTCCTGGAAGTTGAACAGATTTTGTGTTGTTTTAGTCACCAAGGGCACAGAACTATTGATCTCCATAGCCTCCCTCTCCTTTGTTGGAAGAACACACACCTGGCTTCCTTTAGATTTCTCTTTTCTAGGCTAAACAAATCCAACTGTTTCACTTTCTCTTCACATGTTGTTTTCACATCCTCTTCTCATTTTCACTGTTATTCTCCAGGGGTTTTTCACTACCTGTGGACTCTGTATTTGTACCGTTCCTTTTCAGCCACTGCTGAAATTCATCAGCTTACCCAAGTCTGTGGCTTTTCTATTATCCAGTGAAAGGAGCAAAAAAAGGCTTACTGACCTCCAGGGAATTCTGAAGCTTAACTCCTAGAAATCACCTCCAAGGAAAGAGAAGATAATTTCATTTCGTTGGCCTAACCGAGTTGAAAGGGACACAAAAGTGTCATCCAGTCCAACTCCTGGCCCTGTACAGGACAGTCCCAAGAAACCACACCAAGGGCCTTAGTGCGTTGTCCAAACACTCCTTGAATTCTGGCAGACTTGATGCCATGACCACTTCCCTGAGGAGCAAGGGCATTAGGCTGAGACTGGGGAGAAAAGAACCCCCAAAGTCCCTAGAAATCAACTTGTCCCATCCCCAAACTCCCTAGAAATCAACTTGTCCCATCCCCTTAGCTCAAGAGTCTTGGGGAATTTCCTTTCCCCTCTCCAGTGAGGAAGCATAGCAGAGCTGGGATGTGGGCAGACTTTACCATCCCAGGGGTAGACAATGTGAAATGGAACATTCATCTGGACCACCAGGTCAATTAATGAAAGGAATTATTCTGCATTTTGATGATCAGGTCCACATCTGCACCGAGGCAGGGATATCAGTCTCCGTGGCACCCGCCCAAATTTTAAGGGTCTCTGCCTGGCAACAGCAAATTTGGGTGGAAAGTAGAGTTACTTGGCACTCCAGCCCAGATCCATTTCTGCTTCTACACAGAGGAGGCAACCTACAATCCATGGGCAAAAAAAGTTGTTGCTTTGCCCATTTGAAGGACTTTAAAGGGGAAAAGCCAACTCCAACCTCATTGTGCCACTGCCAAACCCAGCCACGCCTGTGTTTGTTGCCCCCGTGCTGACAGAAGTCTCCTCTCACAGTGGGTTCTGGCAAGCTGGAATGCAAGGAAATGAGGATTTTTTTCTTAGCAATCCAGGTTTAGAAGAAATCCTTAGAGGAATAAAAGAAAATGTTGAAGACAAAAATAAAAGACAATTTTTTTTTTTCGAAGACAGGCATCTTTTCTAGAACATCCTGTTTAGTGATGCCTTTGAGATATAATGGAGGAGGATATAACCCTCTAGTCAAAGCCCTGAACACCTTTTTTCTGGTTGCTGGCTCAAGCCCACCCCTTGTAGTCAGTGTCTTTTTTGAGTTATAACAATTTATGTAAGAGGAGGTCAGTTTTAGAAGAGAGATTTTCAAATCCCATCCCTACCCGAAGGAAAAATAAAAAAAGGAAAAAGAAAAATGAAAAATTGACAGAAATACCTGACCATGAGTGACATGAAAAATTTCTTCAGCCATCTGGAAGAAAACAAAAAAAATCAGGTGTGCCAGGTGTTTTAAGGTATCAATCTAGCATGAATCTATTTACAGCAACGAAGACAGCCTTGCTAAAACTTTTCTCAGATGCTGACACTGAGCAACATTAAGAAAATTCTTCTTCCCCAGATAATTTTTCTTTGATTTCCTCCAACCTGACACAATATTTCTCATTATTAAGTGCCTCAGAAGTGAGTACTATTATCCAGGTAAAGTCAGCCTAGAGGTATGGAGAGAAGGAATAGCTGTTCATGGAGCTGTTTGTACAGGCAGTGAACCATGATGGAGATGCAGTGTGCCAAAATCAGAGATATTTATTATTCTTCTAATTAAATTCAGCTATGCTCTGCAGATACCATTTGCTTCCTCTGATTACCGGACACAGATTTGTGTCCCAGGCATTAGGCATTACTAAGTGGGAATGTTTTCCAGCACAGCCACCTAAGCCAGCAGGGAACATCTGGATCATGAAAGTTTTAGGGAGATAAAGATCATGGAAAGTGACAGAGTTGGAAAATAAGTGTACAGCCCAAATTCAGAGATGACAAGTCCTAGTTCACCGCAGAGGACAGCAAGGCTGTGATTCACAGAGATGTGGGGATTTAACCCCTTTCTCTCCACACAGCACATGACAGTAGAGCTACCCAGGTCTAGAGGGTATGGAGGTACTAATAGTGGGGGGGCAAAAAAGAAAAAGAGAACAAAAAAGAAAAAAAATATGTTTAGGAGTTATCCATGAAATGTCCCTCTAATAAATCAGAGTGTATCTGCATCTGGTATAAAATTCCTGTTGACTCATTAATGGCTTCACTAACGGCTTTAAAATGAAAGAGGGTGAGTTTAGATCAGATATTAGGCAGAAGTTCTTCCCTGTGAGGGTGGTGAGGCCCCGGCACAGATTGCCCACAGAAGCTGTGGCTGCTCCATCCCTGGAGGAGTTCTAGGACAGGTTGGACAGGGTTTGAAGCAGCCTGGGTCAGTGGAAAGTGTCCCTGCCCATGGGAGGGAGTTGGAACTGGATGATCTTTAAAGTCCCTTCCAACCCCAAACATTCTATGATTCTAGGATTAACTCTTAATAAGAAGCAACACTTAAGTGATGTCCATCGGTCACAACCTGACCACAGAGCTCCCAAATGCTTCTCCTGATTTTTGTTGCAATTCCAACAAAATCCTTTCCCTGAAGGAAGAGCCTTATTGTGAGTTCAAGAGGTCGGTTTCTTTTTGGGAAACTTGGACTCAGCTGTGAACTTTCAATGAGACTCTAGAAACAACCTAAAAGTGGAGCTGATAAGATAGCTGTTCTGGGAAAACTTCCTACTCACCTTATAATTACAAAAAAACCCAAGAAAAGCACAATTGAAGTCAAACACTTCTGCCCCCTTACGGAGCACGGAGGACACTGTTATTATAATGAAAGATGAAGTCTTAAGCTTTCCAGAAAACACATAATAAATCAATGTCCTTTCCCTTGTTTTAATTTCTCACACAAGATTTATGAACCTGTATATTTAGACTGTTTATTTAGAGCTCTGGCATGCAGGCTACTCTTGGCACAATAAGAGAGCTTTCTCTGAATGTATTCTCAGAAGCTGCTTTGATTTGGCTTTATTTTAATGATCTAAATTTAAGAATCCATCACTGCCTTCCAATGATCAGCTCAAAGTAACCAAGGCTGCAGGCATATTTTGTGTTAGTCTCAGTTCTGCTGCAGCATCGTGTTTGAACTACACCTGATTCCGTGAATGGCAAAATCTCTCCTTTCTTTGCAACATCCCTTTGTTCCTTCATTAAATCTCAGTCCTTGGTCAGTCTTGCATTTCCTCCATGCCCTCTGCTCTTATTTCTCCTCTTCTGCAGGGAATTCTTGGCTTGCAACCCAATGCCACCTTGGAGATGAACCAGGGGAAAACAGAGTTGAGCTCTTCAAGTCCTCCCACCAAAGAGCATCCCTCTGCTTGACTCACCAAAATGAGAGTAAATATAGATGTGTGGACAGTTTTGGAATCATTTTTGAATTTCTATCATTCCCTTTAAATTACTAAAACTCGCTGACAGTGGCTCTCAGCCTTTTCTGTATCACGAATATTCCTTGCTTACACACACCATGGATACCAGCAAGGGCTGTCCTCTCTTGTCACTATGGGAATACCAGGGAGTTATGACGGTTTTCTCCTCCACAAATCTTTTTCTCCAAACAAGGACTGATATTCCTCATTGTTTCCAGTCCGACTGTTCAGTGGATCACTTCTTTTCATACGACATGTCCCAAATCCAGGTAGACTTTAATATCACCAACTGTCACTTGAGTGTGGGCTCCTGAAAAAAAAAAATTAATCATATCTAAACAAGAAGTTACATTTATTATTTCTCCTTTTAGCGTTTTCCTTTTTCGCAGTCCGTGTTAAAAATACATTCTGCTTTTTCGACTGCTCCATAAACCCTCCTCAAATCTTCCCAGGATAACTGTGCTGTCACTCCCCCACTTCACTCCCCCATGGCTGTGTCTGTCAGGTCACAGTGACCTGGCAGCACCCAGCTTGCAGCAGCTACAAGAGAGATAATTTCCCTCAAGACGCCTCTGGTAACATGGCAGAGAATTTGTTAAAATGATTCAGAAAGTGACACTTTGATCTCTGGGAGGGGGGAAAGCCTCTCTCCTTGCTCTCTCACAGCTGATCCCACATAAGGAGGACTCCTTGACTAGGATGAACTCTCGAGAGCAAGGAACAGCACATTGCTCTCAACTAACCTGTGGAACACATATTTGGTGTGGGTAAGACACTGCAGTGTAAGGAGATATACACTTAAATTACGTAAAAGAGAAAAAAGAAGTTTCTTTTATAAAATTATCTGTTATTGTTCTTTATTTTACTGTTGAGCAAACTCTCAGTGCCTTAAAGAAATGTGTTTTCCCCTCATCGATGCAGAGGTTTATGTAATTTCAGGAGGGCGATGACGAGGTTATATTTGGTTCTAGGTGAGACCTTTAACCTTCTACTGTATTTCACTCACTCGGTAAACTGTGTAAATGATCCTTTACAAGAACGAGAGTGCAATGTCACTGCTGAGTAAGGTGTCCTGCCTGGTTCTGAACATTTCCTCTGGATCCATGGTGTGAGGGAGCATGTAAATAGTTTTGTGCAAGTACAGCAGGTTGGCCTTGTACTGAGAAACTTCGTGTTCTGCTGAAACATTTACTCAGAGGAGCTGTGAAAGGACAGCTCAATAAGGACATGTCCTTCCCTCTTGTTGCAGAAATGTCCTTCAGTTGCAACTGCAGTTGCCTGTAACACTTAGTCTCAATCCAGCAGGCAGAAATACAAAGCGCAAATAAGAGATTTTTCTCCTTCCTTACACAGGTCTGGTCATTAATGATAAAATCACAGAATGGTTTGGGTGGAAAGGGACATTAAAGGTTATTCTAAGTCCAGCCCCTGACCCCCTGCCATGGGCAGGGACACCTTCCACTATCCCAGGTTGCTCCAAGCCCCGTCCAACCTGGCCTTGGACACTTCCAGGGAAGGAATAACTCCAGCTTTTGTGGGCAACCTGTGCCAGGGCATCACCATCCTCACAGGAAAGAATTTTTTCCTTAAATCTAAATCTACCCTCCTTCATTTTAAAGCCATTCCTCCTTGTCTTGTCACTCCAGGCCTTTGTGGAAAATCCCTCTCACACTTTCTTGTAGTCCCTTAAAGTACCAGATGGGGCTCAAAGATCTCCTGGGAACCTTCCCTTCTCCAGACTGAACAACTCCTAAAACAGGAAGCACTCTGGGCTCCCAGGTTTCTCCACATAGAAAATAGCTGACCTTGAGAGGGTGGCTCAGCTCATTTAACCTCAGGGTTATCTCCTTTACCTGAAGGTGGGAAGGAGAACCCTTCCTGCCGGGAACCAGCAGCAGACCTCAAAGTCTCACTCATGGCTCATCTAAGATGGGTTTGTGCCATGCAACAGAGAGCAATGAAAAGGCCCCAAGTCTGCCAGAGTTCAGGAAACATTTGAACAAGGCTCTCAGGCACAGGGTGGGATTCTTGAGGTGTCCTGCACAGGACCAGGAGTTGGACTTGATGATCCTTGTGGGTCCCTTCCAACTCAGGATATTCTTTGACTCTGTGATTGTGTCAGAGACACAGAACTGTCAGTGCAACATCATCCCAGTTTGGGACTGAAGGTGACACAGCTGAGCTCAGAGTATCCAGGCTCTTTCTGGGCAATCAAAACCCATTCTGTACAACAGCTGGTGATTTCTTCCAGTTTCTACTTCATAAATCTACCTGTAAGTAAGGTCTTTTGTTTCCATTATTTGCATTAGGACACTGTCCCAGACACTTCCATCTTAATTCTAAAGACTTTCCAGACTAAATTAATCCATGTCCAATATAAAACAATTTATTCTTGCATCACTCTTGCACCATTCTTGCATAAGGGCTCTGAGCATCCTGATCTGTGGGTGGCATCCCTGCCCATGGATGAGGTTTGGAACTTTAACATCACTGCCAACCCAAGTCTTTCCGTGATTATATGGTTCATGCTTCTACGATCACTGCTCTCTCACTGCTTAAAGAATCCTTCTCTGTTTCTGGAGTTCACTTATATTGAAGAATAATCATATGCCATCTGAACTGCCCCTATCCCAGGCTGTATAAAACACAAACAATCCCAGGTTTTCCTACCTGGTAACCTCTCATTGACACTGGCGGTTGGTCCTTCAGGACTGGCTTGAGGTCACATTTATTGTTTGTGGGAGCCAAGGATTTCGTACCCTGCTCTGCAAGAGGCCTCATTTCAGTCCCACCTAAGCCCTCTCTGGAGGGCCCCGAGCCAAAGCAGCCCTGGAATGTTTGCTTTTCCAGGTCTGTATCATTCTGCGATCAGCAAACACAACGTGCCCTTTTTACTCCCTCATTTTCCACTGCTCCAGCTTTAGAGCTGATTCTCTTGTTATTAATCCCCACACACACGACCTTACTCTTTGTCCCATTATATTTTTCAGTTCTCCATCCAATTCACCTCACTAATACACCAATCCTCTCCTGAATTGCCTGTACCTCCCAGATTTGTGCTGTCTACAAAAGTCATTAGTAAAGCTCTATTTTTTAAGGCAGGGTCACCAATGGCAACATTAAATAAGATTAGTCTGAAGACAGAACATTGTGAAACTCTGCTAAAAACTGCCCTGCAAACTACAAGTTCTTTTCAGAATCCCAGGTCATTTCTCTTTAGTAGTTACTCACCACATTAGTATTTTGGAAATGATTCACATTTTCTCCAGTTAATAATATCCCATGTGGCACAATATTGATATTCATTGAAGTCTAAGTGGATTATGTCTAAAGCATTTTTCTCATCCATAAGAATTGGTTATCCTTTTTAAGGAAAGATATCAGACACAAACAGCCTTTGATAAATCTGTATTTCCTCCCATCTTGATTTATTTTCACCTCCTTTGGTCGTTCCTTTTCTTTAATTATTCATTCATTTTTGTTTTTGGGAAGATTTATTCTAAAGCTTGCACATTTCTGGGGCTTGGTGGTTGCTTTTCTGCACTCATATATGGACGCTATATTTATTATTTGACACATAGATGGAACCACCCCCAACTTCATACATTTATTAAAGAGCTTTGAGATGGAGCAGTGATTTCCTGAGCCAGCTCTTTCAAATATCAAGGATGCTGATTACCCGGCTCCATATCTCCTCCCTTCTCCCTGGCTAAATGAAACTAGTTTAGAGAGTTTTGTTTCCACTTTGGTAATACAAATTTCCATGTCCACAGTCCTCTTCCCATTAATCATCTTGTCTTTCCTTAGCAGGTTCCACAGCAGAGTCCTTACAGAAAACAGAGCTGAAGTAGACCTTAAACTGCAGGGTCATATTTCCATTATCCCCAATGCCTGCCCTGTATTTCGTATTCCACATTTTCTTTCTGTTTTCGTGTTTAAGTACTGAAGAATCCTTGCTCCGTATTTTAATTTTCCTTGTGAGGATTAGTCTGAATTAACTTTTAGGAATGCTTGTCCTATCCTTGCATTTCTGAGCTCTAATTTGCTGTTTGCTCTTCTGAGCTTTTTGCTCTTTGTAAGGTCTCTGCTTAATCCCACTTCTCTGTTAAGGTGATTTCAGTTTAAGCAGTTCCCCTTTTGAGGAGCCTAATGAATCTCATCTTTGCAAAACACAGGTTGCAAGACACATGTGGTGTTTTTTGGGTGTTTTTTCACCTCCCAGGAGACAGATTTTACTGAACCTTGAAATTGTTGCCTAAAGGACACATCTCCATCCTCTCCCATTACATCATATTGCACTAAAGTCTTATTCAAAGGTTTAAAATAGAATTATCGAATATCCTGGGTTGGAAGGGACCCATAAGGATAATTGAGTCAAACTCCTGGCCTTGCACAGGACACTCCAAAAATTCCACCATGTCCCTCAGAGTGTTATCCAAACATTTCTTAAGCCCAACAGCCCTCTGGGTGAAGAACTTTTTCCTGATAGCCAACCTAAGCCTCCCCTGACACAGCTTCAGGCCATTCCTTCAGGCTCTGTCCCTGGTCCCTGGTCCACTCTGAATGAGCCAAGTGACCTCAGCCACTCTCCATGTGGCTTCACCTCCAGACCCTTCACCATCTTCATTGTCCATGAACTATTTCAGTAGTAGGAATCACCTTGAAGACAAAAAGAAAGCAATCACTGCTTTTACTTAGAAACATAACACTTTTTCATTTTTCCTGATATAAGTTACCACTGCACCACTTATGATTTTCTAATTACTGAAGTTCCCAAAACCACATGTGGCTATGGTGCCATTCAGAGTTCAGGTTTCATGTCACTCTTACTTGGCCCAGCTCCAGGCTGCTGCTAGAAGGGATTCCTGTTTTTTTCTGCTGCCCCCACCCACACAGCTGCTCAGATGTGGGAAGGCACAGGAATGTGCAGCCAGGGCCAGCGGGGAAGTGGAAGGAGCAGGACCAGCTGTACTTGTGGTAGCAGCCCACATTGGGATCAGAGAATAACACAGATCAGAGCACTAAATCAGGGGCATTTAAAACCCTCCCAGGCACATGGTGGGATCCTTGGGGTGCCCTGTGCAGGGCCAGGAGCTGGACTCGATGATCCTTGTGGGTCCCTTTCAGCTCAGGATATTCTATGATATTCTGTACTCCCAATAAATGGATCAAGTAGCCCACATTTAATTCTGTTGTGTTTGATATTATACCACTTTAAGATTAAGAGGTCTGGCTCATTCAAACACCAATTCATTAATATCTTAAGCTAGTGGACTATGAAAAACATTTTCCAAAGTTAACCATTCTCCCTTTTGCATTTATCATGCTGATGAATGTAGGTATCCTCTCTCCATTTCTTCACCCCAACACTGTATTATCTCAATGGCCTGCAGGTGTGTAGACTTGTATCTCATTTTATCAAATCCATCTGAGAAAAATAAAAAGAATGCACTAACTCATTAAAATTAGAGTGCCAGCCTCACTCCGGTTTCACATTCTTTAATCAGGCTGATCAATAGACTTCAGCTCCAATCTCCAAACAGATAAATAACTAAGTAAAACAATTTCCAAAAAAAGTTTTATTCTGATGATATGCAAGTAAATGAAAACACTAATTTCGATTTTATATAAAGCCTTCAGGATACATTATTCAAAAGCACTTTGTGAACTGACATAGGAAATTGATCGCGGGATTATTGACTCAGTAGAAGTTGTTCCACCGACTTCACATCAACTCTGGACCAGGATTGGAATGCAGCTGATCCAGCGCTGAGGTGAAGCCACTTCTGATCCAGGGTGGAGTTGCTATTCAACAGCATATCAACACCAATCATTGTGTAAAATCTTGGAATGTGTTGTCTTAATGAGTTATGATTCAAATTCTCGGTGGAATTTAAGTGGGCAGAATAAACCTCTTCACCTTGTTACTCAGATTAAGACTAAAACGTCCTTTCTTAACTGTCCTCATCTGTCCCACTGACTGCAAGTGATCATGAAATAGTTTGGGTTGGAAGGGACCTTAAACATCCTCTAGCTCCAAACCCCGGCCAGGGGCACCTCCCACAATCCCAGGTAGCTCCAAGCCACATCCAGCCTGACCTTGGACACTTCCAGGGGTGGGGAATTCACAGCTTCTCTGGGCAACCTGTGCCAAGGCCTCCCCACCCTCACAGGGAGGAATTTCTCCCAAATATCCCATCTAACCCTGTCCTCTGGCAGTGGGAAGCCATTCCCCCTTGTGCTGCCTCTCCATGCTCTCTCCAACCCTTTTGGAGCTGCTCTAGGTGCTGGAAGGTGCCCTAAGGTCACCCCAAGGCCTGGAGGGGTGGGGGAAAGGTGTTTGTAGGGTTTGGGTTTGTTTCTCATTATCCTACTCTGATTTGATTGGTAATAAATTCAATTAATATTTGCCAAGTTGCATCTGTTTTGCCCACAGTGGTATTTGGTATTTTCTCCCTGTCCTTACCTCAAACCATGAGTCATTCTGTTTTCTCTCCCCTGTCCAGCTGAAGAAAGGGAGTGACAGAGTGGCTTTGGTGGTCACCTGGTGTCCATCCAGGGTCAACCCAGCACCACAGAGAGCTCCAGCTGGGGTCTCACCAGAGCAGAGAGGGAGAATCACCTCCCTTGAGCAGCTGGCAGCACCGCTTTAGATAATGGGAACTTTAACTAATTCAGGATCCAGGGATTCCCTACAATGCAGCAATATTCTGGCCACAAACTGGAACATCTGTTCAGCTTTCAAGCAGAGAAAGGTTTACCTTCTGGATGCCTCTTTTGCACCATCCAGCCTCTTCCTTGGAGGTCTGCCATCAATAATAGCTTTGAAATGGCAGAATGACTCGGTGTAAATTAGTAAATTTACTGAAGGTGGGGATGAGGCACTAAAGATGCCCAGACACCGCAGCATAGCCCCAGGTGCGACTTCCCACTCTCAGTGCTGCTGTGTGTCCTCTCCAGTTAGAAGCACTTCATGGACCTGTGCTCATCTCTCTCACTCATATAACACATAGAACAAAGCTGTCCTAATGAGAGCAGGGTCTATTTGCACTTTGCATTTATTTCCTTTTTGAAAAAGGATGCTCAGGCTGAAAAGAATCAGTGATAAAACCTCTCCTCTGAAACGTACAGCTGTAGCTCACTACAATAGTTAGTAAAAGCTCATTTTTAAGAAGAAAGGCAAAGTAATTTTCCAATCCCTGGGCAATCTATTCAAGAGCAGGGATGAGGCTCAACAACATTACAAAGGCCATCCACCGAGGGAGGTAACCTCTATTATTTTGTCAGACACCCTCTAGGAAAAAACTCTTCCATATGAGGATTAGGGAAATTCAAGCAAATTCCCTCTTCTTTATCACGTCAGACATGAGTGTTTTGTTTAACCTTAAAGGTCCTCTGCAGTATATTTTTACATCCTTTTGACGCTCTCCCCCAAGAGGTTGCCTAGGATCCCCTCTTTCAGGAGCTGCAATGTCGTGTCGTTTTTTTGGCTGTTCCTTCATTGGCTTTATGGAGCTTTAGGGCCCTTTTTCCACACAAAAGCACAGCTTTGCCTAGCAGGATAGAAAGCAGCTTTAACCCAGCTGCATGATTAGCACATTTTTCTAGGACATGGGAATGGCGGATTGGAAACTTCCCAACCTGAGAGACTTGAGTCCAAACCACTCACTTCCTACGCAAGGAAGATAATCTCTATTATACTGCAAAAAGGACAGATTTTGCATTAGTAGACAGTCAGGACTGTGTCATTGGTGATCATTACATGCACCCAGAACATGGTTTTGAGATGAGCTTCCCTGGGGTGTTGGAGAAGAGAACCAGTGTCCTGAATCTCATGAAGTGCTGGGAAGGAACTGCTCAGCTGATGAGAGAGTGGCGCCCCTGGATATGCACAGGAGAAAATTTTAGATATCTAACATTTAATATTTCCTATCCCTGGACTCCCTATCCCTGTAGGTGTTCAAGACCAGGCTGGATTGGGCTCTGAGTAACCTGGTCTAGTGGAAGGTGTCCCTGCCCATGGAACAGATGTGATCTTTATCATCTCTGTAGAAGCCTAGAAGACAAAAGGAGCTGATGTTTATCTCTCAAACACCAATAGCCAGATAGTGGCAGAGCAAGCCAAGAATTGTGGCTAGAGGAGGGGGATATATGGAGGGAGAGCAGCACTTTTCTGGGACAAGCATCCTTGTTCTGGGTCCTGGAGATCAGCACAAATCAGCACAGCACAAGCACAGGAATGAGGTTGGGAATGGGGCATGGACTGAAGGGGGGATCAAGACCATCCAAGACCCCTGAAGCCTCCAACCCATTTCCAGACAGGTCTAGAAGAACAGGCTGTGCACGACAACTAATTTGTATAGAAAGTGAGGAATTTATCTCCAATGTGGGAAAAATTGATCTATGAAAAGGCATCCCCATGAAGCCTGGGCACATAGACACCCCATCAACTGGATCAGTGCTGGAGCCAGGACTGGTGATTTCTCCTTCTCCCTTTCTTCATTTGTTTCTCTCCCCCTCTTTAATTCACCTCTCCATCTTCCTTTCCACTTCACCCATTTATCCAGACCCCACGGCCGTGTGCACACACATGAGATCAGGGAGTAACTTATATCAATTTCCATGCCAAGTGTGTGATTTACTAATAAAAGTTTGCAAATTTTTTGTCTGACTATTTTTCCTTTTGCCCAGAAGCATCTACAAATCTTGAGTGCTCCCTTTCCCTTAAGGATGGTATGCCACAGTTCCTTCCAACCCCAAACATTATACAATACAATTAGGAAAAACACTGGCATTTACGGACACAGGTGCCTAAAAAAACCCTAAGAAATCATTTTTCAGACAGTTTTGCAGAGTAACCATTCCAACCTTCTTCATCAAACAGGACCTGATTGCTAAAATTTCTTAATTTGGATCTTATTTCCAGTGCTAGAAAGCAACCAGAGATCCAATCAATATTGGCAACCTGTACTACAAGCACCTTGCTAGCCAAAGTGCTTCGTGTGGGTCTGGGTGATATCTTGTTGTCTGATTTCTTGCTCCCACTGTTGCTATATGCAGTCACGACACTGAGAAATTTTAGGAGGAATTTTAGCAACATAAATAAGGGCAAAGGAAAGCATATTTTCCTGATCACAGACTATCTGCCAGCCATTCAGATGGGAGGGGAGGAGCTGATTTAGGCTGCTAAATTTAATTAAAGCATATGTTCTTGGCTTTTCAGTGGGATATCCTTAAATCTCCCTTACCTTGTCACTTTTCCAGGTTGCTGCAAAGTTTAAATCACATTGAAAGGTTCTTGTTTCCTTATCATGCAATATTTTTTTCTCCACTTCCTCCAGAGAAATCACATAGAAACCCTCATCAATAAGACATTAAACCATTTGGAAGAGGACAGCAACATTAAGATGCTTGGAATATCAATCAGGAAAGCAGTTATCACTTATTAAAGGTACTAAGAAATACAAGATGATGCCATTTATTGTTAGAACACAGAGAGGCAGATGGAAGATTAAAAGAGGCAGATGATGGTCACTGTGGTCACTGCCCAAATGGGCATCAATGACACAGGTAAGGGACATCCTGTGTGTGGAGGCAAAAATTAAGCTCCTGGAAGAAAAACCAAAAAGCAGGTGATGTTCTATGAAGTGCTTCTTCAGCTCTTGCAGGTCCAGGGAGACCAGTGGAGAGGCAGAGTGTGAATGTAAGACAATTTCAGGCTCATATGACATATGTAGAGTGTCAAAATCCAGTACAGGAGAGACAGAGTTCACCTGAGGCGTTGTCACTTAAAGTCAAGGAGGCTGGGAGAGAGCTTTTAGAGTGGGGAGTGAGGGAAGCCAAGCCAGAGCATATGGTTTGGGATGACATTTCTAAAGATGAAGACACAAACGTAGGTGCCTCTCAAAGAAGAATAGGTCATGGGAAGTAAATAATCAAACAGAAAATGGAAAACAAAAAGATTGACATTTGAAAAGGTTGTCAAGACAGGAGCTAACGTGGCAGTAGGTGCTGTACTATGTAAATGCTGGAAACTTCAGAAATGCAGACGATGGAACTGGGTTTTTTGAGCCTGGATAAGAGATGGAAATGCATGGACCAAAAACTTGGTGAAGGGAAAACAATCAAAGGGATGCTGTATCAAATAAGCCATATGCTGGCAGGAGACAGGAAAACACATCAAGGAGAATCTCTGTGAACTGAAACTCTAAGCCAAGATGGAACAATGCACCCTTGGGGCAATAGACCTTCCTACACACCTGTACTGCGGTTAAAAAAAAAAAAAAAAAAGGCAGGAAACAGAATCATAAAATCATAGAATGAGTTAGGTTACGAGTCACGTCAAAATTACTGAGTTCTGAACTCCTGCCATGGGCAGGGGCACCTTCCACTAGCCCAGGTTGCTCCAAGCCCCATCCAACCTGGCCTTGGACACTTCCAGGCATGGGGCAGCCACAGCTTCTCTGGAGAACCTGTGCCAGGGCCTCACCACCCTCAAAGTAAAGAAATTATTCCAAGCATCCTCTCCTCTTCTAGGCTAAAATCTGTCCTCTTTTAGGCTAAAAGAAATACTCCTTGTCCTGTCACAATAGGGCCTCCTAAATAGTCTTTCCTGTAGGCTGGGCTCTCAGGTCTCCTCAGAGCCTTTGCTCCAGGCTGAACAGCCCCAACTCGCCCAATCTGTCTATAGCAGAGGTGCTCCAAGTCCTCTGAGTATCTTCACCTCCTCCTCTGGATTCGCTCCAAGAGGTCCATGTCCATCTGATGTCAGGGTCCCTGGAGCTGGAAGCAGGAGTCCAGGTAGGGTCCCACCAGAGCGGGGTAGATGATCCCCTCTGTTGACACACCAGCCACAATTCATTTGCTGCAGCCCAGGACATGGTTTGTCTTCCACCAGCATTTCAGGTGATTTCACTTTCCTCCAAGGAGGCTGAGCAAAGGTCACATCTGAGTCTGAAGCAGCAGCTGGTGACCGATCCCAGAAGAAGATACGTAACCCCTGGGTTGCTATAAAAATCTAGTTTGAAATCTCATTGTGAAGTCAGCGTCCTGCAGCAAATTCCATGATGTACCTTGCATCAACATCCCAATGGGAGCAAAGGGGCTGAGCATCCACCAAAGCTCTGTTCAAATCCAGCAGCAGGACTGGGTAGAAAGAAGCTCTAAAAAAAAGTTAAAAGGGGAAGTTAAAGGAATTAAATCCTTACAGGTGTTGACAGTACTGTCAGGGCGTCGAGTAGGAAACAAGCCATTGGTGTGCTGCTGATTTGCTCTTGGAAAAAAAATTGAGCCAGCATGGTTGGACAGGAAGGTAAAACTGATATTAGAAATAAGAAGAAATATGGAAGAAACAGGGGGATAAACATCCCAGACCCTCTTTGAGAGAATTCAGGGAAGAGCCTGCCTGAAAAAAAAGCGTTCAGATTAAAAAGACAGAATAACCACAGACAAAACAGCAGGGCTGGATATATTTACCCGAGAGTTTTAGAGCAAATAAAAAATTAAATATCTGAATTATTAACAACAATGTGCACTGTTTCACTTAAAGCATCCCTGGTATGTGAAGTCTGGAGAGGATCCAGGAGAGATCCAGGGAACTGCAAACTTATAAACCTGACATCTGAACCAGACAAATTATCTGAAACTTTGATGAAGGAAGGTAAAAAGGCTTCACTTCTGGTTAATTACAGCAATTCTTGGTGTCTTTTAACGGGTTAACAGGGTGTCAATAACCCAGGATGTGAAATTATTTTGGATATCCAAAAAAGGTTTAACAAAAGGCATCTAAAGGAAATAAGGAGCCCTCGGATAAGATCATCCTCTTATCTGGTCTTGACTGATAGAAATAATCTTTCAAAGGCAGGAAACAGAGGGTGGGAGTAACAATTTGGTTTCTTCTAGGGTAAGGACTAATATCTTCAAATGAAGGTAATGGGAATTAAAATAAAACAAAGAAGATTCTTCATGGAGCAGGTGTCAGACATGAAAAATATAAATGGACATTTTTATGGGCTTAAATCTGGGTGGGGAGCTGGAGGAAGGAATCAGCAAGGACCCCAACAGAAAATCCCTGAGCTGAAAGGAGTTGTAGACAGGAAGAGTAGTCATAAGAATCTCCCCTTGCTCTTTTGGATCCACTTTTGGTGATGGGAGGAGAAGATGGGTCATATGTACCTGGGTCTGAAACAACAGTGATTTTTAAAAAATGTTCATTTTAAAACAAAATGGGTTTGAATTCCTTAGTGACTTATCAATCCAATCCTTTCCACTGAAGGCAGAATTGATTGTCCAACAGAATTAATTGTCCTACAGAATATGTAGGGCAGGGAGAAGCTTCAGGAGATTGTTGGGTCCACCCCCAAATCATCTCAACTATCACACAAAAAACCCTTCCACTAATGATTTGTGATTCCATCTGGTTTTGAAAACTTCCAGCAGCCAAAATTCCAGGCCTTCCCAGGTAGTTTGTACAAGTGCTTTACAAACCTTAATACCAGATAGTGGTTTTTCATATCTAAATTAAATCTTCTTCCAGCAATCCAAGCCAATTTAAGCCAATGGCTTCTTGACCTATCCTCAGTGGGCATGGAGAACAGTTTTTCTGTTTCTTTTTACAGCAAGGCTTCATGTATCAGAAAAGTTATTCCTATTTCCCCAGATCTTCAATTTTCTAGATTCACCAACTCATCTCTTTCAATCTCTGTTAGTAATTACATTGTCTAGATCTTGGATCTTGCAGTTGGTTTTTGGACTTTCTCTCACTGTCTTAAAGTGTGGACAGAAACTTCAGTGTAAGTTCTGTCCAGTCCTTATAAACACTGGAAAAAGCATGTTTGCTTTTGGTATTGAATCCCTAAAATTTTGTGTTTGGGCATTTAAAAATTTTTCTTTAAGAAATAGAAGATTTTATCACATTTCTCAGACCAGTGTTATTATTTAAAACTTATTCTGCAGTGGCACTTGCAGTTTGAACAGAGTTATAATCTGTTGTGGGACATGAATAGAATCATAAAATCAAAGAGTCATTAAGGTTGGAAAAGACTTCCAAGACCATCGAATCCAACCATTGACCCAGCATTGCCAAGTCCATCACTAAACCATGTCCTTAAGTGCCACATTATGTAGCACAAATGTGTAAAAAAACCCTTTACCTTTCAAAATGTGTAATTCAGGGGAAAAATCTATTAACTGGATGAGGCAGAGGCAGGAAGAACAATTCTTGACTAATGAGTGGTAGTAACTGCAGCTTTAATAACAGTAACCAAATAGAGACTTGATTCTGGTAGAGGGAATTCAGCCTTAAAACCAGACGATGAATTAAACCAGAATGAGATGCTTTAAATCCAGATACTTTTCTTATTTCCTATTTTCTATTTTTTTTTAACTTTTCGTATTTTTCTATATACCTATTTATATCTATATACCTCCTTGTATTTCAGGGGTTCCTTGCTCAGGCTCATTATTTCACGAGTGCACCATAAAAAGGTTTTCGGTTTTTCCCTGGGCACTTTGATGCCTTTAGATGCCCCAGAATGGTTTGGGTTGGCATGGACCTTAAGATTGTGCCATTCCAGCCCCTCTGCCATGGGCAGGGACACCTTCCACTGTGCTCAAAACCACATCCAACCCAGCCTTGGGGAAGAACTGTCATAAGGAAGGGCAAGGCACTGAGATTTTCAGAGCTGAAATCTCCATCAGTTCAGTCTCTGTGGTGATTTTTTTCATCCTTCGTACCCGCAGCTCCTGGACCGCAGCTCCTCTGCGTCCGCCAATTTTTCCTCCTGATTATCCAGGTGCAGCATTGCTGAACCGAGCGAAAGATCACCGGTGTTTTGTCATGGAGTTAAGTGGAGTGAGGGATTTGTTCCGACCTCTGAGTTTTCCTTGCCACCAGCCTGGTTTAGCCCCTTCCCCTCACCGTTGTGTTACATCTGTTCCTCTCAGCATGGGCTTCTTTAGCTCTGTCAACATCACTTTCAATTGCCACTTGTCATCCCCGCTCCGAGCTCGATTTAATATCTCCAGCTTCCATAAGCAAAACTGATCACTGGGATTACTGAGAGTATTGGACACGCTTTATTGATGAGGTGATTGACTTATCACTGCCTCGGAGACAATGTTTTTTATATCGGCTCGTGGCTTTTATTTTCCTAATTCAGATGCAATCACATGTCTCTAGAAAAGGAAGGGTCAAATGTAGCAACGCTCAGATAAATCCAGGCGAAATGCCACTAAAATCCACAGCTATTGCAGCTATAACCAGATGTAACTGATGCGGGAATGCACAAAGTATTGAAAATCATTTCTTTATGGCTCGTGATTCCTCCTTGTGACGTACCAGACCTGCCAGGCTGTCACCAGCTTGGGACGTGTATTGCTGCCACTGCAGCACTTGATGAAAACATCTGTTTTATGCCAGAATTTGCTCGGTCCTGGAATTCAAGTCTCTCTTAGACTTTAAATAGACTGAAATAAGGTTGTTCAGGGATTAGCTGGCTTTTTCCAGACTCCTTTTATTGTTGCTATAATATCTTTTTTATTAAATTGCTCACAGGTAACAACATATGGATGTGTGCTGTGCTAAGTTCTCTGAGCTGTGCTGTTTTCAGGGAATCTTAGGTCACTGGATGGATGTCTGGAAATAGGAAATAAGAGTCAGCCTTGGTTTCATGAAGCATTCAGGCCGACTTGTATTTGTTGCTGTGCTCCTTGCAGTTGACTGGTTTGGTGTATAAGGCATTTGAGTGGAAAACAGCATTTTTATCAAAGAAAAAAAGCACTCTTCCAACTGTGCGATTGGCCAATTAATTCGGGATTGAAAAGTTAAGTACTACTAAAAAAACAGCTTTCTTTTTTTCCAGCAGTCTTCAGGAAAGCCACAAGCCCAGCCCAATTACTGAAAATAGCAGGAAAAATTAGTAAAAGAAGGTAGGAATGTGGGAAGGAAAGGGGGGGAATGATTTCTCATTTAGATCTGAAAAGAAATTAGACCAAAAAAGAAAGAAACTTCTGAAAAGAAGTTTTGTGGGTTTCTGTTTGTTTGGGGTTGTTTTTTTGTTTGTTTGGTTGTTGTTTTTTTTCTGTTTTGGGGGGGTTTTGTTTGTTTGTTGGTTTGTTTGTTTGTGATGGGATTTTTTGTTGTTTTTGTTTGGGTTTTTGTTTGGTTTTTTGTTTGTTTGTTTTTTAAGTGGAGTCCCCTTAAACACAAATGAAAAACTATTCTGAATAGATAATTCCTAGAACATTTTAAAATCTGGAGAAATTTTTTTGTACACACTCCAGACAAATATCCAGGCTTTCTCCTTCACGTGATTGCAAGAATAAGATACTCTTTTGTTCTTCCCTTATGTTTACATGGATATTGGGAATGACACAGCAACTGTGTGCTAATGGAATAAATTAAGCACTCACTGAGACTTTCTTGTGATATGTTTTTTAGTTACCTCACTTTTCCTGAACTTATCAACACTTCCAGTCAATCCGAAACAAGAGAGAAGTGTAGTTTAGATTATATGCTGGATGTTAAGAACATAATCCAAATTATAACCTAAAACCCCCACTTTGTTTAATACAAGTTATTTGTCTGGGTTCTCCTGCTTTGTAGGGAAGTCCTATAATAATAAGAATGAGTTATTTGTAATAGGGTGTAATAAAAATTGTTACAGTGAAGGCGAATCCACACAACTCAGAAAAAAAGAAGCCAAGAGGACAATTGGATTATCTTGTCATAAATACTTCAATAGTCCACCTTTTAAAAGGTTATGATTTAAGATGATTCACAAAACAAACCTGTAAGCCAAAAGGAAACTCCTCCCAAAGTGAGGAAGAAATTCCTTAAAGACACAGCCATCCTAACTGGATAATCATCTCAGCAGGGTTGAGGTGAGAGCATCACAGCCGAGTTTATTTAAATTACAGTAGAGATCTTCCATTTCATCTTCGCAGAGGAATCGGGGCAGTTTTCCAAAGCAGAAACCTACTGACAACTTCACCCCCGAGTCACATTTGCCAAATCCCTTCAGGTACAGAGATCTGACCTCGAGGAGTTTTGCTCATGTGTAATGAAATTGCTGATTCCACCTTGGGAGACACCACACAGCAGCTGGCAAAAGGGCAACCTCCTCCCACCAAAAGACGAGAAACATGAAGATTAAGCTGTTTTAATAAAATTTTGGCCCCTGGAGCTTTTGTTTCCCATACAGCTGACTGTATATTTTTCAGATTTATAGATGTTATCACTGTGGGATGGAAAAAAGCTGTTAATTATTTGGGTTTTTCCCCTAAATTCAGAGAAAGCAACGTCTTAATGATGCACAACACCCTGCCTTGCTTATGTAAAAGACCCGACTTCCATGCTGTGCCAAAAATCCACCCTTGCTCCAAAAGCTGTTACAGATCAATAAGCAGCTGTTAATAACAAGGACCAGCCCTGCTGCACACAATGTGAAGGTTTGCAACAGCTCAAATTCCTCGGAAGAAAAATGTCCCAAGAGAATATGCAGCATTATTATTGTATGAATAACGCACGTATTGATTAAGCAGTATTTCTCCAGCTCCAAAATGCAAAACCAGCAAGATGCAGCCTGCAAACCAAAGCAGTCATATGAGATTTATCCCACTGTAATTTTTATGATTGCTGTCCCTTGGAATATTTGGGCTGTTTTATATTGGCACGTGTTTATATATTTCTTTTCTTATTTACTTTCATGAGGCTCACGCCGGAGGTAAATATGATTTGTACTGAAAATTACTGCAAAATTTTC
Source organism: Acanthornis magna (assembly GCA_036785705.1). Classification (NCBI taxonomy): domain Eukaryota; kingdom Metazoa; phylum Chordata; class Aves; order Passeriformes; family Acanthizidae; genus Acanthornis; species Acanthornis magna. The sequence continues at coordinate 13,411,044 of JAWUZG010000119.1, read as the reverse complement.
ACCGTGGTTTTTGAAATGTAATCTATGCTTCTTGCAGGATTAACGCACTCTTCCTCCCACCCAAAAAAACCACCCATCAAGACACAGTGTGTTGCACATGTAACTGTAGTCAGAGGATTTTGCAGACGACAAGCAGACAGCTGTATTTCGTTATCAGTATATTTTTACGTCCCCTCTCCTAAGGGATTTTCTTCGGAGTCCACAGAAATAAATGATTATCAATGCAGCAAAAGATGGAGGAAACTGCTCCGATAGTAGTTCAGTGCTGTAAAACCCTGAAGTTTATGGAGGCTCAGGTGGCCCCTCAGCCCTTTTAAAGCTTTTTTTAGCAGGGCTACTGGTGCAGAACTCAATTTCTGAACAGGCAGCTGGCTTGTCAGTCCCTTGTTAAAATGAATTGTTGGTTAAAGGCTCTATCAAGAAAATCCTCTTTATAACTCCTTTTGCAAGCCAACCACCACGTAAAGCTGCTGTCGTTTCGCAAATAAAAAGCAAACCCCTCGCAGGTACAGTTGTACTCCAGGCTGCTCCATCAAAGCACTTTGGCTGGGAGAGCCTCCAGTCTCCGGCTGCAATTCGTGGTGTTTTGGAGAGAATTAGTGGCTTCCGTAGTAGCGAGTTGGTGAGGTTTATTAATTTATTTCTGTGAGCACTGCCCTGGGCACTGTGTGACTATGAAGGACGGCAGAGACCTGGCAGAGAATCATGGAATCATTAAGGTTGGAAAAGATCTGTAAGATCATTGAGTCCAACCATTAACCCAGTGCCAAACTAAACCCTATCTCCAAATGCCATATCTACACATTATTTGGGCATTTACAGGGACGGTGAATCCACTACTTGCTCTTTCCAATGCTTGACCATCCTTTCAGTGAACAATTTTTCTTAATATCCAACCTGAATATTCCCTGATACAACTTGAGGTCGTTTCCTTTAATCCCATCTCTCGTCGTTTGGGAGAAAAGACCAACCCCCGCCTGGCTGCACCCTCCTGTCAGGGAGTTGTAGAGTGATGAGGTGCGCCCTGAGACCACTTTCTACAGAACAAACATCCCCAGCTCCCTCAGATTCCCCACCTACGAGGGGAAAGTGAGGACAGCAGTGAGGATGGGGAGGGCGTGGAGCAGGGAACACCCCCTGGAGCGGCGGCAGGCGGGGAGCGCCTCCTGAGGGGCGGCCCCGGGCCGCGCCCTGAGGCGGAGGCACTGAGGGGAGATGGGCGGGGCCCCCTCGGGCCGTCCCCTCCGCCGATTGGTAGCTGGGGGAAAAGGACGCACGCCCGCTCGCGGTGCACTCTGGGAGTTGTAGTCCAAAGTGGGGCGTGCGGCCGCGGCACCTGCGGGATGAGAACTACAACGATGGGGGGGGAGGGAGGGGCACGTGGCCGCGGTGGGCGGGGCAGCGGCGGTCACGTGATGTTTGGGTGCCGGCGGTGACGGGCGCGCGGCGGCAGGTGAGGGGCGGGCGCCGGTCCTGCGGTGGGGACACGGGGGTGACACGGCCTGGGAACGCGGGGACAGGGGGGGCACCGGGTCTGCGTGATATGGGGACGGAGCTGGCCTGGCACTGGGGGTGTGACACACGGGGACAGGTGTGCGTGTGTGACGTGGGGACCGGGCTGGCCTGGCACGGCACAGGTTGGAGAGTGTGTGTGTGACATGGGGACAGGGCTGGCCTGGCACGGCACAGGTTGGAGAGTGTGTGTGTGACATGGGGACCGGGCTGGCCTGGCACGGCACAGGTTGGAGAGTGTGTGTGTGACATGGGGACAGGGCTGGCCTGGCACGGCACAGGTTGGAGAGTGTGTGTGTGTGTGTGTGTGTGACATGGGGACAGGGCTGGCCTGGCACAGGTTGGAGTGTGTGTGTGTGGCATGGGCACAGGGTTGGCCTGGCACTGTTCGTATATGTGTGACACGGTGACAGGGCTGGCCTGGCACACGGGGTATGTGACATGGGGACAGGGCTGGCGTGGTGTGTATGAGACTTGGGAGCAGGACTGGCACAGGGAGGGTGTGACAATGGAGACAGGACTGGCTGGGCACAGGTGTGCATGTGTGTGACGTGGGGACAGGGCTGGGCTGGTATAGGTTGGGGGTGTGTGTATGACATGGGGACAGGACTGGCTCAGTGCGATGTGTGACATGGGAACAGGACTGGCCTGGCACAGGGTGTGTGTGACATGGGGACAGGACTGGCCTGGCACAGGGTGTGTGTGACATGGGGACAGGACTGGCCTGGCACAGGGTGTGTGTGACATGGGGACAGGACTGGCCTGGCACAGGGTGTGTGTGACATGGGGACAGGACTGGCATAGTGCGATGTGTGGCACGGGGACAGGACTGGCACAGTGGGATGTGTGACATGGGGACAGGACTGGCATAGTGCGATGTGTGACACGGGGACAGGACTGGCCTGGCACAGGCAGCAATGTGTAACGTGGGGACAGGGCTGGCCCTGCACAGGGTGCGTGTGACATAGGGACAGGTCTGGCACAGGGACTGTGTGTGGAAATTAGGGTCTAGGACTGCTGTTGCACAGGGTCGTATGTGTGTCATGAGTGATTTGGGGACAGGGCTGGCCTTGCCCAGGGCTGTGAGCAGAGAGGGACACACATGCCGACCACACCTATGTCCCATGTCATCGCTGACTGGGTGAGGATGGGATGTCCCTGCACCCACATTGCCACTGTCCCACAGTTGCTCAACTCAAAGAAACCCTGAATTATTGATTTCCAGCACAATGACAATGTTGGGAATTGCTCCTGTGGTGTTACCTGCCAGGTTTTGGCTCAATTTTAACCTCACAGAAGGCATGATGTTGTTTATTTATTATTTTTCCCCCTTCCAGTCTAATTCAGGGAGCTTGAGGCAGTGGGATGGATTTGGAAGTACAAGAAGAGGAAATAAAACCACTTTTAAATGTACAAAGCGCTGCTTTCTGCAGTGGTCCTCGGCTGACTGCGGAAACTTTTTTTTTGTTGCTTTTGTACTTTGGAAAGTGTTTGTGGTTTGAAGCTTTTAATGAAAGCTCCCCCAAGCTGTGGGGTACAATTAACCTCCGGCATCTGGCGCTGGAGTGGACTTTGCCGGGGAAACCTCGTGTTCCCATGGAACTGCTCGGTGTCTTTGTGTGCATATCAAAAAGCAGAGGGTTTGGAAACCTAAAAGCACGTTTCATTCTGCCACCAGCATGCTGAATATGAGCTGCAGAACCCTCTGCTTGTTTGCATTTCAAGTTTTCTGTGACATTTTGGAGCTTGAGGTGCGTCCTTGTATCTGGGAGTGCAGCAGGAACAAGAGGTTGTTTGTTTGCACACCCTTGCGTGGGGTGGTGGCCTCAAGTTTTGCTTTGTGCTTCATTCTGCACAAAGGATTTAGGATTCAGCAGACTGAATCCTACATTTTTACAAGCTGTGTGCTGTGGACTGGGAAGGATTGATTAAATTATGAGTGTTTTCCGCCACCATCTTTTTTTTTTGTTTGTTTAGCAATAAGTTTTATACTTCATCAAGCATTTACACCTTTTTCCAGGCCGGATTTTCCTTTTGCAGTGGGGCTGTGAACAGACAGGGCCTGATTCTGCCTTGCTGGGCTCTGTATTGCTGTGGTCCAGGTGTCCATGCAGGTGTTTCTGGTCTTTAAATCACCACTGCCTCAGGCCAGCTGCTGTCTGACCCCTTGATGCTCTCCTGCTGTGACATCTTCTCCGTCTGTGATGTTCTTTTTCATCTCATCTCCAGGCTGAACTCTGGCTATATTTTGGATTGCTAGCCATAGAATCATGGAATGGTTTGGGTTGGAAGGGACCTTAAACACCATCCAATTCCAACCCCTGCCATGGGCAGGGACACCTTCCACTATCCCAGGTTACTCCAAGTCCCATCCAACGTGGCCTTGAACACTTCCAGGGATGGGGCAGCCACAACTTCTCTGGGCAACCTGTGCCAGGGTCTCACCACCCTCACAGGGAAGAATTTCTTCCTGATACCAGATCTAAATCTACCCTCATTTAGCCTAATGCCATTCCCCCTTGTCCTTTCTGGAAAATCCCTCTCGCTGCTGTTGATGCAAATTCAGGTTTTTAAATCCCGGATGACTCAGGGCAGCTGCTGACCCCTCATTGCTTTCCTGCTCCTCTGTCTTTGCCAGCTGCAACATCCTTTTCCCTTTCATCCTCAGGTTTGTCTCTGGACTTTTCCTGGGGTGTTAAATGTGCTGATTCCCACTTTCCAGTGGTCATCCAAACAACAAATAACCCTTTTCGCTCTCTCCATGGCTTCCCACCTTCCTGGTTTGCTTTTGTTTATTAATACAATTACAAAGTAGCCCAACCACTGGTGCAGCTTTGATGGACATGGGGGAGGCTGAGCAGTGCAGCCATGTGTCCTGCCTAGTCCTGATTCAGATTCCATCCCTGTTTCCTTCTGTTATCGTGTTTAAAGCAAGACTTGACTCAGAGGGTGGTAAGGCCCTGGCACAGGGTGCCCAGAGAAGCTGTGGCTGCCCCATCCTTGAAAATATTCAAGGGCAATTTGGATGGGGCTTGGAGCAACCTGGGATAGTAGAAGGTGTCCCTGCATATTGCAGGGGATTGGAACTGGATGGTCCTAAAGTTGCCTTCCAACCCAAAGTGTTCTATGATTGAAGTTATTTAGTTGAGATTGGCTACAGAGACTCGTAGAACAGAAATTTCAATGTGAAAACCTTTATTCCTTATCCTCTCTTGTGTACACAATCTCAATAATTTTCTCACAACTCTTGATTTGTTGTTTTTTGGTTTTTAAAAAAATATTTTAAACCTCTCATCATTTGCTCCTCATCATGCAACCCTCTGGTGTGACCAGGTCTCCCAGCAATCGAGACGTCTGCTCTGGGTCTGGAGGATCTTTACTGGGAGGGGAGGAGAAATAATTATTCTGCGTCTTGATAAATTTGCACCTTGATATTACAGCACTTAAAATCTAATTGAAAACAATAAGAGGGAAGCTGAAGATGAATGAATCTGTGCTTCCCCTTCCTTATAAATGTATATATCAAATGGTATTTTGAATTGTTGGTTCTTCTGGGATTTCAGGAATATTTAAATAGCAAGTGTGAAAGGGTAAATAATATCAAGATAAAAATAATATTTTCGGTTCCCTGCCTGTACTGTAAACACATTCTGCTTGATGAAAGTCGAATGAACTGTTGAAAACTTTTAATTTACTTTGCCCATCTTTATTATCCTCCTTCCTACAGTTCACCTACTTTGTGCTGTGGGGTGAGCTGGTGGCTCTCACTTGGGTTTTTATGGACCTGCTGAGGGTTGCTGGTGTTTTGGGGGACTGGAAATTGGTGACACCTGAGGGTTTTGGGGGTGCAGGAAGAGCCTCTGACTGTTTTATTTAGGGTTGCAATCATCACTGTCTGGCCAAAAGCTGCTTACACTGGAAGGGACTCGTGTGTCTAGGTTTGATTCCAGTGAGGATGGATGGATGGATGCATGGATGCATGGACGGACGGATGGACATGGTTGGTCCTGTGTTTCAATCCCTCGTGTCAATCCAGGCTGGGGGATAAACAGGTTGAGAGCAGCCCTGGGGAGAAGGACTTGGGGGTGCTGTGGGTGAGGGGCTGGACATGAGCCATGTGCACTTGGAGCCCAGAAACCCAAATGTGTCCTGGGCTGCCTCCAAAACAGGGTGGGCAGCAGGTGAGGGAGGGATTCTGCCCCTCTGCTCCACTCTGCTAAGACCCACCTGGAGAACTGCATCCACGTTTGGGGTCCCAGCACAGGAAGGACATGGAGCTGTTGGAGAGAGTCCAGAGGAGGCCACAAAGGTGATTAGAGGGATGGAGACCCTCTGGTCTGTAGACAGGCTGGGAGAGCTGGGGCTCTTCAGCCTGGAGAAGAGAAGGCTCCCAGGAGAGCATAAAGCCCCTTCCAGTGCCTACAGGGGCTGCAAGAGAGCTGGAGAGGGACTTTGGACAAGGTCCTGGAGTGATATGCCGGGGGGAATGGCTTTCCACAGACAGAGAGTAGGTTCAGATTCAATATTAGAAAGAAATTCCTTACTGTGAGGGTGGTGAGGCCCTGGCACAAGTTTTCCAGAGAAGCTGTGGATGCCTTGTGCCTTGAAGTGTTCAAGGCCAGTTTGGATAGGGCGTGGAGCAACCTGGGACAGTGGAAGGTGTCCCTGCCCATGGCAGGAGAGCTGGAACTGGATGATCTTGAAGGTCCCTTCCAACCCAAACCATTCTATGATTCCTGACCATTAGAACATGTGTGTTTGCCTGTGACATGATCCACCCAGTCTAAATTTAATCGAGGTATTTAAACATGAGCCTAACTCTCAGCTGAAGTATCAGTGTCCCCCCATGATGGTGCTTGCAGGGGAAATGCTGCAAAACTTATTCCTCAGTAGCATGACCAACCTTTCAAAGTGCATTGTGTTTTGCAGAACACTTTTTGCCATGTGCAAATCCAATTCGTGGCGCCAAACTTGCGTTGGTGTTTTTGGCAGCGGCGTTGGGCACCGCAAGGCTGGAGGGAAGCTCTGCCCATCACTTGACGCTGAGCGCTCAGAAAGCTTCATAAAATATTTGTGCTCTTTTCCTACTGCAAAAGAGTCAGAAGTGTCGGCATTTTGCTGTCAGAAAGGTTATTTGTGGTTTTTAATAATACACTGTATTTCCCAAAGAATATGGTCAAGATAAGAATCCTACTCATTTTTTTTTTTCTGCTTGCCTTGCAAATGGCGGCGTCTAAGATTAAAATAACGCAAGAGTTAAATTAATCTGATTTAACACTTGCAGGGAGGTTTCTATTTAAAACTCTTTTTCTTCATAGTGTCACTAGTCAGGAAATTCAGTAGGCAGGTGCCATCTCTTTGTTGCAGTGCATGGGCACATCTCTGCTTTGCAGTGTTTCTGATGATGGAAAAAATAGCATTTAAGTAAAAAAGGGGCAAGATGAATTTTCTTTTTTTAATGTCCATTTTGTGTGCAGCTCCATTAGAAAGGCAAAGATTGCACTGGTGATCAGTTGCTTTTTAAATATATCCTGAAGATTGGTACAAAAAATAAGAAGAAATGGTATATCAGTAGGTGTTTTTGAGTGGTTTTTTTCTGGCATGCAGAGCTGTGGGGAAAAGCTCTCCCAAGGGCAGCTTAGGTGTGTTGGCAGTTCATCTGCTGGGATGCAGCAAGCAAAATCTGGAAAATATTTTCCAGCTTCTCCTTGAATGAAGTTGAACTCAATAGGTATAGAGTGCAATACCTATACTTACTTTTTTTTTTAAGCCTTTTTTTTTGAAGTAAATACTCATATTGGGTTAGGTGGTGATTTCTTCACTCTCTCTGTCATCCTTTCCCTAAATAAAAGCAGAAAATAACTGCAAAATGTTTAATGCTCTTCATTGTGTAGCGTTTGTTTTGTTCTTGCTCCCCTGTCCCCCCTGCTGCAAAGCCAGGCATTGCAAAAATACAATTTTTGAGGTTATTGAGGACTTTATTTGTCCTCCTTCTCCTCTCTGCGTACATTTATTGTCATTCTATTCTTGAATAACTTGGCCATGTATTTTTTTTTTCCCCTTGTAGGACTCCTCCATCATCTGGTGCATGGAGTAAAGGAGTGCAGGAGACAGCCGTGCTGTAGGATTTTATTCCAGAGCTGTTGCCATAGTTCTTATTTCTGTAAAATAAAACATTTTCTTCTTCCACGAGAGACTTTGATCATGCTCATTGCTGAAACCTGTTGCTTTTTTTTCCATTTATAATGAATCTTCTTGTGATGATTCTGCGAGGAGGAGGGAGGTGCTTCCTTTATTTTTCTACATGTGAAAAACCAGGCAGATTTGGAGGTGTTATGACCCAAATTTTTGGATTAACCCATTTCTTGGCTGCGTGAGATGCCAGACTCAAATATGGTACGAGGGAACTCCCAAACTTGCTATTAATGGCTGCTTTGTAAAAAATCCCATAGACAGCCAGGAATGCTGTTTTTCTTCATCTTTCTCCCCCCACCTTGAAATCCCCTTATTTATTTGTGATGGCACAAGGGGGAATGGCGTTAAGCTGAAGGAGATGAGCAACCTGGTCTGGAGAAAGGTGTCCCTGCCCATGGCAGGGGATCAGAATGAGAACTTAAAGGTCCTTTCCAACCCAAACCGTTCTGTGATTCTATGATTTACAAACATGTGACATCTCCTGAGTGTGACCACAGTCCTCATGCAATGATTCTGCCTGCCCAGCTCATGTGCCCCGATTTCGGGGTGTCTTAGGGGAGCAAAATCCTCTTGGGCTGTTTGGGGAAGATTTGGATGATGTTTCGCTGGGTCTGTGAGTTGTGCAACAGTGGCTTCGATTTTAGAATCATTGAATCATAGAATGGTTTGGGTTGGATGGGACCTTCAGGATCATCTCATTCCAACCCCCTGCCATGGGCAGGGACACCTTCCACCAGTCCAGGTTGCTCAGAGCTCCATCCAACCTGGCCTTGGACACTCCAGGGATGGGAAGTTTGGGATCAGAGGGTGCAGTAGTTGCAACTCACCGTAGGTAATTGCAATTAGGTTTGAGCTGAATTATTAGGAAGTGCTTTGCAGCATCCTGTGTCCCAGCACGGAGATGTTCACCATGCTCCAAGTTCTAATTTTGGAGCTAAAAGTGCTGCTGTGCATCTGTTTGGAGATGGGGGAGGTCGATGAGGCTGTGGGAGCGGTGCTGCCTCGCTGGGTAACACCTTGTTTAATATAACCCTGTACATGACAGAAATTCTTGTTGGAAGCTGAAGATCTTCAGATTTTCCTTTGTGCTGAGTGAATCAAGAGCTAAACCTTAATACAGCTTTTCACTATATTTTTTTCCCACAAAAACAATTGATTTGTGATCCCTTGTGACATTATTCGCTTTGTAGACTCTCATGAGAACCTCCTAATTTCTAAAATACCTGATTTATACAAGTTTAGATGTAGTGTCAGAGAGCTTGAGATGTGATTTACCTTCCCCAAATGTTTTGATGTTTTCTGTTGTGTGCCTGATAATCCCCAGCCTCTCCCTTATCCGAGCGCCTGTTGCTGCTGGAGAGACCCTAATGTCAGTCCCGTCAAATATTCTGCAGGTTATGGATGCTCAGTGAAAAAGTATGAAAAATTAAACTTACAAATATATGTTTATTATTAAATTAACAAGTAATTTCTATAATATAGTGCATAAGATCATATATATAAAGTTCACATATATATAATAATAGCAAATGAGTTTTTGTTTGCTTTTATGCTCTGATTTTCTGCCTTTTGTTTTAAAGAATTGAGAATTTTAGTCTTTTCTCTGCCAAAGGTGCTGTGGGGTTGATGTGGGCAGGATGAGGCCATGGTGAATACTCATAGCTGTGATCAGGGAAGTTTGTCCAACCTCCTGATGCTCTCCATCCTCTTACAAACCATCCCATGCAGGTTTTAAAGCTATCCAGAGCCCTAGCAATGGTGAAAAATCAAGTCATTTTACTGAATCTACTTTTACTGATGATAAATAAGGTTGAAAAAAAGTAAAATATTAAAATAATGGTGATTAAATTGTGTCGAGGCCACTGCATGTTAGAGGTTCTCAGATTTCTCAGTGCCAAGGACCTTCAGCTTCCATTAACAGCAAGTGCTCAAAGATGGAAGTAGGTGGCAAAATGTGGGTGTGGAAGCCCCAGAAATGCTGTCCAAGGCTTTTTGACACTTCTATTTTAGAAAACAACTGTGTGCTTTCCAAAGCCCTCATACGTTTTGATCCTGCGCCACAGGGAGGTTTTGTAGCTATGGGTTGTTTTTCTAAAAATGTAATGGATTTTGTCCTAGCCAAGTGCCCAAACTGTCCCATTTGAGAGGCATCTTAGCAAGTGGGGAAAACAGGATTGCAATATTTGAGTAAAACAGACCACCTTTGAATTTGAAAAAGTAAACTGAGAGCCTCACTACAGATATTTTCCTGCTGATTATCTTCAGAGTCTGAAGCAAATGGGTTTCACAGAAGCCTAGAATGGTTTGGGTTGGAAGGGACCTTCTTCCTCCCCCCTGCCATGGACTGGGACACCTTCTGCCCGATCAGGTTGCTCAGAGTTCCATCCAACCTGGCCTGGAAAACTTCCAGGGACAGGGCATTCACAACTTCTCTGACCTCTTGTCTCAAACATAGGGCAATCATGAGATTGGAATTCTGGTGGGTTGGGCTTTTTCTTCGCCTTATGGGAATACTGTCAGTTTAGTTGTCAAGATCCTCTTCCCTCTGCATGGAAACCAAGGTCTGCTTTTTTATTTTCTTTTTTCATTTCTTTGCACATTATTGAGATGTACCTTTGTTTGCTTTCATATATAGAGATGTCCCACAGGTTCTGAGGTCCTCGGGCTTGCTCTTCTCTCTTTAGCCAGTTCATTTCCTACTGCACTGTGCTTGCCATCCATTCTAAAATTAATTAGAATTTAGCATAATCTCATCCTTAGAAACCGGGTTGTTCATCCTAGTCCTGTTTGTGAGCACAGAATATTAAGAGTGCATGGAGAAAATAGTCTGGAGATCCTGCTGTCCCCAGGGGCACTCACTGCCTCTCTGCTTGTACTTTCAGAATTTGATCATCTCTTTTCCTTTGGTTCCTGGTAAAACCAGAAAGAGTTTTTGAGTTTTCCTTTCTACCTTTCCAAAGGTGTCTGCTCTGTGGGCTTGAGATGCTGCTGGCTCCTTCAGCCCCGTTGGGGTGTAGGATCCTCCTGGCTGGGAGGGTTTGGCTTTTGCTGCTTTTCTCCACCAGCAGAAGGAAATTGCTTTTCAAAATTTGTGGTTCTTCATGGATTGGGGCAATAATCCAATTCCTTGGAAGCAAGTGGTGACCTGCAGGGTAAGGGGGTGAGTGGTCTCCACTGGTCATTTACATACAGATCATAGAATGGTTTGGGTTGGAAGGGACCTTTAAGATCCTCTTGTTCCAATCCCCCTGCCATGGACAGGGACACCTCTCACCAGCTCCAAGTTCCATCCAACCTGGCCTGGAATACTTCCAGAGAGGGAAATCCCTTGGCTGCCTCCCTCTACAGCAGGTGGAAGGAGACTTACGGGCCTCATGTCCTCCTTGTTCCTGTCCCACACCCCAGAGAGGCAGGTGGTTCTCATGAGTGGATGTTATCTCCATGGACATTATCTCAAAGCCTACCAGCATCATGATAAAACCCTTGTTGTTGGCTGAAGCAAAGTCTTCTGGTGGTTCTCCACCCTCCATTTCCATTGATTTGCCATCCTGGGCAGACTGAGCCTGGTTATTTTGCCTGGCTGGCTGCAAACCACTTTGCAAAGTTGCTCTCCTGAGCAGATCAGGGTGACCTTGCACTCGCTGATTTGGTAGCCAGGCTCCAATGCCGACTCCCTGCGTGGCATCTCATAAATAGCTCCGGTTTTCCGTTTCGTTTCCCAGACCTGTTTACACCTTGCCAGAAATAATTACAACCTCTGAGCCTGGGGTTTGCTGGGCGAGGGGGAGGAGGGCAAGGAGAAAAACCTGCAATCCATGTTTTTTCGTGCGCTGTCATCAACATGGTGCTGCCAGCGGGATCGGGATCTCCCTTCTGGGGCATGAATCAGGCTGTGCTCGCGTCCGCCCGGCATTGCTCCTGTTCTGTGCTTGAGAATTCTTTCCCTTCCTCTGTTCAGCATCATCTTAAATTCATATCCCAGGTGGTGCCTCCCTCACCTGCTTTATTGCCTCTTAATGTGTTTTCCCAAGGATGTCTCGCACGCGGATAAACCTCTCCTGCTTCCCTTGTAAAACCGTCTCTTTCTGCTCTCTTCCTCCTCTGGCGCCTGTGCGTTTTTCCTCCAGCCATGCAGAGCTACTTTTCTTCTTCTTGCCACATTTTTTTGAGCACCTTGGAGCCTGCGCATCCTCCTGGAGAGGCGGGTGGATGCCATCGCTCCCGGTTTTGCATCCGAGCTGTGGTCATGTGTGGAGCCAGTGGGGAAGGCAGGAATATTTTTAGCCTGCACTTCTGTGAGCCGCTCAGGGGGCCGCCCACAGCCGAGTATTAAAATAATAGCGGGGACATTGGGTAAGCTCTGCAGCAAAATGTTGATATGCAAATTGCCATCTTAAGAGCAAACCTCAAGGCGATTTTTGGCAATGCATGCAAGGCTCCGGAGCGGTGTGTTTTGAATAAAGATTACAGCAAAGGGATTTTGCCTGGAGGCCACGCTCGTCTCATTTATTCTGAAGCTTAGCAGAGCTGGTAATTCAGTGTTGGAAGCCAACAGGGTGAAACGTATGCACCTTTAAAAAGGTATTAGATTAGCATTGGCGAAACAAAATGTCACGTCACCTCTGTAACTGAAATTTCCAGGCTTGCAGAAGCAATAAATTCGGTTGGATTTCTTTTGCAAGTAGTTCCTGGGCACTGTCCAAGGAAGAGGTGGCTCTGATGGCAGCAGAGTTGGCTTGGGAGGTTTCGAGGCATTATCTGGTTATAAATGAGCTCGTGCCAGCTGATTCCATGCGGCTTTGACTTTTCAACTTGGTGATGGACAGCTTGGCTGTAGGAAACCTTGCAGTAAGAAATAAGATCGCAGAAGAATTCATTATTTTTGTTGGGATTTTTGGTTTATTTTCTTGGTTATTGAGTTCGTGGTGGCACTACCAGGAAGGAAACAGCAGTAAATTCATAAAATATTAGAATGGTTTGGGTTGGAAGGGACCTGAAAGATCATGTCACTCAAACCCTCTGCCATGGGAGGAGAAGCTTTCACAGGACCAGGTTGCTCCAAGTCCCATCCAGCCTGGCCTTGGACACTTCCAGGGATGGGACAGCCACGTTACCATATGTAATATCACGTCAAACTTCCCATCCACCAATATCCCCAAGTCCTTCCTCTCCTCGGGGCTTTTCTCAATGAAGTGTTTGAATTTTTTCATTTATTCCAGTTCTTGAGGAGAAAGTATGAATTTGTAGGTGTTTTCATTAGTCTTGGTTTCCTTCACCCATTGATGCCTCGTTATTGATGGGTGAGGGAAAAGTTTGTGTCACAACAAATATGTTGTTCTAGGATTGGAAACTGGCAGTAAATGAAACAACTTATTGTGAGTTTTGGGGTTTGTTTGGGGTCTTTTTTTTGGGGATGTTTTAAGTCTTGAAGACTGTTACAAATCCATCCCTTTTAGAGGCTGTAGAGGGAGGTTTTTGAGTGGGAATAAAAGTAGTTGGTAGCTCATGTTTCTCTCTTTGAATGTAACATGGAAGAACCAGGTGGCTGAGACTTTGTGGGTGCACATTCTTTTATACAAGTTTGTGTTGATCTTAGTTCACTTGTATCCTTATACTTTAATTATATGTTCCACACTGTGAGACTTTTAAATATCAGATTTTGAGAGTGTTCTCTGCCAAAACTGCACGCTTTGAGTGCAGATCCTGCTGGCAGGCATCTCAGGAGCTGTTGACTTCCTTCTTTTATAACTCCATCCTCTCTTGCCGCATTTTTTTCTCCTCAGAATTCAAACATCATTTGGTAAAATAGCAAAGCTCATGGGTGCGTAGCCCTGTGAAGATTACTGTGTCCTGCTTGCATCCCAACAGAGCCAAGTGAATACAAGAAATGCGTCTTTCAGTTTGGTTCAGGGACATCTTTAGATGGTCTTTGTGTCTGTCCTTTGGTGCATTCTCCCAAGACAAGATGCTGGTTTGGTCTTCTCATGCAGATATCTTCTCATGAGATATTGATTCTTCCCTCCAAGGTCATGAAACTCTGCTCCTGACTTTGAAATTCTCCAAGTCTCCACCTCTCCATTCTTCTTCCTTCTTGATGATTTCATTTGTAGGAATGTTCTTAATTTCCCCCAAAGCTTGTTTTTTGGTGGTGTGTCTTCAGGGAACATCACAGCTGACTGTCATGCCAGTGTTTTTGTCTTTCCAGATTGTGTTTCCTGAAATTTCCCATCAAATCTGTGTTCAACTCCTTCTGCGTTCGATCTCCTATTTTAAGGTCTTTACTGCAGGAATTATCTCCTTACTCTGTATTTATACAACATTTCATGTGATGCAGATGTGATTCCAAAGTGGTGCCTTTGTAATACCTTTAGAATTATTGTTTGGTAGTCAACACTCTTGAGAATGCTGCCATTTTGTATAAAAAAATTATATATATATATTGGCCAGAGACAAAAATTAAGACATATTAAGACATTGTAGATGTTAATACTTAAAAATCAAATACTAATAATAAATTACTTTTTTTTCTGGCCCTACCTTGGTTCCTTTGGTAGTTATGGCATCAGCTGCTTTCTGTGGGCAAACTGAAATGCTGAACTCTGATCTCAGCAGATAAGAAATACATTTGTAAAGCTGTGCATTCAGACTAATTCTGTCTGCCGTAGAATGTGCTGAGGATTTGCGATCCTCAGCAAGCATATGACAGATCTTAACTAGTTCTGCTCTGTCTTGTCAATCAAAATTAAACACCCACCTCACTCCTTCCTACTTTCTCTCTCTTCCAGCCGTTTTATTTAGGTTGGTCATTAAAATTGCTCATAACCATAGAAACGAGGAAAACCCGCCCCTTACTTTCCAGAGCCTTAGTGTGATATTCCTGTACTGACATCATGTGAGTTACATACACGATGGCTTAAAAAAAACCCCAAAAAACCTTCAGGTGGGCAGAGTTATCATTAATTCCTCCCTATAATGGAGTTGTTCCTGTGGATGCCAACCAAGATCGTGTCTCTCTTGCATTCCTGTGTGGAAAATGCAAGAGTGACACAAAGGAGAGGCTCTGCTTTGGAAAAAACAGCAGAAAAAGATTGAATTGGAGAAGAAAACAGATCGATCCGGGGGATGGAAGTGGTGGGAGGATGAGATGAGGAGAGGATGGGTGGGCAAGAAGTCTCATGTGCAATGTGGAGTGTTTCTGATCATTTCAATATTGGTTTTCATCCTCCTAGGGCTACCTTGGGTGCCCTGGGAGATGGACATAATGGTATTTCTGGAAAACTGGAGCACCAGGTTTCTGCACGTAAGGACCTGAATCCCCACTTGGCAGGATGGGGTGTGCCATGGCTTACCTTGTTCTGGGAAATTTAAATGACCACTGTTTTTCTGCTTCGACAGGCAGTTGAAAAATGCTTGTCCCAAAGCTACATGAGGGTGATAAAAACTTCTACCTTAGCAGCCATGAGCAGCCTGAGATTTCAGTGCTGAACTCTGTGTGCTGGACTCTGTGTGCTGGACAAATAATTCTGTTTTCATTTGGAGCAGAACTGCCTCAATTTAAGACAAATTTTGTCATTCCACTCCCCCACCTTAAATTGCCATAAATCATGTGTAGGAAGGTCTCCAGCATGGAGATGTGGACTGTTCCTGAATGTGAAAGTTTCACCACTCTTTTTCTATGAAGGCTTGTCTCTTGGGAGAGGAATTTTGACCTTTGGCCAGAGAAATAACAAGGAAGAAATGTTGTATGATGTGGCATGACAAGGTGTTGCTGAGCAACATCTTAAAATTTAAAGGTCTTACTTATTTACCCTGCCTTTGAAAGCTGGTTCTGGGTACTGTACTTTAACTTAAAGGCTCTTAATCATTATTTTTCCACATGTATGGGAACTTCTGCTGCTTTTGAGGGTGTTGAAGTTGGTTGTGTAATCAAAGAGGAGGAAAGGGTAATTGGTTGGTTTTTCTAAGGGTAGAAAAACTCAAGACAGGAGCTCCTTCAACATCCTTTGCTGCTGTCTTTGGCCCCAGTGTCATCCCATGTGATTTGACTTTCTCCACCACCCCGTGATGAGGAGGGATTAGAAAACTTTGATGATTATTCTGGAAGGCTATCTCTCGTGTGGTGATGCTCCTCCTGCTTAAAATGAGCCGAAAATATCAGCATTTTGATTAAAACACTTCCTCTGAGGAATAATTGCTGTAAAAAGTCTGTAATATTTTTATTTCCTTACTTTGCACAGTGTATGAGTGCCTCTACCTGAGTTGCCTTAGCCATTCTTTTTCTTTTTTCCTCATTTTTTTTTTTTTTTTAGAGCGTAATAAACTGCAGTAAAAGCATCTTAAATTTCTTCTGAAACGTTAGTTTCCAAATTTGGACCAAAATAGAGAAATCAGTTGTGAAAGTGTGTGTGGGGGAAATGAGTTTATGATGTCATTAAAGTCTCCAGAGTTATCTGAGTTGTTGGATCCTTTTGGGTGCTGGTCCCGATGAGAGCAAATGGCCTCAAGCTGCACCAGGGGAAGTTTGGATTTGATGTAAGAAAAATTTCTTCACTGGAAGGGTGGTTAAACATTGGAACAGGCTGCCCAGGGAAGTGGTGGAATCACCATCCCTGAAATTGTTCAAAAGTCCAGTTCTGGGTCCACTTGGTTGTCTCAGTTGTGTGGTTCTCTCTCAGCAATCCCTTTGTTTGCACGGGTTTTCTTTTTGTAGGAAATGTGGTAAAAATGTCCTAAAACCAGATCCTGTTTAACTGGCTAATATTGACTATAAAATATGATATTGCTAAGCAGGGGGAAATGACAATAATGTGAAATCACAAATTGCAGAAAATAAAAATTACTTGCTGTGTTTTGCTAGAAACATCCCCTTATGTTTGCACCTTGAAAGTAAAGGGAAGAAGTGTTTTTTGCTTCCTTTTTTTTTTTTTTTTTTTTTTTGGTGCATGTTCCATTGTCAACAGACATTGTGTAGGCCAAAAGCAAAGCTTGCCTAATATATGGATACGTTCAACAAATTCACAGGGTGTGAAAACTCCCAGTTGAATCTAAAGATACGGCTAAAACCTCAGTCTTGGGAATCCCTGAGCTTCAGACTGAAGGAAACAGAGCAGATAAAAGCCTGTTTGTGCTTTTCACATCTGATTTTCTTTTTTCCTTTCCTTTTATCTGAACAGGAACAATACTGCTGAGCTGGGCCTTGGGTCCATTGGGTTATTGCTGCCAAGTTCCCAGCGAGTGGCTCCACAACACGACAGAATAAAATTGTGGGTGAGGTAATTTTTGCTGTTTTCTTTCTTAGATAACCCTTCTCATTTCAGGGTTGTTTTGTCTTTGATTTCGGTTGGTTTTCTCCATATCCTTTTGGCTCATGGGAGGTGATGCTTTATGTTGTAGACCCAGGCTCTGGAGGTGGGGTGTAGGAATGTTGTGGGCTTTGCTCTTGCAGACATTCCCCTCTGGATGCCATCTTCTGCTCTTGCAGTGGTTTCCTTATTTTGACTGGGTCTCCATCCAAATTCTCCCCATGACATCCGATCCTGGCTGTTCATTAAGCTCTGGGATGTCCCCTGCTCACGGTACGTTGACTTTGAGTTGGGCTTTCTGGCCAAAGCCAGAGCTGCTGGGTGTTCTCTGCTAGGAGCAGATGGTCAGTGAAAGTTCCATTTTTCAAGGTGTAACAGAGTGTGTCTGTAAAACCTATGGAGTTCTTAAACAGCAGTAACAGTTTTCTTAAACTGCATCTGTTTTTCCCACCTGGAATATCGTTAACGGTAATTTGTATCATGGCTGGAATGGTTGTTTCATGGTCTCCAGCTTAATAGTAGGAAATAAGTATTTTCTTGGGTATTTTTGGTTTGGTGTCTGTTTTTCCTTCTTAGAATGTTATTATGGAATTAGTATAATGGATGGATTTTATATATTTATCTGAATTGACTGGTTATCTTGCAAGAAGAAATTAAGACATTGAAGAAATGTCTATTTTTGAAATAAGTCCTAAAAATATATTTTTCAATTTTTAAATTTTTTTCATTTCTCTCCCTCCATTTTCCAAAGCACGTGAAGCATTGCCACGTTCCAGCCCCCATTCATACCCAGAGCTAAAGAGATTTGTGACATTCAGTAAATAATATGCATAAATTGTGCCTATTAATGTTCTGAGTAATTACCAACAACAGAGTAAATACGAGGTTAATGAGATTAACGGGGCAGAGGAACGAAAGCTCTGAGTGCCCCTCCCCGTGGCCCCGGAGCCCGGGGTGGCCCTGTTTCTGTTGACGAGCCCAGCATGGCTGGAGCTGCAGCAGTGATTTTGCTGCTGTTCCCCATACAGAGCCTAATGAGTTCCTACTGCTGGCATTTTGCTTTAAATGCTGTATAATGTTATTAAATCCCACTCCTTGCGAGGGGTTTTTTTAATGGTCTTTATTTATGTTTTTCCCCTATTTGTTTGTGGTTCTGGGGCTCAGTGATAAGGTTCCTGATTAGCCCTAGTCCTCTGACATCTTCTCCCAGACATCTGATACCCTCCTGGGTGTCTCCTCAAGGCCACCAGAGGAACTGGCCAAAGTCTTTTCATGTTACTACCAGAATATTGTACTCAGAATTACATTGAGATTAACCCTTATTTTCTCATCCTTAGCTCCACCCTGACTTAATTTCATTTGTCCTTTGCTTTTTCTCGTCCAAGGGCTCTCTATCACATGCTCTCCATTAAGTCTTGCAGGGACAGACAGTCCAATTTCCAAGCAAAATTTGACTTTTTCTTCCTACTCAAGTGTCTCTCAAGCCCTCTGTCTTTTCCAGGTTAGTGGATTTTCTGCTCTCTGTACATCATCCTCCAGCATCCTCTGGCAGTCTTCAATGTTTTATCAATCTCACTGCCTCAGAATTGTTTATTTGAGTTTTCTCCACCCAAAACTGCATCTGCGTGGTTTCCTCAAAGCTCTGGGCACCGACTCCCCTTGCTGGTCACTTCACAAACTGCAACCTATTTTTTTTTTTCCTATTTTAAATGAAAATGCCTTACCCAGAAACCTATTTCATTTGCTAAGGATGAATGTTGTACTTATGACTCCAGTTTTTCTTGTTCCAACAGTTCTGATTAAACCATGAACCTTCCATGTAACAATTCAGGTACAATATGGGAACTGCACATTGCCTAAATGAATTATTCACCTCTTAGCTTGTCTTTTCATTTCTTAGGTGTTTGGTTTTCTTTTTTTGTGTGTGTTCCTTTCTTTTCTATTAATTTATTTTATTATTGCAAGTTATTTTCCTCCTGTTTCAATTGTGTAGAGCAGTGATTTCTCTCTCAGTTCTTTTGTATTTCAGTGGGAGGTTGAGTGGTTAAGGAGAACACAAGCAGTGCTCTCCCCTACTCTTCCAGTTGCAGGGAATGATGAGGAAGAACCAGGAAGATCCAGTAGATCAATACATGGCTCTCAGCCTGCTGTCACCAGCAGAATTTTGGGTTTTTTTCAATCATGGGATGCTGTGCCAATGAGTTCTTTTGTTCTGCTGTCTCAGTGGAGGTAGGGGCTGTGGATCCCTGCAGCAGCAAAGGCACCAGAATTACTGATGTGTTAGAAACCATGGAAGTACCTGAGAATGGCCATGTAGGAATTATGGCCTCTTCCCCCAAAAAGGATGTGGGATCAAGCCCAGCTGAAGTGCTCACAGCATGGGCATTAAACAGTGGGAGCTGGAGGCTACTGGGAGCTGGAAAACTGTGACACAGTGGCTGTGATGGAAACATGGTGGGATGACTCCCACGGCTGCAGGGACAGGGAGCAGAATGAAGCCCCATAATCCAGGGGTGAATGGTCAGTGACCTGCTGTGCCCCTCAGGCCAGCACCAAGGGCTGGATAGGGTCATAGAATCATAGAATAGCTTGGTTTGGAAGGGATCTTAAAGATGATCCAGTTCCAATCCCTCTGCCATGGAGCAACCTTCCACTATTCCAGGTTGCTCCAAGCCCTGTCCAACCTGGCCTTGAATGTTTCCAGGGATGGGGCAGCCACAGCTTCTCTGGGCAACCTGTGCCAATGTTTCTCCACCCTCATTGTCAAAAATTTATTTCTTAGAAACTGTGATGGGTTTTTGATGGGTTCGTGTGAAGACGTGATAAAGGATATTCCGAGGGACGATAAAGTAGGTCTTGAGTTTCTTGGTGGGATGATCTCTTCTCCTTTTCCCCCACTTCCCATTCCAGTTGGTAACTGGGAGAGCAGTCGAACTGAGTGCTGTCTCTCTGTGCCTCTCACATTGCTGATCAGCCTGCAGGGAAGTCATGCTGGTGCTTCCAGATGTTGCAATGCAGCTGGGCAGAGAGGTTGCTGAGCTGCAGGGCAGCAAGACCTCCATAAGGCGAGGAATGTGTTAAACCACGAGTTGCTCTTGGGTTCATTTGGATCTCTTTGCAAATAGAAAAGTGATGGAAACAGCAAATGTGTGTGAGTGCAAGGGAGGGACTCGCACATATTCCTGTGCTGTGCGAGGGCAGGGGAAACGACTCAGCTTGCTGCAGCATGTTACTAATATTTGTGTCTGAGTGCTTAAAATTTCACAAGAGATATTAAGACTTGAGAAATCTATTTTGTTGCCTTGTAAGTGTATGATTAAACCTTCAGCATTTTCTTCTTTTTCACTGTGGGAATCTTTAAGTTGTTACGCTTGTTTTCTTTGGGCATCATATCGAAAGCAAGGAGTGGCTTTGTTATTTATTTATTTTTTGGAACATGCTTCTTCTCTCTGCCTGTTTCATGCAAAAGCACTTCAATTGATCTTGCAGGCGGTCGAGAAGAGGACAAAGAAGAAAATATTTAATGCAGCGTGTAATTCTTTCTGGTTTTGCCTCAAAATAGAAAGCCACTTTGTGAGGATTTATGTATCTAAACACATTTTATGTAGACAGCACAGCTACGTTTTATCTGCCTACTGCAGCAGGCTGATGTGAAGAAATGCCTTCATCAATGGTATGAACTGGTTCAGAGTAACTCCCAAACTGTTCCAGCGGTGAACACGTTGCCGGTTTCTTGCCACCTTGATTACAATTGTTGTATCTTTTTAGTATTTGTGATTTTTTTTTAGTATTTTAGTATAATCTACCTGAATGTCAAAAAATTAAAATGATGCAGGTCTATTCCTTGCTGTGCACAGTACTGAATTGAAGCACGGTAACATCCCATTCAACCAAGAATCTTTCCTCTGCATTTTGCAGCTCCAGGATGCTTTGGGTGAGGTGAGACGACTGTGACTTGTCTTTAATTTTCCTACTGCGCTCCAGCACTTATTCAAGCCTGGCAGTTGAACACAGATTGCCTGAACTGCAAAGCATCACTTCAGTGTCAACACCTCCCTTGCTGTCTATTTAAGGTGAAACCACTGCAGGGATTCAATGCTATTGTTCACTTCTCAGGGTTTGAGATCTGAACATCTTCAATGCTGGTGGAGTCAGGAATATTGATGGGCTGGAGTCTCTTTGCTTTGCCAGTCTCATAGTCAAAGGTCAAGTTAAATAGTGTGTGTCAGGTCCTGTTCTGTGTTTGTGATTTGTTGTAGCTGAGATGTGGAATACACACATTAATGCACACTTCCATGGCTTGCTCCTTCAGTACTAGAGATTTCTGGGGATATCTGGACATAGCCTGCAAGAGTCACCTGAGAGACTGCCTGAAAGCTCTCCCAAAATTTATGAGCTTTGGGAAATCCTCTGTAGCCTGGGAAGACAGGAGATGTGGACCATGGGGTTGTTGTCACCTTCCTGTGCTGGAGATTTTGTCCATTTAATTGAGTTAAAATACTTCGAAAATATTCGTCTTTTTAGAAGTTGTGTCAATGCCTTGAATGTCTTGAATAAGTGAAAATCCCTTATTGAAATAGCTTTTTGATAGTTTGGAGGTTTTCTGCTGCATTCATTTGAAATATGCCTTGTGCCATGGCTGAAGAGTGCATTTTCAATTTATTTTTGGGTCCTTTTTATTTAATATTGAGCTTGAGAAAGAACAGCCCCTGTCGGCCTCCCTCCCCCCATAAAGAAGGATGAGAAAAAGTGAGAAATGAGCAAGAGGAGCTTGTCATTAAACCTAAATCCACTTATAAACATCTAGTAAAAAGGCATCTTTAGAAGCTCATTCTGTACAAGGATGATGTTATACTGCTGTATATATCAGAGAACCACGTAACTGCACATCCTCTGTCCTCAACAGCTGCTTAGAGCTGTAGGATTTTGTGTTCAAACTGATGAATATTTTAGCTTGGTGTCTCCAAGGGTAAAATGAAGGAGTAGCTGCTCTGAGGGATTAATACAGAGTGAATTAGATGTTTGTAAAAGGCATTAAAAGCCGCAGTCGCTGTATTGAATCCTGGCGTTGGAAATGCGAGCGAGATGCTGTGGTGCGTCCCCCTGTTGCAGAGGGACATCCATCTGGATTGCAGGGTGAAGGCAGCTGGTTGTTTGTTTAGTGGGTGCTTAGATGACATGGAAAAGAGGAAAAAACTTATTCCCCACACCCCTCCTGTTGCCCAGCATCAATCATAAAAACAGTTGTAAGAAACCTTGGGGATGTTACTTCTGTTTTCGCTCCCAGTTTCAGCAAGCACCACAGGCCAAGTGCTTGTGGGTACCACAATGATGATGTTTCTTGACCCTGGAAACTGCATCCCAACATTTTCTCCCTGTCTACCAGCTATGAGGCAGGAATAACACAGCCCACTGGGCAAGGAGATGCCCAAGGAATAGCTCACAAAAGAGGGTGATGGTGTCCTCTGAATGTCCTGCTCCTACATCATCACCACGCTGGACCAGGATGGGACCCAGGCACCATCTTTGACCTAGGTAGCCACTAACTGGGGGCATTGAGACCAGTTTTCCCCCTGCCAGGTTATTCTGGAGCCCCAACAATGCTTGGAGCAGCCCAGCCCTTGTTCTGCTGGCTGGGCTCGGAGCTGTTTATTTTGCCACCTTCTCAGAAACTGCTCTCAACTCAGCTTGCTTTTTTTAGAAATGTGCTTTCATCATTTGTGATACGACAAGGCTCTCCTGCAATGGAGGAGGTTTGGGCTGTTATTTTTAACTGAGTGTTTCATTGATCTGATTTACAGCATGAGCTGCTGGGCCCTGTATTAGCAAGAGAGCAGAGAGGCAGCAGTGATGTGGGGCGGGGAGGGAGCACTGTGGGGAGGTCTTGAGTTACCTCCCTTGTCAGAGCTAATCCATCACAGAGCTGCAGCCCAAAGATGCCTTTTTGCGTAATTGTAAGCCAATAAAAGGCAGGGCCCCACTCTCTTGTAAGTGAATTCATGGATTTCAGCCCTCTCCAACTTTTTGGGCTAAGCCAACTCCACAGTCTGATTCATTCTGAAGAAAACCCTACCAAAAATAAATTTAAAAATGCTTAGATTTTGGATAGACAAGATGCAGCTTCAGCTCTATGAGGCAGCTTGTGCTTCCTCTTGGATTAAATGAATCTTGCTGCATTCCCAGCTGAAGAGCCTTCATTTCAGCTACTGGGACATGGTGGGACCTTGTCTGGTGTGATAAGATGGAGGGTGGTTTCTTCTGGGCAGTGTTGTTCTCACAGAGAAAAGGAGGCTCAGTGGGGACCTTACCACTCTCTGCAGCTGTCTGGAAAGAGGTTGTAGTGAGGTGGAGATCAGTCTCTTCTCCCAGGTAACAAGTGACAGGAAGAGAGGAAATGGCTTCGAGTTGAGCCAAGGGCAGGTTCAGATTGGATTTTCAGAAAAAATTCTTCACTGCAAGGGCTGTTAAGCATTAGAAAATGCTGCACAGGGAAGTGGTGGAGCCATCATTCCTGGAAGTGTTTAAAAAAAGTATGGATATGGCACTTGAGGACATGTTTTAATGGTGAACATGGTGGTGCTGGGTTAATGGTTGGACTCGATGATCTTGGAGGTCTTTTCCAACCTTAACGATTCTCTGATTCTCTGATTGTCTCTGATGTGGAGAGCAAAGCCTTCACGGAGTGCAAAGCAGAGCTGGGAGCACCTGAAACCTTCAATGACAGGTTTGAGTGTTCAGCTCAGTCCTAACCAAGTGTGTAAATAAAGCTGGAAGCCTCAGGAATGGGTTATTTTTCTACTTGGCGAACCAGAAAATTAAATACAAATGAAGTATTTGGGGCACAGGTCTGAAAGTGAGAGCAGATGAGCACCATTGGGTTGTTTTCAGAATGTTTTTTTTTCTTTTTTTGATGGTTTGAAGTCTCTGACTTCCTTTAAGGCTTTCTCCTTAAAGGTGTCTTTTCTGCCTCTTCCACTGAAGTGGATTGGTGGAGTTAATCACATCAGAGAAAAAAATACAGTTCACTGATTTTCTCCTCTGCCTGACCATCAATGTATGTGTTCACCAAGCACGTAAGGACTTAATATCTCGATGTCCTCAAGGAAAACTCAGGAAAATTCACTATTTGATTCACTATTTGATCACTAATATGATTTTCTATTTTTTTGGTATCATCCAGCCTATGAGTTAGCATGTGTCCAGGTCTAGATTACTCATGTGGGTTGTTTGTTGCCTCTCTGGATGCTTTGGAGAAAAAATTGAGACATGGATGAGACTTGAAGCTGAAGAGAGGGAGAATCCATGGATACAGGGGGAATGTGGAGAGGTTGTGACAGAAGAATCACGGGGATATGGAGGAGGGGAGCAGGGGCTGTCATGGCAGGAAAATTTTTGTAGGGGACATGGGTAGGGATTCACTGTTGACTTCTGCAGTCCTCAGTTATATGAAGAATAGAGATATGTGGTTTTGTCAGTGATAAGCCTTATGTTGATCAAACAGAAGAGTAGAAGGGATGTGTGCCTTTTTTTTCAAGATGTTCTGAAAGTTGGACATTTAGGACATTGTCCTTAATCTTCCTGATCCAAAATAATTACCTGAATTATTACCTGAAAAAACTGAATTACCTAACATTCCATATATTTGGAGTATGCCCTCTCCTCCCCTTGAAGTGGAACTGAAGAAATGAGAATGTCAAGGAACTCGATTATGAAAAGCAGCCCCTCTGTGAGGTCAGGGTGGCTACCTGTGTTTTAGAGATCCTCAGGTGTTTTGAAGCAAGTGTGTCCATGTGGATAGTCCAAATTTAGAAGGGAAAGTAGGGTGAGATTCAGCCTGTCCTGCTACATTGAGCTTCTTCATATATTCACAGAATCATAGAGTATTTAGGGTTGGAAGGGAGCTCTGGAGATCATACAATACAACCCCTCCTGCAAGGCAGGGTCACCTGGAGCAGGTGACACAGGAACACATCCAGGTGGGTTTGGAGCATCTCCAGAGAGGGAGATTCCATGACCTCCCTGGGCAGCTGTTCCAGGGCTCTGCCACCCTCAATGGAAAGTAGTTTTTCCTCGTGTTGAGGTGGAATTTGTTGTGTTTTAGTTTATGGCCATTGCTCCTTGTCCTGTTGCTGAGCACCATAAAAAGAGCCTGGCACCATCCTCTTGATGCCCACCTTGGAGATATCAATATGGATTGATGAGATCCCCTCTCAATCTTTTCTCCAGACTAACGAGGCCCAGCTCCCATAGTCTCTTCTCACAAGAAAGAGTTTTCTCCTTAAAACTCCCAACTGGACTTAGAACCATGGAGAACCCACTGAAGCTGATGTGTGTCAGTTGTCTGCTGATGACATAGGATCATGGAATAATGGAATGGTTTGGGTTGGAAGGGACCTCAAAGACCATCCCATTCCAACCCCCTGCGATGGACAGGGAACTTCCGCTAGATCAGGTTACAGGGAATGCAGACCTCCATTGTGTTCTTCCAAAAAACCCACATAAAGAGTCTCTCCTTACTTGAGAAACTGTTTTCATTGGATGATAGTGTTCAGAAGGGAGGAGGTGAACTCCTTACATTGCTTATCTCCTGTATCTCAGTGCTTATCTCCTGTAGTGTTCACAAAAAGGCTGAAAGCTGAAGCGTAGCCAGCTCGGGGCAGCAATCCTGTGCTCTCTGCTGCAGGGAGATCCTGGCTCCCCAGACTTCTGCACTAACAGGAGTGAGCCATCTGGGAGGCAGGAGATAAGTCCAAACTGTTCTCTTGCTATGGATGAGTTTGCCAAGGAGGAGGTTCCTGTCACACTGGGTGCTACTATTGATGGCACTGATGCAGATCTCGTATGCTCCATCATGAGCCCTGGAGATGAGCTCGCTCCTGTGCCTGGGTGAGGAAGGCTCTTGCACACCCAGACTCTCTCTCTGGTTGCTCTTTTCCCTGAATGCCCATTTTTTAAGCTCATTTTTTTTTCCCGTTGAAATGTTGTTTGTAAACTTTTCTGTTATCTTCTGCTGCCTTCAATTTACTAATGACCTTTCCTGCAGCCTGAATGCAGTGTTCCTGGTACTGTGAGCAATATAAACTGTCTTAAATTATACCCCTTGTCCTCTATCCATCTCAGTTTGGTTTTGCAGGGAGATCGTGCATTATCACTTGGAGTTTGCTTTCAGAATTGAGGATGGTGATAAATAAATGCTGCTGGTAGCAACTGGAGAACGTGGACTGCTTTAACCAGCTCAATATGTGGAAAGGAAAGAAGAATGGATTTTTAATTTTATTTTTTTCTTCTCATATGCCTTGCATAGAGCTCTGTGTCTTCTTCAACCTAGGTTTTCTAGGGTTATAGGCAAAGATGCTCCCGTCAGCTGATTTTCCTGCCTCACATCTGGAAATGCCAATTAGGGTCATTGCAACGAAGGCAGCTGCACTAATGCAAACTCTGCTAACTGTGCCTTCCTTTGCATGCTTCCTCTGCACCTGGAATTGTTTCCCTCTCCATGAAATGACTTTTGATTGGACACCTACAGGTGTGTTGCTGTATTTTTCTTGGTAATCTCTGTCACTCCCTTAATTTTTACACGGCCGTTTAGCGGAAGGGCTGTTGAGATCCAGCTGTGTTGGCATTCATCAATTTTGCTCTGACTTGACTGTAAACAAGACCCTGCATTTTGTTGGCAGTCAAGATGGTGAGAAATCCTTAAAATAGAAAAGCAAATTCATGCAATGAATGATATAGATCTAGTTTTTGGATTAAGTGACAAAAATCAGGTCATTGTTTAACTGAGGGATACCTTTCTGCTAATTCTATGCTCTACTTAATTGTGGTCCAAATTTCTTCCACAGTGGGAGGGTAATGTGGGCAGATTCATTTCTTGGAGCCCAACAGATTTATGTTGGAAACAAACTGTGCCATTTGCTGGTTGGGCACAGGATATTTGGGAAGCAAGAACAGAGTCTTGAGGCCTCTGGTTGTGGGACACCTGCTTCTCACAGAAGGTTTTTGGGATGCACTACACTGATACTCTGGCGTTGGTCAGATTATGTATGTGAGAAACCTAAGTTGCTGAATCATGAAATCATAGAATGATTTGGGTTGGAATCATCTGATGATTAAAAATCATCTTCTTTCAAGCCCTGCCATGGGCAGGGACACCTTCCACTATCCCAGGTTGCTCCAAGCCCTGTCCAGCCTGGCCTTGGACACTTCCGGGGATGGGGCAGCCACAGCTTCTCTGGAGAACCTGTGCCAGGGCCTCCCACCCTCACAGGGAGGAATTTCATCTTAATAACTAACCTAAAGACACTCTCCTTCAATTTAATACATTTCCCCTGTGCCCTATCACTTCACGCCCTTGTGAAAAGTCCTTTTCCACCCTTCCTGAAGGCCCCTTTTAGGCACTGGAAGGGCTCTGAGGGCTCCTGGAGCCTTTTCCAGGCTGAACAGCCCCAGCTCTCTCAGCCTGTCTTCGTAGGAGAAGTGTTCCTACCCTTCGTACTTCCCGCAATTTCCAGGCTGATAATTATAGTTTAGGATTTTTTAAATTTATTTTTGTTTTAATTTGTTTAAGCTGTCCTACAACTTCAAGTTACAGGAGCAGCTGAAAAGGCAGGAGAGCAAGACCAATGAAAAGGAAGTTCAGCATAGACCATTGATGATTCTCATATCACTGTCATTCTTTATAAAGATCATCTCCATGTTGCTGGGAAAGGCTGAAAAAATGGCATCTGTCACTCCATGGTCATGGGGCCATTTTGTTTGAAAATATAGTAAAACTATAGGATGAGTGTCTGGAGGCAGTGCCATGGGAACAAGTAGTAAAGACTTCTCTCTCTGCTCAAAAAGATCTCTCCCCTGGAGGGGATTGTCAAGAAATGCATCTCCTGTGACTTCTGCATCCCTTGTGACACAGCGTCTCTCTTGACTTTTGGTAGCCTATTTGTGGAAGTATTCAGAGAACATATTCTCCTACATATTCTCCCATCTGTCTTTT
Organism: Acanthornis magna; assembly: GCA_036785705.1. NCBI lineage: Eukaryota > Metazoa > Chordata > Aves > Passeriformes > Acanthizidae > Acanthornis > Acanthornis magna. The sequence continues at coordinate 13,383,045 of JAWUZG010000119.1, read as the reverse complement.
TCCCAAACTCACTGGCCTTGGTGAATGCTTAAGAATAGATGTGCTTTCTGCGTTATGTTGAGAAGGCAGTTAAGAATTTATTTTTTGACCTTTCTGTGTTTAGATGATAATATTTTTAGTCTCCTATATGATGGCTGCTTCTGAATCAATTTGGACTCTCTTTTCCCATTTAAATACAGAGGAGAAAACTTGATCAATGTCTTAATCCAAAAGACATTTTGTGTTTTTCTGCCACCTGGGCCAGGCTGTGCAAGAACATTTTCATGGCACTTAATTGTTGTTTTACGTTGTTCATAAAACTCTTTTTTTGGGAATGGATGAACTGGGCTTGTAGCATTTACCAGTTCCCAAGAATGTGCAGTTGCTTGGCTGTACAGACCCTGAATAAACACTCAAAAAAAAGAGAGCCCAAAATACCATCCTACCACCAAAAAAGTGTGAAATGGGAAGAAAGGAATTGTTTCTCCATGTAAACTTTTAATTTTTTTTTTTTTTGTAAGTGGCTTCCCCACCAAATCAGTGGCTTTTTCTTCTGTTTGCCACTTACCCCATCTTCAACTTGCAGGAAATGACTCTGGATGATCTTTTCTTTCCTAAACAAGGGAGAATACAGGCAAGAACATCTCAGATGATCTTAAGATTGTGAGATATGGAAAAAGCTTCCTATAAAATTACATCTGTTGGGCATATGATATATCTCTTGAATTCAGTATAATTAGACCCCACTCAGCTGTGTAACTTTTGACATGAATTGGCATCTGCTTCTCTGAAGGCTTAATGGTGCCTTTAATTGTAAGCAGTCTAGGAATTGCCTAGAGAGCCACGGGGTTCATTTAATTCAAGAATCTCACTTTTGGATGGTGATCAGTTATAAGAAGAGTAAGTGATGTCCTGGTATGCAAATGTGGTGATGATTCCTCCCTGGGTTTCTGCTGATGGTAAATCATTAAGGTTTGACTTCAGCATTTCATGTTGCAACTTAGTTATGACAACTTTGGCTGGTCTTGTTGTGTGCTTCCCTGTGCCTTTGGATCCTGGAGTCCTTGGCCTCCAAAACCTGTGCTACAAGTCAGTTATTAAAAAAAATCACTTATCTCTTGAGTATTTCCCTTTTTTTTTTTTTTTTTTTTTCCTTGGGGAGGATTTCCTGCTTTTTTTCTAGAATGTGGTGGGAAGATGAGAGATTCCTTGTGTTCCCTAAACTGTTCCTTATTGAGGCTTTTTCTGCTATATTTGGTGCCAGTTTCCAAGTCAAACTCACTCCTCCGGTATCTCCTTTCTTCTTCCCAGTCTCCATGGGGCAAGAAGCATTCCTGCTGCTCATCTCTCACTTTTTTCTGAGCTCCTTCTGTATAAAGAAGACTAAGAACCAAATGACACTGCATCAAAAATTTTACCTTAAAATTTTCATAGAATTCTACAGTAGTTTGGGTTGGAAGGAACCTAAAAATCACCTATTTCCAAAGCCCCTGCACCTTCCACTATCCCAGCTTGCTCCAAGCCCTGTCCAACCTGGCCTTGGACACTTCCAGGGTTGGGGCAGCCACAGCTTCTCTAGGCACCCTGTGCAAGGCCTCCCCACCCTCACATGGTGAATTTTATGTTATAGTGATCTATAATAACCATATTTTACCTTATAATAATCTTGATATTGCTCTGTCTTCTTTCCTGTGCATCCCATTGCTTACCTGAAAGGATTAGCCTTGGGCAAAGTTTCTTTTTAAGGTGCCAGTGGTGACATCCAGTTCCTTTAATTGGCTTGAGCTTCTGTTAGGAGTGCACCTGCTGCAACATCCTCTCCGTCATTGTTTCGCATTTATTTGGCCTGGTGTAGATAGTTTTAAGCCACGTTGAAATAAAGTTCCTGAATAAGAGGAAAAATCAACTTGCACGCTCATAAAGCAGTGAGTTGGCATTTTGGGAACCATGAGCTGCTGTGGGGGATTTGACACTCAACCTTTGCCCATCAGTTGATGTCCCCCATGATCACAGAATGGTTTGGGCTGGAAGGGACTTTAAAGATCATCGAGTTCCACCCTTGCCATGGGCAGGGTCACCTCCCACTAGACCAGGATGCTTATCCTGGTTCCGTTCATTTCTGTGGTCAGGCTCAGGCAGTGGTGGCAGCAGTCCTAGGGACTTGAAGAAGTTCCTGGAGACCCCATGACTCCTTCCACGGTCAGTGGAGCACTGATCTCTCTTCCTTGGCTGTAGAGAAGCCAAGCTGGATTCATGGACACACTTTCGTTACGTGGGTGAACTTGGCTTTTTCTCCCTTCTCTGCTCCCTAACACGTTCAGGGAATTTAAATTGAATCTGTGTTAGTGTTTACTGCTTTCAGATGTGCTCACTCAGCACTCTGGCTGCTGTTCATACCCCTGCAAGCCTCTTCTTGCACATCCCAATCCTTTGAACGATCGGAAAATCTTTGACGAAGTATTTAATTAGCTGTGTTACAGCCTCGCTGCCTGGACTTGGCAATATTTGTGATTCTGCTTATGTTTGCTTCCTTCTTAACTTAAGTCATGACTGGAAAAAAGACAGCCATGATTCCCAGTCGAAGTTCGCCGGACCTAGGATCTCTCTGAGTTCGTGCATCACCCATGGAGCAGTTTTGAGCTTCTGTCTCTGCTGTTCATGATGTTTTTTCCACATTAGAGAAACTAAGGTGAAAATTTTCTACCACTGGAAGCTCTAAAATTCATCCGGAAGCATTAAATGCGTTCAAAGTTGTGACTTGGAGCAGGCTGCCATCATTTTAAATCCTGTGTATTTAATTTCTTTGCAGAAAGCATCCCTTTGGTACAATAATTCCCAGCTGACATCCTGCCTAGAAGGTGCAACACCAACTGCTAAGGTCACCTTTCCACTTTGGGACAAACTTTGGGATGGTCACTTGAAGGATCCTCCTTTCTTTGGTGCCTTTCACTTTGATCTGGAAGCACTTTTTTTATCCAGCCTCCTGGCATCTTTGCAAGGAAGGGAGGTATTGAGAGAAAATAATTTACAGGACTTGGTGGCACGGTGCCATTTTGTTACAGTGTAATCACGCTTGAAATATTCAATAGAACATCGTTCTGGAGTTAATGGGGGAGATTGTTGTTGGATTATGTCCCATGTGATTTTTCTTTCTGTGTGTGTAGAGTTTTCTTGCTGCAAATGAGATAAATAAAGGATTATATCTACATTCTTAATAGCTGGTATCAGAAGTGAACCACTTCCAAGAAAATATTCCTATAATTTTTCCACACATAAGACTGTTTTACAAGCTTATGTCCTTCTATTTTTTTTTTTTTTAACTCTCTTTAAATAATTTTAAAATCAGGATAGAAATTGTTTCCCTTTGCCCACACTCTGGATAAAACATCTCTCCACAAAAATAGGAGACTGATGTTACATTTTATTTGTTGTAAGAAGAAAAAATAGCGAGTTGGAGGTGAACAGCAGAGTGAAAGTTCTTACAGAATATAGGAATTGCATTTTCTCTTGGTTTTTTTTTTTTTTTTTTGTGGTTGTTGTCAGATCTGCAGCAGTGACCAGGTGCTGTAGGTGCTGCAGCTGCTGGAGGGACAACAGAGAGAGGGCAGTAAGAGCATCAGCAGAGTATTTCTGGGTGTCAGGAGGCTGCAGGATTCATCTTCCCATCAAAGCAGGGCTGACAGAAATTGAGGCCCCTTAGAGAACCATTTCAAGTGATTTTTAGTATCAGTCTAAAAAAAAAATCCGAATGTCCTTCCATACAGGTGGGATAAAATAAAAGTAATTCAAGGCAACTTCAATATCTCTGCTTTTCTCAGAGATTTGCAGAAAATATTGGGATCCCAGAGTGGTTTGGGTTGGAAGGAACCTTCAAGACCATCTCCTTCCACCCCCCTGTCATGGGCAGGGTCAGGACCAGGTTACTCAAAGCCCTGCCCAACCTGTTCTGTTTTTAAAACTGGTGATCTTCATGCTTTTTTTGGGGGATGTGTATACAGCACCCACTACCCTGTTACTCTTAGATTTAGTATTGCAGTGCTTTCTTGTTCAATGCGTTGTTCCTTGTCCTATTTTCCAGGGAAGAAAGTATTCTTGACAGTCACAAAGGACACTGGAGTAGATAAAGTGTTATTGTATGGTAATTCCTGCACTCCAAAGTTACGAGGAACCTTTGATCAGTCCTCTGCATGATTATCTTAATATCATGAAGGCTGATAATGTAAATGGAGATTTCAAGCTTGACCTGATTCATAAATAGGATAAGTTAAAATGATGAACGTGATTGAGTTATTTGCGGCAGCTGCTTCCAGGGCTGGATTGATTTGAATTTCTGCTGACAAGGCGTTGAGACCTCTGGGAAGGACATCCCTGAGTTTATTAGCAGAGTGCTGGGGAAGGAGGAGTTTTGGGGTCGTGCAGGGTGGGTGGGTGGTGGTGGGCTGGCTGGGCTCTGAAGCCTTGGGCTGATAGTGAAGTCTTCTGCAATAATTTGGTCTGGTTTTAGCAAAAAGCTTAATGTAATAATTTTAATTGGATGGCGTGTTTCTGGTATTGCCACTGCAGTCGGTGCATCTCAGAGATGGTTTTTGTTTTGCCTGGTGCTGTGGGCTCCTAATTGTTGCTGGTTTGGAGTTTGGGCATTTCAACAAATACTGACTTATTGGTCAAGAGTTCTGTTTGGGCTATTTGTATGTTCTGGCAAAAGTTTGTATTGGCAAATATTCTCCAGTCCATGTTGAGATTTTGTCTCAGACACAGACATTGTGAAATCAGTGGGGTGCAGGACCCAAGCTGGATCTGTGCTTTGGAAATCTCTCTTCTGCAGCATCTCAGTTGATTATCTGAACATCAGGCTCAAACCAGTTTTCCTTCTTTAGTCTTAAGATTTCACCTGTGCAGAACTTCCATCAGAGTTTAAATTGGGTCTGAAATCCTTGACGTCACACAAATTCATGGTTGTGAACCTGTCTGGAGGGTTTCTTGCCTCCCAGCTTTTGATGAAGGAGGATCTCAGTGGTGTCACTGTAGCACTTCCCACTGAAGACTTGAGGCAAGAAATCATGGTGTTCAGCCTGGAGAAGAGAAAACTCCAGAGAGACCTTAGAGTCCCTTCCAGAACCTAAAGGGGCTCCAAGAGAGTTGGAGAGAGACTTTGGACAAGGGATAGAGTGACAGGACAAGAGGGAATGGCTTTAAACTGACAGAGGGCAGGGATAGATGGGATATTAGGAAGAAATTCTTCCCTGTGAGGGTGGGGAGACCCTGGCACAGGTTTCCCAGAGAAGCTGTGGCAGCTCCAACCCTGGAAATGTTCAGGGCCAGGCTGGACAGGGCTTAGAGCAGCCTGGGTGAGTGGAAGGTGTCTTTGTGTATGGCAGGGATTGGAACTGGGTGATCTTCATCCTCACCCTTCTCCATATCCTGGGTGAGGGGGGGAGCTGGCTGTGTGCTCTCACATCTCCAGCTGGGATGTGTTTGCTCTCTAGCTATCCATCCCCGTCCATATACCTCATCTGCCAACTCTCCTTTACTTAACTGCAAAGATTTAAGGCACTTAATTACTGGAGGCTTTGGCAGCATGAATTAAAAGCCTTTTATAAACAGTGTTTGGTGGTCTTCACCTCACTGTAAAGGCAAACAGCAACTGTGTCTCCTCCTCCTGCTGCTTCAGGGCTCTGTCCTTGTGTTAAATTCTCCTTCTCTTTCTGTTTTCTCTCTAAATCCTGCAAGTTGTAACAGCCTCCTAAATCTCACAGATTGCTGTAGGAAATATCTGCAGTGTTTACTTGTTAGTTTTAAGAGAGTCATTTGTAATTGAGCAGCTTTATGTAACTCTCTGGATATATATATATATATATATACACACATATAAGTTTTTAATTCCTTGCACAAATACTTATATATATATATATATATATTATATTTTTTAAATTCTAAAAAGCTGGAAAAACTTCCTCAACCTGTTGTGAAGTGATGCCTCATTTTTATCCGAGTCAAGATCTCAGTGCACAGTAGACGTGCCCAGCAGAGGCACTGCAAAAACTGTTCCCATTTCTGCACCTCATTTGTACAGCACCTGAGATTATCTGATTGTCTTTAACTTCTCCCACATCCCAGCAAACCTGGTGTTGGCAAATGCAGCAACTCAGCTGATGTGCACTGATTTGAAAAAAATTAGGTTTTCCTGGTGCTTTAGCTTTGGGAAGGGGATTTTAGTGCACCCACATTTCTACAGGCATCTGAATTACAGCCCTATCTTTTAGTTTGCTTTTTTCTCTACATTTTTCCCCAGCACTGTTGCTTTTTATGGGACTTTTAAAAAACAAAAATAGTGGATTTTTTCCTACTCAAAAATCAGTGTCTGATGGTGGAAAGGGCTTTTACAAATGCGGTGCAGCACTGCTGCTGGGAACAGCCTCCCATAGCAACCTTCAGCTTGAAAGCTAAAATCACATCACCCCATATGACAGCTTTATTATTAGATTGGCATGTGAACCCTTTGGAAGGGGTCTAGGTGGCAGTGAAAAAGTTCCCCTTTTTCTGTATTTAGGAGATTTTGTATTTAGGAGGTTTTAAAATTTATTTTAGATTTTGTGGGGGCATTTTGTCACTTTGAGTTTTGCTTTTGTTTTTTTTTTCTTTTTCCCCTGGTTTAAATTTTCTCAGATAGAATAAATGTTAGAAAAGTGTGAGACACCATTCTAGGGAAGGTAGAAGATCTCTGCCATGGGGAATGACACATGATCGTGGCTGTCATCAGAGCAATTTCACAGAAAAATAGAATCAGAGAATGATTTGGGTTGGAAGGGGCCTTAAGATCATCTCATTCCACCCCCTGCCAGGGGCAGGGACACCTTCCACTATCCCAGGTTGCTCCAAGGCCCATCCAGCCTGGTCATGAACAATTCCAGGGATGGAGCAGCCACAGCTTCTCTGGGCAACCTGTGCCAGGGCCTCGCCACCCTCACAGGGAAGAATTTCTTCTCTAATATCTATTTAGCCCTAATATCTATTTCATGTTTTCTGCGTCTGGACAAGATGGGAGTCCTTGTTGGGAGACTGTGGCTGCCATTGATTTGGGCTCAGGTTGTGCTTTTTTTGGGATTTGTGTTTATTGCAGTGATATGTGTGCCCTTCTTTCCTGTTGTTCAGCTTCTCTGCAGACTCGTGTCACATCTCCATGCTGGCTCTGCTTCCTCAAAACTCCTGGTGGGAGGGCTCAAAGGACCTGGAGAGCCTGGGGAAACTCCTGACAGTAACTGGGGGACCAAATCAGGATATTCCAGATCCACTCTGAAATAAGGGTTTGAAATAAGGGAGGGTTTGTCTCCTGAGCTTTTCATTGAGCTTGGCATGGATGGATTGGACAGACTCTTCCTCCCCACTGGAAAATCAGGTTGGGTGGGGCTTGGAGCAACCTTGTCCAGTGAAAGGTGTCCCTGCCCATGACAGGAGGGTTGGAACCGGATGGCCTTTAAGGTCTCTTCCAACCCAAATCCTTCTGTGTGTAGTTGCACTGTTTTAGAAATCTTTCTCTTCTTTCTCAGGGAGAATAGCGATAAGCTGCATTTTTGTACTTTCTTAATCTCTGCGTTTGGTATTAGGTGTTGTATAGCTGTGACCAATGGTTTTAGGAGGTGGATTCCCTGCTGACCAATAGTTGCTAGATTATTAATGGATATATAAAGAAGTTTTTGTAAATAAAGTTTCTCCTTTCGCCATCTTGGGTTCATCTGCCTGCTTCCTCTGCCAGCTTCTGCGAATCTCAGGAAATCTAAAACCACATTCTGTGTTTCTGTGATTCTCAGAAGAACAATTGCAGAATAGTTGGACATGTGTGGCTCACTCTGAACTGGAGGCTGCTGGGGCTTCTCTGGCTGCCAGGGTAAGAGACATAAAATGCCTTGTGCTGTTGATGATCCCAACTGATCTGATCTCCCCTGATCATATTTCACTGGTGCAGAGATAGTCCCATCCACACTTGTGAGCCGCCGGGTCCATGGGAGGAGCAGCATCGCTCCTGCTTCCCACTTGAGCTCTGGATTTCTCTTCCTAAGCTCTCCAGGGGTGGAAGAAAGCTTAGTGGAGGAGAGGGGGTGGTTTTCTGTGCTGGCTGCAAGCAAGGAGACAGCCAGGCTTAGACCCTGGGAAAGCTCTGGTGATAGAGAAAAGGGTTTGGGGTCCATGTGAGGAGTTGCCTCGCTTTATCTGTGACGCCTTCAAAAGCTTTTCAAGCTTTTCTAACAGGCTTTGTGAGTGCCTCCATCCTTCATTTAAATCCTATTCCTCTCCATCCCTTTGCACTTCATCGAGAAGCAAGAAGTGACTCATTACACAGCCTACGAGGAAGCCTTAATGAATAAATGCATTTAAGAAAAAGAAGAAAAAATAGAGTTCTGTCTGGGGCAGACTGGTGCTTTTGCTGTCTTGAACTCTGAAAGAATAAGTTAGGCTGCTTCTTTTTATTTGCTTTTAATTAATTGAGTCCCTTTTGTGCTGTTGTTAAGACTAATAGGACTTTGTTGGGACTAGAGCTGAGGGTTTGTGGGTTGCTTTTTCTATTTTGAGGTTTGTTTGGTCTTAATTTGCTTGAAACACCAATAGCAAAATTTGCAAATCTCCCAGGCTCCTTTCTTTTCCATTTTTCTTCTTTCTCCTTCAAACCTTGTTGCTGGCAGCATCCCTTGGGGAGAGGGAGCAATTCAGTGCCCTGTGGTGCTTTCTGGTCATCCTTGGCACTAGTTGGAGCAGGACAGTGTCTTTTGAGGCTCCTGCAGTGTTCTGGAGGTTGGTGGGCTCCCCTTGCCTTTCAAAGGAGCTGTGCTTTCCTGCCAAGTCCCTGAAAACACTTTTGTTTATTTACCTTTCTTCCTTTGCTGTTCTGAGGAAAAGAACCTTGGTGACACTTTTCCCTTTTTCTCCAGCATTAAAATAACCTCACAGACCTGCAGTTTTTAAACTAGAACTTGTGCATCCCTTTTCTTGCTTCTAAAGCTTCTGGTCAGGCTGGAATCTCTACTCAGAACTCCTGAACAGAGAAGGACACAATGTACATATATATTTATATAATTCCTGTATTGCTTGAATTTAAAAAAAAAAAAAAAAAAAAAAGTATAAAATTTATGTAATTCATTCAGTGCATGAATTTTGGAGTATGTGGGAACAACAGGGGCAGTTGGCTGGGTCTGGTCGTTATGAATGGGAATTTCACTGTTTCTGTTTAAAGGTGGTGAAAAATGTCCCTGCCCATGGCAGAGGGGTTGGAGCAAAATGATCTTTAAAGTCCTTTCCAGCCAAAATGATTCTGTTAATCCATGATTCTGTGATTCTTCATTTTGAAGATTCTTCTTGAATTCAAAAGCTCATTAGTGCTCCTCTTCTCCACGAGCTCCAAGTCTGGGTTTTTTTTTTTATTGTTTAAATACAGGAAAGCAATGTTTTCAAAGGGAGGGAAGAGGGTGAGAAAGAAGTGTGGGTGCTCCTCGGAGATTGAGCCGATCCATTTTTGTCTTGTTATATATCATTTTAACTTAATGCTGTTATATTATTTCAGCTGCGCTTGGTTTTCAGATTGGGTGCAGATATGAAGTTGCTATAACAACATGATGATTCATACAATGCAAGCAACAATCTGCCCAGATTTATTTTTCTATCATGACGACTTAGATGTTTTTGGTGGGGATTTCTGTCTATTTTCAGAGAGGCCACACTGTTATCTCTCTGCAGTGATTTGTGTTGGATTACCTGGACTCGAGGTGTGCTTGGGTAATAGACCCAGAGGGCTCAAAGCACTTCCCAAAGGTCAGTGCTGTGGTGCAAGATTTAGGGTGGGACACCTTCCACTATCCTAGTTTGCTCCAGGCCCTGTCCAACCTGGGCACTTCCAGGGATGGAGCATCCAGAACTTCTCTAGGCAACCTGTGCCGGTGTCTCACCACCCTCATGGTAAAGAATTTCTTCCTAATATCTAATTTAAATCTCTCTGCTTGTAGTTTAAAGCCATTTTCCCTTGTTCTGTCACCCCAGGGCCCTGTCCAAAGTGTCTCTCCAGCTCTCTTGGAGCTCCTTTAGGTACTGAGAGGGTGCTCGAAGCTCTGCTTGGAGCCTTCTTTCCTCCAGGCTGAGCAGCACCAATTCTCATCCTGTCTTCATAGTAGGGGTGCTCTAATAGATTTGATTAATAAATCTGTTTCTTCTTTTTTTTTTTTTAATTGCAATCTGCCATAACACAAATGCTTTATTTATGTCTTTTAACAGAAAACCAAGAAATGCTTAGAATTAGGGGTGATTGATTTTTCTGTGGAAGATGGCAAATTATGTAGAAATACTTACTTCCTGCCAATTTCAAGTTGCTTCTCCTTTGAAAGAGCAGTCGTGATGGGAAATGTTTCAAGGTACCTCCAGACACTTTGTCAGCTCCTCAGTTCTGAAACTTGAGCAATGGAAATAAATGCCTTGAGCTTTCAGCAGCTTCACCGAGGACTTTCTCCTTTTCTCTCTCCTCTCTCTTTTCTGTCCTCATGTTGGGTGTTTCAGATAACACATAAAATCACAGAATCATGGAAGTGGAAGGGACCTCAAAGACAATGGTCCCTTATTCTGACCCTATGGCCATGAGCAGGGACACCTTCCACTATCCCAGGTTGCTCCAAGCCCTGTCCAACCTGGCCTGGAACTGTTCCAGGGCTGGAGAGTCCACGACCTCTCTGAGCAACCTCTGCCAGGGTCTCACCACCCTTAAAGTAAAGAATTTCTTCCTGATATCTGATCTTCCCTCCTTCATTTACATCTGTAAATGGAGCAATGTACCTTCGTAACTTTCTTGAAGTTTTGGTTTTTTTCCAGTTTAAAGATGACAGTTGTTTTTTTTTTAATAAAGTGTTTTATTTTCCTGCTAACAAATAAAGGCTTACTTGACTTCTTTTACAATTTTTTTCCCCATGTAAAGCTGTAGCAGGGCTTGATGCCTTTTGGAAAAAGGCTTTTCCTCCTTGCACAGTTCTGTACTGATCTGAAAATCATCCAGAGATGACAACAGGCTTTTGTCCAGCCTGTCTGTTGAGCTGGTGTCTCTTTATGTTCCCTGACAGCTGGAATGCAGTTGATCCTGTAAAATGTCTGGGCTTTCTGTCCTGCCTAATTGTGTTAAACTGCATTTGCATCCTAAAGAGAGTGACTGGGAGAGGATGTTGAAGCCTTGTATGCATTTTTAAACTCATAAATGCCATCAGTGAAGTCTAAAGCATCAGATAACTGACTCTGAAGGCCTTGCTGAAAGGCACTGATGCCTTTATGCCTTTGTGAGTTGTCTTCCCCTGCACGGAGTCTCCAGATCCTACACGTGTTGCTGTCAGCTGTATTAGGGATAAGGAGGACTCATAACTGTGAAAACAGCCCTGGGGGCTGTAAATATCTGCACACCAGCAAGTGAATTTTGCATTTTTGCAGGGGATCTGGTTCTTGTTCCTACAGCGAGACTTTTGTTGCGGTGCAAGAAGCTGTTTTCAGACCTCTCTTCCTGCAGCAGAGGAGCCATTTTCTCCTGGTGCTTCTTCATGTGCCCTACCAATCCCCATTCCACCTTTTCAACAGTTGGATGTTTGTGCACCACAATAAAAATGCAGTAAAAGTGGAGACAATGGAAAACATATTCCAGTAATTTGCAACTTTTTCTGGAGGAGTGTTCCAAAAGTTTAAAGCATGTGAAGAAGGCAAGTCAGCATAGGATGTGAGATATTGTAGGCATCACTAAGTGTTGTTGCTTTCACTTTGCTCCTGGGCATGGTTTTTATCCCTTGACCCCACTGATCATCCTGACCTGATCCCACACAGCCTCTTCCATGCAGAAAGTGGTTGATTTTTCCTCCTGTGACCTTCTCTGCACGTGGGATGAGGACCTTCATGGTTGGCTTGGTGGCTTCTTGGAGGAAACCTTTTTCTGTTCATCACAGCCAGGACAGTCCTGCAATTTTAGGTTCTGACTGTTGGTTCTGTTTTTTCTGTGTTTTCTCCTGGGCACATGACAGAGCTGTGCCAGTCTGATACCCATGGCCTGGGACAGGAGATTATCTCACCTGTGTGCACGTGAGCATTTCTGTGAAGGTTAGAAGATGATTCTCTCTCTGAGTCATGCAATTGCTATTTCTTTCCTAAGAAATGTGGTGAAATCAGTAGAAGGAAGGGGAGAGAAGAAGTGGAAAGTGTCTCTGCATTTCAAGAGAAAAAGCAACAGCTCCCCCATGGTGGTTGTTTTGGCAGTGATTTGCATCTCAATTTCATCCCCAAAATAGCCATCAAGAGCAGGCAGCTGTGTTTGCTGTCCCAAAAGGTGTCTGAGAGGGTGTCAGTTTGCTTGCTGTGGTCCTGATGGTGTGATGAGCCATGAAGGAGCTGTCAGACACGTGCACGAGGAAAAGAAAAATCAGTTGGGGTTTGCAGCAAGATCTTGTGAATGTCTTGACTTGCCATATTGGTGCCTTGCTGCTGAACGGGGTTTTCATAAATACTTCGGGGCTGTGAGTCAGTGTCTGTCCTGGTGTTCCCTCTGATGGAACTGCTCATCTGAGCTGGAGTTGTGGAGTCCTAACGGCGCCTTATCCTGAAACAGAGGCCTGGCAAAGTTAGGAGAATAGAAAGGACAAATTTGTTAAAGGCCTTCGGGTGCATTCAGGGCAGACAAAGCCTACTCATGAGGCTGCACCCAAAATGGACACCGAGTCACAAAATATTCACATTTTATAAGTTCTGTCTTATTAACATATCATATCCCAATTCTTCAATTACACCTTCAGGTGATGATGTCAACCACCCCAAGCTTGCTCCCCCCAATTCACTGTTGTTTACATATTTTGGTGCTCTGAGGCAGCAAAGTGTCCTTGGATTTTCCCACTGAGAGCAATGTTTTGTCCAAAATGCTGGGAACAGAGGTTTTTAGCACTTTCTGAAGCCTAGAACTACACACCAAAGCTACAGATACATGAAGAATAGAAGCCAAAAATTCTTAAGGTGTCACTAAAACCAGGTGTAGCTCAGATATCAGGATTTTGCTCTGGTCTGGTAGAGCAGTGTTATGTCTTTGCCCCAAACCTCTCTGGTGGTGCATGGAGGGTGGAGATGCTCCCATAGATGGTTCAGATGGAAGGCCACAGGGCTGGAGTTATGGAGACAGGCTGAGGGAGTTGGGGTAGTTTGGTCTGGAGAGGAGAAGGCTCTGGGGAAAGCTTAGAACCCCTTCTGGTGCCTCAGGGGATTCCAAGAGAGCTGGAGAGGGAGTTTGTACAAGGGCATGGAGTGATATAACAAGCGAGAATGGCTTCAAACTGGAAAGAGGGCAGTTTTATATAAGATATTAAGAAGAAATTCTTCCTGTAAGGGTGGGGAGGCACTGGCACAGGTTGACCAAAAGAAGCTGTGGATTTCCCATCACTGGAAGTGTACCAGGCCAGGTTGGTTGAACGGGGCTTGGAGCAACCTGGTCTGGTGTCCCTGCCCACAGCAGGGGCTTGGAACAAGATGATCTTTAAGGTCCCTTTCAACCCAAACCATTCTATGATTCTATGATTCTCAGAAGCTTTTTCTCCTTAGGGATGCCCAGCCTCATGAGTTGTTGCCCCTGAACTTTGTGTTTGGTCCCACCCATTCCCTGAAGTTTTTGCAGAGATTGAGTCAGTTTTCTTCTGGTTTCTATTTCTCACTTCTCTCATGTCAGTGTGATGGCAAAGCCAGAACACGCATGAGCCCTTCAATAATTTTCTCCTGAGGAAAAAACGCATGCTTGGCTTTTCCTCCTCCAAAATATTCCTCTGATTCTCTCATATCCATTTGTATTGGAGGAAACTTCTTGTGTCTCAGACAGGGGCTGGTCTGCTGGAACAGATGTGGTGGTGGGGCTGGAGTTCTGCTTTGGTAGCAGCTGGAAATGCAGTTTCCCATTAGCTCCTTCAGCTGTCGGACTCTCTTGACGTGACACAGGGAAGTTTCTGCCTGATGGATTTCAGGGAGTGAGGCGAGGGCGGGTGTACATTTTAATTTTAGTTCTGCATGACGGAAGATGCTCGCGAGCCCATCATATTAATTTCAAAACTCTTCAGGATTGTGCTTATTTTGCTGGAACACTGCAGTGGGTTGACTGGGGAATAAGCAAGCAAAGCAGGAATTTGGGGAACAATAAAACCAACCACGCAAACAGGGGTTAGTCTGCACAGCCTGTCAGTAACCACCTGTGTGTCTTCCTTGACCCTGTTCCTACCTCTAGGAAAAAGGTTCTGACCCTGAAGGATCTTTACATTCTCAGCCTTTTGGGCTGTAGTTACTGGGTTGGAAGGACTCCAGTTGTCCAGCTCAGCCATCTTCCAGTGCTTCCATCTGCTCACTCATCCTCCAGGAGACGCAGGGTCGATGTCATGCCAGCAGGAGCTGTTGTTAGCTGTCTTCATGTCTAGCGTGTGGGCATAGAGGAAGGCATGGAGAATTCCCAAAAAGGGACTGAGTAATGGAAGGTGATGGCTCCAGCTGGAGCAGAGACATCTCCACAAAAAGGCTGCTCTTTCTCCTCTCTGGTTTCCCTGCAGCTGAGCTTTGACAGCATTAAAACTTCAGGTAACATTGTTGTGAAAGGCTTTGCTTGCTCAAAAAGGGGAGTTGGTTGCCATCCAGGGATGCCATTTTGGGCTGGGAGGAGGAATGTGGCATCAGCACAGACAGTTTGTGCAGGACCTTGGGTATGGATGCATGGTGGCTCAGCAGCAGGGAGGGAGGAAGCCTGGATTCATCTCTCCATATCAAAAATATTGGTACAACAGAGGTGTACAGGGGAGTGTTTTTGTTGATTTGTCTTGATACTGTCCTGGTTTCCACCCCAGAGGCTCTTTAGATTTTGGGGATATGGGGTGCATCGTGGTTGTGATGGAGTTTGGGGACATTCCTGGAGAACCCAGCAGGGGAATTCCTCTACATAGCAGTTGATTGGAGATTGTACAAGTGAGATGCAATCTGTGCCTTCACCTCATGAATTGTGTTGTTGCTATTTTTTTTTTTTTTAATAAATATTGTGTTTGTGTACGTGGATGACATTTCCCATTCAAAAAGGGAGGGAAGGAAAGAATGTGTCACCCACACCCAAGGCGCTGGGCGCATAACTCAGAAGAATTACTCATAAAGCCACAACCTCATTATCCAACTATGAAGGATTTCTGCCACCAATTTCCTCAGTCTGGCCACAATCCTGAAATTAATCTCACCTAAACAGTAAAGGAGCATTTCCTCTCTCAGTGCAGGCAGAAATCATTTTGTCCTGTGGTTGAGTGCTTCAGACAAAGACAAAAATAGGCAAAACCGCCCAAAAAGCCCAAAGTATAATAATTAAGCTGGTGTATTTGTTTGGGCTGTTAGAAAAGGGTGCTCCCATCCCAGTTCCAAGCAGGTGATGGAGTGCATAGCATAGGTGGAGTAGACTGGGGAAGACTCACAGCACCAGCTGGGGAGTTGAGGTGGTTTTCCCGTCATAAATATCTCAGGAGGAAGGACAACTTCCCCTTTTGGGGAGCAGATGGGATCTGGAATTGCAGTGTCCTTGTGGGCACTGGTAGGATGAGCTGAATTTTGGATCTTCTGAAGCGCCTGCTGCTGTATTTCTTTCTCCTGCTGGAGTCACGTGGATTTTAGCTCCTCTTAGTGATAATTGTGCAGTAAACAGGGATAGTGAGCCTGTGATGGTTAAAATCCTTGAAATCCAGACCTAAATGCACCTCTTACATGCTTCTCATCATAATCCTCCTAATTTTTTTTTCCTGGAGCAGATAAGAATGGCATATGAAGTCACAGATTCCCAGCTCTCAGTCCCTGCTGCTTGTTTTTGTTCCCAAAGAAACAGGCTGAAGGAAAGGGGGCTCTGGGATGTCCAGCAGAAAAAGCATCCTTATAACCAGAGCAGTGATGGTGTGGCTCAAGAAGCTGGAACCAGGATGTCCTGGGCAATACAAGGGAACTGGCAGGCTTTTTCCAAACTTTTTCCCAGTGGCAAGTGACAGGACAAGAGGAAACAGCCTCAGTTTCCACCAGGGATGTTTAGATTTGATGTTAGGAAAAATTTCCTCACTGAAAGATTTATCAAGCATTGGAAGAGGCTGCCCAGGGAAATGGTTGAGTCTCCATTCCTGGAGGTATTTACCAGATGTGTGGATGTGGCACCTGGTGACATGGGTTAGTGGTGGCCTTGGCAGTGCTTAGTTAATGGCTAATTAATCTTAAAGGTCTTTCCTAACCCAAATTATTCTGTAATCCTAAGAAGCTGAGAGCATTTCTTCTGGTGTCATCAAAAGCGTTGTGTTTTCCCTGTTAGTTTTGTCTTGCCAAAGGACATGGAAGTGCTGCTGGGCATGTCCCAAGTGTGGGATGCTGAAGGATGAGGTGAATTAACACTCATCTGCTAATGAAGACCACGGCAAACAAGAAGGCGTGGAGTGGGAGGATTGAGCTGAGTTGCCCCGTGCTGATTCCCACAGGTTAAACAGGCAGGTCGCTGGGAATTACATCCTCCAGATGTAATAACTCAATGACACCAATGTTTACAAAACGCCTCACACAATTGGATCCAAATCTCAAATAAACCTCAAGGCTGGTTGTCCCCAGCCTGCTCAGTAACACACACCCACTTGTTGCACTACCTTTTGATGTTTCTCACATCGAGCAACAAGAAGCTGCTGCTCCAGGAGGGGAAAATCTTCTGTCACATTGTGTAATTGGCTCGGTGTGTTTGCACAGAGGTCACCAAGGGCTGGGATTGCTGCTCTGCTGCTCTGGGCAGATATAAATCATTGCTGCAATTTTATCTCTGAATTTTTCTCCCCTGGAGAAATTGCATCCTTTTTTTTTTTTTTTTTTTAACTGCGCTTGCTTTATGTAGGAAGTATATGGCATTTATATAGGGAGTGTTTATTAATACAGTAGGATTTTTAAAATATTCAGCCTACAGTGACCAGAGCTGAAGGCAGCGTGTGAAGGGCTTCCTCCTCGGTGTTAATTGAGCAAAGCAAGTGGGCGTATTAATTAAAAGGCCTTTTGTGAGCTCTTGAGAGCTGCCTGGTGCTTGTCTAATGCAGGTCCTGCCTCTTGGGGTTGCACCAGCGCTTTTTCCTGGCAGGAAAATTGGCTGCTTTTGTAACCAAGAGGTGTTGTTTCTAGAATAAAAGCTAAAATTGGAAATTCTTGGAAGGTAGGAGTGTGTGTACGTGTTTGAAGGCCAGCAGGAGAGAGAAACAAGCGGCTGGTGAGAAATGCCAAGACCTCCATTCAGCAGGGTTCTCGCTGGTCTCTCAAATCTGACACACTGAAATGCTTAACTGGATTGTGGCCAGAGTGTTCCTCCCCCAGCAGGTTCGGGATCTCGAAGAAGACTGGACACTTAAACAAGTAATTCTCTTTTTCCATTGAAGGTTTTTAATTTATTATTTTTGCAGGTTTTCTGGAATTGCGACCCCCTACTTTTGTACCGTTGCTAATCTGGAAATATTAAAACCTTTTAGGATTTTTAGAGATTTATATCAACTTTCTTTTGAAAAGGAGGTGCTGTTCCCCATGCTCAGCAGTGATGTTTTGAGGAATCAATGGTTGTTTTTGTACCTGTTCCTACAGGCCGGATCAGAAGCTGCAGGTTGTGTCTGGATACCATTGCTCCTGGTGTTGCTGATCACCATGTCATTAGCCATGAGACTGAAATTGTTTTCATTCCAGTACTAATCATTTGTCTTGCTTTTTCTTCCAGATTAGAAGAAAGTCTCGTGTGCCCAGGAGAGCAGGACTTGGGAAGCAGCTGGTAAGAGCATCTCCTCAGCAGAGAGTCACCTGAACATGGAACAATGTGGCTCAGGCAGATGCAAATAAAATTTTGCCCTTGAGAAACTCCTTTTTTTTTTTTTTTCCCCCATGACTTTCATTTAGAGGAGTTTCAGTCTGTTTTGGATTGATTTGTGAAAAGGGAGAGCTGGTTTATGGAAGCTTTTGCTGATGGGGCTAGGGAGGGAGTGCTTTATCTTCACTCATATGGAAAACAACCAAGAGCTGTCCCAGACCTTTGGCCATATTTTCATGTTCTCCTTGTGTTCTCGTTGTGCTGATCCTTTACTGCTTCCGTGTCTTTGATCTCTAGAGCAAACCATGCACAGGAAAAGAATAAATATGGAGAGTTGGCAACATTTTGAAACTTTTGTGCTTAAAGATGCCACACAGAATTCAAATCACACAATAGTCTGGGTTGGAAGCAACCTTTGAAGGTCATCAAATCCCACTCCCCTTCAATGAGCAGGGACATCTTCAATTCAACCTGGTTCCTCAGAGCTCCATCCAACCTGACCTTGAATCTTTCCAGGGATGGAGCATCCACCACCTCTGTGGGCAATCTGTTTCTGTGTCTTACTACCCTCATGGTAAAAAAATTTCTTCCTTCTACCTGCCCTGAACCTCTACCCTCTTTCAGTTTGAAACCATTACCCTGTCACGACAGGCCCTACTAAAAACTCCATCCCCAAATTCTCTGAAATCACTGAGAACCATATTGTTCTGGAGGTCTTCAGGTTTGACTTCATGTTCCTCATCGTGGAAACTCCTGCCAGGGTGGTAAAGTCTTCTTGGGCAGTGTGAAAGGCAAGCTGAGGAGTGCTGGTCCCATGCCACACTGGTGGGATGTTTGTATGTCCCTTGGATGCTCAGTGGTCCCCTCTCAGGGAAATTGCTTTTTGCTCCAGCAGCAGATTCAGCAGTGGCAGATCCATTCTTGTGCAGCACAGCCAAACTCCACAGGCATTTTCTGGGACTATTCTCTCCCTCCCACCTGGTTTACCTCCCCTTGGAGGTGTAGGGAGATTTACAGGACTCCTCCTCGGTGCCCCTGGAGACAGAAACAGATTCATCGCCCACAAGGCTCGTGTTTGGGGAGGGAGCAGTGCTTTGTGTAATTCTCCTGTCAGCTGTGGTAGCACTGGTGCTGAATCAGTGCGATGGGTGTCCCTTTTGATACAGGTGATGTTTCCCTAAATACTAGTGCTCATTGCCCCTGGATCTCCTCACAGCAGCACTGAGCAAAGAGCTTTAGTGTGTTCCTGCTGCCCTTGAATAGTCCCCCAGCACCACATCTGGCTGGAGAGAGAGAACATAAATTGTCCTCCCACAAGGGTCTGGACTGAAAAACAGAGGATTTCGCTTTCAGTATGAGCTAATCATGCCTTAAAACAGATTTTGCTGAGGACATCTTTTCTCAGCTTTATGTCTTTCCCTTCCTATCTCTTACTTTTGTGTGCAGTTTCTTCTGTGTGGCGGAAAGGAATGGCTATGTGGGAATGTGGCCTCTGGGAGCAACCTGGACCAGCGAGTTAGAAAGGTGTAGTCAGCCAGGTGATGGAGCAGATTATTTCAGCACTGAGGGGGAAATAACTGCTGTGGCATCTCTGTGTCTGTGACCAGTTTGCTCTTGCTGGACCTGGAGTCACGAGCAGGGCGTTGGTGGTGGTGCTGTGAATTATGAGAAACACCAAGTTTGGTGAATATGAAAGTCCTGTGGTGCTTTGAGCGCTGCATTGATGGTGTCAGCCACGCTGGGGTCAGGATCTCTCTCCCCAGCTGTCATGGTGGTCCTTGACTGCGTTGACAACATTTTAGCCCCCATCAATTTGTTGATGTGTCCAGCCTCGTCACTGTTCCTGTGTTGTCTTTGTGCTCTTTTGCACTCATGGATTGCCCTCTCCCCACTCACTGTGTTTCACTGGTGTGGTGCTCTCCTTGTCCATGTGCTGCATGATGAGGAAAGTGGTTGAAAGCTCTTTGGGAAGAGTCACCCCAGCTCTAGGTTGGGTGTGGGATGCTCTTGAAACTCTCACTGTTTGGTAGCTACGTGTGGTGCTTTGGGAGCAAAGCTACAGAAGGACATCTCACAGATGAGAGGCCAAATCTCATCCTGCTCAGATTTGTTCTTTTTCACCTCCTGATGCCCTGCAAATCCAGGCAGTGGAGTTGTTTTTAGCTTTTTGATGCTCTGTGCCAGGTGACCACTGGTGATGAGGGCACTTTTGCTGAAAGGCTGTCCAGGGCTCAAGCACAAGGTGCTCCCTGGCCCCAGCCCTCCATCCACATGACCAAGTGTTTGCCGGAGGCTGCTGAGGTCTGGAGAGGCCACTCCTTGCTAAGTAGACCAGCAGATCCCCCCGGGGACTTCATTCAACTGGCCTGACCTGTGCTTCAGCCATTCAGGTGACGCAAGGAAGAGGTTGACTGGGGCTAAGCATGTGCCTGGATTTGTGTCCAGCATCAGCTTCACTGCTCAGACTTTTCGTGTGGCACTAAGTGGTTTTCTGTCTTTGTCTCTGGCTGGTCATTGGTGCTTTCAGTTAGAGGCACAGTGATTGGAAAAGTTGTATTTTTATCAGTAGTAAAAATGCATCTCTGTGCACACAACTGCATATAAAATAAACTTTTGTTGGTTAAAACAAACGGAGACATAACATCCATGTGTTGATGGCTCATTGTGCCCAGATCCTTGCTAGATCTTGTTGCTTTTTCTCCTTATCCCCATCCTTCTGATCTTTTCAAGTGTCTATGTTGAACATCACAAATGCTGTTTTTCTCGAACTGTTCCATCATGTGCTGAGTTTGTCTTTAGGGATGTGAAGGAATTGGGGGCTTCGTTTGTCCAAGGGCACATACAAGGGCTCAAAGCTGGTGATGGGACAAGAGGAAACGGCTTCAAGCCGTGCCAGGGGAGGTCTTGATCTGATATTAGGAATAATTTCTTCACCAAAAAAAGAGTGGTCAAGCATTGGAACAGGCTGCCCCAGGAAGTGGGGATTTAACAGGTGTGCAGAGGTGGCACTTGTGGACACAACTTAGTGGTGGCCTTGGCAGTCAATGCTTGACTGATGGTTGGACCTGCTGATGTTAAAAGCCTTTTCCAACCTAAACAATTCTGTGATTCTGTGTGGACTCCTGGTGGACTTGGCTTGCCATTGCTCCTCTCCCGGTGAGCTGCTCCATGTCCTCACCACACACGTGATTCCTGGTTGTGACACTGCTCTGTGGGACGCCACCGACTCTGTATGGAAAGGAAAAGGAACCATTATACATCACCAGTGTGTGGCTCCCCCAGCTGCCAACACGTGATGAGGGCACTGTGGTGACCCAAAAACCCTTCTCCCTGGGTGGTGCCTTAATCTGATGACTACCCATGCTTGCCTTCATCGGGATGTCCTGGCATTCAGTGCACCCCCCCTCGGAGCAATGGGCAGTGCTGTCAGGCTGCTGGCACATTTTGTGTTTTCTCAAACCAGTTTCTTGGCCAGCATTCCAGCGCTGGGGTGGTTTCTGGCCGGATTTCCTCCATGTGGTGGTCCCTGCTCAGTGCTCAGAGCTGGCTTCGCCTCCACAAAGCCTGCGGCTCCCGTCTTGCTGCTTTTCCCCTGCATCTCACTCCTTGCATTCCTGCAAGAGAACAAGATCATCACTGTGCTGGTTTTGTAGCAAACTCTCCTCAAAGTGACAGCCGTGGGCAAAGCCATGTGGATGTGGTGTGCTGGGACTGCTGATTCCCTGGGCCGCCATCCTAAATCTCCTTAGCACTGAAAGAGTTGCTGTTCTGAGCTCCCTCGGTTGTCTTCCTTGAGAAATGCTGCCTCCAAGTAACCAGGGATGTGCACAAATTCCCTGGTCTTCCCTGAAGAAGTAGGAAGGTGTTCTCCCACTTGGAGCAGCATGCTTTGTTTTTGGCAGAGCCGAGCATGCAAATAGAGGGAAGGTTTCCATTGTTGGATGCCAGCGCTGCTCTCTCCCTGTGGGAGGTGTCTGCCGTGAGGTTTCTTGTGATTTGGGAGTGCTCCTCAGATGGGGAAAACCTGCGTGTTAGGGAAGGATTTCCAATCAGGGGGCTGGAGCACCTCTCCTAGGAAGACAGGATGAGAGTTAGAGCTGTTCAGACTGGAGAAGAGAGGGCTCCAGGGAGACCTCAGAGCTCTTTCCAGTGCCTAAAGGAGCTCCAGGAGAGCTGGAGAGGGACTTTGGACAAGTGGCTGGAGTGACAGAACAAGAGGGAATGGCTTTAAACTGATAGAAGAGAGATTTAGATTAGAGATTAGGAAGAAATTCTTCCCTGTCAGGGTGGTGAGGCCCCGAAATAGAATTCCCAGAGAAGCTATGGCTGCCCCATCCCTGGAAACGTGCAAGGCTGGGTTGGATGAGACTTGGAGCAACCTGGGATAGTGGAGGGTGTCCCTGCCCATGGCAGGAGGTTGGAATAAGATTTTTTTTAAGGTCCCTTCCAACCCAGACCCTTCTATGATTCTATGTTTTTTTCTTTGAGATGTGGGGGAATACAGGGAAGTGACATTAAAGTTATTGCAGTAGTTCTTGCTAAGGGAAGCTCCTGGATGTTTGTAATCTTCAAAAAAAGAGATGAATTTCCACTGCATATTAAGGGATTGATGGAAGCTTTCCTTTGCTGTGCAGGTGTTTGGACCAAGCACCAGCACCTGAAAACACATGGATATGGAAATTAATGTTGTTCCCACATGTCACACTATGGCAGCATCACAATCTTTTCCAGCCTATCCATGTCCTCTTTTGCTTCTAAAGTGTGGTGGGGGAAAGATGAAACCGTCCTTGCCCTTCTGCTGTCAAATGGCTGCCAACTTCTGGTCGGGATTCGGTAATGGTTTTGAAGATTTAGCTTGGTTTATTTATGTATCCATTTTTTAAAGGAGAGGGATTAATTTTTCTCTTTTGACCTGGAATTTACAGAAATTCAGGTCCCACAATCAAGAGCAGGTGACTCCTTGTCTTAAAGCAGAGACGTCTGCAATCAGCTTAATTTCTGCAGCAAGTTGCCAACGAATTTGTCCTGTATGAGGCTGGACTTTTTGACTGGAGCCTCCATTTTTCAGGGCACATCAGTATATTTTGAATTATTTGCGTCCCAGAGCCTTGCAGCTTTGTGTTTGCTCCCCACTGCCAGGTTTTGGAATTTATTTTTTTTTTTTTGTGTGTGTTTTAAAGATATTTCCTCCACACACAGGCAGGTTCCAGTGCTGGTTGGGGTGATAGCCTAGAGCTGGTATTGTGCAATTTACCTGCAAAAGAGGTAAATCCAGATATCCTTTTATTTCCCCAAGCAGAGCGGAAGAAGCTGCTGTGAGTTGCTAATGCTTTTAGAGATCCAAAAGGCTGAATGTATTTATCTTTCAGCTGAATGATGTGGCAGCTCTCCAGCTTGCTTGCTGCAGATTTGAGGTTATTTTGTGGTGCCATGGTTGAGATCTTTCCTCTTTTTTTCTGTCCTCTCACAGTTTGTAAAGATGGAGATACCATGTCAGGGGTGGTGTTAGAGCGGGCGCTCTGGGAGTCGTGGAATCCATAAAATGCTTTGGGTTGGAAGGGACCTCAAAGATCATCTTGTTCCAACAAAAAAATCCTCTTCCAAACCTACACACAGTTCAACATTGTGATCAGCATCCCTTGGAGATGGATCACAATGTTGAACTGTGTGTAGGTTTGGAAGAGGATTGTGTTGGCAGCTCCAGAGCAGAGGGAAGGCAAACAAGCAGTGTTTGCACAGGAATGGTCTCCAGAGTCCACGAAACACTTACCCAGCATCAAACAGTGAGAGAAGGAAACCCTGTGGCACTATCCAAATCTGTTATACGAATTCCAGGGGAAAGGACATCACTCTCTTCTAAAATGACATGTTTTCTACAAGATTTGAAATGCTGACGAAACTTTGAAATTCTTGGTGACTTCCCAATTCAACTCCTCTTCCACTCTCATTTTCAAGATAGCTACAACCTATAGCAGGGCAGGAGAGTTCATAAAGTCAAGGAGGGTCAAGATAATGACGGGGAGAGGCCATGGCACAGTGCCTGTCGCTCAGGGAGGGCATTCCTGTGTTTCAAGATGTATTGAATCAGTGTTTGTTGTTTAAAGTTGTTCTGCAGGTTGGCTCATTTCATCAGTCAGCAATATAATTGCCTGAGATGATCTGCTCTGCCTCAAGCTGCTCAGCCAGGAAAGTTCTTGTCCTGGAAACTTTTGAGTTAGGACTGTATTTTGAGTTAGGAAAAAGTGTTCTCTGTTTTGAGAAAGCAGCTGGAAAACAGATAAAGGAATCTATCAATTTTGTTTATTAAACAGAACATAAAAATAAATAAGTGCAGAAATAAATAAAGAAGACCTGCAAGCAGAGGATTGAAAAGGCTCAACTTCAGTGCTCTTGTGTGTGAAAATTATTCCAAAGGCCTCACTGGGATCAGAGCACTTTTGCCAAATGCAAAATATTGTCTGTGCCTGGCGGCATTGTTCATTCCCAACGAGGTGCAGTTGTTCAGTAAGTAGTTACAATTTGGGGGGTGAAATATCTAGAAGTGATTAAAAAGCAATTTAAAATATCTGTGCTTTCCTATTAAGCTGTTGCCAGGGGCATTGAACAGTCTGTTTCCTCCCCTGCACTTAGAACCAACCTATTGCCACTCTGGAGGCATTTTTATTATAAAAATATATAAAATTACATCATGCATCGACTAAAGCTCAGTTGACTAAAGCATGTACAAGACCTCTATTGGTGAACAAAAACCTGTGTCTGGGGACATTGATTTTTGTAAGAATTAGTAAATTTGGCATATCACTGTATTTTTAAATAGCTCCATACCCTCCCAGGGCCAGTTAAGGTAAGGGTGGTGTTTCCATTCTTTCTCTGACCCTTAAAGTGGACAAGGAAAAAGCCTGTGTTAGATATTTATTCTCCTTCTCCTTCTCCTTCTCCTTCTCCTTCTCCTTCTCCTTCTTTAATCTTTCCTTTCCCTCCCCTTCCTTTTCCTGTTCTTCTCCTCTCATTTCTTTTCCTTTTCCCCAGTGTCTACAGACCTGCCTTACTAGATTTCTTTTCTTTTTTCCCCCATTTCCTTTCTTCCTGCCCTTCCATTTTTCTTTTCTCCCCCTTCCTTCCTTTTCCTTTCCCTACTGTGTCTACACTGAAAGGTTAAACAAAGAAGCTCAACGCTGAAAAACTCCCCAAGTCACGAATCACAGAATAGTTCAGGTTAGAAGGGGCCATTAAAGGTCACCAAGTCCAATGATCAGGGACATCTTCAACCAGATCACGTTGCTCACAGCCCTGTCCAGCCTGACCTTGAATGTTTCCAGGGATGGGGCATCCACCACCTCTCTGGGAAGCCTTTTCCAGTGTTTTACCACCAACATTGTAGAAAAACTCCATCCTTATATCTAAACTTCATCAACCCTTTTATCTTAAAACCATTACCCATTGCCCTATCACAACAGGCCCTGCTGAAAAGTTTCTCCCCATCTTTCTTGTCAATGCATTGGGGGATTTTTAGACTAAAATGGTTCTGACCGTGTTCAGGGCCAGGTTGGATGGAGCTCTGAGCAATCTGGCCTAGTGGAAGGTGTCCCTGCCCATAGCAGGAGGCTGGAACTGGATGGTCTTGAAGGTCTCTTCCAACCCAAACCATTCCATGATTCTCAATGCTGTTCCTTGGCTGAGGTGAGGTTTTCCCAGACCTGCCCTGCAGAGCCTGTTGGCCTTGGCTGAACTAAGTGTATTTTTCTCTCACAACCACTCTCACAAATGACATTTCTGATAAACAGCCCAAACTATCTTTTAAGAACTGTATTTACAATAACCAATGTAGTCTCTGCTGCTGCTATAGGGTAGCCATAATTCAAAGCAAACCTTTACTGTCTAATTTAGTAGGTACTTAAATATGGTGAGAGATGACCATGGGTGGGGGGAGGACAATCTACAGGCTGATGGGTTATTTGCAATATTCTCTAAAAATTTGGATCTGTAATTATTTATAAGGGAACAAGGGGAGGAAAATAGTTGGGTAGTAGAGGAGTTGACTCATGGTGTTGAAACAATAAACAATTTTCTCCTTCAAAAAAACCTGAAAGATTGTGGTTTTCAATAGCTTTTGAAAGTTAATATTTTACAGGACTGAAAGTTGATAGACTTTCTATTATGTCATAACTAATCTTGATGGAAAAGAGTTTTCTGACTCTGTCACACCCAGTTAAATCAGCTTTGGCAATACTCTGACAGGGTTTGCAAGGATCTGATGTTATCCAAGGAGAAGTGCACTGGCACAGACCCGTGCTGTGAACCCACCCATAATTTTTCCATGGTTTCTGCAGTAGCATCTCCCTCTAATGAGAGCAAAACAAACAAAATCCCAACTTTTGAAAAGTCATGACCAGGATAAAACTAACCTTGACTTTTCTGTCTTCTGTGATTAAGTTCTCCTGTGGCTTATTTTATCCTGTTTCTACCTGCAGATGTTCTGAGGAAACCCTGGGCTTTGGTATAAAATACAACTCTGTGTTTTAAAAACTCTACACCCGTTTACTTTAAGTAATTGCACCTTTATTTTAAATACATTAAATACAAATATATCCCGCAGACCTTCAGATAACATAATAGCTTTACTGGTGGCACTTAATCTCATTTCTGAGAGAGGTGTAGCTACAGGGCTGCTTTGTTTGTACATGTGGTTGTATGAACTTTCCAATCCCGCTGCTCAAATGGAAAATTGGGAGGGTTTGTCCTCTATGGAAGGAAATCAATGAGCGTGTTAGTCTGAAAAAAGAAATTTGTGAGGTTTAGAAAGTATCCACTCTTATTTTTCAGTTGGCAAGATTTTGGCACTTTTTGGATCTCGCTGTTAGTGAATTTTTAAAGTTGTTGGCAAAGTCTCAGTTTCCCGCATGTCCTCAGTGAGCATCTTGGCTATCTCGTAGTGGGGTTATGATGAAGGCAGAGCTATTTCAGGTTATGCTGTTGTGGCTGCATCTTCAGGTCCAGATCTCCATACCTTTCTTTTTTGGTTTAGCCCAGCTCATGGGAAATGACTGGCTCTCAATTAGAGAATGGTTTGGATTGGAAGGAGCCTTAAAGATCGTCTCATTCTGCCTGGTTGTCTGTGGCAAAGTGTTATTTCATGTACTCCTTTGGCTCGTGGCAGTGTGGGTTTAAGTTTGTTCAGCCTCCACCGTGTGTTGGCTCCATGTCAGAGGATTTTTGTCTCCTCCACCTGAGGAGAAGTAGTTGGAGTGAAGTGGTTGGGGGTGCTGAGGGAGATGCTCCGAGCTGGACATGCAGTTGGACACCCAGGAATCTGCTCAGTGCCTGCTGGAGCCAGAAAGGACTGCCCAGCCCTAATTCTTTCCTTCAGACACAGGCACAGTGCACAGTGTCTTCTTGGCTGAATTTCCTCCTTCATATCACAACTTGGCCACTTCTGCCTTGCAGCTGGACACAACATAAATTTATACAGAGGAGGAAAGAATTCCTGTGGGAGGTCTGAGGCTGTGGATTTTTCTCTTTCTGAACAAATTTCTGGTTTGCAATCCTCTAACCACTGTCCGGTCTTCCCTGTGGGCTCAGCAGAGATGTCTGGACCACAGCCTTGTTTTTCTTGGCTCTTCCCTCAAAGTAATTGAGGAAGTAATATGAGTCTCCAGGGTGTCTGGGAAAGAGAAGCTGGAGGCTGCTGTCCTAACTCTCAGTGCTGGTTTTTTAGGACTGGTGTGTGTGTGTGCAAGAATGCTTTAGTACTTCTATAGGCACACAGTAGGATTTTTGGGGTGTCCTGTGCAGGACCAGGAGAAGGATTTTGATGATTCTTGTGCACCCTTCCAGCTCAGGATATTCTGTGATTCTGTGATTCTACTGCTGTGGCTGTTGCCTGTGTGGTCCAACCTCTTCATCTGGGCCTGATGGTGGGGAGGCACATCCTTCATTTCCATCATCTCCCATTGGTTTAATCTGGAATTTGCTCTTCCCTTTGAGCTGGGATATGGGGTTTGCTGACCCATTACATGTGGGAGTGCCCTTAGCAGGAATGTTTCAGGATATCAGGTGATTGTTCATGGCTGGGCATTTCTCTGGCTGTTAATAGGATGAGCTTTGGTGTTTCCTCCTGCTGGAGCCCTATTTGATACCTTTTTGAACGACTTCGGTCCTTTGGTCAAGCCAAGGATTTGCTGCTATAGTTGTGCCACACAGCTCTACTCTTAGTTGTTGATGCAGCACTTCTTGAAATATTTCAATTTAGTAGCAATGGCTGAGCTCTGAAATTCCATGGAGAACCTAAGGAGTGGAAATGGAATGGCAGCAGAGCTTAACACTTTTTGGCTTTTGTTCGTGTTGAGCTCTCTGGGTTTTTTGTGTTGACTGATCTGCTTGCTTGGGCTGCTGACATTCATCTCTCTTGACTGTCAAATTCAGTGTAGTGGAAATGTTAATCTGGCTACAGTCACAATGCAAAGAAAGATCTTCAGTTAAAAACATGCACAGAAGCCTTCTCAGGAATCTGTTTAGGTCTGAAGAACAAATCTGTACACGATGCTGGTCATGTTTGCTCGTGCTGTGCTGTGAAGTCCCATCCCACCAGCCTGTGGGAGCTGGTTTGTGTTGTCTCCTCCACCCACAGAGCCAGCACAAGGCAACTTCAGAGGATCCTCCTCTTTCTTAGTTCATGGAATAAGGCTCCCACTGGGATCAAGGGGTTTTAGTGGTACAAATCCTACCACATCTCCAGTCTGGGCTAATCTACATCCCACTGTTTAAACTTGCCAAAGGCCAAAGGCCTCTCCGAGATATCACTCAACACTTTCAGATGTGGAGATGTCCTTTGTTTCCAGGCCATACCTGTGTAGGATCTAAGCCATAATCACAGTCCTTTGAAGTTTTAAGCATCTGTCTCATTCTGTCTGGTCTCCTATCTGTGCTGTCACATCTGCCTTTCAGGCTGTCTCCTGCTAAGTTGGGGTTCCATGTTGATGCAAGATTTTCTGGTCCCCTTTCAAAACACCTTATTTCCTTCTCCTTTTGTCATTTACATTATATTAAAGCTGTTTCTTTTTTTTCTTGAGAGCTTGGACTCTTCTTTGTTGTTGTCTCGAATCCAATTCACTCTGGATTTGAGAAACTCTGTAAAGTTGCTGTTGCTTTCTGAATTTTGTTCTTTGCGTCCAGACACGTTTGTAAATGGCATTCTGCTGGCTCTGCATGCTTTATGGAGAGTGCCAGAGCTGTCCTGCCTGTGGGATTGTCCGTGAAAATTTTGCTAGACCTGTGCTGGCATCATTTACCTGTTCAAAGCAGTTTGGGAATCACTGTGTGGTCCATAGGGCAGGACTTTGCTGGAGGAGAAAAGTCTCAGTGCAGACATGGATAGCAGAGATTCCTGTGCCAGTGGGGAATGTGGAGTGTCCAGGAAGGGAAAAACCCCAACCAGTGTCTTGCAGGATGGTTTTTCTCTTGGTGTATCTGGTGGGGATGGAGGGAATGTTTTTGGTTATTTAAGTGATGGTTTATTCTGGTGAGATCTGCCATTGGGAAGGGAACAGGGGCTTGACCTTGAATATCATCTGGGGTGGATTTTTTCTTTTTCCATGTATTTTTTTACTGTTTTTGGATGGGTGGTCTGGAGGACAATGAATCAATGGACAGTTTGTGCTTGGAACACTGTGCGAAGTTTGGATATCTAATTATGAAATTAAATTCTTGCAATCCCAGGACCCATTCATGATGCCAAAGTTGGGTGATGCTCTGACTCTCAGGTGGTGCTCCAGCTCTGGTTTTTCTGTCCCAGAGAGGACACAGCCTATCAAACTGTTCCAGTTGCTCTAGAGAGAGCCCGAGCACGTTGGAATAAAGCTGTGTGCCAGGAAAAGTGTGCCAGGCTCGTGGTGGCACATTCGATATGTGCGTGGGACACTGAGCATCCAATCTCTGCTGCTCTTCTGCAGAAATATTTGGTCAGGATGTGCCCCCCTTCCCATATTTTATGAAGAGTGTGAAATGGAGCATGTTTAATGGAATGATAAGATTTACTTCTGAAATGGAGCTTTTGTGTATGGGCAAACCTCTGTGGGGATAGTTGGAAGGAAAGCTCATAATGCCACCAAAATCTTTAAAAACTGTGAGCCTGAGCCTGCTGTCCTCCATTCACCTCAATTTCTCAGGTGTGACAAGCTTGAAAGCCAGAAACCTCTCTCTGACTGCACATTAGACATGACACGGTGAGTATATTTTTGGAAAATGAAGAACAATTGGCATGTTACTGAAGGAAAAATATAACTGATGCTGCTTCACTGAAGGAAATCCCACTGCTGTCTCTTTCTTTTTTTTTTTTTTTTTTTTTTCCCCCTGGAAGCTACAGAATTTACTACACTGTTTATGTGCTGAAGGAAAATGGTGATAAATTAATCCCTGTAGCCAATCATACTTGTACCACAGAAATAATTGTATTTATGGAACTGGTCAAACATGCAATAGTGTCCAGAGATGTATGGCAATGTTTACCCCAGACCACAGCACTGTGTGATTTATCACAGGACACATTGAAGGCCATAATGTGTGTCCTAATTAGTGTAATGTACCTTGTAATAGCTGTGAAATAAATTCTACACCGAAGCTTTCAGCCCAAAACCACAGGATCCAATGCAGATTCCATGAAGATAAAAGGGGAAAAAAAAATCTCCTAATGTTGTAAAGGCCTTTGAGTGAAGTCTGTAGTACATCTGTGCATAATCATAGAATCACAGAATGGTTTGGGTTTTGGAAGGGACTTTAAAGATCATCCAGTTTCATCCCCCTGACATGGGCAGGGAAACCTTCCACTGGACCAAGTTGCTCCAAGCCCTGCCCAGCCTGGCCTTGAGCACTCCCAGGTTGGATGGGGCTTGGAGCAATGTAGGTCTCAAGTTTGTGGGCAAAATGTGTGTTAACCTTGCATTGCTGACCCTTTTCCTTCCAGGACTCAGAGCTTTCCTTTGCCCCACGGGTACTTTCTTGCTGTGTCAAGCCAAGCAGGACTGGGAAGTGTTTACTGATTAATTAATTAATCAGCCCCACATCTTTACTTGCACCCTCTTGGTGTGGTTCTTTTTAGCACTTGGTAGTTTTAGACAGAGAGGATGACTGAGGATCATGTTTTGAAGCTCTGTGAGTATCTTCCAGTTCCTTCTCTCTCTTGCAGATGGTATTTAAGTGTGCTGAAAAACATAATTCTCATGTGGGAGTGGATCTCCACATGGACTTGTAGAATTTCTTCTGGTGTGTTGCTGAATGATGCAACCAAAATCAGCTTTCTTTTTTTCTTTCTCCCTTTTTTTTTTTTTCTCATGGAGCTCCTGGAGGACTGTCAAGTACTGATGTTACCAATTCATAGAGAAGGAAACTGCCTCCCCAGGGGCTTTTGCTGTGACATGCTGTCAAGAAGGACTAAGCTGGGACCTTTGAGCTTTGCTACCCAGCTGAGATGCCCTCCAAGGGCTTGGGAAAAAGGCATTTCCTATTTGATGTAGGATGGAATTTACTTCATTACTTGC
Source organism: Acanthornis magna (assembly GCA_036785705.1). Classification (NCBI taxonomy): domain Eukaryota; kingdom Metazoa; phylum Chordata; class Aves; order Passeriformes; family Acanthizidae; genus Acanthornis; species Acanthornis magna. The sequence continues at coordinate 13,351,686 of JAWUZG010000119.1, read as the reverse complement.
TATCTCTCTATCTAGTGTAAAGGCTTTTTTTTTTTTTTTTAATTTTTATTTTTATAAAGAGCTGTTATTATTCAGATCCCTATTAAGACAGATTTTCATTTTGGGGGCTAATGCTGTGGGGTTTTCTTTTCTCATTCTCTTTCTCTTCTCCCCTCATCTGTCTTTTTCTCCATAGATCATGAGTATTTGATTGGGGGTGGAAGAGTCAAACCAACACAAATTTATTTGGTCTGTCAAACTTCCTCTTTGTAATATTCTTCTCTGTGTAAAAGATGACACAAAATCAATCTCCTGGTTGGCATCATCGTTCCTCTTCCAGCAGCTTTCGCTCAGTGATCGTTATTTTTTGTTTGGCTGCATTTTATTCTTTAATGTGTTTTCAAATACATCATCCGATAACAATTGCTGAGACCCTCCTTCCCTTTGAAGGTCTGAGTGCAGATGAGAATTCACGTGGCCTTTTTCTGACCTTCTGTGGTCATGCCATGCTGCTTTGTTTGAGAAGGAATACCAGGGCAAGGAATTGAGTGCCAGTCAAGAATGAAGAATAGGGATATTATATTGTGGAATAGGAGGTGGCTTCCATGATCTTTTTCAAGCAATACATTTGTTCAGGCTTCTTCCAAATATATTTTCCTTTATGCTCTGATTCTCTTAACTTTTCTTTCCCATCATGCTGCCCTTCTTTTACTTTTTCAGGTTCTCCATCATCTTTGTGAGTGACTGTGAAAGCAGCTGCCTGGTTTTAAGTGAAGTGAACTAAAACGTGGTTTCTTAAAACTACTGTTCCACTGGTGAAATTATTTTTCTTCCTGAATACTCTAATTCAGTACAAGTTCTTTCATACTATATTTTTTATTGTTTCAATAGACTTTTTTAAGAGCCTTTTGTATGTGTAGAATTCTGGATTCAGGGAAAAAAATGAAAGAAAATAAAAACATGGACAGAGTTGAGCTTCTAATCTGAATTGAATGAAGTTTTAATATTTTTTGTAGTCAAAACTTTGCAGGACCTTCTCTTTCCCCCTGCTCACATAATAAAGATGACATATTAATTCCGTGATCTGAGGAAATGGCCTGCAAAGACTGGGGAAAGTTATTTTTGTTGAGAGAGTATTGAGGAATCAACTGATGGCAAAGAGTGATGACCAGGAGGACTCAGAGCCAAAGTGAGCCCCAACAGTGAGAAAACAGAGGCTGGTGATTTCACCTCCAGTTGGTTTATTGGAAAGTCATTCTTTGCCCAAAAGTCCACATGAGTGAATTTTTTAACTCCAAATTTAGGACGTGAATATAAATCTGAATGTGAGTCAGCAGAGTGTCCCTCTGGCAGAGAAGGTCAATCACATTCTGTGTTAATAAAAGTGTGGCCAGGGTTTTGACTGGAGCTTCTTCAAGGAGAAAGTTCTTTTTGACTCTGAGTTTGTCTTATTTTAGGGGAGAATGTCGGGGAGTTCCCACCCCATGAATTGAATCTGCACAGATTTACCCTGAGTTCAGTAGGAAATTGCAGATCTCCAGAAACGTCTGATGGTAACTGAAATTTCCCATCTTGCAGTTCTACCATTAAGCTATTGAAGAGATTTATTTCTTGAACAGGTGTTCCCAGACTGGGATTTTCATTTCTCTAAATAGCATTGGAAGCTGGGCTGAAAATGTGGCTTTTGGGTTGAGGAGGCATCAGTCAGAAAATTATGAACAAAAAAAGATGTTTTCTTCAGCGTGGTCTGGGAACTGATAACATGTGTTACCTTCTTCCTCTTGCTCCAAGACTTACGCAATCAATTTATGTTTAATTCTGTCTTCAGTTGTGTCCCTTTGATACTTTTGGTGAATGCTGGTTGCATTTGAGTTTGTGGGTCTAGAAAGTTTCTCGTGATAGTTTTTTTTGGTTTTGTTTTGTTTTTCTTTAACATGAGAGGATGATAGCAGTTTCTCTAAAAAGACAAGCTAAAATCCTATAATTTACGATTTTTTCAAGATGTCTCAGCTCCTGAGGAGACAAACTGCTCTCCTAAAGGTGTTACAACTCACTTCTGAAACCTCAAGATTTTCTTGAGATGGTTCCCTTCTCCAGCAGTGATTAATTACTGCTCCTGTAACCCAGAGGATGGAATGGCCTGGTGTAAATCCAGACACATGGAGACCTTTGCTCATCTTTAATCATCTCCTGTCCAGTGCCACGGTAGAATAAATTATTATTGTTATTATAGAAGCTGCAGTTTATCTTCAACCAAGCCTCATGGCTACATTTTTTATTTTTGTCTTCCTGAAGGCACAGTAGTTTTTTTAAATGTTTTTCTTTTTTTTGTAATGTCTACCAATAGAAATTAAATTAAGAGCATTTTAATGTCTACCAGTATGAGTGAAATTAAGAGTATTTGCAGTGGTACTGTAGCCACACAGTTACTGCTCATCCCAATCTGATTGTGGTGATTTCTCTTCAAAATGACCTGGAGCAGAATAACTCTGGCTATGTTTCCTTTTGCTCTTGAACATTTGATTTCCAAGCACACAGCCCTCCTTTCCCTTCCCCATATCACTTCACTTGATGCATTGGCAAGAGCTGGCTAGAACACACAGGTATTTTGTCCTCATGAGATATTTGGCAGGTCTTTATTGGCTTTTTCAGCGGCGTTCTCCTGATGTGAGCCGAGGATCAGAAGCTGAGTTTATTTTAGGCAACTTATAAGACAAAATATAAGCTGCTTCAGTTCCTTTTCTTCCTCTGTGTAGGCACAGGCTACGCCGTGGAAGCCGCTGGAATTATATCTCTTAACAATACAGCCTTTCATCTTTCTCAGACTGCAGTATATATATAATCCGACTGCTTGGTTTATTACATTTTTATTGCTGTCAAATTTTTCCGAAGATTAGACTGGGAGGAAAAATGCCTTCAGAGCGAGATCTCTGATGGTGTGAAATGGCCTCTGAGGAGGGGCACTGGGAGCACCACGGCTTGAGTTATTGCAAGGCAAACAGCCCAGAGGATGGGAAAATACCCCCTGGAGGTGTTGATGCCTGGGTGACCTGGCTGGGATGGATTAGCCCAGGCTGGGGGGTCATCTTTCCAGATGCGGGTGCTGTCAGGGTCCTGCTGGGAGCAGAATTGGCTGTTCCCAATGAGTTCGTGCGATTTAAAACATCTTTGGGATGTGTTTCCTGTGAAACAGCTGAAGTTTCTGTGTGTTACTGGACTGCAAAGTGTGTTCCTTCTTACTGACGGCTTTTAAATGGCTAATTCCGGATATTCCCTCGCTTGTTTAAAGGATTTAATTACCCTCCCCATAGGGACACCTTTATTGGGGCCTTTCAGTACTAAAGGGAACTTATAAAAAGGTGAGGACAGATTTTTAGTGGGGTATATATTGATAGGGCAAGGGGTAATGGGGTTTAAATTAAAGGAAGGCAGTTTTAGACTAGACATTAGGAAAAAAAATTATATGCTGATGGTGGTGAGGCTCTGGCACAGGTTGGCTGGAGAATCTGTGGCGTCCCCATCCCTGGAAACTCTCAAGGTGACATTGGACAGGCTCTGAGCAAACTGGTCTGGTTGAGGATGTCCCTGCTTGTTGCAAGGGCTTGGAACAAGACCTTTAAGGGATTTTTCCAACCCAAACTGTTCCACATTTCTGTCATTTCTGGGCACCCATTTTTATGTCTGAATAGGACTTTTGCAGGAATATAAAGGGTTGAGCAGGTGGTGGTCTTATGGCTGAAATGAAAGTTCCAAATGCTGATTGGTGCAGTAGAGCTCTTGAAATCAAGAGCTGATGGTTATTTTTCACATTTTCAAAGCTTTCCTGATGGACCTGCTATCTTTATCTCTATTTTTTTTTTTTTTTTGGTAATCTGTGCAGACACACTCCCATTCTGCTTACCAAAGCCCCCGTCCTGCAAAGATTGACTTTCTTTTCCCATTTGGAGGAAAGAATGTCTTTTCATAGGCAGTGGGAATGTGGGGAGGAACTGCTGCAGCAGAAGATTTGAAAACTTGTCTCTATAAATGGTAAGGGCGAATTCAGCATTTTGAAAAGAAATAATAATTTTAATGTACATCTTGGTGGAGGCTTGAGCTTCATTTGTGTGGCTGTACAAATGCAAGCAAGAAACCAAGTTATTTCTAAAGAACTCAACAGCCCAGCTTTGCTTTTTCCCCTAGCAAAGCTAAATATATTGTACAGTGTCCAAGACCTCTTTTTCTCTCCACCAGAGAAATTTCTGTTCTTTATACCTTCCTCCACTTCACCACAGAGGGCTTCCTTTGAATGACACAAGGCCTTATTAATCCCTTATTCCCATATAGAAGTGAATCCTGGCTGGATCAGCTCATCCTCATATTTTAAGCTAATAATTTGAGCTCCATGGAGGTTATCTTGTGGGGTTCTTCCAGAGACAATCCTTGCCACATAAAGAAGTTCCTTTTGCTTTTTGTGAATATTCAAAGATCTGGGGCACCATTTTCAAGAGTATGTCCTGGATGCTTTTAAAAAACATACTTTAAAAAAAAAAAGTTTTCCAGCTCTCTGTATTATTTGATCCCTTATCTGTTACCTTCACTGTAGAAAGTGCCTTGCTGCATTTCAGCGATAACCTTATTGCTGTGTATCTGAGGCAGTGTTTAGGTTTCTGTAGTGCCTTTCATTGTGGCTTCTCCAGCAGCTTTGCAACTCTGCTGGAAAGTAGGTCAGTGTTATTCGCGTTTATAAAATAGAGGCTGAGTCTTTAGGTTTCTCTGTAACCAATTTTTTGTTGCTCACAAGTGGTTCTGGCTGTGGAGAAGTTGCTGATTTTTCCTCTTCACTTTGCAGTTCTGAACCTCCCCCTCCTTTCCCCAGTGCGGCTACAAAACCATTTCTGGGATGTTTGAGAGAGATCTGCTGCCATAGCTGGTCCCAAACTTCAGTGTTGAGCTTTTTTTTCCCCCCACAGAATGGTTTGGGTTGGAAAAGACCTTAAAGATCATCTAATTCCAACCTCCTGCCATGGGCAGGGACACCTTTCACTAGACCAGGTTGCTCCAAGCCCCATCCAACCTGGCCTTGAACAAATTCGGGGATTGAGCAGCCAAAAAATTCTCTTGGCAACCCTTCCAGTGCCTCACCACTCTCATTTTTGTTCTCTCCAAAATCCCTTCATCTGTGTCTCCAGGAATGCTCAGCACTGTGCACAGTGGAAAGATAAATGTGAAAATTTATCTCCAATGCCGTAATTCAACTTGACCTTTTCTTGTGTTTTAGTTTAGCATTTTACAATGGTTTTTTAGCATTTTGCAATTATTCTTCTTTTACAATACAATTGTTATTAGTTTAGCATTTTGGAATTATTTTTTTAAGTTCTTAGAGTTTCCCAGGAGGGGCTGATCCAAGAGTGGGAGGCAAAGAACCAGTGCTGCAGGAGAGCTTGCATCAGTCCCTGTTTTAACTCACGCTCTTATTGAATTCATTGCCTTTAACAAAATGTTCCAAAAGTAATTTTGGATGGTTTACCCAGAAGGTGTCTGCTTCCCTCACATTCACATCTTGAAGTGCCCTTGCCGTAGAATTGTGGAATTGTTTGGATTGGGAGAGACCTTTAAGATCTTCTAATTCCAACCTCCCTGCCATGGGCAGGGACACCTCCCACTAGATCAGGTCATCCTCTGAGCTGTCTGCCACTAAATTCAGGTGTCCCCCAATGTCTCTGTACACTCCCTGAAGGAAAACCGTGGTTGCCTTTCCTTGGAGATCACAAGTGAAGTATTGGAAAAGAAAACATTCTTGTGGCAGGTACCATCCCAGAAGGATCAGCATTTTTGAATTTCTCTTGGATCTGCGCAGTTACTTTGATCCCTTAATGTTTTTTAATCCTAATGGATGTGTAGTGAGGCTTTGGTTTATTGAAAGATGAGGTCTGTGGTGCACTCTGCACTGGTCTCTTGCAAGACTGGAAAACAGCATTTTGGTGTGTTTGGCATCTGGTTAGGCAAAATACATGGTGTTTTGAGTGGTCCTTGAAAAGGCAGACAGAAAGAAAAAATTCTAGAAAATTCTAGAAATTCATAGAAAATTCTATGCAATTCATAGCAGTTTAGGCACAGTAGAGTATATTTGGGTCATTGTATCCCACTTGAAGCTCCTTTTAGGCATTTTGTAGACATTTGATGGCTTTCTGCAAGAGCCATCCACAAGAGCCTCTACTTCTGTGGCTCTACTCTCTTTTTGCCCTTTTCCCACCTACTAAATGCTACTAACCACTCAGTTACCCTGGAAAAGGAATGGGAAGAATATTTCTGAGGGTCCCGTGTCTATGGGATAGCAGAGATTTTGTTAGGTGAAAGTGTTCAGGTCAATTTAGGATGCAGATTGTGCAGTCAGCCCACCCATCTCACACTGTCTCTGAAGTGCCTGACTCCAAATCTGGCAACCAGAGAGGATTTATACCTTTGGATACGACCACTCTTCTCCAGTTGGACTTGATATGTGACCTAGAGGAGCTACGTGGAAGTCCTTTGGCGTCCTTTATATGTCCTTTATATGTCATGGTTTGGATTGTTTGGTGAGGAACCTCAGGGTTGTGGTGTCTTCACAAAAAGACAAACTCATCCATAGGGCACAGGCTGGATAATGCTGAGCTGGAGGAATTGGAAATGAAGGGGAAAGCACTGAGTGCTCTCAGTAAGTTTTGGTGGAGGCCCCTGTTGCCTGTAAATAACTCTGTGCCACTGCTTGCAGCGAGGTTGGGAAGTTGGGCTATGAGTGCCTTCCTGAGAAGCAATCTGCTTTATTTTCCAGCCAAAAGATATCAATGTCGAATCCATTTTTGGTCCATTTCTGCTGCTCCTAGAAGCAGTGATGATGTGTTGATTCCCACAGTGTGTACTTACTGCAGATTCCATAGGTGTGATGCACCAAAATGTCCCTGTTAAGCATTAAAATGTGCTTTGTTTGGATGTGTGCATTAAAATTGGTCTTCTCTCCTTTTCCCCCAACATCAAAAAGCTTCAGAGATTTACAGAGTTGTAAACAGCTACAACTCCGTTAATAAGTTAAATGCCAAATAATTAATTCTAGAGAAGTTTGCTTAAATAATTAGATCTAGAGAAATTCGCTTTTCCCTGTCTCAGAGTCATATTTGCTTTTGGAGTGGGGCCTACCAGCAGTGTAAGTAAGGGTTCTAGTTATTCCTAACCTGTTTTGAAAATTAATGCATGAAAATCAAAAGTAGAAGCATCAGATTCTTTTGAGGCAGGTACTACCCAGAGTCCTCTCCTTCCATGGTGTGGAGTTACTGTCTTGGACAGGAAAAGTTGTCCAGAGTGGTACATCTCAGCAACAAGTCTAGAAAGGATATTTAATGAATGTAATATTCGATGTGTGAAGGTCAGCAGTGCTGCACTGAAAAGAATTCAGATCATGCTGTTTCAAAGGGCTGCAAGAGATGTTGCAAACTACAAGTTAGGATTTATTCCTCTGAAAATAATTATCATCCTTGCAGGAAAGAGAAGGTGCCTGCAGAGAGCTTTGTCCATGGCAAACATGCTGTTTTAAAGGCTCTGCACTCATCTTAAATAACATCATTCCATGCTGAAAAGCTACTGCTCTTAGGTAGTTCTAAAGTTGATTTTATTTTTGCCTCTTTTTTTAATCAATTAGCAGAATAAAAATGCCGCTGCTATATATGGGATGTAGAAACTTAATGCTACTTTTTGACAGGATGCTCTTGTAGGAACAGCTAAGGAGCACAGCTATGGATGCTGAGCTGCCTGTAGGAAATAGCAGAATTCAGCCTTTGATTATTATTTTTCACCATATTACGTCATTTATCCCAAACTTCAATTCCTCTGTCCTTTGTGTGCTGTAGATTGTCACTGGATTTAAATAGCATCCACTTTGTGCTGAGAGAAAGGGGGAGGTTGAGAGAGTCCCCTTTGAGTTGGGTGGGTTTTTTTTTAGATCCTGAATACTCAGCCCAGGGATGTCTGTCAGGAGGGAAGTGGGTTTGGTGGCTGAGTATAATGTATTTTAATTATAATATATTTGTTTTTAACTTCCTGATACAAAAAGCTTGTTCCTCCTGTTAAACACGTGGGGTTTTGGCAGCACAGCCACCTTTGTGTGACAGAATGCGAATAAAGCTCGAGGGCAGGTGGTGAGGGGTTACTGCAAACAGATGCTGCCCACAGCTCCCCAGGAATGTTCTCATCCAACAAATAATCATGGAATCACAGAATGGTTTGGGTTGGATGGGATCTTAAACACCTTCTAGTTCCATCCTCCTGCCGTGGACAGGGACACCTTCGACTGGACCAGGTTGCTCCAAACCCCATCCAACCTGGCCCTGGACAATTCCAGGGATGGAACCACCACAGCTTCTCTGGGCAGCCTGTGCCAGAGTCTCCCCACCCTCACAGGGGAGAATTTATTTCTGATATCCAATCTAAATCTCCCCTGCTTCGGTTAGCAGTCATATCGCCTTCTGCTGTTACTCCAGACTTTTGGCCAAATTCCCTCTCCAGCTCTCCTGGAGCCCCTCTGGGCACTGGAAGAGGCTCTGAGGTCTCTCTGGAGCCTTCCCTTCTCCAGGTGAGTATCCCTAGCTCTCCTAGCCTGGCTCCAGAGCAGAGGGGCTCCAGCACTCAGAGCATCTCCGTGGCTTCTTCTGGAATGAAATTTCACTTGTACTGAAGATGTGAACCTGGGTCTGTGTTTGTTCATCTGCTTATGGGGAAGATTTTGTTTCCCACTTGGGAACGAGATAATTTCTGCTGAGGGAATCAAACTGATAATGGATCGGCTTTGGAGATGCAGCTCTTGAGCCCTTCACCTGCTGTTCCACCATGCCTTTGGCCTTGTCTTTTTTTTTTTTTTTTTTTTTTTTTTTTAAATATCTACAAGTAGATAAATATAAAAATATTGGAAATAAGTAAAACAATTTGCTGGAACATAGCCAGCTGTTCCCCACAGCAGAAAGGATTAAAGTGCATCTGGCTCTTAGTCCCTCTGGTCTAGAAAATGATTCCTTTTATTCCAAAGCAGATACCCTAAATAAGTTGCTTGACTCCATCAAAGGTTGCAACCAGTGGAACAGAGCAAGAAAAATAAGATTTAAGCTACCTGGAATTATTCACCTTCCTCTCTTGTAGGCATAGACTGATGTATTTATATTTTTTGTGCTGTGTGGTGAACAAGAGGGGTTATTCTAGGGAATACTTCCTTGTTAGAAGGAGAAAAATGAATATGAAAAGAATGTGCTAATGCTGTTTCCATGTGGGATGTTTTTATGGTTATCCCACCCCCACCAGGACACACACACATGCAGAGCCCCAGTGAACAATGAAAACACTCATTTTTCAGCTTGAAAGTCAAAGCAGTATTTATCCACTCTTTAGGGAATAAAGAATTTGATGTTCTAGTTTTGGACATTCCTATTGCATTAGTATCCTTGTTACCCCAGAGATAAAATCCAAGTGGGATTCAGCTTAAAGAAGAAAAATAGAAAAAGTGTTTTCAGTTTGTGTGTTTTAGGTGGTGTAACTGATGTCTTGGTGGGAAAATTATCATCACTCCAGGACACCTCTTGCAAGTCAAAATATTTCTGATGCCAGGGAATGTCCTGTTCCTTGTGATGGCCGTGAGTAAAAGTGGCTGTTGAAAGACTTCTCAAATCCTACTGCATCAAAGTAGATCTTCCCTCTCTGGGTTCCTGTTGATGAAGGAGTATCTCTTTAGGTGTTTCAGGGTATGTGTTTTGCCTCACCCATGTCCCCTCCAGGCTGCAGCTGATCTGGAATGCAAACTTCTCTTCAGCTCACCAGATGAGATTCGTGTTTTACTGCCAGGCCCTTGTCCTTATCCAGCTGGAGAGGGCTCTCCATCAGCCCACAGGAATGTGCTTCAGCTCCAGCCATGACCTCTCCAGAACACCACTGGCCCAAAAAGATAAGGAACAGGACTGAGGCCAAACGTGTATCCTCTGATTGCCATGACTTTTCATCTCGGTGGTGGTGCTTCTGGACATCAGCTTTTCTCTCAGAGAATTTCCAGCTTGGCTTCTGCTGCCTCTGGGCAGTTTTGTAACCATCATCTGTGCTGGTGCCGGAGATGGCCTCGCCTGGTGGAGCTGTTGAATGGCTCTTGGGGTAAACCATGTCCAGGGAGAGGTGTCTTGGGATGGAATCATGGAGTCACAGAATCATTAAGGTTGGAAAAGACCTTTAAGATTGTCAAAGTCCAGCCTTTGAAAGAACACCACCACACCCACTAGCCCATATCATGAAGTGCCAGGTCTGCTCCTTTCGTAAACACTTCCAGGGATGATAACTCCACTGCTTCTCTGTCCCAATGTTTAACCACTCTTTCAGTGAGGAAATTTTACCTTATATCCAACCTGAACCTCCCCTAGCACAACCTGAGGCCATTCCCCCTTGTCCTGTCACTGGAAGCCTGGGAAAATAGGCTGACCCCTACTTTACCACAGCCTCCTTTCAGGTAGTTGTAGAGAGAAATAAGGTCTCCCCTGAGCCTACTTTCCAATTTAAACACCAGCAAGATGATGGTGATTGCTAGAGGACAACATCATGAACTCACAGGACTTTATTGCTCAAGTCAAAATAGAGAGAAGTAGTGACTGTGATTGGCTAGGTGGAGTTTATTAATTTATGGTTTGTTTGTTGTTTTCCCAAGCATGAATTGGCAGGATTTTTCTTTAAGTCCTATTTGGACTTGGTTATCCTCAATTGCTTCCTCTAAAAATTTCTCTGAGCTCATATCATGATCCATTATTTGTGAGTGCTTCACTGCCGGTAGCAGATATCTGAAAATGGAAACATTCTGCCTGGAAATGCGAGTGATGCTGCACACTCGTGTTGCCTGGCTGGACAGACAGGAATTGCAGTTCTGGATGGCTCTTGACCTTGTGGCAGGATGTACCTCGCTGTTTACTGAACCTGGGTGCTGCTGTGAACAAATTATTAAATGAATTTGGGAGTCACAGAAGGCAGGGTGGCAGGAAGGTTTCCAGAGAAAGGCAGCAGCCCCTGGGGAGTATTTGCTCAGAAATTTTGTCCTTTTGTTACTTTTGTTATTGGCTTGTTCATGTGTGTTTTTATTTTACTCAGAGTTCATTGAAGGCTTTGCTGGAAGAGCCCCTTCAGCCATAACCTTTAAAACTGCCACATGAAGTATGGTGGCAGTCAGAAAAGCCACTCTCTGGAAGTGACACGGTGGCACGCAATCGAGGATTTCATCCATCTCCCTTCCGCTTTTGTGCAATGAAAATCTGAGTTCAATTTGTAAATTCCCCACTCCTTTTTTCTACAACGTCAGTGCTCCACATCCACCCTGTGGTCATGGCATCTCCTCCTGTGAAGTTCCAGGCAGATCATCTGGAACTTTCTGTCTCCTTGGTGGCATTCACTTTTTCCCTGCCTTTTTTTCAAAGGGAAAGTTAATTTCTCTGGCTCAGAGGAAAGGTAAATGTGTTTGGTAAATATGTTTTACGCAGCCTGATGCTGGTCACACGTGTCCAGTGGCACCAGCATCCGTCCAGCGCCGAATCCTGCAAAACTCACCTTTGCAAAACAACTCCCCCCCACCCCCATCACCCTGACATGTTTATCAGTCTTTCTCTAATTAAAGCTCCGTTGTGCTTTATCTGCATCGCTCTTGGCCGGGGGGAGCAGGACATCATTCCATTGTCCAGTCAGTTTAAGCTGTGATGCTCAGGACAGGCAGCTCCTGCTCCTGGTGCTGAAGGTGTTGGAGGCTGGAGCTGAGCTGGTGAAGCCCTTGGGAGTGGCAGGAATTATTCACGACAGGATCTCTCTGTCCTTGTCCCCTGCAGCTCTGTAATAGATTGGTTTAGGTGTTATAATTGCATTACGCCTCCCTCCCCCTTCCATTTCCCTCTCTGCTCCTTCCACCCGTCTTCAGTGTTTAATTTATTCAAGTTCTGCTGCAAAGGAAACTCAGAATTAAAAAATGGAAAAAAAAAAGAAGTGATAGGAACAGGAAGGGAATCCCATTGCTCTTTGCGTCATTCCAGCCTGTATTTCGAGAAAGGATGGAAAATCTTGCAGTTAACCTTGCCGTTTTTAGCTGCAAAACAGAAACCTGTAAATGCAGCCAGTGAATGGGGTAGGAAGAGAGCTGGGATATTCCCAGGGAGCATCCTGGGTGCCCAAGGATTGGGGGGAGTGGGAAGCATAGGATGTGATTAACTTGTTGCTCAAACCCTTAAACCAAACGTTCAATATGAAGTTACCAAATGATGTCTTTTCAATTGCAGATGTTATTTGTTATATATTATATATAGGATATCACAGTGTGGTTTGGGTTGGAAGGGACCTTGAAGACCATCTATTTCCAACCCCTGCCATGGGCAGAGGTGCCACTCCCTAGATGAGGTTGCTCAGAGCCCCATCCAACCTGTCCTTGAACACTTAAAGGGATGAGACATCTACAACCTCTCTGGGCAAAAACGTGACTTGCTTTGCTTTTCTGTCTCATCAGCAGGTTTTTAATTAGTATGGAAGAGATCCTAAATAAACCTTTTATCTCATTTTTTTTTTTTCCTTCCCGATTCCCCATTTGTCAAACTAAAACTGGGGAAAGCTTCAGGCCATGAAAAACCCCCTGAAGATTGGGAAAGCAGCTGGGCCAGGGATGGGAGTCACCTCTCTAATTACTTCTTTTCCATCTCCAATCCTTTGCATGTTGTTCCAACAACTTTAAGAAAATTTTGCTGCAGTGTATTTATTGTTTAACTCTGAATAATCTTTAATAATCTCTATCATTTTATATTTATGTGCTACATTTTATCTGGCAGCATCCTGTAATGGTGATACAGAAATGGTGATTCTGTCACGGAAAGAAACAACACACCAAAAATTGGATTTTCGTTTTAATTGAGGTGTCTAACCTTAATTACAACAGGCTGTTGGTCTAGCAAACTTTTTGCTTGAGGAAGAAATCCATCGATAGCATTTTCACCTCATTGAAAGAAATAAAAATGAAACCCTGGATATTTTGTTCTTGTTTGCTAATGCAGAGAAATAACAACTTGGAATATGAATAATGTAAAAGGCACGCAGTAGTTTGTGGGAGAAGTGAGTCAGTTCTGCTTGCTGAAGCAGGCTGGAAGTTCACCCAGAAAGAAGCACCTCTTGCTATGAATGAAAGAAAATGTGTTTGGATGTTATTTTTAATAACAGACGTGACATTTTTGAGCTCCTGGATGGCCATGTGGGAATCCAAGGCATGTGCAGAGAGAGACTGTGAAATGGAGCTATTTAGTAGTAAAAAGTAGTAGTAGAGGTGGTCTGAAGTTCTGGAGAGGTTCTTATGGCAGTGAAACAGGGAGATTTTGGCTTTTTTGATTATATACCCAGTACTGAATCTTCCCACCAAATACGGTGAGTTTTTTGTTTGTTTGTTTGTTTGTTTGTTTTTTCTCCCAGTGCAAGTAGGGCATAATACAGAGAAAGGCTGATGGTTTTCTGAATCATGAATTTATTGAGTATGGCTAAAACTTCTGATTTTTTTCAGGGGCAGAGAGGAAAGAGGGATGGTACAGTGACAACCTGGGGAAACTGGAAGGTTCTATATATGCCTTCCCCTTCCCCTTCCCCTTCCCCTTCCCTTCCCTTCCCTTCCCTTCCCTGAACTTCCCTGAACTTCCCTGAACTTCCCTGAACTTCCCTGAACTTCCCTTCCCTGAACTTCCCTTCCCTTCCCTGAACTTCCCTGAACTTCCCTTCCCTTCCCTGAACTTCCCTTCCCTGAACTTCCCTTCCCTGAACTTCCCTTCCCTGAACTTCCCTTCCCTTCCCTGAACTTCCCTTCCCTGAACTTCCCTGAACTTCCCTGAACATCCCTGAACTTCCCTGAACTTCCCTTCCCTCAGCTTCCCTGAAATTCCCCGAACTTCCCTGAACTTCCCTGAAATTCCCTGAACTTCCCCGAACTTCTGTTCCACTGGGCACTGCTGCTCTGGAGTGTTTGATCCAAGTCAGAGCCTTTCTGCAGATTTAAACCACTCACTTTAGCTAAGTTTTTAACTTCCACAGTAGTGTTTTGGGGTTTTTTGAGCATTAAAGGATGGTAAAACTACTGATTTTTGTGCATCTTCTTAATTATTCAAACTTCTGTAATTAATTTAGTTTTGAATGAAATGTTGTTGCACACAAGGTGTTGGTGGCATCTTCGTGATCAGAGTTATCATTAAATCCCGTTTTCCTTCTCTGCTCTGTGACCTGGTTGGTGGTTCTGGGATGAAGACAGACAATGTCTGTAGGGCCAAGTGGAAGAGTAAATAAATATCCTCAAGGGGATCTCATCCTGCTTATATTTTCTATTTCCCTTTCTCTTCCTTTCTTCTTTTCCTCCATGGGAAGCCAAATGTAGGTGGAGGAGGCTGTGCACTTAGAGGCATTTGGTTTAAGTGACATCAGATGCAGCCATGTGTTGCAATTCCTGAAGTAACAAGTGACAGGACAAGAGGAAGCAGCCTCTAGTTCTGCCAGGGAGCATTTAGATTGGATAGTAGGAAAAATTTCTTAATAAAAAGGATCGGAAGAGTCTGCCCAGGGAAGTGGTGGAGTCAGCATCCCTGGAGGAATTTAAAAGACGCATTGATGTGGGACTGGGGGACGTGGTTTTGTGGTGGCCTTGGCAGTACTGGGTTAATGGTTGGCTTGATGATCCTAAAGGTCTTTTTTCAGCCTAAATGATTCCATGATCTGTCTGTCATGCTGTGGTAGTGTATGGAGGATAAGTGTGGTGAAGAGGAAGAATTTGGGAATTCAAATGTTTTTGAGGAGGAATTTGGTAGGACTGGTAGGACTGTTATGGGTGAAACTCCTGATGATGGTGTTAAAACCTCTTTACTTAGCACAGGGTGAGCTGATAAAAGGTGAGTGGAAGGTACAAGGTGTCAGAGAAGCCAGAATTTGTAGTGGAGTTTGAGCTGAAAATTCCATGGTTTTAGTTGCTATGGGTTGGGTTTTTCAACCTTCCCCTAATGCTCTTTCCCATCTGGAGAATGCTGAGGACAGGGCAAATCAGAACAGGTTTTTGTAGTCTGCAAGAAAAAAAACAAACCAAAACACCAAAAAAAGCCCTTCCCCAACGAATCAGCCAAAAAACGACCCAAACCAAAAAATTATCTACTTGTAGCCAAGAATAATCCTCAGTGGTTTCTGCAGACTGTAGGCTACCACATTTAATAGGAAAAATGTGTTGCAACCCACACATGGTAATCATGTGCTTCCTCATCTCATGCTAGAGACATAATCAAGCATAAAATTGCACAGAAATGTGGGTTCAGGGGAAAAAAAAGGTGATGGTGGCATCTTGGAACAGGGAGATAATAAATTGCCAGGAGAGAAAAGGTGAGTGTGAACCTCCAGCACTGGACATGAAAACCAGTAGCAAAACTTGCAGGAGGAATGAGTAGGTTAGGTAATTTTTGGTACTCTTGCATGGACATGGACGTTTCTTTGGGAGATACCTTGTGGCCACACAAAGGAGTTAAAAGGCAATAAATGGGAATTTGACAACTTTTTGATGTGCTAGAAGAGAACAAACTAAAATCTGTGTTTTACATTTATGAATTCTGGAATGAAAGTGGCCAGACTAATTTCTCTGGAACAAAGGACATTGTGCTGCACGTAGCTAAAACGGCACTTAAATAACTTGTTAAATGTCCATGTCTTAAGAATCAAAAGTGGTGATCCTGTGTGCATTTGTATCATGGCCCATATCATTGTTTACACGTGAATGTAACACAGATGAATAATAAACTTTTTCTTATTAGCTTCCTTTGAAGGTGGGTGAATCTGAACTTGAGCAATTTGCAGCACAACACAATTTGCACATTAATAGCTGAAATCAAAGCTGGGGTGAATGCAGATTGGTGGATTTTTTTTATCGTATCTCTTCTGGTTTTTGCTGTTATAGTCTTTCAATATATATATTTTTTTGTGTCCAATTGTTTGTGACTCCATTTTGCCATATGTATTTTTTAATAGGCAATTTGGGCATCCCAGATGCTGCACAAACGCAGGAGAAAAAAAATCAAAACAAACAGCTTCCATGTGGAATTGTTCATTTCAGATGGCTGAAGAACATTTTAAAGGGTGCTCGTATGTTGAATATTTTGGTGTAGCAAAAGAAGATATGTTGAAAAATATCTTTTCAAGAGGGAAATATTCTCCTGTAAGGAAATGAGGAGCAAGTGGAAGAACAGCAGTGTCAAATCTCAGGATAAGGGAAAAATTCCATGAATGTGTGAGGCAAGAGTTGGGTCAGAAGAGCCAAAGGAACAGGGCTAAGCTTTTGGATGTGATTGATCCTGAATTTTCTCATTTCACCTTTGAGCTGTTGTGTTTTACTCCTGTTGCTGTCTGTGGTGGATCAGCCTCTGCAAATGGCCAGGCACCCACTCAGCTTCTCATTCCCTTCCTTCCCAGCTGAATGGGAGGGAAAAAATAAGACAATAGAGCTCCTGGGTCAAGATACAAAGCAGGGAGATCACTGACTAATTACCCTCATGGGCAAAATGGACTTGACTTGAAGAGAATTAATTTATTGCAAATTAAAATACATTTCGGTAGTGACAAATAAAGATAAAATTAAACCCTCCATACCCCATATTTTTCCCCATAATGAAGAAAACAAGGAGCTGTTTCAAGTCATGTCCTAAAATAAAATCTGTCTTTCCAAATTTTCTCTGTTTCTGTCAATGCAAATCCCCCATTCTAATATTTTGTTTTGTTCATGGTTTTTATTTGTGGGTTGTTTTATTTGTCTGTTTTTTGTTTGTTTAATTTTGGGGGTTTTTTGGTTTTTTTTGTTTTGGTTTTTTTGTGTTGTTGTTTTTGTTGTTGTTGTTTTGTTTGTTTTAGTTTGTCTTATTTTTTCCCTCCTTGTGCTGTATTTACTTCACTGCATAATGTTAATGGTCTTATGTATTCCTGCATTAAAAATATTTGTTTGTAGTTCTGCTTTCCTGGAAGAAGCACCCTCTTAGGTGAGAATATTTTAAACTCCCATTATCAAACAAAATTTTGTGCAAAGACAAGAAAGATGCATGTTTGTAATACAATAATTTAGGTAGAGCAGCACTAATGCAGAGCTGAACACGGTTGTTTCTTTGCATTCTCTTTCTAAATTAAAAAAGAAGGATCAAACAGCAAAAACACCCATAAACAAACAAAAAAATCCTTTTAATATTTAATGGAGAAGAGTAAGGCTGTGATGTATTTGTATAATTTAAACACTTCAACAGAGAGAGAAACAACGATAGAATGTAAATAGCTCCTGGGGAAGAGAATGATTCCTTTTTTAAGGACTTCGGACAGCAGTTGAGCTGTTGGTGACACTGCTGTGGACCCCAACCGCTGGCTCATGACAAACCTCCAGGTGAGAGGTTACTGATCCTGGGAGCGTGGCTTGGAAATCCTGAGAACCTCAGTGCTGAAGGAGAATCTTTTTCCTGGATTTATGTGACCTAAGCTCATCATTTTCTGTTGAGCATCAGTTTCCCACTTAAGTTGTCTTTGGTGCTGGTTTCTTTAAGGAGCTTCAGTTTTTGCACGCCAAGGGAACAAGTTCTGAGAATCATGGAATGGTTTGGGTTGGAAGGGACCTTCCAGGTCATCCAGTTCCACCCCCTTGCCATGGACAGGGACACCTTCCACTAGACCTGGCTGCTCCAAGCCACTAATTCTCTGGGGAACCAACTCCATGGCCTCACCACCTTCACAGGGAAGAATTTCTTCCTAATAGCCGATCTAAACCTTCCCTCCTTCAGTGTGAAGCCATTCCCTCTTTGTCCTGTGGTTCCATACACTTGTCCAAAGTCCCTCTCCATCTCTCTTGTAGGCCCTTTTTTCTCTGAATTCCCTTTTGATGCTTCGTTGGTGTTTCATCAAACTTGGCAGTAGAGTTGGACAGGGGCAGACTATTCCAATCCTAATAATTCCTAATCCATCCCTGTTGGACTGTTTTGGAATCTTGTCCCACCTCTGCTGTTGGCTTGCATGTAATCATGACCTGATATCTTGTGGTTGATGAGGTTTTTGAGTCTGGGATGCATCAGTTTTCTTTGGTCACTCAAGATGAAGTTCTGCCTCCCAGGTTTCAGTGTCATCAGTGTGGCATTGTCTTGTGGATGAAAGTATTTCCTGGGATTCCATAAACCACAGTTTCCATAAACCCGCGCTGATTTGAATATTTAATAACTGTGTCTCATGTCTGAGTTTCCCAGCAGTTGAAGAACCAATGCATTGAGCTGTCCCTTCCTTGCTGGTGAGAAAGGAAGTGTTAAATTGCCCATTGCAGCCAAAAATCAACTAATTCTTCTGTAATAATTGAGTCCAACATCAACTGTTTCTTCTTCTTTTTCTTTCCTTTCATTTTTTTTTCCTCTTTTTCTCCTGGATTTGTTGTAAGGCTGGCAGGCCATTAATGAGCTCAGTATTACCTGCTTTACCCTTTCTCTTTGATTCCACATTAGCTTTTCTTCTGGAATTCCCTTGATTCTTTCCAAACGGTGTCACAAATCAGCACTAATGAGCCAAATCGCTGCTTGCCCTGCTCTTTCACAGCGTTTGGTGCTGATGTTACCCAGGCTTGCTGGATTTAATCACATCTGAGCTGCTATTTTTGGACTTTCCTGAGCAACCGATGGGGTGGACATTAATTCCCACTGACTTTCAGTGAAATTTTGTGTTTGAATGTTTTTCAAATATTTTCCAAAGGTAGAAATAATTTACAAACATTCCTGATTTATCTGAATTGTTCCTGCGTTCAGTCTCCTCTCCCGTATCAGCTCCACTGTGAAAATTAACTTTTCCCTCCACCTTTTTTTTTCTTAGTTATTTGGGTTATTTTTTTGGTTGTAGATTTCTTCTAGTATTTTTTTTGTGGTGGCGTTGGGGGAATTTTTGTGGAGTTTTTCTTTGGTTGATAGGTTTTCCTTCTTTTTTCCCCAAGTATGTGTGCAAATATGTGGGTTTGGAGTGTTTTATAAAGTTCTTTACCCCATGTAGGAAGGGTTTCCATCTTCCCTAGCTGAGAATTGTGGACGTCCAGGAAGGGATACCTTTGAAATTCCTACATGTTGTTGATAGTTTTATCCTCTCTTACACCCTTCTATTCTTAGACTTAAATGCCTTTTTAAAACAGGCCTTTTAAAACCATCAAGGTTCTAGATTTAATTTCTTTTAATAACTTCTGAGGTTGTTTCTTTTTAAGTGAACGAGTCATGGTTACCCAAGCAGTCACTAATTTTCAGTTCTTTGATCAATTCCTCTATATCAAGATGAGGTCTATCACAAAATTCCCTGGAGTGAAGAACAATCTTTCTGAGGTAGGAAACTTGTCAGCTGTAATATTTAATAATTCCAGGGGTGTTTTAGCCCTGACAGCAGGAGGCTTCAAGCAGATGCCAGTTAGGCTGAAGTCCCTCAAGAAAACATTTCTTTTTACACCTCATAGGCAAGTGCTGGTCTTTGTGTGTTTGTCAGTGGTGTGGAAATGCTGTCACGTGTGGGTTTGCTGCTTTGCTTTGTTGGTCACCCCTGAAGAGGTTAAAACATGGAAAAAGTCATGTTCTGAATGTGCAAAAGCCTCTCCAGGTTTTCAGGCATAGAATCATGGAATAGTTTGGGATGGGAAGGACCTGAAGGACCATCTTGTCCCAATGCCCCACCATGGGCGGGGACACCTTTTTTGATGGTATCCATCCATAGGTGACAATCAAAGCTTCCCAAATGGGAGAGCTGACCGTCACCGTAGACTGGGAATATTTTGACCATCCAAATGCTCTTTTGAGGAGTTGGCAGGAGGAATAACTCAGTCCTGTCTGAAAAGTTGACACTGATATACTGAATCAACTCTTTTTATGACATTCTTTCCTTTTCTGGTGGTTCTACTGAACTGTAATGAGGTTTGCATCCACGTCTACCTCGCTGGCTGAAAATGTCTTTGTTGATTTAGTCATGCAATGCATCAAAGGATTATTCAAATGCTTTTAAATTTTACTTCATTAAGTAAAAAATTTGACAGGTTTCTGCAAAGGTTGGTGAATGTTGTTTCTGGTTTTTCCATGGATAAAACAGCGTGAGAGGCTGGGTTGGACTGTGACAGTTGAGAGTTCTGACAGATTTAGGAAAGGAAGAAACTCTCTTGGGACCACAGCTTGAACTTACAGATTGGTGTTCAACATCTCCGGAGGATTTTAGGTTGCGGTTGACAGTCCTTATCTTTATTTGGGATTCTGGTGCCTCTGTTTGGTTCATTACAAACTTATTTTAGAGAGGAGCAAATAACATGGAATTACATATTGAGACTCGCTTGACAAATCGCAGTATTTTAAAGAGATTCTGGAAGGTGTCTCATTTTTGAGTTATTTCAAAAGCTAATTATCATATAGAATTGAAATGAATATAATTGTGTATGTTGTAATTTTCATGGAATCACAAAATGGTTTGGGTTGGAAGGGATTTTAAAGATCGTCTAATCCCAACCCCTCCTTTCCATGGGCAGGGACACCTTCCACTAGGCCAGGTTGCTCCAGGCCTCATCCAACCTGGCGTTGAACCCTTACAGGGATGGGGCAGGAATTTAAAATACAGAGATTGACATACATGCAAAACTGAAATTTTTTTTTGCTGAAGGAGGAACTTTTGTGTGCAGAACTCCTGGAGAAGAGCTGGAGAATGAAATGCCTGAAAACTCATCAGGTCATCTCCTTGCAGGAAATGAAGCTTTCAGACTGTTCAGGTTTTGCAAAGTCTCCCTCGAGTTACCAGATCCTGGGAGTTCTTCAAGTTTAATTTATCTGTGTTGGCTTCGTTGTCAGAGGGATTCTTCCTCTCTGCTCCACTCTTGTGAGACCCCCAGAGTAATTTATCCAGGTCTGAGGTTCTCAACATAAGAAAGACATGAACTTGTTGATGTGAGTCCAGAGGAGGACATGAAGATGCTCTGGGGTCTGGGGCCCTCTGCTCTGGAGAACAGCTGGGAGAGCTGGGAATGTCCAGCCTGGAGAAGGGAAGGCTCCAGGGAGACTTTAGAGCCCTTCTAGTGCCTAAAGGGCTCCAGGAGAGCTGGAGGGGAACTTTGGACAAGGCATGGAGGGCCAGGGTGAGGGGGAATGGCTTTAAACTGAAGTAGGAGAAATTTAGATTAGAGATTAGGAAGAAATTCTTCCCTGTGAGGGTGGCGAGGCCCTGGCACAGGTTGCTCAGAGAAGCTATGGCTGCCCCATCCCTGGAAGTGTCCAAGGCCAGGCTGGACAGGGCTTGGAGCAACCTGGGATAGTGGAAGGTGTCCCTACCCATGGCAGGGAGGGCAGACTTAGATTTCCATCCCAAACTATCCTATGTTTTGGGGCTTTTGTTGATTTTTGTTTTTTTTGTTTGTTTGTTTGTTTTCTGTTTGTCTGTTTTTTGTTTTGTGGGTTTTGTAGGTGTTAATAACTTTTGAGCCCTTAACTTTCAGAGCCATCTGTTGAGCTTGAAGAGTCTTCTGTGCACCCATCAGGCACTGTTAGCTCTTGTACCTGTTTTTGGTAATTAAATAAGCACTGAAGGAAGGCTGTGCACACTCTTGCAAACCACTGTCTGTAGCACACAGCATATCTTGTTCTTGTATTCTTACTTGGACCAGCATGGAGAGAAACACCTTGAGGGTTTATCTCTGTTCTCTTTATTCCTCTATATTTATAAATATATACATGACTGGGAAGACAGAAAGAAAAAGGAGTTTTGCAAGGGAGTGAGCTAAATCAGAGTAACAATACCAGGGAGGAACACGAGCAGAAGCAGCAAGGGTCAGCCTGCCTTAATGAAATTACACCGTTTGAGGTTGTTATTTTAAGAGCTTTTCCATCTCGCTGTACCTGAGCACCGGAGTCATGCTGTTAAATCCGGGAGGCTGAATTGCTTCAGTGTGCTCTGGGACAATGTCCTGATACAGGAGGGAGGCTCTAATGGCTCAGGTTAACTCATGCCAGCAGCTGCTGTTATGTTTGACAGCTGAAGTGCTGTTCCCTGAGCTCTTCCTTCCCTTGGATGGGGAAATATCAGCAGCAGTGGGTCTGTGGTGGGGATGTGCTGATTATTGCCATGTTTTAAACAGGGGCTGTTGTGTGTCTGGACATGAACCTGTGTGTGCCCAGGTGGGGGAGAAGGCCAAGAGAAAGAGAAAGGACACTCTTTCTCTGGCTTGTAAGAAAGAGTGTGGCCAGCAGGACCAGGGCGGGGATTGTCCATCTGTGCTGGACACTGGTGAGGCCACACCTCGAGTGCTGCGTCTCCTCATTTCAAGAAAGACATTGAGGGGCTGGAGCCTGTCCAGAGATGGAATTGGAGCTGGGGAAGGGTGTAAAGAATAAAGCCTATGAGGAACAGCTGAGGGAACTGTGGGGCTCAGCCTGGAGGAAAGGAGGGTCAAAGGTGATTTTCTGGCTCCCCACACCTCCCTGACAGGAGGTTGTAGCCAGGTGGGGGTTGGCCTCTTCTCTCAGGGAACAAGGGACAGGACAAGAGGAAAGGGCCTCAAGCTACACCAGGGAAGGTTCAGGTTGGACATCAGGAGGAATTTCTTCACAGAAAAGGTTGTGCTTTGGAACCATTGGAAGAGGCTGCTCAGGGGAGTGAAAGGGTCCCCATCCCTGGAGGTGTCCAAGAAACAACTGGATATGGCACTCAGTGCTCAGTTTGACAAGATGGAGATCAGTCAAAGATGGGACCTGATGATCTTAGAGGTCTTTTCCAACCTAAATGATTCTGTGAATTAAATTGTTCATAAAGTGCTTAGTTAAATTGCTGCTATTTTTTTCCTTCCCCCCCCCATTCTTTTTTCTCTCTGAGTAAGTGATGGTTTCGAACAAGTGCACTTGAATTTGGTTGCCATGGCGTGTGCCTGAAGTCTGGTACAGCTCCTAGAAAGCGTAGCCTTGACTTTAAGAATGGATGTCACAGCTGAGATCCTGGACAGCTGATCACAGCCCTCATCTGCCTGAAGCATCTCTGGGAGCAGGATGCTCTCCTGAGGATACGGTGCACTCCATAATGGGATAAAAGGATAGCTCTGTGCCTTTCTGAGGGAAGCCAACATCTCTATCGCTGTGTAATGCCTTCCTCAAGATAAATGCCATGGAAAGCCTGCAACGCTGGACAAATTTGCTCTGCCATATGCTTGTGGAGGAGTGTTTTTCTGAAGCTTTTCTGTATGGCTGGTAATCATAGATTGGTTTAGAGAGACATTTCTGAAAGTGTGAAGGGAAAGGAAGGGCAGCATGGTAATTTGAATTAATTGTAGTGTTTATCAAGTCAACATCCAGTGGAGACAAATCATTATGTAGCCTCTTATTTTGCTTGTAAAAAGCATAATAAGCGAGTAATGAATCCAAGGTCAGATTGAAAAAAAAGGGATACACCTCCAATGTCTAAAACATTATAAGTTCTTATCTCATAACATGTGAAATGGCTTTGGAAGCAGCCCATAGTGGGGTGGGTTTTGCTTGTTTGCTTGTTTTTCCCTTTTAATCTGCAAATAGATGCGTGGAGATAGCTCTTTGTGCTGCACAGAGCTGAGAACAGCCAACGAAGACAAAAATTCTGGTCTAGCACATTCATTAGGAGAAATTTCTTCACTGAAAGAGCTGCCAAGCATTGGAACAGTCCGCCCAGGGCAGTGATGGAGTCACCATCCCTGGAGGGATTTAAAAGATGTGTAGATGTGGCACTTGGGGACATGGGTTAGTGGTGGCCTAGAGGTGCTGGGGGAAGGGTTAGACTCAATGATCTTAGAGGGCTTTTCCAACCTAAAAAAATTCCATGATCCTGTGATTGCTGTGGTAGGAATTCCTGTTTTAAGACCTTTGGCTCCTTTACTGGGGGTGGGGAGAAGAACAAAGCTGCAGAGCCTTGAGCAAGAAATCTGAGAGCCGTGACCTGGCCCTTCATCCATCCCCTGGGTTCAGCCCACTGTGACTTTTAACATCAAATCCAGAGCTACCAAACAGTGCCTGATGCACACCCTGAAACAAAAGGGTTGAGTTGCTGGTGTTCAGTCACATCCTTCTCCAAAAGTCCTGCCAGGACTGATGGGATAATCAGCAGCTTAAAGGACTGCTCTGTTTCCCTCTGCTCCATCACCTGCAGGACCACAACATGCAGAAAGTCAATCCCCATGTCCTGTACATGTGAACTGCCCCCTCATCCTCGGGGCGCTGAGCTCTGTCAGTCTGGGTGTTGGAAATTGGAACGTGTAGATTTAGGAGCAGGAAACTGGGAACTTTTTTGGCTGATCTGAAATGAAAAAGTGGATATTTCACCCCTGTGACACATGATGGAGTATCTTTTGGTATCTAGAGACAGCCCTGTCAGGGGACTAGGCTGTTAATTTATTACGTGAATGATGGTGGTATCAGGCTGTGCTTATCCGAGTTAAGCCTATTTTAATGATCAAAATCTTGAACTTGGAATTTAGGGAACAATTTTGGACTAAATTAAGCAAAGGGACTATCTCTCTTTCGTATAGAATTTGTAGAATCAGCATTGATTAATTGGAGTTGCAGTAATTACCTACTGATTAAAGTCAGTTGGGTTTTGGTGGTTTATTTTGGTTTGGATTTTTTTTCTTTTTGTTTTTCTTTTTTTTTTTTTTCCTCCTAAATAACTTTATTATATCTTCCATGAGGATTTAAAAACAAAAAATAAAAATAAGACAGGTGGAGAGCCTTTGGTTTCCACCTCATCAAAAAGAAACGTAAGTTTTGGTGACAGAAGATCTGTAAATATTTTATAGAATTCAGCCGGGAATCCATCTGGACCAGATTTCTTTTTTTAGCCTTTCATTCTTTCATAATTTGTCTTAATTTTATCTGCAGAGAGAAGCTATCTCAACTTTTTGAATTGAGTATTTGAAAATGGATTTTAAAACGTTTCCCTGCAAAATAATGGCCTGGCAGAGGCAGGTGTTTCCTTTGAGTAATTTAAAGTGGGACTACCCCTCCCTCCTGGGGCTGCACGTCCCCTGCTTTTGCATTGAAACAATTTATTCTGAAACATCTGCAATGTGTACAGTGCCTGGCAAAATTTAATTGATGCAGTAGTTTATGATACCTGCCTGAAATAACAGCAATGCCTTCTGATTTTTATGGGCATGTAATCATTAGGGGCCAGATTCTCATACCTTTCATGGAAAATATTTTAATCCTTGGATTAAGGCAGCACGAAGAAGGAGGCACTACTCGATTTGATTAAATATTTCTGGTCTTGTTGTGGAACTCATTAGACACAACTCCCTGCACCCTCCCAGTGCTCCCATGATCTTAATTGCCTGAATTGTTTGTGGTTTTATTTGACCTTAAACTATTTCTTTTATGCTCCAGTTGCAGTGTTTTTATTTGCCTCTTAACAGCAAAATTGGGGTTTGATTTGAAAGGTACAACAGATAAGCTTTTCTATCTTCTCTAAATTTAAAGACAGTTTTCATTTTTACATAGCTGATGTGTCTTTTGAGCATTGTTTTTTTCAAGTTAAATATGACTTAATCAGGTTATTTACCAAGGGGAATGCAAATCATGGAATGATTTGGGTTAAAAAACCTTAAAACTCATCCAGTTCCACCTCCCCTGCCACAGAAAGGGACACCTTCCACTGGACCAGGTTTCTCAGAGCTCCATCCAACCTGACCTTGAACACTTCCAGGGGTGGGACACCCACAGCTTTTCTGGGCAGCCTTTTCCAGTGCCTCACCACCCTCACAAGGAAGAATTTCTTCCTAATATCCAATCTAAACCTGCCTTCTTTCAGTCTGAAGCCATTACCCCTTCATTCTATCACCACATGTCCTTTAAAGATGTTGAAGAGGAGCCGTGGGCTTGTGAGTGGTTTTGGAAACAGAGAGATGTCCTTGGACTTTCTGTGATGCATCTTCAGAAGAGCTTTGTGTGCTCAGGGATTCAGCAGCCACCACATCCCCTCCCCTCCAGCTCTCCCAGACCCCTTAGATCCTCCAGTGAGATAAGAGGGGAAGGAAAAACCTCTGGAAAGGGCAAAAACTCCTCCAACTTTTGTCCAATTAATTTTTGCACAGGGCTTATTTCATTGCCCTTGTCACTTTATTTTTTGGGGGAGTGGTGGTGGTGACAAATCTCAGTTCACCCTTTCTTTTTTGGACATTCCCCTTCCTGCAAAAGGTTTTCCATGATTTTCACCTCATCCTTGAATTTTCAGTTTCATTTGCCCCATCAAAACACTTTTTTGCTGTCACTGGCACCTTACAGCTGTAATTTCCATGGATTATTTTGTGTCTGTGCAGGTTTGGAAGGCTTCCCAAAGCTTTGAATGTAACACAAGCAAACGGTGCAATAGAACATTTGAAATACAAGTTCTTTTGGTCCATGTCCCAACTCCATTACAGAGATCTCCTTCCTTTTATGTTTTGGTTATTTTCAGAATGGTGCTTTCTTCAGGCTGAAAAAGGTTTCTGAGGCAAAAAAAAATACAAGCTAAAAACCTGGCTGATGGCTACAAAGGGCAAGAGGAAACAATTCTCAAATGTGGATCCCACTGTTTACATGGAGTCAAGTCAATAAAAAACGCCCACCAAGCAATAAAATAATGGGACCAGTGAGATTATACAAGCTTGGGTAGAGAATAAAAAAAATCGAATGTGGGAGTCTGTGTTTCTACACAATATTGCATCTCTGTGTAACAATGCTGGAATGGGAATTCCTGGGTGGTGGAAGTGCTGTGGGCATTGCTGTCACCGGCTGAGAGCAGATGGAGCAGAACAGGGTCTGTCTCTCACCTCACCTTACCGGGACCGAAACATTTTTATACCATATAACCACCTTAATTTGCATTCATGTCTAACAGGGATGCAATTATACAACATAATTGCAATGTTTCTGTGCAGAGCAGTAAAAGGAAGCACAACACAGATGCATCTTTTGCACTCTCTTCATCAAGTGTGAACTTGGCACCTGTTAGTTCCTGGTGCCCGTTCCTGACTTTAGTCTCCCAAGTGTGTTTACCTTCATAAATTCAGTGATTTATTTAGATTTGATCCTGCCTGGATGCAGGAGGATGCTCAGCCACGAGCTCTTGGTATGTGATATACCTCTGTTAAAGCTCTTGCCTTGTCCTTTATCCTTTCTCTCCTCCCTTGGGTGATGCAGATCAGGTTATCGTCAAACCTGGCTCTTAGGGCTGGGTCTAACATTGTTTATAAATCCAAGTTACTGGGGTTGAGCGGAGCCATCCTCCCCATGACCATGGAAAGAGGTAAGAGAGAGCAGCTGACCAGAAGAGGCGAATTTCAAGGAGCCTGGCAGCTCTTGAACTGTCTGGTTTTGTGCTTTCCTGAAGGATTTCCTTCCAGAATTGTCATGGTGAGAGATGAACTGGGTCAGGACAGATGTGTCCATGCAAAATGAACCAAATCCAGGCTATTTTGTGAAGAGCATGAGAAAAGGACAAACAGGGCAAGGCTCCTCCCAATGTTTTCCCACGTTCTTCAGTCGGAAGTGGTTCTTTTAATACCACACAATGTGTTTTTGTTCTTCCTTTCCCCCCTCCTTCTTCTTTTCATAGTCCCATTGCATTTTTAAGCCTGTGTAAGGTTTCAGGATGCACAACAGACTGTGGCATGAAGTTCTTTACTTAGACATTACATGGAGGGGTATTTTCTTTTTTCTTTCTTTCTTTCTTTCTTTCTTTCTTTCTTTCTTTCTTTCTTTCTTTCTTTCTTTTCTTTCTTTCTTTCTTTTCTTTCTTTCTTTCTTTCTTTCTTTCTTTCTTTCTCTCTCCCTCCCTTCCTCCCTCCCTCCCTTCCTCCCTCCCTCCCTCCCTTCCTTCCTTCCTTCCTTCCTTCCTTCCTTCCTTCCTTCCTTCCTTCCTTCCTTCCTTCCTTCCTTCCTTCCTTCCTTCCTTCCTGTCCCCTCCTGAATTTGCTTCATTACCCCCCAGTTCTTGCACTGGGAAAAAAGAAGGGGAGGTTTGCCTTTTCCAGATGACTCTGGAATTCATGGGGTGTTATTTTCTGGGCTCTTCCCCCACTCCAGCAGTCTTTTCCAGTCTGATGAGACGTTACAATTTTAGTTCTTCTACTCTATTGGGAAGAAAGTGGTAGAACTGGATAAAGCATTGAAAAGACTGCTGAAAATGATAACTGTAAAGGTAAATTTTAAGGGATTTTTTTTAATCTGTTTTATGTCTGTGCTTCCCAGGAGCTGCAGACTTCCTCCACTCCCTCTTTCTACTGAAAAGTAGGCACCTCCTGTGTGTTTTGACTTGCTCTCCACTCTTCACAGGCTCTACTGAATTAAGTCTCTACTAGTAGCTATGGGTGCACACTGAGAAGTGAGGGTTGGTCTCTTCTCCCACTTAACAAGCGATAGGAAAAGAGGAACCAACCTCAAGTTGCGCCAGGGGAGGTTTAAATTGGAAATTAGGGAAAATTTCTTCACTAAAAGGCTTGTCAAGCATTGCAAGAGGTTTTCCAGAGAAGTGGTGGAGTCACCATTCCTGAAGGAATTTAAAAAATGTCTAGCTGTGTCACCAGAGGACACAATTTCGTGGTGGGCTTGGCAGTGTCTCATTGATGGTTGGACTCAATGATCTCAAAGGTCTTCTCCAACCCAAACATTCCATGGTTTAGGTGCCTTAATTTGCATCTGGTTCCCACTCTTCTGCCACCACAGAAGGCTGAGCATCCCCAGTCAGGTCTACCAACCCCACCCAGGCCTCGCAGGGCATCTGAGGTGGTGCTTGGCACCAACATTTCAACAAATGCACGCCACACTGTCAGTCCTGTCTTCACCAGGGTCTCACATACAGTTCATTGTATAAAAAATGCAACCTCTTTCTTGGTGGAAAAAAAAAACCAGTCTGCATTTTTAATAAGGGCAACTCTTTTCCCTTGTGCAGGGTTTGCCACTCAGCTCTTTTGCTTTGGCTCGCTCGGGGCTTGGCATTCCTCTCGAGTGAGGCGGAGCTGCTTTTCCTCCCTGATATTTGCTCTTGGTTCCCTTTGGTGCCGTCATGTGCTACATGAGCCCATCAGCAGGAGGGAGGAGCTCTGCAATGCCCTGGGAAATGGGCTGAAATTGAGCTTTTTAGGGTCTCTGGTTCACAATGGATCGGAGGCTGTGTCAGAGCAGACCTGACTGACACAGTTTTCTCAGCATGAGGGTGGAGGTACCCCAAAATATCTCTCATTAGGGTGAAAGAAAGATGGGAAGAGGATGAATTTAGCTTTCCACAGGCTGCCTCAGGCTCATAGCTGCCTCTGCTGTCTCCTTGGCAAATGTTTTGTGAGTGGAGCTGGTCTGGAGAAGACGAGCTCCTTTGACAGCACACATTTACACGTCCAGATGCTCTCTGTTCGCTGTCTTGTTGTCCTTGCCTGTAAAGCCTTCAAAGGAGGTGAAATCTCTTTTCTCCTGCTGTGCTAATCCTGTGCTCCCCTGCCACGCTCTGCTGCCGGCAGGAGATGTGGCAGGAGGCTCTGCTCCATCGTGGAGCATCCCCGGCTAATGAGGGTTGTGTTTTCTGAGGATTTGCTGCTGTGTTTTTCTGCTTCGTCCCTCTGGTGAATGTCGAGGGTGAAAAACATCTCTATTGCTCCTTCCTCTCCAGTTAATATTCATCCTGTTGCCTTGTTGCAAGCAATCCCAGCAATTCCTTGCCTTCCTGTGACTTTGCTTCTACTCTGGAGCAACCCTTACTTTAAAAACATTTTTTTAAAAAATATTTTTCATTTGAGGAGGGGGAAAGTTGAAATAATCATGGTGCTCACCTTCCCTCCTGGCTTAGGAAGGTGTTGTTTAAAAACACAGGCAGAAATCCTTCTGTGAACAGCAGATTGGTGGGATATTAAGAACCACTTGAAACAATTAAGGGATCGACTATGTTCTCGTTCAGTGAGGGGTTGTGGCAAAGGTGAATGAGTTGGAAAATTGACCGTGGTTGTTTTTCCTCAAATATGTACAGTGGCAGGTTCAATGGAAGTTTTTCTAGCAAATTCACTTTAATCTGACTGGAAAATTGGCTCACAGCCACTGCTGACTCTGGGCTGTGATTCATGAAAATTTCTTCACCGACAATGTGGTTAGGCCCTGGAACAGGCTGCTCAGGGAGGTGGAGTAATCACCATCCATGGAAGTGCTCAAAAGTCTTGTGGAAGTGGCCCCGGGGGATTTGGTGGCTGTGAACGCGGTGGTGTTGGCTTAATGTTGGACTCAATAATCTTAGAAGTCTTTTCCAACCTTAAAGATTCCATGATTCTGTGATCTGCTGAGTCAGATTTACACTAGACTTTACTGACTTCCATCTTCTCCCACGGCCTTGGTAGGAAACCTGAAATGAAGATACCAGGCTGTTTTGTGTTCCTTGATGAACCACAACCAAAGGTAGAAGTGGATTCTTTATTTCCCAGTGTGCACTGTGTCCTCACCAGACAATACTGCTTCTCATTTGCCCCTCTGCAAAATTTATTTATAATGTGACTGGTGTAGGTGAGAGCATATTCTGATTGTGTGTGTTGAATAACAATATTTCTGCTTTGGGAAGTGGAAACGAGTTATGTTTGGTTATAGGGGAGCAGGATCATGGGATTTAGGAATCTATTACTTCATTAATTCACCCATTTTGCCCTGCATCTTCCTCCCCTAAGCAATTGCAGCACTGTCTATCAAGATGTTCCCACGGACTCGGGATTTGTTGCCATCCTCAGATGCATTTTTCATTATTCTGTTGAAATCCAATATAAATTTATAAATGCCATTTCTAATTTTGTTAAGCTGACCTAGTGTGGTGCAGTTGGTCTCTGTCCATTCGTGCGTGTACATCTTTTATAATTAATAAGTTTACTCGAACGTCAGAGTAGCAAACTAGACACCAGTTCCCTCTTTCCTGTGTTCCTTCTCCCTGTTTTTTATTACAGCAAATAGACATTAATATTCATCTTTCGTAACCAGTGAAAAGGCAGATGAAACCTGGATTTTGAACTGACTGGAAATTTAATTTTGCTGTTCACTGAAATATGTAATACTTCTGTGTTTGTCTAGCATATGGATAGATTAAGACTGCTCTACATGCAAGGTTCACAAAAAGTAGACAACATGGCACAAAACAGCAAATAGGGGAAGGCAATACAGGTAAAAAATAGAAAGAAAACCCCTGAGGTAGAAGCAACAGAGTTTTGGAGCATTTGTACTTGGGCAATTCAGGTTGGAAGCTGCCTAGATCATCTTCTGCAGGAGCCAGAAGAAATGTTTAACTGTTATATTGATATCGGTTGAAATAATAGGAAGGGTGACATCATATCTTGATCAAAATGAGCTCAGAGTGACCTGGCATTAAGTCATGTAAGCACTGCCATGATATGTCCTGGAACAGCAGAAAACATTACACACAGCTCAGTGCCCAAAAGATCTTTGGTCTCCCAATGACTCAGGAGTCTCCTTTTCTCCTGATCTGAATTCCTCAGTATCAGAGAATCCTGATGGCTTCTCTGCAAGTAAAGATATTTGGGTCCTGAGGGCTGGCCTTGCTTGTGCCATCACTGTCATTTATCACCCTCAGCTGCTGCTTTGGGGAACCAAATTGTCTCGGGGTGTGCTGCCTCATGCTTTGAGGATGGAAGGCATCCATCTTTCCATGGCATCTGTGATCCTTTTGATGGAAGACTTTTTCTAGCAGGTAGTTTTGCTCTCAAGAAGTTTATACAGCTCAAATGGGGGGAGAGTCGATGAATCTGAGATTCCCAAGCTACACAAAACATATCCAGCCCTTCTTCTTGGCATTTGCCTAAGGCCAGCCTGTCTCAGGTGCCACGTAGCAGGATTTGAAGGCTGTCTTCTGCTCTCTTGTTAGAAGACGTGCAGTCAGGTGGATGTGGAAGAACAGTCTGTTTATTGAAGTGGCAGCTGGGACTGACATGAAAGGAACACAATCAGCTTCCAGATTGCTTTCCTCACCTCTGTTCTTCGTGTCTGATGTGCAGGCGTTGGGATAATGTGAAATGTATACAGACAACTTGCATCCATCCCTTCCCATCTCTGGTGTTTGTGGTTTCCTTCTCCTTTATGCTGCCTGTCAGTCCATCAGATCTGAAGCCCTCCAACATCAACAGGAGGTCCTGGGTGGAGGCTTCATGAGCTTGGTAGGGATGGAGGAGCCTTTTGATGAACAAGAAAGGGTCTGGTCTACCTAAGGACTGCTGCTAGAGCTGCAAATCGTGGGGATGACTGAGTGATGAAAGAAGGGGTTAGATGGGAGCTGTTCCTGTTGGCTTTGCTGAGCTGGATGAAAAATAAGATTGAGCAAAGGCTGCAATCAGATGTGCTGAGAGCAGCCAGAGCTCTTGGTGTCAGCTCAATTAGAGGCACAGTGAACCAGCTGTCTCTCTTTGTGGCTCGGTGTATATCTCCATAAAATGTCATGGATGTCTTATCACGCTGTCTCTGATTTCGCAGCCTGTCCTGATCCTATCTGTTCCTGGGACAAAATGCTCTGCTCCTGGAGGCATCTCCAGTGGAAGCTATTCCGCAGGGAAGAGAAACCAAATCCATTAGGAAGTGATCAGATGCTTTTTTAAATAAGAGGTTTGATGAGGAAGAATGCAAAAAGAGAATTTTTATCATCGTTTCTTAGCAAATCTCAAGAAGAGCAGGAACAGCTCATTTCTGAGATAATCTCTGCTGGTTTTGCTTTGCACCAACTTCACGATGCCTTCGGGCTGTGGGCGTTCACTTTGCTCTGTCGTGCACTTCACTGGAGGAGGGGAGACGAGCATGGTTCAGAGGGTTGAGTCAGGCTGTTTACAGTCAGCAGTGATGTCACACCACTCAAGTACCACTGAAGTGTCTCTAGAAGCTTCTGGAAGTCTGTTTAATTTGTACAAGATTATAGATGTAATGCCCTGGGGGTTTTGCGGATGTTTTTGTTGTCATATTTTGTGTCTTGTCAACCTCGGCTAGACAGTGAGGTCCTCAGGCTGTGGGGACAGAGATGATTTCACTCTCCAAGGTCCTTCCATCAGCTTTAGAACTCAGTTGGGAAGCAAAGTGGGAGGAAATATCTGTCCTGCTGCACCCCCAGCCCTGCTGCAGGCTGAACATTGCCCCCAGACCACCCTTCTGCCTGGAATTTCTGCAGCTCCTGAGCAGTGCTCTCCTCTCCTTGCCTGCCCAAAGCCACCCAGGAACATGACGTTAATATTACAAACTACACAAAAGATCCAGAAGGGAATAAATTACCTCAAAGGCCCAGACTGGAAAAGAAGAAAGTCATCTCCTCCAGCTACTCTGATTGACCTCTGACAGTTGTGTCATGAGGCACTCGGGGATTTGTGCAATGACACTAACTCGATGCTAAAGCCATTGAGTAAAAACCCAACAAAACAAAACAAGATGATTCAACAGTGGAGCTTGTTCATGAATTCAGGCTCTGTGAGAAAGAGGAAAGGGACATTTTTCCAGGTTAATTCCAGGTTTATTGAGTTTTAGTTTTAACAGTTGAGAAAAACCCTTAGAGAAGAAGCTGGAAAGCAGCACATCTGTGGTTCCTAGGCTCTCCCAACATCTCAGTTCATCTTTCCAGCTTTGGTTTAGAGCTATTCTCTTGTCTTACCCAACAGGAATGGAAAGAATGATTTTCTCCCTGTCTTTTAGCAGCAGCCTTGCAGAATTGAAGGATTAAATCTTCCCATCAATCTTCCCTTCTGTAGGAAAAGCAACCCCATATACTCAATCTTTCCCATCAGGTTATGTTTTCTTGACCTGTTGTCATTCTCCGAGTTCCCTCTAGACTCTCTCCAGTCTCTGACAAAAATCTTTGCTGGAGCTTGTTGCCTACAGCTGAGGACTCCACAGTGCAGGGTCAAGCAAGAGGTTTGCTTTCCTTGTCGAGAAGATTGTAATCCTATTTATACATCCCGTGATGATGCCTGCCACTGTTACAGGAAATGTCACTGCAGATCCGTGTTCAGCTTGAGGTCTGTGGCATCCGTCCATCCCTTTCTGCAGCACTGGCCAGCAGCTCCCCATCCTCTGTTGGTGCTCTTGTTTGCTCTTTCTAAATTCAGGCCCCTGCAGTTGACCTGGATTAAGCAGTGCCTTATTTTCTTTGTTGAACATCACTTTTGGTTTGTTAAGATTGCTCTGGAGGCTGGAGCTGTCCTCTCACTCTGCTGCTGGGTGCTGTGTGTGTGTTTGATGAGGATAATTCCTGTTCCATCACCCAGCTCACTGCTCAAAATACACATGGGGAGTGCAGAGCTTGGTGTACACCTCACAGATTGATTTTTGGCTGTGGCAGCAGTCCACTGGGAGCATTTAATGGCTTTAAACTGAAAGAGAATAGGTTTAAATTAGGTATTAGAAAGAAATTCTTCCCTGTGAGGGTGGGGAGGCCCTGGCACAGGTTGCCCAGAGAAGCTGTGGCTGCTTCATCCCTGGAAGCATCCAAGGACAGGTTGGATGAGGCTTGGAGCAACCTGGGATAGTGGAAGGTGTCCCTGCCCTTGGCAAGAGGTTGGAACTAGAGGATTTTTAGGGCCCTTCCAACAGAAACCATTCTATGATTCTGTGATTTTTCTAATTTAAAAAATAAAAATTTCACTGCACTTCCAATCCATTTCTTTGGCCATGCAAACATGAGAGCATAACAGGGTAATATCAGCTGTTTCTCTGCTAACTCCACTCCTCTGCTAACTTCTATAAAGAGTTGAAGGTTGGTTTGATAAGACTTCTTGCCAGCTGCATAATGGCTGTAATTCTGGTTTTCACCGTCACATGTTTCAGTGGCTTTATTCCAGTGTTTTAACAGGAAATGGAAAAAAAAACAATTGGTGGGTTTGCAATTTTCTTTCTCTTTTCTCCACCTGTTTAGTAAACAGGCACAGTAAGTGTCCTCCAGTCTGCCAAGAGGACCATGAAAGGCTCTCATGCTGTTTCAGGCATCACAGGAGGAAAATTGCAGAATCCCAGAGGGAGAGAAGAACCTCTGGAGGTCATCTTGTCCAAGCCCCTCCTGAGAGCAGGGTCACCTGGGGCAGATTTCTCAGGCACACGATCAGTGAGGGCTTGAATATCTCCAAGGATGGGGACTCCACCATCTCTCCGGCAACCCATGCTGATATTTGATGACTCTCACCATGAAAAAAGCCCCACAAACTGAGCAAAAATGCCACTCCAACCCCCCAAAAAGCAGTGTTTGGGGTTTTTTTTAAGTGGAATTTCCTGTATTTCAGTCCCTTGCCTCTTGTCCTGTCACTGAGCACCACCAGGAAGGGTCTGGCTCCAATGTATTTGCTTCTTTCCATCAGATATTTATACACCTTAATACCACCACATCCTTCTCCTCTCCTGGGTGAACCGTCCCAGCTCCCTCAAGCTCTCCTTATACAGGAGATGCTCCCATCCCTTCATCATCTTTATGATCCTTCACTGGATTCTCTCCAGTATATCCATGTCTAACTTCCTTTCCCAGTTTTTTTCCAGTGTGCTCATGTCTTTCTCAGCCAAACTTAACTTTAAATACATATAATTTGTCCAAAGTGCTGTTGTGGTTTAATTCCAGCTGGTAAATAAGCTCCCTGCAGCCACTCCCTCACCATCCCCAGCAGGTTGGTGGAAAAGAAGTGGATGAGTAAAAATGAGACAGCTCGTGGGTTGAGATAAGAACAGTTTAATGGTTGAGATGTAATATAATAATAACAATAATAATAATAATAATAATAATAATAGTACTAAACAACCTATTTTTTCCATGCTGAAATCTCACCTTTCATTTCCATTACTAATGCTGCCCATCTGAGTGTCTCTAAATGGAGAATGAATGGGTGTAGAACTCTTAAATAATTTTGCCTTCTTGGTTTTACCTGCCAGTGTATTTCCCCATCCAAGCAGTATGGACCAACTCTTTCCTTGAGATCCTGCATCCTGCTATTCTAGTCATGGCATGATTGACGTCTACAGGATATACAAAGCAAGAAGTAGTTGCATTCGTTAACATACAAATTCATGCCCCTGGCAGAATGGATGTCCTTTTAGTCTGGCTTGAATGTGGTTATTCTTTTATTTGTATTTTAGGTGATGAGGATAAAGCCGTAATAAGATCTTTTTTTCTTCTTTTTTTTTTTCCTCTGTCTAGTACCTTAGGAAATGCTTGTTCCAATTTGTACAAACTGCCTTCACAGTAAATTGGACAAGTGTCCCCGAGGAGCAGTAGACAAAAGACTTGGGAAGTGCCATGGGGATGGGGAGGGAAATGCTTTTATTGCCAATCAAATTAAAGGCATTTAGATCTGCTCTTAAATTTTCCTGTAAATATATTACTGTGGGGTAGGAATGTGGCTCCAGAGCTGTGTGAATAAGGGACATTTCAATAACTTGCTAGGATGGGGTGGGAGGTAGCTGCTGCTAAAAAGGTTGGTTAAGCTACAACAAAATATTTCATTTTCAATTTTTCCTGCCTTACAAGGAGAAAAAAGCTTTAAAATGGAAACACGTTCTGAAAATGATAAATCAACATGAAACACTTGGAGTACTCTAAAATCCCTCCTTCTCTCCCCCTTTCACACCACTCTGTTGGAGAAAAAATAGACACATTCACTGTTTGCCAAAACAACACTTGCCCAGTTGTAATCAAGTCATTTTACAGCAGGGTGTAGACTTTCACTCCATGTTTGTTGTCTGTGGCCTTGGGGAATTCGTGGCAGGAAATGTTTCCACTTGCTTATCTCCAAAGGGAAAGGGTGGATCAGGAACAATCTCTGTGTTTTCAAGCTGTTTGGTTGTCCCAAATCTCTGCTTGCAGTGGTCTTAAACTGTGGGAGATAAAGAAAATAAGATAATTCCTTTCCCCTGCCAGAGACTTTCTTGTAACCATCTCCCATGCGCCCATATTTTTCCTGGCAAGAGTTTTGCTGGACCTTGGGTTGCATTTTGTGATGAAGGTTGTGTTGGTAGTCCTGAGCTCACCTGAGACCCGGGAGAGGTGAGGTTTGTTCCCAAGTCCATCACAGACTCCCCACACGAATCTTCAACTGATTCTTGTGATGTTCAGAGATTGTGATCAAGAATTTCCACCAAGACATCACAGAATCATAGAATGGTTCGGGTTGGAAGGGACCTCCAGGATCATCTAGTTCCAACCCCACCTGCCATGGACAGGGACACCTTCCACTGTCCCAGGTTGCTTCAAGCCCCACCCAACCTGACCTTGAGCACTTCCAAGGATGGGAGAGCCACAAATTGTTTGGGAAACCTGTGCCAGTGACTTGTTACTCTCTGAATACAGAATTTCTTCCAAACAGCCAATCTAAACCCACCCTCTCTCTGACTGCTCAGGCTCTCACAGCTTGGCTGCCATAATCCTGGACTGAAGGCTTTTTCCCCCAAAATGAAGGATTTCTGGCCTGGGGGCACCTGTGGCCTCGAATGCCAATTATGTGCGTACGTGGTACACTGAGGCTGGCTGGGGAAGCTGCACTCTGGATTTTCTGCACTTTTAATGGATTTAGCTCCCAACCATTGCCCTCTCAAGGCAGTAGCACTTTCATCCTCTTTCATGTGTCTGGCCCAATTAAGGGAGGGTGGTGAGTGATTTCTTTTAGTCCTGGAGTTTCGCTGTCTAGTGAATCTCAGTGCTGATTTTTTTTTGCTTGGTTTTGAAACTCTGAAAGAAAAAAAGGAGAATGAAGTACAACAGGTGCTTGAGGCCTTTTGGCTGCTCCCAGTGCAATGCAGAACTGGGATTTTCTGGTGCTTTGCTTCCATAGAGGACAAACCAAAGGAATAGCTGCAAGTGCCAGTGTCACTGGAGCCCAAAAGAGACTTTAGCCCTTTCCTGAAATATCTGTCAATGCACACAGAAGGACATCACGTGCCACAGAAACTGGAAGCCATTTCCAGGTTTTTGCCTGTCAGAGGGAGAGTGGCTGGTCCAGGACATGAGAAATTTGAATATCCAAGGCCAGAATGAATGATCACAGCTCATGTCATCCAGCCTAACACTCCAACATCTTTCTCAGTACAAGAAAAACATTGACCTGTTGGAGCAGGACCAGAGGTGGCCACGAAAATTATCAGAGAGATGAACCAGCTCTGCTGTGAAGGAAGGCTGTACAGCTGGGGATGTTCCTGGAGAAGAGAAGGCTCTGGAGAGTCCTTAATGTGGACTTTCAATACTGAAAGGGACTTCCAAGAAAGGTGGGGGCAGACTTTTTAGCAGCACCTGTAGTGATAGGACAATAGGTTTACACTAAAAGAAAGTAGATACAGAATAATTATAATGAAGAATTTTATTTTATGGTGCGGTGAGTAAAAGACTGAACCAGGATGCTTCATCACTGGAAACATTTAAGGCCAGGGAGATTGGACTAGATGATCTTTAAAGGTCTCTGTCAACCCAAACTGCTCTGATTTTGCCACCACACCAAAGGTGTTGCAATGCTTGTTGGACTGTAACCGTTTTTTGTGATAGACACAGTAGTTTGGGGTGGTTTCTCATAGCCTTGGTGTAAGAAAGCAGCAGCTGGGTTTGCTCCTGTATCATGTCCCAACTCATGCAGCACCTTCTTCTCTTCTCTTCTCTTCTCTTCTCTTCTCTTCTCTTCTCTTCTCTTCTCTTCTCTTCTCTTCTCTTCTCTTCTCTTCTCTTCTCTTCTCTTCTCTTCTCCTCTCCTCTCCTCTCCTCTCCTCTCCTCTCCTCTCCTCTCCTCTCCTCTCCTCTCCTCTCCTCTCCTCTTCTCTTCCTTTGCTGCCATCATCTCCATGCCTTAGAGTTGAACTATTTTGAAATCAAAGCCCTGGGACACGGTTGACATGCTGGAGGATGTCTGGGGCCATGGTGAGACATTTCTGTGGATGAGGAGGTGGGAAGGAGGAAGAAGTTGTCTTCCTCAGAATGCTGCATTTATTTCATTCTGCTGCTGCTACCTCAGGCCTTGAGGGGTCTTTTTTTTGTTTCGCTTTGTT
The DNA here is from genome assembly GCA_036785705.1 of Acanthornis magna. Taxonomy (NCBI): domain Eukaryota; kingdom Metazoa; phylum Chordata; class Aves; order Passeriformes; family Acanthizidae; genus Acanthornis; species Acanthornis magna. The sequence continues at coordinate 13,312,696 of JAWUZG010000119.1, read as the reverse complement.
TTAGGGTCTTTTGTGTTAGTTTCTTTTTTTTTTGTAATTTTACTTTGGGGGGGGGATGTTTTTGTGGGAGTTTTTTGTGGTTTTCCTTGTTTGTTTTGTTTTAGGAATTTTTTTTGCTTGGGTTTTTTTGTTTGCTTTTTGGAATTTTTTTTGTTTTATGTTTGGGGTTTTTTGCTTTGTTTAGGCTTTTTGTCGGTTTTCGGGATTTTTCTGTTTGGGGGGTTTTGGTGGGTTTTTTGTTTTGTTTTGGGGTTTTTTTTGGTTTTTTGTTGTTTTTTTGTTTGGTTTGGTTTGGTTTGGTTGCTTGCTTTTTGGGGTTTTTGTTTGTTTGTTTGTTTGTTTGTTTGTTTTTTGGTATAGTTTGGTTTCATTTTTGGTTTTTTTTAACTGGCAAGGCAAAATAACTCTGGCTCCAATATTTCTGTGGGAGGCCCAGGAGCTTATAACAGCAAACTGTCCCTTTTGAGAGCTCATCAGGACTGCAGTGTGATGGATAGACTCCAGCCAGCTGTGTACTCGTAATGTTCCAGAAGACAGCATTACCTTTTTTTGATCGAGTGCTTAAGTTTTTGCCTTCCAGCTCAGGATCTCAAAGCACTTTGTGAACAGCGAGGAATTAAAAGTTGCCCTTTATCAGTGGAGAAAATAAGACACAGGGAGGTCAAGTGACTTGCTTGACCTCAAGATCATTTGTAGTCCAGAAGACCTGGATTTTAGTGCTTTTAATTTTTTTTTGCAGGTGGACATCCTGAAGTTTGGAGATTCCCGTGTATCTTTTATTTGCTGTTGTCCTCTTTTTTCTTAGACTATTGGGGTTTAACTGACTTTTAACAGGGCTGTGTCTGTCTTTTTCTCTGTTTTTTAGGCTTGAAGTGTAATCCCGCATCCATCACTATCCAGAAAATGTCTTATGGATCCATTGATGGGAGTGGATTTGGGAGCAGGAACCCATTTGGAGGCCCTTCAAGACAAGGCTATCAACCTCTCGGTGAAGTATTGATCCCTTGCTGTAATTTATTCCACCTGACTCCCTGAGGGCTGAAGTTTCACTTGCTCAGGTTCAGCGTGGCTGCTGTATAAATATCACACCCTCACCAGGGGTCATTTCTGACCCTGATTTTCAGAGGTGAAAAAACAAACGTGTTGAGTTTGATTTGTGTGATTGAGAGGCTCAACATCTCACCGTGCTAAGGATTTGAGGCTGCGACATGGGAGAGCAGCACTAATGAGGATTTTGGGGGAATTTTGGGGGACCAGAAGGAGAAATGCAGAATATTCTCTAACCTGGCTGGTGTTTTTTGTCATCTCCCCATCACCTTTACAAGAAGTTTGTCTCAGTGATTGTTCTAGGGCTGGCTGATGATGGGAGCAGGTGGAAAGATGTACAAAATGGGCTGTGCTCTCCCAGAGAATAACTTTGCTGTAGAAGCTGCTTGAATGTGGGAAACATTCTTGGATGTGGCACACAGGATCAAAAACTCAGGAAATGCTGAAACCATAAACAGTGACTTGCAAATGGCCATGGATTCTTTCTTTGTGTCATTTTTTAAAGCAGGGGCCAGACCAGCTGTGAGGCTGATCTGGGTTTATCTAATCTGGCTTTGAGCAAGTAATTTTATCTGGAATTTATCCTTCATTTTTTTCCTGGGTGTGGCTTGCCCTGGAAGGTGAGGCTGCAGTGGTTCTGAACACAACTGGGAGTTCAAACTTTGGCAGAAACCTCAGGAAAAGGGCTCTTGGAACTGGCAAAGAGCTCTGTTTTCCTTTTTTCACCAGGGAAGAACATCACCCGTCTATCTACTTGACTTTGATTTCAACTGGGCCATTCATTGACACAGCCTGATTTGGTGTTCATGTTTTTAGAGTTGCAAATGTTCTTTGGGAAACATTTCTTTATTTTGCAAATAGCTGTTCTTCCTGGATGAAAATATAAGAAAAAACCATAGAGGTTTCTCTTGGGTTTCTGTTTTCGTACAAATTTGGGGTTTAATTATGATTTTTTTTTTTTGAACAGGAAGAAGGTACTGAAGTAAGTATGAGTTGTCTGTTCAGTTGTAAAAAGTGATTTTTAGGCTATTCTACAAGGCAAAATTAAAGGCATAAAAGCAAGGAAGAATGGGATACTCGGGCCCAATCAAAGAAGCGTAAGAAAGGAGAATTGAAATGTGGACTAGAGAAATGATGATTCTCAGTGCATTGTAGTTTAGGTTAAAAAAAATGAGTATTTACTGTGCTGTGTGAAAAAAAATGCTGTTTTTAATGCAAATTCATAGAATAACTCAAGACACTTGAAATCTTTAAATATTTTAAGAGATCCCTCATTGCGCCCAGGTTGCTCATGGCTTGGCAGTTGGAGCTGTGACACTGAAGCCACCCTTAGTGGATGGCAAAGAAAAACTGGTGTGGAAAAATCCACTTTTTTGGAACAGCCAAGGATTATGGCTGGGAGTTGAGTGCTGGTTTCTCTTCCAGGCTCTTCCTGTCTGGTGACATTGCCATGGACACATCTCCACGGTCTTCCAGGGTGGATTTTCCCAGCCAGCCAAAATTGGGTGGTCCCTTAACTGAGCATCCTTGTGGAAAAGGTTGCAAGGGGAGGGACTTGTTTGCATTGGCCAAGGCACCTTGGAAAAGTTTCTTTTCTGTGTGTCTCAGTCAGAGGTGTTCAGTTCTTTCAGCCTTTAGAAAAGAAGCTTTAGGGGAGACATTTTCACTGTGTCCCAATGTTTAAAGGGTGAATACAAATAGGGTGAAGACTCCCTTTTCACATGGAAAAGACGAGGGGTAATGGGTGCAAGTCACTCCTGGGAAGACTCAGTTTTCAGAGACTCAGACAAGTGGAAATGTTTTTGCAATGAGAACAATCAGTCTTTAGAGTAATCTCCCCAGGGAATTGGTGGATTCCTGAACGCTGGACAATTTTAAAGTTCAGCTGGATGGGGTTCTGGGCTATTTTGTCTAGGAAAGGTTGGATCAGAAGATCCTTGAGGTTCCCTTCCAACCTGACATTCTGTGATTCTGTTCTATGCTCCTCTGAGCCTGCGTCCTTTCACCGTTGAAGACTGACACATTGCATGCCTTTTGTCGTAGTATCCCCAAATATTGCCATTAATTAAGTGTTAGGAGAGAGTAATGCAACACTAATTATCTGCCTCCTGCTTCTGGACGATGGATGACTGGTTTGCTAAGAAAAGCTGCCTTTGGTATTAGATCATGGAACAAAGGAGCGTGGCCTTCCCGTCAGCCTTCATGTGTCTGCTCTCAGCAGGGGCAGACCTTGATGGGAGTGTTCTGTGTGTGCTGTAAACCTGTCCCTCTCCTTATAGGTAATAAATAAATAAATAAAACCAGGTATCCCTGCAGGCAGTTAATGTCCAACTGTTGTCCAGCTGTTCAGTGGAAATATTCAGATATCCAACAGAAAACCCTTAGATGCTGCAACAATAAAAGTGATGGGTGTGGAACTGCTTCATCTGTAATACAGAGAGCAAAGGAAAGGGGGCTTAGGTTTTGTTTGGTGTTGTTTCATGGAGGGTGATATTACCGTGGGGGTTTCCTCTGTCCTGATGCCTCTGTTTGTCTTGGCTCTGTTTCTTCCGTGCCTGATCCAAATGTGCTGCCAGGATGGGAAAGTTTAATTACGTGAAGGTGATCGCCTTGCCTCGGGGCTGATGTGATGATGGATGGACTTACAGCTCATCCTCAGGCCGTGTGGAGGTTAACCTTCCTGACCAGCCTAATTAGAGAGATCCACAGACTTCATCTGCAGCAATCTGGGGAGGAATCCCAAGACAGCGGTTTTGGCAATTTGGCTTGCCTTGGACACCTTGGTGTCAGAAAACTGTAGTTCAAACCTTGGTGTTGATGATGGATATCCAGGATTTCTCAGGGAAAACAAAAACAAGTCTTGGGTTTGGTTGTTTTTTTTTTCCATTGTTTTTTAATATTGGCAGGTTTTGGGAGGAGAAAGAGAGAAGCTCAGCAGAACTCAGATATTCTGTAGCCTTAACCAAGGAGTGTCCCAAGCAGGATCAACAGGATTACCTGGGGTGGAGCTCTTTGGGGGTTTGGTGGTCCCACAGCCCCTGAAGGACAGCCAGGAGTGGCAAATGGGAGTTACAACCTCCTCCAACAACATCTGCTTTTCTTATCCTCACTCTGTTCCCCAAAATCAATGTAAAACCACATGCTCCCCTGTGTCCTTGTAGGATCTTCTCTGGGCTTCAGATGGGCATTGGTGTTGCATGGACAAATTGGAAAGAAGGTAGTAGAAAGTTATTGTTTGGGGTTTTTTTTCTTTTTGTTCTTAAGTTTAAACCTGAGAAATGGGAAAGATTGACTTCAAAATATTATTTTTTAAGTAACGTGACATGTCTAAGAGAAACGGAGACTAAACACCACACAGCAGGAGGAATTAAACCATGGATTCTTACTGTTTTGATGTGTGCAACCTGCACCCTCTACCATGTTCAACCTGTCTTCCCAAACATCATTTTGTGGGGAAAATGAACAAAACCTGCTTCACAATGGGAGGCATATAGGTCAGAGAATTTAAATAGCTTGGATTAAAATGCCACAAGCCAGGAAATTTTTAACACTGCTTTTATTAACCTTACTGTAACCTGGACGTTAAATGCCAGCTCTGAAAAGGTGAGGTTAATTTCATATTCCAGCAGTGCATTGCTTCCAGGTGAGCTCAAGGGACTGCTGGGCCAGTGCTTAATTTGACTGTGACTTCACTGAGACCATTTTCCCCTCAGTTTCTCCTGAAGATTTTGTGTGGGACTCTGGCCAGGGTTGTACTCAAGATACATCACACGTGAGTCTTTCTCCTGGGTGGATAAGGCTGGTTATCTTGTCACTGAACAAAATGAGATTGGTCCCTGCGAGTTGTCCTTGGCACAGTTCTCTGGGTATAAATCACCTAATTATCATTTCAATACTTAGCAACTGTTAAATGATTTTTTTCTAACATTTTTTTTCCTGGGATCAGGTCTATGATTTTCTTTGCCCTCCCCTCTCTACCACTCACCTGCCTCTGTGCTGCACCAACCAGTCCTTGGGTGGAAAGTCATGTGGCAGAGGTGGCAGTGCTGTCACTGACCTGTCATTTGAATTATTTAGGTGGGAAAAGACCTCTAAGATCCTCAAGTCCAACCATTAACCCAGCACTTCCAGATCCACACCAAACTCTGTTCCCAAGTGCCACATCTACATGTCTTTTAAATCCCAAATATCTGATCAAAACCTCCTCCTTATAGATGAACCATCCTTCTGCCCTCTCCAATCCTATTTTCTTCTTTTTCTACCAGTTTTGGAAAGTGATTTGTCCTTAAAAAAACACCATGGTTTCCTTAAACTTTGGCAGAGTCACAGAGCTCCTTGGAGGGAGGTGTTCCCATCGTTGTGACCCTTTTGGTGGGCTGGGGGTGGCAGGAGCTCTGTTCTGAGCACCAAACTCCCTCCAAAGCTCAGGTACAAACCATCACCATGGCCTGGCCACCATGGGACCTCACTGCAGCCCCTGGGTTTGGTGACAAACCATGGGAAGGAATCCCCTGCCAGCTGCACATCTCCATCCTGCAAAGTGCTGCAGCACAGAGCAAACTCCTGAGCACACAAGGAGTCCCCCTGAGGTTAATTAACATTAAGCAGGTGGTTAATCCTTTTGCTATACTGGGGCCTGAGCACTGCTTTAGTTTTGCATTGGCTTCTTAAATGAATTCCAGTGCTTTGAATGTTTTGCTGAAGGGAACTTGAAACCTGTGGTCGTTGCAGTGAAAGGCATTGTCCAGGGGCTCTGCTGGGAGGTCCAGGTCTGATTGTGGCAACTCTTCCTCACTGGGGCAGTGAGGAACACAATCATGAACTTAAATGTCCTTAGGAAAGTGCTAGACAGAGTTAAAAGCAGTAAAAGAAAGCAAGAACAAAATTATTGGATCTTTTGGGGAGATTGGAAGCTCCTCTGCAATATTAGGGGTGTTTTTTTCAAAGGGTAGAGTCTTAAACTGAAGGGCTGGATCAGATCACATTCAGTAATTTAACCCAAGTGTGCTTTTGGGGTGGAGTCTCATCAAGTGTAGAGTTACAGAATCATTAAGGTTGAAAAAGACCTCCAAGATCATCAAGTCCGACCTTCAAAGAATGAAGGACTGAAGATGTGACCTCCTGTAGAACCTTTTCTCTGCCAGGCGTGGATGAGTTCACAGATATTGCTCCAAGGTTAGCTCCTGGACTTGCCTCTAATTTAGAGAGCTCTAAACAATAACATGGTTTGTCAAATGTTCTGTAAAACATTTCTGAGAGTCTTTAGAATTGACTTTGGCTTCGAAGTGTTAGGTCTTATCTTGACTTTATGGTCCCACACATGTTGGGGAGTTTGGTGTTGTATTTAATAAGTTATTGGCAAAGTGCAGGTTAAAGTCTAAATGCAAACAACACAAAAAAAGATCATAATAAGATGATCTCTCACAATAGACAGCCCCAAAAACATTTTTGTGGTAGCTACAGAATTATTTCATGTTGTTTCTTTGCTATTGTGCAAGGCTTCCAAAAGTTATAAGTTTATTTTCTTAGTCCATTTTCACTAGATTTAGAGGATCTTCTTTGCCTTACATTCAGTTCTTAAGAGATCTTAGCAATGATTTAATGAATTAATAAGCCTAAACTTAAGAAAACATATTAAAGAATAATGAACAACATGTTTTATAGCAAAAGGAATTGCCAGGAGAATTAACTTTCATACACAAATTGACTTTGAAACTGTTTGTTTTGAAAACCTCTGCCCTATCCCTTCTGGCACTTTTAACATTATAATAAAACATTTTGCTATAATTTCTGTATTTCAGGAAATGTAAGTGGTTATGTATTTATTTATATAACTAGCAAAAGCAGAACACACCATTGGAATAAATAAGTATTTTAATGAAATATGTGAGGGTGAGCCGACAACTTCGTAGCGGGAAAAAGAAAAAAAGCAACAAAAACAACAAACAGATCCAAAAACCTCTTGGGTAAAGATAAACTACTTTTTTCTCTACCAATTTTATTTGCTAGTCTTGGTTATCCAAAGCAATTTTAATGTAAACATGTAAAAATCACGCTGGCAGTCCCAATCTTTGACAGAAAATCAGAAATCAAAGACGGTGGCCTTTCCTTAGGCATTTCAGCTGGAAATGCATTTAAACATCCTCTCAGAACAGCTTGCTTCATTTTCCACTCAATTACAGTGGAATTAGAAGTAGTTTAAGAAGATCCTCTGCCTGCAGCCTGCTCCTCGTGCAGGCAGAGGTGCCCTGGTAGGGAAAGCAGAGCAGAGTGAGTGTTGCTGGTGGAAGGTGTCCAGTGGAAAGTGTTCCTGACCACTGTAGGGCTTGAGAACCAAATTATCTTTAAGGTTCCTTTCCAACCCAGGCCATTCTATATTTCTGTGAATGTTCTTGTGGTTCCTTTATTTTCCCAATGTGTTCCCAGACCTGGGGATGCCCTTCTGGGATGTCTTTCCACATGGGTATGTTTTTCTAAAGGAGAAGAGACTGCCCCATGCTTTATTTTCAGCTCCTGAAATTAACACAACTTAATGTTTTTTTTCTTCTTTCAAAAGCTTTTCTTTGTCTCGGATGCAGAGGAAAGAAAAGTTTTATTAACAAAATAAAACTCAGCTACCACTTTGTTTGAACTTTGTTCCAGCTCTTGTTTAAGCTGTTCAGACCTGGACAAGACATCAGTGATTTTAAACTGAAAGAGGGAAGGTTTGGATGAGATGTGAGGAAGAAATTCTTCCCTGTGAGGGTGGTGAGGCCCTGGCACAGTTTGCCCAGAGAAGCTGTGGATGCCACACAAGTGTTTGGGACCAGACTGGATGGGGCTTGGAGCAGCCTGGGATAGTGGAAGGTGTCCCTGCCCACGGCAGGGGATTGGAACAGGATGATCTTTAAGGTCCCTTGCAACCCAAACCGTTCTGTGTTTTTGTGATTCTCTGATCGATGCTCCCAAGATTCATTAATTCTGCAGATTGAATCCAATTGTGTTTTTTGAAACTTTCTCAGTTGCTCAGGAGCACTTCTCCAGTTAGGAGAGCAGAGCCCTTCTCCAAGAAGCCATAAGGGACTGCTTGGCTGTATTATGAAATTCCTTCAAGGACTGCAAGGCTCTCTCAACATTTCCTGCACCACTTCCAAGGCTCCCACCTTGTGTTTTGCACCCTGTCCTTTGCATCGTGGCATTAACAAACCTGAAGACTCTTTTTCTTGATCTGTGCCTGCAAATGAGTCCACCTGAAACAAGATACCGCTGAAACTGAGCAGTAGGATTGCTGCATGACCTTGAGTGAACATCTGTCCATGTTTGCTGAATAGGGATCCATGGGAAATAGGATGAGGTTGGAGCAACCCTTCTGCAGCTGTTTGCTTTTCCATCAGAGATGTTTCTGTGTGCACATCCCAGTGCTCCCCAGTGCCTTGCTGTGCCAGGCAGATGTGCTGCCAGGATGGTTTCACTCTGAAATCAGGGGTAGAGCAGATCAGAGCTTATCCTGGGTTTGCTGGAATATTTCCAGCCTCTGGGGTGGTGGCTGCATCCCAGTTTGGTTCATCGAGTTGTCTCCCCAGGGAGGAAGAAAAACCAGGCTCCAGACAGGCTAAATACTCCAGCCAGCATTTTTCCTGAGGTTCTGCAACTCCTTTCCTGCAATATGAATGGGAGAGCCCCCAAACTTCACTGGAAAAGTTGGTGTCCCAGAGCAGGCTGTCATTTCTAACACAGCTCTATCTACTCCATGTTGTATTCCTTTCTTGGGAAGGTGTCTGCACTTTTTATTGCCTTTATGACTTCTAAAAGGTCTTTTTTTCTTATTGCCTTTTTTGGCTTTTTTATTAATGTGCTCATCAGGAAACCACATGAGATTGAAATGGAATTTAGCCTTGTCTGTCCTAGTTTGGATTGCAAGGTTATCCATGTACAGTAAGTGAACAAGTGCGTGCTCTGTCTCCTCTACTATTGCTGTAACAACCCCAGCAAATTTGGGAATGGTCATTCCTGGGCACTGGAAGAAGAGCTAGAATAGTTTCTGGCAGGAATTTGCTTTGTCCCAAGCATTCCCCAGGTATGAATCAGAGATTGGCACAGCTCAGATTCTTAACACAGGTGAGGCTGTGCTGTTTCACTCTGCTCCTTGGCTGCAAACCAAAATTGATATTAACAAAATTGCTTCAGAATTTTTTTCCTTTATTTCTTTTTTCTTTTTTTTTCCTCTTGCAGAATTCCCACTTGGGGTTTTGACTGTGAAAGGGAACAAATTCAAAAAATCTAAAACCTGGGATAAATTTTGGGAAGGAAAAATGTCTCTGTTGCCTGTGCTGTTGTGATGTGGATGCTGCAGGACGCCCTGAGTGAGATGGAGCTCTGTGTATTTGAGATGTTCATATATGAATAGCATTAAAAATATTAATATTTGGAGCAGTAATAGATAAAGTTGCAAAACCTCTGTGCATGAATGCAGCTTGTAGCCTGCCAAGTCATTGATTTTTGGAGAGCACATCCACATCTTGCTCTCTCACTACTCCGTAGTGTGGCCATGTGCAAATCTCTTAACTTCCATGTTTTCTTGTTTCCTTCCTCTCCTATCTTTAGTCTTATCAAATTAATTAAATTCTTGAGGATGTAGAATATGCCTTTCCTAATTGATTAGAAATAACAGAATTTAGCATCCTTTCTGTATGAGTGCATCTTCCTTTTTCTCTTTGAAAATGCAAGTGGAGTTTTATGGCATTACCTTCTGCCAGGAAAATGGGAATGGAGATTTATATAAACTGAAAACCATAGCTGTGGATTTCTGTTCTGCAGCCCAGCTCTAAGGATGTATTTATTTGCAGAACATACACAAATCTCACTTCTGTACGTAATGGAGGGGTAGACACAGCTGACCCAAATATGTATGACACAAACAGAATTTGAGTGGAGGAAAAAAAAAAAAAATAAAGCTTTTATCCATGCTGTCAGTCCCAGAAATATTATTTCTAAATATCTCTTCTTCCAGGTTGACATTTGCTTGGAGACTGACACTGGCAGCTAGAAGTGGGCAGGGATTAAAGATCAACCCTGAGGAAGGACTCGACAGATGTAAGCAGGTAGATTGGGGATTAGGGTGAATTAGTGTGGATGGAAAGCATTTAGGAGCAAGGAAGGATTTTAAATTGGATGTTAGGATACATGCGTTGCAGATCTTCCCTGAATTTCTGTTATACTTGGGTATTAATGGTTGGGATTTATGAGCGCGTTTGGTGGCTCTGGATGTGGCTGAAGGTAGTGGCAGTGCTGCAGGTGGTTGTAGTGGGGTGGAAGAAGCAGCTTAAAGAGGTTTTGAGGTGTACAAGTGCTTGTATAGGTGTTTCTAAAACCAATTTCCCATTATTTCCTGATCCTGAGCTGGAGAATCAATCAAAGTCCTTCTGATTTGTACATCAAGGAACAAATGCGATGAGCTTAGCCGGGAAAATAACTCCTGCTCACAAACTGAACCCTTTGCCAGCTGTGTTTCTCTTGGGGATTATATCCTAAGGTTTGGAGCTGTCACGATTTCCCTGGAAAAACCTTTCTCTTTCCCATTCCTGAGCCTGGGGGTTTTTCTGAGCCTAGTTGTTAAATCTTGATTATTTCCTTACAGCACAGACTGTTCAGACCCGGACAAGACTTCAGTGGCTTTAAGCTAAAAGAGGGTTGGTTTAGATTGGATATTGGGAAGAAATTCTTTCCTGGTGAGGCCCTGGCAGAGGTTTCCCAGAGAAGCTGTGGCTGCCCCATCCCTGGAAGTGTTTAAGGATGAGGCTTGGAGAAACCTGGTCTTGTAGAAGGTGTCCCTACCCATGGCAGGGGGTTTGGAGCTGCATGATCTTTGAGATCCCTTCCAACCCAACCCAAATCATTCTGTGATTCTCTGGAAGTGCAAACCCACTTTTAAATTTTAAAGGAAGCACTTGAATAAAGCAAAACTTGACAGTGAGCACTTACGTAGACGTAGATTTTCTTTTCTCTTTGAAGAATCAGTGATGCCTTCCATGATGCACCTCTGCCTCCTGCCTGGATGGTGCCTTAGGCTGGAGAAGCACTTGGAGAAAACATAATTCCTTCTGTCCTGAGGCTGTGGGAGTTTGGTGCAGGTTGTCATCACAGACACTTGGATTGCCTACAACGTCTCCCCTTGTCCAAGATGGAAATGAAGCAGCTGGAGAGTGAAGGACAGCAGGTTTTGTCCTTCAGGATTTCAGAAGGATGTCTTGAAGAACCTTCGATCAGGCTGTTACTAATGACTCTTCAAGAGATGAAGGGTAGGGAGGTCTCTCACAACCTTCAGTTGGGGCATCCCAAGCAGTGGGTGCATTTTATTCCCTGTTTTCCAAGCCTTTCTGCAATGTCCAGACTTTCTCACCCCAATTTATTAAAATTTTTTAGAGGAAATGAAGCTTGAAGTGGTAGGCAGGTGATTCATGGGAGATACAGTACCAGGATTAAAATATTCCCAATGGGCTTTTTACAGCTTATGTCCTATTTTCAGAATCTCTTTTTAGGGTAAAACCTCACAGATTTCCAGGTACCTGATGATGCAAGTGGGGGTGTGGGAGTGGATAGTCCAAGGCCCCTTTCTACTCTGGAAGAAAAAGAAAGATCCATTTTTAAGGACCTCTGGAAATTTCTACCAATGTTGTTTGTTTGGGGTTTTTTTTATAGCCAGTCAAGCCTGATTACTCCTAAATCCCTTGGTGCCCAGAAATGTGCTAAAATGGAATATTCCCCATGAATATTTCTGTGTGTTTGGCCATTCCTTGCCTTGAAAGCTTCACCAAGAGATTTGGGAGTGGATTTTCAGAGAGACAAAGAACATCCCATACATGTGAATGCATAGAGCATTATTTGGTTAGGTGGGGAATTTTATTTTTTTTTTCTGTAAATGCTTTGTTCTGGTCCTTAGTGGAGAGCAGAAGACTGAAGAGCTGACCACAACCACGCTGCATAAAATAGAATATCCTCTATTCCTTCTCCTCCCTAATAGAGATACAGAAATGGAAACAGCTGGCAAAGCAGAGGCACAAAGTTATGTAAAGAAGATTTTTTGAAGTTGTAAATCCATCTGAAAATTTTTAAAGTCATAAGTACATCTTTTGAGGCTGGGAATGGCACATGCCTTGAAATTGCATGTGAAACAGGTCTGTTGTGTGTGAAGCTGTGTGGAGGCAAGACCGCAGGGAACCACCCCATTCTGCCCTAAAAAAGAGGTTTTAAAGGGAGAAACCAGTCCTGGGAGTCTGAAAATTTCAGGCCTCCTATGCTTTTCCACGTGTATGGAGGCAACCAAAGTGATGGGCCGAGCAAAATAAGATTTCTGTATCACTTTCTCCCACTTGTTCCTCCAAGTTCTTTTTTATTATTATTTTCACTGCTGTGAGATGGTGTAAAGCAGAGATTTAGAAAGAGGGTTTGCTGTAAAATGCAGTTTGCAAAGGACTTGGGTTTATGACAAAATGCAGGGAAAAAAACCCTTTGTTACAATCCCGCAGTTGTCAGTATTTTAGACTCATTTCAGGTGCTGCAGGAGTTAAGCAGGTTGAGAAAGAGGAGGCGTCTGCTGCTTTTCCTGAAGTGCTTTACCAGCCAGACTGTAGCCAGATGGCTGGGATTTTGAACAATACACAGATAATTCCAAGCCAGGATCTAACAACAATAAAATCACTAAAAATATACAGGATGTGGATACCTGGGGGGAATAGATGTGCAGTGTGTGTGTGTTTTTGAAATACAATTTCTTTGGAGGTTTCAGTCATACTGGCATTTCATATTTCTCCTTTCATAGTCTTACTGCTAAACCAAAGTGCTGTCAATTCATACTTTAAAATTTTGTATCTATTAACTCAATTTTAGTATTTTCAATGATTTTTTAATTTATTTTCTTCTCCATTGGGTTTTTACATTAATTGCTCATTAGTGAAGAAGAAACCAGGCCATACTGACATCCTGACAAGGAGAAAAAGTGCATATTTATGTACAATAAGAAAAAGCCACCGTGGCAAACAAGAGTGTCCTTTTGGGAGATTGAACTTCCTGGAGATCAGAGAGGTTGGGACACTTTGTATTTGGGGAATGCCTGGCACCCTCTGCTCCCAAAAGATGAGGGATGTTAATTGAGTTGTTAATGTATCTTACGTCAGTGCTTCTTTATCCCTCCATACCCTCAGATTTGACTTGGTAAGAATCCAGCTTTGCTTCATTTGTTTTTCTCTTATTTAATTTTATTTTTTATCTTATGTTGGTTTTTTTTTTTTTTTGGTGATGTCAGGTTGGCGGGAGGAGGGTTATTTGTCTTGCTGCTGCTCACCAACTGTTTTGTTTCTGGTTGAACGTCCTGTCCTTTTTAGTCTGCTCCCCCCCCCTTTTTTTTTTTTCTTTTTTACATTTCTGTGTTTTACTTCTTCCAGGCATGTATTCGACATCCTCAAAACGGAGAGGGAGGGGGTGAGGACAGGGCCAGCATTCCAGCATCACACTAGATGGTGGCAGTGCCTGTCTGCAGCAGAAAGCCTTGGGAGAGCTCTGGTAGCATCTCTCCTCCTTGGCGTTTGTGTCGGGGGCTGAGTCAGGCAGGAGGGATTCCCTGCCCACGGCCGGGGGCTCTCACTGCTGTGAATTCCTCCTCTTGGCTAAAAACAAAAGGCAGCCTTGCTTTTGGGGAGAAATGCTGGGTATCGTGCTTGATTTGCTGTCCCTCTCTTTCCTATTTCTAAAACCTCCGCCCCCTCCATATCCACTGGTTTAGACACAGCAGGAATTCAGCTTTATTCCCCCTGCCATTTTTTTCTTTCTATTCCTTTTCCTCAGCTGTTTTCATCCTCCATCTCTCAGTCCCTTTCTCCTCTCTTGTCCATGTTGCTTTCCTTGACCAGGTTTCCCAAAGCAAAGGCAATGATATTGTTTATTATGTTGGTTTTTTGCTGCATAAATATTTTTCCTAGTTTGGCACAAGCATATTTATGTCCATGCCCTGAGGAATGGCTTCATGCTCAAACCCCGAGATCCCCTGGAGCTCCAGCTCTGACCTGTATCTGCATGGGAAGGATGGGGACAGCCCTCAGCCACTTTCCTGGGCATTCTGTTTCTTCATTTTGCTGAAGGAATTTTTCCTGATGTCAAATCTAACCCTCCTCTGGTGCAGCTTGAGGCTGTTTGCTCTTGTCCTGGAACAGAGCCCAAACCCCACCTGGCTCCACCCTCCTGTCAGGGAGTTGTAGAGGACAATCAGGTCCCACCCGAGCCTCCTTTTCTCCAGGCTAAACATCTCCCCCTCCTCCAGATCATCAATAAAGACATTAAATAGGACTGGCCCCAATACTGAGCCACTTGTGACCAGCCACCACCTGGATTAACTCCATTCACCACCAGCCAGTTTTTGTCACAGAAAGCCTGTCCAATCCATGAACAGCCACTTTTTCCGGAAGAATGCTGTGGGAAGCAGTGTCAAAGGCTTTGCTAAAGTATCCTCATGTGTGTCTTGCTTCCTTGACATGGAAGAGGGGAGGGAGGAGAATATTATCACCAATTCTTGGAAGGTTTCCTTTCCTGCCCAGACTGCAGAGAGGACAGCGATCTGGAGACCCAACTCAGGAGTCTGGAGAATTTGTCTGCTGTTACATTTCCTCTTCGGTTCTTTTCTAAGTCATATTTATTTGCCTGGGATGGTCTTTGGGTGCTGATTTGCCTTTCAACAGTGATTGTGGCAGATCTAAGTCAAGCAGGAAAGGAGAGGAAACCTCTACAGTGAGTCAAAAAACAAAGATGATTTAGTGGCTGCAGGTCCTAAAGGGTTATAATGCAGAGGTGCTGAGAAATCCTTAAAGGAGCAAAGATGTCAGCTTCCAGCAGGAGAAGTAGCTCAATTCCTGGGAGGAGGCTCTAGCAGGCCTTTTAATGACCCCCAGTGGCCGAGATCAGTTTTATCTGCAGCTTGGCAGAAACACATGCCCACAGATGAAAGTCACGTACAGAGCTTGGCCAAGTGCTGGGAAATAATGGAGGGTTGAACCCAAGCCTGGAACCCAATTGGAGCTTCCTTGTGCAGCGCTGGTTCCTGGGCTGCAGCGTGTGGATGCTTCCCTCTCAGCTCGAGCTTGGCTTCCTCTGGCTGTGCCTGCATTTAGAAGATCAAAAAATAGATCAGAATATTGGCTTTGCCTTCTGGGAGAAGCGTCACCAGGTTTGAAGATGCAATCATTTAAAAATAAACAAATTCATATTGGTGTGCTCTAATGCAAGAGCTGTTCTATGCTTTTTTTTAAATTTAATTTTTTTTCTTTTTTTTTAGTATACTTGTTAACTGGCCTTCAAACTTCTGTTCTTCAGAGGAAGTCTGAAGCCAGTTCTCCATTGGGATATCCTGATGGGATAAATGCTTAGCTTATTTCAGAGAGAATATTTTAGCCCTAGGTTAAAACTTGGAAAGAGTTAAGTACTTATTGATACCTACATTGATATCAAACTTGGGTCTGCTCAGCTTGCAGATAACTTGTAAAACTTGCTGCTTCAGGGATTGAAAACCATTTGAGCAGGAGCATTGAGGCTTGAGAAACAGATCAAGTGCTTGAGTGTGTTTGGAGACACCTTGTTTATCCTTCATGGCTTGCACTCATAAAACACAAAGCTCTAGAATTACATACTCTGATATTAAGCCATGTGGAGAACTAATATTTTATCCTTTGGGATATAACTTAGGGAGTTTCTTTTGTTGGTTGGTCCAAAGTTGGTAATGGAAGATTCTCCTACCCACCAGAGAGTGAAAGTTGCTGTGTGAAGGCATCACCATGACCAAAAGTTCATCTGAGGACACAGAGGGACCAACTATTTCTGTCTCCCCAAAGAATATACACAACTGGAATGGGGAGTAGTGAAGGGGAAGGAGATTAAACCCTTCTCCTTCAGGATATTTAAAAGCCTCATAAAAAATGGAGATTTTGACATGCCATTCCCATGTACATAACCTCTCCATTTTGTAACTTCTCCATAGGTCCTGGAGAAAGGTACTAAAACATGAATTTCTGTCCTGATCCATTGGCTCAGATCTTGTATAGTACCTGTGCTTGCTTTGGGAAAAAATTTATTTGGGGAAAAGTCTTCTAAATTTTCTGGTGGAAGATGTTTTGGAGAGGCAAAGAGGATAAAGAGGATAAAGAATCAGTGGATGTCTGTAGAGCAGCACCGTATAAATTTCAGGAGATTAGGGACAAGGCAAAAAAAAATCATCTTTTACAGAAGTGGTTACAGTATTTGGTTGGGACTTTATGAATGAATAAACAGATTCATAGAATCTGTAGAATGGTTTGGGCTGAAAGGGACCTTAAAGATCATTTTGTTCCACCCCCTGCCATGGGCAGGGACACCTTCCATTATCCCAGGCTGCTCCAAGCCCTGTCCAACCTGGCCTTGGACACTGCCAGGAATGGGGTGGCCACAGCTTCTCTGGGCAACCTGGCCAAGATGAGACTCATTACTGTCCTCAAAAAGAGATTTTGGAAAGATTTCACATCACTGCCATGTGTGGGCGAGGAAACAAGTGGGGAGGGAGGAGAGAGATGGAGAGAATGTGTGTGGCCATTCTGCAGGGGGGAGCAGTCCTAAGTTCTTTACTCAGAGGGTGGGAGGCCCTGGCACAGGGTGCCCAGAGAAACTGTGGAATTCCCAACCCTGGAAGCGTCCCAGGCCAAGTTGGATGGGGCTTGGAGCATCCTGGGATAGTGGAAGTTGTCTCTGCTCATGGTGGGGGTGGGAAGGAGATGATCTTTAAGGTCCCTTCCAGGCCAAACCATTCCAGGACTCAGGAAGTGGGACTGCCACCCTCAAGGCAGAAGAAATGGAGATCAGCAAATCGCCTTGTGCACATATTTTAATTTCTTTGCAGTAATTAGGGACACACAAAGGTAAAGTTTCAACCCCACTTGGGTAAAAGTAACTTTCCTGGACAAACTGCAAACATTGCCCAGTGTTGGTGCGAGATCAAAGGAGGAATATTTTGTGCGCAGTGAATTTCCCGCTCCTGAGACTGGAACAAGAATATATCACTGACTTTGCTAATAGGAAAACAAGACCATTGTGGAACAGAGCAGAGGGCTCATTTAGACATGATATCCTGACATTTCTGGGGACTGCATTTTATGCAGGATCAAATACTCACTGCCTTTTGAAGCTTTCATAGTAATTCTTCAAGGTCAACTCCTTGTGTCCAGAAAGGACCCAGCAGAATGGTAAATGCTGCTTGATTGAAATCTGCAAAGCAGAACCCGTGTCCTTGCATCTGCAGTGACGAAATTTTGCTCTGGGATTTTGGAGCAGGTGCACACAAATGGATTGTAATAGAGCAGGCATGTTTGATGTCCTGTCTTAAATCCCAAACTATTAACTTAATTAATGTTGTAGGCTCTTAACACCTTTCCCTGCTTGCGAGCTACCTTGCGTGAGACTGGAAAATGATGCTGCTTCACCTTTCCTGGCCTTGTTGAGGCAGAAATTTGTGCTTTTTGGTTCATATTAATTATTTCCCTCTCAAGGTCCTGATCAGTATTTGACAGAGAGCGCCACGTGGGCTTTTAGCTCTGGGGTTAAGCAGCTCTCTCGCCTTATTCCAGGGGCAGTTGCACTTTGCCAGTGTATGGAGAGGTACATTTGTAGATGAAGAAAACAAATTCCACTTTCTCAGTGTTGCAAGGGAAATTTAAGTGGTAAATGAGGGTTTTTTCCCCCACTGGAAATGTGATTAATATAATTCTGCAGTCCTTTTGACTCCAGTAGTGCTGTCCTCTGAGACAACCTGCCTAGTAATGTGAAAGTGTTGTTCTTTTAGGGACATGCTGGTGCAGAAAAATATGTAAAATTACTCCATTTGAAATGCAGTTTGTTTGGACAAAGGGAAGGATGAGATGGTTTGTCTGCCTTCTGGTGTGGACAGTAAATTCTGTTCGAGCGGTGCAGTGATGTGTCACTGAAAATAAACTATTTTGAATGGGTGATTCCTTAATCAGATGCCTGTAGATATCTCCAGAGTGTTCATTTTATATCTGCAGCTTTTCAGAAAATATATGACACCCAGAAATCCCCCCGTTTTTCAATAAGAAGGTCTCCATCTTTCCTCCATAGGAAGAGGAGATGGTGAAAATTGTAGAAACTTGCTTTTTCCTGGTGTTCAGGACAAGACTGAGGAGTTGGATACCCCAAGGTCTTACCTCAGACCTGACGCTAATTCCTTCACCATTTCTGGGCAGAATCTGAAGGAGCACTTCTTTCCATAATGATGTTGATAGTTCGTGTTACACATTGCTCTTTCCTTTGTAATTTTGAAGCCTTTTGAGGATTTTGCTGTGATTACAGAAATTGCAAAGAAATAACTTTGTGTTTCCAAGCTGTCAGACTGAGCAACAAGGAAGGAGGAAAAATCCTGCCTCCCTCTTCTTAGGGCCCAAAATGCTGGCAGAGGATAGGGGAAGAGCTGGGGTGTCCAGTCTCCTTCCAGACATTTTGCCTCTTGTTAATTCCCTCACTCACGAGAGCGTTTCATCATCCTAAAGGTCTCGTTGCAGATTTTGCTTTGAGTGCTAAAAGCTTTGCTCCCCTCTGCCTTCCTCCATGATTTAAAAGCCCCAGATGCTGATATGTCTCCGAGACAGAATCTATTACACTTTTCCTGCCAAGCAGAGCCCTGGCATTGCTTTATTTCCCTCCTCCTAACACTCAATTTGCTCTTTGCTGAGCACCAGCAGGGCTCCCCCCGTGCACTGCTTCCTATTGGCTGTCTCCTTCTTAATTTCGTTATCCATTTCTAATGGATATTTAATGTCTGAGCTGAGTTTACAGCACCAAGGACTTCATGCACCTTCTGTTTCTCCAGAAGTGTTTTGGAGAGGACATGATTGACCATCCACTACTTGTGCCACAGAGAAGAGCTGTTCTCCAGGGCAGGAAATGCCTTTATTTAGGTTTTTTTTTCCCCTTTTTTCCTTGAAATTGAATGCTGGAGAATTCACATGTGTACTGAGCTTCCTATCACTTTGTAGCAATTGCCAATTTTCCTTCATTATTCATAAATTATGGGATGCTTGGCTGGATGTGCTGAAAAAGGCATTGTCCATTTGGATCTGTTCAGGTGTAAGAAGGTTGCCCAGAGAGGATTTCCAGGTTGCCCGGAGAGGTTGTGGACTCCCCATCCCTGGAAATGTTCAAGACCAGGCTGGATGGGGCTTGGAGCAGCCTGGTCTGGTGAATGTCCATGGCACGAGTTGGAATGAGATGATCTTTAAGGTTCTTTTCAACCCAAAGCATTCTGTGATTCCGTGGCAGTTGTGTGAGATGAATGTAGGGATAACTGGGCCTGGGAATCAAAATGGAAAGCAGAGAAACCTTCAAATTTCTGAGAAAGAGACAAAGACACCGAGACCTCTTGCTGTTGGCCTTCTAACATATTGGGAGATGTACCAATCGCAGTGCATCATCTCTTCCCTCTCTCATCTTTTGTCCCACATGAAGTGAAAGGAATGGCAAAGATGGAATTTCTCAGGCATGAAACCTTGTGTGCCCGTATTTTATAGGGTTAAAACAAACAAAAACACAAGAAGTGAGAGCTGTTTGCTTTCTGAGAAATTTTTTGCTTCACAGCTTCAGCTGGGAAATTCGGGTGTAGTTTCAAAAGTGGAAAAATAGTTTCCTTAGAGGGGTATCTGCCATGAGGTGGGAAACTAGTAAATGAAAGCTGTTAATATTTATGTGAACACCACTTCCCAAAGGGGGAATCAGGGATCAGTCTTCATTCCCTGGAAAACAGGGATGAAATCTGACTCTGTCATCCCTTTTCGAATGTGCTTCTGATGCATTTATTCATTGCTTTATATTCTCAGCAAAGACTTTACACTTCCAAGTTGCATTTCGCCACCACAGAGGGACAGGCAGTGAAAACAGAGTAGGACAGGTAGTGCTGTCTTTTGGGAAGGCAAGGACAGAAAAGATCTTTCTGATGCTTAAGGTGTGCCATTGTGATGCTGGGGTTTGTTAAAGCAAAGCCTGGGAATGTAATGTGTGTGATCTGTTCCATCAGGCGTTTCCTGGGCCATAGAGTGGATTTAGCTGAATTCCTCTGGAGGGAATTACTATTTCTCTCTCCCAGTATAGCTGATACTTGTGTACTGAAAATAAGTCTTCCTTCCTTTCAAGGACAGCTGCAGTTTAGGCAGTTTAGGGATGAATTTACCCTTCTATCGCCTCCAATGCTGCTCCAGAGCAAGAGGGGGTGGAAGGGTATTTTTTTTTACTTTTCAAACACTATTTATGTGGGCTGTAAATATGCTTAGCAGCATTTGTTAACTCTTAAGAAAACCAGGAGTGCCAAGCACTCAACCAAAGCAAGGCACTGCGTTGCAAATGCCTCTCTCCCTCGGGAGAGAAGGGAGCAGGGTGTAAGTGGCTTTATGAGAAGCAATATCGAGTCACTTTGTGCGCTGTGCTGGAGGCTTGCTCTAAGAGATTGCAGAGCCTACAGCTCTCACTCTTTTTTCATGACTTTAGCCACTGGAGAGGATAATTCAATACATTCTCCTAAAGGGGCACGAGGCTCTGTGAGCCTCCAGCTCAGCTGCCTGTTTAGGATGGCTGGATTTAGTTTAGTGCTGCTCCTAAGCTGATCCTGGCAGGGCTATTTAGCTCAGGCGCCCTGTCCTGCTGTGCTTGCCACCCTTCAAACTCCATCTGGCAGGCTTTGGTCTCTCGGGTGGATGGGGCTTTGGGCTACCTGGTCTGGTGGAAGGTGTCCCTGCCCATGCCAGGAGGAGTTGGAATGAGATGATCTTGAAGGTCCTTTTCCAACCCAAAACGTTCTGTGATTTTTCATGTGTTGTAAGGAAAGAAAAGGCGGAGGTAAGAAAAGTGACCCCAGCCCAGTTCAAGTGCTTCCTTGCAGTCTGCACCAGTGCTGATAATTGTCCTTGCCCGTGAAGCCTCCAGAGGATTCCTTGGAACTGGCCAGTGTTCTTCCCCATGCTTCAGCAATGCAAAAAAATGGCAAGGCACCAATCGCAGGAATCTGAAAAAAAAATGCAAGAGCTCAAAAGAACAGCTAAATTTTGGGGGCTTATCTTTTTTTCAGCCCTGGGGAGGAAAATTTGCTGCTACTTGCATTTTTCCCACAGCTGAGAAATGCAAATAAATATATGTAGTTTTAGAATCAGAATGGCTTGGGTTAGAAGGCACCTTAAAGATCAATTAGTTCCAACCCCCTGTCCCTGCATGGACACCTTCCACTACCCCAGGTTGCTCAGAGCTCCATCCAGTGTGTCCTTGGACACCTCTAGGGATGGGGCAGCCACAGCTTCTCAGGGTAACCTGTGCCAGGATCTCATCCTCCTCACAGGGAAGAATTCCTTCCTTATATCCAACCTGAATTTCTCCTCTTTTAGTTTAAAACATTCATTCCTTGCCCTATCACTATCTGCATGTGTAAAAAGTTGCTCTCCCTCTTTCCTATAATCCCCGTTTAATACCGAATGCACATATTTGGGTATATCAGACGTACATATCATGCTTACCAGGTTTCTTCTTTGCAAAGAAGGACTGGTAGGGCTTAAATGTGCTCAAAATAGAGAAGGTTATCCATTTCTTCAACACTATGTATTCCAGGAGAGGGTTGTACACATCTCCTGCCCAAGGACACCAGTGTGGAGTGAGCATAATTTCCATTTTGAGGAAACATGGACTGGATGGAAAAGACAGGCCTGGCTGCCTGAAAGGAATAAATACAGTGCTGAATGCCTGTCTTTCATCCCATCCATTTGTTTTGGGGCTCCAGCCTTGCTTCACACCCGAGTGAGCTGGTTGTTCTTGGAGGAGATGTTAATAGACACGTGTCTGTGTCTGGGACAGGCCCACCCTGAACGAGCAGATTTAATTACACGCCTGGCAAGTTCATGTCCTGGGCTTGAGCAAAGAAAACATCCAGAGTGGGCTCTTCTGGGGAGGAAAGGTTTAATCGTGCGTGTTGTGCACAGCGCTCGGCGTGATGGAACGTCAGGGAGAGATTCATCCCCAGCACCGGTGCAAAAATGGTGATTAATAAAATTATAACCGTTTATCCTACTAATACTAGGGTTTAACCAGGCTGGTTGTGCCTTTCCCTGATTCAGGAGATGGTGTGATTATTTTCATATATGCAAAACTCAGATAACGTGATAGCTCGAGTGCTTACTCTCTGGTTGCAGATATAATTATATGAAATGTCAAGTTAGTTTAAGAAATACTTGGGGAAACCCCTGCCTCTGTCAACCAGGAATATGCCAAATGTTTCAGAAGACAACTTGTACCTTACTATTAAAAAAACCCGGGCCAGAAAGCAACACAGTGTGCTGTGTAATGTATCTTGAATATTATAGTAAATCTTGACTATTATAGTAAAACTGAAGCAATAGATGTGATTTTTCATATTTTGAAAGGTGAATAAAACAGCTTTGTGTTGCTCTTGCTGTGTCTCAGAGATGCCTATTTTATTCTGCTAAGTTTCAAATATGGAGGATAAAGGTAGAATCAGGACTTTGGTTGGGGGAGAAAAGTGTACTTTAACTCTTCTCACAATGTGAGTCCTCTGCCTCAAGGAAACAGACTTGTGATTTAGAAGAAAGGCCTGGGTGAATGTAAGGAATGGATGTGCTTGTTTCTGAGATCAAAGAGCGTGGGGTTTTTTTATCCCCCTGAAGGCTTTGAAGCGCAGAGGAGCCACAAGAGTGTAACAAGTTGCTGTGGTTTGTCCAGTGAGCCTGATGCAGATGTGAGATAAAACACACACACCTAAATCTTTCACATGGGCGTAAACAAGGCAGATTTATCTTGCTTTGTTGTTGACTGAGAGCACATTGGTTTCGTTGGCTCAGAGGTGTAATTTGGTTGTGCATCGAAGTCATCAAAATACTGACACCAATCGCTCTCGCTTCTCACCAAAAATTCAGTTTAAAAGTGCACAGGCTACTCTGCAAACATCCCCACTGAATCTCATTTTCCAAGAGTGATTATTAAATTTCAGATGCTCATTTATGGTCAAATTATTGCATTTCAGATGTGTTTTATGCTTGGATATAGCCTCGTGCAAGATGTGGATGGCGCCTGGGTCACATCCCTCTGCAAGAGCCAGGAGATTCCATCAGCCTTCAGAAGTTTACTTTTGATGCAAACTACTTTTGAGATGCAAAATATTTGGAAATCTCTTTTGAACGTAAGGCTGGATTTAGCAACATCCTTGTGGCATTATTGGATCAACAAGCACTTTGCTCACCAGTGTCATAAAAGTGTTTGAAGAAATAATTGGCTGCTATTTTGGGGTAGCTTAAGTAGAAAAATATTAATACAAAGTGAGGAACTTTGTCAGTATTTAAGAAATACTTTGCTAGACTTGGGAAGATAAGTGTCGTGTTAAGAAGAACAGACAATAGCTTCTTTTACTAATTATGGACAAAGACTGACTGAATTTTAAGAAAGCTATCTAGAAAAAGGAAAAACTTTTACATAGGCATTAAGAGTATTTTTGGTACTCTTTGAATAACAGTTTTGCCTTCATGGTAGTTTTCTGCAAGATCAGTAATGTCTGGATGGAGACTAAATATAATAGCTGCAACTTGATTAATGGTGGAATTCTGCATTTGTCCTGATATGACATCCAGCCAAGGTTAGATGGGGCCCTGACCAACCTGATCCAGTGAATGACATCCCTTCCCATGGCAGGGGATTGGAACTCGATGATCTCTAAGGTCCATTCCAGCCCAAACCATTCCATGATTCTGCTCTTCTATGAGGCAGAGGTGGTTACAAGGCTCTGCAGCATGCAGGGCTGATCTCTGTGTGGTATTGTAGATACTGAGAGCAACTCCGGATGGATCTTGGAAGTCTTTTCCAACCTTAATGATTCTATGATATTCGAGATACTCTAGTCCAGTTAAACCTCTGGAAAAGATGTTGCAAATTGCACTGGTAAGGGATGAGGTGTGTTTTTCATAATAAGCCAATGGTACCATTGCTGCTCCTCTGAAGCCTCAGGTTTATTTTGGGGAGCTGAGAAGACCACGTTTCTCTTTCTCAGACCTTTGGTAGGCATCCAAAGTCAATCTTCCAGTTCCCGAAGGGGTTCTACAAGAAAGCTGAAGAGGGACTTTTTACAAGGGCACATAATGATAGGGCAAGAAGGAGTGGTTTGAAACTGGGAGAGGCCAGGTTTAGATTAGAGATTAGGAATGAATTCTTTCCTGTGAGGGCTGTGAGGCACAGGCTGCCCAGAGAAGCTGTGGAATTCCCATCCCTGGAAGTGTTTAAGGCCAGGTTGGATGGGACTTGGAGCAACCTGGGATAGTGGAAGGTGTCCCTGCCCATGGCAGGAGGTTGGACTTAGGTGATTTTTAATGTTCCTTCCAACCAAAGCCATTCAGTGATTGATTCTATTTAACAAATTTTGAAAATGTTGCAATAGAAAGGATCAATAGTCTCCTCTGGTTAAAAATATTGGGTTCTTCATCACAACAGAGAAATTTACGGTGAGTTGTTCAAGACTGTAATAAGAATGAATTTGTCTTCCTGGACTTCTGCAGGGGTTTGAGTGGGAACTTCAGTTCCATAAATCAGGGTTAATTTGACCCATTTATGAGAAAGTAAGTTATTTGTAGGAGCACAATACACATCAGTCTTGTTTCTGTCAGCAGAAGGTGTTCCCAGCAGAGAATGTGCCTTTTGCAGGTCTGCTCTCAAGTGGTTCAGGAGTCGATGTGATCGTCATTGGAAACTGCTGGGGGTCATTTCGGCTGCTGTGTGCCTGTTTGGGATGTTGCTGTTCTCCCTCTCCTTGCAGTTCTTAGATCGTGAACAAGCAGTTCTTTTTGGTTGTTATTTCCTTTAATATATATAAGGTGTTGTGAATCAGTTCCCCAAACTGACATTGCGGAGCATTTCTGTGAGTATACAATTCTCTGGTATGGATATATGAATTTTTTTTCCCTTTGTTTATCATACATTTTCTGAATTACACAAAATTACCTTTTGTGAGTTTTTTTAGGTGCAATTCCTTGGAACACTGTATGAAAGCTCCTGTTTCTAGTCCTGCCGACCCTGGCAGGACTTCTGACTGATCACTTGACTGGGCAGAGTCATCCTCACAGCCTGGGCCTGTGATCAGCATGGTGGAGTTCAGCCTGTTTGTGCAGGCAGCTTCAGGGAGGTAAAACTGCTCCACAGCAGAAAAGGGAAAAAAGAAATAAAGAAAAAAAAAAAAAAGAAAAAGAAAAAGAAAAAGAAAAAGAAAAAGAAAAAGAAAAAAAAAGAAAAAAAAACTTTTCTAAAGTATGTGGTAATGGGCAAACCTATCAAAAAATGTATTCTTCAACTCTGAATTAATGTGAAATCCTGTTAAAAAATTAAGGTATGTTTGTATACTTAGGTTATACATACATAATTATTTAATTGGTAATCACCTGAGTTCAATCAATGATGCACAAAAGAAACTTTAAAATTTCTGTTATCTACTTCCCCTCAGAGGTCCTTCACTCCTTTCCCCATTGGGTCAGTTTTCATGGTAGCTGAGCACCTGGTTAATACCTTTAGATATTCCAAGGTATCTCCAAGGTCTGGGGAACTGTGTGTGTCAAACATCTCTGCTCCCACAGCCATGGGCACTTCCAGCTTTGCTTTTGTTCTGCCACTTGGGGAATTCATGGTGAGCATTTCCATAGGCTTGAAGTGCATTTTGGACAGACCTGCAAACCCTTGGAAGAGCCTGGAAATTTGGTGTGCTCATCAGTGCCATGCTCCATAATTAATTCAATGACTCCCAAATGATTTCATTTCAGGCTCAGATTGACCTCGGAGAAATTTTGCTCTGTTTTTGTCCGTGGAGCCCAGCTCAGCTCTGGAGGTTGCTTTTTCCCAAGTGAGCACTGTAACCTATGTTGTCTTAAAGGACCAGCAAAAGAGGGTTTATATGAATTTTTTTTTTGGTGTAAACACACAGTGGGGCCAGCCCTTGCTGGTGTAAACCCATGTGTGCTCCTGCCACTGTTTGCTTTAATGCCTGTGAGTCAGAGCCTTTAATTCTCTCTTCTACAGTTCCCTCTGTAAATTAGGGATAATTATTGCCTTCCTCACAATTATGAGGTATATTGGAAAGTGAGGTTTGGAAATATATTTTGTTTTTCAGACACAGATGTTTTAAGATTAGAACTTCCACCTACTTTTTCTCATCATTCCTGCGTTTATAAGTGTTGCATTGTCTGATAAGCCACCCTGGCAGTCCCTGTGGGTTTTGTTGTTTGTGGAAGGGGATCTTCTTTAAAGGGAAGAATTTCTGGAAAGGTTTTGGGCAGAATCTGATGTGGAAAGGCTGCTCTCACAGTCCTGGGATGGTGGTAACATCAGAGAAGGGTTTGGATTGGAAGGGATCTTCAAGATCACCTCATTCCAACACCTTCCCATGCACAGGGACACCTTCCACTGTCCCAGATTGCTCCAAGCCCCATCCGACCTGGCTTTGGACACTTCCAGGGATGGCGCAGCCACAACTTCTCTGGAAAACCTGTGCCAGGGCCTCACCACCCTCGCAGTAAATTCAATTTCTTCCTAAATTCTAATCTAAGTCTCTGCTCTTTTTGTTTAAAAGTTTCCATCTTTTAATTTATGGCTGAAAACATAGACAAACTGATAAAGATGAGGTGGTGATTCTGTCTGCCTTGGTGATTTTTAGCAATCAATTAATCAATTTAATCGCTTTTAAATGCTTTTATATTGATAGAGAAAAATAAACCTTTCCTTGATGTTATTGCATTTATTCTCTTGCGGCAGCAGAATCTTTGACTTGTCTACTTTTCTTTTAGGTATATATATATATTTAATATTAATATTTGTCCTTTGGATCTAGTGTTACAGCAGCAAAGTTCACCTTCATGTGTCAGATGCAGGTCCCTCTGAGGGACCTCAACAGGAAGAAGATCTCCTGCCTGTGTCTGAGGAATTCAGCAGGGATGAGCTGGCTCCAGCACAGCTCTTTCAGCAGGCAGCAGCAGCAGCTTCAGTCCTGCAGAGCTGTCTGTCCTCAAGGTGGAAATTTAATGTTCCACAGCACTTTCCATTGCATTAAGCACAGCCCAGAAGGTTCTGGACTGGGTACTGGCTGGGGTGGGTTGGCGCTGGCTGAATGCCTGGCCGCCACCAAACCTCTTTATCCTTCCCCTCTTCAGCTGCAAAGGGGAGAAAAAAATATATTAAATGCTCTTAGTTTGATAGAAAGTCAAGGAGACAACACTGGCCAATTTCTGTCATGGGCAAAACACTTTCAACTTAGGGGAAATGAATTGAACATTGCCAATCAAAAGTCAGGTTAGGGTAATGAGAAATAAAAACAAGTCTTAAAACACCTTTCCACCACCCCTCCCTTCTTCCTGGGCTTAAATTCACTCATTATTTTTTCTACCTCCTGCCCTCCAGTGGTGCAGGGGCACAGGGAATGGGACTTATGGTCACTTCATCACAGGTTGTCTTTGCTGCTCCCTCCTCCAGGGTTGGGCATCTCACACTCTTTCCCTGCTCCAGTGTGAGGTCCCTCCCACGACAGACAGTCCTCCATGAACGTTTCCAACACAAGTCTTTCCCATGGGCTGAATTCTTCCTTAGCTGCTCCAATGTGGGTCCATCCCTCAAGGTCAGTCCTTCAGGAACAGGC
The DNA here is from genome assembly GCA_036785705.1 of Acanthornis magna. Classification (NCBI taxonomy): domain Eukaryota; kingdom Metazoa; phylum Chordata; class Aves; order Passeriformes; family Acanthizidae; genus Acanthornis; species Acanthornis magna. The sequence continues at coordinate 13,284,945 of JAWUZG010000119.1, read as the reverse complement.
TGCTCCAGCGTGGGTCCCCCATGGGGTCACAACTGGGGCCAGCAAACCTCTGGCGTGGGCTCCCCATCAGGTCCAGCGTGGGCTCCCCATCAGGTCCAGCCTCCTTCAGGCCTCCCCCTGCCCCAGGGTGGGATTCCCCACGGGCTGCAGGTGGATCTCTGCTCCCCCTGGAGTTCCGTGGGCTGATCCTCCATGGTGAGGATCAACATCTGAGAGATGCTCAGCAGAGAGAAGTAAAGCTGTGCACTGCTGATCCGCATTTGGTGAGCCCGGGGTGATGAGATGATTTATCAGGAAGAGGCCTCGAGACAAAGCATGAAGACCAGCTCCAAATAATGCCATGATGCAGAATTTGATTTTTGCCTTTGATTTCAGCTTTTCTCTGCCACCCACTCAGTGTCCTTCAAGCTCTGAGTGTCGGGAGCTGAATAACGCTCTGGTGTTTATGCTTTGCTGTGTCATAATGAAAAGTGGCTTTGGTTCATTGGAAGTGGGAGTTAAGTTCTCATCAGAGACCTGAGTGGTCTCAGCCTTCCTCAAAGTCTTCTCATTTGCACCATCTCATGCTCAGATGTTGCTTTTAATAAATAGATAATATTTCACAATATTAGAAAGATGTAAAGCTGTTGTGAGGGTTCCAAATGAGGGCTACAAAGGTGGGGAAGGGTCAGGAGGTGAAGCTGTATGAGGAAGGGCTGAGGTCACTTGGTCTGTTCAGCCTGAAGAGGAGACTGAGGGGAGACCTCATTGTGTTCTTCAACATCCTCCCAAGAGGAAGAGGAAGGGCAGGCACTGATCTCTTCTCTCTGGTGACCACAGGACCTGAGGGAATGGCCTGAAGTTGTGTCAGGGGAGGTTTAGGTTGGATATCAGGAGAAGTCTCTTCAGCCAGAGGGTGTTGGGGCACTGGAACAGCTCCCCAGGGAAGAGTGACAGCCCCAAGGCTGCCAGAGCTCAAGGACAGTGCTCTCAGGGGTGCACAGGGTGGGGTTGTTGGGGTGTCCTGTGCAGGGCCAGGAGTGGGACTCGATGATCCTTGTGGGTTCCTTCCAACTCAGGATATTCTGTGATTCCATGATTCTCTTTTTGGCAGGCTCCAGCGTGGTGAAGTCCTCCCCTCCAGTTGTTTATTTGTTGTCATTTTTACAAAGGCTCTGCTGTTTTGCCATGCAATGACAGGGGTGGGATGGGATAAAGTGTCTCAAACAGCTCAGAAAAGGAAGATTAGCTTTGCAGAATGCTTATTATTTGATTATTTAGCCAGGGAAGAATTGTCATTTGGAGAGAGAGAAGAGAGAGATGTTATCAACAAAACTGATTGGTTTTTTACTTTTATTCTCTGCTCTGTCAGTATGAAATGAATGTCTTTCCTTGAAGAAATATGTATTTTTCTTGATTTCTAGAGGATAAACTTGAAGTTTAATTAGATTCAGCGATGCAGTATTACTTCTCATCTTCTGATCACTTTAATTAAATTATTTCAAGGATTGGAAAGTATTAATCTAGTGGTTGGAAAAGTGAGCAAGCACATGGGAAGTTTTGTGCAATGATTCTTACCTTGAAGCAAATTCTCTGTAACCATACATGGCTCCATAATTCTGTTTTCCATCCTAATAATCTTCTAATAATCTGTTTCCCTGAGTTATTCAGAAGATGGTATAATACCTAGAAATGCGTGAAACATGTAAGACATTATGGAAATTATGTTCTACATTCATCAGAATGACATGTACATTAAAAACTCAACAATTTCATTAACAACACACTTTGAATTTTCATGAGAAATTTGGAGGTTTTAGCAAAGATTTAATAGCAGGTGCTTTTAGTGTTCTTGCTTTGTAGGACATCTCAGGAAAATATTTATATTTAAACAGTAATATGCTCTAAAATGTGTTTTATATGTGTCTGGGTATGTGCATAGCCACATCACATCTGTCTAACTACTGTAAGGTGAAGAATTATCACTAATATTCTAATGGTAACAAATGTACAGAGGAATTTAGATATTTTCTTTCATTTGCTTGCTTTGATATTCATAAAATAAAGTGTCAGGTTGGTTTGGGGGGAAATCTTTGATAATTTTTCATGTGTTTTTTGGTTGTGGGGGTTTTTTTGTCGGTTTGTTTGTTTATTTTTCCTTTTAAGCAGTGAGGGATGAACAGGTCCCTACTTCCTACTGGTGAAGTTTCAGTCTATATGGCTGAGTACTCTTATCATGCATCCTGCTGTTGAAAGTGCCCTATATGTGTTAAATCCACTGGAACTAATGGCAATATCTCCAGGGATTTCCAGGTTTATCACAATATAGAGCCTGAGAGCCTGTGCAATGCCTGGCTGTGCGCTCACCCAAACCAATTTGCCATGGTTTCCTCTTCTGCTTTTCACAGATTTTTGTGTATATTGGGTAGGGAAGATGCCTGGCACACCACTGAAGCAATGGTACATAATGCAGAATTCTACTTTATAGATGCAGTGTGAGGCAAAGTAATGCATTTTGGTTGCATAATAATAATAATAATAACAATAATAATAAAAAATTTTGTAATAATAATTATTATTATTAATAATAATGCATTATTGGTAGCATTTCTGTCTTGATATTTTTTCTGCTGATCTCAAATTCCCATGACTTCACTTGTTTTCCCTCTTCTCTTGTGAGCAACTCTGTGTTGTGGTCGAGATTTTGTCCCTCCCAAAGAAAACTGCAGCTCACAAAAAAAAATCAAGGGCTTCACTTGTCTCAGTGAAAGGGAGCTGCACCTGTAAACCAGATGAATTATTTTATATCTATTGATGTCGGATGCCAGGAAACATTTATTAGTATTGATTTGGACTAAACACATGTGCAAGGGCTGTTCCCTCGCAGCCCTTTGCTGTTTCCCACTGGCAGTTGCAGGTTTCATGGACATCCTGTCCTCACTGGTGTGCAGCCAGGTGAGAATGACAAGCTGTGAGGCAGCACTGGGAAGTTTTCATCTCTCTGTTCCAGCTTTAATTAGCTCATTCTCTTGAGCCACTTGCCTGACAGTGAATTTCCTACGTGGACTTGCCTCCTGAGCCGTGTTCATGTGGACATGATGGACAGAGTGGCTTGGCACAGCAACACCTTCCCTGCAAGGTGGCTGGGTTTTGCTGTCCACCCTAATTGAGGTGTAGGAATAAAGGGATGCATTGTCCATGAACAAAACTGCCTGATTTAAGGAGAGCATGAATGGGATCATTGCTCAGTACTCGTTTTGGCACACAAAGCACCATTTCCCTCCACATGTGGCACTCAGGCAGTGGCCTTTCCTCTGTCCCCACCCCGAGGGCTCCCTGGCAGGGCTGGGAGCTGTCTCTCAGACAGATTGATCGGTCTGTCCCGTCCTCAAATCCGGCTCAAGTCAAAGTTGCTTTATTGACTTAACCATAATGCAAGTATTGCCAAATCTAATACGTGGGAATTAAATGGCAATTATCCATTTATTTGAGCTGGCTTCTTCCTCCCTCTGTGTTTCAGCTCACTCTCAGCTTGCAGGGAGCTCTCCTAATTGAATGCTGCTCTCTGCAGCGCTGCCAGCTCTGCTGGGTGGAGGGATGGGGGCAGCTCTTGAGCCCCTGAGAGAGGGGAAAGATTGCTCAGACCAACCTGAAGGGACCTTCACTTGGAGGACTTCCAGACCCACCTGTGGTGTGAACATCCCCTCTCGGGAATATTTGCCTTTTGCTGCTTTCCACAGCTCAGGTGTGTCCCTGTCCCCTGTCTGAGGTGAGCTGGTGGCTGCAAGAAAATTGCCCTCCGTGAGATGGGTGAAGAGGAAGTGCAGTCAGATGAGAGTTTAGCAAGGAACAGGAAATATTTGCAGGTTTTTTTGGACATCCTTATGGGTTTTCTTTAAGAAGACCAGTATTGATCCACATACCTCTGTGCTGGAGCCTGGGCTGTACCAGGCCACTCTATTTAGGTTGTCCAACACTGACACAGCCAAGATCTGGCCTGAGTTCAGACCCCAGTGGGGGTGACAGAGATCTTCAATGTCATTGTGATGCACCCAGGGAATGCACTCCTTCATACACACAGCAAATGTATATTTTGGAGTCATAGAATCCTAGAATGGCCTGTGTTGGAAGGGACTTTTTATATCATCCAGTTCCAGCCCCCTGCCATGGGAATGGACTGCTCCCACTATCCCAGGTTGCTCCAAGCCCTGTCCAACCTGGCCTGGAACACTTCCAGTGATGGAGCAGCCATGACTTTTCTGGGAAACCTATTCATACCCAATGACCAATATCATAGAAACATAGAATTGTTAGGATTGGAAAAGACCTTTGAGGTCATCGAGTCCAACCATAAACCCAACCCTGCCAAGTCCACCACAAAATCATGCCCCAAAGTATCATCTTAGTGTACTTTGAATAGGGAAACAGGGTAAGAACAAAACAGTCTTCAAAAACTCTGTATATCACAGCCTTCTTAGTAAAAATCTGCATTTTGACCAAGGAGGAAAAAAATTATAGTGAATTATTAACAAGATGAATCTTCCTAATGGCCTTTGAGCTTTGTTCTTAAAACAAGCCAACAACTGCTTGAGAAATGGAAGCCTCCAACTTCGTAATGGCAGCACAAGCATTTTAACTTTCCTTGTCTGTGAAGCTTGTCTTCTTGAAATTTTTTATTTTTACAATATTTCAAGACAATGACATGGAAGTCCCCAGATGTAGTTCCAGCCCATTTAGACAGAGTGCTTTTAATGACACATTCCTGATGGAAGATGCTCCTTTTAAAACTGTTGTTTTCCACCTACTCAGATGGTCTATAGGTGCAAAACTTTACTGGAAGTTTTGAAATTCTGTTATTTAGCCATGATCCGGGGTGAAAATTTGTCTAGCCTTGGCATTAACAGTTAAGTAGCATTATATATATTTTTTTTCTGGCGTGTCTTTCAGCTCTCGCAATCATGGATTTTAAAGCTGGAAGGGATCATGAGATTATTTTGTCAGTCTTTTTGAATTACCTGTATGCTAAGAACTTCCTGCGGTATTATTTATGTATATTCAGCTCCTTGCATCATCCTTGCAACTCGGAAGACCTCGAAGATTATCAAGTCCAACCTGTGACTGAATACCACCGTGGCTGTGTGGACTCAGTTTTTGAACTCTTTCAGGGATAGTGACTCCCCCACTGCCCTGGGCAGCCTGTTCCAATGCTTAACCACTCTTTCAGTGAATAAAAGTTTTATACTATCTGATCTGAACCTCCCTTAGTGACACTTAAGGCCATTCTCCATTGTTCCTGCTACCTGGGGGAAGAATTCAGCTCTCACCTCACCTTTCAGGCAGTTGTGAAGAGCAATGAGGACCTCCTTTTCTCCAGACTAAACAACCCCAGTACCCAGAAGCAGTTGGTGGATGCAACTCCCCAGCAAGGTCATCTTGCCTCATTTAAATATTTGTGAACATATTTGGGATTTGATAAATCAAAATGCTCTTGTTTTGGGGCAACATCGATACCAGCATGGACCGAAGCACCACGTGCTCTGCTGTTACAAATCTCAACCTGTATAAATTTATTATGTATAAATTTACCCCCGCAGCACGCTGGCTGATATTTTGGTTATTTTGTGTTTGTCTTGTCTTTGACTAAGCGCAGGTGACTGAAGGGCGTGTGCAAGTTTGCACCTGTGTGTGCCTATGTGGGGTTTTGTTTCTTTTTTTATGACTTGGGACTGTTAGGCACTGGGGAAAAAGTAACCAATTAGGCTTTCTAGTTAATGTCTAGTGGCATCAGGACAAAGAATTTCCTCCTGAATATTCAAGCTCTTCCCCCCAGACATGCAGGCAGTACCTTCCTGAGAAAGACACATTTTAGAGATGTCATTCTCCTTACAAATTGCTTCTCTCTCAGTGTGCTCTAATTATAGAAGCCTCGACGACGTTTGTGCATGCATGGAAGTGGCAGCAGGAATTTCTGATAAAATCAACTCACTCAAAGGAACTTCTGTTAACTGCTCGGGCTGCTGGGTACAATGAACTGGAGGAGAAGTGCTGACTGACCTCCTCAGATCTCTGGGGGAGGTTAAACCATCTCAAGTGTGGAATTGGCACGGGGCAGGGAGTGGGATATGAAAATGAGTGAGGCTGCCAAACTCCCCTTTCCACTTGTTTTGGGGGAAATCACCTGATTATGAACTTTCTAACCAGACTGTGAACTCATTGGAACTCGATGGGTGTTAGGGGGTGATCTCTACCATCAGCCTTCAAGAGCTTCAAGATGTCTTCATATTCAGCAGGAGATATTTTCTGTTTTCAAGACATTTGTGTCTTTTGTGGCCATTGTGACTTTTACACATCCAGTGTGGTTTTCTTGGTGCTCTCCTGGACTTCATTCAGACCAACACTGGAGAATTTGGCCTGCAAAGCCTCTCCCTCCCCAGTAGATCCATGTGTCCCACCTAGGGTACATGACCTGTCTTGTGGGTACCTGGTGGGGCTTGTGCAGAGGTAACATCTGGGAGCTGCAAGATGATGGAAAACCAACTTCTTACCACCCAAGGATCAGTGAGCAGCACCATTTTACCTGTTTGAATGGCAATGTAGACCATTTCCTGCAGAGTTTTTTTTTTGCTGCCCAGTGCCAGTCCCTTCTGCACAGTGAGTTGAGAGGATATGACCACAAAAGAATCATGGAATCATCAAGGCTGGGAAAGGTCTCTGAGATCGTCAAATCCAACCTTTGACTAGAAAATCATAGCACTCCTTCTCCTTGGATCTTCATCACTGTTTAAGGAAGAAGAAGAATTGTTTGTTGAGGAGCTGTAAAATGATGGAAGGTTGGGAGGGATCTCTGGAATTCAGAAAGTCCGAGATCTCTGCTCAGGCAGGGCCAGAGTGGTGGATGGGCTGAAGTTTGCTGCAGATGAACATGGGCACTGGGGATGCACCATCCAGGCAACAGAGACGGGAGGGAGTTTTGGGCACCCCTTGGTTTCAACCTTCTCATCCCAAGAAGCTACGAGGAGGGAATTTTTGCCGGGGAGGAATGTGACACATGTCAGTCTCCCTGAGCTGCTTTGTGAGCTCTGCATGGCAGCAGCTGCTGCTGACTTCGAAAGTGGTGGGTGGAAAAAGCAAGTAAGGGGGTGAGGGAATGAAGAAAAGGAAAAGGAGGCAAAAAGAGGTAAAAGGAATTATAGAGTAAGTTTGGTTGGAAGAGACTTTAAAGATCATTTTGCTCTGATCCCCTGCCTTGGACAAGGACTCCTTTCACTAGACCAGGTTGCTCAGAGCCCTACCCTGCTGAGCTTAAACACCTTCCAGGAATGGGACATCCCTGAGAAAAGAGAAGGCAATGCAGCATCCCCAGACCCACATCCCATACACGTCCCCATTAGGTGGCCACTATTGGCTCGTGGGTGAAATGGGTCCCCTGCCCCAGCCACAGGCTGTCCCCACCTGTTGTCCCCACCATTTAATGCTGATGGCTGCAAGAGCAGCATGAGAGAATGTGGTGGAGCAGGGATTTGGCAGCAGTCCTGTTTCTTCAGCTAGAACATTACATTTTATTATTGCAATCGCAACGTCGACAAAAATCCAGAGAGCCATTGCTAGCAACACTCTTGCTCACATGTTCAGATTTACTATTAATAGAGGTGTGCACAGAAGGGAATGGCTTTAGGTGTGCTGGAAATTGGGTGTTAATGCTTTTCTAGGCATTTGATGGGGAATAGGTGTGGGGAAGGGTTTTCTTTGACCTCAGCTGCAGCAGAGAAGCTGTGGCTGCCCCATCCCTGGAGGTGTCCAAGGCCAGGTTGGATGAGGCTTGGAGCATCCTGGGATAGTGGAAGGTGTCCCTGTGCATGCCTGGGGGTTGGAATGGGATGAGCTTTAAAGTCCCTTCCAACCCAAACCATTCTGTGATTCTATCGCATGTCACGGAATAAGTGCCAGAAAATTCCTGTTGCACTTTGCAAAAAATGTTTGCAGAGAGGCTACAGGAGGAAAAGGGACATGAAATAGTTCGAAATGGAATCTCTTGGATTTATTGACAGGATGACTGCCTCAGCCCTTAAATGATTATGCACTTTGGGATTCCTTGACATTTTCCAAAGGGACTAAAGGATTAACTCCTGTGGAGGTTGCCCATCTCCCAGAGCTTTGCTCTTGGAGTCAACACCTTTCAGATGTATTTTGGTTTCACTTCTTTGCTATGTCTTGTACATGCATTTATGCATTTCTCTCTGCATGAGCAGTAGTGCTGCTACTCAGGAGGGTGATGTAAATGATTTTTATTTAATTTTTAAGTTTTTCCTCCTTATGGCTGCCAGTTATGTTTAGAATTTATCTGCAAATAAAATTTAAAAAAAAAACCAAAAGAAGAGTTTCACTGACTGAAGTATTTGGGGGAAACCCTTTTATTTTTCCTAATTTTCTTGCTATTTGGGTTTTTTTAATAAGGTCAAATTTTGAGAACACACAGTATTTCAGTTCAAAATGTCAAAACATTTCCCTTTGAAAGCTTGCAATAGGCTTCTTCAACTGTGGTAAAGGGAGAAAGAAAAAAAAACTTTCAGCTGAAACCAGCTTACTGAGTTTGGCACTTGTATCTGTTGATCTAAACCAGAATGCTTCAGCTAATAAACCAGTTGTCTAAAAAATTTAATTCAGCCTTTTCTTCATCAGTTTCCTGTCACTTCCACTTTCTCATACTCATCAGTATCACAGTGCCGTGGAATTTTTTTTTTTTTAGGCAAATACTTCAAGCCATGTCTCAATTTTAGTTTGAAAGAAAAGGAGAAAGTCTGAGTTTGAGTACATAATAGAGTCTTTCCAATTAAGATGAAGAGCAAAATCTGGTCTGCAGATATTTAATGACTCATGCTGAGAATGAGAAACAGAGCAAAATTCTGCTGAATTAAACAGCAAAAAGCCAATTTTTGTCTTGTAGCTGAAGGCACAGTTGACCCTGAGGGTGGATCAGTCCTCCTGAACATGACGGCTGAGCCCCAATGCAGTGTAAATGTTTCTGGTTTACCCATGAGGAAGGGATATTCTTGCTTGTACAAAGGTGCAGAGGGTAATGCAATAATGTCTAATAAATTCTAACACCCATGCAGTCCTTTCCTCTTCTTTTGTGTGCAAGTGTGGGAATAAAGTTCATTGTCCAAATCACGTCGTGTGTGGATTAAGTACATTTCTTCTGTAGCTTTGCACAAACTTCTAATGAACTTCTATTTTATTTTAATTTTCTTTTTTTAGCTCTTTCTTTTTAGGGCTGTATGGTTGTGCTGGGTTGGAAGTTTCCTTGTACAGTAACAGGTCTGTGAGGTTACTTCTGATAAAGGTGTGTAGAGGACAAGGGAGAGTGGCTTTAGATTAGATATAAGAAATTCTTTCTTGTGAGGGTGGTGAGGCCCTGGCTGCCCAGAGAAGCTGTGGCTGCCCCATCCCTGGAAGTGTCCAAGGCCAGGTTGGATGGAGCTTGGAGCAACCTGGGATAGTGGAAATTGTCCCTGCCCATGGCAAGGGTTGGAACTGGATGACATTTATCATCCCCTCCAACCCAAATCATTCTACAACTCAATGTTTATGCCTGAAATCATCCATGGAACACCACAGTAATTTATTTTCTATGTAATACATGGCAATGAGATGGTGTTCCCCCTCTCCTCCTGCCTTGGGAGATGGGGAAGGTCTGTTCCTGAGTGAATGTGCCTCTGTGTACAAAAAATAAAAGACGAATTCTGTAACGTATCCCCACTCTGACCATTTCACTGTGATGAACAATACAAGGGCTCAGCAGTAACTTGCTCAGGGTCTGAGAAGTAAAAATTTGGTCCATGTGAATCCCAGGGAGAGGCAGCTGAGTCTGTGCCTTCTGTACCAGTCCTTCCTTTCCAGGGAATAACTACAGCAGCAGTTGTGTAACAAGAAACAAGACATTTTATGGCATTTGCTACAGCCTCTGCTGACCAGTTGCAGGTCCCATAAGCTGTGGGTGGCCAGATCTGCATAAAATATCCCACAGAAACAAACCCAGGAGAACTCCAGAAGCTATGGCAGATGGCACTTCATCTTCCTGAACAACGTATGGGGTCTGGTACATATGGATTATAAAACCCTGTATAGGTTTTATGATTTCTTCCAAAAGAGCTGATTCTTGGAGCCAGATGGTTTCTATTATGGTTGATCTTAAGCAAACAAAAGTAATTTTCCTTCCTCCATTTGGTAAATGTTGAGAAGGTATATAAAGTATTATGCATAAATTAGCAGTATAGTTTTCTTATTTAAACATGTAGATAAAGATTACCAATAAATGGCAAAGGGTGTATTACCCTTTTTCACTTCTCTTTAGGACGTCTAATAAATTACCTTGCCCCTTTTTTCTTTTTTGCTGGAGAATTGAAGCTCTCCAGAAGAGGAGGGTGCATCAGTTGGAACTTTTATCCTGAGTTGGGAAATCTACTCCAGCAATTGCAGCACTCCCCATCTCTTTTTCCCATAGATGGATGCCAGCTGTTGCATTGCTCCATTACTATTTTCCATTGCATCCACTTTGTCTCAGTTTCACTCATTTCTGCTGTCCTGTCATCCCAGATCTCACTTCATCTCTCCGGGGCTTTTAGTTTGTGAAAACTCTTCATGCAGGTCTCAATGACACTGCAAGGTCTCTCCAAGATTTTTGTTTTTACTTACTACAGGAGCAATTTGTCTTCTGTGTCCTTGAAATGGCCTGAAAATTTATTTACGAAGGAAGTTATGAAGAGAGAGGGTATGGAAAGAAAAGGCATTTTCTGTACTCGAATTTCTTCAGCCTTGTGCTGCAATAAGTGTTGACTCTGGAAAGAGCTTGAGGGTCCAGCATCACATTTACAAGGAATGTGGGAAATACCCATTTACCTGGATCATGGAATGGTTTGGGTTGGAAAGGACCTTTGGATCATCCAGTTCCACCCCCTGCCAGGGCAGGGACACCTCCCACTATCCCAGCTTGCTCCAAGCCCCATCCGACCTCACCCTGAACACTTCCAGGGATGGGGCATTCGAAGTGTCCCATGCCAATGGATGTGTTTGTTCAACTGGAAAGCTGTAGCAAAGTAAATTTTTAAAATTTCTTAAATGTTTTTATAAATTTCTTTCTTTTGGTTCATAGGGCTGATTTTTCTGATACAACTCCCTTGTATCACATGGACTTAATCAGGAAAAAAAAAATCATCTCCATTTTGTCACTAATAGCCTGAATCTTTAAAAAGATTATTTTCTAAGGCAATTAGCGCTGAGTTCATTAATAAGTCCAGAAGAGAGGCTGATTAAGTGCTAGTTTAAAAATAAAAACACTATTTTGTGATTTATATCCCCAATAAATTTTTAAATAACGACATTTCAAAAATATTTGTATTCTTCATCTTTTTTGCTGGCTGTTTTCACATTACAGTTCCAACAGCTCGGGCAGTAAGTGCAAGATTAATCATTTCCACTTTGCTTTTCCAGTCAATTCCTTTACATTTTCACATCCTGTTGGTGTTGTTTGTGTTTGCATTAGCACAGGACTGCAGACAGGAATATGGCAGTGCAAACAAAACTTGCTTTCACTCAGGTTTTATTTAAATCCTCATACAGCATCAATATTAAAAAAAATGAAACAAACTCTCAAATACCTTAAATTGCAATTTTTTGTAACGACTTGGGTATTCTTTTAAAAATACAGGCAGACACTGTCTTAATGCTTGCTTCTGCCACTGCTTTGGAGCATGAACGAGGGAACATGATTAGACTTTCCATCTTGGAAAGCAAGAAGCAATAGGATTTGATAGGGAAATTTCACAAATTAATTAGTATTTTCCAGTACATTGATTTATTTCAATCAAAAATGAATTGTCCTTTTAACACTATCCTAATCCACTATCAGAAAAAAATAATAAACCCCCCCTGCCCAAAGTGATTTGTTTCATTTAAAAGGGACTTAACTGCATCTTGGTAACACATCAGAATTATGCAAAACCTTTTAAAGCTTGCCTCCCCATTTAAAAATGGAGAAAAACTCTTAATTGTGAAACTGTCCAACCAAAGCCAAAATTTCCACGCTGCCAGAATTAGCAGCTTCTTAATCCACTGGCCAGCTCTGCTCTGCATTTATTCTTCATAAAATTTTGCTTAAAATCTAAAGTCTATTTTGCATTTAACCATCACAGAAAATCAATGTTTTCCACAATTGTCCCACCTGGAGAGAAGCACTACAGCCCATGTGCATTCCTGTGGTGGAAGTGGGAGTTCTCTGAATTACTTTGTTTATTTTGTAGAGGTTTGAGCAGGTGACACAGGGCTGAGGACCCCACCAGCTCCTTTCCCACGGGCTGCCAACCTCTCCTGACCTTCAAATCACTTTTAGCCATCGTGTTGCCCCCATGAAGTGATGGACTCTTTATTTTAGTAACAGCCTTGTGAGTTTTTGGCATTTCCTTCCACTAAATCAACAAGAGCTGCTGTTTTTCTTGTAGAAATTAGAAGGCAGTGTGGTTTGTTTTTTTTGGTTTTTTATGCTGGGTTTTTTTTTTTTTTTTTTTTTTTTTTGCTTTTAGTTTTTTCACTGCTGCCTAAAAAAGAGCATAGGATGAGAACAGTTTTTTCTGGCAGAATTAATGCAGATGTAGAGAATATCAGGATTTGAACTGAAGGCTGATGTTACTTTCTAACATCTTTAACAAGCTTGAGGAGAAAAGAGTGAGAAGCACAACCTGCTGGGAAAAATCTGACATATTTCTAGTGGCCTTTCAAAATCAGGGAACTTGTTAATAATAAATTGAAATAAACTGTGAGGGTAGTAATGTAGCAAAGTTTGCTGGTTGGTTGGGGCCTTTTCCTTGAGTTTTGTTGGGTGTTTTCTTCTCCATCATGAGTTGGAAGCCGCACCTCTGTTTCATCTCACCACTTTTACTAGGAGCTGTGTCTCATCTTCTGGGTGACATCTTACAACTGGGTGACAACTTTCTTTCGTGTTGTTTCTGATCCTGTCTGGGATTTCTCTGCTCCTTGTCAACACTGTACGTGCCAGCTTTCCAGGATTTTGGTGATGGATTTGCCGTTCACTAGCAAAGTCCACCTTCAGAACTGGAACAGATTTGGGAAGGGCTGTCAATTGCTCATGTCTGGGCACATAGAACATGAGATGCTCACCAAGGAGGAGCCTCTGCACTTGGCCAAGAGTCAGTGCATGATGTGGGAGAGTGTTTGTCCCAGGGTTGGCTCTAGAAACAACTTCTTCTCTTGCTGGACAGTTTGGATATTTCTCTTTGTTTCCTTAATACCACGTGGGTGGGTTTGGGAGGCTGTTTTTGGCTACTACTGCTGTGAGCAAGTTGGAGTTGCACCCTCAGAGATATGGGCCCAAAGTGGTTTGGCAAAGCTGAACAATGAGTTGTCAACACATTTCTCTGGCCATGGCAGGTGGGTTGGAACTGGATGATCTTGAAGGTGCCTTCCAACCCAAACCATTCTATGATTTCTATGATTTTAACAGAATTGCAGATTTCCTTGGCCAGACTCCTACACGAGCTGAGACTCTAGCACTGTCTGTGCTGTCCTGGACACACCAGGTGAGGTGGTCTTCCTTTCTTCTTCAGCAATTTGTTATTATCATATATGCTAAAGGAGGAAACCAAAGTGAAGAGAAACATCTTAACCAGAAATAATACAAAGCAAATCTGAATAAATCTCAATTGCACTGTAAAAAGATAATTAATCATTGAACTATAGAATGGTTTAGGTTGGATGGGACCTTCAAAATCATCTTGTTCCAACCCACCTGCCATGAGCAGGGACACCTTCTGCTAGACCAGGTTGCTCAGGGTCCCATCCAACTTTTCCTTGAACACTTTGATAGATGAGGAATCCATAGTTTCTCTTGGAAACTTTTGCCAGTGCTGCACTGATCTCTAATGTTTCCTTTTCTCTTTGAACCACTTCTTGGGTACACACAGATTTGCATTTTTGTGGCTGAGGACTTGGTGCTGTGTTTGGAATTGCATAGGAAAATTTCCCTCATAGGAAGGATAGGAATATGGCAAAGCACTCCTGGGTTTAATGCTCCTTCCAAGTGCCTTAGGACAAAAATCACCTCTCGGCTGATTTAAATGGAAGCACAGAAATTGTGTGCAGCCTTTTTCCTCAGCTAGGTGGTGGAGGAGAGAGTTTCTAAACTCTATATCTTCTTTAATTTCTGAGGCTGATTTTCACTGCCAGTTGATGCTCACCCTTTGCCTTCTTGAATTCCATATGGGATGATTCTCCATGGCTGGACTGTCCCTTGCAATGCCTCCTGTGCCACCAAGCTGCAGAATTTTGGTTTCACTTCCCTAGGCCTGAAATTTATAAAAATTTCACCTACATGGGAAACTTTTGCCTGAATAACATTTTCCCTAGGCTTTCCTTGGGATAGGCACTGTATTTATTATTTCTCTCAGAAACATGTGCTGCATCTATATTCAAAGCTTCTTTTTTATTTTGTTTGCCATGCTTCTCCAAGAAAGAACCATGCTGAGCACCAGTTAAAACTTACAAGTTCTACCAGGAGCATTGTGCTGGGGACACCATGCACTGTAGTTACTTCTCTGGGAATGTGTTAATTAAGCATAAATTTAGAGGCTTGGAAAAGGCTGATGTATTGAAACTTCTTCAGAGAGCCCAAGACAAAAATGCTATCCAGTTGTTGAATTTAGGGCTTGAACTTTATTTGGTTTAGAGATGATGAAATCTCTGTCTCCTCTGGTCAGCTTGCTACAGCTGTGGTAGGACTTTCAAAGAAAAAAAAAATCTATTTTGTGAAAGCAGATGTGTTGTTTTTACTCTCATTTTCTCTATAATTTTTCTGGGAGTGTATCTGGTGGGGAGCTAAGGTGGGAGCGAGGCTGGAGAAGCAGTCACTGATCTCTTCTCTCTGGTGACAGTGGCAGGACCTGAGGGAATGGCCTGAAGTTGTGTCAGGGTTGGATATTAGGAAAAGATTTTTCCCCCAGAGGGTGTTTGGGCACTGGAGCAGCTCCCCTGGGAAGTGTTCCCAGCACCAAACCTGTCTGAGGTGAAGAAGCTTTTGGACAATTCTCTCAGACACATGATTGGAGTCTTGGGATTTTCCTGTGCAGGGCCAGGGATTGGACTTCAATGATCCTTCTGGGTCTTTTCCAACTCTTTATGTTCTATTAGTCTTGGTTTTCCCATGGGGAGAGGAAGAGGAGGAGGAGGCAGGTGCTTTACTACCTTACGCCTCTCCCTTTTGGATGGGTGGGATGAAATGTGTTCTTCCAGCTCAGAATTTTACCTTCAGGTAAAACTTCCTTTCTAAAACCAGAAAAAAATGTATTTTGTACATTCAGGAGAATTTGGGCAAATCAGGAAGATGATTAAAAAAAAAAAAAAAAAAAAGAACGGGAGTTTATAAGTGTTAATGCAAAGAAAGACCTTGAGTTAACCCCTAGGGAATTGAGTTCTTGAATACACTGACCCCGCTGTGTGAGAAGGGTTTGAGGGAGGATTGATGCAAACACCAGCTCCATCCCAATTTTCACACCTGTAATTCCATAGGTGCCCCTCTTTGTGCCGTGGCCGTGCTGAGAAGACCCAGGCCTTTTGTAAAACATCACTGCACAAATTCCTAACGAAGAGCCTCAGAGCTTTTCCATGTGAAACAGCCTCACGTTTTCCAATGCTGATGAAAATCATGTTGCCTGATGAGTGTGATTTTTGCTTACGTTTCCCTTTATCACTTATTTCCCTCAAATTTCATCAGGAGGAAATAAAAAACTTCCAAGCTTGCACGCCAGGTGTGACTTCACATTAGGCATGATGGTTCTTCTTTCATTCTCTTCCATTTCCTTTCCTATTTTAAGTTTTTTTTTTGGAGGAAAGGAACTTCGTTCAAACACGTCCTTGGCCAATCCTTTCTACCCTGGTGTTCGTTGAAGCTTTTTTTGACCAGTTTCAACAGGAGAGCAGAGGTGAAATGAGCGTCCTGTGGTTTATATGAAATGGAAAGGCAGTGGAAGACCAAAAGAGTGTTCTGGCAGTGGAAGAGACCAAGGGCTGTGTGCAAAAGGGATCAGACACCAGAGAATTCCCAGGGAGGAACACCTTGGAAGCTGTTGAGTAATGGGGACTACAAGACTTGTCTGGGGTGGGTCTAAGTCTCTGTGCATCCACCACTTCCTGCTTGTTTGTTTTCTTTAACATTTTCTTCCTCACGTGACAGTGTGCTTCTTTGTCTTTACTCTTTTTTATCCTTGGCCTCCCTCACCTTCTTCCACCTTTTCACTTCTATGTCAATTGTTGTGGAAAAACTAAAATAAAGACATAAATTTACCATTTTTCTCCAGAGTAAATCTCTTTTCCTCTCTGGCCAGCAGCCAGAAATGAATCTCTTCCTCACCCTTGAGTTCATTTCCCAGTGCCAGAGGCACAGGGCTCTTGTTGTGGATCACAATCTTCAGTAAGGAATTATTCTCTTGGATAATGCTATGGAAAGGGGGGAATTGAAGCTTTGCAATGGCTCCAGTGGTTCTGGAGGAGGAACAAGGCCCTTGGCTCCGACTCATCCTCTCAGATGGGTTCTGAAAGGGTTAAGCCACAGGGCTGATCATGGTGGTGCTTAATCCATATTGGCCAAGGTAAACTGAGGGTTTTGGGGTGCATGGTTTGAAATCAGTCAGCAGTTTGCTTCCTGACTTCTTTTTACTCCCTGCAGGCATTTCATGGTACAAAAGAGAAGTTTGGAGACCAAGTAACTCTCTGTGGGAGTTTCTTTGGCAAAGGATTATGTTGTAACTTCAGTTAAAGCTTTCAAAGGAGAGATGCTGCAGGAAATCGGTGACTTTCTTTAACAGACCACAGATATAATTCATGGTGATGCTTTGGGGATAAATAATTTACAATTTGAGGTGCTGAGTTGCTTTGCTATTGCCACATTGAGTGTTGTAAGTAGAAAGATCAAATTCTTGTCCTGTTTTTTGTCTTCTTCCCCTTTTTTGCTGGAGTTACTTTAATTACTGCTTCTTCTTCTTCTCTGCAACTTTTAGATTATTCTGGGTTTGCTGCAAAATTGAGTTCAGGGAGGCAATTGACTTCACCTGGCTGCAGAAAAGCCATTAGGAGCTCCAAATTAGTGTGAAATAATTAATAGGAAAGGAAGATTAACGTGGCAAACACGGGAACTTTTCATTAACATTAAGCGAAAGGATGCTCCTATAGGTAACTTTTCCATGTGTGTTGTCCTGGACCTCCAGCAATTCCCTTTGGACATTAATTACACCCAGATCACTTGAGACAAGACCTTATAAGCCTGATCAGGCACTGTGTTTGGCTTGTCTGGAAGAGGAGTTGAAAGAAATTCCTGCTGGGATTTTTCCTTCCCTACCAAAACCACTCTTGGTGGTTCTTGGAGCTCTCAACTGTGCCAGCACCTGAGAGCCCCAGGGATGCCCAGTGGCATCAGAATTATTTTCTCCCTCCTGAGCAGGACCAGGGGAAGCAGCCCATGGGTTCCTGGGCTCTATTTTGTTCCAAGCACAGACACTACAGCCCTCCACTGTCCTCACCCAAATCATCTCCCATAGACAGAAGTGTGAGGAATTAAAGAGGATAATTGCACTGAAATGTGGAGAGTGATGAATTCTGAGTGTTCTCTGGGATAGGTTGCAAAAATCTTGTGTAAGGCTTCTCTCCCACTCCTTTACAACTCCTTGAGATTCCCCAAGCCAGGCTGGGGTCTGTCACTTCTCCCAACAAGCAAGTGGTAGAAAACAAAGGAAATTGCCTCAAGATTCACCAGGGGAGGTTTGAGTTGGATTTTAGGAATAATTTCTTCACTGAAAGGGTCGTCAGGCATGGGAAGAGGCTGTCAGGGGAAGTGATTGAGTCACCATCCCATGAGGTATTTGAAAGATGTGTAGATGTGGAACTTTAGGCACATGGTTTAGTGATAGATTTGGCTGAGTTAATGGTTGGATTTGATCTCAGAGGTCTTTTCCAACCTAAATATTTCCATGATTCAATTTCCTTTTTTTTTTATAAACTTTTCTTCTCCTTTTTGGCATTGATCTAGAGTGTGACAGGTAACACAGAGGTCTAAGATGCCACCTCCGTGTAGCAGATGGGTGTGAGGTGATGTTGCATGGCTGGATTTAAACTTGCTTCAACCTCACAGATTTTTCCCTAGAGGAAGCAATTTCTGGGATAAAACTCTAAGGCGTGGATTGACTCTACAACTAAAAAAAGTTGTAAAGTAGGTGTGTTTATTCCAGCTCTGGGGTGTACAGGGAATATTTTCCTCCAAAGCGTGCGCACCCCAGTGGTACTCTGTCCAGTTTATATTGAGTTACAATTTACAGATGCAAAAACTTACACAATGCCCTTATATATACTCATTATCTATTTCTTCTTCGTATTATAATGAATCCAAAGTTCATTTAAATATGTTTGTGCCAGTGCAGTGCTGCCTGGTGGTCGTGGGCAGGGGTCTTAAGATGAAGTAAAGGAGTCTTTCTCAGGTTGAACTCTTCACCCTGCGCATACTCCCTGGGTCCCTGGTCCAGGTCCAAACCTTACAGCTGACTCGGGCTGGTTTCAGGATCCAGAAGTAAAATATCTGGTCATGGTTCCTTCTCTTTATCAACAGTTTGGCATCTTCTTTATATCCTCCCTCTTTGCTTGGCAAGCACAAAAATATCGAGCAAGCTCTCTGCACTGTTTCAGCAAACAGCCCCTTAGTAAATCATTATCTACCTCCTAGTCCCTAAAACACAAGCTGTATACCTTAACAAACATCTTCTAGTAAATCTCTTAGCCCCCCCTAAATCAACTCCACACCCAAGTCTCGAAGTTCCTCAAGATCCCATTCACAGCTGAGGTCTCCCCCTGCATAATGTGCATTGACATGTTTTGCTTTGGCAGAGCAGCCTTAGAAAAGCTCTTCTTTCCATCTGTTGCACCTACCTGAGTGCCTCTGGGGCTTTTCAGGCAAGGGAGAGAAGAATTAAATAGGAAAATATCTGAAATGCCGTTGTTAGCTGCTGCTGCTGGGTCAGGAATTGGATTGGTTTAGGAATTTGAGTGACCTGGTCTAGTGGAAGGTGTCCCTGCCCATGGTGGCAGGAACAGATATTTAAGGTTCCTTCCAATCCCAAACATTCTATGATTTCTATGAGTAAAAATAAATATAGCAGCAATAAATATAGCAGGGCATCACTCTCTCCTAGGCAGGTTGAACTGATTGCAGAGGAAGTTGTGTTGCCCTGGGGTCCAAGGGGATTTTCCTGGAAAATAAATGGGGAAAATAAATGGAAACTGAACAAATGTCCAGTTAAGGAAGGAGAAACTATTTGCATGTGGGATTTTGTAACATATCCACTGCAAAACCTCAGCCTTGAGGACTCCCAGAATAAATAAAAGTCATTTTTTCCCAGCTGTGGTCCTGAACCCTGTTAGTGTCAGGGCATGTGTTAAATGCATAACATCATTTAATGCATATCAGAAACCTCCTACTCCTTCTTGGGGATTCATAATATTTAAGTATTCACTTGATGTAATCAAAGATGTTTAATTTTTTATCAGACTTCACACTTGCTTTGCTTCTCAGTCTTGGTTTGTCTTCCTTGGCTTGGTAGTACAGATGCAGTTTTGCTTTGCTTTCTGCTGCTGTTTTTAAATTGTTCTGCTTGTCTGCTTGAACTGCTGCATCCTCCATGAATAGTTACAACATCTCGGCTTGATGTGTTGAAGCTTGAAATTGGAGTAGTTAAAACAGCCTCCTTGTTACTATTTTCTTTTCTTTTGCAAAATAAAAACTAAATAAAGCCAGAAGTAGCAGCATGCTGTGACACAAAATAAAAGTCCAGGGGAAGGAAGCTGTAAGCCAGATACAGTGCAGCTTTCTCAGGAAAGCCATTCTCCAGGAACTGCATTTTCAAAATAATTGTTTGGAAATTTTGGACAAAGGTTTCATTTGCCTTTTTGGTTTTTTTCTTTGACTTAATTTGCTCTTTTTTTTTTTCTTAAGTGTGAGGGTGATTGTGGGTCCTGTTAGATAAGTGTGGATTGAGAGGCCTTTGAGGGGGAGTTCATAACCTCACAGTCCTCTTCCATTTAAAAGAATAAATAACATTGACTACAATGAATACATGGAGGCTTAAAAAATGAATTATTTCCATGACTTCAGAGTATGATCCTCATGCATTGTTTCTTTCTCATTAGAGAATTGTGGCATAGAGCGAGAAAATTGGTCTCTCACCAATAAACATAAATAAATCTCACCCTCCCAAATTAGCACCTGAATTTCTGGATAGTTTTTACCTTCATGGAACAACTCTGGACTTTCAGTGTTGCTTGGTGTTTTTTTCTCTGGTGTACACAGTCCATGCGATGAAATTGGTCCTTCTCCTGCCTTTTGCAACATTTGGGATATTTCATCTTTCGGTGTGACTTTGGCATTTTAAATGACTGCTCAGAGGCACCTGCTGGATGCTGTGCAGGAGTGTCCCCATGTAGGAACCACTGATGTCTGCAGTCTGGATTTTTTGGGGATTTAATGCAATACTGTTCCCAGCTGGGTGATTACAATTGAGGGGCTGAGGGAGTTCCCAACCCTTGGTTTGGTTGCATCATGGTTCATCTGAGGCTTTGTTCAGGCTCAGGATTACTGGGCTAGACTGAAAATCTGTTGAGGCAAATTCAGTGTTTCTAAGGGAAGAATAGAAATAAAGAAGTAAAACAAACCCTCCCCTCTCCAAAAAAAAAAAAAAAAAAAAAGAAACCACCTGTCCAAAATGAGTTCTATCCCAAAATATGCAACCTAGTCTTCTCTGGAACATGTTAGCACCCTGAAAATACAAGGAAAACCTCTTAAAATGGGGGTCATCACAGTCTGTAAAGATCTAAAAATCTTATCCTGTGCTGCTCTTTTGCCAGTGATTTAATGAGAGCTGAATCTTGTTAGTAACAAGGGAAATTCCTGGGGGACAGGTGAGCCCACACTAATTTCTGCTGTTCTACAGCCTCATTTATTAAGCAAAGGAGTGTCTGGGATAGCTGATTTAGGAGGAGCTGCAGGAAGAGAAGAGTGGGAAAATCTCTAGCAATGAGGCCCTGTGCATTTGGATTAAACAGCATTTAATACCCTGGATTTGTGTCATCCTGACAGGCTGATCCATGACTTTATTTACAGCTGATCCATGACTTTATTTACAGCTCTTACAGGGCTGAACTGTCTCACGTGAGTGTGAGAGGCAGTGAAAAATCTACTCTTTGCATGTGTGGCTGCTCCTCCAGCACTGGGAGGTGCATCCTCAGCCCTACCCTGAGCAGTGCCTCCAGAAGGATTCTCATTTTGCCCAATTTCCCTCATTTTTGCCTTGCTCCATTGCTGTCTTTCTGCTCTGCCTAGTGCAGGATGGGCGTGTGGTATTTTAACAGCTTAGGGAAATCTGGATGAGGATGCAGAGAAAGTCAGGGTTCCATTCTGCTGACTTGAAAAAAATGAATCTTAGCTCCTGTTTCAGTTTCAAATGAGTGTTTCTCTGGTGACTGTGATCAGTCAAAATTGAAATGCTTGCTTGAATCTTATTTGTGTGATTTATCCTTTCTCTGGCATATGGACTTAACACAGACATAATTCATATGTTACACTGAATGAGGGTAGATTTAGATTGGATATTGGGAAGGAAGTCTCCCGTGTGAGGGTGGTGAGGCCCCTGGCAGAGGTTGCCAGAGAAGCTGTGGCTGCCCCAACCCTGGAAGTGTCCAAGGTCAGATTGGATGGGGCTTGGAGAAACCTGGGATAGTGGAAGGGTTTGGAACTAAATGATCTTTAAGGTTCCTTCCAACTCAAACCATTCTGTGATTCTATAATACAGCTCAGTTCAACCTCATGTCACTCCTTCTCTGGGGAATGATGAAAGTGTGGAGGAGCTTGGTATAGTTTCAGGGGTTTTAAATTCGGGAAATGAAGACAAAATCAAACAAATAGGAAAAAAAAAAAAAAAAAACGAACAGGCAAAACAAACAAAATACAACAACAACAACCACCAAATGAAACCAAGACAAAAAAAAAAAAAAAATCAAGCAAAAGAAAATCCTACCTGCCACCAAACTGAAACCCCAAAATGTTCAAATCCTCACTTCATGTTGTCCTTGTAGGGTAGATTTGGGTACCTTGGCTAAAGTGGGACCTTGAGAATGAAGTTGTGAGAATTTTTCTGGGGACCAGCAGTAGAAACTCCTGGCACTGGCTCATTGCCCCTTGCATTTGAGCTATGAGGAAGAAATAGGAAGAAAAGGAGCCTTGCTTGGGGATTAGGAGAGGAATGTGTGGAGGTCCCATCTGAGCTAAATTTCTACAGCAAAGACGAACCTACATCCCCCGCTCCAAGCACCATCCACTTTTCAAAGTGGTGTCCAGTATTAATATAATTTTTTTCTCTTTTTCTCTTCACAGCCACCCAGATTGATCCCAGTGAACTGCAGGAACTTTTTCAGGAGACTTCAGCCAATGTCTTCAGAATTAACTCCAATGGTGCGTAAAATGAAAGGTTTCCTGGTGGATTCTGTGCTGTCCTGCTGATGATTCCTGTGCATGGACACGGCCCCTGGCAGCTCCTCTTGTCAGGGAGCAAATATTAATGCAGCTTTTCTGCTGCTGCATCTCACGAGCAGCAGCACATGTCCAATACACAGCTCCTTATAAGATGTAAAAATATTCCACCATATGTTCCATCCAACAGGCACAGCTATATTCCAATCCTTGCTGAGACCACATCCTTTTTCTATTTTTAATTGTGTCATCTGTTACAATTGAGAGTTAGAGCTCAGAAAGGTGGAACGAGCCAGGCTCGTTTTCAAAGATGTTGCAGCACTACTGTGTTCAGAGCCTGTCACACGAGCTGGCAAAACATCCATCTCCCTTAGAAAAACAGCAGCACCAAAACTCTGCTGTTCTTCTCTCTGTAGGTTGAGCAGGGATGCTACTCCTGCTCATGTCTCCCCAGCCCCTAAAGATGCAGAGTCTTCCAAGGAAACATAGGGTTTTCTTTTAGACACTTAAATGTAGAGATTTTAGATAAAAGTTAGTTTTGTTAAAATTAACTAGAATAGAAAAAGACGCAGAACTCAGCTAGAAAGAAATTAATGATTAAGTGCAGAGTAGCCTTTGATTATCTGATATTTACTCAGCTGTGCTTAGAATAGACAATTAATAATCTTAAGAAAAGAAGTTCAAAGGAGAGCCTAGACAGTTACAAATTTTGCCCAGATGCAACCTACTTAGAAGCAATAGAAGAGAGCATTGGGAGTTTTCCAGGGTCAAATGCATTGTCAAAACCCGGCGAGGTAAGAAGGTCACAGTGAGGAAGACCAATTTTACTTCCTCAAAAGCAACCCTCAGACCCAATTCACGACCACCGACCCAATTCCATTGCAGAAACTGCGCATGCTTAATGACTTTTTGCTAATTTCCATACGAAGCGGAGAATGGGAGGCGCTTATGCTATGAACATGTATCTGTATTTTCAAGATGCATTATTGTTATAGATAAATAAGTTCTGTGTTGCATTGTTACTTCAGAGCTGTACATTTGGGAGTTATCCTTGCAGCTCTCTGGCCCTGAAATAAACATACACTTTCTAACCTTAACAAGTTAGAGAGACTTTGTCCGTCTCAGGTGGATATCGATATTAGATCTGTATCTGCATTTTAATAATTCGCCCTCCTTTGGAGGCAAGATTTGGCTCATCAGTTTTGTTGGATTAGGCTGGAGGAATTTATCTTGCAGACAGATGTAAACTAACATTGCTGAATGGAAGGTAATGCCATGGTACCCCAGTTCTAAAACACACCAGCGTCAGACAGGGATCTCAAATTATCAGTGCTGATTTTATGAGAGACCTCGAAATTGCTTTGGAATCATCTGGACAGCTTCTGTGTCTGTTCATTCTGTGTCTGTAGGGATTGGGTGGCAGAGAAGCCTGGCCTAGGTGTACGGAAGGGATTTTGGTGCCTCCTTGTTTGTGTAATTCTTCCCCAGTGTGACCCAGGTGTGGAGCCCCAGTTATTGCAGCAAGGGATCCTTGTTAGAAGAAGGATGGGAGTTAAAAATTTCTAAAATATAGTTGTCCCTTTCTTAGAGAATTATATATGCTCCACCTGCCGGGAAAATTCAAACACCAATTTTTCCATAACTGCAAGGGATTGGTGACCCTTCTGTTGGTGACACACATCCCATGTAAAAAAGGGATTATGGCCACTGTGGGAGCTTGAACCTCCCAGCTGTGACCACAGGAACTTGTCTTGCAGGTGGGTGAGCAGCCCTACAATAACGCACAGAAGTACCTGCGTTAGCACCAGTTTTGGTTGCTCCAGCACCAATAGTTTTAATTTGACAATGGTAGTTATGAGTGGTAGTAGCACTTCTGCTACCAAACTGAGGGCTCAGTCTGAAGTTGTGCAACCTTCTCGAGAGTCTGTGGGTGCTGTTCCTTCCCAAACTGGCCAGGCTGGGGCTGACTTGATGTGTCCCTGTGCTGTAATCACAACTTCCATGGTGGAGTTTCTCCTGAGAAAACGTAAAGGTGAATGACACATCCCTTATGAAATGCCACAACCCAATGTCTGTTCTCATTCTTTGTCAGAATTGCATTAACCCCTTCAATTAGTGTTTGACAACCTCTGTTGTTGTTATTTCTCCTCTTGAGATTGTGATGATGTGTTTTCTGTTAAGAGCTGCTTGAATTGAGTGCTCTGTGAAGCAGGTAATGACAATTCCTGCGCTTAAAAGTATTTTGCAAAAAAATGGAGAGGGTGCAGAGAAAAGCCATAACCGTTTCAAGTCTGCAAATCAGACTTTAAAAATCGTGCCATCCAAATTTCTGTTTGAGACATCTAAGAGGACTCGATCATGGTGTGTAAGTACCTCTCCAGGAAGAAAGACATCAAATAAATAGCATGGGACTCATTAATCTATCGTTCTCACACAGAAGGAGATCAGGAGATAGGAGTTAAAGCTAGACAAATTCAATCCTTCAGGATGAGGATAACCAGCCATTAGAACTGCTTGCGGAGGGGGTTTGATGGATTTGGCTTTGCCATGGACCTTTAAATCAAGATTCAGATGTCTTTTTATAAGATATATTTTGGTCCAGCTGCAGTCTACAGTCTTGATCTGGGAGTGATGGGACAAAATTTTATGGGAGGAAATCAGATTGGATAATCAGAATTGCTCTCTCTGGCCTTTAAAATCTATGAATCTATGAATCTGTAATGCCTTTTAAAGTGCTTTCAGATTGAAGAAATGCCCATAAGATACTCTATTGTTGTTGCTCTGTTCACCACTCATTTTTTGTCTGAGAAGATCAACTTCATTCAGTTTTTTTTTTTATAGTCTTTCCTCCTCAAAATGGGTAGAGCTTTTTAGGAGGGGGATGCTGAGTGCACTGCTAAGATTTGGCAGAGCTAATCCACTTTATGTAAAGAATTTTTAGGGATAGAAAATGGGGAAGAATGCCCATGATTCTTTCTGTACCGTGAGGTCTCTTCAGGAAACTCAGCAAGCTCTTACTTGGAGCAAAAAGAATAATTCAGTGCTGTTGCTTGTGTAGCACCATGCAAGTGGCTGAGCAAGGAACGAGCAGCAACAATCCAGATGCTCACCAGATGATGGGGTCATCCTATAAAAATCCTACAAATTGCATAAATCCCATCACAGCTCCTCTTTCCCTCCTTTTCCCATCTTACCCCACCCTCTCTGGAGTTTATCAGGTCTCCCCGTTGTGTTTGGAGATCAAACAGTGCACCTGAAAGGCTCTTCTCTCTCTTGGGATACTAAAGCTCATAAAATCATGGAATCATGGTATCATTAAGGTTGGAAAAGACCTCCAGGATCGCCAAGTCCAACCTTTGACTGAATGCCCCCAAGGCCACTAAACCATATTGTGAAATGCCTTGGTGGTTTATTTTTGAGCACTCCCAGGAATTGTGACTCCACCCCTTCCCTGGCCAGGCTGTTCCAAGCTGTCACGAGTTGCCCATGCTATGCTTTTGTAGTTTAGATTCTGAAAATCCCGGGTTGTGGGCAATCTCAGCAATACTTTTTACGTCTTTGGGGAATGACTATTTTTAATGAAACAAGAAGTCAACTTTGTACCAGGACTTTAAAGCGCCATTGAATTTTATTGAGTAACACTGCAGAAGTAATAAACACTGTGTGTTTTGTCCCTCTTTGCTGTCCTTATTCCTTTTATAGGATTCTGAGCTTTTGGGGTGATTTAAAGTCTTCTTGTGCACTTCAGGACTTGCTTCCTGACCAAGGAGGATTTTATAGCTGAGTTAATCGTGGCTGTTCTCACCTATAAATGCTTCCTGCTCCATTTTTCTGCTATGAAAATGGAAATCTTCTTCATTTGTTTAATAAAAATCTTAGCCAGGACAGCTGGCTCTCTTTATGTGCTACCGGATCACTCTCCTGCCAGGTCTAAGCCTCTTTTAAATGCCATCTCTTACAGAAGTGTGAAGGGGTAGAGGGAGATTTTTCCTAATCTTTGCATCAGTTTTCTTTCTCTTAATCTTTTGGGGCTGTCCCTGCTGAAAATAGGGAAAGTTCACAGACTCATAAAGTCACAGAATGGTTTGGGTTGGAGGGAACCATCCATTTCCAACCTCCCGCCGTGGGCAGGGACACCTCCCACTGTCCCAGGTTCTCCAAACCCCATCCAGTCTGGCCTGGAACACTTTCAGGGATCCAGGGGCAGCCACAGCTTCTCTGGACACTCTGTGCCAGATTTTCACCAGCCTCACAGAGAACAATTTCTTCCCAATATCTAATCTGAACCTGTCCTCCATCAGTATAAATCCTCTCCCCCTTGCCCCATCACTTCATGCCCTTGTCCAAAGCTCCTCTCCAGTTCTCTTAGAACCCTTTTAGATACTGGAAGGGGCTCTAAGTTTTCCCTGGAGCCTCCTCTTCTCCAGGCTGGACATTCCCAGCTGTCCCTGCCTGGCTCCAGAGCAGAGGGCTCCAGCCCCTCTGATCATGTCCAAGGCCTCCTCTGGATTTGCTCTAACAGGTCAACATCCTTCTTGTTTCGGGGGTCCCAGAGCTGGATGCAGTCCAGGTGGGGTCTCATGGGAGGAGAACAGAGGGGGAGAATCACCCCCATTGACCTTCTGGCCATTCCTCTTTCGGTGCAGTACAGGATAACTTCAGCTTCCCTGAGGTTCTGGAGACTCACGTTGGAGTCTCAGTCCTGCTGTTTTCCAGAAAAGAGCTATGTCAAATGGTGACCTTTGGCTCCTCCAGAGTGTGTATCTTGTCATTTCGGAATTACTGGCATTTATTTAATTGTCTAAATACTATGTTTGAATTGGAATATTAAGTAAAATTATTGGATAAGGACTTAAACCCAGGACACTTTCTCACCTGACTGACAAGCGCTTTCCTCATCTCTTGCATTCATGTCTCAGATTCTTTTCGCTTTTTTGTAGGTATTCCAAAATTCTGAGCAAATCTGACAGCTCCTGGGTCTGCCTCACTGTACAATGGCATCAGTGTGAAGTCTTGAATTGTTTTGTGTGGTAGGAAAACTGCTTCCTACTCCAGTGTTCTCCAAAGCAGGCACCAGCAAAATTCACTTTGAATTGTCCTTATTTTTGCAGGTCAGGTTAGAAAGGTTCGTGGATGCTGTACCTGCTGCTTTTTCTTCTGGAGCTGCGCACATGACATTAACTTATTCTTACAAATTCAATGTCCACACAGGTCCTTTCTTTACCTTGGCTGTCAATTCTCCAAGGACCACACTCTGCTTTGCTCTGAAGGGTTGATGGGCCCAAAAGTATTTTTAGTTGATGCCAAATTTTTGTGTTTGAACTGGACAGCATGTAGATTCCAAGGGAAATTGATCTGTTAGGATTGTGGACAGGGAAAGAGGGAATTGTAATATCCATGAGATCTCTGCAGGGTCAGAAGCAAACAGAAGCTAATGGTTATTAGTGAAAATTTCCAATTTTGTCTTTAAAATATTGTGCTTCCAGCAAAGAAGAATAATTATTAGCTCAGTTATAGACAATTCCTTGAGGCTTTATCTTACTTAATCTCCAAACTCTGCAGTAAAATCTGGTTTTGAGATCTAGCATTGGTGGAAATATATTGTGATATTCAAGGTTTTTTTGAATATTCATGTAATTCAGGCACATTAGTTACTTTTTATGCCATTTAGTGACTTTTGGTGTCAAGCCAGCAGAGCCCAAAGGAGAAGAGAGGATTTTGTCTGTCAGTGGAAATATAATTAAGTGACTTGTTCAAAATTACAGGCCAGGTCCAAGTCTGCAGAGTCATTAAAACAGAGGATTTCTTAAATTTCTGCAGAAATAATTGAGCCAAGTTTCTAATCTGTTCTTCTTTCTTTCCTTACATATTGAAGCGTGACTGATAACGGGTTATGGGTTTTTACAATTGGAAATGTCCTGAGAAAAATCCCACATGTAAATATCCAGAATGTAATTTATTTCACATGTTCCATTGTGGGAAATCTTGAAATGTTTTGCATGCTTGCTGTGCTAAGTCCAAAAGTAGTGACCTTTTGTTAATTTGAAAGCGAATTTAGACAGTGAAATTCAAGGGTGGAAAAAGACAACAGTACTGAGATTTCTGCTTTTTCATACACACACACACATAAATATAATATAAATATAAATATAAATATAAATATAAATGTAAATATAAATGTAAATATAAATGTAAATGTAAATATAAATGTAAATGTAAATGTAAATATAAATATAAATATAAATATAGATACAAATATATAAAAATAGATATAAATTTGTTAAATCTGAAGTCATTGCAAATTACAATGCAAACCACGTTTCCACCTTCCAGCTGCTTTTAGGGTAGAGTATTCTCTTTTCCTGATGGAAAAACCCAAGCAGGTGTTGAGCACAAACACAGGAGATGATCACAGCTCCATTTTATTTGAGACAAAAAGTAGAAAACATTTTGAGTGTTAAAGTCTCGAACAAGGAGCTGGAAGATACCAGAGCTGGCATCATGTTTTGCCTCTTAATTATTATTCAGAGCAATTATTATTAGCAATTAAAAACTTATTATGCAATTTCTTGCCTCTTCATTGGAGTCGCATTTCCAGCTGTAGATGCTTCATGCACAGTTCTGTGTCACCTCAAGGCTGGAAGAGTCAGAGATCTCTGCAAGGTCCATGGAGCTGAGGTTTTCCTGACAAGGAGTCATATTCCATTATGTCATGTCAGGTTAAGCATGGATTCACCATTTATGCTTCCAAAAGTCCCAATTCATTGTTTTGTGGTAATGGTTATTGGTAGGTGCTGTCCCTTTTGTCTCATGGGTTACTTGTTCAAATACTTCATTTTATTTTCTAAAAAATGAAATAAAATTAAAAGACAAACAACTGAACTAAAATTGAGTTGATTTTTTTCTCTGAGAAAGTGTACCGCTTCTTTATCTTTTCTTTCTCTGCTGTTGACAGTGACCTCTCTGGAAAGAAGCCTTCGATCCCTGGGGACCTCAAATGATACTCAAGAGCTGCAGGATGGACTGTGAGTGTATTTTAAATTGTTGCAGATCTTTCTTTGTCCCAGCCTTTTCATTTTTTCCCTCATCCATCCTCACCCTTTCTGCAGTCCTTTTATCATAGCTGGACACCTTTTTGTCAGGATTACTTCATTTTTTTCCATTTCCGTCGGTGATTAATGACGGTAGGATGTGTATTGATTGTATAAAGCTTTGCTTGTGCTGGTTTCAGGTGGCAGAGAATGGTGTGGAGATAAGACAAAAAGGATGGCCCACGGTGAAAGAGGGCATTCCGTGGTTCTGTAGGTGTTGCTATTTTTCTGTTTGTCGGTTTGTTTTTTTTTTGTTGTTGTTGTTGGGGGTGGTGGTTATTTATTTTTAATGTGAAGCCGGAGTAGGAAATTGCACTGATTTTGGCTGGGATGGAGTTAATTTTCCTCATAACCAGTGTGAGGCTATGCTTTGGATTTGTAATGAAAGCAGTGTTGATAATCCAGGGATTTTTTAGTTACTGCTGAGTAATTCTTACAGAGTCAAGGCCTTTCCTGCTCCTCACCTCACCCCACCAGCGAGTAGGGACTGAGTGAGGGGCTGTGGGGGGTTCAGTTGCTGTCTGGAATTAAACCAAAACAGATGTTTGTGTGACTTTTTCCTTTTCTTTTACTCCCTCGCACCTCTTCCACTTTGCCAAGGTCCGTGAACCCAAGAGAAAAGAGAAAAGGGGATTGTGACAGGGGCACAGAGTGATGGAACAAGGGGGAATTTTTTAAACTGAAAGAGAGTGGGTTTAGGTTGGATATCAGGAAGAAATTATTTTCTGTGAGGGTGGTGGGACCCTGGCACAGGTTTCCCAGAGAAGCTGTGGCTGCCCCTGGATCCCTGGAAATGTCCAAGGCCATGTTGGATGGGGCTTGGAGCAACCTGGGACAGTGGAAGGTGTCCCTGCCCATGGCAGGAGTTGGAACCAAGTAATCTTTAAGGACCCTTCCAGCCCAAACCATTCCATGATTCTATTAAAAAAAAAAAAAAAAAAAAAAAAAAAAAAAAAAGGGATATTTTATAGGAGGAAAAGTGTGTTGAGGTGTTGGAAGCTGCATCACAGCATCACATGGCACGACACTGACAAAATGAAACTCGAGTTGCAGTTGCAATAGATACAGTTCATTAAACTCCGTCTTCCAGAGCTGTGTACACACAAACACGCACAGTTAGCTCTCATTGTACGTGTGCTAATTACAGAATTCAAATGGCTTTTCCAAATGTAGCACAATTTATTAAAGGTGACTCCCTTCATGCAGCTTGAACTCAAAAATCAACTGTTTAGGCTTTGATTTTGTGTGTGTGACTGCAGTTCCTGCTGAGATTGTGAAGAAAGAGGAGAATTTTGGGGTTTATTTCTTTATTTGCCTGATGGACTTGATTGACTTTCTCTGTGCAATATAAACTCTCAGACCTATTTGCAGTATCTCTCCTTTTCTCTCCAATCCACTGTTTTCATCAGGGCATCAGATCTGCCCTAATTCACATATACTCTGTTTTGCAAACCAGAGGATTAAAAATAGTAATAGTAATAATGGTCAGAAGATTTGAAAGTAAATTTAGGAGACTGGAGAGGATGTAAGAGTGAAAACTCAGCCTGTGGCGATCAATGTAATCAGGAAAGATGTTTACATGTACAAAATTATTTACAGCATAAACCACCTTAATAACTGCTGGAGATCCTTAACCCAGGAATGCCTTTATATCATGCAAATATTGTGTTTGCTCTCCTAAACTATTCTGGTTTTTAATTGAAGAATCAATTCCTCGACCCTTCAGAGCACTCCAGAAACATGGCTAGATAATTTTCCTCTTTCCTGAGCAGTTACATAAATAGATGCATAAGGCACTAATTGCACTAATTATTTTTTGATCACGGAGTTATCATTAATTGTCCAGATAGTTAATACAGCTTTTTAAAATTTTAACCATCCTTCCCTACTCCTGTCATCAGCCCCAGAATTCCTCCAGCTGTCTCCTGATTCAACCCTTCTCCCCATGCCCTATCAGCTCTCCCATTTCTCCCATTCAACTTCTTGTATCTCCACACACCACAGTTCCAGGGTGCTCTGCTGAGGAGGACCAGCAGCTCCTTCCCCTTGATGCCTTAAACAGACTAGTAAAAATACGAAGCAGACACAGGAGTAGTGGGGAAAAAGGGAATTACCTCGGTTTAATAGGATCCTAAGTGCCCAGACTCATCAAAGGTGGAAAACACACCAAGGAGAGAGCGACGAGCTGGAACCGACAAACCCCCTGTACAACGCATACCAGATTTTTATGGACTTTAGAAAATTAACATATCTACTTAAAATCCCCCAATAAGAAACTTAATAAATGAATAATTGCCCCCTATCCTAATGAACCCCCCCCAATTGAGAGTACAGCCTAGTTTACAAAAACATGTTCCAGAGAGAAGGCTCCATCCGAGGTCAGAGCCTCTGGTTTTGAGATAGTTTGAATGTTTGGTCTTCCTCGCTTTGCAGGATGCCAAACTAAGCTAAATATCAGACTACAAGGGTTGTAAACATGTAGGGCTAAAGTACAAGGAGTGTTTGTGCAGGGTACAAGGAGTGTGTATAGAGGGTAACAGGGAAGGGAAAGGGAATTAAAAAATTATATAAAAAGGGTATAAAAAGAAAATACAAAAATCGCCAGCCTCACCCTCAATCCTCCCTTTCTGCCATTCTGTCCTAACACTGCTGTGTCCTTCCACTGCCCCCCCTTTTCCATCACCAGATGAAGGCAAACAGCCTTGAGTGCTCTACAAGAACCTCTGCTTGTCTCTCGTGAGAGCTGCACCAGCAAAAAGCAGCGTGCCATGAATCACGAGAGCTGGCAGGGCTGCATAGATCTCTGCTCAGGAGGGTCAGCTCTTCAGGTGAGACCTTTGGGGCAGTGCTTTCTGCTTCCCTGGCTGCAAATCATGGCTTAATCTTCCTCCTCTGCCACTTGACCCCTTCCCTTCAGAGGCTGATGCATGTCTCTCCTTGAACACCCTCTAACTTGGAAGATGGGAGCAGTGAGGGAACATTTGGCAGGTTTATAGCCCTGGCTATTAGGAAAAGGATAATGGTTTTGGGTATCTAAGTAGTAAAATTGCCACACTTTCTACTTTCTTGTTAAGTGGCTGTCACTCTGCCTAAAATGAGGCTGCCTAAAATTAGGCAGATGAGGGAAGGCAGAGTATTTGGGAATAGTTAATGGTGAATAGTTCTGCCACACAGGACATTCAGCTGCTGTGGTCTGTATCCTGCAGAACTGTCTGCTTGCCTAGCTGCAGGGTCCTGCTAAAACAGAAAAAAAACAAAGTTACCTCATTCCTTCTCAAATTCATGCAGACTTTCTGCCTCTTAAGCACAGGACTCACAAAGGCATCAGATGAAGGCAGGCTTCTTGCTGTCAGATTGGGCTATTCCGTATTCCGAAATGGTTTCTCTGCTTTTGAGAGCTGAGTCTTTCAGAATAAGGATTGTATCTGTGGCGAGTAAATTTGGGAGAGTTCATCCCAAATGGAGTGCCAGCTCCAGTCAGTGAGGCTGCTGATGTGAGCAGGGTACAGATGAGACCCAAAGTGAATAATCCTGGTCAAAGCTCTTCCCAGAGCCAGCACAAATATTTGTGTGCTGCACGCTTGGAGCTGGATGTCCTGGCAAGCGAAATGTAAATGCCCAGACAAAGCTCTTGGCTGAATGCAGCTGACCCTGGATTAATTGGGAAGGGAGTGGGAGCAAAAGGAAAAAAGGTGCATGGAGCTGGGATGAGGAGCTAAGGCCAGGAGGCAAAGCTGAGGCTTTCTCCAGTGATGCAGGAAAAATCGACTGATTCGTTTTTTTTCTTTAACCTTTGGTTTAGTAATCCAAGCTTCCAAGGCATTTATCTGCCTCCTTAGCCAGAGTGTGTGGGATGAGGGGGTTCTCCAACATTAGGCACTGAAGGTAATGAGCTTTTAATTTAGGCAAATCAAATTAAATGCCCAGGTAGAGCACTGTCTCCAAGAGATAGTGAAAGCCAATCTCTTTTCTTTTGGCTGGTATGGCTGGTTGGTCTCCCAACATCCTCCACAAAGCCTCCCTGGAACCTGGACAAAGCTCTCCGAGAAATGTGTTAGAAGAAGAAGAAGAAAAAAAGTATTTTTAATTTTTTTCACAACCTGACCCTGTCTCATTGTGATCTCCAGAAAAACCTAGTGGCCATGCAGGCTGCAAGAAGCATTTGCTGACTACCTGAAAGCCATGAGACAGAGCTTGGAGTGGCAGTGAAAGGTCCTTGATGTCCTTTCCTTGGAGGCTGAGTGGCTACAGAGGTGATCCAAACTTTCCAAAGCATTGCTCCCCTCACACAGGAGGGAGGATATATAATAATGTCACCTTATTGGACATTTGACTTTGTGTCATGGCAAGGTCAAGAGGAATAAGGGCATTGAGTCATTATCCATTTTCAGGTGTGTCTGGGGTGTAGCCCATGGACCTTCACTCTGTGGCATTTTTGGATCCTTCACGAGTCACTAGCAGAAAAATTTGCCTGTTTAAGGAGGAGTTATAAGCAGGATATTTTTGGGGCTTTTTGCACTGATGAGATTTTAGCACTGATGAAATTTATTAAAAAAAAGTGTTGATTTCTCCTGATTTGAGAAAAAAAATACTTTTAGCTTTCACCTCACTTTTCCCACTGGCATTAATTTTTTTTTAAAGTGCACATTATTGAAATACGTAGGATTTTTTTGTGCACCGGAGAGAGGGCTCAGCTCTACATCTGTACAGTGTGAGAGAGCAAACCTGATTTTCTGATTGAACTGATAGAAAATCTTGGTTGAGATGGTGCATGGCAGAGAATTCCTTTGGCCACAAAGGAGTTTCAAAGTATTTTCCAAGTGGGAAATCTGAGTTTGAGATCTGAGCTGCTTCAGGGTGAGACAATCCAACAGTCCTGGAAGAGACTGAAAGTTCAACTTTTCTATTGCTGCTCTTACCTGTCTTTTGGACAAACATTAACCTCACAGGGCACCTCTTCTCCTTGGTCGTGAATATACAGATTGCTGCATTCTTTGCTGGGATTAGAGGGAATTCCATCTTCCTCACCCTTCCTCAGGAAATTTGCATGATCGCCAGGAGATTTTTTCAGGGGGAAAAGTAAAATCGCTTCATCAGTTTATTTTGCCACCCGAAAATCAATGGATGCCTGATTGTCAGTTTGGGGTGCTTTCAGGAAGAGAGGCATCCCTGTCCAAGCTGGAAGCCATCATGAGCAGCAAGAGTCAATTAAACTATGGCAATGAGCTCTTCAGTGCTCTCAGGCTCTGTCTGAGGTGCTTTGCTGGATTTGTAGAAGCTCCTTTGACACACATGGACATTCAGGATGGAATCAGTAAGTTTGTGATGGACTGGACTCATCCAGGAGTCTTACTTGGCCCAGGTTGTTACACCCTCTTATAGATAATAACCTGAAGGTGGTTGCCTGCATTATCTCAGTCTCTGGAATCTGTCAAGCTTCAGCTCATCCTGGGAAGGTCTCAGAATCACGGAATGGTTTGGGTTGGAAGGGACCTTGAAGACTGTGAGGTTCCAATCCTCCTCTTTCATGAGCACAGACACCTTCCACTATCCCAGGTTGCTCAAAGTCCTGTCCAGCCTGGCCTTGGACACTTCCAGGGATGGAGCAGCCACAGCTTCTCTGGGCAACCTCTGCCAGGGCTTCACCACCCTCACAGCCAAGGATTTCTTCCCAATGTCCAATTTAAACTCACCCTTTTCAGTTCAAAGTTATTCCTCCTTGTCCTGTCACTCCATCCCTTGTCCAAAGTCCTTCCCTGTCTCTCTTGGAGCCCTTTTAGGCACTGGAAGGGCTCTAAGGTCTCCCTGGAGCCTTCTTTTCTCCAGGCTGGACATTTCCCTCTGTCTCAGCCTGGCTCCCGAGCAGAGGGGTCCAGCCCTTGGAGCATCTTTGTGGTCTCCTCTGGACCTCCTCCAGCAGCTCCACACCTTTCTGTTGTTGATGACCCCAGAGATGGACACAACACTGCAGGTGGGGTCTCACGAGGTCATAGCAGAGGGGAAGAAATCCCCTCCCTTGACTTTCTGTCCACACTCCTTCTTGTGATGCAGCCCAGGCTGTGCTTGGTGACTCTCGAGGCTCCTGAGGTGCCCCAGGGTGTCTGGGACACATTGGTGGGGGTGGCAGCTTTGGCACAGGACCTGCTGTTCTCTCACTTCTGAAATGGCAGCATTAGGTGTGGTGGCACACGGGGACATCTCAAGTGACAGTTTGTGACCCCCTGAATCAAACGAGGGAACTGGCACTGGTATTTCACCTTCAGGGTGAAGGATTAAGGTGACTCAACTTCTTCCCACCTTATGTTCCTCATATTACACTAAGAAATGTAGCAACCCTTGGCTTTTTGGGGGGAGTTGTGGGGTTGCTTGTACCTTAGTTGGACCAAAGTGATCTTTGGACATTCCCATGTTCCTCTGGATGCTCCAGGGAGGTTGAAAAGCTCTCCTCATAACTTGAAGCCTCAGCAACCTGCTGCAGAGGTGGATGAATCCATGCCCCTCAGGTTTTCTGAACTGACGTGGAACAATAAAGGCTTTTTTTCTCAGTTAATTATATCATTTATGTCTATTGTTGCCTTTTTCTTTTCCTATTTCACCATTATGTTTAATAAGTTGGAGGTAAAGCTTAAAAATATTTTTTTTAAAAGCGTCTGTTAAAAAGGTTTTAATTCCTCGGGAATGCAGATTCATTTAGAGCAGAGTGATATTTTAAAGTCATAATTTACGGAAAGAAGATTTGTTAAAGTAAATCAGACAGAAGCTTTTAAGTGTCAGCATGTTTAATTAAGGCTAGGATTTAATAATGTTTTATATGGTTTTGTTATACTGCTTGTAGAAGCTTAAAAAAAAAAAAAAGATTTCCATAAATATTTTGAAATGTCATTTTGATTCTGTTAATATGTTAAACCCTTCAAAGTAATACCTTTCCTGTTCAACTCAAAGCGGTCGGATTAACTTTATCTATCCCCCATTTATCGCTGCTGGCATCAATTTCTGACAGGAAAAACCTTCTAGGTTTGGCAGTAAAAATGGGTTGCCAGATTGCAACATTTGCATTTAACTGTATAATACACTCGCTGCCTTAATAACTGTATTTATGTGACAGATCTCACCCTTAAGAATCCCAGAGCTCCAGATATGTGACATCCCTGTGATAAATTACAAAAGCTGGTGATGAACTGCAAAATTCTCCAACGATGATAAATTCATACACTTTTGAACTGCCTTCCCTGCTTAGAGAGCTCCTTGGAGTATCCCTTCACAAGCTTGAGCAGTTTCTAATGGTCACTACAAATCAATCTGTCAGCAAAGTTTTTCTTTTCAGTGTTTTTCTCCCAAATTGTCCTTGCCAGAGGTCTGAGGTGGCCAGAAACCAGCAACAGCATCTTCCCACGTCGAGATGGCCTTTGGATGTAGGCAGGGAATTTTAAAACCTGTGGAGATGGAGCAATGATTATTTGTTTGTGGCAAGGGATGGATGCTCCAGGGGATGACAAGGAATGGTGGCATCTGGGGGACAACCAACAATCTCCTCTTGAAGGTCTCCTATTGCTGCCACTGTTTGTGTAATTTTTCAATGCCTTAGGTCTCACCCCGTGGTTTCTCTCCTCTGCTCACTGTAGTGGTGAGTCATAGAATTACAGAAAATCACAGCCTGAGGAAGATTGGAAGGCACCACAGTGAGTTGTCTGGTCACAGGAAAGTTCTTCCTCATGTTCAGGTGGAACTTCCTGGGCATCAGTTCCCACCCATTCCTCCTGTGCCATTGCTGGACAGGAGCAGATCCTGGTCCATCTCTGAGCCCTCCCTGCAGACACTGACAGAAACTAAAGGGGTCCCCTCTCAATTTCCTTTTCTTGAGGCTGAACAGCCCCAGCTCCCTCAGCCTTTCCTCATCAGAGATGCTTCAGTCTCTTCATCATCTTCACAGCCCTCCGCTGGCTCTGCTCCAGGAGCTCCATGTCCCTCCTGTCCCGAGGAGCCCAGCACTGCACACAGCACTCCAGATGTGCCTCTCCAGGGCCGAGCAGAGGGCCAGGATCACCTCCCTTGACCTGCTGGCAATGCCTTCCCAATGCACCCCAGGATCCCATTGGCCTTCTTGGCCACAAAGGCACGTTGCTGGTTCCTTGCTGTCCCCCAGGTTCTCCTCCACAGAGCTCTGCAGAGTCAAGGGAAGAAGAGCACACTCAATTCTGGTGAAAACTGCATTGCTTTGGAGTCCAAGCCTTCCCACATGTCCTTGTTCCCATCTCCAGTTTGCAGATTTTCCCCCTGGCTTTGGGTCCAGCTGGTTGAACACCAGGGCTGTAACATCTCCAGGGGAGATGAGGAACAGAAGTTGATTGCCACAGTGTGAGCCCAGGTTCTTGCACATTTCCTCCAAGGATCTGCAGCAGTGCCTCATGGTCTTTATGCCTTTTGGAGCACAGGCCTGGCTAAACAATGAGATGATTTTTGTCTTTTGCCAGTGACTAGATACTGGAAAAAAAAAAAAGCCTTCTCCTCACCCTATTCCTGCCTTTGGTGCCCCAGGTGAAAAATGTTTACTCATGTCACATCCCACCCTTAAGGGGAAGGGAACACCCAAGATTTGTGAGTGTTTGTGGTCAAAAGGAATGGCAAAAGTCAGAGGGTGCATGCACGCTTGCAAAGATTCATTAGTAAATTGCACATTTGGCACGGAAATCAGCATAAATTAGTCCCTGACTTTCTGCCTAAGCAAAAGGTTTTGGATAAGGGGGCAGGGTGAAAGGGAAGAGAAAGAGATGGATTAAACATGGGGAGGAAGGAAGGAAGGAAGGAAGGAAGGAAGGAAGGAAGGAAGGAAGGAAGGAAGGAAGGAAGGAAGGAAGGAAGGAAGGAAGGAAGGAAGGAAGGAAGGAAGGAAGGAAGGAAGGAAGGAAGGAAGGAAGGAAGGAAGGAAGGAAGGAAGGAAAAGAAAGAAAAGAAAGAAATCACCAGTCCTGGCTCCAGTGCTGATCCAGCTGATGGGATGTCCAGGGTCCTGGAACATTTTCATGCCCAGGCTTCATGGGAATACCTTTTATAGATAAGTTTTCCTGCTATTTTCTCGCTTTCTGTGCAAATCAGTTGTCATGCACAGCCTGTCCCTCTAGACCTGTCTGGAAATGCCTTGGAGCCTTCAGGGGTCTCAGATGGTCATGATCCCCCCTTCAGTCCATGCCCCATTCCCAACCTCATTCCTGTGCTTGTGCTGACCTCCAGGAGCAGAGCAAGGATGTTTTTCCCAGAAAAGTCCTGCCTCTGCACGGCCCCTTCTCCAGCCACGTCATGTTTATTCTTCCAGCATATTATGACCAACAATCCACAACCCTCCAGCTCTCAGTGTTTGAGACATTCACGTTCCCCCCCTTATCCTCCAAGCTCCTCCAGCTCCCATTTTGAAAGCCAACTGCATCCCCCAGTGAACACTCTATTTGTAGCAAGAAAATTTTACACTGCCAGAAGTGTAGCTGGATATTGCTATGTGTAAAAATAATGTCATGTCTGTTTTTTTTCATAAGTTTATTCTTAGATGTTTATCTGGGAAATGCTGATTTCACACTGATGTTGTTTTTATTTTTTTGTTTCATGGGTGACAGAAGGACAAAGAAATAAATAGTATAAGACATTTCTTCTCTTTCCATCTCTTGGGCCACCGCGATAGTTTTGCTAATTTTTCAGGAGCCTTTCTGAGATTAATTATTAAAAAATATGCAAATTTCCCCTTCTTAATATTACCAAAATAGTAGCTTTTTAATTTGGGGTTTACGTCTTTTGACATTTTCATGTATTAGGAATGAAATGTGGGATTTTATTAGGTTAAAAATTGGGGTTTCGAGTCAACAGAGAAAAATTCATCCTCCCTCACCTTGAAAAACAAGCCAACTTCAGATATTTTGCCTCTTTCCTCCTGCAGAGTTATAGAAAGTACAAGATGAGATCACATTCTGTTAGCGTAGCCTGCAGAGGACAAATAATTTTATATTTGGGTTGAAATATCCATGGGCAGGAAGTTTATCTAATGACTTGAGATCCTGATTGGAGTGACTTCCCTCTGGCTTTCTAAATACAAGGTTTGTAAATTTTTTTTTAGGCACAAAAGAAGGAAAAAAAAATCTTGGAGGAGGGATAGGACAATTGCAAAGCATGCTAATGTTTTTTGGAATTCTTCTGTTGGCTTTGTTGATGTCTGTGGAAGCAATTAACATCCTCTGGAAGGTCTGCTGTGCTTCAGGGGGAGAAAAAGAAAGACAAAAAGTAGAGTGCAATCTCAGAGCAGAGTAGAAGGATTTGGAGATCTCTTGCTTGCTGGAGAGGTCACTCTGGGGTGAATATCTGCATTTTTTCCTGATTTAATGGATGATTCCTTTCGCACTGTGCTCTATCAGGAATGAACCCTCTGAGCAGACACTCCTCCAACTTCCCACTGCAGGAGGCACATGAGGGCTTAAGCTGATCTTTAGGTCCTTCGTGTGGAATTTGGGTGCTTAAACTGAGTAAGGAGATGGTTTTTTGGCAAATAACACTTCCAAGTTCAGCAGTGTTGTGAGGTCAGAAGGAAATCATAGAACCACAGAATGGTTTTGGTTGGAGGGACCTTAAAGATGATCACACTCCAACCCCCTGCCTCTTCCACTAGAGCTGGAAATCCATAGGGGATTTGGTTTAAATGTCCTTTACTGACGTGTTTGAAGGGAAAATGGATAAGGCAGATAAGGATGGTCTTTGGGAAAATTGGAGAAATAGAAGTGAATCATGCCAGGTGGAAATAGAAAATAAAATGAAAGAAGGACAGACAAAAGGAGAGAAGAGAGAGAGAGAAGAGAGAGAAGAGGGAGAAAAAAGAGAAAAAGGAGAAAAAAAAGAGAAAAGAGAAAAGAGAAAAGAGGAAAGAGAAAAGAGAAAAGAGAAAAGAGGAAAGAGAAAAGAGGAAAGAGAAAAAAGAGAAAAGAGAAAAGAGGAAGAAAAGAGAAAAGAGGAAGAAAAGAAAAGGGAAGAGGAAAGGAAAGGAAAGGAAAGGAAAGGAAAGGAAAGGAAAGGAAAGGAAAGGAAAGGAAAGGAAAGGAAAGGAAAGGAAAGGAAAGGAAAGGAAAGGAAAGGAAAGGAAAGGAAAGGAAAGGAAAGGAAAGGAAAGGAAAGGAAAGGAAAGGAAAGGAAAGGAAAGGAAAGGAAGGGAAAGGGAAAGGGAAAGGGAAAGGGAAAGGAATTTTAATGCAACATTGGCTGGTTTTTACTAATGTCACAGCTTTTTGGAATTTAGCATGTGAATTAACAGATTTACTCCAGAAAATAATTGTGATCAGCCATGGGTCCATGCCATCTTCTTGAATAACAAAGCTGAAGGTCAAGTGTTCAACAAACAGATGTGTTTTATTTTGAAATAATTGAAACCTTGAGGGGATTATATGTGTTTACCAGGATATTTTGTATTGCTGTCTACTTATATTCTCTTTGTTCACAAAACACAGATGCAATTTGTACATGGAGACTTTCCCTGCTCGCATCCTGTGATCTTCATGCATTCAGTCTTGCAGAATAATGAACAAGTACTGTCATGCTTCTTTCCTAGATTGCAGTGTCACAAAATGGGAACTTTTTTTCTAGATTTAAGACAATGAAGAGGGGGGAAAAAAGTCTTAGCTCCCCAGTGTGCATCCTTAGGGATTAAACTAGCTGAGGGGGAAATTTTCAACCTCCTTTTAAAGGTTTTTTTTTTGTTTGTTTGTTTGTTTGGTTGTTTGGTTGGTTTTTTGGTTTTTTTAGTATTGATACAGGAAATAATTACAGAAGGTTCAAACTGTACACTTGACGCCCTGCTCTTTGCAGCAGTAAACAGTTCCGTGAAGTTTGAGTGGTTTTGAGTTTTGAGTGCCACGAGTGCTCTGCCACTTGGTCCCATGGCAACACTGATGTTATGAAAGGGGCAGACAGAGCAGACTTGTTACAGCGTTCAAGAGTATTTTGTTTTAGCTGTATTTCTCCTTTTCTTTCTCTCAAGCTATAGGAAATGTTAACCCTGTGTACCAAACTCTTGTC
The DNA here is from genome assembly GCA_036785705.1 of Acanthornis magna. Lineage (NCBI taxonomy): Eukaryota > Metazoa > Chordata > Aves > Passeriformes > Acanthizidae > Acanthornis > Acanthornis magna. The sequence goes on along the minus strand of JAWUZG010000119.1, from coordinate 13,243,266 downwards.
TAACACTCTTTTGAATGGTGTTACAAATTATAATATACCCCCTTTTGGGAAAAAAATGGATAAATCTGTTGCCTCAAGAGGAGGTGATCATGGCTGGAGTCCAGTCTTGCTTCTTGGAGGCAAATCCTGGGGAGAAACACAAACACAGCAGCAGGAGATGGAGCAGCAGCTTTTGTTTCTGGTGCTGAATCCCAAGAGGTCCAAACTGAAAAATCCTGGGTATGGTCAAAAATAAAATGTACCTGATCTGTGCTGTGAGTTTGAGTCAAATGCTACTCCTGGGTGTGTTTTTGTGCAGGACTTCAGGGTTCCAGAGGAAGCTGAAGGAGAGGACTGACAAAAGGTGAAGAAGAAAAGGAGTGAGAGGAGTTGCTGTTTGATCAATGCAAATGATGGTGCCTGGGGGATGGGGGAAGGTAAATTAGTGTCACTTAGTCAGGGGAACTTATCCCTGGTGGAAGGAAGGGGATGAGGGCAGAACCAGAGCCTTGCACTGCAGAGTCCACACCTCAAATCCTGAATTTATTTCTGAGCCACTCATGATGAGAAAGTCATTGAGGGGCTGGAGTTTATCCAGGGAGAGCACCAGAGCTGGGGAAGGGTCTGGAGCACCAGGAGAGGCTGAGGGAGCTGGGGAGGCTCAGCCTAGAGAGAAGGAGGCTCAGGGTGGATCTTGTCCCTCCACAAATCCCTGACAGGAGGTCATAGGCAGGTGAGGGATCTCTTCTCCCAAATGGAAAGCAATAGGACAAGAGGAAATAGCCTCACGTTGTGCCAGGGGAGGTTTCGATTGGATGTTACAAAAAACTGTGCATGGCCAAGAGCTGGAACAGGCTGCACAGGGAAGCAGTGGAGTCCCCATGCCTGGAGGGATTTAAAAGACACAAAGATGTGGCACTTGGGAGCATGGTTTAGTGGTGGGCTTGGCAGTGCTGGGTTAACAATTGGAATTGATTATCTAAGGGGTTTTTTCCAGCTAAAATGATTCTGTGGTTCCACTGCCCTAAACCAGGAGAAGCTGTGGTTATCTTGGCAGAGAGCAGTGCTGATTTGGGCAGGGCAGGGGTTTGGGTGCTGTTAAAATGATTGTCTGTGGATGGCCTCCCAAGAACTGAAAGAGGTTTGTGAAATCAGTACTTGGGGAGTTTCCTGCTCCTGTGCAGGACTGCAGCGATTTTCCCACGTGCACTTTCTTTTCCTTTCAGTGTAATTACCCTGTAGCAAAGCCTGACATTTTGGCTGTGTTTATGGTGCTGCACACGATTGCAGTTGTGTTATTGCACAGCCAGGTTAGAGATAAAATCATCTCAGCTGGTTCAGCTGGTGCTGATGGATCATTTCTCTGTATCGACCATTGAACCATCCGAGGTAGCAGATTGCAAATGGGATTTGATAGGGGTTGGTATTAACTGCTGAGATGTTTGAGAAGGTGGGCAAGACAGCTGAGTTATTTGCCAAAAAGCAGGTTACAGCAGCAAGTTGACAGGAGATTTAGATGATAACATTGATAAAGCTCCTCAGTCTCTCCTGCTTGATTTGCCACTGGAGTAAGAAGGAAAATCCAGCTATGGCACATTGTCTGGAGAACAGAAATGAAAGGAAGTAAGATTATTGAATTGCTGAGCATGGAAAATTCCCCCAAGCCCTGTAGAATAATGTATTTTAGTGATGCTGTACAGTTTATAAAGGTCAGTTTGCACTTCAATTACAAATCTAGGTTTAAAGGTTGTAAAGGACACAAGAAAAAATAGTGATTTCTTTTGGGTTTTTTTCTTTTGTAATTACCTCTTGGAATGCTGGTAATATTTCAGACTCATTTGTAAAAAGATTTCACAGTACTATAGCAACAGGCATTTTAAAAGCCTCAGTAGAAATGCTGAAAATCTGGGTCCTAGTTTTATTTCTCCATTTTACAGATGGAGAAAAGAAGCAGTGTGGATTTTTAAGGTTCTACAGTGAACTAATCACAAAGTTGGGGAGCAGTTTATTATGAAAGCTTTAGACAAGTACCAAACCAAGTTTAAATAAAAGGAAGTCATGATCCATTTTTTTTTTATTTTTATTTTTTTCTTATTCTCTCTTTACCAGCATTCTGGTTGTTAATCATCTTTATGATTTCACACAGACCTGGGAGCGCAGGCTCTTTACATCCTGGTTAATTCTAGAGCTGACTGAGCTGACAAGAGAAAAGGTTTCCCGCAATGAGCAAATGACAAGGGGGAAAAAAAAAAGGAATAACCTTTTCTCCTGCATAGAAATGATTGGAATAGGGTAAGAAATGTTAGTTTTAAGTAGGTGAGGAGATGCATTTTACTCAGGTGCTCCCTCACCACGGATGGCAGCAGTCCCATGGCTCCATGTGAATCTGCTTTTCTTGGCTATGCTTGAGTGACCACACTGCTAACAAGCCATAAAAAGAGACAGCAGGGTCACAGGGTAAAGGTTGCTACATTACAGGGCCAGAACATGCTAATTACGGCCCTGAAAAGTGAATTTGAGCGGATCCATGTAAATTACTACATTTCTCAGGCTGGGAAAGGGAGATTTTTTTCCTCGCGCAGCAGCTGAGGAAAGCTCCCTCCCTTGACACGTGCGCTGCAGTCTATTTTATGTGTTTCTTCGTTCAACCAATTATGCCTGTGAGATGGACAATTAAAAAAGCATCTGTTTTTATGGCAAGAGCACGGCTGCCTCTGGCATTTTATGTGCCATAGTGGGTCTGTACATAGGGGAGGAAGATGAAGGATGTAAAACGTGGTCAGAGGGAAATATAAAAGAAAAAGAAGAAATCTTTGGAAGTGCTCTTCTAAGAGCTGTTGGCTGGGTGTGCACCTCCTGAGCTGCCTGGCTGGTTTTAGCACAGCAAAATGCTGTGGGGTGGACAACAGGGTTGATGGGAAGCTGGTCCCTGTGGTTTGGGGCTGACGTTCTTGGGATTAGCAGTTGGGTTGTGGCACTGGAGATTTTTTTTGGGCATCAGAGCAGGCACAAGTCACCCAACACAGTTTCTATAAGAGGCCCACAGCCTGAGGAGAGAAAGGATTCTTCCACCCCTGGGGAAACAAGGAATGGATGTATGTTTTCAATCGAGGTGGTGGATTTTGGGGTGATGGGTCCTCTCTGTCCTGCCTTGCAGGAAATTTCACGTGGCTCATTGCTGTGGGAGGAAAGAGAAGCTAAAAGACGTGGGACAATATTTGTCATGTATTTCCGTGGGTCCAAGCCTTTGAGTTGGGGGCCTGGGACATGAAACACCTGTCTTGGTTTGAAAGACAGGTGTCTTGCTAAGGAAGGTGGGAGCCTCCCTTAGAATGGATAATGTGACCCCCCTTCCCTCCAAATTATTATAACTTTGGAATCAAGGGCTTTCAGACAAAGATATGAGAGAAGAAATAACAGTTTTACACTAATATTTAGAGCAAGGCATTAATACAGAAACAACGGTTTAAATAGACAAAGTCAGAGTACAACCTGCACCCTGTTAGGGTGGTGCTAGTAGTGCAGTTAAAATGGTGGCTGCAGTCCTGTTGGAGTGATGGATGTGGTCTTGTTGAAGTGGTGATCTTGTAGAGAGATCTCGTCAGTCTCTGGAGGTCCAGCAGTGGCTCTTGAGCTCTTCTCCTCTGGGAATCCAGTGGAAAAAGGTACCCTGGTGTTCTAGGGTCTCAGTTCATATGCAGGTAGGAATGTTCAGTTCCTCCCCTCTGGGCAGGGCATCTCACAATGGCTGATGGAATCTTATGAGTCACTCCCGGAGCCCTCGATGGCCATGAGCAGAGATAGCCCCGATGGTGTTAGCAGGGCTGGGTCACTCATGGGGACATTGATGGCCATGAGCAGAGCTAGCCCCGATGGTGTTATCAGGGCTGGGTCATGTTGAACACAAAGAGCACTGCCCCACCTGTTTTAACAGCTTATGGAGATGGTAATAGAATACATACGTTCGGTTACACCTTCTATGTTACCTAGGACAACACCTTAATTCCAGGAGCTGATCTCAGCTTTGGCAGCTGACTCCACACAAAATCCATGGCCAAACCCACCCACTTTCTATACTGCATCACTTCCTACTGTGATTTCTTTTCTACAGGCAGGTGTGGGCTTTTGCATCCCACCTCTTCCCTAATCTAAACTCACTCGCATGCTGAGCCAGGAGAATTTGGGAGGTGGGTTATGATGCTGCCACCCAGTAATCCCAGTCACACTCAGAGCTGTGGCCATTGCCTGAGGGAGAAGTGCTCCAGGACGTGTCACTGCTGCTGTTTTGTGCTTATTAGTCACAGCCAAGGAAATGTCAGCTATGCTTCATCCCAATTTTTATGAAGCCACTGGGGCTCATTTTCTTTCTGCTCAAGCAGTGCAACCAACAAGCATTATTTTAGCATTTACCTGGGGTTTTTTTGCAGGTATATAATTAGAGATAAATTGTGTATGTAGGTGTGTGTGTGTGTGTGTGTATATGTGTCATATGTGTGTCTATGTACACTACACAGACATTCTTATATAAATATGTAAAACATCTTATTATCCATATAAAATAATCATTTCAGGTTTTGTGTTTCCAAGTGTCTTGCTGTGTTGGTGTGTCTGTCAGACAGACACAAAAATTGAGGCATGGAGAGAGATGAAGTGAAAGAAAGATTGGTATTTTCATTTATCTAAACCCCGATTCAGCAGATTTAGGGACAGAGTTGGAGCACTTGCAGTGCCAGATCCTGCTGCAGCAGTTTCTTCTCCCAATGAAAGGTTTCCTCCTGCTCCATCTTGCAATATAGAGATAACAGATATAAGAATACACCTGCTCTAGTGGAAGGTGTCCCTGCCCATGGCAGGGGGGTTGGAACTGGACAATCATCCCTTCCAACCCAACCCATTCCATGATTCTAATAAAGAGATCATTTTATATGGATAGCAATGATATATGGTCAGAGTAATACACCTCCTCTTCCATTTCTAATGTGTAAAGTTCATTCAGTATTGAATATTTTAGTATTGGGCTCTTCTCTCATTCAAGGCTGCTGAGCATTTCATTTTTTCTCCATTGTTTAGAAGTGAAATGAGTATGTGGTGAATACTCATCTCACACTTGTCAACTGGCAAAATGATAAATAAAGAGGAAAAAAAAGAGATGCTTGTGCTTGATAGTGATACCTATATTCTGCTAAAAGCAAACCACATTATATTATTTTGTGAAGATATTCCTAAATCCACCTGCTGGATCACAGAGTTGTGCAGATCTCAGAAATCCAGAGCATCTCTTTATTGCTGTTGCCCAGATTTCCTTTTCAGAGAAAGCGCATTTTCCCTCGACTGGTCTGAGCAATTTTCCCAATCTACCCATCCAAATAATGTACATAAACCCATGGAAGCACCTGCTTCCCTCTCTGCATTCAGCAGGGGCTGCGACATGGAGAGGGCTGGGAAAGATCTGGTTTATGCATGAGCTGCTGTGCCTGCTCAGCAAAAGGAGATTATTCCTGTGCAGATGGGTAGTGTTCCCGAAAAATGCACCTTGGTGGATTGCCTCTCTCATCCCTTCGCTCCATATTTTTCAGGACTCAAGCAGATGACAGCTACCCAGGATCAAAGTCATTTGTTGCTGGGTAATTGCATGGAGTGTGGTTCTGTTATTTACCCGTTTGCTGTTCATGGGGAATTGTGCCTTGGACTGTGTTCCAATGGATCTTTTCCCTACATTTTAGAGGGGACCGGTCAAAATCAAGACGTAGCTCTTTGTTGGGTCAGCCCTAACTTCTTATTATCTCCCAAAGCATTAAGAAATTATTCAGTGCTGATTAGGCTTAAAATAAACAAGCAGTGAGAATAAAGCTGTGGTGCCAAGAGCTGCTTTCCTTTGTTGTATAATGCAGGATGCTCTGCACAGTTCACCAGGGGCCCTCCTGGCTGGATCAAGGCCAAACCTGCTGCCTTTGCTTGTTGATTAACACCTGGACAGGAGTATTTAGGGAGGGGATTGGAACTAGATGATCCTTCCAACCCCAAACATTCTGTGAGAGGCTCCACAGCTCCTGATGTGCCATCCCTCTCTGAGGTTTCTCTCTACAGAGTCTTATAAAAATCAACACGAGCTGTTGGACCTATGGAGAAAATGTGGCAGCTTAATAAATGATGATACAGGCAGCATTTTAGTTGTAAATGATGGTGCGGGTGAAGGCACAAAGAGGGGAGAAGGAGCTGAAGGAGGCATTAAATCTGGCATTTGTAGAGTGGGAAAATCATCAGCATGAGGGGGAGCTGGAACATGATGGACTGTTTATTGTGAGAGAGGAGAGATTTATGACGAGCGTGTGAACGGCTCACTGTTTTCCCCATTGCCTTCTGTTTTCATGGAGGAATAGAGTTTCGAGCTGAAATCAAAGTTTGCCTAAGCAGGAGCAAAACAGTGTTCAGAGAAACCAGGAAAAAATAAATAACATAAGTAAAGAGCCTCATATTACATTTTAAACTACCCTTGGCACGGTGTAGGATGATTGTAAAATTGCAAAGATGCCTAGAAAACACAAACTCGGAATAATTCCTGGGTGAAACGAAGAAGAGGAAAAAGAAAAAACATTCAAAAGAATGCTGTACATAATGAAGTCAGATAAAACATGGAAAGCTGACTCCATACTTTTCTTTGTACCCATAAGCATCATGTTTGCTTTTTTCAGGCCCTTTTTCGCTCTCTCATCGCTTAACAAAAATCACTCTTTCATGACCGTCCTTATGGAAAGATGGTTTTTTACCTTGATTCCTTCCATGTTGGTGGATGCAGCAGCACATTTCCACTCTGACCCGCCTGCCTTGTCACTTGTATCGTGTGCATCCTTATTTATTGTATTTGTGAGTTTGCAGTATTTTCTTAGGCGTTGTATTTTCTTGGGCGTTGCATTTTCTTTCTTCTTTTTGGCATTTTTCTGGCTTGAAGATTTGGTCTGGTGAGAAGCAACTGAGGGAGCTGGGGGTGTTTAACGTGGAGGAAACGAGGCTCAGGGAAAACCTTGGTGCTCCCTACAATGACCTGAAAGGAGATTGGAAGTGGGTGCCAACCTCTCACCCCAGGTAACAGTGACAGGATGAGAGGAAATGGCCTCAAGTTGCACCAGGGGAGGTTTAGGTTGGAAAATTAGGAAAAACTCCATCATGTAAAGGGTTGTCAAGCACTGGAAAAAGCTGCCCAGGGACGTGGTGGAGTTGCCATCCCCGGAATTGTTCAAAAATCACTTGAGGATGTGGTTTAACAGGGAACATGGTGGTGGTGCTGCTGGATTGAGATTAACGATCTTAAAGGTCTTTGCCAACCTTAACAGCTTGGTTATTCTGTGATCTAATATGTTATGACTTTCTTAATTAAATGCTGATTTCATGAATGCATCAGCTCCTTGTGACAGTTGAGGAGTGGTTTTATAAATGGTTCACCTGACTGGAGCTTTAAGGCCTTAGCAAAGCACACATCTATCGGTCGGTTTCTACTCACCTGTGGATTGTCTGATGTTTATATGCAGCCTTTTGTATATTTTTTTAGCATTTAAGGAGGTGCTGCTTGATATTTAAAGATCTGAGGGCTTGGGGAAGATGCACATTATTTGTGATGAGTTGTATTTGCCTTCAGTTGGGGGTTAGGGTTATTTTGTGGGTTTGTTTGTTGGGTTTTTTCAGGGACTGGAGTGACTTTTAATTCAATTTACTTGTCACAGCTGTGATTACTCAATATGCAAAACAACAAAGAACAGATTATTTTTAATCCTTTTTTAATCATTTCCCCCTCTTTAGTTTTTTTGCTGTTGCCACAAGGCTGCAGAGTCTGAGTTGTGTGTATGGAGGAATATTTAACTTTGACTTTTGAAATCCAGATTGGTGAGAATAAGGACAAACAAGCAAAAAACCCACCCCCAAAACTATCCTTAATTTCCTTAAGACTGACTCCACAGCCATCCCAATCCCAATTTTATTCAGAGAAGGGGTTTTAAGAAAAAATAGTTCTGTATATCTGTAGTACTAGAAGGTAGTAAAACAACTCCTTTCGGAAGCTTTTTCAACTTGATGCTCTTCATATAACCCAAAATTATTTCATTGTTAAACAGTTTGTTGCAATGTCTTTAAAATGCTGCAGTGCAAAGTGACTAATTTGGTTTTCAAGGGGCGAAACAGAGGAGCCCTGAGCACCCCCACACCCCTAACAAAGCACATGGACAATATTTGAGGCTTTTAGATGATGTTGGCAACTCTCTTTTTAAAGATCTGGGCATAATAAGTCATTTTGGCCATTCAGTCTCCCAGCACATTTATAAGAGGAAGATAAGAATGCTTGGATAGAGAAGGATTTGCCAAACCTGTTGTCCATGCCTCTGCTCATTCCCAATCTCCAGCTTTGTCCTCTCTCCTCTGACAGAAGTGTTACTGCACTTCCTGGGTGCAGAGCTCTCCTTAATGTGCTAATTTGGGGATGCCTGATTTAAACACACTAAAAAAGGCCTGCTGACATTTATTTACCAATTTAGTTTAGGGCTTGATTCATTTGTTTGCTTTGATAAATAACCTGACTCGTTTGAAAATGTGCTAGGGAAAAAACTTGTATTTCTGCAGCCCTTCCGGGGTGTCCCTGCCCCATCATGGCTCTCTTTTATTCCTCAGATAAAAAGGTCTGTTATTTCCAAATAGTTTGTTCTGTAAATTTACATTTAAACAAGAAACAAACAAAATAAATTATATTATACCATGACAACAAACGTTATATAAAAATTTATTTGGTTTACCCATCACCCTGGGGAAGTAGCCAGGCTTAAATTTGGTCTTTGACTCGAGTTCTTGACTAAAGCCAGTGTTCCTGGGTAAAATATTACAAGTGAAGTTCCAGGCTTAAAATAATTCATCTCCGCCTGAGCATTTGGTTTGGCACATACCTAAATTTATCTCCACCCTGCCTTCATTGCAGCGATGTCCGAGCTCCCGGTATTTATTGCGCTTTTAGTCAGCAGTCCTTTGAATAGCAAAACAAGGTGTGTAAAACTCCTGCAGCGTTTGCTGTGCTGGGGCAGCAGCAGGGCCAGGAGCAGCTGGAATAGAGGTGAGAATGAGAGAGATTGCTGGGAGGTGTTTTAGTCGCTGTCAGGATCAATATTCACTCCCAAAGCACGGCTGGGAGGATCTGGGGACTGGAGGATCCAGCAGATCAATCCCATCAGTTTTTCTGGGAGATTGTCCCTGGGATCTTCCAGTTGCCCCAACCTTGCAACACCACAGGGTTGTGAGTTTTGTTGTTCCCCAAATTTTGGTGGGGGCAAAAGGGAGCACAAAATTTATATAAAGCCATGGTTTTAGTGTTAGTCAGTGAAATTTTTCAGTCTTTTTGAAGTTATCTAATTACTGCAGGAAAGTTCATTTATAATACAGTTAAATTTTTTATTGCTGGTACTTTTTGGGTTTTGTTGGGTTCCAGTTATTCAGGTGTCCTGTTCTCTCCGAGTTTCTTACCTTCCCTGAAGTTCTTACCTGGTTCCCAAGGCAGCACTGCTGCCAGGGGCGGTGATGAGCCACGGTGAGCTGTTTTTACAGACTGGGATTGCTGCTGTTCTCCTGTGCCTGCATCATCCCCACTTCACTCTGACCCAGGCTTTACCTGTTATTTCCGTGAGCTGACACAAAACCAGAGCAGATTTGGTCGGTGGCAATTGTCCAGACAATTGTTATTGCAGCTGAAATAAACCCAGATGAGCTCAGGTCAAGAGAAGTTCACACAAATCCTTGAGACCCTGCTCTGTCAGGTCAGGCCAAAACTGTGGCTTTTTGCTAAATGTTGGCAAAATCCTATTTTCTGACTACTTTTCTGGCCAGACCAGCAAGCAGAAACAACAAATTTTGGTGTGACTAACTACAGAAAAAAGTGACAGCCCAGGTTGCCCCAGAAAACAGGACTGAGGCTAATTTTGAGACTGTGTTAAGAGATAAGGGCAGTATAATAAATGACTGTGTTATGCCCAGTCCTTCCAGATTTGGGAAATGATTTTGCAATAGGGAATGAATGACTCTGAGTGCCCAATGTGTCCCAAATTAGAAATTACTTTTGAGGACCAAGCATTATAGTTCTAAAAAGGCACAATCCTGGTGACAGGGACAGTTTGGAGTGTAGCCCCTCTTTTCTGGGGTTATTCTCTTAATCTGAGGGCAAGCAACAAATGGTACTTACTATTTAATATCTAGCACAAGCAACCAAAAGATCTTTTATCGCTTTTTTAATTGTGAAAAACTCTTCTTCAAGTGGGTATAAATAATATTGAATATTTGCACATATGTGTGTCCTTGAACAAAAAGAAGGATGTGCACTAGAGAAAGAGTGTTGAAGACTTGCATAGTTTAATTAAAGGAGGATTTTTTTTATTTTTATTTGGGTTTAGTCAGTGGTCACTATTTTTTCATGCCTGATAAATCTGAAATTACTCCAGTTAAAGGGAAATATCAAACAGAAAAGATCATCTCTGTCATTTTTTCATGCAAAGATTCCCTTCATCCTGCCTGTTCTCCTCTTAAAAAAGGATTTTCCTGCCCAAAGGATTATACTGATCATGTGCAGCTCTCAGTAATACAGATTTAACTTGGTTTATCCCCACCCTTTTGGTGTGGATTGAGTTTTGTGCTTTTGTGTGTTTCGTCCCATCTTCCCAGGCTGGGTTTTGCCTTTGCTTTTGCAAGTGGCAAATAGACCTAAAGTGATGGAGATGATTCATGGGGGTCTGGGCTTTGGGCACTATAGTGCTCCTCTCCCTCTCACAGCTTCTAATTCTCCCCTGGTTTCTTTTTTTGTTTTGTTTTGTTTTTTGTTTGTTTGTTTGGGGGGTTTTTTGGGATTTTTTTTTTTATTTTGTGGGGGTTTTTTGTTTGGTTTTTTTGGGGGTTAATTTTTTTGTTTTTATTTGGATTTTTTTTATTGTTTTATTGTTAGGGGGTTTTTGTGATTTTTGTTTGTTTGGTTTGGTTTTGGTGGTTTTTGTTTTTTGTTTTTCGGGGGATGTTTGTTTCTTTGGGGGGGTGGGTTGGGGTATTTTGGGGTTTTTTTGAATTTTTTGTTGGGTTTTTTTGTTTGTTTTGTTTTGTTTTTTGGGGCTTTTTGGTTCTTTTTTTGGTTTTTTTGTTGTTTGGTTGGGTTTTTTGGGTTTTTGGGGGGGTTTGTTTGTTTGGTTTTGGGGGTTTTTTTTGTTTTTTTTTGTTTTGTTTTGTTTTTTGGGGGTTTGGGTTTTTTTGGGGGGTTTTGTTGTTGTTGTTTGGTTTTTTTCTGTTGGTTTTTTGTTTGGTTGGTTGATTGGTTGGTTGGTTGGTTTTATTTGCTTTTTTTGTTCAGTTTGGTTTTTTACCTTCCGGGAGTCTCCTGGAGTTTCCTTCATATTTTTGCTGCTTCTTCCAATTCCTCCTGTATTTCTTTATTTACCCCAAAAGATCTTTCATTGTCCTCTCCTAAGCCTTTTGATTGTCCTGGCAATGAACTAAGCTATTGTGAGATAATTAAACTAATGAGAGTTAAAACATTTTATCTTTCTCTGCCTGGCAGGGTGGTATTCAAACTCTGTATCATCATCTGCACACACTGAATCTAAATTTCATATAAAAATATAATTTGTTAATTAAACTTTCTCTGTCATGAACATTGGATTGATGCTGGGTGGTGATCAACCACTTTGGGATGTGCAGGAATGGCTTTTTCCATGCAAAATGTCTCCTAGGAAAGCACAGATTGATAACCGCTCCAGCCATGGGAATGTTGTTTTTTTTTCCCTAAATGTGGGCCGAACGCAGCTCTTGGTGGAGCAAAGCTTTGATTTGAGGATGGAGCTGAGGATTCAGTGTGTGCAGAGTGCTGAGTTCAGCAAAGAAAAATCAGCAGGGCTAAGGCAACCAACCCTTCCTGATGCCTTAAACAGGCTGGTAAAAATGTGAAGCAGACACAGCAGTACAGGGAAAAGGGAATTTACCTCAGTTTAATAGGATCTTAGGTGCCCAGACTCATCAAAGGTGGAAAACACACCGTGGAGCGAACGACGAGTTGGGAACCCCCGTACAATGCATACTGGATTTTTATGGACTTCACAAAATTAGCATATCTACTTAAAATCCCCCAATAAGAAACTTAATAAATGAATAATTGCCCCCTATTCTAATGAACCCCCCCAAATGAGACTGCAGCCTAGTTTACAAAAACACGTTCCAAGAGAGAACAGGTTGGAGCCCCTAGTTCTGAGATAGTTTGAATGTTTGGTCTTCCTCGCTTTGCAGGACCCCAAACTAAGCTAAATATCAGACTATGAGGGTTGTAAACATGTAGGGCTAAAGTACAAGGAGTGTTTGTGCAGGATACAAGGAGTGTGTTTAGAGGGTAACAGGGAAGTGAAAGGGTATAAAAATATAAAAAAAGGGTATAAAAAGAAAATACAAAAATCATCGGCATCATTCCTGCCTGAGCAATTCCATATTTCTGCTGCTGCTGCAAACCTCTCTCACCATCTTCCACTTCCTCCGAGGCTGTGACATGCCAGTGGGGGTGGACATAAATTTCATGGCTCATCCAGAATGCCAAGGTTTTGTGACCTTGCCTTGTGACTCTGCCTTTCAGGGACCAAATTTGAGGTCCCCAGCATGCTGTGCCCCTTCCTCCCCTCCACGCACGGCTGAGCTGTGGTGACATCCCTGCTCCTGCCTCACCACCTACCCAGGGGACAAAGCAGTTTTGCAAATGAGTTTCCTCTGCTGAGCTTCAAATTGGAGGTAGATTTTCTCATTCCATTAATTTTCATGTATTGATGGAAGGGAAAGGAAGAGTTGTGATGCTGTGTTTGCAGCCTTAGTGCTGGGTTTGCAAAGAGAGTCAGGAAAAAGCAGCACTGTTTGTCTGGGGGTACAAAATGAGGAGGAGGAGGGCTGTGTGAGCAGTCCAAGCTTAGGCTTGGCCTTGTAAAGATGGATATTCCAGCACTGTGCTGCTCAGGGAGACCTGGCCTGGGTCAGACTGGGTGTTAAAGAGTTGACATCTTTTATTAGACCAAGTGTTAGAGTTGTAAAAATAGATAAGTTTCCTTCAGGTGTACAGGAACTGTCTTGTAGGCCTAAAGCTTCTTCCAGCTCTGCTGCTTGTTTTGATGAAAAAGAGTTACCTCTGCCTAAAAATGTCCTACGTTTGTTCTCAGACCAGAACAACTACAGCAATTTACGGTTACCTGGGAAAAGGAGGTTACTCTGGAAGAAAATCCTCCTTTCCCCTTTCCCCTTCTCTCTTTCTTTCTCCCTTTCTTTCTCCCTTTCTTTCTTTCTCTTTCTTTCTTTCTTTCTTTCTTTCTCTCTCTCTTTCTTTCTTTCTCTCTCTCTCTTTCTTTCTCTCTTTCTCTCTTTCTCCTCTCTTTCTCTCTTTCTTTCTCTCTTTCTTTCTCCCTTTTCCCCTCTCTTTTTCCCTTTCTTTTCCCCTTTCTTTTCCCCTTTCTCTTTCTTTCTTTCTTTTTTTCTTTCTTTCTTTCTTTCTTTCTTTCTTTCTTTCTTTCTTTCTTTCTTTCTTTCTTTCTTTCTTTCTTTCTTTCTTTCTTTCCTTCTTTCTTTCTTTCTTTCTTTCTTTCTTTCTTTCTTTCTCTCTTTCTCTCTTTCTCTCTTTCTCTCTTTCTCCTCTTTCTCTCTTTCTCTCTTTCTTTCCTTCCTCCTTCCTTCCTTCCTTCCTACCTTCCTTCCCTCCTTCCTTCCTTCCTTCCTTCCTTCCTTCCTTCCTTCCTTCCTTCCTTCCTTCCTTCCCTCCTTCCTTCCCTCCTTCTTTCTTTTTTTCTCTCTTTCTTTCTCTCTTTCTTTCTCTCTTTCTCTCTTTTTCTCTTTCTTTCTCTCTTTCTCTCCTCTTCTCTCTTTCTCTCTTTCTCTCTTTCTCTCTTTCTCTCTTTCTCTCTTTCTCCCTTTCTTTCTCCCTTTCTTCCTCCCTTTCTTTCTCCCTTTCTCCCTTTCTCCTCAGCAATGTGGAGCTGAAAACTCAGGTACTGCACTTTCCCTGATGCCTTCCATCCCATTTCCATTTAAAAGCCATCCTTAGTCTCCTCAGGCCCTATCTGATGGGAGGAGCAGCTTTTCCACTGTCCTGGAATTGAGGAGGAAATCGCTGGCTGAAGGCTCTCTCTGGGTTGGCAGGTCAGGAATGTGAGCACTCAGCTTGGCAGTGAGCAGAGGTGGCTCTTACCTGGGCAGTGATTGCCAGCAGGAAAGGAAGACTGGACGGCACAAATTCTTGTTTTTCAGCTGGCAAAACTTGGAGGTGTAGAGAAACAGTAAAATAATTAAAGCAGAATTGGAGCTGTACTTGGAAATGCGGAAAAACTTTAAGTAGTTGTGTTTGGTAGCTTATATTTCCTCGAGTACTTTGAAGGACTTCTTCAAAAAAAGATTTGGTTTTTTGGGCCCCTAAGACAAGAACGATGTGGACCTGTTGGAGAGAGTTCAGAGGAGACCACAAAGGTTCTCCAAGGGCTGGGAAACCTCTGCTTTTAGACAAGCTGGGAGAGCTGGGGGTGTTCACAATTGTTTTAATTCTCTCTTTTAACTGAATCCTGGGAATATTTTTCTTCTCCCACTCCTCATAATCTTCCACAGGAGAGTGCAGGGGACAGGCAGAGACATGAACAAGAGGAATTTATGGAGCTGATCAGTCTGGTTTGTTCCTCACACTCCATCTGTTTACTTCCATTATCCTAGCTCGCATTCTATTTACCTGTTGCCAATTTAACTTTTTTTGGGGAAATTCCATGGGTAGTATTTGACTGGTTTGTGTAAGGACGTCAAAACATGAAGACTCTCTCAAATACTGTATTTGCTTAAAATAAGCAACCTAAAAAAAAAAAAAAAAAAATTCTACAGAGATGTTCTTTATCTTCATTGTGTGGGGGATTGAGAAACCCTACTGATGTTGCCAAAGCTATTTTAAGCTACGAGAACACAATACATTTGAAAGTTTAATTGCTTGCTGAATAATGTAAGCTGTCAAAATAAATACTCAAGGTCTTGCATAAAGGAGAACATTAGGAAAAAAAAAAAAAAAAAGAAAAAAAGACAAAGCAGAAATGTGAAGTCAGTCAGAAGTGGAATCACACTTTACCCCAGCATTAGCAGCACCTTTATTTCTGCACTCAGTAATTGCAGCAACAAAATGCCAACAAAGCTTCTGGGGGCAACACTATTTTCTAAAGTATTTCGAAATATGTGGCTGGGTCCCACAAGGGTGACTGCACAGTGATAACCTCCCTCTCCCAAAGCTGATGGGATTCAGGTTGCTTTTTCCTCTGACTAACCAGAAGGAACAGTTAAGCTCTGTTATGCAGATGATAAAAGCTCTCACCCCACAGGATGCAAAGGAAAAACGAGTGGAGGGGTGGCTATGGAAGCACTGGGATGGACAGGAGGCTTAGGGGCACAGAGCTTGTCAGAGAGGCAGCTTGAAAAAAAACCTGGTACTTGGTTTAGAGTTATTTGTTGGTGGGGTTTTCCCTCATTTTATTGAATTTGAGGATCAGGTCTTGGTGCATTTTCTTTCTGAATAAACAAGGTTGCATCAGCAGCACACCAGTTCTTAAAACAATCCCCTTTCAGTAAGAAGAATAAGGAAATCCACTCCCTATCCCTGCAAAATTTAGGGAGACACGGACATCAAAGAGTTTTTTGGGTTTTTCTGACCGATCACTCCAGTTTTGGCTGATGTTGGTGAAGAAGTATAGCAAAGTTGGCAAGGAGTGATGCTCTCAGCTAATGGGAAGTTGAGCTCAGAGACATTTAGCGAAAAACCCCTCAGAATAAATGAAGAATTTTCACCCTTGTTCTGCAAGTGGATTTTGATATCTAAGAGATTGAGTGACGTTAACTAAGATTCTTAAATTCCTTTAATTGGGTTGGGCTGGTGGTCCATAATGAGTTTTTTCGCAGTGAGCTGTGCGCTATGAGATGTGTTGTGTTTTCTCATGTCCCGGTGCTGCCAATAGCAGGCACTTCCACTTTCCTCATTAGTCCCAGGAATGATAATTTGTCTGTGGAGAGGACAAAGAGCCAAATTTCCTCACTGCCTGCTGAAGGTGAAGATGCACTGTCAAGGTGCAAAGTCCCTGAGTCCTGTGGAGGCAGAAGATGATTTCTGTCAAACTGAGCCCTTGTGAAGGAGGGATGGCAACTCCACCACTGCCCTGGGCTGCTTTTTCCAATGCTTGACAATCCTTCTGACCAAGAAATTGTTCCTAATATCCCATCTGAACCTCCACTGGCACAACTTGAGGCCATTTCCTCTCATCCTCTCCCTTGTTACCTGGGAGAGGAGATCAACCCCCACCTGTCTGCACCCCCCTGTTGTAGAGAAGGATAAAGTCCCCCTGAGCCTCCTTTTTTCCAGGCTGAGCTCCCCCTGCTCCCTCAACCCCTCCTGGTGCTCCAGACCCTTCCCCAGCTCCTCTGCCCTTCTCTGGGCACATTCCAGCCTCTCAATGTCTTTCTTGTCGTGAGGAACCCAAACCTGACCCAGCACTCGAGGTGTGGCCTCCCCAGTGCCCAGCGCAGAGGGACAGTCCTTGCCCTGGTCCTGCTGGCCACGCCATGGCTGACACAGAATTCCAGGGTGCCACTGGGATGTGGCTGGGGTATCCTCTGGTTAATACAACCTGCCTCACTTTTCAAGGAAGAGGATATTCCAGCGAGAAGGATAAATGCCCAGGTCTCACTCTGATGGAGAACTAAATGCTCCCTCGTCACCTAAGAACATCATTCCTATTACCCAAATCTCTCTGCTCTTTTCCCAGCACAGACACACCTAAGAGGAGTTTTCCTCCACGGTCTGGTGAGTCTGAAAGGCAGGATAAGGAGTGTGACAGCTCTCTGCAAAGTGAACGGGAATCAAAACTGAGCATTTCTAATGGGTTTTCTCTGTGTTTGCTATCAGGCCTGATCCTCATAAGTGATTTCTCTTGTCAGCGCTAAGTGGCTGTGAAAATATTTCGACTAAAATTTAGAGCTGGCACAAAGACCAGGGAGCTGTGTTAGGCTGAGTCCTGCCTAGCAGCACATTCCTGTAGAGCCAGGCAGAAAATTATTGCCAAAAGGAAATTGTCTGAACCGTTTTTAAAGCAGGGATGCACATTGCAAAGCACGGCCCTGATGTGGGTCAAGAGACTCAGCAGGAATTTCCCAGGAATGGCATTCCCAGGTATGAACATTTAACTGGTGAGTTTGGAGAAGGAAAATAATTTTTTTTTTGGTCTCTCAGTATAACTAAGGAAATATCCAGCAGTACAGAGTGGAATATTTTCAATGTTCACAATTTGTGGTGAGAGTATAAAAAAGAATCCTGAGGAAACTCAAGACATAATCGAGATCTATTAAAAAATAAAGTGTTTCTCGGTGAACCTTGGAGCACAGTCTGGTTTCCTTTTTTTAAAAAAAATTTATAAATGAGGCTGAGAAATGACTTGTTACAGAGTAAAAGTCCCTTCCAAAGGGGAAAAGCTCTCAAATCTGTCAGGGAAAGGAGTGAAAAGAAGAGAGAGTAAGATGTTGACACCAGAAAAAATTAAACAAAAAAATACAATCAACAAATAGACTTGAGTGTGCTTAACTGGGTAATTCCATCAGCAAGGCTTTGCTGTACAGGTCTGACTCTACTTGTGCCATGAAAGAGAGGTTGAGCAGGTGTCTGAAAGACTTTTGAACTGCATTTTTCTGAGGAGATGCTCCCAGAACAGCAGGAAATGCTCCCACCCTGTGAAGATGGGCAGAGGCTGGAGGTGAGGAGGTCTCCTCTCCTACTGAGAGGGATTCACACCTTTCAGCAGAGGTGTTTTCACTGAGCTGGTCACACAAAAATGCTCTTTAGTCCACCAAGACATACATCTGCCTGTATTTGATTGGAAAATTCCCATTTGGTGACTGTATCCAGATATATTCAATCATTTATTTTATTACTCTCCTTTCTTTTTAATTTACAAAATTTATCCACCACTATATCACCAAATAATTTAATCATATTTGCAGAATGTGGGCTAAATTATAATGTTTTTTATGATGAACTGGAAACCTTTCTGCCACCTCTCACTTTTTGGTCACCCACCACGTCACCAGCTGTGTTTTCCCACCTGGACTGAACTAAAAACTTAATAATGTCAAATGTCTCTTTATGCTTCTGCTACGTCACAAATAATCTGCAATGCCTCTTTGGATCTTCCTTTTCTTAGTCACGAGGTGGGTCATGGGAAGCTGCAATTAAAGGATAGAACACAAATTTCAGGAGGATAAAGGAGAGGCTTTTTGCACAGAGCAGCTGGAAATGAGTAAGAGAATTTGTGAAAAGGCCAGAAAGGTGTATTTGGGAGAACCCTGCCCCCTTTTTGTTCTCAGACTTCTCGGATTATAAATAGAAGATAATGGAACGCAACGTCCCGCAGGAACCGTGAATAATGAGATGGATGATGTACAAGAGCAAGTGGAGGTCACAGAGATAAACTATAATAATGCCTGAATTTATTGGGGAGGGGAAAATGAGTTGGAAATTACTTTGGCTGGCTTCTTGTTTTAAATGGTAGGAAAACAAGAGATATAAATCCTGAAAAGCAAAAGTTCAATTCCAAACACCGGTGCAAATCGAGAGTAATTCCATTAAAGGTAATGGAATTACGTCAGGATAAGACCGGAGGTAAGTTCAGACCCAATTACATCCTGGTCCTAAAATGAGATTTCGATATTATTTGCCAGCATTTGGAGTGCAGTGAGAGCCCAAACGAGAACAACATTTTGCTGTAGTGGGTGATGCTCCAAAGAACCTCCAACCCCAACTGACAAGGCACAGAAAACAGGAGAAAAGAAGTAGAAATTAGTCCTGAATACAACAGAAAGGGGAACTGAAGCAGAAAAGAAGCCAAAATGTTAAAACAGAAGTAACCTGGCTCATTAATCCATTTTTAAAATTAAACTGTAAAAGGAAAAACAAGCGCTGTGCTCTCTGTGGGAGCAGTGTGCACCTCACCAGTGTGGAGGAAAGCTTGTCCTTGTGGAGTCAGTTGTGGAATAAAATACCAAAAAAAAGAGTGTTGAAAGGGGCAGCTGATGTGAGACAGTTGGATATTTGGCTGGAAGGGAGCAGGCTTTGGTGACCTCAGTTTTTTGATCTTTGCAAAAAAAAAAAAAAAAAAGCAAAACAAAAAAAGAATCGGACAGAAAAAGCAGGGTAGGAAAACATCTCCTTTTTAAGGTTATTTCCTCAAGCTTTAAAAAAAATCTTTTTTGTTCCTCCAGTCAACATCTGAACAAATATCAGCTAGTGCAGTCACAATGTTAAAATTCATCTTATCATGCAGGTAAGGAATAGTTATTTTCTTCAACCAGAAAAAAAAAATTTATTTTGCTGAATAGAGAACATGCAAAAAGCCAGCATATATGAAATAGGCTTTGTTATGGTCAGTGCTTTCTCCGGAACCCACAGTTTTATTAGGTTTTTTATTATTATTACTCAACATCTGTGTGGCTTCAGAGGGACTTTAAGATGCTCTGCATTTTTAACAATTAACTGAAATACCTTGAATTTCCCTCAAACATCCTATCTGCAAACAGATTTTCTCAAGAGACAACAGCTGTTACTGAACTGTTAGGCTCTTCTACCGCAGAATGTTGTCCAAACTCTGATAAACTTTTTATGATCTCCCGTTTATTGTCCTGGACAGTACCAGGCTGGTTGGAAAACAGTAAAGGAGTGTTAAAAATCAGCTCTCCAGTGAGGGAAGAAAGAAGAGAAGAGGGATATCTCTGCAATATTTTCTCTCTATTAAGAAAAAAGTTTCCTGCTCCCTGATCAGGTTCCCTGCCACACATGCAGACATTTGACAAGTTGATTTTGTGTCATCGTTCAAAAGCTGCTGCTGTGCATTGCTGGTTTTATTTTGTCCTCAGTGAAACAGCACCAAAGACCTTTCTTTGCAGTTATCTCTGACATCTTCCAGCCTCCAAAATAATAATAATAATGAAGCACACTTCTGAAGTGGCATTAAATTAATACATTTATGCTAGAGATTGATGTGGAGTAATCAAAGGAATACAGCTGATTCAGCAAGATCCTTTATGGAAGTTTTTAGGGCAGATAAGATCCTGCACTGATAGAGATTTTTTATCTTCTGTAAGAGACAGTAAAAGGGTCCTTTTCTCTAAAAAAGAGGAGTGGCTGCAGCTGTGTCTGGAACCACTGTGGGCACTGTGGTGTGATGAAGTTTCTTAGAGGAGCCCAAAACCCCAAAATGCCCAGCTAAATGTTGGTCTGACAGGGTGGAATGTATGGGCAGAACATTCCCATTTGGCAATGAAGCTAAAAATATAAAAATAAAAATAAAAAAATCTTAGCTGTTCCACCTAGTGATGACTTAATTTCTTTTAATTTTTCATCATTAATAAGGGAAAGTAGATAATCAGGAAGCAGTGATTTTTGATTAAAAAAAAAATTATTTTATTTAAATTGTGTGGCTGCTTCAGGGCTTTCCAAACATTTTTACAAACTCTGGGTTTTTTTGACCAGAGATAACCCTCAGTTACCCTTGGGATGAAGTGGCTGGGAAAAGGGTGGTAACTTCTGGGAAAAGCATCAATCCAATGCTCTGAGCAGAGCCCAACACATCACAAAACAGTGTTGGTTGGAATGGTTTTCTGGACGTCATCTGGGCAAAAAACAAGAACCAGGCCAACTCTGATCAGCCTTCTGGGATCCTCACGTGACAATAGACCTCAGTTAAAGGAAATATTTGGATTCATTAATGTCTTATCACTTATCCATGCTGGCTTCATGCCTCCAGCTTGCTTATCTTCACATCTTCCCAACAATTTTGGGATAAGGGGAAGAGATCTAGGTGAATGCTCCAGCCAGAAGACATGGCACAACTTGTGGGTTGACAGCAGAACTGTTTTGTGATGTTCTCTGTGCAGGAATCATCAGCCTGGACAGCAAAAAAGCTTTAAGGGCAGCAAATCTGCCTCTTCCCACGGAGGTGGTGATGCCTAGAACAGGGCTTCCTAAAACAGAAAGGTAGACAAAGTTAGGAGAATAAAATGCAGATTAATTTATTAAAGGCCTTTAGGTACATTTAGGGCAGACAAAGCCAACTTGAGAGGCTACACCCAAAACGGACAGCGAGTCACAAGTTCTTCACATTTTATAAGTTCAGACTATTAAAATATCGAGCCTCAGTTCTTCAATTGCACCTTCAGGTGATGATGTCAACCACCCCAAGCTTGCTCCCCCCAGATTCACTGTTGTTTAAATATTTTGGGGCTCTGAGGCAGCAAAGTGTCCTTGGATTTTCCAACTGAGAGGAATTGTTTTGTCTAAAATGCTGGGAACAGAGGTTTTTAGCACTTTCTATGGAGCCTAGGGCTACACACCAAAGCTACAGATAAATGAAAAATAGAAGCTAAAAATCCTTAAGGTATCAGGGGTGTTTCTAAACCCAGGCACTAAATTCCTGCAGGTTTTAAGTACATAGAGGGTGTTTTAGTACCTCCAGTCCTGGATAAGAGCTGATTGGATGAGTGGCTTGGGTGTCACATCATTAGTAGTTATGAGCCTGGATCTCACCCGGTGTATGTGTTTTGTTCAGTTGAGAAGAATCCTGGAAAAAAAACAAACCAATAACTGGTTTGGGATATCTGATATTGGCTGATTTGCTCTCAGTTAAAGAATTAACACTGGATAGCAACAAATCCCTTTCCAGCCACTCTGCCCCAATCTGGAGCACTGCTGGGGGCTGCTGTGACCCAAGGGCAGGACTTTACAAATAATGAATTATCTCCAACTTTTAATATCAATGGTTTTATTCAGAAAGCTATGGGGTTATTGATTTGGATCACTCAAAAGCAGCCCACAAGTTTGGAGTTAACATGTGGTTCCTGTTGCTAGCACAGCACACACCAACAGAGAGATTTTAGTGAGCTGACAAGGAGGGAAAAATCTCTTTCTGCTGCTGCATAATAGCTGAGCCATCACCATTTACCCAAGATCTCATGTGTCTGAAGTTCTCCAGATTTTCATTGTACTCCAGAAATCCATTTTCAGCTGAACAAACTCCCCTGCCCATTTGGGGAAGAAAAGGAAAAAAATTATATTTAGGATTACTCCCTTTAGCTTCTTGCATTTCAGCCCGACCCTGTTTTGATGTAAAATCCTTTTATTTTAAAAGGAAAGGTCAGTCACATGCTTCAGTACCATCTCTCCTGTGGTGCTTTGGTCCTTTAATGGATATTGCTGCTGAATTCATTTAGGGAACTTGTCAGCTGGATCCATGTGCTCAACTTTTTGGCAGCTGATGCAAAAACTTAGCACACTTAACCATTTTATATGAAAGCCTGGTTTTAAGCACTAAGGCTGCAAGGAAACATGTTTAGGCTGCTCCATCTGCTTTTATGGTGCACTGAGTGTGGCTTTCTCTGTTTTCACCCTTTTTTTGGGGTCCCTACCTGCATAAATCCAATGTGATTTTCACCACACGATTTTAAATATGTAATTTCCTACCCCGGTTACATTTACAATGGCTCATGTTGAAGCACGGCGACAGAGAATGAGTCTCTGGAATTTTTTATTCTGCACATGAGCCTCGATTCAGGGAGAGGAGAAACATTATTGATCTTCCATCAGGTAATTTTCTTTCAAGCACCTGCATTGGACTCTTAACAGTGGTTCTTAAGCTGAATCCATTTTCCCCCTAGAGAACAAATTTGCTATCAGCAGCAGAGGTTTCTGATAACGGGGCTTACAGTTTTCACATTTGAATGGATTGGAACACTTGGATATTTCCCTTGGCCCTCCCTGTAAACAGAGAGTTGCTGTATCTGAGTTCATTAATGCTTCATCCATTGCCTTCTGCCAGCAGAATCTTGCCTTACCTGAAACAAACCTCAGAGCCTGGTGATTTGTAATGGACTTCCTCAGGTCTTTTATTCTGTTTGTTTATCCTTTTATTATCTATTTGTTTCCTACCAGGGCAGTATCTCTTTGAAGTTTAATTTTTTGGACGACCGGCGGTGCATTTTAATCGTTGCCCTCCCCATGGACACACAAGTCCTCCTGGCCACAGCCTGAGGATTTTTGTCATGGCCCAGGGATGGTGATTTGCACAAGTCCTGTAATAGCAGTGCCTTTTGGGTGCTGGTGCAAAATTTATCGCCCCACAAAATGGGGTCTTCATTCACACGGCCGCTCTAGCGGGTGTTTTATGGGCCAATAAAGTGCCGTGTGTTTTTGTAATCTAAGTGCTCGTCTGCTTTATGGTCTGATGTCACTTGCAGGGTGGTGGGGAAGAGCGACTTCTGGCACGCTGGAAATTATGTATTATTGTCACCTGAGAGCCTGAAGGATCTTTAAAGAAATGAAATGTGGGGCTGATGAACAGAGAAGTCTCACCAGTGGCATTTCTTTTAAGATTTTGTCTGTTTTGGAAACGTAGTCATTCCTAAAAAGAGACAGATACATCTATCTGCCTGCTAAATTAAAGTGTTGCTCAAAAAGCAGTGCCAGGCAGAGGGAAATGTAAGGTGAATGGAAAGGACAATGAAGGAGAAAGAAAAGTATTCAGAGATTTAGACTCTGTATTTTGAGAGTGTTGCACTCTGTGTGGGATAAATATATTAATTTGCCTTGTACTTCACAGCTTGCCCTTATGTTCAGAAAGTTGCAGAGATGTCAGATTTAAAGAGGCACATGAAGTATAAGGGATAGAGCAATAGGTGGTAAGTAGGCTGCTGAGATCCATTTCTCTTCCCAGCACAATTCCTTCCAGTCATCTCTGTGCTTCTGAGAACAAAGTGCAATATGAAAACAAATAAAACCACAACAGAAAGTCCTGATCTCGAGCAAACATATTTTAAACATGATTCCTGCCTTATATTGTGTTCGCATTTTTCTGTTCTCCCGTCTTTTGCTTAAAAAAAAAAAAAAAAACCCCAGAAAAAATAGATCTTGGCACAAGTGCCTCAAGGGAGTGTGTTCAGAAAGCGCCAGCACTGTTACCAACATCGACTTTTACGCTTCACTTTGTACTTTAAAATGTCTTTTTCCTCCAGCTGACCTCCCTATCTGCATAGCACTGTGCTCCAAAATCCCTTCCAGCAGAGGAAGAGGTGGGGGAAATAGAGAAAAAACGAAGTTGTGCAGCACTTGATGGTTGCTCTTGCTGTGGAGTTGAGGGAGCTGCTCAGGGAGGTACAACAGGCTCAGTGTGAGCAGAAATGGCTCTGGTTAGTGCAGAAATCCCCAACCCATAGGACATGGAGCAGTCAGAGCTGTTCTCAGCAGCAATTGAAGTGATCACCTTCAGAAGGAGTCATGATGGTAATTTTTTTTTCTGTCTGAAGCAGCAGCAGTTTGTAACTTCCCATCCTGGTCCCGATATTTTGGAACCAGGCAGGCTGAGAACTACAAGTCTGGCTCAGGACATGATAGTGGATGTGTTACAAATGGAGACAGGAGCTTAGATAAATCTCTGCCTTTGGCAGTAGCTCTTATTGGGGTGGCCAGCATCCGATCTCATTTGCAAGTTCTTTAATAATGGCTGATTAGGTCTCATATGACAGAAGTTATCATTTATTAGACGCAGAAAATAACAGACGTAAGACTTGGGACAAAACTACATAGTACACAGTAATAAAATAAAAAATAAAATAAAATAAAATAA
This sequence comes from Acanthornis magna, assembly GCA_036785705.1. Classification (NCBI taxonomy): domain Eukaryota; kingdom Metazoa; phylum Chordata; class Aves; order Passeriformes; family Acanthizidae; genus Acanthornis; species Acanthornis magna. Next base: position 13,218,586 of record JAWUZG010000119.1, on the reverse strand, counting down.
AATAAAATAAAATATTAAAATAAAATAAAATATTAAAATAAAATAAAATAAAAATAAAGTAAAATAAAATAAAACAAAATAAATAAAATAAAATAAAATAAAATAAAATAAAATTAAAAAAAATAAAAAAAAATAAAATAAAATAAAATAAAATAAAATAAAATAAAATAAAATAAAATAAAATAAAATAAACTACTAGTAGACAGAGAGAGTTCAACATACATAAAGGTACCTGTTATTACAGCTAGCAAGAAATAATATAACTTAGTATCTTACCTACGCCAGTTTGGTGATGAAGTATACCTTGGAATCCCTACACTCAATTCCCAGGAAAGTAACCATCAGAACCTGCATCCAGACTCCGGGAAGAAGCCTTTACACATTTCCAGAGTATGTGTAGGAGACTTCTGCCTCTGTGGTGATTCGTGTGTCTTTTATAGTGTAAAAGTGTGTCTTTCGGTCACGTACTTATTTCTTTCATCTCTTTCCACATCTTCCCTCCATACCAGGATGTGGATTGTGGGCTGGAGGCTCCAGACTCTCAGGCTCCAAGAGATAACTTCTTGCTGGGCTTTTGACCCAATCTGAGTTATCTATGCACCAGCCATGAAGAGAGAGACAAAGTGAGACAGGGGGGATGTCCTGCCACAGGGTGTACACGTGGGATGAATTTTAGGTGGGTGAGGAAGAGGTTTGGACACCCCTATCAGGAAAAATGTGATCAGAGGGCCAGAGTGAGAAATCCTGCTATCATGGCCTCAGTTGGTGGAGCTGGACAGGTGAAGAGTGTGAGTGACCCTTTATAAATGTTTTATAAGTGCTTTATAAATGGTTGGAGATGTAATGGGGCAGGAGATCATGTCCTGTCTCAGGTGATGTGGTTGCAGAAATGTTTTGGGAATGCAGAGTCACAGAATGGTTCAGACTGGAGGTGACCACAGTGGGGTCATCTGGTCCAACCTCCCTGCTCCAGCAGGGTCATCCCAGAGCACAGGGCACAGGATTGTGTCCAGACAGTTCTGGAATATCTCCAGTGAGGGATGATGCCTAAAACACGACTTATCTGAAACAGAGGCCAGACGAAGTTAGGAGAATAAAAAGCAGATTAATTTATTGAAAGTCTTCGGGTACATTTAGGGCGGACAGAGCCTGCTCCAGAGACTACACCCAAAATGGACGGCTAGTCGTGAGATCTTCACTTTTTATAAGTTCTGTCTATTAACATATCGTGCCTCAATTCTCCATTTACACCTTCAGGCGATGATGTCAACCACCCCAAGCTTGCTCCCCCCAGTTCACTGTTGGTTACATATTTTGGTGCTCTGAGGCAGTGAAGTGGCCTTGGATTTTCCAACTGAGAGCAATGTTTTGTCTAAAATGCTGGGAACAGAGGTTTTTAGCACTTTCTATCTGAATCCTAGAACTACACACCAAAACTACAGATACATGAAAAATAGAAGCTGAAAATCCTTAACGCTTCTGGGAGACTCCACACCCTCTCTGTGTGATCTATTCCAGGGCTTGGTCACTGCACAATAAAGAAGTTTTTCCTCATGTTGAACTTCCTGGGCATCATTTCCTGCCCTTTCCTCTTGGGTCATTGCTGGGCCCCACAGAGCAGAGCCTGGTCCATCCTCTGGCCCCTCCCTGCAGACACAGACAGACAGGGATGAGGTTCCCTCTCAGCTGTCTTTTCCCGAGGCTGAACAGCCCCAGCTCCCTCAGCTTTTGCTTGTAAGAGATGCTCCAGTCCCCAAATCATCCTCGTAACCCTTCACTGGACCCACTCCAGGAGCTCCATGTCCCTCCTGAACTGGGGAATCCAAAATTGGGCACAGCACTCCTCATGTGCCTCACCAGGGCCGAGGAGATTTACACATGAATTTGGAATTGGGCATCAGAGTTTAGGGAGATTGATATAAAACAGAAGTGTAGTAGCAAACTCTTGGTGTGAAATTTTTTGGGATTTTTTTTTTTTTTTTGCATTAGGAATTAGAGAACTTGTGATGGGGTTTGGTTTTGGTGAAGTGCATATTCTTGGGGGTAAAATTTATTTGGTAAATGGTAAAATGGCAAAATTTATTTTCTTCTCTGTGAGAGAAACGGTTGGGACCAGGGAGGTGAAATGTGGGACATAAAAGAAGCCTATTAAGACCATGTTTTCTGGGGACAGAAAGGGGTGTGTCTGTATACTGAGAGGTCCAAAAGATGCTTTTCTGTTAAGAAGGATACAGACTCTATGGATGAGCCATGTTTGAAGCAGGACTTGACTGCGGAAATACATTTAAATCCTTGGGGAATAAACCCAAAATCATCATGTCCAATCTGAGTGGAGTTTCCAGATGGAAAAGAAAGAGATGTCAAGAGAAACCCAAGTTGTAGGATCCATACACATCTGTCCTGGAAGCCAAATGCTACGCCATTGCCTCTGCCAGTGAAGGTGCCAAGCAAATCAAATAGATCAGGAGTTGGCTAAATATTGGATTTCTTGGCAAGTTACTTCACTGTTAGTGGAGTTTGCATCATCTTCAACACCTGTTGTAAATACCAGTCCATTTGCATTGCACAGACAGCTTAAATAATTGATATTTACAGTGCAATATTTATTAACATCAGTGTGGAGGTTTATGAAGTCTTTTTACGGTGCCCCAAAAGTGGATTTCTAACAAACCTGGTGTCCCCTGTTGTTCTGAAACAGCTGTCTTCATATTCTCCATTAAGGGAACCAGTGTGTATCAAACCTTCCTCCAGCTGGGTCTATGAACTTTATGGTGACATTTCCTTCATTTATAATCTGGGATGGAATTGGGGATCAGGGTAACAAATGTGTTTCCTTCGCTGAGCTGCTTCCTCCTGAACCCCACAGCACCTGATCCCTGCCGAGGCTGCACTCGAAGCCGCCGTGTCTGCACCGCTTCAGTGCTCTGGATATTTGTCTGCTGATTCTTAAAGCTGACTTTCTTGGAGATGATAAACCGCCTGGCTTTGCTCTTTGGACTGCAAAAGAATTGCTTGGTCATTGCCTTTCTGTTTAGATTTCCTGCTGGTCCAAGGGTGGCCATTTTTCACGACTGTATGAGACAGCCTGTTTGCTCCACATTGACAATTCCAGGGGCACAATTGCTGCTAATGCCTTTTCCTTCTCACTTAAATCCTGATGGAGGAATCGGGTTTAGGCACATCACTTAATTTAAGCATACACACAGGAGCATTTGTGCTTTAATGCCCCTAACTAGAAATACACAAATAACCACAGCCAGCTGAAAAGCGTCTCGAGCTGTTTGTTTGCCTTTGATTTCTTGCTCACTTCACAAAATAACAAAACTCTTCGCAGTCGTTTGAGTGAAACGGATTCATTTTTCAATTAAAATTGCCTGGGTTTAAGCAATGTTGGGTTTTTTGGTGGTTTGATTTTTTTCTTTTTTCTTTTTAATGATATGTATTTTCTGGGATGAAAATGCCTACATCTGAGAAATAGATGTTATTTTTTTTCCTTTTTTTGCAGATGTTGGCTCTGCGTGCTCTTGCCACTGAAAAAATTTGGTGGCAAGAAAACACATGAACCAGCAAAAGCAACTTTTAAAATCAGAATAAAACCTAAAAAAAAACTACATCTCTCTTCACCAAAACTTTTCATCCTCCAAGTATTGGCTCTTTTATTAACCATGGTTCCATTGTAATTTCTCAAGGAGAGCTGAAGCAATCGATCGTTCATCCACATCAGTAAAGTACCCTTCATCCCTGCTTTTCACAGTGCCCTATCAAGTACTGAATGCATGTTAAATGCTAAAACCAAGAGAGGGAGTGGGAAGGATAATAGACTGCATTAATCTGCAGTGCCATTTGTCTCCTGTCCATTTGTCCATTTGTCCCTGTCTTTCCTACATGTGTTTGTGTGTGTGTGTGCGTGTGTGTGTGTGTGTGCAGGACACTTTCTGACACATTTGTGTACCCTCAAAGCAATGTTTGTGACATAAATTGTGAGCCAACTTATTTAAACAGATGCATCAGTCATCGTTTTTAACTTGATGAAGTCCTTGGGATTTGTTACATTTTGGGTTTTGTGTCTGTAGCTTCCAGCCCGTGTTCTGCAACAGGCACATTGTTAGAGGGATTTTGCATTTATTGGAGTCCACACACAAACAGATTTGAGGGTGAAACTGAGAGAGCATCCACATCTCTGGAATTTCGGGGAAGGGGGACATTTTCATCATAGAGTCATGGAATGGTTTGGGTTGGAAGGGACCTTAAAGATCACAGAGTTTCAACCCCTCTGCCATGGGCAGGGACGCCTTCCACCGGTTTCTAACACTTTTTCACAATATATAATTCTTTCTCTGTGTTTCTGGACTCCCTGCAGAATTCAGAAAGTTTTTAGTTCTCCCCATCTCTCCCTAGAATCTCTCTGGCTCTGTTAACTCCTGCTACAGAGCCCTAAAAGCAGCCACCCCGAGCTTTCCTGGCGCGGAATCATCAAATCATAGAATGGTTTGGGTTGAAAGCGACCCCAAAGATCATCGAGTTCCAACCCCGAAAAACCTGGAAAGACAGCTCCAATCCAAGCTCCAGCAAGGAACTGCAGCAAATCCCTGGAAGGAAGCTGCGATAACAACCCCGCGTGGGTTGCGTGTTGCTCAAGTTGCTTTCCATTATTGCTGCAGGCACCTCGCGCTCTGCCGCTGAGAATTGCAGAATTGCTGCAGGAACACATCCCAGTGACCTTTCCGTGGCAGATGTTGAGCCGTGGTCCACTCCTTAATGCGGGAATGTGAAAGGCACGACGGAATTAGAAAGTCCGGGCAGGGCAATCAGAGCGGTCACAGTTTGGTGCCGTTTATCTCGGGACGCTAAAAGGATTATCGGGGCAATTCCAGAAATTCGGGTGAATATTAAGAGCTCACAGAGGGCAGCTGAGGTCCTTGGGCTGGGAAGGGAGGGATCTGTTTGCTTTTTGCAGAAATCTGGTGCAGGAGAATGGTTTACCTCAGTGCAAGAATATTTAAAAAGAAATAAGCGGTTTATCAGCACCTGGAGGAAAAAATAAATAAATATCACTATCATGATCAGTAGGCACCAGGGTTCATCAAAATGAAATTATGGCAAATTAAATTAATTTCTGTCTCTTGTAAGCTAAGAGGCTTACTGCATAATGAGGGAGCGGGAGATGTAATACATCCCAGTGCTAGCAAAGGCAGTTACAAAGGATTCCAGGGGCTCTTCCATTAGGAAAAAAAGTGAAATTTTTAAAATTAAAACTTACTTGGGAATAGTATGGGTGGGAGAAAAAAAAAAATTAACTTGAGAGGTGACTAATGGCTGTGATATTGTTGAGCTGCTTCCTGTGGGGTCCTGTTTTGAGACCTGTCAGCAATGTCTTGACAGATGGAGTCTGAGGCGAGGCTGAACTAATCTGTAGGTGATGCAGGGTTAAGAGGGGGGCTCTTCTAAACTGTTCTGGAGATAATTTAGCTGAAAACCACAAATCTGAATTGCTGGTAGTGGTTAATGAGTAACTGGCTGTCTGCAGCTGGTCAAACCCCGCAGGGGAGCAAGCATTCACCTTATCTGAGTAATAACTGCTTCTTTATTTATTATTATTTAATTTTAAGAAGCCATGATAAAAAGGGTACTTAAAAATAGGTATTGAAAAAGCCATGAAAAATTTTGCTAAGGTTTGCACTTCTGTGATGAAATTTGTGAGGGCTGCTGACAGAAATTCCTGTATTTTGATGCAGAACCACTGAAAAAAAGACCTGCAAACCCTGTTCCTCTCCAGAGAAGGTATTTCACCCACGTCAGGTGGGTTTGAAATACCTCCCCTTCTTTTCCCACACAGCCGCAGACCATCCCCTAAGCTCCTGTAAGAAAAATAGTGCCATGTCTCCTAATACTTTCAAGTGACAGGCAAATTGGAAATCCATGATGCTTTTATTTTAGAATATTGTGTGGCTTGAAACCTGGGAGCAGCAGTCTGTATTTCTCCTGACTTTTACTCTGCTGGATGATTTAGATCCATGCAAAGGGCTTTGCTGACAGATCAGAATTAGAGCTCTTATTTTGCTCTGTTGTAAACTATTCCTCAACGTGCACAATTAGGTCTCGAAGAAGAAAAAGTGGGGGGAAAAAAGGCTGAAAATCAGTTTGGAGCCAGAACAAATAGATTTAACCTTACTTCCTTTGATAACTGTAACAACACAGTAAATATACCTTAGGGCTTGGTGAAACTTGGTGAAAAAACTCAGGCCAGGTTGGATGGAGCCCTGAAGAATCTGATCTAGTGGGTGGCATCCCTGCCCATGGCACAGGGTTTGATCTTTAAGGTTGCTTTCAACCCAAACCATCCTGTGATGCTGTGATTCTGTGATTCTAAAAAAATACCTCCTAGCTCCTCTTTCTGCTTTGTTTACATCTGCAAAAAATGCTTAGAGGTGAGAGATGCCCCATGCAGAAACAGAGGCAGTGGTGCTTGATAGGGACGATGTGTGCTGATGTCTTTACAAACGATTCCATGGGTGAGGGGATGAGTGTTAACATATTTGAAATGGGTTTTAATGTCTCTGTAGCCTCAAGCAGTAGGTTTGTTACAGAGCCCAGACATTCTGACTCCTGAAACAGACAAGTGGATCTGAACTTCTGAATTTTGGGATAAAATGACAGGTTCAAAGGGGCATATGTGGTAAGTGGTTCGGGAAGGCTTTACCTTCCTAGTACCACAGCCGTGGGGAAAGGAAGGGAGCAACGTGTGGCCAGGAGTTTGGGATAAAAGGAGGCTGTGCCCTCCAAAACCTGGATAGAGAAAACCCCGTGGCCGTGTGCCCCACTGGACTCTGTCCTTTATTTAAATAAAGCTGCAAAGCTCCTCTGTCTCCTTTACGGACACTGGTTTTTCACAGCGGGATTTTCTGTACATCCTGGAGAATGAGGTTCAGGGCTTTCTGTGGGCCATGAAGAGCTTGCTCTTCATCTAAGGCAGCAAAAGTTTCCATCCTAGAGGTGTTTCAGCTTCCTCATGATGGGAAAAGGAGGGGCAGGCACTGATCTCTTCTCTCTGGTGACAGGACCCGAGGGAATGGCTGGAGCTGTGTCAGGAGGCTTTGGTTGGATATCAGGAAAAGGTTCTTCCCCCAAAAGGTTGTTGAGCACAGGAACAGCTCCCCAGGGAATGGTCATGGCCCCAAGCCTGCCAGAGCTCAAGGAGAGTTTGGACAGCACAGGGTGGGATTGTTGGGATTCTCCTGTGTAGGGCCAGGAGCTGGACTTGGATGATCTTCATGGGTCCCTTCCAACTCAGGATATTCTCCGATTCTCTGATTCTGCTGTAGGATCATCCTGGCTGTGTAGGAAACACCGGAATGGTGGTCACCACTCAAGTGTGGACTTCTCTGCATCATTTTTGGGGGTGCTGCCAAGGGTTGGAGTGGGAGCATCAGAAAAAGTTTATTAGAGAAGATCTCTTTGAGTCACGGGGTGCAGAAAAGAACACCTTGGCTTTCCAAACTCATCAGAGAAGAGCTTGGGGCAGCTGGATCCAGATCTATCCCTGGACTTTGTCGACAGCCTAGTTTTACAACTTTGTCCCTTAGATTTTAATCAGATATATTTATATAAAAATGGATTATTTATTATGATAAATGATTAGACAAAAGAACTCAATCAGAATTATTTACTGTTGTAAATTAGTATAAAAGCTAAAACTACTATTATAGTATCAGATAGGACAGTGCACTATATCAAAGCAACATTAAAGCAATTATATTAAAGCTACCAAAACAAACTAATAGGATCCTTAGAATCCATTGCTACTCCATGGCCGTCCCTGTGGGCAATGCATGAGGTTTTATCTACGTGTATTTATGGTTTGCTGAGGCCTATCAAAACGCACAGCCATCAGTCCTTCACAGAATCCATCTGTAAGGCAGGAAGGAGATGTCGTGTGGTGCAAACAATTCCCCTCTGCATATTTGATGCACTTTTATGCATTTCTGTCTCCAGCAACAATGGAATAAATGTAAATGCAGCTGCTCAGCCTATTTCTGCTTGAGCCACAGATCTGCAGCTCAGTGGTCTGCTCCATGTACTCTGATTTTTACCTCTTTTTGGATAAGAAAAGTGCAGTAAATATTACAGCAGCTGTGAAAAAGACAAGGTATGAGTTATGCTGAGCTATCTGGCTTAACTCTTGCCAATCCTACTTGACCACTCCGAAGTGCAAAAAACTATTCCATTGCTGTGCCGTTGCCCTGTGTCAAAGGGAATGCTGAAAGTAATGATGTTCAAACCACTACAGCAAAAGTATCTTTGATCTGTACCTGAAAAACTCATCATCACTCTTCCATTAGGGATCAGATGAAAATAAAATAAGCCATATCTTGTTTTATAAGTTGAAATGCCATTTCCTGCAGGAGCTAGAAAATAAAGCTCTTTGGGATTATTGTAAGTATCGGTGAGGCAGAGAGAACTCCTTCCCTCGTTGGTGTTTGCTGCTGCACTTGGGGTCTGATTATTTTTCTGTTGATTTGGTCATTCATCAAGTGTCTCTGAGAAGCAGCAGAGGCAGAAGTTCAGCTCCTTCCCGGCGTCCCTGCGGAGAAGGGAAGCAGCCGCCGCCTCATCTGCCTCTTCGCAGCGCTCCTTTAAAAAGTGGATAAATAAATTAGAGAGATGATCGTTCAAAGAACAAACTGGGAGCAGCTGGGGATTACGGATTCGCTGGACCGTGCTCCTCCAGCCAAGGAAGCAGCCGCCATAGGGAACTCTTAGGCAGCGGTTTGGCATCTCGTGGATTATTTAGTGCATTGTCTTTGCAGCGTTCGTGCTCACAGAAATGCTCAGCAGGAGATGTTACTCCTCCTAAGCGATGCTCTCTCTGGTTTTGCTCTTCCAGAGCTGTAGACAGGTGAATCTTTTACTGTATTTATATTTTGGGTACTTGGTAGCTCCACTGATGGAGTATTTACTTGCTGTTGTGTAGAGAACTCTTTTGAAAAGGAAATTTTATTCATCAGAGATACCCCTTTAATTAACTTCCACACTTCCATGGGGAGCAGAATATAAAGACAGATAATAATACTAATAATGCTACAACTGTTAATAATAAAAACAAAAACAACAACAAGAGCAACATATCTTGTTACCATTACAAATTAAAATAAAATGCTTCAGGAAGCAGAGTTTTGAGAGAGCTTTTTTTTTTTTTAAATTAAGATCTTAATAGCATTTAATGTAAATTAAATATAATCATTGTCTGATTCCTGAGTGCATCTCTGATGCTGAAGAATAAGAAGTTAATTGTGCTGACAATATAGTGGGAAGTGCCAAAGTCAAGCACCAGCATATTGGTTAAAGTGCTTTGAATTAAGAAGTGGAAGGCAGAACTTTTATTTTTTTCTGTACTCTGCTCCCAGTTATTTTGCAGCAGAGTAAAGTTCGTGCCCGGCACGAATTTATTACGTAAGATATCTAACATAAAATTTACATTACAATGCAAATGAAGAAGACTTTATTTAACTTTAGAGACTGGAAAAGATCAGATGCATGAGCCTAACAAGCCATTTTACTTTGGGGATGGGGAATTACTGGTATGTAAATCCCTGAGTTGTTCTGTGGGCAGATAATTTAATGAGGTCTGCAAAATGGATGTCAACTCCAGCATCTTGCTTTCCATTAAGAGGAATTAGGTATGGAAATCTGAGTTTTGAATCTGCTGCTTACAGAACTTGGTGGCAAGACTGAATTGATTAAGAGATTGGGGATCAGGCTGACTGTGCAGTCCTCAATGTTAGGAATGTGACAGGATTCAATTCCCAGCTCCCTCTCCTCCAATGGCAGTCTGGAGTACCTGCCTGGGGTAGATATGACCTCTCCCACCTCAAATTAAAAGTGGTGTAATTGCTCAGCTGGTGTGGTGAGTCCTGGCATCATCAGTAAGTGAAGTGCATTTTGATGAATGAACACAGAAATTGTATCTTAATTTAGCCAAGCAGAGGTAGTAACTCATTACTGGCTCAGGTTTTGTCTCCATATGGGATTATTTATCCTTCCTGAATGGTGCCAGAGGAGTCCATGCCTTCCGTGTGAGTGCTCAACCCTTGACACACATCTGAATTACTGCTCTGCAGCTAAGAGATGTTATCTTCATGGTACACTAAGCTTTCACTTGTAAGGACCTTTTGTGAAATCAAGTGTGTTTTTATTTACTGGGAGGGTGGGGAGGCCTGGCACAGGCTGCCCAGAGAAGCTGTGGCTGCCCCTGGATCCCTGGAAGTGTCCAAGGCCAGGCTGGACAGGGCTTGGAGCAACCTGGGATAGTGGAAGGTGTCCCTGCCCATGGCAGGGGTTGGAACAAGGTGGTCTTTAAGGTCCTTTCCAAGCCAAGCCATCCTACAATTCTATAATCCTGGACAACTTTTCCAACAGAGCTGCTTGCACAAAAGCATTGAAGTGTGAAAAAAAACCAAACCTGCCAAACTTTGGATTAAGACCTCAACAAGAGAAGTCTTGACGCATTTGTAGTTAAGGTTGTGTTTGGTAAAAGCTGTCTGGGGACTGGCCTTGCTCCTCAAAGGAGGTGTTAAAAGAGTTGACCTAATCTCAAAAGAGCTGCTCTGTGTCAGAACTGACAGAGAAGTAGGAAGGAGCTGAAGAGTCAGGACAAGCCATGGGACTTCAGCCCCTTGACATCTTTTAATCAAAGAACCCCCATTCACTCCAAATCTCACCACCCTAAAAAACCCAAAAACCAAAAAAAAAACCCCAAAAAACAAACCACTGACAAATAATTCTTTTCCATACAATTGTGGCTCAGATGTGTCCTCTGAGAGAAAAAAACATTATTTTCTCCAGGTCTTTTTCAAGTATTTCTTGAGTTTTTGAACAAAACCTCATGGAAAACCACTCCTTTCTGACTAAAAGGATATGAAGTACTCTCTGGAGAAGCTTAGAGGCTGAGAGTGCTCTGTTGACCTTATAAAGCTTGAGAACTACTGGACTGAGCTAATAAATACCTTTGGGAAGCATTTATGTCTCTTCCCCTTCATTCGTGTGGTCCCAAAGAGCAAGGCCAGCAACCAGTACTTACAAGGAATAATGTACTGGAATTTGGGGTGTAAAGGGGAGGAGGGGTGACTGCTTTGGTTCTCTGCCTGCCTTGTTTCAGTTCTGGTAAAGCACCTTCACGTCCCCACTGATTTCCTGCAAAAACTGTGTCATTAAGGGGTAGATGTCCAGAGTAAGTAAATTTGTCCTGCTCAGTTTCAAATTTCTCCCCTGAGTACAGTATTTTCCTGAGCAAGCCATCAGGCAACTCCCCAGCCCCATCTCCCTTTGCTGTACAACCCTTCTTTGAAAATTTGCAATACCGACCTTCTGTGATGTCCTTGCTCCCTGTCTACCCTCTGTTTTCACCTTATCCCTTCCCTTTGAGTGGTTCACAGGCATTAATTTCATGCTGAGAACATTTTGGGCAGCTCCTTCCCAGGATTTCCTCCTGGCTTCCATTGCTGGTCAAGACCCAGGACTCCTGGAGCCCTCCTGTGCCTCTGTGGGCTGCTGTGTGTTGTGTTGTCTCGATTGCTCTGCAGCTTGATAAATTTCTCTAAGTGCCTCATTATGCAATTAATTTCAATTGCAATTGCCATCATCTCTTCCCTTCTGCAGGCATGCCACCCAGCAGGAGACTAATAAAACCATCACGACTAGCACCAAAGCCATCAAGCAGCTGTCTGAGATTGTCAGAGGCTCATCCAGGGTATGTGCCAGTCAAGATGCTGTTGGGGGAGAATGATGGGTTATGTGGAAGGAGGAATAATGAAAATAAGAAGTGGCAGTGGGTGCTTTAAAGCTGCTAAGCTCCGTGTCTTGTTATAACTTCCTTTCCTGTTACACAAGTGTATTTTTTGCTTAAAAATGACCCAGAGGAAAACAGCTGCAGACACCAGTTCTCCTCCCGAAAGTAGATAATGTGGGTTTGGAAATCAAGAACACAGCAACAAAGCCTTTGACTAGTTCACATTCTCAGGGTCTTTCTTAGTTTGGGTGAAAATATTGCAGAAATCTTCTGGCTTCACATCAGTTTGACATTGGTTCAAGACCCAGTTGTGGGTGCAGGTGAGTTTGGGAGTGTGTTAAGTGTCCAGAAAGGCCAAACCTGTGGAATATATCTAGATATGACATTCATTCAGTGCTGTCTGCTAGGGCAAAGGCAGTTTTGGGGATAGATAAATACAGGCTGTGGCCAGATCAGAGTGGGATGTTGAATTAGAATGTACCCAACTTTGAACTACAATTTACCCCGGAAAATCCCATCTGTTTTATGGACAGACTGGGCTGTCACCTGTAGGTTCATCTCATATGAACATCAGTGTCACAGAACATGAATGTCACAGGATCGTTCATCACAGTGAATGATCCTCACCCCCTTGTCCCCAGTGCAAAGATTGGACAAACAGGAGGTTTTTTACCTTCCTACAAAGATTTTATACCCCACATGTTCCTGATGACTTTTGTCCGTGGTGTGCATCATTGGGAAGAACACAAGCAAGCTGTGGGGACCAAATTCCAGCTGGTGTGAGAGTTGAGGAGAAGCTTCACCCACACAACAAGTGATTCAGCACTCGAAATGAAAATAAGTTTAATTCTACTTGATTTCTATTGCATTCTTGAGTCCAGAATCCATATGGTTTCCAAGTCAGGAACTTTCCTGGATTGATGTTTTATTCTCACTCACTTCCTGTCATTTTCCAAATTCCTGCAGTACTTCAACTCTATTCTCCCTCCCCTTCCATCTAGAAATAAGACTGCTCTAAGCACACAACTCATCTCTGTCCAAGTGGTTTTTACAGCCTGGATTTATGGCACTTGCCAACAGGAGGATGAGAGAAGGATTTAAAAGTTGGATCAACCCAGGCTACCTTTGTAACCTGTGAAGGACCACGTGCAATTCAGCCTGCCTAAAAAAAAAAAAAATGAATGGGTGATTGTCTGCTCCAGAGGATGGAGACAGAAGCCTGGAATGACTGTCTCCACATGCAGACATCAAACTTAGTACCAGGATAATTTTTAACATGTTGCTTTGATTAGTGATGGATGGCAAGAACTGCTTTTTTTTCATTTTCTTGCATAATTACATCTGAGCTTGATAAAACAGAAGATGCTGCCTTGGAGATATGGGGATCTGGGCTCTTTTTTTTTTTTTTTTTTTTTGTGCTGATCTCCAGGCTCTTCTTTGTGACATAAATTGGGTCTAAAGGGGAATCAGGCAAGGTCACATTAAACCCAATTACAGTGCCACACAAGAATGTCATGATTTGCCCTTGAAGCCCATGGGGAATCTCAGGAAAAGAGATTTTACTGTCATGGGGAGAAAAAATGCAAAGCTGAAGTGAAAATATTTAAGAGCTGAAGGAAATAGACACACAAACAATTTCAGTAATAAGAGGAATAAACTTGCTGCTCTCTATTACATCGCATAATAACCTTTTTCTGCTCACTGGTCAATTAATTTAACAGATTTTATTTTTTTTAAACTCTTCTAACAGTGTGCAGCTTAAGTAATTAAACCTACAAATTTTGATAGAAAGCCTGTAGCCCCCATTTCTTATATAGAATAAATTGTTCTGGTGGATATTGGCTGCTGGTCAGTAAGTCCCTCTTGGGAATCCGGGTAGCGCTGCAAACTCTCCTCCCATAAAATTACTCACAGCATGAAAAGTCTTCCAGAGTTTTATAGTTAGTCCCTACCAATCCATTTTTCTGTGGATTGCTTTGCATGTACACGCAAAAAAAAAAAAAAAAAAAAATTGCTTTTTTTCCCCTTTCTTCCTTATTTTCCACCAGTAATGCGCTGACAATGAGATGCAATATGGGACTTTCTCTGACTTGCCATAAATCTCCAAGTGCTGCTGGAGCTATTGGAGTCAGGATGCCCAACTGAGCAAATTGATAGTATTGCAGGGGCAAAGATGCTGCTCTAAGTGGAACAGTGTGCTACGAGGCAGGAGACTGATGTAAAATGGTTCTTTTAGGGCTTCATTCCAAACTAACCTCAAAGGACGTAAATAGAGAGGTAAATCTGGAATTCCATTTTTTTTTTGGTTAGGTAAATGCTGGAGCATAAGATCAGCTCTCCAGGGTAACAATATTATCTTATTTTGCATGTGCAACAAACATAAGGTTTATGGACTTTTATCTATAGAATGGGAATAATGATACTTGCCCTGCTCTAAAAATGGTTTTAAATCTCTACATGAAGAACTGTAAGGCTGGGATGTTCTTCTGTGTGAGAAAATACTGCCATTAAAATTAAAGATGTTTATCCCATCCTTTATAGAATCTACTTTTGCATTCTTAAGCAGTTTTCTGAAACAGCTGAAATGGCTGTGAAGTGAACACTTCTGTTAAGTAGCTTTGGTGTAGATTGGATTTTGTTTGCCACTCGTCTTTTCAGGTGACATCCCAGTTCCTTGCAGTTCATTCCCTTCTGTAAAACCTGGGCGTGTGAGCTCCTGCACATGTGAAATCTGAAATCCAGGGTTCAGAAGAGCTTCCATTGCCTGGTGCTGTTTGGGTTTGGCCATTCCCTCTGAGAGCAGAGATTTGGAAGCACATTGGAGAGTTAAATCAGGCTGACTGTGTTCTTCCTTCCAAGAGCATTTTTTTTTTTTTTAAAGATAGAGTGAAATCTTGCTGGAGCAACCTCCAGCCAGAAGGCAATGATGTTTGGGTTCACGTTCTGGAAAACATGAAGATTAGCTGGTTTCTAACAGTTAGACCAAGCAGAAGGAATGTTGTGGCTGATGGACCTCTCAAGTCCAGTAAATCTCCCAAATGAAGTGATCAACTCTATCAAGTTATCATCTGAGTAAAGAACTTTTTCTAGGAGGATCCCTTGGGTTATTTTCTCCAATGCTATCTTAAATATCCAAAGTGGCATTTTTTTAGTTGCTTTGGCCTGAAAGACCAAAGCATCACATCCTCATTTCCTAAAATAAAATCCTGTTGCCCCCTGGCAGCCCCAGTGAGACTGACTTTTTTCAGGATACCATTTGTGCCCACCTTATTTATTTGGTGTCCCCCACCAGGACATTTTCCCTTGGCCACAGACAGAGCCTGCTACTGGATTTATCTCTACAGACCTCCTAACCAGCCTTCTTTCTTTTTCCCAAAACAGCAAGAACGGCTTCAGCTGGACAGGC
The DNA here is from genome assembly GCA_036785705.1 of Acanthornis magna. NCBI lineage: Eukaryota > Metazoa > Chordata > Aves > Passeriformes > Acanthizidae > Acanthornis > Acanthornis magna. Next base: position 13,203,395 of record JAWUZG010000119.1, on the reverse strand, counting down.
TGAAGAACCAGCTGTCAGATGCCATCCAGAGATACGGAGCTGTGCAGAAAGTGAGTGTCTCTCTGGCTTCCACCCTTCCCTCTGTGAATTTGGGAATGTGTTAGGTGTGAGTGAGCATAATTCCCGGGAGCCCGGAGCATCTCCACAGGGTTGTTAGTGTATACTTTCCTCCCTCTATTTTTGCTTTGTCAGTCAAGCAATCATAGAATCATAGGATTAAGTCTGGAAAAGACTTTTATGGTCATCAAATCCAGCCCTCGACCCAGCGCCACCTAAGCCATGTCCTTAAGGGGCATATCCACACATTTAGTGAACCCTTGCAGGAATGGTGTCTCCACCACTTCCCTGGGCAGCCTGTTCCAGTGCTTGACAAGGTTTTCTGTGCAGAAATGTCTCCTAATATCCAATCTAAACCTCCCCTGGTGTGGCTTGAGGTCATTTCCTCTTGCCTTCCCACTTGTTCCCTGGAAGAAAATATTGTCCCTCCTGTCAGAGAGCTCGAGAAAGTGGCAAGGTCCCCCCTGAGCCTCCTTTTCTCCAGGATGAGCCCCCCCAGCTCCCTCAGTTGATCCTCATCAGACCCTTCCCAGCTCCGTTCCCTTCTCTGGACATGCTCCAACCCCTCAATGTCCTTCTTGTCATGAGGGGCCCAAAACTGACCCCAGGATTTGAGGTGTGGCCTCACCAGTGCTGAGTTCAGGGGGATATATTTCCCCAGGACATTATTTTGGTGCATCTCCACTCTCAGAGGAGAAGTGTTTGCACAGTTCCCCTTTTCTGCTGGCACAAAATGTGCAGGCAGCGCTGATAATTCAGATGTTACCCCACCTGCTGTCTCTGCTGTGCTATTTGGCTGTCCCAGAAAGTTTCCAGGCACATCTTGGGGTTTGGATCTGTCACCAAGATCAAGCTGTTTAATAAAACAAACAAAGCCTGAGCTCCAGTTCCTTCATTTGCCTCTTGCTCGCCCTCTTTACCCTGGGGAGGCTCCGCTGATGAGCAGATTTGCTTTGCTTTTAAACACTGCGGTAATGACTTAAATTTAGCATCTCCAAAGTGCTTCTCCCCCCGGCACAAGTTAGGAGATATATCTGGATTAATCAAAATACAACCTGGACGAACTCTGGTGGCTTTCTTATATCACTTTAATGGGTCTGACGCATGCCTACAACAATGGGGAGGATATATTGTAATTATACAGGTGTAATGAAATTTGGCTGACAACAGGCATTTAATAATGTGTCTCTATTAGAAACGCTCTGTACTGATTGATTTCCCAGCGCTTGCTGCCCATGCCTTAAAAATAAAATAAAATAAATAAGTAGATAGATGCACATAAAATTGTAGTTCAACAGCATGTCTGTTGTGTAATAGAATTGCATCATCTCTAGTACTGCCTCGTACTTTAAATTATTTACCTGTCCTATTCAAGAAACTAAGTGTGGGGTCCTTAAATGAAATTATTTTATGTGTTAAATGAGAAGTTGGAATGATTTGGGTAAAGAGCTCCACCCCTATATACACACACATCTATTTTATGGGTTTTTTTCCCCTAATGTTCGTGAGTACAGTCCATCTGAACTGTACATCTATCTTGGATTTCTTTTATTTTAAAAACTGTCATCAATTCAGAAGTGCCAAAATTAACCACTGCAGTTTGTGAATGCCCGGCTGCGTCAGGAAACCAATCTGAGTGATAAATTGCTACTTATCCACGTCCTAGCTGTCATTCCTTAAATGCCTGTTTCAGTTTTGATAACCTTGTCATTCTGGAAGCTTTGAAGACTTTTAATGCCTGCAAGACTGAACTTTTCAATGCTTTTATACTCCCTTCGTTTTTCTAAAGTGTAAGAGTTTTCTCTATGTCCTTTTCTTTAGAAAGCAGAAGAAAATAGCTTCATATGACTCCTTCCCTAAATATTTGGACACTGTTTTCTCAGCCATTTTCCCTCTTCTTTCATTTTTTTTTCTTTTCCTTTTAACAGAAAATAGCAGAGAAATCCAAAGCTTTGCTTCCTACTGGGCAGAGAAGCACCAAACAGGTAAGTTCATGTGTGTCTCTGTGTTTGGCAGTAAGTACAGTGCTAAAAAAAAGCTATTTTCTAACCCCATTAATGATGCTGAAGAGCTTGGAGCTCCTCCACTGCCCACATTGAAGCCAGTGAGGTGTTTTTCCAATAGAGACGTGTGACGTCTTTGGAGGTGGAAGATAACGGCACTCGGGAAGAAAAGACTTATATAAGACCCTGCTTAATTATTCTCTGCTTTGCTGTCCTCATGGGACTGTTTTTCCCTTCTTGATGGGAGTTTTGTCTACTCTGAAATACATCAAAAAGCAGTCCTACACCCTCTTTTCCTGGAAGCTGGGCTTGTAGGCGCAGTGAAATCACATTCCAAGGATAATTTCGTAGAAGGAATTGAGAGTTTTTATCAAACCTGTCACCAGTTTTAAGAGGGATTATGTATTCTGCTTTCTTTGGCTACATTGCACTGTGGTTAACTATTAGATACATATGCAAATTGAGCCTTTTTATTCTCTTTTAGCCCATATTAGGAACTTTTTCGATGAATAAATACTATAGGTAATCAGAGTATATACATATATGTTCTGATTTGTGTATACATATTCATACATACTCTAATTACGCCATATATTATGCATAAATTTAGTTTCATGTGTATATGCATGGAATGTATATATTAAATATAATTAGATGCATGTGTGCCTGTGAACACATGCAAATTATTAAGAGTATAAAGATATGTTTGTGTAAACATATATGTATATGTACTCATATGGGTGTAGTTTTTCACAAATATTAATGCAAAATACTATAGATCTAATATCTGTATTTGTGTGTATGTGTTTTTGAGAAATTTGCAAAGATTTCCAAGAGAGGTTTGATGCCAGGAGATCCTTTGGCTGCAGTAAGGATCCAACAGAGATTGGGTTGGCTTCTCAAATCTTACATGCAAAAAACCTTGTAGTTATTTGCAATTGATACTGTGCCATCAAAACCTAGAGCTCTATGCCTAATTTCGTGATTATTTCTGATATTCTTGATTTTTTTTTTCATTTAAGGGACAGCCAACAGATTTTCTGCTTTCCAAGTGACATTTCTCTCCCTACCTTGTTGTGCCACCTAGTTTTCTACAACGTCTTTACTGTAGACAAGAAATTGTTGTACTTTGTAGCTTTGAATTGATGCTTTTCTCTATAGAAGGGTGGAATGGTGCCACTGAAGACCCCACGTTAGGACAAGTCAATGGCCCAAAGCTTTGATATTAATCAGATTTCAAGCAATTACAATTCTGCCTTAGAGCTTGTTGTTGCTTAGTTGGTTTTAGGTGTCAGTGAAATGAAACTAAGGTACCAAAGGGCTGATGAATTCCTTTATCCTGATTGAGGGTTCCCATCTTCGGGGCAGTTGTGCACAGATGTTACTTTTCAGCTCCGTGTTTATAAAAATGACACAGCTCATTTCTGTCCACTTGCTTCTGATCTGTGTTGAACAGGGGCATAAATAACACATCCTTCAACTGTGGTCAAATCCAACGTACGTCAGATACTTATTGGGTTTGATAGTTGAGCTCAGAGATAAGAAGGGTAATTTTGTGCAAATTAGTTGTGATTTGTTTTCATGCCATCGATATTGCATCAATTCCTGGGTTTTCAGCCAGCTTTATTTGACTGCTGTTGGTGGAATGGATTGCAGAGGAGAGAACAGCTCTGTGAGCTCTGTTCTTGCCTGGACTACCCCGTGGTGGCCACGGCTGTTCCATAGGATGTGGGACACTGCTGGCCATTAACCAGGGCAAATAAAATTAAGAGTGTTAATTACTGTGAATTGTTGGCACTGGGAGCAAGCCTGGATGAAACCAGCTTTTTTTGGTATCTTGAAAATGGTTGATGGCTCCAAAAACAACCTTTTCTGGAAGCAAGCAGAGTTTTAAAATGGGAAAAAATAGGGTGTCAGAAAAAATATTCAAATCTCGAAGCGAGTAATGGTGGGGTTGGAAGCAAAAGGGGGCTGGAGGAAGAATGGGACAGAAACAACCCTCTTTGCCTTAAACTGGGTAAAAATCCAACCATAGATACCGCAGCAGTATCAGTTTGGTGTGGGTCTAGCAGAATCAACAGAAATTGGGTTAAACTGGATCAGCTCAGATTGTTTCTCCTTGTCACTGCCATTTGGTGGATCATGAACAGAGAGGTTGTGGCACGTCCTTGGTGAGATGGTTCTGACTCAGAAATAGGCTTGATCACACCCAAGAGTGCATCTTTTTCATGTAGTGACACTTGCTTGGGCTGGGGACACACGAATCTTCATGAAAGAAAAGGATAAAAATTAATTCATATCTGCTTCAGTTTCCCTATATGTTTGCAGCTTCACACATCTTCTCTTCTTCCTCCCTCAAGTACAGAAAAGAGAAAAATTAAAGGTATAAAACCTGCTGAAGGCAATGCAATGGTGTGGTTAGTTTTAACTTATTATTATTATTTTTTTTCCAGCAGCAGATTGGCCAGGACATGCAAATTTATGGTTCCCACAGGAACTGTAACCTGACCACTATGTGAATATATTAAGGCATTAAAGTTAACACCCTATACAGTAATGCAAAGTACTACATATGTTCAGGAGACCTGATTTATGGGTCTTGTGAAGCTGCACAGTGACTTGGTGCAGATCCAGCCTTGATTCAAACACTGCTTGCCTGCAGGGCTTTGTTCTCTTTTATTTATACTTTAATTTATTATGGCAAATTGCAAGAGGTCTGGAGAATGCTCGTTTTTCTGGATGCCTGTCCCTATAGTTCTGGTGGGTGGGAAAGGTGGGATGTTGGGTAACAAAAGCTCCAATAATTTCCCTTTAGGAGGTAATTGATTCCCTAGACCCACCTAACAGATAAAAATTGCCATGTGAAGCCTTGGGAAAATTAGTTTCCTGCCCATTGTGGTTTGTTGTAAGTACTCTTTAATTGAGTTTATTTGTTTATAAAGGTAAAATAAAGGCATCGATCCAAAATTCCTTGAAGCCTGAAGTTATATAAATTCTTAATCAAATATGTGTTTGTAGGAATGTGCTTGTGTATAGACAAATCGATGGAGTTCTATAGGTGCATATATTGAAAGACACAACTTTTTACTGCACTAAATGATCATTGTTGAACGTGCCTTGTGGCAACAATTAAGAAAACCAAAAAAGCCTTTTCCCTTGAATCTGGGAAAGTAATTTTAAATATTCACCTACTGGCCAAAATGAGGCCTCGAAAGACTCGTTAAGGGGAATTTTGGAAGGTAATTTCCAGTTTATGGGAATTGCTGGTGCAGCCTACAGAAGAGACAGCATTTGGGGATATGGCTCCCTCTGCTCCTGATTATTTTTGGGGCAGATGGGCTTCAAATCCCTCTTCTCCCCCTGAGCAGACCCACCAAGGTGCAAACTCCTCTTTCCAGGCAGAGTCCAGTGTAGGAGTGGGAGTATTTCAGGCTTCCCCTGGAGCCTGGGGCAGTGTGGTCAGTGGCAGGAGAGGCTGGACAAGGTGTCCTGTTGGGTGATATCCTCAGTGCAACAACTGGATATAATATAATAAAATAATGTTCTAATAATACAGAATAGATTATCCATAATATTGAAATAATTAATGGCAGATTGTGGAAAATCCACAACAGAGCCAATAATGTCTCTGAGAGCAGGAGATGAAAAGAATCCTTCTTTAAAAATTCTTCGTAGGTATTTTGCATCCAACATCATCTGCTTTTGAGAAAAAAAAATCTGTTCTTGTGCCCATGCTTGAGTAAATTCAAGTGATGGGGCTTGGAGCAACTTGGTCCAGTGGAAGCTGTCCCTGCCCCTGGCAGGGGGGTCAGGACAAGATCTTGAAGGTCCCTTCCACCCAAACCATTCTGTGATTCTCTGAAATTCTCTCTTCTCCACTGATGAGGAGGAAAGTCGGTTTTTCTCACCGTGCAGACTTTGTGGGTGGTTCCCCCGAGGGAGTGGGAGAAGGGGAAGCACAGCTCTGTTTTAGCTGAGGAATGAGTTTTAGTCTAAAACCACATCAAAAATCTGAACAGACTTTTTTTTTTTTTTCCAGAGGAAACTTTCCTAGCAATATTTAGAAATTAAAATTACAGTAATTGTCATGGTGTAATGGCATCCCTCTTCATTTCCTGCTGCTCACGGGGAGAGGAAAGGATAATTACTGCTCTGGATCATGGCAGTTGCCAAAAAGATGCCTTTGTTTCTTATTCTATGGGCATACTTGACCTGTCTCTCAAAGGTCAGTAAATTATATTTCTTAGGATCACAAAGATTCGTAATAAACATCTATTTGCATATACAAGCTTTTTTTTTTTTTTTTCTCTCCTGACTGCATCTATTTATTCTTGCTTTAAATGGACTTCCTTCCCACAGGAAGCATCATTTCTCCCTTTCTTCCTGTGTTTATGAAGTTGTTCTTTTTACGTGATTAGAGTAAAATCCTCATTTTGGGGCAGCAAGATCCAGTCTTTGGCTTTATGGGAGAATAACTTTTTTTGGCAATAACGTCTGCATAAACTGCATATATGTGCGTGTGTGTAATGACTTTGGCTATTTGGGCTTCTATTTTTACCAGGTCCTTCTCATGGTAGGTGCTGTATAAGCACAGCTACTCCCTTGTGCCACCCTGAGGATCTCACAGGCTAAGCCAACACCAGCAGCTTATTTTGAGCAATAATTTGCAGAGTTTTTAATGCTCTTCGAGCTCCTCATGTTTCAAACCAGCTTCCATATTTGTGAGAGGACGTGGTGTGTATTTCCCTGAAAAGCAAAATTTAATTTCTCACAATCAAAATACGGCTTTTGCCCCTACGAATGGTGCTTTTTATTTACACATTTGTCTTATTGACTCTACCATCTTATCTCAGAACTCATCCCAGTTCCTAATGTTCCAGTCTGGCTGCCGTATCTCAGGAAATCAAGCCATAGCTTTGGTGATAATTTATCTTGCATATGTGGTAGTAATTGCTATGTCTTTTCAAGGTCGTTTGGGATGCAGCTACTTCTGTAAAAAGTGCTATTTCAATAATGTCAACTTTGTTTTAAATGACTGTGCATCCATTAAAAGCCATATTGTAATCAACCCACTCCCCTGTTCCTAGGGTTGTCAATATGGAGCATTTAAATCACACAGTTATTTTTTCTTGACTTTACTCAAGTGTGGGCTTTTGTTTGGTTTTAAAGAGTTTGGGGTTTTTTTTAAGGCAGTCATTAAAGCAATTTTCTTAAGAAAATTTAAATATTTTCTTTTCTTTTTCTGCCTCTTTGTGGGTAGAGAAATAGATTTTCATAACGGGATTTAATAAGTGGATGGAAATAGATTCACACCTAATCTTTTAATTTGTTCCCTGTATTTTCAAGGGAGGTGGAATCTATTCTGAATGTCCCAATGTACTCTTCCTGCACTGCTTCCAGTGTGTCTGGGAAGGGAAGGTCTTTTCTTCTCAGCATTCCCACAATCTTGAGAAAATATTCCAGTGGGATTTATAGGCACAGAACTTCACTAACTAACCATTAAACTCCCTTTTTGTCAGGGATGCAGCATTTTTCAACTGTGAAACTTAAAACAAAGAATCCTGCGCTGCAGCCCTTGGGAAAGCACCCGGATTCCTGCTGCTGCTGGTGGCAGGTTTTATGGGATACTGGGAGAGCTCTGGGCTTCAGTGTTGCATGTAAAACGTGCAAGAAACACCCCAACACGCTATTATATCTTTAATTGATGTAAAAACGTGCAAGAAACACCCCAACATGCTATTATATCTTTAATTGATGTAAAAACGTGTAAGAAACACCCCAAAATGCTACTATATCTTTAATTGAGGGAATTTGGAAAAGCTGGAGGTTTGAACTTCCGGTAACATTCCAATCTCCTCATTCTACAAGAGAAGAAAAGTAAGAAAAGACCAAAGCTATATAAAAATGAAACACGTACGACCAGGTTTGGGGGGATCTTGCCATTTCCTAAATTGCCCAACCAATTTGAGAGTCATGGATTTTCCTTGGCAATCCACTATGGAATGTCTATCGTGGGATCAGCCCCCTCTGCCCATGTCTGCTGATGAAACTGGAAACTGCAGTGCCTCCACCAGCACGCAGGCAGAGATCTCAGTGTTCTCTCCCTGGGTTTTGGTTAGTTAAGGGTTTTTTTTTTTTCAATTTGTTTGTTCCCTTGTGTGTTTCTCTTTTTTCTTTTTTTTTTTTTTTTTTTTTTTTTAATTTTTCCCTTTGTTTGAGCGAGAAAGGACAGAGGTTTCTGTGTGGGCAGAGAATGAAGGCGAGGGAAGAGTTTCTTTTGTACCAAGCCTCCTCCAGAGCAGCTCGCTGGCTCCTCTACCCCAGCTCTGAGTCACTGCCGGAGCCACAATCTGAAGAGTTGTTTTGTCTGGAACGAGCCAGCCTCACCCCCAGCTCTTCAACCGCTTGCTTACATGCTCCCAAATCCTGGGAGACACTTTTGTCTCAGCCCACGCTGGCACAGACCCTGCTGGGAGGGGAATGGTGACACCGGGGTCGCGTGGAGGTGTTTGAGGCCATGGGATGAAACACTGCCGTGAACCAGCCTTGCTAATGGGAGAGAGCACTTTGGCAGGGAAAAATCGATATTGTGCCCAGAGGCTGGGACAGATCACTCAGCTGGTGCCCACTTTATTGTTCTTCCAGAGCCAGAGACAGCTCTGTGAATATTTTTCCCCATTGCTTGCGGTGGCTGCCTGTGGTTGCTGTGCTTCCCTCTCGTGGAATCAGAGAATGGTTTAGGTTGGAAGGGACATTAAAGATCATCTCATTCCATCCCCTCTGCCATGGGCAGGGACACTTTCCACTCTCCCAGGTTGCTCCAAGCCCTGTCCAACCTGGCCTTGGACACTTCCAGTGATGTGGAAGCCCCAACTTCTCTGGGCAGCCTCTGCCAGGACCTCACCACCCTCACAGGAAGGAATTTCTTCCAAATATCCAATTGAAATCTGCTCTCCTTCAGCTTAAAGCCATTCCCCCTTGTCCTATCACTCCACTCCCTGGCAAAAAATCCCTCTCCAGCCTTTCCGTAGTCCCCCTTTAGGTACTCCCAGCTGCTAAATTTAAGGAATACTGCAAATGCACATCAAGTTCATTCGTGGAGGGGGCTGCTGCACCCATATAGATGGGAAAAGTGTTTTCCACCTGTTATATGAGATCCAGACATGGTCTCGAGGAGCTCTGAATCCTCCTTCCTCCTGAGCGTTGCTGTTTACCCAGTGAGTGTGGGCAGTTCATGGCTCCAGTCAGCACTGCTGGCACAGATTTGTTTATCTGTAAATATATATGTATATCTGTAGATATCTACATCAACATAAACACAAATAAAGAGTAAAATACAGCTATAAACACAGTGGCAGCTGATGGACACTCACCTTGCTCAGAGAGCTCTGTCCTTGCACGCAGCTTTTCTGGGCAGTGAGGGTCACCTCTGGCAGCACTGTCAGATCTGTGTGACAGCAGCTGAAGAGGAGAGCAAACACAGGCCAAGATCCCAGAGCTGATGAAGTGTAGGCTGGGTCTGCAGGATGTGTGTGGCCACAATGGCAGTACTGTAATTATTAAAAAAATGAATTAAAAGCTTGAATTTTGTTCGCTCTGTGGGCTTGACTCCCTTGTATATTCCTTTTTTTTTTTTATTTTTTCAGCAGCATAATTATATAGTGAGTGTTTCTGCCCGGTGGAAGTGCTTTCTGCTGGTGTGAGGGGGCTGCTCATACGACCCCATCCACCTCCCCTCCTTCAACCCCACCTTCCCTGAGTTGCTCTGCAAGAGTCTAAATTGACTTTTGCCCGGGCAAAGATCACATGCAGCAACTGGAGTAACAAATGTGAAACCTTACTGAGTGTGTCACCTTGCTCCAAAGTGAATGCAGTGTTATTTAATACATTTAAACCCCCCTGTGGAGATGAATTATTGAAAGGAAGGAAATTGTATTCTTCTAAACCCACTTTGATGGCTGCATTTATCACATGATTAAATGGGGACAGCAATGGTATTTTCCCATGGAAAAAATGTGTTTGGGAATAGGTTAACCCTTGATGAAGCAGGGTGAAGACAAAAATAATATTTATTGACCATTCTAGGGCACATCTTATTTGTTTTCAGGGTTTAAATAACCAGTGTTATTTCCACCATAAAACTTAAAGTCTTTTAACTCTTTTCACTCCTGCATAGAAGGCAGTGCTGTTACCTCCTCTATACTTCATCTCACCTATGAAATCATAGACTCATGGAATGATTTGAGTTGGAAGAGACCTTAAAAACCATCTCATTCCAACCCCCCTGCCATGGACAGGGACACCTTCCACTAGACCAGGTTGCTCAGTCTATTTAAGTTGGTCACAGTTATTTCTGATTTAATGAAAACATGAGGAAACACAGAATCACACTTAAAATTCTGATTCTTTGTTCTGTTCCTCAGTTCTGGCGTCCAGCTGAAAACTGTAATCCAAATTTGTGTTGTTTTTACCAAATTAAACTTCCTCTGATGTACTGGTTTGTTATAGAGTTTCATCTTCACTTTTAATGATAATCCAGGATGCTGAAATTCCTTTGGAGTTAACTCATAAAACTGGACATATATCAGAGAGGTAATTTATATATAGTGTCATTACAAAATACAACAGGTTCTGTAGGATAAGGCATGTGGTGCAGATAACATTTCAAGTAGTTATTTTTGAGATGATAGCAACAGTCTGTGTGATAAATAAAATAAATGTGTTCACCTAAACACAGATGGAAGCTCTCCACTGCAATCTCACAAACTTGTTGATTTGAGAAGGTGCCTCTGAAGCAAATAATTCCCTTTAGTTTAAGAGATTTTTTCACCCAATTGTCCCAAATGTGAAGTGAGGTGGTGATTCAGAGCCTATGCCATGAGCAAACCCTGATGAAAATTCCCTGGACGTGTTTTGTAGATAAGAAAGGAGTTGGACTTGATGGTCCTTATGGCTCCTCTCTAGTTTGTGTTATTCTGTGATTTCTGTGAATGACAAAACTGAGCCATGAGTGCTGCTCATCACTGCCACTGTCGGGAGCGAATCAAGGTTGATATCAAGGTTTGGTACCTGCTGAGCATCCCCTGGCCCTGCTCATCCCTAGAAACTGTTAATGAATCCCGGGGGAAGCGATGCAGCCGAGCCACCACAGATCTTCTCCTCTTGTGGATGTTCAAATGGGCAGTTTGTCACTTCAGCTGCGAGGTGACAGGGCTGTGTCTCACTGTGTCCCTGCAGTAAAACACAGCAAAGCTTTGCAGTGTCCTCTTCATTAATCTGCTTTATTTAAAGCTGTGCTACCATGTGATACCCTGGGATCAGCATTAGGTCACTCCAGGGAGCCTTGGATTCATTTGTTTTGGTGCAAGAGGACATTTTCCCTGCTCCCTAAACCTGTTAAAGTCTCATTCTCCCCTCTTACCTCTCTGTGCTCAACTTCAGCACTGTCTCCTCCCCGTGCTGGAAGGGAGATGGGAATGATAGAGCAAGGAAGTTTCTTCCTCATGGGAAAGGAAAATTGATCTGCCCCTGTTTGTGCAACTTCCCAAAGCCAAACCCACACCACAGACAGGAGGTTCCCAAGGTCCTCCTTGGCACAGAGGCTGTGTCATGGAGAATCCTACAGTGGTTCTATGGAAAAACTGGGTGGAACCATAAATGTTTATTTCCATGAACCCAGCTTTCCATGGGGCAAAGCTGAAGATCCTGCTCCCAATCTGTTCTAGCCCTGGGTTTTTTGTAAGCTGTGGTTTGCACACATCACTTGGATGAAATGAAAAGCCTCAGTGTTTTATTTTCTACCATCACTGAGTCTGTAAAGTCCTGAATGTAATAAAACTATTGAGATGGTTCCTAGAACCTTAACTCAATATTACCCTTGGCACAATTGAATCTCTTGATCTGCAACGTTTCTTGCTTTAAGAAGGATTTTCTCTTCCCCTTCTCCTTTCTGTATTGGGTTACATTTCACATGAAAAGCTCAGCAGTGATGTGCTGAGAAACACAGATGATTGCCCTCAAAAAAACCCCAAAAACCAACCAGCAAACAAAAATAAAAAATCAAAGCATCTGCTTGCAATCATAACTGATTTCTGGTGAGTGAGGAAGGTGTTTTCTCCCTTTCTGTGCCCAGCAGTTTGTAACTGGTTGGATGATTTAAGGAAAGAGAATGGGAATGTGTCTTTTATGTGCAGCAGGACATAGTGACCTCTTCTGGAAGCTGAGCACTGGGAAGTTTGATGGCTCTGTGGTGGGAGGCTCTTTGTTGACCCCTGTATTTAAGCATGATTAAAAGCACCACTGAAGAGCCAGGCACAGGGAAAAAAAACACCTTTTTACAGCAGTGGCTGGGAGTGGGGTGAGGGAAGCTGTGGATGCTGCACACTTTGGAGTGCCATCTGCTGGCACAGCACTCGGTCGGATACAGAAGCTTGGTTTTACAGTGCTCAGATGAAAACGGTGCCAGGGAAGCCCTGATGAATCACTGAGATGAGAATAAACTCTGTAAAGGGTTGGGGTGAAACAGGATGTTTTATGTGTCTGCTGAAGACGGAGTCCCTTGTTCAGTTGTGGAAATCTGCTCCATGTCCCCTCTCCGTCCTAAGGAGAGCATACATATTAAATAGGGTTTAAATAAGCATAATATTAATGATTTTGTGTATGCATAGGTGACTTCTGAGGTGCCTAGGGAGGAGAAATTTGAGCTTTAGGTCACATCTGCTGGGAGTTTGGCAGATTTTAGTCTCTGCTGATCTGGTTCTCATCTTTAGTGGAGTCCACAGGGCAGTGCAGGTCCTCTCTCTACCCAGGTCACATAATTTTGGCACCCAAAGGTGAACGTAGCTCTTACCCATAAGTGCATCTGACTGAGGTGCAGTAGGGTCTGGGAGGCCATCTGATAAATGGCAGAGGGTGACATGGTGACACATTTCTGGTGTAGCATGGGGTAGTGCTAACCTGCTATTTTTGACTCTTAAAGTTTCAGAATTATTTAAATGAACAAGGAACCTCAGCTCATCTGTGTGAGAACAGGTATTGGTGACAGCAAACGGTGTTCACCTGTTGGACACCTTCCTGCCTGGTCAGAGCTGCCAGGCAGTCCCAGACTGGAAAAAGTGAGGCATGAGGGAGAGTTTTACAGAAAAGTGAAGTGGGGAAAGGGCTTTTTATTTATAGAGAACCATATTGTTTGTTTAAATTTTTCAGTGTCTGCCTATTTTTCTTTTGTTTTTATGTGGTTTGTCCCTTATACAAAGGGACTCATTTTACAAAGATTCATTCTTTACATGTGGGATGTCATTTGTGTTTTTTTCCTACGCCAATCCTGCTTATTTTGAGATACGTTTTATTTTGAGCTTGATGATATCCAATGTTAAAAAACATTTTTCTCCACCTAGCACTGCTTGTTTCTCCCAAGCCTACAGGCACTGACCTCTTGTAGATTTGAGTTCACACAAAATCCCTTTAATCACCCTTTTGCCTTCTTGACTCTCCCCTTGTGCTCTCTTCAATCTCATAGCTCACCAGTGATGCTTTTCCCCTTTCTAAGCTGTGAAGAGTCAGAAAACCTTGCAAATTATTAACTGACCACCACAACAAAGGTTTGAAAATGTGTAGTATGAGGCTTCGTGGGATATTTTTGGAATTGCTTTATTTGGAACTGCTTCTTTGTTTACAAACTGGTTGTTGCATATAAGGCTTGATACAAAATAGGAGGTGAGCTGGGAAATTTTCCAGGGCTGAATTTTAGTTGATGCCCCTGCAGATCACAAACATTTTGCAAACTGGGATGTTTCTGCTCTATAGGGGGAAGAACCCATCCCCACACCAGTGCCCACCAAAGCTGCTCTGTCACCCTCCTCAGCTGATCAGGAGAGATAAAATGGAGTGAAAGGCTCGTGGGTCAAAATAAAAACAAGGAGAAATCACTGACCAGTTACTGTCACAGGCAAAACAGGCTTGACTTGGAGAAATTAGTTTAATTTATGACCAACAAATTCAGAGTAGGATAATGAGAAACAAAACCAAATCTTAAAATACTTCTCCTATACTCCTCCCATCTTCCCAGGAGAATTCACTCCTGAATTTTCTGCCTCCTCCCCAGCAGCATCACATGGGGATGGGAAATGGGGCCAGTTCATCCCGAGTTGTCTTTGCTGCTCTTCCCTCCTCACCCTGCTCCAGTGTGGGTCCCTTCCACAGGGTCACAATTCCCACCAGCAAACCTGCTCCAGGCTCATCTCTACAGACCTACAAGTCTGCAGGTCCTGTCAGGTTCTCTGCTTTGCTGTGTCTGGGGGTTTTTGTTCTGTTTCTTTTGTTCTGTTTTTTCATGATTCTCAGAAGGAAATGGAGGTTGGTGGGTCTGGATGTGTTTCTAAAGAGGAATAGGTTGAGTAGCAATCAGATGCAAGGATTTTTACATGCAGTCTGCAGTGTTGATGTGTTTCCTGGGGTTTGTTTATCCGCTGTTTAACATGGAATATTGGGTATGAGAATGGGAGTAGACCTGGAAAGTGAAGTCAGACACTTCTGTGTGGCCCCTCAGTGGGTTTGAAAGCACTGAGAGCAGAGGAATCAGCCCAAGGTGTCTTCATGGTGAGGAGATCTGGAGATCATTCTTTCAGCAGGGTTGTGGTGTCGTTTTCCTTGCTTACGGAACAGGAAAGATGGAAGGGAGAATGAAAGTATTTCAGTGAGATTCATCACATGTGATTTCCTCTTCAAGAAAGTCGTGTAGTCATTGCAGACGTTGACAGGAAGTAATTTTGCAAAAGGAGTGATGTGACACCTTCCTCTGTTCATTTCCCTGAGTTTCTACTGAAAAACCAAGGAATGGGTGAGATATTTCGTATTTATCCACATCATTACATTTAACACCTCAGAGCTTTCCTTTTGATATCCTCTGTTAATTCCCAGCATCACAGCAGGAAACAAATCAATCTCCTCGTTCCCTGCTGCAAATATTTGGTGATAAGGTTACTGATAAGCTCTAAATTAGTTTTCATAGTTTCAGAATGCAAAGTTATAGATGCTGTAGCCTTACATACCATGGAAACTGGTTCCTCTTGGCAGGTTGCTCCACTGCCTGTGATGAAGATGACTTTGGCTTCATTTCAGGACAAGTGATGTGAGAAGACCGCTTGTCTGCAAAATCTTTTCCATCAGGAAAATTCCTTGCGCTATGATTCACTCATGCCATATGTGGAGGAATTAAATTCTGGGTGAGACGCATGAAGGAAACCCCACAGGAGGAGAAATGATTTGACAGCTGATCCATAGAGCTCTTTCAGCCACCTCTAAAGAAAATGCTGTGATGCCAGTATCAGTTTCGTTACACATCTGGGCTTGACTCATCTGCTACAGTGAAAGAAGAAAGAAACCCAAAGAAATAATTAAAGTTCATTATTGAGTGTATATGAAATAGCATTATTAAAGTATCTCCCTCACATTTATTTATAACCCTTCTTCCTGACAGAGCCTGACATGTTTCGCAAACACCATTGAATGATTATATATTCTTTGCCCAAAATCTGAGGATGTTGCTCTGCATTCTATTCATCTCTTGCTCAGTCAAAATTTATGTTCCTGCACAATCTGTACATTTTCTGAGATCTCTTTGTGTAGGTACATTACTCATGAGACCTACCAGGCATATCTAAAATAAGTCGGGGTGGAAGGGCTCAGATTTCTTTCAGAGAAAGTCAGGTTCTGCTGAGGAGTGTTGGACTGGGCACTGCCACTGCATGACGGGGTGAGACTGGAGGAGAAGAATATCTCCATCCTCACAATCCAGGAGACGTGTTTTGGTTGGCAGGACGGAGCTATTGACAATGGCACTTATCCAGGACAACTGAGCTATCGTAGCTCCTCCTGGAAAAATACCTGGGACTTCAGGATGTGTGCAATGTTCAGAACCTTCTGAAAAACCCAGACAAGTGTAGTTTCTCTTTTTCACCAGGGCAGTGATTGTTCCTCTGTGCTCAGCACTGGTGAGGCCACACCTCAAGTGCTCTGTCCAGTTCTGGGCCCTTCACATCAAGAAAGACATGGAAGGGCTGGAGTGTGTCCAGGGAAGGTCAGTGGAGCTGGGGAAGGGTTTAAAGGGTCCTGTGACGAGAGGCTGAGGGAGCAGGGGGGCTCAGCCTGGAGAAAAGGAGGCTCAGGGAGACCTTCTTGCTTGATCCCTGACAGGAGGGTGCAGCCAGGTGGGGTTGGTCTCTTGTCCCAGAGAACAAGGGACAGGATGAGAGGAAATGTCCTCAAGCTGTGCCAAGGGAGGTTCAGGTTGGATCTCAGGAAGAATTTCTTCATGGAAAGGGTGGTGAAGCATTGCAAGGGGCTGCCCATGGTGGAGTCACTGTCACTGGAAGTGTTCAAGAAGTGACCGAACATGGCACTCGGTGCTCTGGCCTGGGTGACAAGGTGGTTATTGTTCAAGAGTTGGACTCAGTGACCTTGGAGGTCTTTTCCAACCTCAATGATTTCGTGATTCTCACAAAACCAAAGCCCATATCAGCGTCCTTGGGAGACTGGCCCAGGACACACCTCAAGGACTTTTCTCTTCCTTATGATCACCCTGGCCTCACCCCCTTCCGTTTGCCAAATGAGACCTGAAAATAGATCCGAGGAGTATGGATTAGCTGTGTGGCCTTGGTGTATTAGCACAGCTGTGTTTGAGCTGAGCAGCAGCAGGGGGAAAAGCACAGGCAGTGGATGCAAACAGAAGGACTCCAGCAGAAAGGGAATGTAAACTCATCAGGGACTTTAAAATGCTGAGCCAGATCGATGCTCCTTTGCTGATGGAAAGTGTCACATCCCTCAGCAGGCAGTGTCAGTGGTTCAGGGAGAGCTTCCCATGGAGAAAGTCGGTGTGCAGCCTCATGATTATGATAAAATATGCAGGGATATTGTGGACTCAGTCACCTTCCACAATTTGGTGTGGAAAATATATGTCCAGCACTAACTGTGCTAACAATTTCTTCACTCAGTCTGATCTCAGATAAATACAGAATTTATCTGTGAAAGAGAGCATTTTCCAATTCTTTAATTTTTTACCCATTTTTATCTTTATTATTAGAAGTACCCTGTGGCAAGAAAAAATCTTTTTCAGAATGTCAGCAGAATGTTGGTTTATCTTCAGAAATTAGTGACAAATATCTCTCCAAGAGAAGAGAGATATTTTTGCCTATAAATGAGATTTCCTGCTCCCCAATAGTTGGTCTGTGTATTGTAATGAAGGAGAAACAACAGGAATGTGTAAGTTTCCATGATGGCTACATAGGCTTTGGAAAGATTCTCTGCCTTTCTTCTCTCTCTTCCTGCTGAAATATATCAGCACTAGTGAGGGTTTCAGTCCCTGTCAGGAGGATCTTCAGAGGGTCCCATCTCAGCCCCTGTCACACCTGACTGGGAGATCTGTGCATTTTGAACATAACCTGGATCTGCCTTTGGCTTCCTCTCGATTCACTTCCACTCTTTCTTTACTCTTTGTCCCCTTCCCAAGCACTTTTTGGTGTTCTTCTTTCACTCTTGCTCAGTCTCTGCTCCCATTTGTTTGGTTGTCCCTCTTCTTTTGTCACCTTCTCTTATTTTCCCCCACATTCCATTCATGTCATTCCCCTCTGTAGAATTCTTGACAAAGCATTGGAGAGCAAACGGCACTGCAGCCATTTCCTTGTGATGCGTCCCCCCTTTACAGCTGATGATATGATCAGTTACATTTCTGCCCATAACCACAGGATTAGTATTTAAATTGTGCTTATTGACATAATGATACCCATTGTGAGCCTAACAATATAAATATGCTGGAGGAACAGCTAGGAAAACAAGATAAGAGAGTCTCGATGCCCAGGGGACGTAGACAAGGTGGAGAGTAATAGGGAACATTATGTATTTTGCTCATCAACAATTTTTCAATGAAAGAGGATTTAAAAACCGCTGCAGTTTTCATCCTATTAAGAGTGTGAGGTGAATTGGGATTAGATTTTGTAGTGACTCCATGTTGTAACAAACTACTTGTGTCTCAAGCTCAGTTTGGGAAGTTCCTCACCTCACGGGAGCCTGTGGAAATCCAAATATCACTCTCTTTGCATCTGAGAATTTGAAGAGACATGAAACAGGGTGGATCGGGGTTGGGAGTTTGAATGGTAAAAAAATCTCTGTTCCTGCCTGATTTCTACACTGCCCTTTAGGAGAACAAGGCAGCCTCCTCAGAGAGAAGTGACCTTCATAACTCAAAAGTACAGAGTCATGCTGGAAAGTAACCAGCTGAAATGAGACAAAGATGTTCAGTACAGGTGTCACTGAATAATTAATAACAAAAGCCAAATAAAGGTGGAAATAACTTCTGAAGAGTCATCACGGGAAGATAAAGGATCAAAAAAGACTGCATTAATAGGCAGCAAAATTTTGCTGTAACCTTCACTAGGGTCAAAATTCCACCCTCACCAACTAAATCACAGGAATTACAACTATTTTCTTGCTGATGTTCTATTTCTTGGTCAGAATCCGTCCTTTTAACATGAAAGCTCAGCCTGGAGGGTGGGAGAGAGGAAGGTGGGATTTGTGAGGAAGTTGGGATTTGTGAGGAAGCCAACTTTTACACAGTGGCTTCATCACCGCAGTGCATGCTTCTTGGGCTTCCCTTGGTTGATTTAAATTGACCCCAAGGCTTCTTCTTGCTTCTCACATTGGTGTGAGCACTAAATCCTGGAGAATCAAAGACCTCTCATCTGACCAGTGCACATTTCATGGACAATCTCAGTGTCTGTTCTGTAAACTCTGTAACATCTTCAACAGACACAGCTCTGAGCATCTGCTTTACCCTCTCTCCCCACCACTGGTTTGTTTCTAATGAAATATTTATTAAGAGAATGATATTTGCAGTCAGAGAAGGAGATAATTCATGCAAGCAATCAGCTCTGGGTTAACTGGAGAATGAAAATGTCTTGGACCGTAGCAAAAACTCATAATCAAAGGGCTCCCCAGCTATCCATCAAACAATCAATTACTGTATCCATTAGTCCCCTTTCACCACACATTAGAACAATTTACTAGACGTGCTAATGTTCGGGTCATCGCTCCTTAAGGATGAGCAAACAGCAGAGGCATCTATCAAAGTTTTGATGCACTGTGGTCTCATGCAGGGTGAATACATAGCTCAGATCACTTCATATTCTCATGGTGTTAAGTCTATTAAAGACCTAATCTGAGAGGGAGTTGCCTCCAGATCTCACCAGCTGAGGGGAACTTGTCAAAAGAAGTTGAACATTTCTCATGATTCTGCCTTCTGTGTGGTGGGACTGAAGGTCATTCTGTGTGGAAGATGAATACACAAACTGCATTTCGGTGGTTTTGTCACCTCTTTGTTATGCTGGCCAGATAATTGCAAACATGTTTTCTGGTCTTACATGTGCCATGTGGGGGAAAAAAGGATTTTTCCGTGGAGAGGGAATCCAGGACGCAGGTTCTAGGGCATTGTTGGATATGTCTTGCCTCACTGTCCTCACCCAGTCCCTGACGAATCCACTGGGAGCTCAAACCGTGCATGAAGGAATCTCTGTTAATTCTTCCAGTGTAGATTTCTAGCTCTGAAGGCAACAAGACTCTTTCTATAGATAGTTGGGAGAAACAAACACATCTTAGCATACTCAGCTGAGCTAAGTAGGCTATATTGTTTTCCATGAGAAAAAAAAAAAAAAAATCTGTACGGTTTTTGGTCGTGTTTTTTTTTATGTTATTTTGGTTTGTTTGTTCTTTCATTCCATAGTCTCCCTTGGCCACACCTGGGTGTGTGTAGTGTAAATCTTTGCTTCTGAGCCTGACATTCAAGGCTCCCTTTATAGTCAACGACACAATCTCGTGTTAAGTAGCTGTCAATCTTTTTTAATCTGGAGAATAGGGCTCTTATCTCCATCGAGTTTATTGACCATGCCTCCATTGATTATAGCGGGAGTCTTAATCAGGAGCTCCGTGGTCAGTGCTTCCACTGTGGCTATGTAAAGCTTGGAGAGGTGCATTTCTGGCTGTTCAATTTGCCTGATCAATTCAAAGAAAGATATCCACTGTGCAAAGATCTCAAATTGGTGTTAAGAGGGATCCCACTTACATGTCGATATCACCAGTCCTGAACCAGCATCTGCCTAATTTATCCCTCCTTCTCTGAATGATACTTGATATCTGATAGAAAGAAGTGGCAGCCTCACTGTAGGTAACTCTGTTAACAGGATAAAGCTCCTTGTCTCTATTGGCAATTTAGGGAAAAGGCAAAAAAAAAATGAAGGGCAGAACTTTATTGGGTTGGATTACCTGCTGGACAAACTCTTTTTGCTGTTTTGAGTAGACAGGGAGCAGAAGGAAATAAATTCCCTGCAAACATCCTTCCTGTATTTTGCTGTGATCCCTTTGTCCCTACAGAATTCATGGGTTCAGTGCCCATGTGTGCCCATATGTGTCAGTGAGACGCTTCTTGTACAGTGAAAATCTGTGTTTATGTAATAAAAATCTCATTTTCACACACTAAACTTTCAGAGGAACAGCAGAAAAATGTCCCCTTTCCACAGAGAGAGAGTCCTGTTCCAATGTGGTTTTGCAGACAGAGGTCTGTTTCAGAGTGAAATATGATTTTAATTCAGTGAGTGTGTCCTAGCCTTTCAGAATCAGTTCATTACTTCTTTATTGTTGTAGGAGTGGAAAATGAACAGATTTGAGTCCTTTGGGACCGGGTCAAATAGTTAGGAAAATTATCAAGATGCAACAATTCAACCAATCACAGCCCCATGCAGCAGTTTTCAGAGTGGACTTCAACACGTGACAAAATTTCTCCTGCATTTGTGTGAAAGTTTCCAAAAGAAATATATTTTGATGGCACAAGCAATGAAATCTTGGAGTTTATGGCTTGGGAAAGGCATTGGTATATACAGAGAGAATAAAAAAGAGCACGAACAGGGCAAGTAAAATAACATGAGGTATATAGTCTATAAACATCAGATGAGAAAATGAGGGAGCTAAATTAAATAGTCTTGAAGAAAGTATCAATAGAGACATGATTACAGTCTATAAATACTTTCAAGGTGAAAATACAAATGAAGACCAGGTGAATTATTCACGGAGTTAAATGATAGAAGCCAGAATAGCCTCATGTTAGGAAAGAAACATGTAGGTTAAGTGCTAAAACTAATAAAGAACACTTGTGTGCATGGTTAAAACCCCATCAGTTTGCAAAGTCAATAGCACAGCTAAAACAGAAGTAAAATAAATAATAATGATAGTGCAATAAAAATCTGTGGTAGAAATTATCTGAATGTTTATCTGTGGCCTCTCCTGCCTCTGACACAGTTAAGATATTGTCCTGATATTAACTGGAAAAATGGGCAGATTATGGACGATTTTGTTACATGTCACGTTCCGGAGGTGCTGAGCTGAAAACCTGTCAGCATTTTTTTTATCTTAATCCTTTCCCTGAATGCTTTATTTTGGAAACATTTTAGGCAGCTTTTCAATCCTCATGAAGGCCTGTATGCTAATGGGGTGGTGTGGGACTGAGATGAGGAAAGGTTAACATCTCTGCGAGTGTATATCACAGAGACAGCACGCAGCACCTGAGGATAATAAAGCTGCTCTGCACCACTTCCCTTCCTGAAACTTCCTATTTCTTGTCACTGTTTGGAAGGTTAAATTCACTTCATCCTGCCCTGTAAAGAACTCATACAGGATAAATTAGCAAACTGCCAAATTCTCCCTATTTCATTCTCCCTGGACAAACTAACTCAGAAGCAAAATTTTGTTCCCTTTAGCAATGTTTACACTTCTTATTTTCATTATTTCAGTTTGCAGACACTTTGGTGCCAAATACACCTCTGCATCTAAATTTCCCTAATAGCATTAGTTTCTCTTCCTTGAGACATTGCCTAGATCTGTAATAACTCTATCTCTATTCTTGAGGAAGAATATAATTTTCTTTTTGCTGTTCTGGTGTTTTTCTCTAAACCAGTAAATATCCTGACTTGATTTGGCTTGAAATTCAAGATGTCACTCTTCATTTTCCTGGAGATTGAAGCTTACATCTTCTGAATAAAGTTGACTGTTGTTAAATATTTCCAGTAAAACAACATCCTCTTGTCCATCATGTCAGTCCCTGCTGTCACAGCACACAGAAATCAGGGCAAGGATTTAATTCCCTTCAGTTAAATTTATATTTTAAGTTTGTTTACATGTGGGAAGATTAGACTGAGTTAGGTGGGAATTATCACTGGCCAGGAAAAAGAACCATCATCCCCTCCTGCATGGACAGGTGAGCCCTGGGAAAGTCCCCACTGATGTTTTGGGACTTCAGTGGAAACACTTAGAGGGACTAAATTTCACCAATTTAGTTGAAAATGTGATCTCTATTTCACTGAATGTGTCTCTTTAGGAACAAATGCTACAGAACCTTATGACTGTAAAAAATTCCTGTCTAACTGGGCTTTGCTGTGCAGCTCTCTGCCATAACTGTGCACTTAAGAAGACAACACTGTAATCAAATCCTAATTTCCAAGTGTCTTTATTTTATCCCAGTATTGTCACTTGGATGATTGTGTCCCATGAGCTGTAACGTCTGATGTTTGGAGGAAAAGGGAAAAAAAATTTGGTTGGAAACACTGGGAGATTATAACAGGAAATCAGTTCTGTGTCCCCTCAATGTAAGAAGGACATGGATCACTTGTAGTGAGTCCAGAGGAGGTCACAAAGGTGTTCAGGAAGCTGGAGCAGCTCTGCTCTGGAGGCAGGCTGGGAGAGCTGGGGGTGTCCATCCTGGTGAAGAGAAGGCTCCAGGAAGACATTAGAGCCATTTCCAATGCCTAAAGGTGCTCCAGGAGAGCTGGAGAGGGACTTTGGGCACAAGGGGTGGAGTGACAGGACAAGGGGAATGGCTTTAAGCTGAGGGAGGGGAGGTTTAGATCAAGAATTGGAAAGAAACTATTTGGTATAAAGGTGGTGAGGCCCTGGCACAGGGCCAGAGAAGCTGTGGCTGCCCAATCCCTGGCAGTGTCCAAGGCTGTTGTAGTTTAAAAATAAAAAGAGCTCGGCGAGGTGCAGGGTAGCAGGAGAGAGAACTCCCCTTGCTCTCCATTTATTACAGGGTCTGGGGTAAAGTGGTCAGGAGGGAGAGAAGAGGAGAAATCTTCCCCACTGCATGGCGGGGAGAGGCCAGAAGTTTGTTTTGCCTCTGTTTCAGTCCCTTTTCTAGGGACAGGCATAACCAATCAGGGGAGAAACAAGAGGAGGAGATAAGCATACAGAACCAATTACAACAAAAGAGAGAGGGAATGACTTTGGTGAGGTAGGTGGATCCTGAGTCCTGGGTCTGCTCTTTGCCAGAGATCCAGGACACACCCACAACACAAGGCCAGGCTGGACAGGGCTTGGAGCAGCCTGGGGCAGTGGAAGGTGTCCCTGCCCATGGCAGGGGGTGGAATGGGATGACCTTTAAGGTCCCTTCCAACCCCAGCCATTCTATGATTCTGTGAATTTTCAAAATGAGGCCCCTTAATAGATGGTGTCAGAAGTTGTGGTGGTGCTGTCCCTGCTGCTCAAAGCTCTGCTCTGACTTTCATCCTCCTCTCCCACAAAGTTGGACCCCACTCTCACAGAGGGACAGGAACCTTGTCCTGTGTCCCCCTCCCCATTCCCATCAGCTGACCACCCACCCCCACAAAGCTCTGTGAAACTCTTCCAGGTGGGTGGTGACAAGATTCCTTCAGTTTTTGTCCTAATTTGGGATCAGGCTTTCGGGCAGTAACAGAAGCATCCTGAAGGCAGAGTGCAGGGCTGTCAAATGGGCAGACACTTTATGAAGAGTCACTAAATGAGAGTGATTCTGTCTCAGGCTCTGAACATTTGCTTGGACACTGTGCAGTCCACTGAAACCCTCCCAAAGGCCAGGAACAAAGAGAGATTAAAAAATTGATGCCAATGAAGATTTGTGGGAGTGAACCATAAAATAAAAAAGGATGAGCAGTCCGAAACTAAAATACAAAATAGTATATTTTTGGAAAGAAAGAGATATACTTTTTATTTCCAGCGTCTTCTTCCTTTTCCACTGCTCCAGAGTGGCATTGTGCCCATGCTAGAGGGTTGTCTCTGCTGCAGGAAATCAAGCTGAATTTGATTCTTAACTCCATGTGAACCCAAGAAAAAAGACTCCTCCCTATTTTTTTTTTTTTTTTTGGTACTAGATGGGTGTTAACGGGTGAGCCAGTGACTCATTCTCCCTCTTGTTTGCCTTTCCAGCAGGAACCTGCTCCCCAGCTGTGCAGCACATATGTCGGGAGGCAGAGACACCACGAGCCTTTCTAGACAGTCCTGATGTGTCTGTGAGCTCTTTCAGGCATGGGCCATTTACACAAATTCTGGGGGTTTCGGCTGCTCAGCGAGGGAGCTGCGAGCAGAGAGTCTGCCTCGCATCAGCATCCAGGGACAGCGCCGAGCTCAGCTCTCAGACAGCACCGCCAGCCAAAATTTGGTGCCAGCAGAGATGTGCAGAGACAGAGAATGCTGGGAATAGAACACAGACAGCTAGAAAAGGGCAGGAACAGCTTTAGGAATGCATTGTGATGCTATAAAAACACCAGCAGAAGCTCTCCTGTCTGACGGTCTTAAAGGAATGTTTATCTGCTTGCTCCGTGTGTATGCAGGTGCCACCTGAAGGTGGTGGCAGCCCAGGCAGGTGGATTTGGGAAGGATGGGTGCAATCAGGCTGAAGTCATGCAGTGAAATGGGTTTGAAAAGCAGAGCGTGTTGGATTACAGAGAAGGGAAATGTGTGCCTCTCCTCACTGACGCTGTTTTGTTTCACTCGCATCGCCGTGGGACCCTCTATTTGCATGGTAGATAAAGTTGCCAAATCATGAGGAAAAAAAAAAAGAAGGACTGGAAATAGGAACAAAACAAGCTGCTCCTTCCTTCAATTACACAGGGTGAAAGCACATGGCAAAATGTAGCCCTCACGATCAACTGAAGTTTGACCTAGAAGCTGATGATCTCCATGAGCAAAACATGAGTGTCAGCCCCACCATCTAAGCCTGGTAGGAAGGGCATTCCTCCTAAATTTGGTCTTCACTGTGGGGAGAAAATGTGCTGTGCTTCTTAAAAGCACATCAGTTATCAGAGAGCTAAACCTCGGGCCCCTGGCTTATTTTCTTTTTCTTCATCTACCACAGACAGGTCATTTAATTCTCCCACCCTGAGTACAGTAAGATCGACTCTGAACTCAAGCAGCCCTGGGTGATGAGGTCAGGATTGCTTAGAATGAATTTGGTGAAGTAATAAAGTCTTGAAGGCAAACTAAAGAAGAAGAAAACAGTAGGAGGTATGAACTAGGTACTCTGTTACTGAGTCTCCTCCAGTTCCAGGAAACTGAAAAGATTTTCTCAGTCCTCATGACTGCGGAGACCTGAATGAGTAAATTTAAAAATGCTGAAAAGCAAACTATCAAAATAGTTTCTGTTAATACATTTCCCCTAAAATTAGTAATTTCTTGCAGATTCTGTAGTAGGAAACTGGTAGAAAGGGTGGTTTTCTTGCTCAATTTTACATTCCTTTCATTCAAAAGTAAACACCTTGATCAAGAGTGAAGACAGAAACACATGAAGGATTCTAGTTAATTTAAATAAAAATGCACTTCAACCCTTCCCTTTATGCTAATTTCCCCATCCTGGTTTTTCTCATGCTACATTGGTGCAGAGTAATCAAATTTGCATAAGTTGAAGAAAATGCTGAATCCATTTTTGTATTTGCCCATGTCAGTGATGCATGCAGCAAGGATTCAACACATTTCACTTTAAAGTTGTCCTTGTTGCGGTAGTTTTAAATTTGGCCATTTTTGAGTGGAAAGGAAGAGCAGGCAATGGTTAATTTGTGATTTCTTGTGATGCATTTCTTTCCCAGTTGCTGTGGGAAGCTCCTCTCCTAAGACAACAGAGCTTAGATTGCCAATCACTGCTGTGATCTTCTGTGTGAAAGATAATGCAAAATTGTAATATCACTTTTTCTCTCCTCTAAAAGATTTAGAAGTCCCAGGCTGCTTGTTCTGTGCCTGCCTGAGGCCTTTCTACCTGTAATTGCTTTGGGCTTTTGCTTGGCGTGGCACAGCTCTAAATCTCATTGAGCCTGCAAGGTTAGTTGTTTTGGAAGGATGGTTTGAGAGATATCATCTAATCTGATTTATCTGTCTCCTTAACCTGGCTGTATTTTGGGGACAGTCAGCCCAAACTGGCTGCTCTGTGTCATTTTTGTCCCAGGCAGTTTTGCAGTGCCAATCTGAGATTAAAAAATGCAGAGTAACTCCAGCAGTGCTCTGCACTGTGGCCCTCCATGCATGGTATTTTATTGAACTCTAATGCAGACACTCCAACCTCATTATTCTACATGCAATAAAATGTGAATTTCTGAGCCTGGGTGCTACTGAGAATAGGATATCCTCATAAAGTGTTGCCTGGCTGTTTATGTGTCAATATGTACTATAAAGCAAGAGACAAACATCTCTGCATTTGCATTTTGTTTGAAAGCCAGAGCCAAAATGTTACTCAAAGAGATGTGGGAGTTTGCAGGAGCTGTGGGAGGTGTGTTGGTTGCTGCTGGGGCTGCCCATATCCCTGCTAGAGGTGCAGGAGGCTTCTGGAGATTGGGGAAGATCAAGCAAACTTCCTTGGTTCACTCCCTGAGTCATAGAAGAGCTCTAAAATACTCACTTTTCGCCGTGGCAGGAGATTTCCTTGGAACTGCCTGCAGTCCGTAGTGCAAAATTAGCTCGGAGGAGTGAGTCTGATTTTACCTGTGCTCATATAAACCGGGAGGGGTTTACGAGGAATTTGTGAATGTGCATATCAAAGGCATCTCCAGGGCCTTACAGCCCAGCACTGCTCCATCTGCTTGAAATGTGCATGCGAATGGAGGAGTGGTCAGAAAAAAAGGAACTTGTGCTCTTTCTTATTCTCCAGAATTAGTTTTTCAGGCCAGGTGAGGGGCTGCTGGCTCAAATCGAACTTGCTGACAGCAGTGACCCCCAAGTCCTTTTCCATGGGCTGATCTCCAGGGTCTGGCTCCCCTTCCCCACTCTGACAGCTCTGCCACATCCATCCTGAGATACTGTGCTTGTATCCTCTTCCCGAGCTTTCACACACAGAAATTAAACCCTCCTCCCCAGCATACACCTCCTGGTGGAGTTTGGAGTGGAAGGAGGTGTTGTAGAAATGGGTTTGTGTTGTCTCATTCCAGGTTTAGTCAAGTTCCCTTCTCAACTCTCTTCATGCTGAGGTTGAAAGTAGAAGTTTGTGAATGTCTTCCTCAGCCCTTCATCCTCCTGTCCCTGTGGTGTCACTCACTTGGTGGACAGATTCTGTAAATCCAGCTTCAATAACTCTTGCTTATTTACATCAACTCTTACAGTTCTTTTTGGGGAGACTGTCAGAGGCCCATCTTATTTCTCACCTTTATTATCTTTCTTGTACTAATCTGAGCTGGAGGGACTGTGTGTATTTGTCTCTGTTGTATAATTTTTCTCTACATCTTCAGGTTTTGGGGAGGATCGAAGAGGAAATTTTCCTTTGAAGTCACTAAACATTTCCCTGGCACTAAAAGCCATTTCTCATCCATCTCCAGTCAACATTTCATGCCCTGAATTTGCAATAAGGGAACAGTCTTGTAACTGGCAATCAGAAATGTCATCATTAACGTTAGTGATGTAAAAAGCTGCAGGACTGGGAGGTACCAGGACACTCTCCCTGCACCAGGAGACTCCCAACTCTCTGAAGATGAACTGTGAGTTATTATATGAGCTGGAGTTCCCATTAGATTTCTGCTTCTCTGTGGGATAAAGACCATATGGGAGCTGGGAGAGAGGACATTTCAATCCCCTGCTTGGTGATTTTGTGTGACATGAGTTGTCAAACTTGTGATATTCTGTCCCTTCTGATAGACAAATGGGGAGTGAGGCAGAACCAGGCTTGAGAGGGGGTTATTTTTGGAGGGGTCTCAGACATGCAACATCTGAGGCAAAGATTTTACTGCTGATAAAGTACAGACACTGACAGAAGCTGTCACCATCCAGATAAAACCTTTTTATCTCCTTTTTTTCCTTATCAGCAGCTGCATATAGCATCTCCCCATTGGTAGAATAAATCTGATAAAAAAATGTAGTTGTAAGCAGCAACGATTTTATCCTGGCGAAAAGATTTTATCCAACAGGAAAAATGTTGTGCCTGGGCATAATTTTTCAGATATGATGAACAACAGCATGGTATGACCCTCAGTCCTAAGGATTTAGTTTTAAAAGAACTACTGAGCGTATCAGATATACTCAACTTTTTCTCTGCTATCATTTTTTTTTTCATTGGCAGTGTTCAGTTTATAGATACGTCTTGACAAAAATCTGCCAGAGGCGAATTTCAACAAAAGAACAACTTCAAACACATCCAATTAACAATTTATGAAAGGAAATCCGACAGAAAATTACACAGAGATTCACAGGGCATAAAATTTGGCACTAAATCAAATTTATTGTGGAAATGCCTGTACAGGGAGTTAGGGCCCCTTCCAGTGCAGTGTCAAAGGGAACTTTATCTGTGGACCCTCAGTGAGTGCCCTCCATCTGATCTTTTCTTGCTATAAATAAAATGTTTTGTCAGACATGGCAATGAACATAACTCAAAAGGGAATGAAGACCACTGATAAGCCGAGCTACGTGCAGGTTTCAATCAGAAGTATTAGAAGTGATTAGATTTCTTCACAGTTTCAAATTTAAGATTGTTCACTTTATCACAGAAATGAGGGGCTCTGAGCCATAGGCAACACAAAATCTCTTTTATTTTTTAGCAGGCCATGGTGACTGTATTTAATATTATTATGGAGCCATTTTTATGTCTGGAAGGAAATATCAGTCCCCCTGCATCCTGTTGTTTCACTGATTTACTCATTCAGCAGCCGTGGTTGGATTTTTTTCAGAAGATGTTAAGCATACAAACGCATGTAATTGCCTTCAGCAGCTCTGAAATTAACTTAGGTCACCACTTTGTTTAGAGAAAAAGATCTGTGTCTAGACCTTTACCTATTTAAACACATGAATGGCTGTTGTGTTTTTTTAAGAGATGACTGAGCAGGAGCACTTGCAATGCATTATCTGAGTAATTTGGAGGGGGGACAAGTTATTTACAGATACCAGACCCAGCTACTGAGGATGACAAATAAAGTTGACACAGGCCAAGACAAAGCATATTTGTGGTACAACTGTGCCATTCCATGGACTAATCTAATTTGAAGAGCTGTTGCTGCATCGCTGCCTCTCCTGTGCTCCCACATCAGAGCAGGAAACATCTGAACTCTTGTAAATTTTTATCTTCCACTGAAATTCAGACCTGCAGAGGACATTCATGGGCATTGAGGTCCTTGGTGCAGCATCCTTGCTGTGACCAGAGCTTACAAATTCTGTTAGAACACTTTTCCTGCGACTCCATGGGACAGATTCTTGGGATCTTCCAGCCCTCTTGGTGATGTGCAGTTTGCCTCTGCTCATCTTAGCCCGCTGGTGAAGATGAGAGGACACCTCTTTCACTAAATGAAGCATTAGAATACCCCAAGGGTTTTTTTCCTGAGTCCATTAATACACTCTTTTGGCACTGAAACACTCTGCAAGGGAAGTTAGTGTCCAAGGCACATAATAATTAGTGAATAAAACACCCCCAGAGTATCTTAATCCTATTAAAATATGTCTTTTAAAGTGTAAATGAATCTTTAACCTAATTTGAAATGATGATTTTCTTCCTGTAACACACCCTTTCTCAGTAGATAACAGATCCCCAGGAAGCAGAAGGTGAAACAAAGTAAGACATTAATGTCAAAGATTTTTATCTTCTGTTCATATTTGGAAAGATACTTGACTGTTTGCTGCTGATTTTCCTATTTCTTTCTACTTCTTTTATCATCCCACTTCCTTCATCACACTGTGTTATTTTCCTTGTCTCCAGCTAGGTATGGTGATAATAATAATGAATTTATTTCATAAGACAAAGTCTAAGTTTGGGGAAATGCAAAAGTTCTTTTGTTTCTAAATACAGGAATTGCATACTTATTAATGATTTAAAGAAGGTTAGAGAGTTAAATGAACATTTCCAGACTCACCTCTGCCCAGTCCTTCCAGTTCTCTGGAACTACGTCCAGACTCCAGTCCTGGACTCCAGTCCTGTGTCCTTCCACCAAACTTCCCCATGGTCTCTCTTCCTGTTCACTCTGTGGGAATTGGGGGGAATCAATATTTTTGAAGATGTAACCACAGCAAGACAGCAAAGGCTTTTATTTTTCAGGCACAGCTCCCATTGTTTGTGTTTCAGACAAACACGGATTCAGAGAACTGAACATGCTGCTGACTACCTGGGACATGGTTGTTTGGGGTTTTTTTTTGTTTTTTTGGGGTTTTTTTTGGTTGGTTTTTTTGGGGTTTTTTTGTTTGTTGTTTGTTTGTTTTGTTTTGATTTGATTTTTGTTGTTGTTGGTTTGGTTTGGTTTGGTTTTTTGGTTTGTTTTGGGAGGGTTGTTTTTTGTGGGTTTTTCTGTTTGGTTTGGTTTGGTTTGGTTTTCTTTGGGTTTTTTGGGTTTTTTGTTTGGGGTTTTTTTGGGTTTTTTTGTTGTTTTTGGGTTTTGTTTGCTTGGGTTTTTGGGGGTTTTTTTGTTTGTTTGTTTGGTTTGGTTTTAGAGGCTATTTGGTCTATTTTGGTCAAGAAAGTGCTGGGGCCACTGGCATTTTTTCTCTCAACTTCAGAGCATCAGAAGCATTTGGTTTGCTTTTTTTATTGTAACTTTTGGTTAGGAGTCAGAGTGCAGCTCAAGACTAAACTAGAGGATTGTGAACATTGTTTGAAGTGAAATCCTCATGCAGTTGTAATTTTGGAGCCTTCAACAGCACCTCTTAGTTTAGAACTTGAGCTCAGCCTCCAAACCAGCCCTGGGTCAGTTCATTCTCCAAGTCCAGTCAGGACTGAACCTAACTCCGGCACAGAACCTAAAAGCTGAGTGGAGAACACCTTCTTCAACCTCTGCCCCTACTTTTAGTGGAGATCCAACTGGTTCTTGAACAAGGTTTTAAAATCTGGATCTGAATATAAGTGCAGCTCCCAAAAGTAGTAGAAAATGGTATTTTGGGGCTCATAAAACAAGTTATGGGCTTTTAAAAAAGAGGGAGAGAAACTTATTAAACAGACAGACGAGGCATGGGGTGATGATTTTGAACTGAAAGTGGAGATATTCAGATAAGTTATTAGGAAAAATTTCTTTACTCAGAGGGTGCTGAGGCCCTGGCACAGGTTTCCCAGAGAAGCTGTGGCTGCCCCATCCCTGGAAGTGTTCCAGGTCAGGTTGGACAGGGCTTGGAGCAACCTGGGAAAGTGGAAGGTGTCCCTGTCCATAGCAACGGATTGGAATGGGATGATCTTTAAGGTTCCTTTAAACCCAGAACATTCTGTGTTTCAATGACTGATCTGAATCTAGACCTTTTAATAGCAATAAACCCTTGAGCAGGCAGATTAGCACCATAAAACCACTGATATCTGATTTGAAGACAGATTTGAGTGGAGGAAGCCTAAGATTTTGGATATTCTCTGATGTGACAGGTTATGCCTGATACGTTGAAATCTCTGCTATCATCTCTTACTTGTCCACTTGCTTTCAACTACCTAGAAGCTTCCAATCTACTTTCTTTTATTTCAGGTAGCACTTACACCAAGTTCTTTGGAATAATAATAATTGCCAGTTATTTTGGCAAAACCAGGCCAACTCTGTAGAGTGAACACCACGAGTTGCTCAAGCTGATCACTCTGCACTCACATCACTGCAATGATTTCCCCTTTTATAAGCTGTGCTGTTTATCTCATAAATGGAGAAGATTGGAACCTTTGTGTTTTAAATGTTGAAAGATGGGCCATAAAGTCTTCAAGATGAACAGGATTGATTTCTGTGTGCCTGAGAAAGTGTCTAATTCAGGAAGAATTCGCAGGGAAATTATACAAGGTGAATGTGTTATTTTTCAGCTGCACACCAATGTTTTGTTCTGTCAGAACTGTGGAGAACCAAAGCTGGTTGTTGGGGCCCAAAAGCAGTTCAGGAGATCTGACTTCAGCTCTTAACACTTCCTTTGGGACTTCAAATATTTCCTCTTCTGTAATTAACTTTTCTCCTCTTCACCTTTTCACCACTGTTTATGCCATCTCTTATATTAATATTTTCTTTCCCTACAATAAAGCTGTGTAAAACTGAAAAACGTTTACACCTCCTTTGCTTTCTTTCCATTCTCCCACCTCAGCAGAGCCCCAAGACCCCCTTCTCTGACCTGCCTGATGATGAGAAGATCTTTAATGGAGGCGATGGCGCGTGGCAGAACCAGGGCCAGGACCAAGCCTTGCTCTCGGAAATCACAGAGGAGGACCTGGAAGCCATCCGCCAGCGGGAAGAGGCCATTCAGCAGATTGAGGTCAGTAACCTCCTGTCTTGGTTTGAAACACAGGTCTCTACTAAGGAAGGTAGAAACCTTCCTTAGAATAGAGAATGTGAACCTCCCTCCCTCCGAATTATTATAACTTTGGAATCAAGGGCTTACAGGCAAAGATATGGGAAAAGGAATAACAGCTCTTTACTAATATTTAGAGCAAGGCAATAATACAGAAACAATGGTTTAAATAGACAAAGTCAGAATACAACCTGCACCCTGTTAGGGTGGTGCTGCAGTGCAGTTCAATGGTGCTGCAGTCCCGTTGGAGTGATGGATGTGCTCTTGTTGGAGTGATGATCTTGTGGAAAGTTCTCATCGGTCTCCGGAGGTCCAGTGGTGATTCTTGAGCTCTTCTCCTCTGGGGATCCAGTGGAAAAGGTATTCTAGGATGTCAGTTCATATGCAGGTAGGAATGTTCGGTTCCTCCCCTCTGGGCAGGGCATCTCACAATGGCTGATGGAATCTTATGAGTCACTCCCGGAGCCCTTGATGGCCACGAGCAGAGATAACCCCGATGGTGTTATCAGGGCTGGGTCATGTTGAACACAAAGAGCACTGCCCCACCTGTTTTAACAGCTTATGGAGATGGTAATAGAATACATACTTTTGGTTACACCTTCTGTGTAACCTAGGACACCTCCTCCCACCATGGTTTTGTCAGCTGGAAGTGCAGATTCCTTGCGTTGTGCCTTGCTCAACATGAAGGAAATGCTGATTTACATCACCGCTAGTACAGCATCACTGAAAACGGAGGAGATTATCAAGTGTTTCTAAACATGGAAATCAGTGACAGAAGGAAAATGTAGAAATCCATGTGATTTGTAATGAAAATGACAAGAGTTAATTAATGTTCACGGGCTAGTGGTTGGGTTCTGTTTAGTGAAGCTTCCACAGCAGAGTCTGTAGTGAGGTGGATCAGTTGAGTTGGGTTCTGCAGCAAAGCAACTTCCTTGGTGCTCGCAAACTTGAAATGGGAATTCGTCACAGGCAGGAAATACTCAGCTTTACCATTAGAGAGAATAATAGGAAGACAAAAGGAAATAACTTGTTAACCTTTTCAAATTATTCAATATTTTGCTGGATCAAAGTATTTGGACGTTCTTGATGTAGTTAAAAGCGGACATACTATTTTTATTCCCTTTTTTTTTTTCCTAAGCGCTGTACAAATATGAAATAAAAGGAACAAAAAGAGGCCTGAATAAGTTAAGCATCCCACATTTTTCTTTTTATACTTCTCTTTTTATGCTTTTGGGGAACTCTTGTTACTTACATTTAAACGATAAATGGGTAAAACAAGAACATGTTAATTCTTTCTAATTTGTATGCTTTTACAGAGCTAAACTCAAGATGAACCAAAAAAAGAGGGCTTCAGAATAATCAGAACATTTAATTAAGGGCTATACTTTGTCCTTTAATTGGTTTGGGCTAATTTTATCAGGATAGATTTTGGTTGCGGTACAGCAGGAATTGTGATTGAGTTAACAGTGCAAAAAGGGGACAAAAGTTCCTGCTGGGGTCTGGTGCTTTGAGGTTGGGACCTCTGTTTGCAAACAGCGATGGCCACACATGACTCAACTCTCCAAGTCAGAAATGTTGACAGTTTTACAGGAACAGGTCGAGGTCAGTGTCTGTCTAATTTCTGTTGTGGTTCACTGAGCAGAGATGAACGAGCTTTGTGGACTTGTGTCCATTAGTAGGGGTGAAACTGTCAAAGAATGTTCTCACACTGAGTATCTTTTGCTGTGAATTGTCATTTTGCACTTGGGGGATCTCATTGCATCCACCAGCACAAACTGCAGGGAGCTTTGTTGAAAAAAAATGCACTTTATTGTGCATGTTGAAATGTTGAAAATGTTCCTGTACTTTGATGTTCAAGAAGGATGGTAGCAAATTTATTTCTGAAATGATGATATGGACAACACTGTGAGCTCACTGGAGATATTTAAGAAGAGTCTGAGTAGAATCTTGTGCTGTGTTCTCTGGGCTGACCCTGCTTGAGCAGGGATGTTGGACAGGCAAACCCCCCTGTGGTGCCTCAGCCATTCTGTGATTCTGTGATTTTGTGATCCTTTTGTCTGAAATAGCGCTTTTTTCATTTTGTCATTACATTCCCCCTGTCCTCCCCAGAAAAACCCCACATTTAGTGTTTGTCCAAGAGGCAGTGGGGAATGTCAACGCCCAAGGCAGCCTCAAGCACATCAGCATTGGAATATCAAGAGGTGCAGTGGTGTCTCTTTGGAGAGATCTTTATTCTGCTGGCTAAATCCCATTCCTGTGCCACAATCTGACATCTCTGCACCACCTGGCTGAGTGGGACAATTGAAGAGGGTGAAGTGAAGCCAATCACAGTCCTAAATAACTTTAAAAAAAAAAAAAATCTACATTTATTGTATTGTTCAGGTCTTGTATCTATTTTTTTAATCCTGGGCACCTTTCTGCCTAATATGAATTTACCTCTGAATAACTTGGTTTATGCAATTAAGGATTTAGTCAACTTCAGCAGTTAATGTTGTTTAAGGTTTTGCTTCCTGAGAATGTGTGTACTTTTTTTTTAACCTGTTTTTTCCCCATCTCCTCTATCCATTTTGCTTTGCTCTCCAAGATCCCTGATCATCCTCTCAGGAGAGCTGCATTCCACAAGCATTATTTCAAATGTAGCTTAAACATATCTCCTCATGTTTAACATCTCTTTTGAAAGAAATATAATGAAAATGAGGGCTTTTTTGGACAGCATTGTTCCTCTCCCCAGCTGTATTTGAACAAGCAGATGGTGCTTTTAAATAATTTTCACTGTGTTTTGTTTTTCTGTTTGTTGACCCACATGAACATATTTTTTGTGAAAGGACTCATCTTGCACATTAAAACTTCCCTGTTTTCAGTAGGAATTGTGGGTGCACAGAGGATTCCCTGAGCTCACAGTCACCATAACAACCTTTTTCCAAAATATTTCCACAACCAATGAGTAGCCAGAAGGTTAAAATGACATGTTATTCCTAACTGCCAAACACAACTAATAAACTAAATTTATTGCTGAATTGATGTATAGCATTTGCTGTCTTTTGTTCTTTGGGGACCAGAACGAAGAACAGAGCTGTGCAAAAACTTGTTTTGTGCAAGCAGATTGGTCTCGCTGGGATTTTCATGTTGCTGCATATCCAGCACCAGAAACATACAGATCTTGAGGAGCTCAGGAGACATTGAAAGAACATCACATCTCCTGATTACACACACCTTTGGAGAAGCTCATGGTGCTGGTGCCAGTCATGGGAATTTTTTTTTTCAAGAGACATGAAATTTGCCCTTTTTGCCAGAACAGGTATAAAACCTTCTTTGTCGCTGAAAGAAATAAGGAAATAAATTCTCTTCCTGTCTTGTGTCCTGAAAAACAAATATAAAATTGGGTGCGTAATAGACATTATCTTAATGTTCCAATGACTTTTTCCCACTTGTGTGTTTTCCACATCTCCAGAATCTCTTCAGAGGTTCGGGTTAATGGGACATTGTTCTCTGCCAGGGACATCCCTCGAGGCACTTTGCAGCGTTCACAGTTTCCACCTAGACAGATAACAGCCAAGTCAAAAGTTCACCTGGCTGTTCATTTTATTTAAATGTGCTCCTTTTGCTATTGCTTGCAGATTAAAACCAGAGACGTCTGCAAGGGAAATGTCTCGCCAAAACCTTACATTTTGGATAAAGATCTTTATTGCTTGGAAATGTCAAAATCTGGTAGGACACAGCAGCCTTGACACAAGTGTTATTTCTTAAAATATTGCTTTGAACTGTTATATAAAACCTATTTTAACTTGAACTGTATTGGCAGTGAATAATAGATGCCATAACAACTTTATATATAGCACTGTAAAATGTGCCATCAGAAATACATGAGCTGAACTGTAATGCGCATTGTCAGTGCTCAGTGCTGGCACAAGCTCTGTCACAGCAAATATATATAATTTACCACCCCGTGCCTTTCATTTGCACCTGTGGTCATCTGAAAAATGGGAGGTGATAAAAGTTGGAGAAGAAATGGATAAGCACTGAATGGGAAACTTCACAGAATCTCAGCTGGTGACTGGAAAGACTTATAAAGAAAAAGATTCTAAGTACTGCATTGATTCTCAAAGTCTCCCGTGGTCCTCCCTGTGCAGACAGCTTCTCCAGAGGTGATGAGAAAGGAAGAGGAGAAAAAAACCTCCCAGAGCACACCATCATTTCCTTGGAATTGCCATCAGGTCATGCCACCGCCTCCACAGCCCTTTTTCTCTCTCATAGCAGTTTCCCATCCCCATCCTCTGCTTCCACAGAGAGGGCATTCTCCTACCTTGAAGAATGGAAGGTGTCCCTTCCCAAGGCATGGGGGCTGGAAAAAGATGATCTTTAAGGTCCCTTCCAACCCAAACCACTCTGTGATTCCGCGATATCCCAAAGAAAGCAAAACACATCAACAGAGCTGCATTTTAATTGGTGCTTCCCTCTGCAAAAAAGGAGAGATGGATAGGTTGTGGCAACAGGTGTGAGGAAGCTGCTTTTATTTTTAGGAGAGGTTGTTCCCTCTGGGTCGTCGTTGGGAAATGTTGATGTTTGTTCTCTATCTGTTTTGAAGAGAAGTGATAGATGCCAGCCTCCACGCCTGTCACTCAAGCCTTTGTAGGCAGACAGAAAATGAAGCACAATAAAAATAAAACAAAAGAAAGCCCCACCGAGTCTGGCAGAGTGTGTTTGTTGGTTCAAACATGTTCCCTGTTCCCTCATTACTACGTATCAGCTCTTGCTGAGGGGTGTCTTTGGTAAAATCTCTCATCGATGGCTGTGCTTTAGAGGGTTTAGTGAAAGCTATTTTATACCTTTCATCAGCTTCAATAGTCCAGGGCTTTGACTTATGAGGACTCTGCCTGTCTCTTCACAGAGGCTTTTTGACTCAGAGTAATGT
Organism: Acanthornis magna; assembly: GCA_036785705.1. NCBI lineage: Eukaryota > Metazoa > Chordata > Aves > Passeriformes > Acanthizidae > Acanthornis > Acanthornis magna. The sequence goes on along the minus strand of JAWUZG010000119.1, from coordinate 13,165,892 downwards.
ATAAATAACACAAGATCATGACAAGCACCGGCCGGGAATGATCGAGCTCCGTGTGAGTGTCAAGCTCTTCTCATGGCAGCGTTGGGGAACCTAATTATCGTGAGCTGCAGAGCTCCCTGCCAGGTTAACATGGCCATCCCTGGGATTGCTATTGAGTTGTTCCCTAAAGAACCCACGCCAGTATCCTGCCCAGTCTCATTTTAAATGACCGGAGCTGCAGGACTGCCACCATTTATTTCGGGAGACTATTTCACGGTCCAGTAGGCTTTGGTGTTGATGAAATGCTTCCCTCTGTTCTTGCTAAAGATCCCTTTCTCATTCTCGGCTTTTTACACCTAGTGAAACTCTGCTGGACCCTGCAAATAATTCTTCTTCCCCTTTGGCTTTTAAACTCCTCAAATGCTAACAGTTATCCTCCTCTTCACAAGTTGGTCTCCCTGGCTTTTCAGTCACTTTCAGTGCTCTCTTCTCAATTATTTCCCATTTGTTAGTTCTTTGCTCCTGCAGCAGCAGGCTGTATATAGGATTTTAGTGTTGTACCAGAGCTGAACAGAAGAAAAGTGTAAAAAGCCCCATGGATCCAATTCAGAACTTACAAGTGCTGATTTCTGCACTAGCAAGTTAAACGTACCAAAGACACTAGAACCTGCTCATTACACTTTTTAATTGTTAGAGCATATCCTGACACACTTTTGACCCAGATTAGCCAGTGCTTACCCAGTTATTGGCATAGTTTGAGAGTTAACATATTTCTAGAAGCAGTTTTGATGCAGCTACCCAGTTCAGAGGGTAAAGGGATTTAACAATGTGGATGCAATGAAGTGCACACTGCAGTTTCAGTGCTGGAGAACAGGCATCTCCCAAGTCCTTGTACAGCTGCAGCCCTATTGATTCATGAATTGATCACGAAAATTTCCTCTAGTCCTCACTGACATGTAGGGAAGAGGAGGAGCGAGGTGAATTAGGGGTGAATTTTGTGGGAAACTGTGCAAGCCTGAGGGCAAAACGAGGTGTATGTGAAAAACAGCAGCTGGCATCTTTGAAAATGTGGAGGAGCCTTAGCAAATCTGGAGAACAAAGAGCAGCCTGTCCCAGTGGAATCCTGCAGTGGCCGTTTCCAGTGAATATTGATTTTACTATGCCTCCCTCTCTGTGCCCCTGTGGCCTCCAACACTCCTGCATTGCTGTAAGGGACTTCCCTTCGTGTCAAAACCACTCACACCAAATCTGCACATCTTTAGCAGGTTGCTTTAAACTGCTGCTGTCATGCCAGGCAGCGCTGAAAAGTTTTGTTAATTTTAGTTTCAGGGGTTCTGTGAGGATCACAAAATATCCTGAGCTGGAAGGGACCCACAAGGGTCATCAAGTCCAACTCCTGGCCCCACAGGGGAGCCTCCAACAATCTCACCACGTCTCTGAGAGCTTTTCCCAAATGCTTCTTGAGCTCTGTCAGGCTTGGTGCTGTGACCACTGCCCTGGCAAACTGTTCAGTGCCCAGTCACCCTCTGGGAAAGAACTTTTACCTGATATACAACCTAAACCTCCCCTGACACAGCTTCAGACCATTCTCTTGGGTTCTATCACTAAACAAGCAAACACAAAAATCCCATGCTGTATTTCCTTCTCTTTCCATTTTCCCACTCTTTATTACAGGCTACTGTTACAAATCTATCGATGCACATCCACCTGTCCTGTAATCCCAAAAATCCCGACAGAGAGGCAACAGATGAAACACCACTGGGTAACACACTGTGAAAATTCTCTTACCATCTCTTTTCTGTTCACACATCACTTTTGCTATGACTGCATGCAAAAGTCCAAAATTTTCTTATTGCCTGACTAAAATGGTATTTTCTTCCTCTCCTCACGGAAATGATTAAGAGCTTGTATATTTTTGCCATCAGTGTTTCATCAGGGATATGTGTACAGCCTTGGATATCCCTTTGCAAGACCGAGAGGTTTTAGGAATACATCACAAATCTTTTTTAGCCCTAGGCAATTTCTCATGTCTCAGGTGTAACCTTATGACTAAACTGTGTGTAGTGAAGTGTTTTTAACTAAATTGGAGAGGTTTCCACTGTGGGCTAGAGATAATATTCCTTTTCTCACTTACATTCCCAGTGCTTTATCCAAAGTTAGTGTCAGAGAGTCTTGCCCTAAACCTTTTCCTTCATGCACTATTCCTTCAGTGAGCTTGCCTGAAGAAGGTAGTAATGAAAGCCTGGATTCAGCAAATCCCTTATGTGTATCTTAACAGCTTTGCTGAATAGGGATGGACTTTAGAACCTACTAAAAGTGAAGTATTTCCTCTGCAGAAGGAGAAAATAGTGCTGAGAGGCACATAATTTGCTAACAATCCGAATTTTAGGGAGACACATCTGCATACTTATATCCACATAAACTGAGCTGACTTAAGGTCTCGTGTATGATCTGTCAATGTACATTGATAAGGCAGAGAGCTGGAAAGAGAGAGATCTCTGGTGTTGGTGGTGAAATACTGTTTAACTTCTGCAAATCCTCTTGCTTAAGTGTTAGCATTTCTTTTGTGAAAAAAATGTGTTACTTTCCTCCTCCATTTACTGCACTTTTGCCTGAGTTTTTGCCACCAGATGATGACTGGCTCAACAAAGGTAATATCTTGCCCTATTTCTGTTAGCACAGACAGTACAAACATCATCTGCCTCATCCACACAGCTATTTTTGTGTCTGTGATTGCTGCCCCAAAGGGGAATTACCCTTCTCACCTATCAGGTTAGTGCAGTTCACTCTCTGATGCTAATTAATGACAATGGAGATCAATAGCCCATCAACTGGCCAAGATCCTCTAGCAGTGCTCAAAAGAGCTGTTCCAGCAGGTTTGGCTTCTTACCTTCCTGGACTGAGTGCTGGGCTTTCTTCTTCAATTATTTTGGGTAGGGAAATCAAAGTTTTCCCCAGTCAAGATGGGGGGAATGAAAACAGGTGAGTCTTAAGCCATGGAAATACAAAAGTTCCTGTTGGCAAAACCCTGAAGCATCTCAAGAAGCCCCAGAGAGCGAGTGAGCCCTCCATCATCAGAGCTCAGCAGAGAGGGAAGTGAACCAAGGATATTGAAAAGACCCCACAGAGGTAACAAGGGATGACTGAGAAGGATAATGAAATCCACATTTCACAGCAAGACCGGTCCCCATTCCCTCCTATTTACCCAAAGGTGCCTGGTCCTTTATAATTTATCCTTGGCAAGAATATTCTCCCACATCCTCGCAGAGATTAGGCTGAAAATCACATTCTTAACATTGTTAACAATGAATGTCAAACTTTAGAGGCTGATGACAAAGACAGTATTAGTTTATGCCCTCTGCACTATGCAGGCTCATTTAATTCAGGTGTTCTTTAATACATTTAATTTCTCCTTTATGAAAGAGGATGTTCCAGAACTGTCTTTCCCCACCACCCTGTTCAGCATTTACCTACACAGAGTGTCTCCTGTAGTTGTCATTTCCTTCTCTGCATTAAAGTCACCTCTTCCCTCTGTATTGAGGCTCTCAGACAGCCCACTTGAGGCAGAAAGACTATTAAGACTCACCTAGGAACTATGGAGAAATAGAAATTTTTAGTATTTGAATATATTTCCCTCAGTGCAAATTTTTAGCTAGACCCCTGAGCAACCTGGTCTGAGCTCAGAGTTGGTCCTGCTGTGAGTGGGAGGCTGCACTTGAGCTCTCCTGTGGCCTTTTCAAACCTGAATTATCCTGTGATCTCATGATCCCATTACCTCTCCATCTCCTCTGACTGCACCACCGAGGGCTACCAAAAGTTCATGTGTTAATCTTGCTTCAGCCTAAAGCAAAGACATCTCTGTTTCCCTGCCTGCAGGAGCTCCCAGGTCAGCCTCCTTCTCCCTCCTCTTCCAACCTTTGTCACCACAGGCAGGAGTTCATGCTTTGCTCCCCTGTTCATACCACATTTGTCATTTATTTGGGGAAATAGGATTTTTTACCCATCAGAAAGATGAGTGTCCTTCTGCACCTCCCTGGAAGAGACATCCCCTGAGGTAACCCTTTGTCCCATGAGTGAGGTTGCCCACGGAAATTGTGTCTGCTCCATCCCTGAAAGTGTCCAAGGCCAGGCTGGACAGGGCTTGGAGCAACCTGGGAGAGTAGAAGGTGTCCCTGCCCATGGGAGAGGGTGGAACAAGAGGAGCTTTAAGATCCCTTCCAACCCAAACCATGTTGTGATTCTGTGATTTTGATGCAGAAACACAACCAGAGTCACATTTCAGAAGAATTCAGATCTCTCTTGTCCAGCAACAAGTGAAATGCAGGTGTGGTGGGGCTAACTTTGCTCATGTTGGCATCAAAACCTGCATTCTTTGAAAATGTGGACTCTTGTTGATATAAAGAACAAAGTTGAAATATCTCAGAATTTAAGGCTAAGGAATTGCTGTTGAAGGAAGGGTGATGGAAGGATTTTAGATCAAAGATCAGAACGTGTCCAGACAGTTTTTTGTAATTTTACTCTTAATATCTTCTAGTAAGCTGTCAGGACTAAAATGACTTCTCTGGATCACTATAAGTGTTCCTGTGAATATCTAAAACTTCATTCTTTCCAGGTTTTAAACTGTTCCATGGCTTTAAAGAGACCAGGTTTAGATTAAATAATAGGAAAATATTCTTCCCTGTGAGGGTGGTGAGGCCCTGGCACAGGTTGCCCAGAGAAGCTGTGGCTGCCCCATCCCTGGAAGTGTCCAAGGCCAGGCTGGACAGGGTTTGGAGCAACCTGGGATAGTGGAAGGTGCCCTGCCCATGGAACTGGAATGATCTCTAATGTCTTTTACAACCAAAACCATTCTATGATTCTCTGTTGTACCTACAGCAATAAACATCTGCTTATTTTTAACTCTGCCTTTGGAGTTGGTAATTTTTGGAACAAATGTTTCTGAGTCTCATCTTTCCTTGTCAGTTCTCCCACGAGGGATAAAAGCTGCCACAGATTTCTTACCGTGCTCCTATTCCCATTTCACAGCTGGAGAAACTGAGACATTATGGATTGTTTCTCTGCCAGTGGAGCTCCATAGAAATGTAAATGCCTTGCTTAAGACCTGGGAAAGAGTCAGGATCGGTGCCAGGATTAAAATGCTGCTTGTTCTGTACTTCCGTACCCAATTCTTTTCAGCCTGTGCTGGGATGAGAAATCCAAATACAAGATCTGGCATATTTAGCTTTTAATTTTTCCCCCTGTGTTTGAATTGCCAGGCAGAAGGAACGTGCTCCTGTTCAGAAAACTCACTGCCATCCATTCAGCTTGGATGAAGCTCCAGGAAAATACTGATCATCGTTAGGAGCCGAAGGCAGATCTTCCCTATGGGGTGGGGCTTGCTAGCATCTGAAGTTTTGCCCACGATATCGTGACTTTATCAGGAGATGCCAAAGAGGAACCTGCCTCTGAAAGCACAGATTGCTGTCAGAGACAGAGAATTTCTTGCCCTCTGAAAAATCTTCAGATATGAAGATGAGGCTACAGGAGTGAAGGCAGGGGGGGAAGTGCTTGTATGGATAAAACACCTTGGAGAAAACTTGCAGGCGAATGTCAGTTATGTCAGAAAATGTGGTGTTGTGTTATTAAAAAATGAGTGGTCTGTGGGTGTTGTGGGCCTGAGACAGATGTGCACAAGGGGTGTTGATGCCTTAAGGATTTTTAGCGTCTATTTTTCATGTATCTGTAGCTTTGGTGCGTAGCTCTAGGCTCCATAGAAAGTGCTAAAAACCTCTGTTCCCAGCATTTTAGACAAAAAAAATCCTCTCAGTTGGAAAAGTCCAAGGACACTTCACTGCCTTAGAACCCCAAAATATGGAACCAACAGTGAATTGGGGGAGCAAGCTTGGGGTGGTTGACATCATCACCTGAAGGGGTGATTGGAGAATTGGGGCATGATATGTTAATAGACAGAACTTGTAAAATGTGAAGAACTTGTGACTCTACATTTTGGGTGGAGCCTGTCAAGTAATCTCTGTCTGCCCTAAATGCACCTAAAGTCCTTTAATAAATTAATCTGCTTTTTATTCTCCTAACTTTGTCTACCCTTCTGTTTTGGGAAGCCCTGCTTTAGGCATCAGTGCAGTGCTCAGAGCTGAGTGCCGGACACTCGGATTAGCATGTGCTGATTTTCTGATGGTTCTTTATTTGCTGGCTGCAAAAGGAGTCTGTGCTCATTTTGCTCCTCTCATGCTTCTTGGCAGACCCTTTTCTCTCATGGAAGTGGTGAGAACTGAGATATTTGTTAGTGTTGAGGAGGAGCAACTTTCAATCTCATACAGCACTGAGAGCTCTCTTTGGAAAAGTTTCTATTTCCTCATGTAAGGAAAAACTCTACTTCATCTGCAAGAGCAGTGTTTGAAGGTAGCTGCTACTGTCCCCTTGCCTGACCAGTTTTAGGAATTAGCCATAAATTCAGTGAGTTTGAGGAATTATAGCATCTTAGAATTGTTTAGTTGGAAAAGACCCTTCGGATCATCGAATCAAACTGTTGACCTGACACTGCCAAGCCCACCACTAAACTGTGTCCCCAAGTGCCACAACTACACATCTTTTAAAGCCCCCACGGGTGGTGCCTCCATCACTGTCCTGTGCCAGGACCTGACAACCCTTTTGGGGAAAAAAAGGTTTCCTAATACCCAACCTAAACCTCCCCTGGTGCAACTTGAGGCCATTTCCTCCTGCCCATTGCTTGTACTTGGGAGATGAGACCAAGCCCCACCTCACTGCAATCTCCTGGAAGGACAGAGTACAACACTGCTTGTGCTCCTGATCCCTTAATCAGTCATCCCAAGCCATTGAAGTCTCCTGATTGTCCTTTTTATTGCAACTTCACTGCTACCTAACAGAAAAAAAATCAGTAATGGATATTAATCAGAGGGTTATAGCGGGATTGGAAGCTCTCCCCATTCTCCAAAACATACACAACTGCTGGACAGTCTCCCTCCGTCTCAGGGATTTTTGTCTTTCTCAACAAAACTCACGTGAGAGCAGAAGTGTCTCTTTATTTTTGGCATTTTAAGCTTGTAGGGGCAGTGGGGAGTGATATTGAGAGGGGGGTGGGAGACCAGTAAAGAGACAAAGGGAAGGATGTCTCGATCAGCAATGATTCAGCAGAATTTCAGTGCTGTGGTTTTGACAGTCCCTATAAACATCCTGATGCAAACTTCAGTCCTTCAGCCTGATTTGATTACAGGGTGCTGCCAGCAGCCAGGACCCAAAAGTCACTCTGTAAGCATCAGCCACTGTATTTGACATGATCCTTTAAAATAACTCTTAAAAATGAACTTTCTGCAGCATTTCACACAAGGTATGTCTTCCCATCCTCTTTTTCCTTGCTAAATGCATCCAAAAAATGTAAAATGGGGATAGGAGGGGTGGGGGGAAGGAAATGAAGAGCAAACCCCATGACTTCTCTGCCTCTCTGATTTCAGCTCATGCTTACAAATAAAAGTCTCAGCATTGGGATGCAAGACTTTCGGGATTAGGTCCTTCTATCCTGAGTGCATCTGGAGGAAATAAAAGGAAATCCTGCACCTTTGCATGTTGGGAGTCACCTCCTACTAAAGTCTGACAGGGCTAAGTCGTGTTCCCTCAGTTGTTTCCCCCTGATGTTCTTTCTAATTTATATCACTGTGAAGGGTTAAGGAAGGTGACTTCAGGTGTTACCATTAGAAAGTCAAATTGCAAAAATAAAGCATTAAAAATAAATGCCGCAGCGGAATTGCTGAGCCAGGGAATAAAGAGCTTTAAATGCAAACAGGGAACTGGCTGTGCATTTCTCCACCAGTCACCTGTCTCCCTATCTGAGGATTAAGGACTCTGCGTCTTTTAGTCCTGCGTCTTCCCATTCAACTCCAGGTGCTGCTGAATGTCACAACTTTTTACAGCTCGCCTCTTAAGATTTAGAGGAACTTCCTTCCTTTTATTTGGACTGCAGGAGGAAGATTATTGCTTCCTCTGAGTCACCTCGTAGGAGAGACCCAAGGAGAGTCTCTCATGAAAGAGTAGATTTTAAATATAGGTGGTCTTCCCTAAATAAACTTCAGGAATTTGGTGAGTGGGTTAATTTGCTTAGAGGGTAGATCCCCAGCTATGGGAAATTGTTATAGATCCCCTGACTTCCATGCTGTCAGTGAACTGGTGTCTCATTTTGAATGACTTTTGAATTCCTCCAAAGAAAAACACTAACAGCATTTCTGTCATGCACAGCTTTCCTCTCCCCTGGGTGTTTTTGCAGGAGCACAAGGTATTTTACAGCCACACTCAAACAGATCCTGCCACACTAGATCATCTTTCAATGTTTTTCTGTCCTTGTCCCTCCCTCAAGGTACCATGTTATCCCCTAAATCTCAGGGCACCGTGGCTCTTCCTTGTTGTCCTAGTCTTTACCCTGGACCTTTGCTGGGGGGTGGGAAGCAGTCAGATGGAATATTTTTTAGGATTCCTTCCTGCTGTGTGTTCCTAGGACTGAGAAGACCTCATGGGATCATCGTCCTTGCTGTGGCCAGAGGACAGTCCAGAAGGATTTTAGGGCTGGAATCTGAGCAGCACAGAGAAGGTCTGGACCAGGCTGAGGGCCAAGATGAATATCTCCAATATCACAGTAGCACCATCATCTCCTAATTAGGGACAGTGCCATATCAGGAATTTTTACAGCTTTGATGTCCCCAGAGGCACCAGGACATTCCCACCAAACCCAGGCGTTGTTATACCATGGGGAACAGTCTAGGCTTCAAATCTAGCTCAATCTGAGCTCTCTTTTCTTTTTCTCCATCCCTCCACTCCCCCTGAAGCTGGTGTTGATCAATTTTGCAGTACTCTGTGTGGGAGCCGTGAGGTTTGGGTTAAAGTCTATTATATAAATACCTCTTGCTGTTTTTCTCCCAATGCCGGTGGAGCTGGAGCACCTATTGTTGTGGCCATCAAAAAAGCTGCCACAGCAGCTTTGGAGGAGCTGTGAGGAACCAGCACTTTGTTTCCCAGGTGGGATTTCCCCGTAGGTGTCAGGACAGCCCTGCGCCATGGTGGGTTGTGTCGAGTGGGTGGCTGAGCAGATGGCTTTGTCCTGAAGGTGCTCTGATGTTTGGTGACCTTCAAATGAGGTGAGGAAGGACTTCCTCCTCTGAGATCCGGGGTCAGGACTGCCGCTGAAGTGCCACCTGCCTCGGCCACACTGTTCCTGTCAGCCACCAAGGCCTGGCTCTCCCTGGCTGTGGTGCATTAGCAGAGGGATAATTAATCCTCTCCTCCCGAGTGAGGCTGGAGCTGGGAAGCGGTGCCAGACTGCCAACCTCGTGTTTTTTATTGCCTGGTCTACTCTGTGTCCTCATGCCTTGTTTGCTGCTCTGGAAGGTACCAATGCATTAAGCAATGGTTTTCCTTTTTCCTTGGGCTGTTCGACTCTCTCTGCTGGTTTTGTGTGCCAAATGTGGAGTCACGGGAGCTGCAGGAGCCATTTTCATTTCCCCCTCTCACAATGTCGACCATCATTCATTGTCGTGCTCTGGACCTTCTGATGTTTGCAACAGCCCTGTGCAGTCTTGACAAGCCTGACTAGAGGATTACAGTCTGGTTCTGCCCTGGGATTGCCCCCAGGGATTGACTTTTACATCTTTTGTGGTACCAAGTCTATGCTGTTCATTATTCCTTCCATTCCATTCCAGTGTCCTCTCCCTCCCCTGCACGCTGGGCATCGCTCTGGACTCAGTCTGGCTTCGACATCCAGCTGGCACATCCCACAGGGTCCAAGCTCAGCTTCCCAAATTCAGTCTTGTTGGATTTGGAAATCTCTTAGGGTATTTTGAGACCTGGTAATGTTTAGCCAGGTCCTGCTAGGTTCTGGAGACATCCTGCCTCTCACCATTCAGCCAGGGACTGACTCAGCTCCGTGCTCTGTTTTTCCTGGCAGGTTTTTCCATCCTCCAGTCTGAAGGTTTGCCTGGAGATTTCAGCTCTACCTGTAACCCATGTCCTTGGGTAGCTGTGCCTATTCCACCTCTGTACCCTCCAGATGAGACTGTTCAAGTGGTTCTGGGTTTGTTGATGGTTCCATATCCAATTTCTGCCCCAAGGGAGCTCACCAAAGGTTTACAGTCTTCTGTTCCTGAGTAGAGCTTTCATGTTAACATGGAACTTGCAGGATTATCATGACACACTGAAATTTTTTTGGTCTTCTTTTTTAAGATTTCTCTTTTTTTTTGCCTCACTCCACCACTGATTCGCCTTCCTGGATCACTTATAAATATATTTAACAATGTGGCATCCAGCAAAATGCCTAGAGGAATCTGGCTGTTAATCTTTTGTCGGGATGAAAACTGACCTACTTTTAATTTTGGGTTGGTTTTTTGGTTGGTTTTTATTATTTTTTTTTCTTTCTTCTTTCTCCTGACCTGCTTTTGCATTTGACATTGCTTTGTACCTCTCTCCATGGCAGTTACCTTCTGTAGTCACCTGAGGAGTGCCAACATCACAGACCTCTATAACCTGAAAAAAGAATTAAATCAACTGGTTCACAGTTTCTCTTTCATTTCCACTGAGTTATGGACTTGTTTAAAGAATTTCAAGGGCTAAGTGAGCTGTGATTTCCCTTACAAGGACCAGGCTATCAGAGCCTTGCATGTGCTTTGTTGTTTGGTTCTGTTTTAGCCATTTTACCACGATGTGTAAGGTTTTATTACTCTATTCATCATTCAAACAGTCAAGACTTTTTGTAAAGCTCAGTTGTTTGTAACTGGCAATCTGCAACAGGATTTGTTCCTAAACAGGGATTAGATGTCGCTGTTTGCAAGTCTGGGGGATTCTGCAGGTCATTAGGATTTCTTGTCCCCCAGAGCAAGTTACTTCTTCCATAACTGGAGGTTTCCAGGATATAGATGTCCCTGCCTGACTTTAAGGGCTCAAAATCTGTGAAAACACACTTTTAGTGTGTTTAGTTCATCCAATATGATTTTAGATATGTTCTATCATGAGCTGGCCCATGATCAGCTTCTTTCTCTTAGTGTACTATATAAAATCTCCTGTTGTTTATCTCAAAAGCTCAAACATACATCCATAATCAATTATACCTATGGGGTGCTTCTTCACCAGACTGGACAAAATACTATTTTGTGGATTTAAAAAAATTTTCTTTGAGTGGCAGCGTTGCATCCCAGCTTCTGTCATCCCCATCTCTTAGAGCACTTTCTCACTTTGTGTCTAAGTTGAGAAGACTTTTGTCACCTGAACATTTTGTAATTTGACCTTGCAACTATAGAATCATAAAAAATCACAGAATCATAGAAAAGGTTTGGGGGTTTGGGTTGGAAAGGACCTCCAAGATCATTTAATTCCAATCCCCCTGCCCTCAGCAAGGATACCACCCACTAGACCAGGTTACTCAGAACCCTGTCCAACCTGGCCTTGAACTCTTCCAGGAGTGGGGCATCCCTGGAAGTATTCAAGGAAATAAAAAATAATATTTGTTTTTCAGAGATCAATCATAACCTCTTTGTTTTCTGCTTTCTGTTAAGAGTGTACCATAACTAGATAGTTTTTAGGGTGACGTCCAACCCAAATCATTCCATGATTTTATGGTTCAATTCTCTTGCAAATCCCAGACCGATGATCCCATGAACAAATGCATTTATAAGCCATCAGTCTGGATAATGAAATCAAAGATAAACAATGTCCTGATTTTGATGTGTACTTTTAATTGAGCAAACGAAAAGCTTTCCATTTAAGCATGCCAGGGTTATCTAAGTAATATTCTGGCACGTTGCCCTTTCACCAATGTGACTGTACGTTCCAGCAGCAAAATGGGGAAAAAATCAATTCTATTGGAAGAAAATCCCAGTAATTGAATCTCATGTTAATTGCAGATCAGAAGAAGAAAATTATTTTTACTATTTCAGAAAACTAAGTGAAAATGTGAGTAACAGAATAGTTGGCCCATGTCAAGATGAAATTTTTCTTTTGGTCTTGAAGAATGATGCAAGAGCCCCTTGAATGCAACCTTGCAAACCAATCACAGTATCTTGAACTGGGCAAATATTTCTGGTGCTGGCAAAATATTATTTTTGGTCTAGAAGGGAATCCATATGAGAAGAAGCTGAGGCAACGTGGTCTGTTCTCCCTGGAGGAGACTGAGGGGAGACCTCACTGCAGTCTGCAATCCTTGCGAGAGGAAGAGGAGGAGCAGGCACTGATCTCTTCTCTGTGGTGATCGGTCACAGGACTTGAGGGAATGGCCTGAAGCTGTGTCAGGGAGGGTTAGGTTGGGTATCAGGAAAAGGTTCTTCCCCCAGAGGGTGTTTGGGCACTGGAACAGCTCCCCAGGGCAGTGCTCACAGCACCAAGGCTGACAGAGCCCAGGCAGTGTTTGGACAAAGATCTCAGGCACAGGGTGGGATTGTTGAGGTGTCCTGTGCAGGGCCACGAGTCGGACTGTGATGATCCTTCTGGGCACCTTTCAGTTCAGGGTATATGCTGATTTTCCTACTGTGGCTTGGATATCTAACAGACTTTCAACCCAAAGGATTTGTGGGGTTCATTTCAAGAAATAAAAAAAATCAATGTGTCCACTTGCACATCCAAAGTCTGGGAGATATGCAGGAAAGACCGGTGTATCTTTTCCAAGCAGAGTGTCAAAGAGGGAAACTGTAGATGCTTGTTCTGGTCCCACCTCCCCAGGGGACTGACTTTTAATAATCTTCGAGTTTTACGAAGGCTCCTGTGAAGCTGTATAAGTCTCTTTGCTGGAACACTGAGCAAACTAGGAATTACCATTAAACAAACTCAGCCTGAGACACTAAAAAATTTCCTTGGATGGTCATGAATGGACCAATGTGGAGTCGGGCTCTTCTCCAGAGTAACAAAAGAACAAGAGGAAATGGCCTCAAGCTGTGCCAGGGGAGGTTTAGATCAGGGATTAGGAAAAAAATCCTTCACGAGGGGTTGTCAAGCACTGGAGGAGGGAAGTGGTTGAGTCACAATTCGTGGAGCTGTTTAAAACGTGTGGATGTGACACTTGGGGACATGGATTTTTGCTGGTCTTGCACAAATGGGTTAATGGTTGGACTCAAAGCTCTTAGAGGTCTTTTCCATCCTAAATGGTTCTATGGTTTTATGAAATACAAGTGTTGTGGCAAGAAGAGAACTGTCTCAAAGTGGTCCAAAAAGCATTCCTTGGGTAAAATTTCTGTCCTCCTGTGCTTTGAGCTGGATTGTGGCCTATTCTGGTTTGATTTAGGTGATTCTGGGTGGCAGGAGGATCACGGCACACAGGAATGCAAAACACTTTCCACGGGAGATGAACAGTCCAATTTCTGCATAGCAAGGGAGCAGGGAAATTTTAACCCTGGAGCATTAATGGAGAATTTGTCAGAAAAAAGATGAAAAGTCCAATAGTCAACTGAAGTGCAGCTGCACTCTCCTGAATTTGAGCTTCCTCACTAACACACTTCACATTATGGGATTATTATGGGATTATAATGTCTCTGTGTTAAAGGGGAGAGGAAATCCTCATCGTTCATTGCACTCATCTCACTCCCCTTTCTTCTGGAAATAAAGGAGAAGATGGGGAAAGGGAGTGAGGGCAAGGAAAAGGAAAAGAAGAAAATTAAGATTGGAATGAAGCCTTGAAATTGGCAGCTGTCAGCAGCCCTCAGGACAAGTGATAAAATGCTGCATTAAAGTAGCTGCAGTGTGAAATGCCATTGACAGAATAACGAGGATGGGAAATCACTTTATAAATGTGCTTACTAGGATAAACAAATGTGACTGAGGGCAACTCCACTCTGTCACTAAACACTTGAAAGGGCAAAATTTATGGCAATTTATTTTCTGTTAAAAAAAAAGAAAAGAAGAACACAATGAAAAGAACTCAGAGAGGCATCAGAGAGAGGTGAGGGTTCAGTGCACATGTAAGGGTGGGAATCAGGGCAGAAACACTCTCCTGCAATAAACCATTTTGAGAGTCCAATAAATCAAAACACGGCAGTGTGTGATGATGCTGAGGAGGTGGGGACTGGTTCCTGATGTGTCACATTTTGCAAAGGCAGGAGCCATTCCATGAGCATGGCTTGGGGTCTTTCCCAGGCAAAATATGCAAAGGGATTTTAGTTCAGTTTTCTGCTGAGCTGGGGCTGGCTGGACAGTGGCTGCTTATGAAGGTGGCCCAAATTTAAAGGATCAAAGAGCCTTTGGACAATGCTCTCAGGCACTTGGTCAACTCTTGGGGCTGTCCTGCACAGGGCCAGGAGTTGGACTTGATGGTCCTGATGGTTCCAAATCAAGATATTTTATTATTCTATGCTTTTTGGGTTTGGTTATTGAAATGAAAACTTTATGCTGTTTCTGTTCTAAAGTGCCTTGTCATATTATCAACTAAAGAAATCCTGCAGTTTTGGTTGGTAAGGACCGGACAGAGAGGAAAACCTATCAATTTATGCCAAAGAGTGATCAGACAGTGAGAACTTTTTGTCACTACCCAAAAACCAAAAAAAGGCTGTTTCTTCTAGCCTTTAGAATTGTTTGAACAACTTCAGTGACTTTTCAGTGTTGTTTGTTAAGACCTGATGAAAGTTTTTTGATATTACTTAGCATTAATAAAAATTCAAATATACATGTGGCCTCAAGTTGCACCAGGGGAGGTTCAGGTTGAATATTAGGAAAAATTTCTTCAGTGAAAGTGTGATCAGACATTGGAACAAACTCACCAGGGAAGCAATGGAGTCACCATCCCTGCAAGGGTTCAAAAAATGAGTAGACGTGGCATTTCATGATACAGTTTAGTGGACATGGTGGTATTTGGTGAAAGGTTGAACTTGATGGTCTTGAAATCTTTTTCCAGCCTTAATGATTCTGTGATTCTGTAACATTCTCTATGACATATCATAACATGAGGTATGATAGGTATAGTGCCTGAAGTCCTCTGTGCTGGAAAATTATTTATTTTGCCAATCTGAAATTCCTTGAATGGAAAAAGCAATGAATTATTCGCAGTGTTAACAGTAAACAGCAGCCTTTTCAAGATACATTCAGTCTGAAAGCAACTCCCCAATTCCTCCAATCCTCCCCCCACACCCCAGACCCATCAGCTTTCCCAGTGCTTCCTCCTTTGCTCCAGAGACGTCAGTGCATAGCTGGGAACGAGCTGAGCCATCCCCCCTTCGAGTCTAGACTCTCACCTGCCTCATTTGCAAATTAAAACAAAATTTAAATAGTCCATTGAAAGCTAATCTGAACTCAGGGAGCACGAGCTGAGCATGATTGAATATAAATGCTCAAAACTTTCTAATAAACTGGAGAGCTGAATCCAAATTCCTCCAAATTAGCATTTCCCCGGGGAGGGGGCAATGCAGGTGGGAAGGCAGGCAGGATAACTCACTCCTCTGCTAAGTGACTGGTGGGTTTATAAGTGCAGGACTATCTGCACTGTCACTGTAGATGTGCCTGATGGTTTCGAAATGCAGCCCTTGGGACAGGGCTGGCTGTGGTTTGTTGTCACACTCAGCTGATAGATGGCACACTGTTGTCAGGATTCCCTGCTGCAGATGCCATTGTTCCTTGCTGAAGGGGAGATGCTGCTGTCTGATTGTTATCTGTTGCTGTTTAATGGCAGAAAGTGTCTTTGTGGCCATTGATGAGTTGGTTAAATCTTATTGAGTTTCACCTTTTGTTTCTTGCGGACGAGGATGTTCAGCAAAGCAGAGATTTGCTGGATTTGTCTTAACTCGGAAAGGCTGAGGGAGAGGCGCATGATTTAATCAGTTTAGTGACTGGAGCTGATGGGAAGTTTGTGGCTGCAGTCTGAAATAGTCCCTCTCTCTCTCTGATTTCAAGGGTTTGTATTGATTGCATTGAATATTAGACAAGTGGAGTAAAGAGCAATCTTTAAACATCATCAAATCCTTTTCTCGGCTCTAAGACAAGATCAACAACCCGAATCATTAACTTCTCATATAGATGTCTCCTGTTGCAGTTTCAGCCCATGAATTCCTGTCACATGGATGGGGAATATGGAGAACAGGTTATTCCCTTCCTATTTGCAGCAGATCCTCTTGTCAGAAAAGCATTATCATGTCTGTTGTGTCCTCCCCACCCCTCCAACTCCACCCACCCTGCTTTTTCTACATTGAAAACTACACTAATTCCTGGTTTTCTGTCAGGGTGTGTTTCTAACACCTTTGATCATTCCCATGGCTTTTTTTCTGAACTGTCTCCAGGTGGTTCCCCTATGATTCATTGCTCAAAATTGGACACAATACTTCAGCCCACAAGTGCAACCTTTGCCCCCAGCACCTCTCAACACCTTTCCTTTTTGTTTGTTTGTTTACTTCTTGAGGACTTCTGCCTGGGAAGTTGCCTCCTATTCCTTATGTCTAACTGTAGAACTTTGTAATTTCATTATTTGACTTCACCCTTTTTCCTTACAGTACTTCCCCATTTTAACAAGATCACTTTGAATTCTAATCGTATCTTCTGACAGGCTCAAAATGTTTCTGAGCTTCACTTCACATTAATATTTTTAACTGTCTTTTCTACTCCATCACCTAAACCATTCCTGAAAAATATTGGTTAGTCCTGGATCCAGGAAAACCACAGGGTATCATATAACTCCCTCCCTCGCTTTCTGCCCACTCTGTTTTCCATTCTGCCCAGCACATGGGTGACTTTCTGGGCTTCAAGCGCACACGGCCAGCTCATGCCCAGTTTTTCACCCCCCAGGTATTCCCACCTCCTTCTCTGCAAGGCTGCTCCCATTCCATTGCCCATCATCCCATTCCATCAGTCTGGGGATTGTCCTAGTCCAGCAGCAGGGCCTTGGATTGTCTTTGTTGAACTTTGTGATGTTGAAGTCCTTTCCCTGCATCCTTCCAGTCCACTACCAAAGAGAATTATTGATGGACAAATAGTTTTAAACTACCATTTCTGAGCCAATTTTACAGCATTTTCATCTAGACTTTGTTTGTTTTACTTGTGTATTTATCATCTGTTGCTTTTCCCCTCCTTAGGAGTTGCCCTGTCCTAGAAATGTACCAGACAATTTTTGACAAATGCAAACTTCTTGCTGCTTGTTCTCCTGCTGTGTTTTGTGCAGCAGCAAGTCATACATTGAGTTATTTGTCACATCTTCTGTACAGCTGGAGTTGCACAGGGCTGGCCTTAAGTTGTCTGACCTCTAATTCCCAGATTTTTGGATTTGGCACTGTCCAGACTATGCACTCTCTTTTCTCTCTTCTGGAAATTCACCTGATTCCCCATGAATTTTTGGAGTTTACAGCTCTAAGGTTGTCTCACCATTTCTCTAAAAACTTCAGTTTAGTATTTATGAGTCACAGACAGTTTGAAAATACCTAACCCTTAATCTGAGCTGCACAATCCCAGTCTAGGCTCCCCATGGACTCTAAAGGGAGCCCAGGGGAAATTGCTGAGCGGTAAATGTAGGAGTAGCAGACATCAACAACATAATTCACCAAGTCTGCACTATAAATAATTTCTCTTTCCTCTAGAGATCAAAATGACCCAGACTTTGCTCTGTGAGAGCATTTCCCCATCTGCCAAGGGCACATAAGCAAAACGGTCCAAGTAAAATGAATGATTAATTGTTTGAATGATACCTCCTTTGATCAGAGAGTGAGCTGCGTGTTGTCCAGAACTGTAATTTTAATTACAGGATGGAATTGCAATTCACAATTTTGATCTGAGAACGAACACAGGTTTTTTGGATTTGGGGTGGCAGACACCAGCTGGTATTGTACTGTTTCTTCAAACATATGAACTCCAATGCCCACAGCACGAGCAGCAAACAGGAGGAGCTGGAAGCCATTGTGCCACTGGGAAACTGTGATTTGAAACAGGGTGGGATGACTCGAGCAGCCAAAGCGCTGGAATGGAGGGCTACAAAATCTTCAGAGGGGACAGACAAGGCAGGAGAGGCAATGGGGTAACCCTTGTGTCAGTAGGGCTGAGTGTTTATGGGTCAGGATCATGGGGAAGGCCAGCAAGGCAGAGATCCTGGTGGGAGTCTGTTATGGACCACCCAGCCAGGAGGAAGAGATGGATAAAGTGTTCTAGAATTGTCTGGGAGAAGCTTCAAGGCCTTTGTTCCCACAGATGAATTCAATTTAACCAGGAGTCTGCTGGAAATGCAACACAGCAAGGAGGAAACAGTCCAGGATGTTCCTGAAGTGTGTCGAAGACAAATTCCTGACACAACTGGTGAGGGAGCCAACTACAGAAGCAGTGCCACAGGAACTGTTGGGCAGTTTTAACCAGAAACTGGAAATTTTCAGCTGGATAGTGAGCGCAGACACTTGGAAAATAAAGTGAACTGTCACACAGCCTTTAGTGTCTGCTTCAGATGTTGGCACCTTTTATATGTTAGGGAGGTGTGTGAGAAATGAGAGCATTTTGGCCTGCTTTTTCTATTAGAAATCTGGAGGTGATCCAGAAGGAAATAAATGAGGAAGAAGTATTAAGTGTAATTTATGAAGAGGGATTACAGGAATTTACCAATTGCAGGCTCAGAAAGTGCAGCAGTGATTAGTTGAGCCATGATGACTGTGTAGAAATACTTGATGTGTAATAGCATTGAAAAAAGGGTAGAATAATTTAAAATATTAAGACTGAAGGTAGTAACAAATTACCAAGTAGTAACTAAGGACAGAGAGAAATAAATTAAACATTAAGAAAAAATCCTTGAACAATGAGATTAATCATTTTGGATATAATGGATATTTTTGAAATAGACAGTCTCTCATGTATAGAATGGCAAATAAAATCAATGTGAAGGTGTTTGGGAGAGTCAGCTTGCAGGAGGTGATAACTATCAACCTTTCTTTTCTGAACCTTTTAGATGCCGTTGTAATTAATTGGCCCTCAGATACCTTTACTCAGCATTTGTACCTTTTAGGTTACCTGCATTATTGAATGAAAATAGGAAAGAAAAGTGTCACCAGCGTCGTCTGCAGTCCCTAGAGCCAAAATCTGGAAGAGCCTACAAAGACTATAACAGTTGGCTTCAAAATAGTTAGGGAAATGTAGGGCATAGAGGTTTTTTTTTTTAACTTGTATGGAACATATATCTTCTTTTTGCCCAGTTTGTACCATTGAGGACACTGTGGACCTTGGGCAGACCTTGGATATGGAGTTACTTATGGAGCTGGTGCTCTCTGGAGCCCTTGATGCCCTGGACATCCAAACCCTTTTTTTTGGCTGGGACCCTTCAGGCTCCTGAAGAAGGAGGATAAGACCTCTCCTCTTGTGAGACTCCACCTGGAGCTGGGGGACCCCTAAATAACGAAAAACATTGACCTCTTGAAATGAGTCCAGAGGAGGCCACTAAGCTGATCAAAGGGCTGGAGCACCTCTGTTGTATTTTAAAAATAAAAAGAGCTCGGCGAGGTGCAGGGTAGCGGGAGAGAGAACTCCCCTTGCTCTCCATTTATTACAGGGTCTGGGGTAAAGGTGGTCAGGAGGGAGAGAAGAGGAGAAATCTTCCCCACTGCATGGCGGGGAGAGGCCAGAAGTTTGTTTTGCCTCTGTTTCAGTCCCTTTTCTAGGGACAGGCATAACCAATCAGGGGAGAAACAAGAGGAGGAGATAAGCATACAGAACCAATTACAACAAAAGAGAGAGGGAATGACTTTGGTGAGGTAGGTGGATCCCGAGTCCTGGGTCTGCTCTTTGCCAGAGATCCAGGACACACCCACGACACACCTCTGCTGTGGAGCCAGGCTGGGAGAGCTGGAGATGTTCAGCCTGGGGAAGAGAAGGCTCCAGGGAGAGCTTAGAGCCTCCTCCAGAACATAAAGGGTCTCCAAGAGAGCTGGAGTGGGACTTTGGACAAGGGATGGAGTGCCAGGACAAGGGGAATGGGTCTGAGTGAAGGAGGGTGGGTTTAGTTTGCATTATTGGAGGGAATTCCTTCCTGTAAGAGTGGTGAGGCACTGGAACAGGTTTTTCAGAGAAACTGTGACTGTTCCATCCATGGAGGTGCTCAAGGTCAGGCTGGACTGGGCTTTCATTAGCCTGGTCTAGTGGAAGGTGTCCTGCCCATGGCAGGAGGTTGGAACTGGACGATCTTTAAGGTCTCTTCCAGCCCAAACCCTTCTATGATTTTGTGATTCTAACCTTCAGTGACCTCTGTAGAAGAGTGCAACTTCCTCTCTGCACCAAACCTGTGAACTCCATTTGTCATAAGGACTGAATTGTCTCCAAATTCTGTACAGGGCACAGCAGTTTCAGCCATTTCTAAACAGGGAATTGGCAGCATAGCAGTGAATTGTAAAAAGATGCTGCGTATTTCCCTTGTCCCTTTGTCTTCCTTCTTTCAGTTAAAGTTAGATGTTCTTTTTTAATTTGTCGAGAATAAATAGTGCACCTAAATGAATCACTCTGTTGATCGCTGCAGATCAGACTCTGCAATCAGTATTTTATTTAAGTAAAATAATTGAGCAGCAATTGATAATACATGACAGCTTAAGATTGCTCTAATTGCTTGGCTTCCCAGAACACTCCTAAAAAGAAAATGAATTCCTCCATTGTATTTTTTTTTCTGACTACATGACCCTCATGGAAATAAATCCAGAGTAGAGAATTAATAGTGCTGCAAACAAAGTGTAGAAAGTGTTGAAGTTTTTGTCATAATCTTTGCACGGTTTCTATTTTTGAAGATAACATACCACCTGCAATAAACTGCCTTTCCTGGGGCTGGTATCAGTCAGGGTGATAGATTACAACTACTTCCCTCACTACTGCTATTAGTTTGTACATTGCAGCCTGGGGCAGGAAGCAGGAGATGCTAAAGGAAAAGTCAGCATGGAACAAACTGAGTTTGGAGTTCGCTTATGGATCTCCATCTCTTTGGTGACTTGGTACTCAGGAGACCTTCTTCTGAGCAGCTGAAAAAAAGCACAGCTGTAAATACTAAATGCATTTGATTTTCTTAGTTTAAAAAGACTAAGTGTCCCCAGCAAGCATTCCTATTGCATATAAAAAAAATATTAACTTTTTTTCCACAGGTTGCTGTAAGAACTCGTATATCTCACTTTACGCAGTTTGCTGCTGTAGAGACCAATGGCTCATTGGAGCTGTTGGAGAGCAAAATAAATGTGCAATATGAACAAATAGTTCCTGTTGGACAGGCACCTACCACATGAAACACTCCGTGAAGATTGCATCAAATCATTGTGGTTATTGCCAAGCTCTTGCAGAAAGAAAAGGGATCTGTTGCTCATAAAAGCCTTTTTTTAGACAAAGCTATGGATTATAGTGGGTGGACAATCTCCTCTGGTTGGCATGGCTTTTATGTTTACCTTTTATGTTGTATTTAATTTTTACTTTCAGGGTGTTAGGCCAGAGAATTTCACAAACCCTAAGCTACAACTTATATTCTAAATAAAAATGGATATCCTCTATTGGGAGAAACTTCATCTTCACTGAATATTTTTATTCCTGGTCTACAAAGGCTACAATGTCAGGCATTTCATTATCTCTATTCACTTCGGGTCTTTCATGCAATTACTTTTGTGCCATTTGATTAGCCTATATACATATGTGAATTAACTCAGAATGGACTCCTTAATTTAACTCCAGAGATTTGGGACAGGTGAGTAGGCAAAAAAATCCTACAAAAGCCTTTCCAGCATATCAGAAAAAAGAAGCAATATTTCTAAGCCATGAGTCTCTTTCATATCCAGCCCAAGGGTTTTTTTGGAGAAGCAAGGATATTAATCTTTCTTTAGTGGTAAAATAGATAGAAACTTGGCTGTAGGAGTGCAAAAGTTTGGATTCATAGAGTGGGTGCAGAGACTTTCTTTTACAGCCTTGAGAAAATAAATCATAGAGTCATGGAATGGTTTGGGTTGGGACCTCAATGATCTCCCAGTTCCACCCCCCCTGCCATGGATCAGGTTACTCAGGGTTATTGCTTCCAAATATGCATTGTAACATCCCAGAGTCTTGTTCCAGCTGTGGTAGCAAAGTACAGGAGTGTCAGACCTTCAGTAAAGAGAAATAAAATTGCAGCATATTCTTCTATGGTGAGCAGAGCTGATGTTCACTCAGGAGAGTAATGAAATCACTTCTATCTTCATTTATTTGGTTTGTGGATCTCTCTTCCTCTTTCACTCTTCGTGGACTTTATGAGTGTCTGGTGGAAGAGGAGAGTGGTGGGGATGAAGGAAGGGCTGTAAAATATGTAAATGCACATGATCTCCTCCATTGTGAATGATTTTTGAAACAGATCTCTGCTTGCTCTGCACCTCAACTTTGTGGACTAATTCCTGTGTTCTCCACACCCCTCTGTCCCTCTTCTCCACTCTTGTGATGCCCCACCTGGAGCCCTTCTTCCACCTCTGGAGTGTTCCAGGCCAGGTTGGAGGGGGCTTGGAGCAACCTGGTCTGGTGGAAGGTGTCCCTGCCCCTGGCAGGGAGTTGGAATGAGATGATCTTTAAGGTCCCTTCAACCCAAACCATTCTGTGACTTTGTGATTCTGGTTCCCTGATGACCCAACTCTTGCATCTCAGTTTTCTGATGTGACCCATTCCTGCTCGCATCACTCCTGCTCTCCCTGATATCAAAGTATCACAGCATTCACTTGAAGGCAAATGGAATCAGCACAGTTTTTTGTTGTTGTTGTTGTTGTTTTATCTAAGCAAGACAAACAAATTTTTCTTTTATTTTTTTGTTTACTTGCCTGTTATCAGATCATATCAGTGTTTGTGCTTATTTTACACCAGAGTGTTTAACCAGGAAAAAGAAGCCTGAGATTTAAGGTCTGTTTTCTGCTACTGTAGACAGAAATAGGCTGTGTTTATATCTCTGCAATCTGCTAAGCCTCAAATGTTCATTTAACACCTGGTGTATGTTCAGGGCAAGTTAATCTTAAAATTATTAGTGTCTCTGTATATACAGTGGCTGTTTACACAGGTGGGAATGTTTGTGGTACATGGGAATACATGTGTTTATGTGCCTGTATAAATACCCACATGTACATACATACAAGAATTCATACACCTTTACAAACTGATAAATTTAAATGAAATTTGGGGTGTTAATTAAAGATCAGGATCAAAGTTGGTAACAAGAAGCCTTTTTGTGATCCTGTGGTAACAAGAACAAGGACCCCTTTATGTGATCTTTGATGCTTTATCATATTTCCCAAATACGAAGTGAGGATATCTACTTATAAACAGAACTATTGATGACCTCCTCCATTAACACAAGTCCTATTTCCAGATCCAAAGGGTTTTCAGAAAGGGACAACTGTGTCTTCCTATGTTTGTATTATTATATTTCCTTCAGACAACTCTGACAAGAGGGAATGACTTTAAACTAGTAGAAGGAATGTTTAGATTAGATATTAGGAAGAAATTCCTACCTGTGAGCCTGGGGAGGCCCTGGCACAGGTTTCCCAGAGAAGCTGTGGCTGTCCCATCTCTGGAAGTGCTCAAGGCCAGGGTGGATGGGGCTGGAGAAACCTGGGAAAGTGGAAGGTGCCCTGCCCACGGCAGGAAGCTGGAACAAAATGATATTTAATGTCCCTTCAACCCAAACTATTCTGTGATTTTATGATTCTGATTCCATGATGATCCCACTGATTTGTGACCCTGTGGGACACCCAAGTGAAGAACTGCAGCCCACGGGAGGGACCCAGGTTGGAGGAGTTTGTGAGGCACTGCCTGCCGTGGCAGGGACCCCACAATGGATGTGGGGAAGAGTGTGAGGAGACAGAAACCTGTGCTGAACTGACCACAGCCCCCATTCCCTATTTCCCCTGTGCCACAGCGTTGAGGGAGGGAGAGAACATGGGAGTGAAGTCCAGGAACAACAGAAGGTCGGGGGGAAAGTGTTTTAAGATTTGGTTTTATTTTTCATTACCCCACACTGATTTTTATTATTAATAAACAAAACTGATTTCCCCAAATTGAGTCTGTTTTGCCCATGGTGTCTGGTCTCTCCCTGCCCTTGTCTCACCCCATGAGTGTTTTGTTATATTTTCCCTCCCCTGCCCAGCTGAGGAGGGCAGTGACAGAGCAGCTTTGGTGGCATGTGGCACCCAGCCAGGGCCATCCCAGCCTGGGCAGGATGAATAAAAGAGCAGCTGGCTGCTTGCAGGACCTCTGTGCTCCTCCCTCTTGAGGTGCAATGGCCTCAGCTCTCTCTGCTGAGCTCGAGGCATCTCACCTCCCACAGCCTCTCCATTTGGTTTGGGTGGACAGGAACTCCCTTCCTGTCATGTTTCCTGAGCTGCTGTCCCCAGTTTGGTGCTGGACTGGCATCCCAAAGCTCAGCATGACTGCTTTAATTATGCAGCACAGTTCTACACTCCCTGAGATGACAGAGACCTCTAAGACAGCAAAAGAGAGAGGAAACGCATACAGGCAAGAGAGAGAGAGAGAAACTCCACACTCTGGCTGTTGCTCAGTCCCAGAGGAGATCTAACTCAGTCTGTAATTGCTGTTCTGGATAGCTTCTGCCCTCAAAACAATTTTCTGCTGGTCTGCTGTTGCTTAGGCTGAATCAGGTTGATTTATTGAATGTCATTTTTTTTCCCCAGCCATAGACAAGAGAAAAATATTTGTTGAAAGGCTGTTGCAGCAAGATTTAGTTTCTGCCCATCTTGCATCAGAGGCTTGCTCACGTTTGATATTATTTTTTCCCTTTCCCTTCCTCCCCCTGTCGCTCAGAACAGAATAAGGACAAACACCCTGCTTTGATTTGTTTTTCCGTGTCCATACATGGTGGACCACAGGGTAGGAGATGTCCCATGGGTGTTGCAGGGACAACACACAAGGAACATCTCAGCATCGCTTTGGTAAAACATGACAGACACTACAAAAGGCTGCTGCCTTTTTTTTTCTTTTTCTTTTTCTTGTTTCTTTATTTTTTCCCCCAAAGATAACAAGCACAAGGGTTTTCTTTTGCTTTATTGTGTTTTGGAGTGCTTCCATGTGCAGAAATACACACACGGGTATTATAGGACATCTTTCAGGATCTCCTTGAGGTTTATTTCATAGCTCTCCTGGCTGCTTGCTGCAGAGTAGATGATGGGTCAGAATGTGACCTCACTTGTAAAATTCAGCAGCTCCTGAATATTGAGGCAGCAATTAATTTAAATGCTAATTTATAGTCCTTTAAAAAAATGGATGGCTGGTTTGTGAGTAAACACAAAAGCACATGTGCTAAGTAGGATAGACCACTGATACTTTTGATCCCATTTTTATACAAACCTAAGGCAAACATTCCTAGAAATAAGTGTGACTCTTCCCTTGAGGACCTGAGCTGACACTGATAGAGGAGGCTGAGATCTGGCTCCATGTGAGAGAGGAATTATTGACTACACAGATTTGTTCTGTGTCCTTCTGAGGAGTGCATGTTCCCCTCTCTGGTTTATTTAACACCATTCCCTAGGCTGGAGTACAGCACTGTCCTTAGGATATCATTAAGGTCAGGGTTATGTTGGAAGTTTTCAGTGTGAATAAATCTTCACCCCACAAAGCATGAGAGTGGAAAAGAACATTACTTATTTGCTCTCTTGGAAATACTTCAGTAATGCTCATTCCACGGGGAATGGGCTGCTGGGATTTGCTGTTCCCACATTGGTGACAATGTCTGGGGTTTATAACCCAGTTTACTCACAAATTAATTTCAAAGATGTTGAAATTATGGTCTTGCTAAAGTAAAAATATAGGAAATTGAAGTTTCTGATTTATCTACAAAATCATAATTCCAAACATTCTTGTCTCAGAGTTGGAAATCCAAAATTTTTTTACAAAATCTTAGTACTTCGCAGTGATATTATTCACTTATTGAGTCAGGTTAAATGACTCAAATAGTCCTGCCATTTTAACCTAGTGCTTTCTGTTAAGAACTTCCCAAACTAATTTTCCCTAGTGAGAGTTAATCCTCCGGAACTTTGTGGGCTCAAATTCTTTCATATCTCTGGTTTTCTCATCTATCACTTCTCTGCTTTTTTGGCCATCTTTAGCTACTGCTATTTCATTTTATTGTTGACTGGTTTAATTCTTTTTGTTCCAGAATGGATGATATTAAATCCTGTCTCCTAATCACAACAATGGATTTCTCCTTTTGGGAAAAAAAAAAAAAAAAAAGAAGAAAGAAAAGGATTTATATGGAACAGTTTAAACCTGTCTCCCTCTTGCTGCAGAATATAGTGAATGTATTGTTGCCAGAAAGGAAAGGTGTTAATTAAAACCCAGGGAGCCCCAGCCTCATTAGCTGGCAGGGAGACAGAATTTTGGGAATGGTGGTGACTGCTGCACTCTTGGGTTCTGTGGAGTCAGAGATTTACGAGGAGCTGTATTTCATTGTGAATTCTGCAAAGTGTGTGCGAACATGGGAAACCAAAGGCAATGTGATTTTCCTAACAAACTCTGATGCCTGGCAAGTTCAGAGGTACTTGGGGATGGAGCAAACCTGGCAAGAAGGAGCAGGAGTGTAGCTCCAAGGTATATTCCATTATGGAAGGTCTTTATTTCTGGGTATTTTTCTCTCTTCTATTTCTTCCTTTGTTTTGCTTACATATATCAAGGACTTTGAAACCTCACATTGCCAGGTTAAATTATTCAACAGATTTCTTGCTTCAGGTCAGATTGCTTTTGTTCTCTGTGCTTTATAACTCACCCCTGTTTGTTTTTCCTTAAGTGCAGCAGTCGCAGTTTTTCCTTCCTCACAACTCAGCCCTGGCTCTCACTGATGCATATTTGCTAAACAGTAATTTTAAGTGTTATTGCAACATTATGGGAAGGATCTATACTCTGCAGCTGCAGATGGCTGGCTCTTCCCAAGTACCTGAATACAAATGGCAAAGCTGAACCAGCTCTGCATTTCCTTTCTCATTCTTCCCTGCCTCGCATGATATCTGGGGATTGGGACACAGAGAGCCCAACTCCTCATGGCTAAATTAGCTGAGAGGGACCCTAAAGGAAGTCAATGTATCATCAGTTTTATTCTGATGGAAATAGTTGGGGTGGGTGGGGGGCATGTATAATTCAATATATTGCGATAAACTCTCTCTAACCAAATGTATGTGTAAAAATACATTTGTGAGTTTCAAGCCACCTTCACTTAAAGTGCTGGGAAAGAAGCACAACAAAATAAAGCAGACTGAAGTGTAGAAAGGATTGCGTTTATGTTGTAAGGAACAGAAACAAAAAATTATGTCAGTGACAATTTAGTCAAGAGAGACAAATCAGCATTCTGGGCTTTTTTAGTATTTGTTGTTGTTGTTGTTCGTATTTTCCTTAATCATCTTTTGCAAAGCAGTTAAATGAGAACAGAACAATGCATTAAAGTTAATTCTCAGTTCTTCACATTTTGCTAAACTTCAGCTTTCTCCTTTGAAATATTTTTACAAAAAGCTCAGAAAATTTCCCCACTCAAATCACCAGTAATTTCTCCTCATTTACCAGCAATGATTTACTACCACAGTGCTCAAGTGCAATCTCAAGTTACTTAAATGTCATTGTTTTGCAAAATATTCTGCAGTATTTACAAGTTAGGAATAATACCATCCATAATTAAAGCTTCATTATGCTTGACAAGTGAAGGAATGAAGTGCATTTTGTGGTGCATTACTTGGTCTTTGGTTGGGGGAGTGTTTTTTGCTTTATTATGATTTCTCACAGCTTTTTCAATCTTTTGCTTTTCCCACATCTTCAGTTATTCAACAATTTGGTGTATTCTAGCACTCACAGCGGGACTCCCAGACCTCATTTTAAATAGATGCAATTTTATTGCATGACGTGTTTTAAGTGTTATGCCAGTTATATTCTCATAGCAAACTTCAGTAGGAGGACATGGATTCATTTTGCACCATTTTCTAATTTTGCTAGTAGGGAAACTGAGTTCTTTAAAAAGTGAGGTTGAAGCAATTGGATCTTTTGGGATGAGCACGGAATCACAGAGTGGGTCAGGCTGGAAGGGACCACCGTGGGGCCATCTGGTCCAGCAGGGCCATCCCAGAGCACAGGGCACAGAATTGTGTGCAGATGGCTCAGGAATATCTCCAGGGAGGGAGACTCCACACCCTCTCTGGGTGATCTGTTCAGGGCTAGTCACTGCACAGGAAAGAAGTTTTTCCTCATGTTCAGGTGGAATTTCCTGGGCATCAGTTCCTGCCCATTCCTCTTGTGCCATTGCTGGGCCCCACAGAGCAGAGCCTGGTCCATCCTCTGGCCCCTCCCTGCAGACAGGGACAGACAGGGATGAGGTCCCCTCTCAGCTGTCTCTTCTTGAGGCTGAACAGCCTCAGCTCCCTCAGCCTTTCCTCATCAGAGACGCTCCAGACTTTTCATCATCCTCACAGCCTTCTGCTGGACCTGCTCCAGGAGCTCCATGTCCCTCCTGTCCTGAGGAGCCCAGAACTGCACACATCACTCCAGATGTGTCTCTCCAGGGCTGAGGAGAGGGGCAGGATCACCCCCCTTGACCTGCTGGCGATGCTCTTCCCAATGCACCTCAGCCACAAGGGCAAATTTCTGGTCAGAGACAGCTTCTTGTCCACCAGGACCATCAGATCCTTCCCACAGGGCTGCTTTCCAGCATTTCTGGACCAGACTTGCAACAAGAGCCAAGCAGATAAATGAATTACTGTGCCATTAATATCAGGAGAAGCAGATTCTTAGGAAGTGTTCTCAGTGCTTTAAAAAGCATCCAGTGCTGGGTTCCTCACTGGAGGGGTGTGTTGGGTTTGTGTGGCTGGGTTTTTGTAGGGGGCTACGGAGGTGGATTCTGTGAGAAGCTGCTGGGAGCTTCCTCATGTCCAGCAAAGCCAATTCCAGGTGGCTCCAAGACAGACGCGCCTCTGGCCAAGCCTGGGAAGATCAGAAATGGTGGTAACGCCTCCGTGATAACATTTAAGAAGAAAAAAATGTGGTGAGTGGGTGATTGGATGGGTGCCTGGAATCCAGCCATGGTCAAACAACACACAGGGTTACACGGACACATTGTTTGCCAGACACTCTGTGGAATCCCCATCCTTGGAGACAGATAAAACCAAGTGGGCATGGCCCTGAGCAACCTATTTTAATTGCCTGCTCTGAGAAGGGGTGTTTTTTTCCAGAGTTTCCTGCCCATTTCAATGTTTCTGTGATTCTCTGATTTGTACAGCTGAAAAAAAAATGCATCCTGTTTGAGTGTCTTTTTTTCTCCTCTGGTAATGTTGCCTTGCTGGTAGTGCATTTAGCAGTGTCTATATTATTATGTCTATTATTGCTGAATTAATTCTTTTTGCAAGAGACAGTGTCGTGTGAAGTCAACATATGCTCACATTTGCTCTTTTATATGGTAAGTGCTCAGAAATGAAGGAAACAAACTCATGGGTAATTTGCTGTGTTTTCTCAGAGAAAATTTCAGAGCTGAGTGAAGTTACTGTTTTATTTTTTTCTTTTTTTTGCTACGTGAAAACATATAAATGAATCTGTTCATCAAACAGCTCTTTCCTTATTGCCCTACCAATAAGGCAATTTCAAATTCAGGGAGTTTTGGATTGTATCTCTTTCAGTTTATGAATATCATCAGATGGATCCTGTGCTGAGAGATACCCTTTTTCTGTGTAGGAGAAAACAGTCTGGGATGAATGGCCTTTATCAACAATAACTTTTTTAGAAAGAGAGCGGTTTGCCGCCGTTGTTTTTATTGTTGTTTTTCCTTCGTCCTCCACAATTCTGAAAAGCAACCATAAAATCTGATCATTCTACTTGTTCCTCTCACAAAGCTTGAGTCAGCTGGCTGACTTAGATCCAGCAAACCACGGCTCTGAGGGAATTTTTTATTTACTATGAGAGCGTTACAACTTTCCCTTTTACTTCTGCACAGATGAAGATTCCTGGGTTTGTGATTTTCCTTGCCAAGCTAGTCTGTGGAACGTGCCTTTTCTACTTGGATATTCCCTGTTCCTCGTTAATGTTGGACTCTCTGTCTTTTCAGAGTGACATGTTGGATGTGAACCAGATCATCAAAGACTTGGCCTCCATGGTGCACGAGCAAGGAGATGCAATAGGTGGGTGTCACATGGAAATTATGGTTTTATTGCCCTCTTCCACCATTCCAATGGGATCTCGTCCCTCGTGAGCAGCCCTTTCTTGATGCTGTGGTTATTTTCTCTGTGTTTTGAGCACTTTGCACACCCAGAGATATTTTGATCTGACAAGATGCCCTGTGCAATAAGGGGCACAAAATTATCCTTTCATGTGAAGGATAGTTTGCTGGTATATTTAACACAAAATAGAATTTACTGGGAGATGAATCCATTCCCTTTTGACTGCAAAAAGGAAGATGGAGAACATATAACATTAACTGGAAAGGGATCCAATTCTTCCTTTCTACCTGGAACTGTAATTAAAAAACATTAGTAATGGCAATTATTTGATGATTATTGATAAAATTAGAGAAAATTAAGCAGCTTGTTTTTTCTAAATAAAATTTTCATTCCACGTTGCATTGTCTAATTAAATTTACAGAAGCCTGACATCATGATGTGCTCATATACATAGTCTGAAGTTTCTGCCCATTAGTGAATGTCCTCTTGTTCTCCAGCTACCAATGGCTGGGAGAGTGGTGGAGAAAATTGGGAAAGGAGATGGCAGTAACTCCTAGTCCTATCTTTAGGAGCTGCCCTTCACTGAGAGCCACCACTTTTGTGAACAGAGTGACAAGGCACATTAGATCAGCTCCCTCCGATTTTGTCTTGGTCACTACTCCCCTCTGATGAAGTTAAGAAAAATCAAACTTTTTTCTCTATCTGTTATTTTGTGTATGCACAATAACACTGTGCAGTGCTTCTGTAAGAACCACCCATTTCCAAATCTGAGAGCTAATAGTCCTAAAGGCTGGTTGAGGGAACTGAACTCCAGAGCAGCAAGATTTGTGGGGCTATTTCTCTCCTCAAGGCTCAGTTAGAGTTCTCACTGGTGCCCCTGGGAGCAGGATCAAGTCCTGAGGCAACCACATGCAGATCATAAAAGCAGAAACTCTTCTCTGCTGTTTATTGATCACTCTGAGTTTCTTTGCCAAGTTCATACCTTCGCAAATTTTCATTAGCAGAAGATATTTCCTTGCACACTGAAATGAGTGAGCTGCACCCCTCTGAGAAGCACCAGGTTCACGGGGGCAGGAGAAAAATCAAGACTATATTTAAAATCAGATTTTTAGTATTTTTCTTTTTCTTTCCTTCTTTTTCTTTTTCTTTTTCTTTTTTTTTTTTCCTCTTAAAGCTGGTTTGAAAGCTTATTTTTGTACATGGATAACTTTGGAGCCTGATTCATCTCTAAAAGCACATCAGATGCTAATGCCTTGAGGGACATGACAACACACATCAGCTAGCTTCAAGATCCTCACAACTCCTTTTCTTAAGGCAATGTTTATTATTTTAAGATGTTACCCATGCATAGAAGCCATCCCAGTATTAACTTCCCTGTGAGAAGCTGTTAGACTAAATAGGACATTTTGTCTTTGAGCCAGCATAAGGTTTTTGTGGGTTTTTTTTTTGTTCTTCTTCCACTTACACTGCAGCAGAGTTTTAACAGGTTTTTTTAGGACTATCTTTTAATCCTGACAGGCAATCGAGGTGTCTTCCCAACCAATTGCTGAAGGGTCCCTGTTTATCTTCTGACATTCATATTACACAAAAGTAAGTGAGATGAAGAATCAGGAGGGAAGGGATGTTGAAACCCCCACTGTGAAAATCCCATGATGACAACAGACAGCTCTCTTGGCATTTGTTTTATTTTTTTCAGTCCCTTCCTCTCACATGCATGGGATGAAAGCTCTGTTTAGGAAACGCAGGGAAAACATAAAACCAGGGAATGTGAGATGAGCCCCTCAGCAAAATGCTCCCAGAGAAAACCCCTCTCTGGTTCACCTGAGCTGGGGAGAATTGTGGGGAGAGTTTGTGTGGTCTGTGCATGGCACAGACAGAGTAACCCGTGCTTAAAAAAATTAAAAAAACAACCTAAAAGGAGTTTTTCTGTCATGTGTTTATTATTCCTTAATAAGCACCTTGATAATACTCCCTAGGGGAGAGAGCAATTTCTGTCACGCAGGGAAGAAATAAAATGCAGACTTGGGAGAGGCTATCTCTGTTATTTTATGCCTTCTGCAAATAAACTCTGTGCCCAAGTTCCTGCTCACGGCATCGCTTTGATACAAATATTTAATTATGCACTGCCATATCAGTGAGCCCAAGCCTTTGAAACCAAAACAAGGTCTGGGTTAGCTGTGGATCAGCAGAATCTTTCCAACACAATCCTGCAGGAGCTCTTGGCAAAAGCATCCCAGGGCAGCTTCCTCACAGAGGCTGCTGGTGAGGGGAAGGAGTGCAGGGAGAGGGACACTACAGGAGAAATCCAAAATTGGCTGCAGAACTGGTGCTGGTGACATGGTTTTGGGTTGCATGGGACCCTGTTTGCAGATTTCTGCTTGGGAGAGATGGGATCCACCACATAAGGAGGACTTTAGCAATGATGGGGGTGGGAGGGCATGACCAGCAGTCCCATGGAGCAGAGGACAGGATTGCTGAGAAAAGGACAAAGGGTTGGGTAGCAGGAAGGGTTCACAGAGTCATCAAGGCACCACCATCACAGACAAATATCCCAAATCCTCTACAGGAACTGAACATTCCAGGGTGCTAAATGGGCAAAGTACAGGGAATAAACCTGAGGAGTTAGAGATCTATGTGAAGTTGGAGGGATACACTTTTGTTGGGGTCATGGAGATGTGGTGGTTTGGCTCCCATCATGAAATGTTGCCTTGGAGGGATACAGGTTCTTCCAGGAAGGGCAGGGTAGGAAAATGAGGAGGAAGAGTTGCCCTTTATGTGAGAGAGCAGCTGGAGTGCTTGGGATGCTGCCTGGGGATGGAGGAGAAGCTGATGGAAAGTTTATGGGTCAGGATTAAAAAGAGGACAGGCAAAGTGGATGAGGCCCTTTACAGCCAGGCAGGAACAGCCTCACCTCTGATTCCCATGAGGGATTTCAACCACGCCAGTGTCAGCTGGAAGGACAACACAGCACAGTATAAATATTCCAGGAGGTTCTGGCATGGATTGAGGACAACTTCGGGGAGCTGATGTAGAAATGGCAAGATCTCCAGATGGCCAGAGAAGGTTCATCTCCACTAAACTTTACTGTCATGGTCACAGAATGATTCTGCAGCCAAAGCATCGAAAGATTAAAGGCTTGGCACTGTGAGAAGGAAATTATGTTGGAGGTGGTTACAACAGCAGCAATCACTCCTTTTCACACTCATAGATGGCCACTCAACTGAACTGTAAGTTCCCCAACAGTCTGAAACATTCCCAGAATTCCATACATCTCTATTCTACATGTGCGAGCTTGTACTTTGATTGGTTGTACTGGGAGACGTAGACAAACTTCTATTAAATCAGTTTTGTAATGGTGTTAGGGAGAAGAGAATCCTTAAATCCTCAGTTCCTCTGAAGAAGGTGTCAACAGCACAGCTGCCAATATTTATATTGGAATCTGATGAAAGCAAGTGCATATTTGTCCACTTTTGTAGGCTTCTGTTCGTCTTGTAATAGAATAAATTTGACCTGAATACGAGTTAGTGCATTTTTTTTGCCCATGGCAAAAGGAAGTGCTGTTCTGTGTTTTAGAAGAGCTGTTTTTCCATCCTACTTGTGTGTGTAACCTTAATAGTTATGCCAGAATAACATTCAAAACCTACATGCCTTATCTAAACTCCTCTAATTCAACTTTCACCACTTCTATCACAATTTGCAGCTCCATCTGCAAGCAGATTTTTCTGAAAACATTGTGCACTTTTAAAAGTGTCATGTTTCTGACTCTTTTGAGCAGTTTTGGAATGGAGCTTTGTGTATCTGTAACCTCCCCAACACCCCAAAATGGGAAAAGAACCCAAGCTCACCAAGTGGTCACCTATTTTATCATTGCAAGGGCAGAAACACAGGATGCAATTTACCAATTCTCTACCTCTTTGTCCACAGCAAATGTAGACAAATCTATCTTTACACAGCAAGTCTCATTGGCTGAAAGAATCACAGAATCACAGGAAAGTTTGGGTTGGAAGGGACCTTAAAGATCATCCAGTTCCACCCCCCTGCCATGGGCAGGGACACCTTCCACTATCCCAGGTTGCCCCAATCCCCATCCAACCTGGCCTTGGACACTTCCAGGGATGGAGCAGCCACAGCTTCTCTGGCCAACCTTTGCCAGGGCCTCACTACCCTCACAGAGAAGAATTTCTTCCTACTAAACCTAGTCTGTTTTAGTTTGAAGCCATTCCCCCTTGTCCTGTTCCTCCAGGCTCTGGTAAATCCTCTCTCTCCATCTTTCTTGCAGGCTCCTTTCAGGTACTTGAAGGCCACGATTAGGTCACCACAAACCCTTCTCTTTTCCAGTCTGAGCAGTCCCAATTGTCTCAGCCTCTCCTCTTAGGAGAGGTGCTCCATCCCTCCAATTAGTTTGGTGGCCTCCTCAGAACAGATCAATGTCCTACTGTGTCGAGCTTGAGAATTCCTCAGACTTTCTTTTTTGACCAATACTTATCCAGACTTAGATCTTGGTGCTGCTAAGCTTTCACTTCACTTCACTCTTGAAGTCTGGAACTTTTATATCTGAAAATAACTGGATGAAAAAAAATTCTTAATGTGATCTAAAGTCGATGCTCCTTCACGTAACAAACATCTCTGCCTGGTATCTGTCAGGCTGGAGCCCACAGACCTGGAAAAAAAAGAGAAAACATGGCAGCTGCTGTTTTCCTTCAGTCAGGAGGAACTTCTTGATGGGCCAATGTATTCAGTCCTTGAGCAATGCTGACATTCACTGATGTGCCACATTGTCACTTATTGCCTAGTGATGGTAACAATAGCAGTAAACTTCCTTCAGAGGAAAAGATATTTGCATGAATGCAAATGGGCTGCTTATTTTGGAAGCTTTGGAATGCAGGGAGGGCTGTTGAATTTTGGGCTTGTTTTTTTAAGTTTTTTTGTTTGTTTCCCGTGAAATCAGGTCCATTTTGTTGTCTTTCTGACCTGAAGGCTGGTTTGACACATAAACACTGTCAAGAGGGTCCATCAGCATGTCCTCCTCCAGTCTGACTGCCTGGATGGCACAGCCACGAGTCTGTTGTCAGACTGCAAACTGAGCTGGAAAATCGTTCAACCGGATCCTTAACTAAACCCTCCCGAGTTATGTGTCTCGGATGGGACATCTGCAGAAAATGAGAATAGTCCCCGAATACCTGAATGTAGCAGCTTTAATATCTCCAATCAGTTGAATGTGGCCCGCGAAGTCTCTCATTTGGTAAAGATTCCTAAGCGATCTCCGAGGAGGCTGTTATGGGAATGTGTGTATTTATGCTCTTATTGGTTCCTGATGGATTGGGAAATCTTCTCTTGACTGTGCTGCTTTCATCCACTTGATAAGACCCAGAGCTGTGTGTCAGTACAGAGCACAGCCCATGCAGGGAGGGTGCACTGGGGTGTTTCTGAATCAGGGCTGATCTATTCCACCTCCCATTCACTGCCCAGAGAAGCTGTGGTGTCCCCATCCCTGGAAGTGTTCATGGCCAGCTTGGGTGGGTCTCTGATCAGCCTGGTCTAGTGAAAGATGTCCCTGCCCATGTCAGGGGTTGGAATGAAATAGTCATTAAGGCCCCTTCTAAGCCAAGCCGTTCTGAGATTCTGTGGTGTGTTCTATAGCACTCGCCTTTCCCTGTTTATCTGGACTGCAGCCCTGGTGGCCTCCAGGGGACAGCTCCCTGCACAGGGCTGGACAGCCTGGAAGGTGCTCGGTGTGACCTGAGGCACAGCTCGGTGACCTTTGCTGTGACAGAGCTGTTGGAGCCAAGTGTGGGCTGCTGTGATCTGTGATCAACTCATTTTACTTGAGATAACAAGCAATGCAAAGATTGCGTGAGCTTTTTGTGTTTTTCTCCTCCTTCTGCTCTCTGTGTGATTTTTCCTGTCATCCCTTGCATGAGGATTTTACATTTAGGAAGTGCTGGTAAGACAGCACATGCTGGTTTACAAGGAGAAGAATAATGGGTAACTCTACACTTGCAAATTTACTAACGCCTAAAGATTTGTCTGCCGTGTTTGTTTCTGTGTTTGACCCTCATAATGTGATTGGGCTGGTATAATTACAGTTAATGAGCCAGCTAATTTTGTACAAGAAGCGAGGCTCTTCCTTCTACGAGGTTTATTGCCACCCGTAGGATTCTTGTCACATCAATTTATCCAAAGCAATTTTTGGGAAGTTAGAACTGTCGTGGTCTTAGTTCCTAATAACGCTGCAATTGAGCAGTAAATGTCAGAAGGCAGGAGCTGCCCAGGTGGGTGGTTTATTTCTGCTGGGAGGTGCAAGACTCTGCCAGACTGGGAAACATGACTGGAGCAGTTCAAGTAAATCAAATGAGCCATGTAAAGCAAAAGAGGTCAAGCAAGTTGTAAATATCAGTGATCTTACTTGGTAGGTAAAATACATGATCTTTCCAAGACAGCAAGCAGAAATAAAATATATTTATTTCTATGAATCCACACCCCTACCAGCCTTATTTATTCCTGTGACAAACTCAGATTGAAACTTCTTTCATCTACTGTAGGACTTGATAACTCAGCTGTGTGATGGAAAGTGAGTTTTGTGCTAATTATAGCCAGAAGTGGACTTCTGAAAAATTTTTCATGCAAATGACATTAAGGGATTAATCCAAACTGTGTCAATTCATGAGCTGGATTTGGGGAAAAAATAGAATTTTGATCTTCACTTCTTTTTTCTTTTTTTTTTTTTTTGTAAATTTAAAGAATCGTATTTATTTTTCTTTAACTTGGATGTCTTACAGAATTAATTTAAAAAAAAACTGTTGAGTATAAATCACAAGGAAAAAGTTGCCCAGAGATGTTATGGACTCCCCATCCCTGGAAGTGTCCAAGGCCTGGCTGGATGGGGCTTGGAGCAACCTGGGATAGTGGAAGGCGTCCCTGCCCATGGCAGGAGGTGGAACTAAATGATCTTTAAGGCCCCTTTCAATCCAAACCATTCCATGATTCT
This sequence comes from Acanthornis magna, assembly GCA_036785705.1. Classification (NCBI taxonomy): domain Eukaryota; kingdom Metazoa; phylum Chordata; class Aves; order Passeriformes; family Acanthizidae; genus Acanthornis; species Acanthornis magna. Next base: position 13,128,839 of record JAWUZG010000119.1, on the reverse strand, counting down.
CTGATTCTATGAAAACAAAGTGTGTGCTACAGGAAACTATCTGGAATTTCCTGTTCAAAGCGATTTGAGCTGTTTTGCTCTGTAAATGATTTGGGGAAAAACAATAAATCTGACACACCCATAAATTACTTCACAAGAAAAAAAATCTCTTGCTGAAATAACTTTTTTTAAATCAGAAAAAGAAGGAAATGGGGAAAAAAAAAGTGAATCAGGTCTGTTGCCATAATATAATATCCTCATATTTTGTGCAAACTTTATGAGTTTAAAAACTAGAGCCTTGGATTGGTTATCCCAGGCCACATGAGAGTATTGTGTGGGAAGTGTGGACACCCTGGATGGGTAACTGAGAGTGCACAGTGCTCACTGAGTCCAGAACATGCACCCTCAGGACACTCTTCGCATGCTGACTCTTCTCCCGTGGCAAACATCAGGAACCTGAGTCCACTTGTCTCCGTAAGAAAGAACACTAAATTGCTTTGCAAATGCTAAAGTGATAATATTTCTGCACTCTGCCATTAGCAGAGGGCAGATGACTGGAGGTGCCTTATTCTCTGGCAGGATGCATTGTTTTCCAATGGATACACCCAGGACACTCTTTGAATTTCAAATCCCTGGGAGATGTATGCTGGCAGGCATGGCAAACCTCTGGCAGGGCAGTACCATTTCTCAGCACATCCATATGTAGCAGATACTTGACATTTCCAAGATGCATTTCAAGGACAGCATAAATCATTCAGCAGAAAAAGTGCTGTAAATTTATGCTGGTGTTCGGCCACTGCCCTGTAGCCACTTTTATTCATTCAGACCTATTCAGACCAATTTATTCATTGGGCTGTTGGCTGAAGAAAACCATCGGGAAGAGCTGGTTATGACATTTTAGGGTACTTTAAATACTCTTTCCAGGCCTGTCTGGAAAATGGTGCTGACTGGTTGTTCAGTGCCTCAGTCCTCACCTCTGAGGGTTGTTAAGGGCTGTTGTGTGGAAGAATTAGAGCCCTGCTAAAATCAGATAGGAAGGTAAGTTCTAGCTGCCTTTTTTTGGAAGCAATAACCACAGCTCCTGATGACTCACAGAGCTGAAAATTGTATTTTCTTGCACCAATCTAAGCCAGTGTGACCCATTTAGCCTGAGTTTAACATATGAGCACGATTATTTTATAAATCCTCTCGTGTGCAGAATTTATAACTCGATGTTTACATTGAAGTTTGCAAATGACTAACCCTGAGCCATTTTAAACTTTGCTCTGGAAGAATTGTCATAGTTTTCCTTCCCTTTAACATCCGCAGTTCTGTCTGCACTAAGCCTGAGGGTCTTTTGTTCATGCAATGACACTCACTTAAAACTTTCCAAGTACATGGCAATTCGAATGGGCAAAATTCATTTTCACGCTGAAAGCAATTTTCCTCCAAACTTGGCTTTTAATTAGGAAAGAAACCTTTATGCATTACCAAAATACTCTCTTTTTTCCCTTCTTCTTTTTATTGTGCCTCTCAGTGTGTTATATTGATTATTTTTAGCCAGAAGTTGTAGCGATAAAAGAGGGTTAAGCTTATTAAAGTGCTAAAAATAAAAGCATACTATGAAAACCTGAAGGGGCTCATTTTGGTTACTGCCAAGTGGGACCATTTAAAAATTCTCATTCACGAGCTCACTTTCCTATCTTTCGAGTGGTTTAGCTGAAATTCTACCTTGTGAAACAAATCCATTGTTGCTGCAGTAAAGATTCAAGTCATGAGTGATTCCTTGAAAGATTAGGGCAAAACCTCCACTCCAGCCACTGTCACTCCAGTAATTTTCCATATAAGATTCCTGTTGGTCATTAGAAGGGCTTGACTTCAGGACACAGATAAATAGCTGGAGTTGAAAAATACCTCTTGGGGTCATCATTATTTTCATCTCTGTGTGATAAATGTGTCATAAAATCATATCAAATTGAATCTAAAACCTGGTTAGCTCTGTCACCTTCACTACTTCTATTGCAAGACTGTGTTTTAGATGAAAAATTATAAATATTTTCCGAATTCCCTGATGTATTTGGTTGCACCCACCATCTCCTTTGGTGCAGCTCTGGCCCTCAGTTTACCAAAAAGTCAATTGCATCCCCTTAGGATTTTTGTTTTGAAATTGTAAAATAAATTTGTCACCAGAGTCTGAGGGCAGAAAATTGTAGTGGGATTAGATTTCTATAAGAAATTCCAGACCCAGAGATGGATTACCTCATCTGTTTGGGAACGAAGTCGCTGTCCCTTCATCCCAAAGCCAAAGGCAAAGGAAAAGGCAGATCCCTCCAGCAGCTTTCTTCAGCCTCCTCAGGATCCTCCTACTCTTGTCTCTCCATCCCCAAGTGAGGTACTTTGGCAAGGAGCCTGAAAGTGGCCAAGGTGAAGCTGTGAACCACCACTGGTTCAGCAAATATTCACTGAAATATCTGTCAGTGACATATTCATCATTGGCTTATTGACATCATTGGCTTATTGATATCATTGACTTATAAACATTATTGACTTCTTGCATATTTCTTTGTGATTTGAGCCAAATTCTCTTTTCTCTCCTTGCTTCCCCATGTTAATCAGCAGAAATATCTGGTTAAATCGCTTTACATATTTATATCTCATTATTACAGAGTTTTAGAGCTGGTTTGGTGGTTTTTTGTTTCAGCTTTTCCCCCGTGCCTCAGGATTACCAAGTTGCTTCAAAAATAGAATTTAAATGGGAGGTTTACTTTTTCCAAGGCTGGTATTCCCCCACTGGGAGAAAAACTGAGCAGAAATGGTGACACCAGAGCCCAACCTCCCTCTGTAACATCCAACAGCTCATACAGGGCATGGAGCACACATCTTTCTCACTTGGGAAAGCCTGTGCTGGGAAAAACGTAGATGATGTTTGGAAAAACAGTGCCTAAGGTGTGGTTCTCCCATTCCATGAGGCCCTAAGGGGGTGTGCACAGTGTTTAATTTTATCTAACGGAGGCAAATCTCCTTAGGCCTCCCTGCAGGCAGCGGAAAGCGTTGGGTTCCTCTGGAGGGCCTTTTAAAGGAACTAAATTAAGCTGCTTCTATAATTTCCTACTTCCCCAGGAGAAGCACAGACAGATTACTCTTGTTTTAGAAGGATATATTTAATAAATTTCTCCTCTGTAGCTCCTCTCTGCCTAAAAGATTAATTTTCTGAGGCCAATCAGCCTTTAAGAGATGTTGAGCAGTGAAGGGTGTCTGCACTAAGATCCCAAGAAACATTACACATGAGCAAGTTCTGTTCCTTGATTAGGCATGTGGGGTTTTGCTCTTTTTCTCTTTTGTTTTTGTGGTGTGGTTTTTTTTTTTTTTTACTTTTCTTTGCTTTTTTTATTTATATCATTTTGATTTAGTATTATAAGTGCATAATTACATTAACAGACTTTAATATTGTTTCACATAAAAATGGCAATACCTGAATGAAACCATTTTCCACAAATTATCTGCAAACCCTCATTTCTTTGTCCACCACAAAGATGACCAGGTTAATTCCTTTTCTTTCCCTTAGAACCAAAGAATAAATTACTTGAATCTTTTGTGGCATGTTTTAATCCAACTCCTTATACTATGAATTGAAGAATTTCCGTTGGTTTTATTAAGGATTAGAGAAATCCCTGGAAATTTATTCTCCAATTTCTACCTGAGGTTGAGTTCTCCTGATCATGTTCATGAACTCCATGGTGTATTTTGTGCTCAAAACCCACCCAGAAACAAACCAAGGGCTCATCCTCTTCCACTGTGGCCAGAAATTATTGGCTGCACATCTACTGCGGGACAAGATGGTCAAGATTTCCAAGATTTCTGCTGGGAACACAAACCCTTTCTTGCAGGTTTCATACCACACGTGTCTTTCTTTTTGACCACAGTCAGGAGTCAAAGTTAATATTTGTTTTTGATGGAAGTGGGCACCTGACAGTTGTGATGTGTAACTGATAATCTTTCTTTTGCAGTCTCATTTTGATTCCTTGTGGTTCCTCCAGGCTTCCCCCAGTGCCAGATTAGCAATCTAGGCTGAGATTCTTCTCCTTTAATTTCAGATTCTGGCAATTTGTCTCAATCTGAGCCATTTTTCAGATCTCCACCACAGCTTGGAGATGTGGTCCAGGAGTTTAGGTTGTGGTTTGTTTAATCTGATCAACTCCTGGAGAGTGGGATGCATTTCACACCCTGGAGTTGCTCTCTGTGATATTGCCTGAGATGATTTGATCAAGAACAGACACCTGGGGATGGTCAATAACCCACATGGACCCAGCTGATTCTTATCCCTGAGCTCTAATAATGAGATAATTTCAGGTGCCATGTCCCTTCTATAATTTAACCCTAATCCAGTAAATCTATCCATTTTGAGCTGCTTTCCTTTGAATTCCCTGACACTCTTCCCATTGATTTCAGTGGGAATGGGATGAGAGGTAACCTCCATCCTGTCAGGGCACTCATGAGAGCTGTCAGTCATTCTGCCTCTGACTGATGGCTTGGATGTTCAAAATGGGTATTGTTCCTACTTCCTTAGAGGTCACAAACAAGAGGCTGCTCATCTCTTTATGCCCATGAGTAAACTGCTGAATTGCTGTTGGTATAAAGCCTTTGGTTTTGGTTTGCACCCTGTAATTATCTTCTGTTATCTTAATTTGCAGATAGCATTGAAGCCAACATCGAGGCCTCTTCTTCTAATGTAGAATCAGCCAATGAGCAGTTGGCAAAAGCAAGTCAGCACCAAGTAAGTGGGACAAGAAAAACCCTACAAATACTTCCAGTAATGGTATTTGCAATAAACAAAACATCTGGCAGCTGTGAACCACTGGGCACATGTTTTTGCACTATCCACAAAAAATGATAAAGCATATTCTAAGTAAGAGCTAAAATTTTATATAAATATATATATATACACACATATATATATATGATTAAATTAGTGTAGAACAGACAATTTGCTTTAGAGCAGTCATTAAGAGATCTGCATATTAAACAGACATTTCCCAGTAGGAAAGTCAACAATTAGCTACTGCTGTTCTTGGAAAGACACCATAAAAAGCACATAATTTAATGTATATGTGCTTCTGTTTTGTGAGTTTTCCTATAATCAGGCAGCAGTAGTTTAGGAAAACAACTGAGTTGTCAAACAACACAATGTGGTTGGTGAATAATGGCTATGGTGGTGGCGTTCAGCAATTTTCAAAGGCAATTTGAGGGTTTTTTTTGGTGAATTGTGGTTTTTTTTTCTTCATTGGAGCAAAACACACACACACACACATATACACACACAAACACAAACATTAATCTTTTTGAAAACAGCTTGCCCAGAAGAACTCTTTGATGGTTGTAGTTAATGCTTTCTATGGGTGAAGGGGGGTGGGGGAATGAACAAAGAAAAAATTATCACTTGCGTTGTGATTGACAGAGCAAAAACTGCTGGTTTCCTTTCTTCTTCAAACATAAATTGGTGGTTTTCATGTGTGTGGAATTTCGACAAAGTGTAACTGAGGTCCATGAGAGCACAGAGTGTCTGTTAGTTGGTCCTTGGACACGATGAATTCTGAAGCTCTGGGGCAAACCTCCAGACCAAAAGAGTAAGACTCACAGGCATTTTACTCTGATGTAATGGAGTGATGTGATTTTAAAATTATCATAGCTCATTTTCTGGTGAAACACATTGTCCCAATTTTGGGCAGTGAGTTTTGTAGAACTGTGATATTGCAGAAAATAAGTGCGGTCTTCAGCTACCTTTTGCTTTTCAATGTATATATATTCAAGATAATGTGTGTCACCCTGCATGTAATCCTGCATTCACTTTGAAAATAACTTGTTACGTACCACATGAAGTCTAAAATGAAACAGGAATGAATTTAATACTTGACCTGACCGTAGAGCTGATTGCAAAATTGCAAATGAGTTAATGATGACTTTGGCTAAGAAGGTCAAAGAGGAGTCAGGCAGAAAATGAATGCAGCACAGTCTAAAAGATCTGCTTTCTTCAGCCAGCAGGAGCTCCTGAAATAGCCTGCCCAGACAGGAGTCCCTTTTTTCATCAAATATGTTCATCATGATAAAGATAGGCAACCCCTGCTAAGAGCATAAGTATGAACTGATTGGTATATATGGGAAAAGGGAGTCTCTCTTGCACTTGAAATGAGCCCATATAGACAAATATCTCTTAGAGAACTTTGTCTGCTGAAGAAAATGTGCAATCCAGACCTCCTGTGGAGCACAGGAAGCTGTCCTGTACCCTATTGGATGTGGATCACCAGAAAAACACATGTAAACCCAACTCTGTCACCTCTTTCACGAGGTTCCCTGGGACGTGACCAGAAAACGAGGTGGCATTTTTGTCACTTCCACTGCTGGCGTGGGTCAAATTGCATGCGATGCCTCTTGTGTTCGGTGCCACGATATCTGCTCAGCTTACATCGAAAGGGAAAACGTCCCCAGGATGTGACAGGAAGGGTCCTGATCCCAAAGCCCTCAGGGCTGCTGTAGGGAGGGACGCTGATGGCCCTTGAATACATATGGATAATGCAGGGTAAGTACAGGTCATCCTTCTGTGTGGTTTTGGCTGCTTTGGAAAGATCTGGGATGGGTTTGGAAGAGTGACCAGCCAGATGGCCCTGGGGCAGAACCTCTTTGAAGGGACCTGCCAGAGCTTTACACACTTTAAATTCTGCCTGTGCTCATCTGTGCTGCTCGGGGATCAAAGGCACAGACTGTTTCTTAAATCTCACTGAGCAATTTTCCTCATTTTTTTAAACTGCTAATTCATGAGAATATTCGCTTGTTACATACGTTACAGTGTGATTATCCTGTAAATGCAGCCTGGCTTACAAACATTTGTTATTTATTACTATTTATATGTGTATGTGTGTATGCAGTATTTTTATTGGTCTATGTAGTGTTTTTATTAGTCTATCAACAAATATATACATAGATTGAGAAATCAGAAATGTCAACACCGCCAAAACATTCAAGTTTAAGACCTTCTGTAGAACTTTCAGAAGGGATTTCTGTCAGGAATAATGATTAAGTGGGTGGTTATTTAACACAATGTTGGCATGTAATCCATGCAGTGATTTCAACAATACAACTTGGAGAACCAGTCCCAAACTGTATATTAACATAACAAAGCACCAGTAAATAGTTTTTCCTTAGCTACTACAAAATAAGGTTTTTAGGTTCCCTGAAATGATAGAAATGTTTAAACAACTCTAAATATCTTCATGCTGAGCTCCTTTGTCTGCATTTTAAATTTGGTGAGGTGCTCCTTCCTCCTGAGATGTGTGTGCTAACAGCAGTGTTTTATTACTTTGAGTGAATTCTCATGTGCCCCATCTAAACTCTAAAAGATTTAGTGGGAGCTGTCAAAGCTTTGAAATAAATTTATATATATATATTTATATATATTTTTAATATAAAAATTTATAATATATATATAAATTTTTATATATCTATAAATTTATATATATATAAATTTATATATAGAAACTATTTCTTTTTTCTTTCATTTTAAGTTATAATTGCAAAATAATTGTTTGTGCTTAGAATTATTTTTACTACAAGTAGCAGTTAAGCTGGGCCACTGCAATATCTATCGGAATACATAGGGTCAAAATGCAGATGAAAACACTAAGAGTTGAATATTGATATAAGGAGAGGGACAGAGGCCTTCCTGTCCATATGAAAACCCTCTTGGTCACAGAAACGTGACAATTTTATTTTTTATCCTACTTTTACTAGAAAATGTGAGTTTGAGAAATGACTGAGAGGCAAACAAATCTGGCAGGGAGAAGGCAGTAGAAGTTGTCTCCCGCACTGGTCTGGCTTCAATGCCTTTCTTTCCAGTGAGGGTCTCATTTCTCTGAGGCCTCGAGCAGAAATGATGATTCTTGCCATTTATACCAATGGCCCAGATTTTTCTCTTGAAATTTCCTTGACCCTGCCCCCCAGAGAAAATGATTCATCCCACCCATCTCGAAACACCAATTTTAACACGGGTCAAATTGCTCTCTGGAAGAGAGGGATTTATCAGACCAAATATGGGTATGTTTGGTGGTGATGTGTTTTTAAGTGTCTGGACTGCCTTTCCATGACCCAGAGGAGGAATTGCTTTCAGCACATCTGGGCTCATCCCACAGGAAATGTCTGACATAGGAAGGTCTGGTGGCTGTCTCTCTGGGCATGCCTGTTCTCTCCTTTGTCCATCGTGTTCAGATTATATCAATTATACCACAAATATTTCCGTGGAAAATTAATCTCATGCCTATCGCCTGTCTCTTTGTTGGAAAAAAAAGGGATTATCTAGACACCCAACAGGCCTTGGAGGTTAGTTTAGGTGGGCTGGACAGCACACTAAAGGGATGGCTGTGTGGAGATGAGCACTTCGCTCACTTTGCTCAGAGCTTCCTGCAGATGGATTGAGAGGGAGAAGAAGAAACCAACGCAGCCTCCACGGGTGCTCACCAAACCAGTTGCTCTTTTTTTATGCAAAGTTTGGCCTAAGTTCAGCTTGGCCCCACTGACTGAAGGACTCTGTGTACTGACTGCTGAAGCTGATTTGTTTTGGAAAAGCTGCTTGTGTTGCTCTGATTAATGCTGGTTGCTTTCCTTCTCTACATCCTCAGTGGAAGTCAAGCTGATTTGGATTGCAAAGGCATACAGCAGTTCAGTGACCCACTTGTGTAGTCGAAGAACAATGAGGTTTTTTCCAGTAAAGAAGCAATTCCTGGATCTGGCTTTCATGGATACACAGAGGGGAACTTTGAAGGCTGGAACTCTAAGGAAAAAAGCCTCATAAATCTGTGACATTTGCAGAGATCTTATCGCCTGAGGACCACTGATAAGGGGCTGTCTTCAACTTTCACGCATATAACTCTCGGTATTTTAACGACAAAAGAAAATTTGAGTTTCAAAAATCACCTTCTCAGGTTCTTAGAAATTTTCTGGCATGGTAGCCCCTCAAAGCACCTGTTGCTTATAAATATTGTGATAGGGAAGATCATCTCCTCCTCTTCACTATGGGTATGCCATCTTTTGCTGCCATTGAATAATTTTAAACTTAGTTTTATAACTAACAGCCAACTAGAACCGTGATATCATAGGATTGCAGCCTGACATGTGCAGCAGTCATCCAGCAGCTGCAAAGTGAACCAGTGTGGTTGGATTATCTCGATGCAAATGTCGCTGCTTACTCTGGACCCCTCACTTCAAGAAAGATAATGAGGTGCTGGAGTCCAGAGAAAGGCAACGGAGGTGGGGAAGGGTCTGGATGAGAAGTGTCTGAAGGAGGATTTCAGCATGGAAAGGGTTGTCAAACATTGGAATGGGAGGTGGTGGAATCACCATCCACAGAGATGTTCAAGAAATGACTGGATGTGGCACTTGGGTGACAAAGTGGTGGTCGGTCAAGGGTTGAATTTGATGGGCTTAGAGGCCTTTGCCAGCCTAAATAACTCTGTAATTCTGTGATTCTGTGATCTCCTAGGACAGGAAAAGGCTGTGTGCTCCTATGGCAGATTTGTGACAGAGATGTAATGTCACTCTGCTGCAAACCCTAAAATGCAACATAAACAATCAACCTCGTGTTGCTGTTTGTGTCTGCCACCACAGAGAGCGTGGCTGAGCTTGCAGCTCCTCTGGATAATTAGCACTTGGAAGTTTCATTCGGGGGATTACAAAGCTATTCTTTCTCCTGGCAGTTCCTGCCTGTGAAAGTGATGGGAGCTGAATTAAAGCTGCAGTAGGAACTCAGGACTCTGTAAGGAGTCCAAGCAAAAGCCATTACTGAAGTGACTGTTTAATTACATGAGCCTTAACCCTCCTCTTCAGCAGAAGGAGGAAACTTTGCCACCATCCAGAGACCTCATGGTTCCGTACCATGAACTCTAGTTAGGAAAAGAAGTCCTACACAAATTGCTTGAGTCTCAAACAGATTTGCAGACCCTCTCTGCACAACAGCACATTCACACCAGTTCAGTTCAGGAACCTCTGCCTGGGCTTCCCACTCAGATTGAATTTCTTCAACTTCAAAACAATTTCTGCCCCACAGCACTTGTTTTAATTCCACCCCTTCCCTCTCCCATTAAGCATTTTTATTTTTTTTTTTGTTTTGCTGCCAGTTGCAACCTCCCAGTCCTCCCCTGCTGAAGCATAGCTGCCAGCACCAGTGCTGACCCAAACTGGCCATTCCCTTATAATGATCCCAGTAATCTACTTGCCCACATTGCTCAAAACCTCCCACGTTTGGATGTTCGCCTGCATTTCATGTCAGAGGTTCCCCAACATGATCTGTATTGCTACAGAGCCTTGAAGCAACTCCTCGCTGCTGCAGGCTTGGCCCTCCCTTCAGGCTCCTTTTGTCTTGGCAGCATGGTCAGGGCAGCAAGCAGAGCTTTCTGGGGCAGTGCTTTCAATGATTAAATTGAATCCTAGGATCATTTAGGTTGGACAAGACCTCTAAGATTATCCAGTCCAACCATTCACCCACCACTGCCAGGTTCACCATGAAACCATGTCCCCAGGTGCCACATCTTGATGTTTTTTAAATGCCTCCAGGGATAGTCACTCCACCAATTCCCTAGGCAGCCTGTTCCAGTGGCTAACAACCCTTTCAGTGAAGAATTTTTTTCCTAATATCCAATCTAAACCTCTCCTGGCACAGGTTGAGGCCATTTGCCCTTAACCTGTCACTTTTTACCTGGGAGAAAAGACTGATCCCCACCTGGCTATACCTTCTTTTCAGGGAGTCAGAGAGAGCAAGGATGTCCTCCCTGAGCCTCCTTTCCTCCAGACTGAGCCCCTCCAGCTCCTTCAGCTGCTCCTCACCAGATTTGTGCCCCAGATCTCAGCAGCAGTTGGTTGGGATGAAACTTATGCCTCCTTTTTCCCTGGCTCACTGTCTCCCTATGAAGGGCAGGCTGAGTTTTCAGGTTGAGGAGTGCTTTATTTTGAAGCAGCTTCTGTCTGTGTGTGCTTTTTTACTGTATTTTAATGCAGCCATTTACAAAACAGCTGCTTTCTGTGGGAAGTGGTGTTCGAGTCAGCGCCAGTCCGTGTGATAAATGAACTGTGTGAATGCAGCAACTTAACCTCAGCAAGGTCTGAGCCACAACATTTATTTAAACCTCTCTTTGTTTTCTGTAAATAATGGATCTGTGTGATCAAATATTTATTAAGAAAGGGGTTGTTTAGAGCTTTTGGATGTCATGCAGTTGGGTGTTCCTGTGTGTAAAGGTAAAATCTTTCAGGCCATTTTTGATCACAGCAGAACATCTCTTCATTTGTACCATTCAAAAGGGAGAGATGCCACATCCAGGTAGTAGCTTAGTCTTTTTTTTCCTTTATTATGAACCACATCCTGTGAAATTTTTGGGAGAAAAAAAAAAATCAGCCATGACCTGATTTTTTTTTAAGCACAAACCATTCAAGGAGGAAGTGGAAGGGTGGAGTGGAGAAGGGAAAGGATCCAGAGGAGACCATGAACATGATTTGCGGGGTGGAGCACCTCTTCTTTGGGGAAAGGCTGAGAGAATCATGATTGTTCAGCATGGAAAAGAGAAAGCTCCAGGGTGAGCTTATTGTGGCCTTTGAGATACCCAGAGGGGGATACAACAAATCTGGAGAGGAACTTTTACAAGGGCACAGAGTGATAAGACAAGGGGGAATGGCTTCAGATGGAAAAGAGAGTAGGATAAGATTGGATATCAGGAAAAATTTTCCCTTGTGAGGGTGGGGAGGCCCTGGCACAGGTTGCCCAGAGAAGCTGTGGCTGCCTCATCCCTAAAAATGATCAAGACCAGGTTGGATGGGGCTTGGATAATGGAAGGTGTCCCTGCCCCTGGCAGGGGGTTGTAACAAAATAATCTTTTAAGTCCATTTCAACCCAAACCATTCTGTGATTCTGTGTGATATGAGGAAAGAGTTGGGAGCAGTTTTAGTGGTGAGCCATTGGTGATCAATTTGTTTTCTCAGGTAAGATGAGTAGGTAGGACACAGATTTTACTGACTGCTCACCTTGGTGGAATGCAGCACTGGGACTGTTTCAAGTCGAGAATTTTCTTATTTTAAGAATATCAGTTACATTGATTGTGATGGCCTGCATTCAATATTTCAAAGGCAAGAATTTTCCATTTGAAAGCTGAACGAGTCTGATCTGTGACAATTCAGAGACAGCAGAACGGAATCACAGACTGTCTTTTGTTTTTCTAATTCATTTGTTTAACAGAATCTCTTTCCAGGGTACAATTTCATTTTGAGGGGTCAGACATTAAAAAGCAATTTTCTCTTGCTAGCAGCAGCATAAACTAGTAAGTTACATTTCTCTTAATGGCCTCATTTAACAGAGGAGTGAATGGAAATCCTTGGTTACTGACTGGAAAACCACACTTAGAGTCATCTTTGTGCCCAGTGGCAGTGCATATAATAAATTGCCCTGCTCAAAGGTCAAAAGCTTTGAGAAATTGTATTAAACTTACCTCTTAATGGGCCAGGGATACCAAGGAGTTAGGAATATTAGCACTGGAGATGTATACCTAACAGGGATCCATGAAAATGAGGAAGAGGATTTAGATATCCTTGAGTCCCAGCTGTGTAGCCTGAAGTGTTATTGCACTGGGCTGTGAGCTTGTCACATCTCATCAAGCAGCAAAATGGTCGAGCTTGGCCAGTGCTCGCACTGGAAACCACTGTTGAAAATCTGCACATGCAGTGTTTGCCTGCTCCATTTTCCTTTCTGGCACAGGGACAGTGTCCAGGCAGTGTCACCATTCCCTAAGGATTTCATATAAAGTCACTAAAGTGTTGGTGAGTCAGAGGAGACCACAAAGATACTCATGGGACTGGAGCCCCTCTGCTCTGGAGCCAGGCTGGGAGAGCTGGGGGTGTTCACCTGGAGAAGAGAAAGCTCCAGGGAGACCTCAGAGCCCTTCCAGTGCCTAAAGGGAACCAACAGAAAACCTGGAGAGGGAATTTTAGCAAGGGCCTGGAGTGGCAGGAGAAGGGGTGATGGCTTTGAACTGACAAAGGGTCAGTTTAGATTAGATACAAGGATGAAATTCTTCACTAGGAGAATGAAGGCCCTGGCACACAGCACCCAGAGAAGTTGTGCCTGTCCCACCCCTGGAAGTGCTCAAGGCCAGGTTGGATGGGGCTTGGAGCAACCTGGGATAGAGGAAGGTGTCCCTGCCCATGGTGGGGGCTTTCAAATGAGATGATGTTGAATTTCTTCCCAACCCAAACCCTTGGGGGATTCTGAAGATGCCACATTGGTTTTCAAAGCCACAGTGAAACTGATAATTGAATTCTAACTTGAGGATTTATATTCTGATTTCTGTGTCTTGATTTTTAACTTGATTTACTTGATGAGCACTGGTTTAGCAGTTCATCTTTCCATAGGGACAGTGTAGGGAATGACAAGTCAGTACAGTGCCATCAGATTTGGTACTTAAAATTTAGGCAGCTGGAAGAAGACAGGCTAAGCCTCTTTTCCCATGCCTCTGGAAGATTGTTCATCCTGCTTTTCTTGGATATTGTACCTCAGTCTGTGATGAGCAGTGCCTGGGAGGTGAACATCTTTCTTTCATGCTGATAGACAAGTACCTTCAAAAAAGCACTTTACTAGACAGAGAGGGTTTGACTTCTTTGCCTAAAAACTAATATTTGGTATCCTTTTGTGCTGAGTAGGGAATCCTGCTGCCTTTCTGGCTTCTGCTACGGAAGGCTGTTGTTCCTCCCCAAGTCACATGTCACCTGTGCCAGCTGTGTCTCAATGTCACAGAAAACCTGGGGCGTCTCCAGTGGTCAGGAAGTAGCTGAGAAAGTAAATGCTTGTTCCCCTATTGTGCTTTAATAACTGTATTGATCCTGAAGGGAAAATGATATGTAAGGAGAGAAAAGGTACGGAGAATGAAATTGCTTTCATTTCCATTTTGACAAAGCCGGGAAGCACTTTAATCAAAGGTCTTTTCCATATTCCTGAAAGAAATCACAGGCCTGGTAGGACATTTTTGTAGCACAGCTCTCGGGTCATGGCCTGGCACTATCAGAAGTGGAGAATGGGAATTGTTACGTTCAACTTGTGCTCAAGAGGAGAAAAGAGAGTCAATTATAGTCTTTCTAAATCTGACTTCAGCAACACACAAAGCTCTTGAAAACATTTTGAAATGTGGAGTGAAAAGTAAGGAGTTCTGTGCGGGGTGGGACAATTTGGGATTTAGTTTCACTTTGAAAGACACATTGCATATCTTTCTTTGTGAGGAGAAAGGATTTCTTTAGACAAAGAAAATTCCCGGTCTTCAGAGAAATATTTTCTGCAATTCTATCACATGATGGCTCTCCTTTTTTAGAAGATTCACAGGAGAAGAAGCTTGTTCTTGTATGGCCAGCTCTGATGTTTCTTAATTTTGTTCTACATCACATACTCTGAAGAGTTCAGGACTGGCAGCTCAAGTCTTTGACAAGATTCAATCATGCCTATATTCCCTACTGGGAAATTAAGGGATTAATATTTTCTGTGGAATGATTTTAGAATATTAGGAAACATCTACAGGAACCTGGTCCTCTTCATAAAGCACAACTTCATTATTACTTGTTTTTTAGATGACTCTAGGAAAACAATTTGCATGGTAGGCCCAAAATTCATTATGGTTTTTATGTCGCAGTAAGTGCTGCGTTTGATCCATTTTTAGTGGGTTTGGTGATATTCTTCATAACTTTCCTTTTTTACCTAGTGAGCCACAATGTTTCATTCTTCCTTTTTGCAGACAACAGCGCTGTCCATTTACGAGAAACAATTCTTGCATCAGTTCTTTTTACTGTAGGAGACATTTTTCTTACATAGACCTGAGACATATAAAAAGTAAAATAAACTCTATTCGTATTTATCTTTCCTCTTTAGAGTCCGTCCCAGTGGATATTACCCTTCTCCTGAAACATTTTTTTTTTTGGTTGAGAGTTTAAAGAAAAGATAATAGTCTGTAACTTCAGGCTTTCACTGATGTCAAAGGCACATTAATGGAAGGAGAATAGAGCTTTATCCACTATACAGATCACATTTGCTGATTTAATAGGACTGGGGAGAATTCATGAGCATTCAGGTAAGTTTATTTTTTTCTAAGCAGAGAAATCTTAAATTCTACTCGCAGCCTCCAAGCTTTCCCTGACTCTTCCCAGTTGTGCCTTTAAAAGGGTTTATTATTGAATATTGAGGAGTATAAGGATGTTCATCTTGATCTAGTTTGAGGGATTGCAATCTTGGTAATACTAAGCCATGTTTCTCCCCATCCATGCAAGATTTGAATCGATCTGAAACTAGTGAAGAACAATTAAATCAAATTTTTGGTGACAATTAGCATGGCTTCCTTACATTTCAAGCCGAAGAAAATCTAAGTGCTTCTTCTCTTTGCCACAAGCAATGAACACGAACATGGAATTCATTACAGCTCAGCTGATGCATGAGGTGGGATCCATCTCAACTAACTTTGGGTGTATCCAAATTAGGAATTCATCACTGGCTGTGCTGCCCAGGTACCCTACATCCTCACTAGAGATCTAGGAGGCATTTTGATTTGGTATGGGGTCAGTGATGCCATAGGATCCCTCAGCCTCAGACATGGCCTGTGCCATATCCCTCAGATCCATGTGGATGTGTCAAATCCCACAGGACATCTCATGTCCAGATGTTTGTGTTTCGGTGGGAGTGAGCCACGCTGAGCTGGAGAGATCTCATTGCAGGGCAGTTTGTTATGCCTAGGTTGAGAACATAAGCTTTCGTTTCCTCAAAAAATAATTCTCTAATTAATTTGACTTTAATGCGGCTTTAATTAATTTAGTTCTCTATTAAATTAATTAATCCTAATGTGGCTTTTGTGTGAGTCTTCATCACATTAGACTAGGCCATTTTAATCTGCTCTCAGGTGCAGGGCACTCACTTTGAGGCATAGGGCAGTTTTTGGGGCATGGGAAAGCAGCAGGAGGGATCCAAGAGCTGCCAAGCCAGGCTGCAGAGGAGAGATTATAAAAAGAGTTGCTTCAGCTGAAAAAAGAAAAGATAGAGTTGAAGATAATGGTCTCTTGGTACATAAAAGTCTTCCACAAAGAAGAAAAGAATAATCACTGCTTTCTTTTGTTTATTACAGTTGGGAAGAACAAGAAGTAATGGACTTAAGCTGCAGCAAGAAAGAATCAGGGTTGATATTAAGAAAAGCTGTTTAATGATAAGGAGATTGAAATACTTTCTGGGGAGATTTTAGAGTCTCTAGCACTGGATATCTATAGCAGTATCTAGTGAAACATATTTCAGGATTGGTGTTTGTATAATTGCTTTTACTGTTGCCTGTCAGATCACGCTGCAAGGTCCAATGTAAACAGGACATGTTCATATTGTATCACAAACCATCATTATCTAATCAGAAAAAGCTGCAGCCGTGAATCATTCTTTGATTTTCATTCTTATCCTCTCCTCCTCGCCTGCCTTCTTCCCTCCAAAGAAATGTGTTGCTGCTGGGAAATTGCTTTAGGGACCAAAGTCGCTGATTTAGTTTGACAAAGGTGATGAGACTCGGCATTTTCTGTCAGCTTTGCTTAGACTGGCTGTTGGGGACAGATCCCAGAGTCATAGAATGGCTTTGGTTGGAAGGAATCTTATAAATCATTTATTTCCAACTCCCTGCCATGGGCAGGGACAACTTCCACTGTCCCAGGTTGCTCCAAGCCCTGTCCAGCCTGGCCTTGGACACTTCCAGGGATGGAGCAGCCACAGCTTCTCTTGACAACCTGTGCCAGGGCCTCCCCACACTCACAGGGAAGAATTTCACCCTAAAATATAATCTATATCTTCCCTCCTTCACCTTAAAGCCATTAAATCCTATAAATCACTTTATCCAAGTATTTTCTATGTGGCTTCCAGGTGTCTCAGATTTGTTCTCCAAATTATTTCCATGGAAGTGTAGTCAATAAAACCATGGTGTGTGTCCTCAGTAGTCCTTTGGATGAGGCAGCTGAGCCACACAGGCATTGATTTGACATTTGTGGGAGCTGGGTTGGCATTGCACTCTCCTTTAAGGGTAACAGATAATCACCACATTTCACTTTAACTAGCTGTTGGATTTCTGAGTTCTGGTTATGTTTGATTAGCATCAGGGTTGGAAACAAGGAGGATTTACAGGAAGAGGGAAAATGAATGTGATGGTAGAATTCAGGAGGGAATGTATCCCTACTGCTGAATAAAATAAGGCCGGGGGCTGTCCTGTGAATCCAAGGCCTGGTTATGTCCTCATGATTAAATTATGAAATAGAAACATAGAATGGTTTGGGTTGAAAGTGACCTTTAAACATCATCTAATCCAACCCCCTGCAGTGAGCAGGGACATCTCCCACGCAGAAAGATGAAAGTGCATCCAAATGCTCCATTGGGAATGGTCACTGCCATGTGCTACACAGGACCTGGGTCATCCCTTGGGAGAGCAGGACAAAGCTGCACCCAACAGAATGCATGGGTGATGAGGAGCCACCATTTGTGTCTCTGCCTCATCTCTGGTCAAGTTATTGATGCCTGAACAGGGCTTACTTGAAACAGAAGGCTAGACAAAGTTAGGAGAATAAAAAGCAGATTAATTTATTAAAGGCCTTTAAGGCACATTCAGGGCAGACAGAGGCTACTTGAGAGGCTACACCCAAAATGGACCGTGAGTCACGAGTTCTTCATATTTTATAACTTCTGTCTATTAACATATCATGTCCCAATTCTCCAATCACACCTTCAGGTGATGATGTCAACCACCCCAAGCTTGCTCCCCCCCATTCACTGTTGGTTCCATATTTTGGGGCTCTGAGGCAGTGAAGTGTCCTTGGATTTTCCAATTTAGAGGAATTGTTTTGTCTAAAATGCTGGGAACAGAGGTTTTTAGCACTTTCTATGGAGCCTAGAGCTGTACACCAAAACTACAGATACATGAAAAATAGAAGCAAAAAACCATTAAGGTATCATTATGAGTATAGAATTAGCTGCTTTGTGCCAAAGTTTGTCTATAGACGCTCCTTGCTTGTCTTCCCCTTGTCCCAGGGTTTTTATAACCATGATTTAGGCCAGCTCTAAATCCCTTCTGCACCCTTGGATTACAGAACTGTGAGATGCCTCCAGGGGAGCAATCCCTCCTTGCCTTGGAGCTACACTGAAATTCAGTGCTTTGCTCTTGGTGCCTGCACCACACCGAACCCAGCCCAACTCACCCATTTGTCTCTCTCTCTCTCGGCCTTGGATCTCCTTTTTTTCCTCTTTGGAGGTCCCTGACCCTTGGCCTGACCCTAATTTCTGTCAGAGCTGCTCTGCTCTTGCTCAGGTGCTGTGGGACTCAGCCCTTGGTGTTGAGGGTGCTGCCCCTTCCTGTCACCCCTCTCCTGCTTTGCCCTCCCTGGAAGAGCAGCTTGGACTTGCAGCGCCCTGACAACTCAAAATAAAAATTCTCTTAGGGATGCATAAACTTATTTATCAGTTTGAATGATTTTTGAGAAAGCTGAGCCCAGTGTTCACCAGCTCTGATAGTTGCACTGTGAGCCACGAGAAACTCAAATTTTATTCCTGATGGTCCAATTAGAGATGAACTTTGTGTGCTCCTTGTTTGATTCTGTGCTTGTTTGTTTGTTTGTGTTTTGTTTTGGGTTTTTTTTTGGGGGGGATATATTTCATTTTTTGACCCATAGATTTTGAAACAGCTGCAGTGTGATCGGTAAGGATATTGCATAGTTGTTTTACTACTGACATGACATTTCCATGGCCAAAAGGACTTCTTAATTTGCTAAAACAGGGTTTTTTTGGTGCTAAAAGAGGTAATAGAGTCAAAATGAAGAGGGGACTGAAGCGCTGCTTGGACCCTTGGGCTCTAATAGAGCCTAATCCCAAATAACACATGGAAACCAATCTTTTCCACCATGATCACAGAGGTGATGGTCATTAATTGTCTGTAAGTCTCTATAAATGGCAACTGGAATTCACAGTTTTTTGGACTAGATCTGCTGGAGGACAAAGGAGGGATGACGTATTTTTGTATCTACCTGGGAATTCACTTTAGACAGAAAAGGAATGCTGAATATAGGTACTGCTTGCATAAAGCCGAATTGTGTTGGCAGGGAGGACATTGAATTCTGGGTATTGCATTTAGAGAGGATTTAAACATAGCAGAGGATCAGCAGCAAGCCATAAAGTAAGACCTGAAAGTCCAAGGATTTGGAAATGAGAGCAGCATGCCCAAGACCAGGCAGCAGATTGTTCTGTGCAGCAGGAAATGAGAGCACAGAGCAATACAAAGCAGCAGAAGGATGTGAGAGACAAAGTCAAGCAGATAGTGGCTTACTTTTTCTTTTTTTTTTTTTTTTCATTTAAGTTTCTTTCTAAATACTTGGAGTACTTTCCTGATGCAGCAAAAGAGTGGTCAAGTCATCGCCCACTTTTGGTGTCATTGCCATTGCCATCTGGAGAATCATTGTGGAATTAGGACAGGAATAATCTAGTATAAAGAAAGAAGAATACACCCCCAAAACCAAGCTGGGGTTTTGTGGTCCATCTTCTGAATGCAGCTCCAATCCCTAAAGACCTGGTGAGGAGTCAGCAGACTTTCCTCATAATAATTCCCAAAGACAAAACAAAATCATTTCAGATCTACTGATGGAGAGCTGGAAGAAAAGGACTCACTTTGAGAAGGTGGAAGGGAAGACTTATTGCTCACAGAACGACAGAATCACTGAGGTTGGAAAAGACCTCCAAGATCACTGAGTCCAGCCTTTGACTGATCACCACCTTGCCCACTAAACCATATCAGAAAGTGCCACTTCTGCTCATTTTTTGAACACTTCCAGGGATGGTGACTCCACCACTGCCCTGGGCAGCCTGTTCCAATGCTTCACCACTCTTTCAGTGAAGACTATTTTTCGTAAGATCCAAACTGAACCTTCTCTGGCACAACTTGAGACTGTTTTCCCTTATCCTGTCACTAATTGCCTGGGAGCAAAGGCTCACCCCACATTTCAGAGCCTACCTGTAGCAAGATGAAAGATGGGGAGGGATATGTCAGGGGTAGAGCAGCATCAGGAAACAACCTGAGTAGCCTGAAAAATCTGTGTGACTTTGACTGTAATGGCACACCAGACAAAAACTTGTATTAGAAGAGCTTCAGCACAAGTCCCCAGAGCACCCCAACTTCAGAATTACAGAATTAAATAGGTTGGAAAAGACCTCTCAGGTCCTCAAGTCCAACCTATGAGCAAACACCACCTTGCCAGCTAGACCATGGCACTGAGTGCCACATTCAGTCTTTCCTTAAACACCTGCAGTGATGGGGATTCTACCACCTCCCTGGGAACCCATTCAGTGTCTGATCACCCTTTCGGTGAAGAAATTCTCCTGATGTCCAACCTAAACCTCCCATGGTGCAGCTTCAGACCATGTCCCCTTGCCCTGTCACTGGTTGCCTGGGAGAAGAGACCAACCCTCACCTGGCTACATCCTCGTTTCAGGGGCTTGTAGAGAGTTTTAAGATGCCCCCAGCCCTCTTTTTCCCCAGGATAAAGCCTCCGGCTGCCTGCAGGTTCATTAAATCTGTCAGCACACTGAATAACATTTATGTGCAGTTCAGCTGCACCCTGAGCTGGGTCTGCCTTGACACCTCGCTAACAAAATGTGCTGGCACTTGAAAGCAGCGTCAGATGTCAACCTGGGAAAAGCTGCAGATCGATTAAACTCTGCTGTGGCAGTGCAATACATTATTTTTTTCCAGTGTAGATGTCCCTGCTGGCAGTGACTGCCGGCAAAACAGAGGCTGCAGAAATAAATGGATAAATGGATGCCTACACCCCAAAGGTGACAGGTGGAGGGAAGTTCCTACTTCTGTGTTGCCATGGAATGTCCATGCTGGATGTGACCGGCAGTCAAGAAGACATGGAGTTTTTAACTAAAACACAGGATTACTTTAAACACATTTTTCTCAGTTTCCTTTCAATCACCAAAAATATTTAATTTCAAACCTCCTGAGACTTCCCTTGTGATAATCATGGAATCATAGAATGGTTTAGGTTGGAAGGGACCTTAAGAATCATCTAGTTCCAATTCCCCTGCCATCAGCATGGTCTTATCAATCACTTTGAGATGGTATTTCTGGTATGCTCTGCTCTGCAGCTGGTTGGGGAGGGTTGGACAAACCCCATCTCCCATCCCACCAACATCTGGGAGAGCCCTGGGTCTCCTCCAGCTGGGAATGGTTCAGCAGCACTCCAGGATATTAGTTGGTATCATTCTTCTTTCGTTTTAGTTGATTTGGTTTTTTTTCCGTGTTTCAGAGAAAAAGATGAGAATTTTCTCTACTCCTGTGAGAATTATTCTTCATTCCTCTCTGTCAGACTGATCAATTGCTTGAATGGCTTTTTGAGAATGTTTTTTTCAGGCAGCATTAAATATTCCCTGCCACGATGCAAGTCTAACACACTTGGTTTGACTTCACTAATTACTAAAACAAACATCTCTTTTTATGGATTATTTTTTCACTGTGTATTAATTAACCTGTCTCCCTAGGCCACAGTTTCTCCCAGTCTTTTTCTAAGCCTTCCACCTGTAGCTGATCTTGTTTACCAACCTTTTCGTAAGTGTGGGTGGTCCCCTCCAAACTCATTTGTCTACATGCAAAGCAAGTGAATTTGTGACAGATTGAGGCTCAAAATGAAAGCAGAAGGAAGCAGAAAGTCCTGTTTAGAATGGAGGCAGCAGATGCAGAACAAACAGCACCATGGGTTGGGACACGTCCCACCACACAAACCAACAGGACTGGTTGTTGATACACAAGCACAGACAGATTTAAGCAGTGTGGTAGAAAATCTTCCCCCAATCTGAAATCATTGCACCACACAAATGTTGAATTATGGTGTCTTTCTTGCATTTACATTAATTTTGTACATCAAGGCTTAGGCATCTCTACCTTGATCAGGACAGGGGAGGAAAGCAAGACTAACATTGCTATGACTGATCATTTATTTGTGAAGATTTTTTCATTGCTCAGCTGTCAACATTTTTTAGGTTGCCTAAAATAAGCAAATAATTCAATTCATTTATGGAATTCTTGGGATTTTTTTTCTGGGCAAATGCATGAAAATCCAGTGAGATGCAGATGTGCACATCCATGCCCCGTGGTGAAGATGTCTTCATGACCTCAGCTGGTGAGCATGGGGTACCCAGAAGCACTGAGTGTGAGGTAGCCCTTGTGATTCTTGTTCTGCAGATGCTGCTCTTGACAACAAGCCAATCTTCCACTGAAACTCACTCCTGTTTGTTTGTTTTCTATTCCTTTTTTTCCTCCTCCACAGCATTCTCCATCAGAGTGCATCAGCGGTTCATTTAAAATTTTTCATTCCCAGGTCTGTGAGGTCTCCTGGACTGAACTTCTACATAGCTTTATTTCTCACTTTTCTTTCTTTCTTGTTATTTTCTTTTTTCTTTTTCCCCAGCCAAACAGAAAATTGCTTTTCAGGGTGAAAAGCTGCCTTCCCCTCATGCTTTTACTTTGAATCTACCTCAAAATGAGGAATGAACAGGATGACACAATGGCAAAATGTGTTTTTTTGAAGCACTGGGGAAGGAGGAAGTACCTTGATGCTTCATAACTTAAGCTTTTTTTTTTTCTTCCCCCTCTCATCCACAATCAACATTTCCTATTTTTTTATTAATAAAGTTTTACAGATATTTACTCCATATTCAGGGAGAGTTCAGGGGTGATAATGAAAAAAGTCAACATTTCACATTTGAAATCCCATTTTAAATTTACAGAAAAATGCAATTCAGGAGATTCCAGTTCTCCCTACACCAAAAGGAATTAAGGACGTCCTTTACCAAATGATGTCCAGAGCACCAAAGTTAATTAGGAATGGAAAAGGTATTTTCTGTGGATGTGCGGTTGTTTTGTGGTCTTCATGAACACAGGATTAAACCAGCCTGAAATATTCATCTTTTTTTTTCCATACACCAAGATTTGGCAGTGAGCTTCATATACAAAATCTGAATTTCCCTCTGACCTTCCCTCTGAGACTTTCCCTGAGCAAAACAAGCATCTGCCTCCTCTTTAAGTCATGTCCCCGTTGCTCCTTCATCCCATAACACCAATCCTGGCCACAACCATCATTTCCCAGCATGAGGTCAGCTTATCAAGGCTGGGTTTTCAGCCCTAAAATTCTTCCCTCCTATTCCTCAAACAAGAAAACATAAAAATTATTCATCTGTTTGCTTTGCTGCTTCCTAAAAAAGGACACTGAGGGTGTGTGTTTTACCAGAAATGAAGAAATCCAAACTTGTAGATATATCCTACCTCTATCCCTATTCTACATGTCTAAATCCTTTAGGCCCAAATTATTAAAACTATGAAAAAAAAATTAATTTCAGCTGGATAAATGGGACAGAAGGATTGTGCTGCCAGTGCCAACCTCGATGTCATATCTAGCATGCTAAAGGGTGGTACCTCAGGGAGAAGTGCCTTTGAGTAAAGCTGCTTGAAACACGGCCTAATTGAAATACGTTTCTTTAATTACATTAATCAGGCTCTTAATAGGATTAAAACAATTGCTCCTTTCTCTTTTATCCTGTAGCTCCTTTCTTTCCTCACGGAAATTCCATATTTATAGCTGTTTCTGCTTCTTTGCATTTACAATCATATCTTAAAAACAGAGTTTATTTCCAGCTGAGCTCACCTCCTAGCAAAGAATGGCACAGAAAATCCAACTTGGAGTGGATTTCCTTCTCCTTATCTGAAGAAGTGTTTGCTGTTGTGTGTCCAGATCTAGTGACCAAAGCAAGCTACAGATGGTTTCTGTAGTTACATTTAGAGCTGAAGAAAGGGAAATTTCAGCCTCAGTTTTCCCAGTTTCACTCTGGGTTAAATCCAAGTAATAGGACTACTTTGTTAATTTGGGGTTTTTTTACTCCTTTTTGTTTTTTAAGTGTTGTGCTGGTAGTGGATTTTTCAAGGTTTAAATTACAGTTTTGCCGTAAAATAGTTACTCCAACTTACTCCATTTTAAACTGGACTAAGTGCTGAAATCAGAACTTACTCTGAGTGTATCTTCAGGGCAGTGTAAGCAGGACTTCACTTATTGTTACCAGCAACAGCCATCCCCCAGAAGTGCTTGCACTTTTAATTTTCAGGTGCATCAAACTAAATTATAAGGGAGAGTATTTCACAAAAATCTACAATGGGCTTTAATAAACCAGTGCTCCCCTGAAGGCAGCATTCTTGCAAATGTCATTCAGCTGATCAGATTTT
Source organism: Acanthornis magna (assembly GCA_036785705.1). Classification (NCBI taxonomy): domain Eukaryota; kingdom Metazoa; phylum Chordata; class Aves; order Passeriformes; family Acanthizidae; genus Acanthornis; species Acanthornis magna. The sequence continues at coordinate 13,104,552 of JAWUZG010000119.1, read as the reverse complement.
TATAAATTTGTACTTTTGTGGCATTACGTACCATCCCTGCTGTGCTTATGAGAACTGCACATGTAATTATTGATTTTTTTTCCCCTTTAAAATCAGGGGGCTGGTTTTCTGTCAAGTCTCTTCAAATCTCCCTGCCTTTGTCCCCCTGGTTTCAGAAGCAGTGGCTGGATGTTTTTTATATGCAAACATTAATGCAAAATATGAAAATGACCTTGAAAAAATTTTAATCACTCTGTTCTTTCACAATAATTATAAGGATGGGGTAGAAGGGAAAAATTTGAGTGATTGCAAAACATCTAAAGGGAAAAAGAGGTCTTTCCAAGTAAATTATGAATGCTTGTGCATAATTTTTCAACCTTTTATCACACCAGCCTAAGAATTACATATATAGGGAAAGATATATTTCCTTAAACATTCCTAAAACTTGCATAAACATGGAATAATCTGAAGGAAGTCACTGTCACTCTATTTATTTTGTTTCTCATTCATCCTGCGCTTGGATATCAACACTCCCTCCTTATCCAGAACAGGTGATATTTTCTAAGGCCATGAACAGCGGTAAGGAAAGAAATTTAGATTTTTATTCCAGGCATTGTGGTTGGCCAAATAAATACCACAGCAGCCTGGCTGCATCCAAAGCAGGGTGGGCAGCAGGGGAGAGAGGGGATTCTGCCTCTCTGCTCTGCTCAGGTGAGACCCCACCTGCAGAGCTGCTCTGGGGCCCAGCACAGGAAGGACACGGAGCTGCTAGAGAGTCCAGAGGAGGCACCAAGGTGATCAGAGGGATGGAGCAGCTCTGCTGGGAGGAAAGAGAGAGAATTGGAATTGTTCAGCATAGAAAAGAGAAGTTTTGGGGTGATCTAATTGCAGCCTTTCAGTACTGGAATGGAGCCCACAAGAAACAGGGAGAGGGACAATTTGCAAGGGCCTGGAGTGATGGGATAAGCCAAGGGGGAATGGAGTCAAACTGAAAGAGAGTAGGTTTAAATTAGATATTAGGAAAAAAATAATTTACTCTGAGGGTGGGGAGGCCCTGGCACAGAGTGCCCAGAGAAGCTGTGGCTGCCCCATCCCTGGAAGTGTCCAAGGCCAGGTTGGACAGGGCTTTGGAGCAACCTGGGATAGTGGAAGTTGTCCCTGCCCATGCAGGGGGTTGGAACTCATTGATCTTTAAGGTCCCTTTCCACCCAAACCATTCCATGATTCTATGATTCTTCTTCTTCTATGAGTCCTTCTTCTAAAGCTTGTTCTGGCACTTTCAATCACAGAAATTTTCATTTAAACATCTTTCAAAACACTCTTAATATTCATGTTGCAAAGCTCTAAAAAAAATCACATCATCCTACAGTAGACAGCTAAAATTACAAAAGAGAACAACAAACAAACAAACCAATATCCAAAAGCATCTGTAACTTTTTCCTGGCTCTAAGGAGTGTGAGGATTGCTAGGCTAGCTGAATGCATCTCACTCTGAACCTGTGCTAAACCTATTCTCAAGTTCTGCTTCATAACCACTTCAGAAAGATCAGTACCTTTAGAGGATCCTCCCCTACTTGAAAGATCTAATTCAGGATTCAATGACTTGACCTGAGTGTTTAATCACCTGGGGATTAGATTTTTAATACCAAGTGAGCTGAAGGTTCACACTGAACCTTTTGCTTCGTAGCTGAAATTTCACTTTGTAACACAAGGTACCTCAACAGACAGTCCATGCTATGACCAAACCAATCAGGTTTAATTTTGGAGATTTTTAGCCTTACTGGCTGAAACAGGAGATGGTGGGGAACGAAGGAATGTTGTAAACATACATCTTTCCTCATCGCCAAATAGGACTAAGTGCAGTTTTAAAAAACTTTCAGAACAGTGTCAGAAGTATGGTCAGGACTGAGAATTACTGAGTTCATTTCTCATGGATTTACTGATAAAATGACTGACAAACTTTAGGAAAAAGTAGATTTTAGTAGTGACCACCAGAGTAAGTTTTGTTTCCCAGTCTTTCATGGGTCTTACATAAGATGAATAACCCTGGCTTCTCTCCTAAGATTTCCATAGAAATCGATTGGCCCTTTAATTTTTCAAGAGCTTTGAGCTGATGAATATTGAGTTTTGCTGATGACCACTGAGTTTTTATAATTAGTCTCAGTTGCCAAACTTCAACCAAGCAATTAGGACATTGACAAAAGACTATGTCCTCTGACCACTTAAAATTCTTGCCACACGGACCATGGTCTTAAAGAGCGGCACAAAAAAAGTCAATTTTTTAACCATGCCCTGAGTGGAAAAAAGTTAAAGTATCATTTTGTTCATAGGTATTTTCACTTGCCACTATCCTATTTGCATTATTTGCCTCCAAGTTTTTAGTGCTGTCATTTAGTTAATTTGGGTTTTTTTGGTTGTTTGACTACAAGCAGGTGTATCTGCAGTAGGGCGTTCAGTGATCTCCACACAGCCCCAAGAATAATGACCCTGAGTGGCATTATTGTATTGAAAAACTATTTTAACACAAATCAGGCCTACATTCCCAAGGATAAATATACCAGCCAGCTCCCCAAAAAGGTTGTGAGGAGAATTAAATTCAAAGAAGAGTAAGCTTGTGAGCAGTTCAGGGGTTATAGGAAGAGGATTCATATAAAGAATGTTCGATAGACTGCCATGTCCTTCTCCTCTTGGGAAGTGTTTGTGCGTCACTTTCAGGAAATAAATGGCATTTTGTATAGAAATGCTTTAGCAAAATCTGTTTCTTTTTGATGTATGTGAAATCGTAATATTGTAGGGGTCTTTTCTGTGATTCAGCTGCTCAGTGTGATGTTCAGCTCTTTTTATGTAACTGGCTTGCAGAGGGAAATGCATGTATCTATTCCACTAAGAATGGATGTTTTAACGGGTGTCAGGTCATAAAATCACTTTATACCACTTCTTCGAGCAGTTTATGATCACTGGATATTGTATCTCTGGTCCATGATGTGGGGCATTGCCATATTGATTAAATGCCTTAGGCTGTTGCAGGGGAAAAAAATAAGGATATTTAATCAATAGACCTGTGCTTTAGTTACTGTTCCTGTCAGGCTGGAACAGAAATAGCTCAAGAAAGGGGCAGCTTCTCAGACAATCTGAGGGAGTTAAAGTTTGGAGAACGCTAAATAATGCCTTTGCAGACCTGTGAGGGAAGGTAATCAACTTAGCAATTGCAAGTGCAGAGATTGAGTTACCAGATCAATCTTGCTTAAGGGTTCAAAAGGGCCCAGAAAGGCACTTTGGGACTCAGAAAGGAGCCCCAAAGAAACAGTGGCTTAAACATGAGTGGAATAAATGCCGTTTGTTGCCAGTGATATGTCCTGATCCTGAATGTTGTTATGTGTGAGGATTAATTACTTCTCAGCTAGGGCATCTCATTTAGTGAGAGACTTCAGGGATGAGTTTCTCCATGTCTGTGATACAGTAAAAGTGAAGAATCTGTTTTTCCAAAATTCTCTAACAGTGTTGTTGCATCTCATGACTGTGCTGTTTTCTTGCCATTTTTTGCCTGTTATCACATTACTGTAACTTCAGACCTACAGCTTTAGATATAGTGCCTTGATTACTCTCAAGGGCCATTCCACCCAGCAGAAATCCAGGAGAGGTGAGCCCCCCTGAAGGTGCAGGAGAGGGTTTTAATTCTGCATTGAATGGTCAAGAATAGGCAGTTTTTTCTGCCACATTTTAACACCGATATGGAAAAATCCCAAGTTAAAAGAATAGCATATATGAAAAAACTAGAAGTGTGTATAGATTATCAGAATGAAGACTTAGAGGAAAGTTTATTACACTGTACTTGTACTGTGCTTGCAGGAGAATACTGAGCATTCAGGGATCTGAAATGTAGCAGAGAGAAAGCATAACAAGAATCAATGCCTGGAAGCTGGAGCCAGGCACTTTATACTTCATTATTTTGAACAGAAAGGGTAATAGAAAGCTGGTGGGAATTACTAAAAGAGCAGAAAGTTTTTCATCCTCTGCTGCATTGCAATCCACGCTGCTGGCCTTCCTCAGTGATGGCTTTCTCTTAGGGAATTATTTGTACCTGATGCATGGGAAACACTCTCCCAGGGAGAGTGGGAGCTTCAGACAAGCCCTGCCTCGGCCTCAAATTTTGGCAACACTTTAAATTTAAGGAATCACTTGGGCCCACAAGTTCTAATGTTGGTAAATCAGATCTATTTGCACAAATGAATTATTTATTAGGCAGACAAGAGATAACAGATGAAAGATCTTAATCAGAGTGACTTACTGCACAGTATAAACTAAAAGAGCTACTGGTAGATTACAGCTTAACATAAAACAGTGCACTATATCAAGGTACCTGTATTAAAGCCAGCAAAAGAAATGGTATTGATTAGGAGTTGAATGTAACTTGCCACCGAAATGATGATAATGTACAGATTCCTTCACTCCACCCCTGGGAGTAACCACGAAGCAGCATCCTCTCTCACAGGAAAAGCTCCACATATTTCTGGGGAAACGTATAGAGGATTTCTACTTTGTGAAAGTTTGGTGTGGCTTTTATAGTTGTAAAGCGAGAGTCTGTCGGTCAGAAATTCAGCTTACCTTGTCAAATCTCACTTTAAAAGTAAGCTCTTTATTGGCAGCTGGGAGATGCCAGACCAGTGGTAACCCCAAGACACCAAAATAACTCATTCTGAGACAGCTTGTCCTGCTTGGGTTATCAGAGTGGTTAATGAGCAGCAGATCAGCTCTTGTGGAGGGTGAGAAACCCAGCTACAAACACGTGGTGCCGAGGCAGACAGCCTGAATTCGTGGGGATGACACAATTCTCCTCATCCCCAGCCTGTGGGAACCCATGGAATAAAACCCCTGCTATTTGCTGCCTGCCTTTGTCTATTTTAGCAGAGCACAAGAAAGGGATTGGCTCTCAAGGAGGATTCTTGGAGCTGGGTCCACTGAGTCATTACTGCTTGGGGTGGAAAGGACTGCTGTATGTATTCAAGAACAAATACAGCTTGACAGCCTACAAGCTGTTAAGACAACCTGACCTTTGTGTGTCTGCTCCAAGAACAGTAAGTTCAATTAGCTGTAATGCTTCCAGGTCCTGTACCGCCATTAGGAAATGCCTTATTCAGCTAAAGCTGTGATTTTTTTAAATTTTCTTTTTTTTTTTTTTTGCCACCGTAAAAAGCATTAAAGGATCCATTGTAAGTACTGCCAGCAATAAGGGGAAGAGTCTCCTATTCAGCAAGGTCTAAAAAATTAATTAGCTTTATTCCTTAAATAGAAAATAAATACATTCTGTCATAGCCAAAAGCTTCAGGGCTGAGTTTTAGCCAGTTGGGTTCAAGCCAAGATGACGGCTCTGGCAGCTGTTGGAATCATTTTGTTGTGGAGTTTGGGCTGGTACCTGTCAGTTTAGAGATCAGCTGAAATCACCAAGTCCTTCTACAAAGACAAAAGGAGGACTGTTACACCAAAAAAAAAAAAAAAAAGAAAAAAAAAAAAGAAAAAAAAAAGCCAATACATGGGTTAGTGGAGAGTGAATCTATTTATGGTCTGTCAGTGGTTCGCATGTCCTCAGATGTCATTTAAATGCCTCAGTTTACCCTTTTTGAAGGGATGTTGTGGTCCCTTGTGATCTTCTGTGTTTAAGTGAGGTCTTTGACATCACCACTTTATCTCCAGAAGCTTCCGATATCTGAGGGACAAGAAACAAGGATAGTGTTGATTTTTGTTGGAGCAGAATGGAGGAGTACTACAGTAAAAATGAAATTGTCTTGTATGAGGTTTTCAGGGACTGTCAGATGGATTTGCTTAGATATTGGAACCCAAGGCTCCCTGGAATGAGAGTCCATGGAAAGCTTGATTTTGATGCAGAAGGATGTTTTTGAGATTCGTGGGATCTATGTACCATCTAGGACCTGGAGAAACAGCAGGGTTTGCCTGCTGTCCACATCATACAGGATACAAGAAATGCTCCTATTCTGTTTCTTGCATAACATTATGTTAGTGCCTCTGAAACTAAGCTAGATGTCCAGCATGGTAGATATATTACAAAAAAAAAAAAATCTCCTCCTCAGGAAACCCACAGTTTAAACAGATCAGACGCCCCAGGGCATAGATCACCAAAGAATGGTTCTGCAAAACTTTTATTGCTGCTTCTGACAATTCAGTGGCTTCAAGCCACCCCAAATTAAATCCACCTCTTTCAGGTGAGGCACAGGACCAGGGCAAACTCGTGGCCTTCTGGATCAGCAGTTGGAGGCCCTGTGGGATGCCCCAAAGTCTTTCAAATGCCTCTGAACTCTGAGACATCTGAACTGAGGCCCCAAATTTAAATCCTGCTTCTTTTCCTCTTGCTCCTGCCTGAGGAGCTGCCTACCCAGGTTTGTGCTCTTCCCTGGCACTTAATAAATACCTCACTAAGGGAACACAATGGATACCTTGCCCTGATGCTCTGGTGTCCCAGGTTTTAATGGTACAGGTAGTTACTTTCTCCTGTTCTACATTCCAGAGGTTTTGAATTGTGCTTCTGGTATCTGTCATTCATTTCTCAATGCTTATTTTTCTTCACTTGGCACCCAAATACCTTTTGAAGTCCTGGCTTAGGCTGGCATCATAGCTTCTCAGTAGGGGAAAGAGAAGAGACATTAATCCAGTTTTAAAAGCTGTTCCTCTGTCTCTCTGCATTGATTTGTGTGGAACTGTCCTTTTAACTCTCTTTTCTGTCTGACTTCTCATTGCCTTCTGATGAGAGCCAGTCTAAAAGTGCAGGGTTGGATTTACATCGATTATTCCCTTTGTTGTCTTTCTGTGACCCTTTCTGAACTATGAACTCAGAGTTGTGGCTTGGTTGTGAAGGGCTTTTATTCCTCTCACACTGACTATAAATATGGATTAACAGCTGAATGTGACAGGCATCTGAGCTTGCTTCTCTGAACAAGGGAAAAAACCCTTTTCACCCTGTATTAAACTGCAGTTTGTTCCTAAACAAGAAGCAGATTGCAAAAAACCAACAACAGCACTGAACTCTACATTTAGAGGCTTTGGGATGAGAGAGACAAGCGAAAAATGCTCGTGCCTTGATACCATTAGACTTTGTAAAGTTAATCTTTGCAAAGCAAAATCTTTTCAAAAGAACAATTTTAATTAGCTTTGTTTTCTTAGTAAGTACCTTGCTCATCTGTTTAATATATTTTTGGAAGATACACAAAGTGTTAATTTATCTATTAGTCTTTTCTTTGGAATGCAAATAGCAAGTACTAATAATGTGTGCCTAAATGCAATTACAACTAATAAATCAAGGACTACTTTTCCCAGGATTTCCCCCTGGATTTTTTATTTGTCTCTTCTTCCTTTTTCTTTGTCTCTCTCCTCACATACATTTATCTATTCTCTGGCTATACCAGAGAAATGTTTGGAAATTTCTGCTTTGAATAAAATACATCTTTCCATGTACCAGCAACAAATCCAGATACAGCACGTAGTACCAGTTTTCAGCAGTTGCAAGTGCAAGTTATCAGGTTATAAAAAAACCTCAATCCTTATCTACTCTTCTTAGCAATAGAATAATTCATATGTGTCATTTACTAAATCTTTGGAAGACCAGCAGGATGCAGTCAGGATTGCATTGTATGACCTTCATCAGTAAACAAATAAAAAGTGTATTTCTTTGGTATTAACTGTTTTTTGAATACAGACTGTCAGTGAAATTTTGGGGGAAAGGAAAATTGAGATAATTATATTTTTGTTTCATAATTGAGTACCCAATCCTGCCTTTATTCCCTTTGACCTTTAGAAGTGATAAATCTTCACACAAGGGTCTGAACCAGGGTCTTGGATCCATGTGACCATCGCTCTCTGGAGAGGTTTGGATCTGAAATAGTTCCCTGCTCCATAAAGCACCAGAACCATATTATTGATTCAAACTCAGTCAGAATCCAGGACAATGAAAAATAAAAGTAGGTATAAACATAGTTGATTGACAACTCTGCTGTTTGTCATTATTGTTTTTTACATCATGTGAAATGCATGATGTGATCAGCTGGTCCATCTGCACATAGCCACAGGCAGTCTGGAGAGGCATGCCAAGAAAATCCCAGTCATTTCCACCAGCTCCTCTTCATCTGGACTTCACTGCTGTGAGAATTATTTTCTGTGGCCACCAAAAGGGTTGTTGGACAGGTGCCACAACATCCAGCTGGCTCCTGCCAGTGAGGACAGACTGTGGAGTTGTGGTGTGGTTGTTGCACCTCCGGGAGCTCCTCCTTCCTGCTCAAAGCCCTGTCCAGCCTCCAGGCTGACCCCACTGCGAGTTCTGCTGCCTCTCTTGCCCTCTGGATTGCATAATATTGATGGCAGAAAAATAGGAGAGAGACAGAACGACCTGAAAAGTATCAGAGTAGGCAAGGCCATGGATGCTGGGTGCCATTATCACAGGGGCACGGTGCTTTTTAAAACTAATGATTAGAATCATGGAATTGTTGAGGTTGGAAAAGGCCCTGAAGATCATCAAGCCGAACCATTAACCCAGCACTGCCAAGGCCACCGCTGAAACACGTCCCCAAGTGCCACATCTATATGTCCTTTAAATCCCTCCAGGGATGGTGACTCCACCACTGCCCTGGGCACACTCTTCTAACTCTTGGCCATCTTTTCTGTGAGGAAATTTTTTCTAATAATCTAAACCTCCACTGGTACAACTTGAGGCTGTTTCCTCTTGCTCTGTCACTGGTTGCCCAGGGACCAATCCCCACCTGGCTACAGTCTCCTGGCAGGGAGTTGTAGAGAGAGAAAAGGTCCCTCCTGAGCCTCCTCTTCTCCAGGCTGAGCCCCTCCAGCTCCCTCAGCCTCTCCTCATCAGACCTGTCCTCCAGACCCTTCCCCAGCTCCTTTTCCTTTCCCTGGACACACTCAGCACCTCAGTGTCTTTCTTGATGTGAGAGGGCAAAATTGAATCCAGGATTCAAGGTGTGGTGTCCCCCGTGCCCAGCACAGAGGGACAATCACTGGTCCTGCTGGCCCTGGTCCTGCTGGCCACACTGTTGCTGACACACAAGGCCAGGTTGCCCCCGGCCTCCTTGACCACCTGGGCTCACACCGGCTCATGTTCGGCCACTGTCAGCAGCACCCCCAGGGCTTTTCCCGCTGGGCAGCTTTCCAGCCACTCTGCCCCAGCCTGGAGCACTGCAGGGCCTCGTTGGGACATGAGGGCAGGAGCCAGAGCTTTGCCTTGTTGATCCTTTGTCCACAGCTCCAGCCTGTCCAGATCCCTCTGCAGAGCCTTCCTACCCTGCAACAGATCAACACTCCAGCCCAAGCTGGTGTTGGCTGAGAACTGTCTGAGAGTGCCCTCGATCCCCTTGTCCAGATCATTAATAAAGATATTGGACAGAATATACTGTTCAATGCTGCCTCAATACTGAGTGCTGGGGATTATAAACCTGCACAGATGCCTTTGTGAGAGAGATACACGTGGATGTGATCTAGTGCTGTTTGCCAGCAGTGTTCTGTCTCTTGGTATCACTAAGATCAAGGGAATTATATTTTTTCACTTAGAAATTTGTTGGTTTTTTTTCTTGTTATCCTGTCTCTCTCCCAACTGCTCTTTACCTGAGCCCTTCTGAAGCTTGAGGCTACAGCAATTCCAACATGGATACTGCAAAGCTGAGAAACCACAAGTGGATATAACTGTGAACAGGATGTAGAAATTATTTCAAAGATTCCTTCTGGTCCGTGCTGAGAGAAGTGAAAATTTAAGTATACCATAAATAGTGTATGTACACTATAGAATATAGACATATAAAATGCCCACTTGTATTTTGATCAGTTGGTAACAGTTATGCTTTAAAAATATATAAGTAACATATGGTGATTATGGCAATGTCGATTTAATGAAGCTTTAATTGAAGTGATTTGCTGTACTGTGAAGAGAAGGGCTAACAAGCAAGATCAAATGAGCACGAAGGGAAACCAAACCAGAGCTCCTGAAGGTATTTTACCAGTCTAGCTAGAGACACCAGAAGAGTTTTAAAAGACAGTTTTAATTTTCAAGGAAAAGTAAGTCTAAGATTTTCAACTTTTCAAATAGATTTAAGCAAACGAAGAAGCACATCAGATTTGACATCCACGTCTCTGCCCCTTCACACTTAATGAAGTGTCACTAGAGTCTATAAGACAAAGCAATATTTAATCCAGTATCTGAAGCTTCCTCCCCTTGGACCGTGTTTTCAGCAGCAAAACTTGGCAAAGACTCAGCCTGTGGCACTACATCAACTTCCACCTCTCACCAGTCTTGTCCTTCGTGACGTTGACTCTGATGGATTTTACTGAAATGCATTAGTTTTCATCTCACTCGGTTTTTGGCAGACTGATGGAGCTACAGCAGGGTGGATGTCGTGGTGTTCTGCCTTGTGCATCAACAAAAACACAGTCATTTAATATTTTCCTATAATCTCTGTGAATGATGAGGATGAGCAAAGGAGAAAGGACGGACATCTTGATAATCAAATCCCTGGTGGAGTTTAAAACATTGGTTCTCAAAAATAAACTTTTGGCATGTACAGTGGTAGAATTCACACTAGATGAAGAGAGAAATGTGGAAAGTAAAATGATTAATATTCACAGTCACTTTTCTGATCGCAACAGCAATAAGAAAGAGAGAGAGAAAACTACTAAAAATAACTTTCTGCATAGAAAATCAGTCTAACCAGAGCCAAATATGTGATGCATTGCTTTTTCAAACACACTGAACAGGCACTTTAGTCCATCAGATATGGAATGAATCTCTTAACACTTTGACATGGCCACAGTTCAATCTGTGGAGCAGTAACCAATTAGATCACAAAAGCGTTCCCATTTTGTAGAAGGGAAAAGAGAGTGATCACAGAGTCATGGAAGGACTTGGGTTGGAATGGACCTTACAGACCATCCTTTTCCAGTTCCCCCTGCCATGGGCAGGGATACCTCCCACTATCCAAGGCTGCTCCAAACCCCAGCCAACCTGGCCTGGAACACTTCCAGAGATGGGGCAGCCACAGCTTCTCTGAGAAACCTTTGCAGTTTCTCACCACCCTCTGAGTAAAGAATTTCTTTTTAATATCTAATCTAAATCTCTCCTCTTTTAGTTCAAAACTGCTCCCCCTGATATCACAATCTGCCTGTTTAAAAAGCTGCTCTCCCTGTTTTTCATAAATCTCCTTCTAGTACTTGAGGGTGGCAGTGAGGTCTCCCCAGAGACTTCTCCAGGCTGAACAGCTCCACGCACCAAAAATCATCATCCCCCTTTTGTCTGAGTGAAAATAAACAAGTTATGAAAGATTCCATGATTCTAACATTGAGTTTGATCTCATAGTTCCAAATTAGAGAATATTAACTTTGGACTGCCAAAAAATGAAATTGCAAAACAGCAACACATTGTCCATCTCATATTTAATGCTCCCAAGGAAAACAGAGTTTTTTCCAAACCTTTTCATTCATGCGATACCACAGGCAGGATGTAATTCCTGTGTAAAACTTAACTGTGTTGTCCCAAGGTAATTCTCTAAGGAATATTGGCAAAGTAAACATAATCAGAGAGGTGAAAAGAAGTTCAGCCTTTCATCATTCCTTTGGGAAATGACCAGAGGAGTTTGATTCCCTGTTTTCCACCAAACATGAAATGAAAATGCCTCCGCAGGTCCACAGAGTCCATTGGATAGAGATCCCTTAATCCCTGTGGTCAAGGCAGAGTTTCAGTAGGGTGAGGACAGATGGAAAGACCTCTCTCCCAATTTGTTTTCCAACAAGTTTGGCTTTGGATTTGAATTTATAGAAGCCAGGATGGTTCTTTTCCTTTTAAACCTTTCTTCTCCTTTCCAATTTGTCTGCAGACATTTTGCTTCCATGCATGTGCCCTTTGTGGGTCTTTCCACCTGGGTGTCCTCTGTGCTCTGCACAAATTTACAGTCATTTGGCTGATTTCTATCAACTTTGCCAAAGCAGAAATCTTTAGCTCAACATTCCTAAAAAGTTTTGCAAAAACCTATAACCAGGCAGAGGAGAAATATCTTTAATACTTCCACCAGGGGAATGGGTATAGGGCAAGTTCATTCCCTGTTAGATGTGAAATATCCAACACAAAAGAAGGCTTGCAAAAAACAATTTTGAAAATGTTGGTGCTCCTCGAGTTGCTAAATTTTGCAGTAAACTTCAAAATGATCCACCATTACTACAGTGGAGAGCATGGAGCAAAAGGACTGACTGTTTGTGCTGTTCTGAGATAAAAATCAAAGAGGATTTGTAGTGGAGGTTGTGTTTTTATTAGGCTGACCCAGATACCTTGGAAAAAACAAACCAAACCAGAGACTTTCTTAGGAGTGCAGAACCTTGGAGTGGCCTGAAGAATGGCTCATGTGCCTCAAAGCTTTCTGACTCTTCTCTCAGCTGTTTCCTCTCTCTAATAAAAGATTTATGCTCCTCCTACAAAGCTTTTTGACTGACATCTCACCGATCTAACTTAGCTACGGCCCCCTGCATTGCACGGGGTTTGGAGGTGGTTGATCTGTAGAGTTCCTTCCAGCCCAAACCATTTTGTAACTTAATGATTTTATGAAGTGAAGAAACAGTGTCCAGACAAGGACAGATTTAAAAAAAACAAAACAAAAAAACCCAAAAAACCCCCAAAAAACCCAGTTATTTAGTTATTAGAGAATCAAGCCCTGAAAATCTGTTTGTCTGGGGCTTCTTTAATATTTAAATCTCAGATTACAATGATGTTTCATGCAGCATGGACAGATACAGACAGGCTTTAGCTACAAGAATAATCCATTTTACGGCTATAACTTTCCCCCTCGCTTGCAAAATGTCCTGTGCCCTCTGACTGAGCACACACACAAATCAAAACCCTACAAATGAGGAGGTGGCTGCCGTGGTGATGTGTAGGTACCAAGAGATTATCCATTTAATAGAGCCCAACACCTGGCTATTTAATAGAGGTCACCCGCTAAATCAGTTAGAAACGGCTTAGGCAGGCATGTGGAAGCAGGGCTGCATTAGAAATAAGTGAATCCTAGCTTTGGCCACAAATGTGTGGAAAATGAAACTAAATTAAGTTGCTTCAGCCCTTTCACTGGCACAAACTGATATAAATTGGTTTCATTAAAAAACCCTAATATATTTTAAGGCTGCAGTCCTAACCTATTACGTTTTGTGTGGTTGCCGAGAGCAAGTAGCTTAGTGGCATTTTATGTAGCAAATGAACAGGGGACAAATAGAATTTTATTGCTTTCTAAATGAAAAGGCTGGGAAGTTTTGGAATAAAATTGATTTTCACATCTGGAAAAGTTTACCTTATCATTAGCGCTGTGCTTGCTCTCTCTCTCTTGCTCGACTTATTTTTCACTCCATTGTTTTCCACTTATTTTGCAAGGCAGCCGTGTAATTTCCATTCCCATTCATTCATGTTCCCAAATTGTGTTTTTCTTTTCCAAGTGTAACATTTGAAAATGTTTGCACAGGGGCTGCTCAGCTGAACTGTTCCTTGGATGAGGTGGGATGCATGTTGGTCTCTGCCTTTTTCCATCTCAGACCCCTGGAGATAATATCTGCAAAGGTGTTTTTGGAGCATTTTCAGAAACCCTGACTGCGTTTAATGGATTTGTTATAAACTCCACGACCCACTGGTCTTCCCAACTTTTCAGTGTGTAATGAGGAAAACGCACCCATGGTAAAATACCGCATTACATAGAAATACAGGAATTTACACAGCACCTGAACTTCTATGGACAGACCACGAATATCCGGAAGGGTTTATTAGCTCAGGTTATGCATCTCCTTGTGGCTTTTGGAAGAGCTGGGTGGCTTAATACCTCCTCACAGACTGACTTTTGCCACTTACATGAGACACTCTTCATTCATTCATCAAAGATAACTGTTTTTCCCATATTTAATCCCTGTTTAGAAACCACATATGCTCTGTTTGGCAGTGGCGATTTGGCTCAAAATGTATAGAATAGTGTATTGTTGTGCCAAAGTTTATTTCTTGTGCATTGGAAGTGCCAATTTAGTAAGGAAAGGGCTAAGGCCATGGGTGCTCAGTTCCACTTATCCCATAATTTGCAACGTGTTGTGCTCTGTGCCACAGGAGGATGCAGTTTCCCATCACACAGCACAAGACACAGCCCAAAGTTGCTGGATGTGTCTCACACTTCTTGTCACAGAACCACAGAATTGTTTAGGTTGGAAAAGACCTCTAAAATCATCATCTCCAACCATCAACACCACCACCATGCTCACTGCTAAATCTTGTCCTCAAGTGCCAGAGCCACACATTTTTTAAACACTTCCAGGAGTGGTAGATTAGATATTAGGAAGAAATTCTTCCCTGGGAAGGTGTTGAGGCCCTGGAACAAGTTGACCAGAGAAGTTGTGGCTGCCCCATCCCTGAAATTTTTCAAGGCCAGGCTGGATCTTGGTTTTAGCAACCTGGTGTGATGGGAAGTGTCCCTAGTCTTGGCAGGAATGTTGAAAATAGATGGTTTTTAAGGTTCCTTCCAAACCAAACCATTCTGAGAATCTGTGATTTTACCCTTGGACATCGTCCTTCCATGTGGCACCAGAGATGTGTTACAGAGGTGTTTGCAGGAACCTGTACTGCCCCTGCCCATTTGTGATGGTTCTTACTTCATTAATTTCTTTCTTATTAAAAGGCACAAATTCATCATTGAACCACAAAAAAAAATTTAAGATTCCTTATCACAACAGTCAGCTGTGAGTTTGGGCTAGCGATCACAGAGTATCTTGGTTCTATTATGGCCTTCTAGATAGAGTAAAACCTGAAAACTTCCCTGCCTTCCTTTTTGCTTTCGTTTGCTAAGTCCCATTAGGCACACACGATTTTCCTAGTGAAGATCTGCTTCTCAGAAGTTTTGCCTCCAGTGATGTCAGCTGGCCACCTTTTTCTGGCACTGAATGCAATTTAGAGTGAATAAATTCAGTAAGATTCTATGCCAAGAATTACTGAGCTCTTCATGCCAAAATATTAATCGATAACGCCACTTAAAATTTCTCTTCACTCCAATCATTTTTATAGCATTGCAATTTACTGCATGGAAGCAGGGTAGTAAAAGATAAAAAACCCACAGATGTTAAGTCACATTATTATTAATATTTATCTGTCATTTACAGAGTCCCAAAAAGTGTTCACAGCACTTCTGTGTTGGTCAGCAAGCCAGACAACACTGCAGCTTTCCCAAGGACTGCAGCTGTGAATATGTAAATACAGGACAAAGAGATTCTCTAAATGTCTTCAAGCAATCCCATGGAACTTTCTGCTCAGAATGTCCTGATAAGCCTTTTTGGGCTTTCAAAATGGGGAGGGAAGGAGGACATTCAAATTTGTGGGAAGATAATGCTCAATCTCAGACTTTGAGCAAAGTAAAATTTATTTAGCAGTAAAAAATACAATAAAATTATGTAGAGGTATGTGCAGGACAGAGGACTCTGATTTAGAGCCAGGAAATAATTTATTTTGGTTTGGTTTGGTTCTGTTTCTCCCTTGGAAACTTTCCAGTATTTAATTTGTTATCCCTAATTTGCTCTGGAGCAAATCTAAATATTTATGGGTTTTCTTCCTGTTTTCCTGCACAGAATAGAATTTGGCAGAACCACATTTATCAACACCAGAGTGCTGAAGAGGCTCGTGCTCAGAACACTCTCAGATGGGTGCAGGTGATGCAGGGTATTGTCATTACTTCCCATTTCTGTGTATCCCAAGGGAACAGAGCTGGTGTTATACCAGCGAGCAGTTTTGGTCATGAATTAAATACTCATTGGTGATGGATGGAATCTCCCGCAGCCTGAGAGCTGCAGTAATACAAAGTGTTGGAGAGGAAGACAAAACAGCTCTCCCAGACCAGCCTCAAGTTGCTGATAAGAAATTCATGGGGGACCATCAGTTCAAGGCTCAGAGCTGGACAGAGGACAGGGATATTTACAGCGCATTCCTCAGGGGCCTTTGTTTTATTGCTCCTTATTCCTTGGGTTTCTCTGTTAGGTCACGATGCAGGACATCAACACAGGCTTGAGCTGTGGAGCAACTCACCAGAGGTTGGATCAGTTACAGAGGCTTCAGGATGATATTAAATGTGATGATGGGAGTGTGCAGAAGGAGGATGAGTAGAAGGGGCAGGAGCTGTATTTGTAAAGGAAAAATAGGGCATAGTGACATATTTTAGAAGGTCACCTTGAGGATGGTCATAGAATTGTAGAATCATAGTCATAGAATGGTTTGGGGTGGAAAGGACCTTAAAGATCACCTCTTTCCACCCCTATTTGCCATGGGCAGGGACATCTTCCACCAGGGCAGGTTGTTCCAAGACCCATCCAAGCTGGTCTTGAGCACTTCCAGGGATGGGGAGTCCAAAACCTCTCCGGACATGTCCTCTTGACTGGCCCACATATGGAATCAATGTGGGGCTGAGCTCCTCAATACCATTCCCTGCTGAACTTGAACTTAATAGAACTCAGAATATTTTGTGCCACATCCTGCACTGTAATTGAGGTGACTGTACTCATGAAAGAACTGCGTGATTCAGCATTGGGCAGTTCTGGTTTGAAGGGTCTGAAGAAAGAGCAGAATTCAGGCTTCAGTGGTTTTCAGACATTCAGACAAAATAGCACAAATGTGTTTTTATAACCAAGGTTCCAAATAGTGGTAATTACACTGATTATGCAGTGAATGTATTGTTTTCATGTTTTATAAATCCTTTATTCCTTTACCATTGTGAGTGGAGGAGAGAGTTTGCTTTTCTCTGATAAAAAATATAGGAATAGAATCTCATCAGTTGCATCTTTGAGCAGCAGGGGGAAAGCGATGTCAGTGCAGTTGTGCTTGCCTAAGAAAACCACAATATCATAGGAGGAAAGAAAGTATAGCAGTATCCAATGTCCAGACACTGGAAATGAAGGCTTCATAGATAACTACCACCTCAGAAATGTCAGTGAATCTTGGTCTTCCCAGGCTGCACTTTAAGAGCTTGTCAGTGGTTTAGTGACATCCACCTTTCCCCAAACACACAAATCATGTTCTTAGCCTTGACAGGTATTTTAGTAACAGCAAGATTTTAGAAAAGATAATTTCTCCCTTTACTTCTCTATATTACCTATCCATCCTTAAAACATAAGATAAGATTTATTTATTTTTTTAAATCCTAAGATGAAGTATATTCTGCTTATGTCTGAGAAATATTTGGAGGAACTTTGTTTGCATCTATATTTTTTCTGAATTTTTGGTTTTGCAAACCATGGTACATTGCAGGAAAAAAAAAAACAAAAGAAAAAATCCTAAATGCTGGAAGGAAAGATTCCAACAGTCTGCTTTGGTCGCACTGGATCAGCTACTCTCCCACAGAGGGCAATATGAGAAGTGTTTTCAGGACACTGTTTAGTCACAGTTGGAGATGGGTTTAAAATAAGAAGGCACAATATTATACTTGAACCCTTCTCCAGTTTGAGTGTTCTCCTGACTGCTGCTTGCACAGCTCATTCCTGCTCATGCTGGAAGAAAAGCTGATTTCTCCTGGGGTGAGACACGAAGAGAGAGCCTGTGTCTCTTGGGAAGAGCATTGGAGGGATCAACACTTCAGTGTCAGAGTCTGAAGGAAAAGTTTTTCAATCTTAAATCATGTTCCTGGCACATTTGGCACCAGCTGTGTCTGCACGGGGCTCATAAGACATTTCCTGTGTAAATTGAAAACATTGGGATCACCTCAGACAAGGAGGACATGAGATAAGAACACGTAGGTGAAGAAAAATGGTGAGTGCACACTCTTGCCAAAAAAAAACCCCAACCAACCAAACCACAAAGAGGAGGCTGCAGGCAGAGCTCAGGACCCCCGAAGAGAAGAAACTCAGGTTTCTTTCTTTCTGTCCTTGTGAGTGCAGGCTCTGAACCTCCTTCCTAAGGCACAATGAGACGTCATTTCCTGGCCTCACCTCTCGCCAGCTTCCTCAAGGGTGGCCAATGAAGCAGGTGCCATTTGTCTCTGCGATTTGGAGGGCCTTAAATTACTTTGTAAGGAGTCTTAAAGTGTAGAGTGCTTCTGAAATCCTAAAGAGAATGTAAGAAAGTGTGTTTCTGTGAGTAAATTGTGAATGAGTAGTTTTCTCTGAGCGGTTGTTTAATTGAGCTGCAGCTGGGGCTGATTATGTTTGTTTTTCCTCCAGTGTCTCTCATTTCCTTTCGTTTCTGTTAATTCCTGCTTTCATTGGGTAACTGTTGCTGTACAAAATTTTAAGAGCGGTAAAAAAAAACAAAAAAACCCCCCAAGAAATAAAAAAAAAAGTGCATATTTTAGGAGCTTTTTACGACAGTTGTTCCTGGAGACACCTGTAAACTATTGAGCTGAATTGGGCTGCAGCTGCTCCTGACGACATGGGGAGTGAAGGAGAAGGGGCGTGAAGGAGAAGGGGCGTGGAGGAGAAGGGACATGAAGGAGAAAGGGCATGAAGGTGAAGGGGCGTGAAGGAGAAAGGGCGTGAAGGAGAAGGGGCGTGAAGGAGAAAGGGCGTGAAGGTGAAGGGGCGTGAAGGAGAAAGGGCGTGAAGGTGAAGGGGCGTGAAGGAGAAAGGGCGTGAAGGAGAAGGGGCGTGAAGGAGAAAGGGCGTGAAGGAGAAGGGGCGCGAAGGAGAAGGGGTGTGATTCATTCTTCTGCTTTTTCCACCACCCTCTGCTGTGCCTGGGCCTGCTGAGGTGCCTGTCAGACCACGTGAGCTCAGGTGGCTGTTCACTTGGGTCTCTGGGTTAAGAAAATACTAAACTGATTGCCAAAGGCTGGAATCAGAGATGGTTGAGGGAAGTATCACAGAATGTCCTGAGCTGGAAGGGAGACCCCACCTGCTGCAGAGCTGCTCCGGGGTCCCAGCACAGGAAGGACATGGAGCTGTTGGAAAGAGTCCAGAGGAGGCACCAAGGTGATGAGAGTGATGGGAGCCATTCTGTGATTCTCTGATTCTACGATCTGTGACATCATTGCTGTACGTGAGAAGTCAAACTGCCACATGTCCTGCACAAACGATTAACTGGGCTGATGGATAGTGAATTCTTTTGGAATTTTGGGGTTTTCTTCCAATCTACATGAGCAGAAAGCAGAGATGGTCAAAATAGGCTGAAAACAGCTTCACGTACTTGAAGAAGAAGTGTTAAACCCATGGGCCTGGGTCGGTGGCTCTAGGTAGTCCTGCTCGGACAGGGGCGTTGAATCCAGTGACCTCCAGAGGTCCCTTCCAACCTCAACCATTCTCTGGTTTTGTGAGATCTCTCTGGCAGTGGGGAGGATTTTATTTTCTTTTTCTTGTCCTGTGGACTGTCTCTTCTGCTTTGCTTATGTTCCAGAGCAGATGCTGTGGAAAGAACTCACATTCCACTGGAACTTCAGGGGCTGCCAGGTCGGGTTGTCCATAGAATGTTCTCTCAGGAAAGATTAATATCAGAAAACAGAGGGCATGTTGTGGTTTTCTACAGGGCAACACATCTTATCCTTGAAGGCTAAGTTAATTCACTTTTTCAACCCTCTTTTGATTCCATGTCATATCCAAGGGAATAGTCTTTGACCATCTATGATATTCAGAACTGCATGACAAGTTAAA
This sequence comes from Acanthornis magna, assembly GCA_036785705.1. NCBI lineage: Eukaryota > Metazoa > Chordata > Aves > Passeriformes > Acanthizidae > Acanthornis > Acanthornis magna. The sequence goes on along the minus strand of JAWUZG010000119.1, from coordinate 13,084,942 downwards.
ACCTCCATCTCCTGTGAGTCTAGCAGTGTTGTAAAGAAAGAAAGAGAGAAATTCTCCAGAGAACTTTGGAGGCACAACTAGATCAAGATCCTGGCTGATCTGAAATAAATAAATAAAGATAGATTGTTCACATGCTCCCAGTAATTTTTTCCCATTCAGACTGAGCAAGAGTTTTGTCTGGAGAATAAAATTCATTGTTCAGTAATTCCACATCGTTTTGCTTCTCCACCAAGACCGTTTCTTCTGCTGACTTCCAAGAGCCACAGTCAGCTGGCAGGCAGCTTCTTGTGCTGATAATTATATTTATGCAAAGAGACAAATGTGGAAGTCTCTGCTACTTTCTTCTGTGTAGGGTGGCTCATTTCCAAATCTAGAAGTTCTATTTTGTCTCCTGTGGTTGAAATATCGCAAGGGTCTGGATCTGTTCTGGATCTTCTGCCTCTGGACATTACTCTGTGATGCCTTTGACATTCCTCTTAGTGTTCCTGTGAGTGACTTCTCAAGGTCACCTCTATGCAAGACAGTCTTGAAGCCATTATTTTGTTATTTTCACTATCAACAGCTGTTTCTCAACAACTCCGGGGTCACTGAACCCATAAAACCCAACTGAGCTCAGTTTCCTTATGGGATTTTGTCAATCCTGTTTTTCTCACTCTCATGCAATGCTGCGGAGAAATCCAGGGTTTATGGTCTGTCACCATGCCACACCACCACAGGAAAAGATCTCCTGTTTTAGCTGGGACTCACTGCTGTGTCTTTTAACCAACCTAAAAGTTGTCTGTGCAACTAGCTGAGAGCCTCTAAAAGATTTTGGTTACATTCATAGGCAGAAATTTGAAGAGAAGCAATATAGGAACAAGTCACCACAAATTAGTCTTGGTCAAATTTCTCTTCTTTGGGACTGTATATCCAAATTTCCTACATAGCACTGTGGAAGCTTTTAGAAACTGAACTTATCCCCAGTGGCTGATGTTTTAAAACAAAGTTCCCTGGGACAGGGTCCCTTTCTTTCCTTCAACGTGTTGTTGCACAATTTGTGCTGCCTTTTGATAGCAGTGAATTCATAATTGTGAACCACAGAATCACAGAATGGGACAGGTTGGAAGGCAAATCATCTGCTCCAACCTCCTTGCTCGAGCAGGGCCATCCCAGAGCACATGGCACAGGGATGTGTCCAGACAGTTCTGGAATTATCTCCCATTATCAAAACATTTTTTCCCCATTAATGTTGCCTGAACATTTGCATGCAGAATAGGATAATATTTCCTTACCTCTGGTTATAATGCAAATTTCCATCTTAAAGACAGATTCCTGCCACCCAGCAGGTATTCCCCTGTGGAGTATCGCTGACTCTTTGCATGGAATTAAAAAGTAAAGGCAGAATTAGCCTTCAAATTTGAAGCAACCAGAACTGGAGCAAACGGACTCACCACCCTGTCCCTTCAGTAGGCAATTACTTCATCCACAATGGGAAGGAATGTTCTCTGGGAGCATGACAAGGGCCATGTTTTGGAGCAAACCCTACTTTAAACATTACCTCTGACCTGTCATACCAGTGCAAACAAATGGGCAACTTCAAGGAAAAAAACTGCTTTAAAATGCCCCTTGGGGAGCCAGAAATGGGCAGGGTTCATTTGTGTCTTCTGCCTGGGCTGGAGCAAAATCTTGTTTAGTTTTCTTTATGAGAGAAAAGGCAGTGCATCAATCCACAGCACCTCCTGGTCTGCTTGACATCCTGCTTTTCTGGAGTGAATACATTTCCTGCATTGCTGCATGCTTCTCCCAGTGTAGATATCTATGATTAATATGCCTTGTCTTTTATAAACAAACCTAATGCAAAGCCAATAATGTGAGTCTCATTTCTTTACTGCCAGCCTACAGCTCGGCTTTGTTTGGGTATATATGTAAAGGAAGAAAGATGAATGTTCACTCAAGCTTGGGAACTGCAGCCATAACAAATTTATGGGATGAAAAACACACATCTGTGTGAAGCAAATACAGCCTGGGAAGGTCTGTTTGGCTTCCTCCCTTAATTTTGCTTTTTAATAGCAACAACGCCGTGTTGTGCACCCAGAGAACATATGTTACACTACAGAAGTACATTGCAGGGGGAGCAAATGTATTGAAGTACCCGCAAGCTTTTATCAGTTACTGGATTCAGCCATGGGATCCTAAACGATGGAAGCAGAAGAAACTTCTGTGATCGCATAAAGTGACCATTAGAGAGTGAATTTCACCCAAATCAGTTTTGACTTCAACTAGTTCGCCTTGGATTCAAGAGAGATAGAGGGAGGAATTAGAGTTTTAAATTTTGAATGGTAAGAGGCCTTAGCATAACCTGCATTTTGCTTCTCTGATGGGAATTCCCTTCAGTGCTCACAACCCACACCGATTTCCAAAGTGAATTTGTCCATCTAATGAGTCCTACCATGGTATTTTACTTTTGCCTTATGTCATCTATCAAAGTCCTCATTAACAAAGTCATATTCCCCAAACAACCATATCCTAGTGCCACAAGAGACCTCGATTTCTCTTTGATAAGGACAGTTCATACAATTTCCTGATCACATTCTCTTGATGTGGGCTTTGGGGTTTTATTTGTTTCTTTGTCTGGTTGGGGCTTTTTTTCCTTTGGATGGGGTAGAGTTTGTTTTAATTTTATCTCAGTTTTTCACTTACTGAATATTTCTGGACTCCTTCCTATTTTCCAAAATCTTTCACAGCTTGTGGATCCCAAATGTGAATCTCAGCACTTCAATAATGAATGGTGAAAACCAGCTCTTCTCATTCTTGGGAGTCCCATGTTCCTTCTGAGATCATCTTTTGAGCTGATCATCCTTGTTCCTCCACAAACTCTTTTACATCACCCAAGCAAGAATTCCCATTATAGAAAAACAAGAGTCCCCATTATGGAATCCCATAAAAGTTTAAATTAAAAGGAACCTTAAAGATCGTCCAGCTCTGCTGCCATGGACAGGGACACCTTCCACTAGACCAGGTTCCTCAGACCCCCATCCAACCTGGCCCTGAAAATTTCCAGGGATGGGGCGGCCACAGTTTTATTGGGAAATGTGTTCCAGTGCCTCACAGTAAAGATTTTTTTTCCTAAAATTCAATTTAAACCTACTCTTGGTTTCAAGCCATTCCCTCTTATCACTACAGGACCATATAAGATGTTCCTTTCCAGCTTTTTTGTTGGCCCATCATCACAAGCCATCCAGTCAATACAGGTCAAATCCTTTTCTTTATCTGCATGTCCATTTGTCCCCATTTGATCTCATGGACATCCCTTGATACCTCTGTAACAAAAATCCCACACCAACCTGTCCAACATGATAGATTTGTCACGTTGCCTATGGAAATACTCAGAGGGGCAGTTTGTCTGTAGGAAAACCGTATCCATCAACACTTTCTTGTGGGATATTTTGCTGGTTATTGGGACAGCCTGAGAAGACAGTGCTTGGCCATCCTTTGCTTCATATTATTTGTGTTCTGGGGGTTCATTGCACCCGTCCAGACATTCATTTTACATAATTGGCTTCATCACACCAACTTGTCCTATATCCTCACCAACAGGGACATAACATTTGTTTAATGAGGTCTCTTCTCCAGAAGTCAGTGATGATTGATACTGATTTATATTAATTTTCTTTAATTCTTTATTAATAGAGTCCTAGATCAGTTGCTCCCCTGTTTTGACTAAGATCAATGCTAGATTGACAGGCCTGTAATTACCTGGGCGATCCCTTGTGATCTGACTACATCATCTAGCATCTTCACAAAGACTGGACCTAAATGTCACTGAATTCATTCACTTTTCTTTTTTTTCCCCCTCAGCTTTATTATTGATACTCTTTAATTTCACCCGCAGTAATAGATTCTAGCTTAAGATGGTTTTGGTTGGCTTTTTCTCTCATACCTGGAAAATTCTTCTTTATTGTCCTTACTATTGCCAGTCGCAGTTTTTTTCATATGCCCTGGAGTTCACCTGATGAATTTTCTTCATCTCCTATCCTCTGATTTATAACACATTCTTTGTTTTTTTTCCCCTGTTTGCAAAATATGTGGAGATTTTTATGGATCAAACCCTACAGAACAGACTGGCATGGGAAATAGGTCCTCTAGAGCAAAGAGGACAATTTGGTAAAAAATGCAGTTTAGTTGTAATTTATGTTCCAAGATTCAAGAATAAATGTTAGGAAAATCTAGGTTACGTGCTTAGGTACCACTGCCTGTTTTATTTTCAGAACTTTTCTGGGTTTTGTATTGCAACCATTTTATTTGAGAATCAGATCTTTTATATTCCAGTGCTGCATTTTCTGATTTACAACTCTAGGAAGAATTATCATTAATTCTCGTGACTTTTGGACTGGCATCTAATTCAGATCCAGACAATAATAGTTTAAACAGAAAACTGGATGAGTAGTGCCAATGTGGAAATATTAATTCCTTTACCATGGAGAACTTTCCACTTCTGATGAGATTTTTAAGTTCATATCCCTCCTGATTTACACAGCAGGAAATAAGCAGAGATTATAACTGAATTAACCAAGAGACTGGGCACTAAATCATTTGCAGAGTTGGATTGGAAACCTGACTTCTCCCTGTCCACAAAGTTGCATTTCTTGCCGAGGATGAAAATTCACATATGAAGAGGTGTTAGCACACAGTTAATGTCTTTTCACTGCACTCAGTCAAAATTTTAGGTTGGAAATATATTTCTTTAAATATCAGTGTGTGATGATTTTGGAGAGTCTTTTCTGAAATGGAGAAGCTCATGGTTGATTACCAGGGGATTATCTTAAAGGGCTTCACAGTAACTTTGAGTGGTTATTCTGGAAATGTTGGAAATAAATGTCAAATTACATATATTTTGGGTTTTTAAGGGAAAATAAGCTTTTAGAGGGTGGAAGAATGGAAATGGAAGACAGTTTATACATTATCTGGACAGGAATGCTGAAGATAAGGGAGAAACGGGATTTTTTAAAAATGTATTACTTATTAAATGTTTCTGTAGTGTTTGTGAGGTGCCAGTTCTTGAAAGCTTCATATTCTGAGGAGCTCTTATTTTTTAAATGAAAAAACATGAATGTTAGGGCAGGAAAGCATTATATATTTAATTATTTTTTCTAAAAGAGTTGGGAACGTGCTGATTTATGTGATGACATTCTAGATGTCTTGCAAGCATCCTTGCAAAAAAAATGAACTTTTCTAAAGGTTGTACTGAAGGATGATGTCCACATGGATGACTTAAGGAAGGACATTTTGGGGTGGAGTTACAGCGTTTGACTTTGTGCCTTTAATTGAGGTACCCTAATCAGGGTTTGGTCCATTGAAGTATCAGATCATCTATTGGAGTATCGCAGAATCATAAAATATCCTGAATTAGAAGGGGCCCACAAGGATCATCAAGGTCCAGCTCCTGTCCCTGCAGAAGACAGAAATTATTCCCTTTCTTTTAACTGAGAAGGTGTCTTGATAAATGTAGGTCTAATTAAGATGTTTGATTTTCATTCCTGAGGTTAAGAAATGCAATTCACTCTTCACTCCAGTCAGGCCAATAAGACGCATGAAAGAGGAAGAGTGCCCAGGAACAGAGCAGAGGGGATCCAAAATTCAGTGAGGCACTGGCAGCTGAGTGTGGAGAAGCAGTGAGTACAGACTTTCCATAGAAAGCAACAGGGAGGAATTTTCTCTGGGTATTCTGAGGAAAATCTTTAAGGAAGAAGTCAGGATGGTCAAAATATCAGTTACGGAATCTGAGCATTGCTCTTCCTCTGGGAATCAGAGAACTGTCTGAGAGGTGGAGAAGTGTTTGCAATAGTTTAAACAGAAGAGGGTCATTTACCCAATTTCTCCTGATATAACAAGTGCTCAAACCCTTTTGTAATTCTTGTTGCTCCACCAGGACTATTACCAGATGATGTCTACCATTTGTAAAGTGCAGTGTCCAAAATCAGCTGCAGCTCTTGACTCTGCTGCCACTGAGTTGCCTTGAAAAGTCTGCTCTGCCCGACTGAAAATGATCCCATCAAGGCATTCCCAAAGGAATTCTACTTTTCTTGTACAACGTTATACCATTGCTTTACATGGAGTTTGAGGTCCCCTTTCAGCACCGGAATTGTGTCTGATATCCTGTCAAACTTTTTTACATTTGTGCTTTTTGCCCAGGAAAGGTGTGAAGCTGTGGATGCCTCATGTCTGGAAGTGTCCAAGACCAGGTTGGATGGGCCTTGGAGTAACCTGGGGTAGTGGAAGGTGTCCCTGCCCATGGCAGGGGGTGGAATGGGATGGTCATTAAATCAAGTCAGTCTATGATTCTGATTTAACTTTTTAATCCTTGATAGAGCAGATTCTATGTCTATTTATCAAGATTTTTTCCTCTTAAATTCTCTCAATCTTTTTCGAGATCATTTTAGATTCCACCTCTGTTCACCAAAGTGCTTCTACATTTACCCCCTGCTGTTATTCGCAAGCATTTAGTTATACGTTTTTTTACTAAAACAAGTGAGTGATTGTATTTGAAGTAGAACCAGACCTGAGAAACATCACTGAGAGATCTCATTTAAGAGCCCCTTCTATTCTGATGCTAAGAAGCTTCTGACAATTACTCTTCAAAAGTGATTTACCAATTATCCCTTCCTCACTGCAATTGATTCTTCCTAACCTTACTGTTAAAAACTTTTTCTAGCTTCATATAGCATCTTAATTTTACCATCTTTCTCTCATCTGGCTTATTCTAAATGTGGAATTAAATTAGGTTATTTGGAGTTATTTCCTATAGTACATTTGCATTTTATTTATTTGTCTTTAAGAAGGTGATTATCTTCTGGTATGTGCAGATGATTGCTTAATAATTTCTTCTAGCATCTGCCCACAAATTGAAGTTAGGCCTAGCAGTCTGTAATTTCTCAGTCATCAGCTCTGGGTTTTTTTGCAGGCAGGTTCTATATTTGTCCCTCTTCAGTCCTCTGGTACTTCTGAATCCTCCACAAACTCTTGAAGATAATCACTAATGACTCAGTTTGCTTTAGCTGGTTTCCTGCAAAATCTTCGAGACCCAACTGATTCAAACATCTCTTCCATCATGAAATACTTCAAACCCACTCTTCCTGTGACACGAGCTCCATCCAATCTCCTGTGTTAACTCTGTCAGCATCCACTCACAGGTTTCCATCCCTGACGATAGAAGTAAAACATCCAGGGGGTACCTCAGCTCTATCTGCACCTTTTAAAATCATCACTATTTTACTTCTGACTTATAAAAGCATTATTATCTTTCTGATGGTAGAGCTGAAGCTCAGGAGTTGCTTCCTCTCTTTGGAAATGAGTTTCACCAGGGCTCCTGTGTGTTCTTGAGCACTGAAATAAGCAGTTCAGTGGCAAAGGGGCCTTGTCCCTATTGTACTGCTGCAGCTACTCTTTGGTCACACCAAAAACCATGCTGGGAAAATAATCCAGGTGGTTTTTACAAAGAAAGGAATAAACCAGAAAGAAATATATTATTCTCCCCACCACCTCTGGGTGATTTCATGAATTCTTTCAGAGCATGTGCATGTCACAGAATCATCAAGGTTGGAAGAGACCTTCAAAGCCATTGAGTCCAACCATCAATGTGGCACTGCCATAATCACCTCTAAATCATATTCCCAAGTGCCATATCCTGACGCTTCTTGGACACTTCCAGAGACAGTGACTCCACTACCTCCTTCAGCAACTTATTCCAATGCCCAATCACTCCTTCATTGGGAAAAAACCCCAAATTAATCTGAACCTCCCCTGGCACAACTTAAGGCCATTTCCTCTTTCATTCGAGACATGTCAGAAGAGACCAACTCCCCCCTCTCTCCAACCTCCTTTCAGGGAGGCACAGCAGGGCACAGCAACTCTTCTGGTGAATTCAGATAGCTCCAGGAAGGCTCAGTCCAGGACTGGAGCTGGCACACCCACGTTGGGTGGGTGAGGAGGAACAGGAGTTATGGATTTCACCCATTGCTCGGGTGATGTTTTTACATCAACTCAACCAAGTGACACAGCTTCACCCTGAAGGCACAGTGAGCTCCAGTGCCTGGACAGAGATGGCCCACTGGGAACCTCTTTTCAACCAGATAAAACTTCTATTCTGATTGTCACTCCACTGTGTTTTTGTTTTTTTTTTAGACTTTATTAATCTTTGGAACACAGCAGCCAGTTTGCCCAACCTTCTGTAGTCTTCATTTCCACGTAATGCTCCAGCTGTAGTTTTCCTTAGTACATAAAGTCTGGAAGCATTAATAATAATGATGGAAAAGGCTTTGCAAAGCATCTGAGGAGGAAGCTCTTTCACTTTCCTGCACGCCCGTCCCCCAGACCCTTTTATTCCTTTAAATATTAAAGATTACATTCAATGTAAGCATCAACAATCTGATTTTCCAAAGTGCTGAGCTCCCATTGTCTTCAGTGGGCGTCATGGCTGCTCAGCAGTTCCGAAAATCAGCCTCTTAATGAACAGCATATTGCAAAAATATTTAACAGCTAAATCTTTCCCACCCCTTCCTTTTCATTCTCAAGCCAACATGAAGCTTCTCCCTATCCCACACCCTGCTCCCTGTAGGACAAAGGGACCACTTTTGTCCCCCTGTCCCATGCAGCCCCTTCACCTGACAGCTTGCAGGTCGTGCTCTTCTCCTGCAGCACGTTCGGTGGGCGCTGTCTGATTAGCTGTGCTTATCTGCAGTGTGGGTGTCAGGATCTGGGCAAGCTGCCCCGGATTCTGCTCACACTCAATGGAGGGTGAGTCAGCAGAGTCAATGGAGCTTAGGGTGTGATTTTCCCGTCCCAAAATAGGCACCCACATTTGGCCAGATGACTCACACTCCCAACTCCATTGACTGTATTTTCTGTACATCCAGTGTCTTCAACGGGAGACAAGAGACTCAGGTGGGACACCTGTATCAAATCCTGAAAGTGAAATTAAATTCACCCCACCCCTTCTATGAACCCATACATCAACTCGCTGCATAAATCACACTCACGCCCTGCTTTAAGAACTTCTGTGTTGGTGTCTACAGGGAATGAATCAAGCAATAAAGAGTAGTGAAGTAGAAAGATAATGGTAGGTCATAGCAGAAAGTCAGACTGAATCGTAGGTTGGATAAAGTGGAGCAGATTTATTGAATCCAGTGGAGTCTTTCTCCTTCATAGAAGAATTTTGCTTAATAGAATTTAAAAAAAAAGGAAAAAGAAAAAAAGCTAAGTGTGACAGTGAACTGTCAAACTGTATTTTAGCCATTTTCTTTCCATGTAAATTTATGGTTCATCCTACTTTTCTACCAACTTCACTATTACTCTCTAGATTAGGTGATTTTCACTGCAGGTAGGCAGTTTCTCCTCCTGACTCTTCCTGTGTGCTGTGTAATGCTCCAGGACCTCACTGATTCCTGCTCTAAGGACTGATAGGAGTGTTGGGATCTCTGTAGGACAGGCTGCAACCTCTCCCAGTGTGAGATCACCCATCAAATCCCCTCCACCTCCTTTACAGTACAAACTCACCTTTATCCTCATCTCTGTGCCCCACGTAGAGATTTTAAACTTTGTTTGCTTCTAATTTCGATGCTCATTTAGGATTTGGGAAGTCCCCTGTGGGTTAACTCTCAGATTTCTGTTTGCAGGGATCAGCAATCAATTTCCAATCTAAATGTTTACCCCAAACAAAGTGGCTTTACCTGGAACATCCTGGAAACTCCAAATGTCTGTCAGTGCAGCTTAGGAAGCAGCACAGCAGGAGGAGCCTAGTTATGAAACAGATATGTAATAATCAGCATGGAACACGGAGAAATAGAGAGTAATAATAATAAATTGAATTTAATTAGTCTGGTCTTCATTACTGCTATCACCATCTTTTGCTATTGCAGTTCATCAAGGATAAGCACAAATGCTATTGCCACATATTTAAAAGACAAAGTCCACTCTCTCCTCTGCCTCAGACATTTTCTCTTAACTCCCTCATTCATGACACCATCCAGTTTGAAATGACCCTTCTGTGTTATTAAACCTGCCATAGAGGCAGACCAGCCTCTGCCACAATTGTCCTCTCTTTCATTATTAACAGGCATTTCCTGAGCTATTTCTGCTGCCGGTGTCTTCCCTACAGCTCTGACTTTATCCTTGTGTCCCATTTGTTCTGACTCATTTCAAACATAAGTTGAAAACAGCTCATCTCTCCCTGGCTCCTGGCTGGTAATTTCTCCTTCCCTCACTTATAATTTAGCTGTAACGATCTTATTGAACTAGAGACCATTTCATGGGTGCAATTGGTATGAGACGTTCTGCATATTGTAGTAGGTAGACAATTTGTCATGGAGTACATCAGCTAATGATCACTTTGGATCTGATTGGGCTGAGTTGCTGAGGACAGGCTGTGTTACCAAACCTCTCTTTTTATGAAGATTGAACAACGTGTTCCTTTACTCCACTGCAGACAATGCTGGAGAAACCAAACTGTCGCATTGTCTTTCTTCCTCTTGTCTCTGCATGCAGATTTGTGAGTGTGTAGCACCTACTGACACACAAATCACTGAGCAATGTAAAAATCTTCCATAACGAAGCCCCGAGATCTGTCACTGGTGAAGGTTGTAGTGTCACTCAGGGGCTCATTGACAAGCTTTGAGGAAAGAGATGGATTCTCAGGAATGAAAGAGCTAACATCTATCAGCCATAATTGAGCAAATTAATAGCTTTGTGAAGTCTCTTCTTTGGTTAGGATCCCATGACATGACAATAAACGTGGCAGAATTTCACTTGCAGCCTTCTCTTGCTTTTTTATTTTTTGCTTTTTGCTTCTGTGTACAGTATGTAATGACTCTGAAACAAAGAGAACCTCTACAGAATCAGCAGCAATTTTAACATTGAAACAATGCTAAAGGTGAAGACTGAAGCGTGTTTATCATCCCCTCTGAAAGAGGGAGAGAGGGAGGAAATTTGAAAGAAGATGTCTCTGCATTTGGATACCAGCTTTGCCACAAATATTTTCTCAGTCACAGGGGGAGTCAATAAGAAGCCAGTGAGGAGATCGGGAAGCTCTGTCTTAGAATCACTGAATAATTAAGTCCGGAAAAGATCTCCAGGATCACTGAGTCCAATCTGACCAAACACCACCACAGCCAGTAAACCATACCCCAAAGTTCCACATCTACTCCTTTTTTGAACACTTCCAGGGATGGTGACTCCACCACTTCCTTGAAGAGCCTTTTCCAATGCTTACCCATTCTTTCAATATAGAAATTGTTCCTGTATATTTGACTTGAATCTCCCTTGGTGCAACTTGAGGCTGTTTCCCTTTGTCTTATGAAAAGTTGCCTGCAAAAAGAGCCCTATCCCCACCTCACCACAACCTCCTTCCAGGTAGTTCAGTTATCTTCCACTTCCCCATCACTGGGGAGGAACTTCATGGCTCTTTTCTTCCCACTTCTCCAGTATTTCTGGCCATCAATGCCTATCCTGCTGCACTTTGTTGCAGAAACAAACACCGCCAAGTTTCCCGTGAGACAGTGCTGTAGTTCGACACTGGCCAAACACCAGGCACCCACGACAGCCACTCACTCGCTCTCCCCTGCCACAGCTGGGCAAAGGAGAGGAAAAAAGTTTTAATGAAGGGGTCATGAGTTGAGATGAGGACCAGGAGGAAACATTCCAAGGGCACAACAGGCTCAGCTTAGAGTTACAAAGTAAATTTATTACAGAATCAGAGGAGGATGATGAGAAGTAAAATAAGCCCTTAAAGACTTCGTTCTTTCCCCCACCCCCTCCCTCCTTCCCACCAACAGTGCAGGGGAATGGGATGTGGGGGTTTAGGGCAGTTCGTCACTGAGATGTCCTTCTGCTGCTCAGGGACAGGAGTCCTTCCCCTGCTGTCCCACGGGGGACAGCTCTCTGTGAGCTCCTCCAGTGTGGGTCCATCTCACGAGCAGCAGTGCACCCCAAACTGCTGCAATGTGAGTTCCCCCCACAGACAGACAGTCCTCCCAAAATGCTGCAGTGTGGGTCACTCGTCCCCAGGGTGCAGACCTCCGAGGCCAGGCTGTTCCATCTGGGGAGCAAGGCCTTTCTCTCCACTGGGACTCCACTGGATCACAGCCTCCTCCAGGCATCCACCCACTCTGGCGTGGGCACCTCCCCATGGGCTGTGAGTGGATCTCTGCATCCCCCATGGACCCCATGGGTGGCAGGGGGACCTCCTGCTTCACCATGGTCTTCACCATCGCCAGCAGAGGATTCTCAGCCCCGGCGCCTGGGGCATCTCCTCCCCCTCCTTCTCCACTGACCTTGGTGTCTCCATGTTGTTTCCCTCACGTGTTCTCACCTCCTCTTCTTCTCTGGCTAGAAAAAAACTGCATCCCCCCTTGTTTTGGTTTTCTTCTTAAATACGTTATCACAGAGGTGTAACTAACATCTCTAATTGGCCCAGCCTTGGCCAGTGGCATGTCCATCATCTTCAGAGCCATCGGGGATTGGCTCTGCTGGACATGGTGGAAGCTTCCAGCAGCTTCTCACATCTTTGTGCTCCCCCACTACCAAAAACCACACCAAGCAAAACCAATGCAGACAGGGACTTTGCTCTGTGCTTGCTACCAGAGGAAGAAAATCTTAGGAGGCAAGTTTAGTAGCCTCCACTGGAGAAAAGGAGGCTGAGGGGACATCTTATTTCTCCCAACAAATACACAAAATAAGGTTGTAGCCAGGTGGGGTCGGTCTCTTCTCCCAAGTTACAAGTGACAGGACAAGAGGAAATGGCGTCAAGTTGCATTGGAGAAGTTTAGGTTAGCTATTAGGAGATATTTCTTTATGGAAAGGGTTGTAAATCACTGAAATGTTGCCCATGGAAGTGGTGGAAGGAATCGCCTTCCCTGGAAGTGTTCAAAAAATACGTGGATGTGGCACTTGAGGATACGGCTTAGTGGTGAACACGGTGGGGGTGGTGGGTTGATGGTTGGACTTGATTGTCTTAGAGGTCTTTTCTAGTTTTAATGATTTTGTCATTTTATGCTTCTGAGAACCACGAAGTGGGTGCTCTCCACTCCCATTACCAGAGGAAGAGAAAAACCAGTTTGGGCCATTGAATTATTTGAAATTCTTTACATTTTGGACAACTCACTAGTCTTGCTTTGTTCTCCGAAGAGTAACAATGGCAGCAAATTGTTGTCACCAATGTCTTTATCTTCCATTAAAGGACACGGAAACTGTTTGGATACAGCCAGGGTGATCAGGATCAGGTTGTTGCTGTGTGGAACAAACCTGTACATCTCAGCACTCACCAAACTGAGTGTTACAGGTAAACACAGACAAGAAAGTGGGGCCTGGATTCAGCTTCAGATGCCCTAATCCCCAGTGTGGCACAACATTCTGTCGCACTCCCAGGCACATCTCATTTGTTTCTATAAAAGAGAATGCCATCCTAAGAAATTAATTCATCTCTTTGTCTCCTTGAAAACTTTCCTTCAGCTTTAAAACAATATTTGCTTATTTTTCCCACCCACTATCTAGTTTTTCTTTACTTTTGTCTTTTTTTCCTGAAGGACATCACTATTCATCTCATTACACCATTTACAGAGTAACACGAGGTTGTGCTATTTACTTTTATTTTTCTAGTCTCTGAAAGATCTCAGGTCCTCCAGATCTATTAAAAATAAACCTAAGTGGGTCAATCTTCTTCTAAGAAAATTCCTTTGTGTGTAGCTTGCCTGGGCGGTTTTTAAAGCCTTTCTTCTGAGGTAAAAAGCAGGAAAAAAAAAATCTCAATTTCCCAATGTTTCTCCAACTGAACCAAGTATTTCTCACGTCAGTCACATGTCACTGGGTCTGATGTGAGCACTATATAGTTTGTTAAATGTGCCCAGTTCCTGGTTGCAAGGACAGATAAAACATTCACAGTCAGGGCTTCAGGGACATGCAGTCCCTGTGCTTGGTGGCTTCCTTTGCAATCGAGCTCTTAATTCTTCTGGGGTTGGAGGATGGTTCATTCTCTGATTTTTCTTGTTGCTTTCATTTTTTTATTTTGTTTTCTCCACCTCAGATTTATTATTTATGTGGGTATTTATTTATTGATTCTCTGGAGGAGTAAAAACTGGGAAAATACACCAATTTAACATGCAAAACCGTGCTTGGGTCCCCCAAAGTTTGTGTGCTAAGAGGGAGAAAAGAGCTGGTTGATACTGAGTGCATTCAACCAGCATTATTTATTCATTATTTAAGAATATAAATGCATCATTTTCTATCTTGGTACCTATCAGTTTGTTCCTTCCCACATCACTTCCCACTCTGGCTGTTCCAGAGCTTCACAACTCTTATGTCGACAGCCTTCTAATTTTTAGTCTCCATGTCTTTGTGGCTAGTTTGCAAGAATTTGTCCTTCTGACAACTTTTGCAGTTGTTTTAAGTAGCTGGTCTCCCTCCCTGATGTTGATTCTCCTGTTTATTTATAGAGATTGGTCGTCCCCTTCCTCAGCCTTTGTTCTCATGGTCTAAATCAGCCATGGGTAGTGTAAAAACACATACACACACTCAAAATGAAACACACAGCCATCAAAACAACTCCCATGGGATTTGAACTTGGTTTTGGTGGAACAAACAGCCTAATCAAAATGTCCCAAGTCACAGAGCAGCTGTAAGACTTCACAGTTCTACATTTTGTGAGTGATATTGCTCCTTTCAGGCCTTCAGAAGCAGTAGTCACTTTTATGGAGTTAATTGGAACACTTTCTCCTGACATCAGTGCAACCAGGTCCAGTTCCTCTGTGGAAAATATCATTAATGTGCAGAAAAATGAGGAAGTTACAGGTTAAACCCTAGAGTAGGATGCCATGCAGGATCTGACTGATTTTTCCTCGCTTAGGGGATATGTTAGGAGAATTTAGGATTTAGCACAGGAGATAAAAGGACGTGATTTTGCAGAAGTTTATCCATTGTTGTCCTCCTCCACTGTCCTGCCATTCATTGTCACAGCATTGACTCCTGTCTTGAGGAATTGCCTTAGGAAAGCTCAAGGCTAATTTCCAAATTGTCTGGGTAGGGGCAGTGTCATGTAAGAGGGCTGGAGCGCCTCTCCTATGGAGTTAGGCTGAGAGAAATGAGGTTGTTCACCCTGGAGAAGGCTCCAGGGAGACCTTAAAACCCCTTCCAGTGCCTAAAGGAGCTCCAAGGCAGATGGAAACGGACTTTGGACAAGGGCCTGGAGTGACAAGACAAAGGGGAATGGCTTCTAACTGACAAAGGGAAGGTTTAGATCGGATTTTAGGAAGAAATTCTTCCCTGTGAGGGTGGTGTGGCCCTGGCACAGGTTGCCCAGAGAAGTTGTGGCTGCTCCATCCCTGGAAGTGTTCCAGGCCAGGCTGGATGGGGTTTGGATCAACCTGGGACAGTGGACAGTGTCTCTGCCCACGGCAGGGGCATGGAGCAAGACGATCCTTGAGGTCCATTCCAACCCAAACCATTCCATGATTCTCTGGTTCTGATGATGGCCCTGAACGATGTCCTCATTCCATGAATTCCTCTGCCATCCCCTCCAGAGGAAGGCCATTGCTCATTCTCGTGTGGGTCTCAGATTTGTGCGCTCACAGTTCAAAGCCAAGGTGATACTCACATTTAATTCCTTACAGCAGTCCCAAGGAAGATGAATTCTGGACAGGTCTGGCCTTCCACATTTAGCTAACATTCCACTTACCTGCTCTCTGTAAACTGGGGCTAAGCTGCAGGCCATCAATTCCTCTGAAACATGGGAAGTTTTTGCTGTTCTCTCAGCTTCCCTGTCAGGTTGCTTTTGGCAAAGTTAGAGTGCATGAAGAAGAAAAAGATCTGCCAATTATATCCTCACGTCTGCTGCTCAGGGGGCAAACACGTCTTGTACATTATGATTCAGAATCCTGCTTGCACATGTTTTTTTTTTTTTTACCAGCTTCTGAATTCTCTGTATTGATCTGTCAGCTAAAGAAAAAACAAAAAAGATCTGAATGAGGAGTATGGTAAAATGCAAATAGTGTTTGGGTGGTAATTCAGGGTAAAAACTTCCTCACACAAAAGGGCGAGAAAACTTCCTAGCAGCCTTCCTTCCCAGCAGACCCAGTTTTGTCCTCGTGAGAAAAAACTACTGAAGAACATTGGTGACTAAAGCAGGTCTGCAGTCCAAAATTAGGTTTTGTTTATGAGTAGCTTACTCTTCACTCAGAATCAGAAGAAAAATCCAGTTTCATTTAACTTGGATTCATCGTTTGCTTCTGGCCGCCAAAAATAGCATGCTGAATCCATAATGTCCTCAGCATCCAAGGAAGGTGACATCCCAGAATCTGGCAGAAGGTCCCGAGTGAACACAACCTTTCCTTGATATCAGAGCCTCCCAAAACACATTTTTATATTTCTTTTTCTTAGCTCCTTTGGAAACAACTCCCAGTGTGATGCCACCTTTACTCTCTGAACAGAGCAGATGAATCCAAAGGATCACCTGGAATCTCACCAGCATCTGGGTGGGAAGGGACCAGTTTCTTCTGTATGCACAAAGGCAGGAGTGAAACATGGGGATGAACCCTGAAATGACGGTTTCTGCATCTCTCACAGAGAGATGCTGACACTGCTGAAAGAACACCAGGGCGTATTTTGTCACTCTCCCATTCGTCCTTTCCTTAGCAGATTTCCTATGTCAAGCCAGAAGCAGTCATCTGGCACTAGAGCTGTATAAATGGCAGAGAAATTCCCCATCAGCTATTTTTGGGAAAAATCAATTCTCTCTGTATTCAAGAAGCTCTGAGCTTGCTGAGCTCCCTACCTTTTAACTGCAAATTACTCTAAATATTTTTCCCTTATCATCAATACAGCACAGGGAAGCAAATCCGGTTTGAGGCTGAGCTGGTAAATTTTCAAGCCAGTTGAAGCCAGGTGTTTTATTAATTTATTTCTACCTATGTGTGCAAAAGTCAGACTGTCTTGAAAGCCATGGAAGTCCTACTTTGATGCCCAAAATGGTCTAAACCAAACCATCTGGTGAGGATTTATGTCACCTACTGTATCCTTGGGAAGGGATGGATACTGGCACTCCTGCCAGATGCTCTGTGCCGGTGACCTAAAAACAAGCAGCCATGAAGCTGGTGGCCTGTAAACACAGAGAGTCAGGGTTTTGGGTCCAAACTTGAGCAACTTGTGAGGAATGAGGGCAAAAAGTGGTCCAAAAATTCTTCATAATCAATGGGCCCAATATTAACCTTCAGTTTGTTCAACCTGGGCCAAACTTCATAGAACCGTAGAATCACAGAGTGGTTTGGCTTGGAAGGGACCTTAAAGTTTATTCACTTATAACCCCCTACAATGAGCAGGGACACCTTCCACTGGAGGAGGTTGCTCAAAGCCTCATCCAACCTGGCCTTGAACACTTCCAGGGATGGGCAGCCCATGATCTCTCTGTGCAAGAATTTCTTCCCACAGGGGTGCATCCCCTGGGGAATGGCTGTGGTAGAGGAAAACACCAGGAATTGCTGTTGCCAGGTCGACAAGCAGGCCTTGTACAACCTGGTCGGTGTGGTACAAGACACAAGATGACTTGCCTTCGAACTGCTGTTGTAATTTCCGTCAGAACCGTGCCTTTGACTTAACACGCTGTGCTTTACACAATTTATGACAATATTTCTCCCTCAATAGCTTTTTGTAGAATGTGTACAACCTATTCTGCAGACTGCTGGTTTCCTTACTTAGCATCTATTTTATGGGCTGCATTTTAAATTCCTTTAAGTGCAGGCAGTTGAGGAACAAGTTTCTAAGAGAGAGAGAGGGAAAGAGCGATCACTACTCAATCCCAATTCCCTCATGCACCGTCTGTATATTCTTTATAGGCCAAAACCTTCTTCCCCAGAGACTGCAGCATTTCAGCAGCAGATAGAGCAATCCCAGCCTATGTAAATCACTTAAAATTATGATGTCCTGTGAGATTCTTCCATCTATAAGACGGAATGTTGGTATTGATATGACAGTAAGTTTTAGCTGAGATCACAGACCTCTCATACCAGGCATTACCCAAATCCACAGGGAGAATTTGTTCCTGCTTCAGGAACCTTATGTTGTAAACATCAGTATGAGATAAAGGATGGGGGAATAAACAAAGGCAACTGCAGAAGATGTATCTACACTGTCAAATAACTCCCACACCCTGGTCCCCTGATCATCCACATTGCATAAATATTAATTCTGTGTCTTTATTTTTTTTGTTTGTGTGAACCAAATGGTCCACTCCAGCCTGGGTGGCTGTGGGATGAATCTCCTTTGTGTGAATGGAAACACACCAGGTTTAGCTTCTTGCACCATCCAGAGCACTCCAACACTTCACTAGACCTCCACTGTGAGCCTCCAATGTCCTCATACAATCATGCCATAAAACCAAACCATGGTGGGCAGCAGCAAAGTTTTCAGGTCTTTCAGGCGGCTTTGACATGAAAAAAACCAACAAAAGCCCTTCACATAAAACCTGATAATTATTTCCCACTGTATCGGCAGTGGTGAGGCCCCACCTTGAAACCTGGGATCAGTTTTGGGCCTCTCACAACGAAAATATTGAGGGGCTAGAGCATGTCCAGGGAAGGTAACAGAGCTGGGGAAGGGTCTGGAGCACAAATCTGATGAGGAGCAGCTGAGGGATCTGGGGAGGCTCATCCTGGAGGAAAGGAGGCTCAGGGGGAACCTTCTCACTCCCCGCAACTCCCTGACAGGAGCCAGATGGGATCTTCTCCCAGGTAACAAGTGAGTTCCACCAAGGGAGGTTTAGACTGGATATTAGGAAAAATTTCTTTACCAGTAGGGTGGTCAGGCACTGGAACAGGCTGCCCAGGGAAGTGGTGGAATCACCCTCCTTTGGAGCCTTCAAAAAGCCTGTAGATGGCCTGTGTCCTTGGGGACACAGTTAATGGTGGAGCTGGCAGTGTTGGGTCAATGGTCAAACTCAATGATCTTGGAGGTCTTTTCCAACCTTAATGATTCTGTGATTCCATAGCTTGGAGCTATGGAGGCCCCACAGTTTGACCATGGTCCAGCCTCATCCATTTCAGAGGAGCCAATCAAGCCCGAGGTAGATGAATCTGCTCTACACTTTGCAGTCAAAGTCCCAGGGCAGAGTTTTTTTAGCAGTGTAAATATAAACAGAAGATAATCCTGTGGCAGAGAAGTTTATTCAACTCCCAGTGTCTTTATCTCAGCTCCAGCTTCCTTGACACTGAGCCCAGCTCGGGGAAAGAGGGTTGAAGAGAAGATTTAAGTCTAACTTCTTCCCAAGGGGTGATCACAACATGATCAGAGCACGTTGAGTGGTGGTGACAGGAGCAGCGGGAACATGGAAACACCAGAATAAAAAGGAGCCTGTCACAAAGATTTGGTTATGCTTTTTCACATTCCATATATGCTCCCAGCCCCAAGGCCTTATAATTCTCTGTGTATTTAGGGTAAGACATTCACTTCTGATCAGATGGTCTTCTGCAAAGCCCAGGAATTACTCAAAACCCTCCCAAATCCTCTGTGATGCATCAGCTTTTCCTGGCCCCCCTTCAGATCCTGGCTGAAGACATTAAAGACTTTAGTGGCTGTTCTGGGATGTGATGGTCTGTACTGTGTGAGGCCTTTCCTTAAACTCTTGAAATGCTGTAAGAAGTTGCACCAGCAAAGGATAAAACTCAGTTGGATGGCTTAGGAAGAGAGTTTGTTTCTGATACTTGTGGAAGCCTGGAAGGAAATCTGGGATATTTTGTGGCCAGAAGAGTTAATTTTGTGCCTCGTGGTGCTCTAGTGTTATTATTTGTAATAAAACTTTATTTCAGATATATGTGAACCATGTAGCCATGTACATGAGATAGACGCTTCTCTTCCTTACTGTTAATTTCATTTCATTAGTTTCATTTCATTAATTTCATTTGGCTTTTCTTACAAGAAGAATTCACACTTGTAAAACAACTTCCGTCTGCCTCACCTGTTTATTGAAGATGCAGAGAGATGAGGTTTTCAACCTTCACAAAACAAAAGCAGAATTTGTAATTTAGGAAATCTACTTGGTAATCTATGGCACAAAATGCTTATCTCTCCTTTTCTGTCTCCTGTCTTATTCTCACAGGGCTGTGCTGTCTTAATTTTCCCAGCTTCCTTTCCCCCTGTCCTTTCCCTCTCTTGTTTGCCTGGCTTTCCTTGTGCCAATCACAATTCTGCTGTGCTGCTACCCCAAATGAAATTGCTTCTTCTCTTCTCTTCTCTTCTCTTCTCTTCTCTTCTCTTCTCTTCTCTTCTCTTCTCTTCTCTTCTCTTCTCTTCTCTTCTCTCCTCTCCTCTCCTCTCCTCTCCTCTCCTCTCCTCTCCTCTCCTCTCCTCTCCTCTCCTCTCTTCTCTTCTCTTCTCTTCTCTTCTCTTCTCTTCTCTTCTCTTCTCTTCTCTTCTCTTCTCTTCTCTTCTCTTCTCTTCTCTTCTCTTCTCTTCTCTTCTCTTCTCTTCTCTTCTCCCCTCCCCTCCCCTCCTCTCCCCTCCCCTCCCCTTCCCTCCCCTCTCCCTCACTTTTTTCACAAGTTCTCCCCATCTTCTGATCATTTTCTTTGCCTATTCCTCCCTCCTTCTCCCCTTCTACTGACTGTATTTTTTTTTCATGGCACTTCATTTCATTTAATTTCATTTCAATTTTGAGGCAATACAGTGAAACTTGAGCATAATATTCCAGGTGAGGACATCTCATTAAATGCTATAATGGTGCCACTTTCACTGTTATTCTCAGTCCCGTGCTCTCTGCACAATAGGATTTTCTTTTCTTTTGCAACTGCCATTGTGGATGTGGCAGATATATTCATGGAAATATCCATATTTGGACTCTGAATGGAAGAATTTAGAGTCCCACAGAGGTTACTGCAGGCATCTGTACTACAAGCTCAGAGATACAGCTCAGCAGGCAAACTCTTCACTCTTATTTTCCCCAGTAACATTGGCAGAACTTTTGTCTGGCTCTATAAAAATCTTAGGTTGAATTGTTTTGGTTTGTTTTGTTTTCATTGTAGAGGAGCTGGAGTTCTAGGGAAGGAATTTTCCTTGTCACTACAAAAATAATTTGGATCTGAGTTCAAGTCAGTTCCTGACATAGAAAAACATTTTGTGAGATGCTTTGTCTCACTGAGTTTTTATTCTCCATCAATAAAACAGCATTTTCCAATCTAACTTCTTATTCAATGGGATGGAAGCCTTCTTGAACTTGGAAAAGGTATCCCTTGAATGCTAATCAACTTTCTTGAGCCTCGTTTTCCTCCATGAGACTCATCCCAGCAGATCTTTGAGCTTTTCACTCTTCAATTCCTTTGGATTTCTGTCCTGTGTTGTAGGAGGTGCAGTGTAGATGTGATGTGAGCACATCTTGAGGTCCAGAAGTGTGAATATGGACAGGACATCACTGAGGGACCTGGTCTAGGGCTGGCCTCAGAAGCAACCACTCTGTGAGCAAAGATATGTTCATCTCTTCTTCTGGGCTAGGGACACTGGAGACAGGAGCTGGTTGCGTAGTCAAGTCTAAATTAATCTTAATAGCCTTTTGATGTCTATCAATACAAGGGATATTTTTTGGGAAGATGAGGAGGAGTGTGCTAAGTTCAACAAGGCAGGTGCCATCATGGGCTGCAGCAAAGAAAACCAAGATTCCCAAGAATTCCATGGTCCAGTGGAAGCAGAGATGACAATTTGGACATTGTGTGGCAGAAAGGGCCAGAATTGCTGTGTCCATAAGCCTGTATTCACGCTGGATTCGAATTGACTTTATTGACATTTAAAGGCAAGTTCCTGCCAGCCGTACATCTGGCAGGGAGATCAATTCTCCTCACAGGAGCTTTGGGTTATATTTACTCCTTGCCAGTGACACAGGAAACCACTGGCACCATGCCAACATGGATATTTTCATACTTAAACCCTCACGCTCTTTAAATCTTTTCCCTCACCAAGCCTCCTCTATACCTTCCCTCTTGCCATGTGTTAAACCTGTTCCCACAGCAGTTTCCCATTTCCAGCATCGCTTTTATCCCAGCTGGCATGTGCAGTTAAATCCTAAACACAGACAACAAATTCTGTCTTCACAGAGCCCTCTTGGCCATTCAAACAATTTGAGAACAAAGTTTATAGAATAAGATTCCTTTTGTCTCTCCTATTCCTTGCTACACATGTTAGGCTATTTTTTTTTGTATGGTGTTGATCAAAACACAGTGATAAAAAATACAGTAGACTTGGGCTTCCTCAAGAAAGTCAGAGCGGTGAATTTCATGTTTTCCCATGTTAGCAGATTTCAGAATACTTTTATTATGAATATGTCATGGAATCTTAGAATCACTGAATGTTTTGGTTCAGAAGGGACCTTAAAGATCATTCAGTTCCAATCCCCTGCCATGGGACAGGAATCAACAGTGTTCTTTTGGCTCTGTGAAAGGAGGGGAAGTTTTGAATGGAATAACTTTTACATTTCCACATTCTACTGTAAATCAGGAGAATCAGAGAAAATATTTATCCAAATCTATAAATTTAGAGATTTATGTTTATGTTTAACCATGGGGAATAACCCTGTGCATGTGCCAGCATCTCCTACACCTTTTTCCTTCAATCACCAAAGAGGCACTTGTTAACTGTAGAATATATGCAGGGGAAAATATTTATCCTGATCACCTGCAACACAGAGTGTTCTCCTGATTGATTCTTTATACTCCACTGGCAGGAATTTACATTTTATACATTCCAATGGCAGGAGCTTATACCCTTCTCTGTGGGAAAAGGCTGGGATATTGTTTCCTTTTTTCCATGAACAGGACAGTCAGATTAAGGAAGGAAAAGAAATGTATTTGAGCAGCAGCCTGAGTTACACAAAATTAGAGGCAAAGTCAAGTGTTTACCTGAGAGCCCCCAGCAGTCCTTGGCCTCTAATTTTCCCTCCTCTGCTCCTGTTATTCCAGTTCTTCCCTATTTCTGATTCCTCCCTACCTCTGCACCTCCTTTTGTCCCAGTTGTGTAAAAGTTGAGCTTATCTGATGATATATCTTGCCAAGTAAACCTATTTTTAGGGTAGTGTGGGCTATTGGGTACAATGTGAAAATGCAGAGAATGGAGTGTATAAGGTAGGGAAAAAAGTGAAATAGCATCATCCTGTTTATTCAGTTCCTGCTGGAATTGCCATCTTTAGCTCCCATTAGAAGTTCCCATTTGCTATAGGAAAAGGAATACTGAAAGGAGAGGTTGTTAAACCACAGGTTGCTTCACTCGCTGATTTCTTGTCTTGATCTCCATTTAGCTCCGAAAAAATGTGGGTTTTTTCTATACTTCTTAGAGATCCTGTTTTAATGCTCAAATACCTCAGCCCAGACCCTTAATTTTTACAAGATATAAAAGTTGTTTTATATCCAACTGCTTGCACATTTAAGCCTCTGAATCCCTCAGCTGGTTTTAATGCCACTCTGACAATGAAAAGTGCTAATTCAAGATCTGTTCTTACATTTATAGCACCATAAAGAATGTTCAGAGTAAAGACTTCATTTGCATACATCATAAAAATAAACAAAATAATTTGCATAAAAGTCTGTGCATGGAGCAGTGCTTTGGCTGAATGAGGAATCTTGGGAAATATATTTGTAAAATGAGAAAGAGATCGGGGAGAAGAAGATGACTTTCCAAGCATAGGAAGGCATTCATGCAGTGGGATGCTCTGCTTCTTTAGGTTGCTAAATCCTTGGATATTTTCAGTTTCGAGGCAGACATGAGCTATAAAGAACCCTGGGAACCCCTCGAGAGGTGTTGGGTGATGTGCGGCAGCTCCAGGGATTCTCTGGGTTGAAAGCGATGATTGGTGGTTTTCCCAGTCAAGTCCAGGTATGGCCAAAGCTCGGGAGAAATCCCAAGGAATGGTTATGAATATTTATCACACATCATTTTTCATCTGTGTCGACATCTCGGGTTTTTCCGTCGTGTGATTCAGTATTGCTGAAGTCAGAAGCCTGCACTGGAACTGCCCTGATTTATTCTGCAAGGTGAGATTCTGAGACAGTGGCATGATGAGGTGCCCATTAAGGATTTTCTGGAGTTTCACACCCAGAGAATGGAAAACAATCCTGAAAGCCTCCTCTGATGGTGTTCATCTTAGCCATGGTTGCATCACTTCTTATTGCCATATCTACCTTTTTTTTTTTTTTTTTTTTTTAGAAAATAGTTAAATAATTTTGCTTTATGTTTTCACTGCTTCTGTTTGCAAGCGCTGTCCTTCATGGTGCTCTGCTTGAAGCAAATTTGAAGCCAGAGGAGGAGGAATTTATAAGACACTGAGGAAAAATTGCTTCCTACAGCTTTTAAGAGTGCTTGGCTTTGAATATACCATTCCAGATCTTCCCAGTTCCCCAGGTCTTTCAGATAGAATGGTTTGGGTTGGAAAGTACTTTAAAGATCATCCAGTTCCACCCCACTGCCAGTTCCACACCTTCCACCATCCCAGGTTCCTCTAAGCCCCATCCAACCTGGCTTTGGACACTTCCAGGGATGGGACAGCCACAGCTTCTCTGGGCAACTTCCTCCAATGCCTCACTACCCACACAATAAAGCATTTATTTCTAATATCCAATCTAATTTCCCAATTTCCCCATATCTAATCTGATTTCTGTGACTCTTCCCTGTGAAATGAGGATTGTCAGAGACTGTGCTGCACCCAGAAATAGCCGAAAAGGTTCTGTGCAAACAGTACAAAAGCAAAGGTCCTGAGAGTTAAGTGAAGTATCCTGAAGAGTTATGTGACAGCTTGTGGCTGTCCTGAGGTCTCGTCTCATCCAACTAATGAGTGCAAACCAAAATTGCTACTGGGATGGAAAAGCCTCAGGAAATATTTGAGTCCTATGCATGAGTAGTTATGTCTAAAACGGGTGATTAGCTGGCGCCGTGGGGAAAATCGCTCGATACACATCAGGATCTCAGAGCCCCCTCTCATCCTGCCTCGTGTGAAGGTTAATGGATCCAGGAGTTGCTGGAGCACATAGAACTCATCCATGGAACCTCCTGACAAAGCAGCCCACGAGGAATCCGGGTCTGGTTCCTGTCTGTCCACCAGGCCACTGCCAGTACAGCCTCCCTGTGGAATCAGGGGAGGGAAAACTGCTGCCTGCATCATCATTAGCTGAAAATGTTCACCTGCATTTCACAGCCTTAATTAATAATAAAGTCTGTGTTTGCCTCTTCACATTTCAGTAGTTGCAGAAGACTCTGCGTTATTAGAAATCCCACAGAAAGCAATTTGCAAGATTTCAAGTTTCTACTTGTCTTGGCCCAAATCTTCATGCAAAAGACCCCTCCTTGCCACCCTTTGCCTTGCAATCTAAATGACAAGGAGCGTGCCACACTTCACAGGCTGGGAGCGTGCAATGTCAGCTCCACACAAACACAGGAACAGCCTCATTTCGACAGAGAAGTAAAAAATAATAGGGTTTGACATTCAGTTTTAACCCGTTAGTGCAAAACAACTTGATTTTGGCTGCAACAGCTAGGACTGGCATCTTTTAAGCCTGGAGGAGCACTGAAAAATAATGGGGTGTTGTCACCTGCCTCTGCTCCCCATGATCAAATGGGTTTGGGTCCCCCAAACAGACCAAGTCCAAGCTCTGGGTCTCTGAAATCCTTGCCAGAGGTGTGGGTTCCTCCTGCTTTCAACACCTGAGATCTTGGTGCTGTTTAGAGGAATCTCCACAGAAGAAATGGTCAAAAACAAAAGGGGTGAAAGTAGGGGAGGTTGAAAAGGGCAGTTTTGTTTTGTGGGCTCTGTGGATTTATAAGCCTTGGGAAAAATGTCAAGCCATGCATAGCAAATTGTTCACAGAATCATAGGATCTTTGAGGTTGGAAAAGACCTTAAAATCACCAAGTCCAGCTATCAACCCAGCACCACCACCATGTTCACCACTAGCCCACATCCTCAAGTGCCACATCCATGTGTTTTATGAACAATTCCAGGGATGGTGAATCTGCCACTTCCCTGGGTAGTCTGTTCTAGAGCTTTACATACCTTTCCAGGAAGAAATTTTTCCTAATATCTAATGTAAACCTCCCCTGGTGCAACTTGTGGCCATTTCCTCTCATCCTGCCACTTGTTACCGAGGAGAGGAGACTTGGTTCCCTCTCTGGTACATACCACATTCTGTTACACAGGCCATAAATTTTGTGCCTCAAAATTGAAACATTGCACACGTTTTGGATTTTTTTTTTGGCCAGGAGTGGTATCTTTTCAGCTCTGAAACAGAATCCCCTGCAGCTGATGGCCACAATGAGCAGGGCAGGCAGTTTGGGTGCGATGCTGGCGACTCCAGGTAGTAATTTATCCCACATTACACAGCAGGGCAGGAGCAGCTAATGAAGTGCTACCTAAGTAAATACTCATTTGCGCGGCTCCTGTGAAACCTTTGGAAGCATTTCCAGCGGAGCACGCGGTGCTAATGAATCTCATTATTACAAATTGCCACGCAGAGCCAAGTGCATGGGGAGGCTTTGCCATCAGCCCTGGGCAGCCACAAATCCTGCAGCCGTAACTCAGCCTGGACAGGGCTCACACCGAGGATTCCCCTGGATGGGCTCTGCTCAGAGGCAGCATCCCTCCCTCCTTCCCTCCTCTGCTCTCTGCCTGTCATCCTGAATATTTGCAGCCTAAAGTCTTCCTCTCTTCCTTCCCAACCTCCCTTTTACCAACTCTGCTCACATTCTTCTCCCTCCAGGATTAGTTCTTTTTTTCTTTTTTTTTAGCCTTTTTTTTTTTTTTATTATTTCTCTTTATTTTTTCTTTCTTTTTCTTTCTGAGCACCCTGGTCTAGTGGAAGTTGTCCCTGCCCATGGCAGGGGGTTGGACTAGATGATTTAAGATCCCTTCCAAACCAAACCATTCTATAATTTCATGATATCTTTTTTTTTTTTACTCCCCCTCCTTCTCCATTTCTGCTTAATCATACCAGAGAATCAGGAAACAAGAATATCCAGAATAACAGAAATCATTCTCTGTCCAGTTCTCCTGGCTTTTTTCGTAGAGATAATGCAGGAAAAATCAAGCCAAATAAGATCAGTCTGTGAGGTTTCTATCACTTTTTTTCCTCTTCTTCACCTTATTAATATTGCAGCTGTCGCACTCTATAATCTCATGCATTAGCTTCACCCAGGCACGCAGCTCTGTGTTGATTCGTTTATTTTAATCAAACTTTCGTCTCCTGATATTTTTCCCTGTCCGGGCTGGAACAGAGAAAATGAAATTTCAATAGAAAACACACACACAAATCATTAATATTTGACCTCTGAAAAGAACTCATTTATTAAACATTTTTTTCATCCCTTCAGGGTATTCAGAGACATAGTTTCTTTGTGTGTTACTTTGACAGTAATACTGGAGCATTTCCCTTCGGCTTCTCTAAGTGATCTCAAGGGTACACTAATAGCCCTTTGCCTTTGGCTTTTATGAGTATAACAGACACTTAGTCACAGGATCCCCTTTGGGTGATGTTGGGGTTTTTTTTAGATACGGGTTTTTTGTCTTTTTTCTCTCTTTTTTTTTTTTTTTTTAATTTTTTGAGCTTTCTGGAGTTTTTCTCCTGGTTTGGTTTTGGCTTTTTTTTTTGGACAATCTACAAGAAGAGGGTTTGTTACGTTTCAGTACGGAGTATAGGAGCCTTCTGCTACAGCTCTGGGGTTTTAACAGATGGAGAATATTAAATCTTCAAATATATATATATATATACATACATAAGGGTATAAAAGGATTGATTGCCACAGAGCAAGATGCTAAATGCTGGTTGCTGGATTTCCTCATCCTGAAGCATCTTGCCCTCGTGATGGTAAATGGCTCCAGAAAGATGTTGACAAACTGATCCTCCACTCATTCTGGGTGACAGACGCCCTCGCAGACAAGTTAGAGATTGAAGGGCCTGGAAGAACATGCTAAAGAAAATTAAAAATCCAATCAAAACAACATAATAAAACCCAGAATTGCAATTGCTACACTAAGCAGTAAATCTTGATTGGGGGTGTTTCAGCAAGCTGTTTGTCAAAGTTTAACAGAAGAAATCTTCTCCACACCTGGATGGAAAATGGGATGTTGCTGAGGAAGGAGGATGTAGGATCATGTTGTGAAGTGGTGTTAGTGGGATCACATGGTGGAACTCAGGAGTTTGTGCATCAGTGGGAATTTAAAAACTGCTAGAATTGGTAGTTTCCACAGTCTGAAGGTGAGGCATTAATTGTGGAGCAGACTCTGGTGTTCACAGCAGCACGAGATGTGGGACATTCTTAGTCCTCAGGTGTTACATGATGGCAAAAAATCATAGAGGCTTAGAATATGCTGTATTGGAAGGGATGCACAAAAATCATCCAAGTCCAGCTCCTGGCCATGTGCTGGACAATCTCAGCAGTCCCACCCTGTGCTTGTGAGTGCTGTCCAGACGCTCCTTGAGCTCTGCCAGGCTTAGTGCTGTGACCACTTCCCAGGGGAGCCTGTTCAGGGCCCAAACACCCTCTGGGAGAAGAATATTTTCCTAATATTCAATCTATATCCCCCCTGACACAGCTTCAGGACATTCCCTTGGGTCCTGTCACTGTCACCAGAGAGGAGATCAGTGCCTGCCCTTCCTCTTCCCCTCATGAGAAAGTTGCAGACCCCACTGAGGTCTCTCCTCAGTCTCCTCCAGGCTCAACAGGCCAAGTGTCCTCAGCTGCTCTTCATTCTTTCCCTCCAGAGCCTTCACCATCTTTGTAGCTCTCCTTTGGACACTCTGGTAGCTTTATATTCTTGTCTAGTGGTGCCCAAAAATGTGCCCCATGCTCAAGGTGAGCCCACACCAGTGCAGAGCAGAGCAGGACAATCACCAGTTCATCCTGGTATGGATTCATACTGATGCCTTCAAGTATTTCTAGTTTTCTACTCTTCCTGTATCTGTAACTTGCTGTAGTTCTGTGTTTCTTACAAAGTGCTAAAATCCTCTGTTCCCAGCACCTTTGGCCAAACAAGGCTCTCTGAACACAGATTCAAGGACATATTCATTGCCTTAGGGCCCAAAAATATGTAAACAACAGTGAGCTGGGGGAGCAGGCCTGGGGTGGTTAACATCATCACCTGAGGGTGCGATTGGAGAATTAAGGGCCAATCTGCTAATGGACAGAACTTATAAAAGGTGAAGGGCTCGTGACCCAGCGTCCATTTTGGGTGTCGTCCCCAATGGGGGACTTTGCTTGCCCAAATGTACCTTGAAGGCCTTTGCAGGCCTTGAATAAACTGTCCACTTTTATACTCCTAATTTGTCTTGGCCTCTGTTTCAGGTAGCCTGTCCTTTAGGCAACAATACCCTGTCCTCTGTTCTTCTCAAAAGCTCTTTGTTTTTGTTTTATGGAGTATCTGAACAAGCTGTGGACAGACCAAACCCAGGGAATCTGAACAGACCAAACCCAGGGAATCTGAATAGACCAAAGCCAGGGAATCTGATCATTCCACTGCGAGCAGCCACCTTCCCACCTTGTGCTGCTTCCCAGACACAACCCCAGACCCAGCCCAGTTTTTCTGCAAGACCAACTCTTTTCTTGCACTGCCTGGGTCGTGAGTCAATTCCTGGGCACTGCAGGCAGTGTTTTTCCCATTCCAGAGCTGTCCAGCCACCCCCGTGTCGTGTCTGTAAGGGGAGCAGATCTGTGTGCAGCACGGAGCCCCTGAAGCAGCAATTAGCAATGATTTCTGAGTTTTCCTGGTTAAACTCTCATTGTATCTCACCAGCCCACTCCTTCCCTCCACCCCATCCCTCCACAGCCAGCTCCTTCTCCAGATCTATTAATATCCTGTGATTTACCTACATACAAAGAATGTTACTTTCTGATTCCCACCGGGCATATGGAGCAGATGTCTCTTTTCAAGGAATTTATCAGCAATTACAAATAATGCAGTGTAAATAAGTTTTCCAAGACCTTCAATTATGCTCATTAGCTTGATGCTAATGAGAGATGGGATCAAATATAAATCCAGCAGCCTATACATTTGGGGATGAAGAGGCTTGCTTAGGTCCACAGCTTTAACAACTGAATGTGGAGCCAGCGCAACAAGGCACTGAAGATATTTGAGGCAAAGCTCAGGATTTTACTGGGAGCTTTGCATGAACCAGGATCGTGACTCAAACTCTCATATTTTTACCCCAGACATTACATAACTTAGTCTTGCTTGTACCTTTGAAGGGGCTGCTATTTTAGACCCTCGGGGGAGGAAAGTCTTCAAGGAACACCCTTTTTCAAGGGAAATCACACAAATGTTAAGGTTTTGCTTCTGGGGACAGAGGATATTTTTAGCTGTTGTGTACTCAGGTATTTTTAGCTGCACATGCATCAGGTGCTTTAGATCTGGAGACTGCAAGTCGTGTCTCATCAGAGCCCTCCTGGTCATTGTTTTTGGGGGAAAAAGCACAACAAGCCAACAAAAATACAAAATCCATGACAAAACAGAAGCCAGCAGCCTTGTCTGATTCAGTTGCACTGCTTTGATTCATCAGGACCATTTCTGCAATCTGATCCTTGCAAAGCCATTTCTTTCTTCTACTCCCCACAGGAAAATCTCCAAATAATGCCATTTATGCATTCATGTACATGTGTATCTTCCTCCATGGATTGTTTTGCTTCAAAGATTAGAAATAGTGCAACAGAGCATCTTCTTCTGTGTCTGGTTTTGAGTAAGAACAAGGGAGAAGAAGGGGCTGATAAATGTGTCAGCCTTCACAATTTCACATCTTCAAGGAGAACATGTCCACTGGTCCAGCCCAAATGTATCTCAGGGACACTCAGTGTAACTGACACGTATTTAATATGCTGATTTTCTCTTGTTGGATCTTTGCTGAAGCTACAGAGGAGATGAGGGAGGATTAAATACATCCCAGAGAGATAAAAAAGGTATGTCTAGTGCAGGAATGCGAAGCAGCCTTTGAAGTCTGTGGGAGGTATAACTGTTTCCTCCAGCTCAGAATTTGTATCAGATTATTGAATTCTTTTCAGAACTGTACATTAACAGATTTTTTTTAATAGTGCAGCATTAAGCAAGTAAGTCAATGAGCAGTCTGTGGCAGAACTGCTGTGTTACACTGCTGCTCTCTGTGTCAAGATCAATAATAAATCACCAACTCTACTCCTCAGTGTAAAGGGAAAGTACATTTCTCCCAAAAAACGATCTGTCTAACAGAGGAAACCTTTTTTCTTCTCCTCCCTTGATATATATTTAGAATAGATAGATAGGTAGATTCTATTTTAGTAGAATTAAGTCTCCCCATACATCCATAATAGATATAAAAGTGAGCAAAGGCTTGTTAATTCAGGAGGATATTCTGTGACCACATCCAACAATGAAAGGCATCCTGGAAAATTCCAAAATGTGTTTTTAAATATCATCATCCAGCACGAGGTGCCCAAATTGACTTTAGGAGTACATTGTTGTTATTAGGAGTTGCTATAATAAGCAGAATCAACCAGCAGCTATTTCCTGATGGGGTTTTATAATTGCTTGTTGGATATTTCCGGGTTTTGGCTCAGAGCCTTTTATTCTTGTTGTTAACAGAAAAAAAAAGTGTAATAACCAGTAGCTGCAGCCTACTGTGGAGGACACCATCCAAGTTAGGAGAATATGTAATGAGCAGCTTTGATTCACATTCTCTTACTCTTTAGAAAATAATTCTAG
Source organism: Acanthornis magna (assembly GCA_036785705.1). Lineage (NCBI taxonomy): Eukaryota > Metazoa > Chordata > Aves > Passeriformes > Acanthizidae > Acanthornis > Acanthornis magna. The sequence continues at coordinate 13,053,244 of JAWUZG010000119.1, read as the reverse complement.
TCTTTAAAAGGCTCCATGCACCACTTAACTCAGTAATTGGCAAGAAGGGATGGAAATACAACATTCTGCAAGCAAAGTTGCACATTTCAGATTACTCTGTGAGGAGAGCAGGCACTTTTTTGTCATTTATTCATAACTTCTCTCCAGTACTCAGTAACCATCTGATATCAGGCTCTTGGTCGAGTCGTGCTCTGCCTTGCTCAGATGGATGCTGCCTTCGTGATCTCTGCAATATTTTACAGACACTTGGGGTTCTTCCATGCCATGTTCTAAGAGTTAGATTGGGCAGGAATTTAACGAGTTCATGGCAGGGTGACACAGATAATAGAAGAAAGACACGGAGCTCGTGGAGCAGCTCCTGCGGAGGGCTGTGACATGGTTAGGGAATGGAGCATCCCTGTTAATGAGGAAGGGCTGAGGGAGCTGGGCCTGTTCAAACTTGAGAAGAGACTGAGAGGGGACCTCATCCCTGTCTGTCCCTGTCTGCAGGGAGGGCTCAGAGCAGGGACCAGGCTCTGCTCTGTGGGGACAAGAGGAACAGGAAGGAATTGATGCCCAGGAAGTCCCACCTGAACATACGAGGAAGAACTTCTTCCCTGTGCAGTGACCGAGCCCTGAACAGATTGTCCAGAGAGGGTGTGGAGTCTCTTCCCTGGAGATATTCCAGAGCTGTCTGGACGCAATCCTGTGCCCTGCGCTCTGGGATGGCCCTGATGGAGCAGGGAGGTTGGACCAGATGACCCCACTGTGGTCCCTTCCAGCCCAAGCCATTCTGGGATTCTGTGAGTCTGTGAAGTGGCAATGAACACGAGGCAATGTGGATGAAAGAGATTCATCCAAAGAAATGAAAACATTTCAGTGCAGATAAATGTAAATTGAAATAGCAAAGGAGAGGAGAGGAGAGGAGAGGAGAGGAGAGGAGAGGAGAGGAGAGGAGAGGAGAGGAGAGGAGAGGAGAGGAGAGGAGAGGAGAGGAGAGGAGAGGAGAGGAGAGGAGAGGAGAGGAGAGAGAGAGAGAGAGAAAAGAGAGAAAAGAGAGAAAAGAGAGAAAAGAGAGAGAAAAGAGAGAAAAGAGAGAAAAGAGAGAAAAGAGGGAAAAGAGGGAAAAGAGGGAAAAGAAAGAGAGAAAAGAGAGAAAGGAAAAGAGAGAAAAGAAGAGAGAAAAGAAAAGAGAGAAAAGAGAAAAGAGAGAAAAGAGAGAAGAGAAAAAAGAGAAAGGAAAAGGAAACAAGGAATAGGAAAAAGGAAAAGGGAAAAGGGAAAAGGGAAAGGGAAAAGGAAAAGGAAAAGGAAAAGGGAAGGGAAGGGAAGGGAAGGGAAGGGAAGGGAAGGGAAGGGAAGGGAAGGGAAGGGAAGGGAACGAAAGGAAAGGAAAGGAAAGGAAAGGAAAGGAAAGGAAAGGAAAGGAAAGGAAAGGAAAGGAAAAACAAAAGAAAAGAGAAAAGAAAAGAAAAGAAAAGAAAAGAAAAGAAAAGAAAAGAAAAGAAAAGAAAAGAAAAGAAAAGAAAAGAAGAGAAGAGAAGAGAAAAGAAAAGAAAAGAAAAGAAAAGAAAAGAAAAGAAAAGAAAAGAAAAGAAAAGAAAAGAAAAGAAAAGAAAAGAAAAGAAAAGAAAAGAAAAGAAAAGAAAAGAAAAGAAAAGAAAAGAAAAGAAAAGAAAAGAAAAGGAGAAAAGAAGAAAAAAGGAAACGGACATAATGAAGTGTTGCTTTAGTTGTCTTTTTTTTAATCCCAGACACAGGATTTCATACCAAAATGCAAAGCACAGCAGATCCTCATTCATGTTGCTTTCTACTTTTTTCAGCGAGGCTAAAATACAAAGAAAATCATCTGACCTTAAGAGTGTTGTTGTGCTCTGCCAATCTCAACAGAGCGTTTTCAGTAAAACTCACAGGTATTGAGAGCAAAGCCCCTGTAGCGCTGACAGTCTCTCTCAATTTATTTAACCTTCCGCAGTCCTCCAGGAGTTTGGGCTCCAACAAGAGCATTTTTAAGGTACAAAATTTTGCTTTGTAGTTCACCAAACACACAGAGAGCCGTTTGTTGACATTATCTGCCCTGTATCTTCAGGGGAGACAGCGAGTTATAAGTGGAGAGGTTTGTGAAATTCATTTCCAAAAGTCAGGCAAGCAAACAAGCAGAGAGATAAAACATTCCTGACAGGACTAAGTTCAATATTACAAAACAGAGAGGGAAAAGAAAAATCAGAGAAAATGAATGCATGGTGGGATTTAAAACTAGAATTTAATCAATTAGTTTCTCCAATACTTGCATATTCTTTATGGAGAATTTAATTATGGTGAGATTATTAATTTGTTAAATGATTAATATAGGATTATATTAGAACAGACAGATTTCTCATTACAAATATCTTGGTTTATCTCATTTCTGCTAACTACAGTGCCAAGTCTTGGAAAGTTTAAATTCTGTTCTTCCTAATGGAAAGGGAAGTTTTTTATTCTTCTAGAAAAACATGCAATATTTGTTTGAAAGCACACTTGGTTACTTGAACCGTAATTTGGACACTGGAATTCCATTTTCCATTGTTGAAAGATGCCACTTATGTCCGGTGAATCTTGGGAAAATTTCTTTACTTTTCTCTTGTTCAAATATTTTCTGTGCAAATTGAAGATGCAATTTATCTGGTTCACTGTGTTTGCTTTTTAATTATACTTTAATTTCTTTGGGGGAGGTGTGAAAAACTAAACTTTGTTTAGAAAAAAAAAGGGTAAATTCAGGTTAGACTTAGTTAGCATACAAAGCTAAATCAAACTAAATCGGAGTGCTTTTCCTCTTTTTTGATAGCAGAATAACATAAGTGATGGAATTGTAATTGATATTTGGTTTAGTCTAATCAGGCCTCAAAAATCTCGTGGTAAAATATGATCTGAACTAAGTCAGACAAAATGCTAGGACAATTTTTGCCAACCAAAATTCGGCCTAACTTTTTAATGAGTGATGGCCCATGGATTGATTGCCTCCTGACTGAAATCCATGGCTGGGCTTTCCAAGAAATCTCCATGAGTTTCCACTCCCCATATTGTCATAGAGTCATTTAAATGTCAGGAGTTCTCCTGTCAGGAAATTCCCATCTCTCAATGTCTTGAGACCTGAGGAAGCAAAAGGTAAATGCTTTATCATCAATATCATATTGTTACCCAAACACAAGAAATACCTGAATCACCATCTGGACGATGCCAAAGCTTTATCTTTAAGGGGCACAGATTTTCTTGAGCTTGGTCTGGGATCTGGGAGCCACAGTTCTTTTTTAAAAAAGGCAGTCTTAGGCAATTTTATCAAACCTTCTGAGGAAACATCTGCATCTTACAAGGCACTGCTTTGCAGAGGTACTTGAGAACATTTGGGTAAGGGAAACACCGTAGACCTTTCTCTGGTGCAGGAGAATTCACTCACCTTTGGCTGAATCAAAGGAGAAAATTCAGGGACAAAGAAGAAAATCCATAATGTACCATATCCAATCTTATCCTAAATACTGAAAGCAGTGGGGGAAACATTCCTGTGGTTCCATACATTTTCCACTGGCCCAGCTTCAGGGTCTGAGATATTTCCTACAAGGAATCATGAAATTGTTTAGGTTGGAAAGGAGCCTGAAGACCCTCAAGTCCAACTGTTAACCTGCCAAGTCCTCCCCTAAACTATGTCCCCAAGTGCCACATCTGCACATCTTTTAAATCCCTCCAGGAGTGGTGACTCCACCACTGCCCTGGGCAGCCTCTTCCAATGCCTGGCACCCCTTTCAGTGGAGGAATTTTTCCTTATACCCAACCTAAATTTCTCCTGGTTCAACATGAGGCTGTTTCACCCTATCTTGTTGCCTGCTATTTGGGAGAAGAGCCTGGCCCCCATGTGGCTCCAGCCTCCTGCCAGGGAGTTGGAGGGAGTGAGAAGGTTCCCCCTGAGCCTCCTTTTCTCAAGGCTGACCACCCCCCCAGCTCCCTCAGCCACTCCTGGTGCTCCAGACCCTTCCCCAGCTCCACTCCCTTCCCTGGACACTCTCCAGCCCCTCAATGTCTTTCTTACTATGAGAAGCCCAAATCTGACTCCAGGATTCAAGGTGTGGCCTCACCAGTCCTCAGCACAAAGAAACAATCCCTGCCCTTGTCCTGCTGGCCACACCATTGCTGATAGGAGCCATCATATCCATTTGCAGAATTACTTCACTTTCCATGCACTTTAATGTCTTAAAACCTGGCCAAATTCCTCAGTGATCTATGTATTTAAGCTGCCTGCATTAAGAGGGGGGAAAAAAAAAGGAAGGAATAAATGTAATAACCATTGAGTGGATTATTTTCAGCCTCTAATATGGCATTGATTTAAGCCTCACAATGAAAATATAAGTGAAGAAACACAAATGAATTTGCTTACATAAAATCCGCTTCTTATTAGAAGCGATAAGCAAAGCCTGGGAGAAACATTTATGCAATTCCTCTTCTTTGATCACTTCTTGCCTGGCTGGGCAGGACATCTTGGAGGCAACTGCCAGAGCCTGAGCAGCCTGGAAGTGTGGGAAGACAGGAAAAGGATGGGCACATTATGGGATGCAGCTTCACATGCCCCAGCCCAGCTCTGAGCTGTGCCTGGCACCCAGCAGAGAGTGGCAAAGGGGTCCCCAGTGCCTGATTCATTCTCTATTGTGACTATGCTTGATGACTTTTGCCTTTTCTATACCCTTTTATAATTTTTATACACCCTTTTTACACTTTTTTTTTTACCTTTTATTTATTCTCTGTATCCTCTGTACCCTTTACCTACATGCTTGTAATTTTTGTAGTCTGATATTCTAGCTTAGATTTGGAATTCTGCAAGAAAGAAAGACCAAATATTCACAGTAGGAGACCAGAGAGCTCTATGCTATCAAAAACTCAAGGTTCCAGCCTTGGTTGAAACCTTCTCTCTGGAGCATATTTTGTAAACCGAGGGAGGGGGTTCTTTAGAATAGGGGACATTACTTCATATATTAAGTTTCTTATTGGAAGATTCTAGACAAATATCCTAATTTGCAAAGTCCATGAACATTGTGTACGCATTATGTGGCGTGTTCCACCTTTGAAGAGCTGTGCACCTAGGATCCTATTAAAATACCAAGGAAAAACCCTTTTATCCCTTTAACCGTGTCTGCCTCAGAATTCTAAGACCAGCCAAAAGGCGACAGTGGCGTTGTGGCTTCCACCCGTGGTGGGGCTGAATCTTTGTTGATTTCACTTATTTCATGGTGAGCACTTCATCTCCAGTCCTTTAGCAAAGGACTGGCAGTATTTGTACAGCGCCTGGCACTCCAGACCCCTTTTTAAGTACTGCCATAAGCATGATTAATAGTATTTATTATAAGTGCATGTTATATTATGCATTTTACAAGGCTTCTACACATCCACGGTCTTTAAAACACGCATTCCAACTACAATTCCACCTATGCCAAAACAACATGAGAATTATTACACTGCAACACAAAAAAAAAAATTAAAAAATTCAATGACACTTTATTATTTGCAGATGGAGTCACAAGGGGTTTTTAAAATTCGGCTACAACTGCTTTCACTATAATTTCCCCCTCATCTATCTTTCAGGGATCATATTCGGATCGTATGTGCCAGGATTACAACCCTTGGTAGTGGCAAGAAGGGAATGCATGGGGTGGAAACCAGAAGCTTTTAATTCATGGGCTATTCTATATTGGAATTACTAGACTAGACACTAGAAACTATAGGTCAAAATCATGTAGTGATAGGTTATCTGTATTTTTCTGTGTAATCTGTTTTTAGAGACCAACATCCATTTGCTAAATCAGCCACCAAAATATTTATTCTTATGATAACATTCAAGAGTTTTTAGATAAGGAAATTAAGCTGATGGGATGCGTGTAAAAAATCAGTAAGCTCTTTGATATATTATCACTTGGAAAGTGAATACTTAATTTGAAAAAGCTAGAGATTACAGAAAACACTTAAAAGTGAATAAAGCACTGGTTTAAGGGGAAATGCTGAGATATGATCAGGAGCTGCTGGATTTGAATTGGCAGTGCAAACTGGGACTGATCTTGTTTAGGATTTTCACAACACATTATTTTACCCTGGTGCTCACTCAGGAGGAATTAGGAGTTCAGGGGAAGAAAAGGATATCACAGAGAATACTTTTACCCCTGTTAGTGAAGCTGCAAGTACATTTCCTAACAGAAAGTACCAGGTTATTCACTTAGGGACTAATAATTTCAGTGTAAAATCACATCAGCTGAAATTGAGAAAGAAAAGAGCTTGTGCATTCCAGGGTGGGAATAAATTATTAATGTACAAGTTCCTGGAAAGACATATGTGGCCATAAGATGTGTTAGACAAGATATTTCTGGTGCTAAGGAGGAACTATTGCCACTGTACCAGATACTGTGGGGACTTCAGTGAGAGTATTGTGGGTCATTCTGAGCCAAAAAAATGAGTTCAGGCAAGAGCAGAGGTGGTGTGATGGGGAGAGGCGAGATGTTACCTGAAGAAAGGCATTTTTACCTTCTGCAATCTGCAGCTCAGCGCTGAAATGTGTTGGCTGGCTCCATGTGGGATAGCTCAGATAAGGCAAATACTGGCATTGCATGGATAAAATTCCAGCATGGAAATTCACCTGTTTACTTCCCGGAGTACCAAACCCAGAGCTTCTATGCCTGGCACTTCAGCAAAATCACTGAGAGCTAAGTTTGTCTTTATATGACATGGTAGAGTTTAATTAAGGGCTGAGAGGAACTGTTCATCACTCAGATCACTAATACTGGAAGAACAAGCACTTACACTATACCCATGAATAAATTCATGCTAAATTTGGATTGAGATTGTCCAGGGAAGACCCTCTGACTCGGGCTGAGGTGCCTGTTTCACTGTGTGCTCCTAAAAAACTGTAGAAATAAGCACATTTCAAGAAAAGTTTTGCAGCCTCCCCTCTGCAGTTCTTAATTCAGGACTCTACTCCTGTGACGGTGCTCCCCCATATCACAGAATCATAGAATCATTAAGGTTGGAAAAAATCTCCAAGATCATAAAGTCCAACCTTTAACTTAGTTGTAGCTGGGACCTGTTGTGGAATTATCTCTTATTACTTTCATTCCTTTTTGTGCCTTTAAAGTAATAAAGTTGCATTATTTTAAGTGCAGAGGAATAGCCAAGAAGTATGATTACATGACACAGTTCTCTTCAAGAGGAGGAGATTTTACCTAAAAATTTAGGAAAGCACCTTCTTCTTAGTATTTTAATTTTAACAGCTCCTGAGAATTGTGAATCTGCTCTGCCGCCAGCTGTTCTTGAACCAGCCTAGAGAAAACACGGCTCATATCCATGATCTTTGGATTACTTTTGGTTTGTTTTTTTGTCTGATCCAAACCCAGCACTTACAGTAAAAGAATCAGATACCTTTTCCTTCTTTGCATAATTTGTTCCTCTGAAAATTCATCTTATTTTCATGGCTGTCATATCTGTGCTGGTTTTGTTTAGGACACTTATCTCCGTGTGCTTTTCCCAAACTCCCCTGTACTTAGATTTTTTCAGATTTCGGTGCATCCTACCTGTGCATTGGATTCCGTGGGTGATACTTCGAAGGAGGCCATTTGTTTTATTTAATGATGCAATTACAAAAGGATCTTGTTTATTACATTAGTGCACACATCCACGTCAGGCTTGTCTCCGGGAGAATTAGGATCATTTGTCTCATTTGGGGCCTGTAACTTTACGCCTCAATTATTCTGTGCCGTTGCATAAGTAACATTGCCAGGATCTCTATTAGTTGGGGACACCAGGTGACTTAAGGAAATTTAATACCCTGGCATTTTCAGCTGCACAGCACTTGGTCCTATTATTAATCAAGGCTCCAGAGCCTTATTCATCTCCTGATTAAAGATTTCAGCAGAAGGGAATCATGCAAGCTTTAAGTACAGTATTTTTAATTAGGGACAAGTTCAGGGTATCACTATGCATTACTTCTTTAGTAGGTGTAATTAAAGAGCTGATCTGTAACTAGCCCTCTTGGAAAGAATACTTGTCTTTAAATCCTAGCAGTCTGCTCTGGGAAAAAAAAAAAAAAAAAAAAAAAAAAAAGCAGACCAAAAGAAATAGAGCATTAAATCCATTAAATCTATCCCTCAGAAATATGGATGGGAAATTTGGTTGTTGTGACCAACTTGAGGATAAATATCTTTAAGGAAGGCAAGTCCAGTCACAGGACAGAGAATGCAATGCACACTCAGTCTTCACAAATGCTAGAAGAGAGTGGAGAGTCACTTCAGTTTAAGAAACCGTTTATGAATTATCTGTAAAAAGCATCAGGATTTGCTGTAACTAATTTACACCATCCAAATATGATTTGTCTGGCTTAAACTAATTCATCTGGGCTCCTAGTGGGGAAAGAAAGGCTCCTTCAATAAGGAATTCATCCTGCCCTGTGATAAGTGTTTGAGATTGGTTATCACTGCAGACTGTGATAGAGCACACAGGCTTTAGAAACTCGGGAAAGAAATTTGTTCCACCTGCAATCAGAAGCCCCTCAGGCTTGCATATATTAATAATTTCTGCAATGGCTGCTGCAGCTTTCTTGAGGCTGATGTTTCCCTCAGCTTTCCATCCTCCCTTCACAAGCTTCTTCCACTGCAAAAAAACAAACCAAACTCTCGTCAAGATGAACCACATTGGGTTTATAACAGTTCCATTGTCATGGAGCACAGTGCAAATGAAGGGTGTGTGATAGAGGACTGAGATGGAAAATTTTCCCAAAGTGATATGGATTTTAGTTGAGATAATATATTTAAAAATTACAAGCCCATTATTATGGGAAGCACATGCACCAAACTCAAAATAATGTTATTTTGCTAATTTGCCTACTGTTCCTTATCAGATATTCGTATTCCATAATCTGTTTGGAGCTGACCTTGAGTTTTAGGAACCATCAAGGAGTTTTGAGTCCTTCCCAATTCTTAATTCAAAGGTTCTCCACTGCTGGACAGAATACAAGTTTAATCTAATCTTGCAGTCAGGTTAGAGCAGCTGAAAAAGCCTCCACACCTCAACTTCTGATTAACAGCTTTCAGATGAGCTGCTGTGGATGAACATCTCAGTGTTCCCAGGTTGTTCCAGCAGGAAGAGCATCAGGGACAGCATCTTGGCTGAGGAGGCACCAAGTAGGACCAAAGGAACAATAAACTCCCTTTTTTTTCAAGAAAAGAAGGTATCTAGCTTCAAATGGAACTGCTTTTAATGGATGTCCACAGGGTCTGAAGGCACTGGCTCATGGATTTTTGATGGAGAATGCCAGACTAACTCTGTTGCACACTCTGGGTGTGAATCCACAGCATGGAAAAGGTTATTTGGGAATTCACCTTTTGCTTTTGCTACCATTGTTATTTGTAGTCAATCATTGGAAGCAAAATGAATCCATCCACGAGCTTAATACAAAGGAAATGGTAATTTTTTTTTTTCGTTAAAAGCTCATGTCGTGGCTCTGAAATTTGTGTCTTGAACTATTAAGAATGAATTTAAAATTCTGCATCAGTACAATATAATGTAGTGATTGTCTAAAGGCATTGATCAGGTTAAAATCTGTTTAAAAATTGGCTGGAGTAGCTTGCCATGACAGACTGTAGGTCAGCCAGGGGTTGTATTAAGTTTCTATTAAGTTTCTGTAAAAGCAGATACAACATGAAGACATCCCAAACTCTGTTTTATTGAGCAACTCAACAGAAACACGGTGGCACATTCGAACTTGGTCACTGGCTGGTGATTTCATAGTGTCAGAGAATAATTAAAGTTAGAAAACCTTTCTAAGGTCATTCATCCAATCCGACCAGCACCACCACCATGTTCACCAATAAATCATGCCCTCAATTGCCACATCCAGACATTTTTTGAACACTTCCAGGGATGGTGATTCCACCATGTTTTAATTCAGATTTAATCTTGAGGGCTGCAGGATCACAGACTGATTTTCTGTCCTCATCAACAGCAAAAGGGGGCAGCATTGGAAGGCTAAAGGGCACCTGGAGTGTTACTGCAGATATGGAAGACACAGTCACAGGCACAAACCAGCTTAATTTCTTTGAGAAAATTGTCCCTACAGGTGTGGCAAATAATAATTTAATTTATTACCTTTTTTTTTTTCAATTATAAAAAGGTATGTAATTAAAATGAACTAAATTTTTAAACAAAATCCAATGGCACATTAAGGTAAAGGGAAAAAACATTATTTACCTCACTAGGAAAAGTGCCTCCAAAGGCAATCATTCCTTTTCAATTAACCAAAATTACTTTAGGGAATTAGGATGACAGCTGCAGGAAATAAAATGAGAATGAGAATGTACTGAGAGAGTACAGCAGGAGCTACCTCAAATTTGGTTGATTTGGGTAGGGTTTCTGCATAAGGGATTTGCCATATGTGGTTTTGGAAACTTGGCTTTCTTCATAATTTCAGTGCTGTGGAGAACAACAAGGACAGGTATGTGATGATAGCACTTCCTCTAGCACAGGCATTTTCTTAACCATGTCCTTAATACTCTTTGATGGATATGCTTATTTTTTTCCACTATTTTTCTACTCCAGGTTGGATGGGGCCCTGAGCAACCTGCTCTAATGGAAGGTGTCACTGCTCTTGGCAAGAGGGTTAGAACTAGATGGTCTTTTGAGGTCCTGTCTATCCCAAACTGCTCTATGATTCTATGGTTTTACTCACATCTTGCAGCCTTGAGACATTTAGCATCTACTCTCTTGTGTAGGAATAATTCCCACAGGCTGGATTCATATGACAGGAAAAAAAAAATCTTTCTTTTTATTTCAGAGTTGCCACATGACACTCTCATGTGAAGGTCTGTTTTTCTTGTATAAATTATCTGCGTGTTAAAAAGAAAAACCACCAAAAAATTCTCCCCCGCACAAAACCCCATCAATTCCAGCAGGTTAAAGGAAGCGATTCTGCCCCTCTGACTTGCTCAGGTGAGACCTCACCTGCAGAGCTGCTCTGGGGGTCCCAGCACAGGAAGGACATGGAGCTGCTGGAGAGAGTCCAGAGGAGGCACCAAGGTGATCAGAGGGATGGAGCAGCTCTGCTGGGAGGGAAGGCTGAGAAAATTGGGGTTGTTCAGCCTGGAAAGAGAAGGCTTTGTGGTGGCTTTATTGTGGAACCTGAAGGCAATGACAAGAAAGATGGAGAGGGATGGTTTACAAAGGCAGGGAGTGACGGGACAAGGGGGAATGGCTTCAAACTGACAGAGAGTAAGTTTAGATTAGATTTTAGGACAAAAAATCTACTTTGAGAGTGGTGAGGCATAGGAACAGGTTGCCCAGAGAAGCTGTGGCTGCCCCATCCCTGGAAGTGCTCTAGGCCAGGTTGGATGGAGTTCTGACCATCCTGGGATAGTGGAAGGTGTCTTTGCCCATGGCAAAGGGTTGGAATTGGATGATCTTTAATGTCCTTTCCAACACAGGCCACTCTATGATTCTGTGATCACCACCACCCTCAGATTATCTAAAAAAAGAAAAAAATTATGGAAAGTGGGTGATCCACACACTAATTTGGGGGTGTAAAAGGCAGGGGGGTAAATCAGCTTGCACCCCTTCTTGTGAAGCTGAGGCACCAGAAGAGGAATAACAAAGGGCTGTGTATGATGGAGTTTCTGTTTGTGAACCATCAGTAAGGTTATTCCTTTCAGACTTGGAGTTTCCTACCCCTGCTCAAAGGTGCATGTCCGAATTTTGCGCTTTTTATCCTTGGACGACGTGGCCAAGTCCATTATCCCAGTGCAGAAATGGGAGCAAGGCCCTGGGTGCTACTGAAGTGTTCTCATGATATAAAGGCAGGAGGAAATATCAGTGCAGAAGGAGAGGGAGAAAGAACTAAGTGATCCTGAGGACAACAAAGAGAAGAAATGTAATATTCCACATCATGCATTTGGGGATGAATATTAAAGAAAATGATCCTACTATCATGTAATTTAGCCCATATTATCAGAGACAGCAAGAGGGATATGAGCCAAGGATTAGGATGCCGAAGAGCTGAATTCCAATCTTGGCTCTGCAAATGGCTTGATGTATGCCCTTAGGCAAATTCTCTACCTTCTCTCTTACAGCTTCTCTTTCTGCATTAACAGGATAATAATATTTAGATGAGCTTTGCAAGGACTAATTAGTTAATGATTATAAAGTGCCTGAATATGTAAAGTGCGACGCAAGTGCAAGGGATTATTATCATCTTCGAAATAATGAAGAATGTTTATTAGTTAGTTATTGTGATTATTTCTTTTAAACCTCTTTATTGCTAAGTGTATAAGAGGCTGTCAGCCATAAAGTGGGTTTTACAAAAGGATTTAAAAGGGAGGGGTGGAAGAATGGTTTGGAGGCACAGATGTAGTTTTAACAGGGAGTTTTAACACTGTTATCATGCCAGTTCCTACCTTAATATGACAGCTGGTAGCCCAGACTGGAGAGCAGTGAGCAGCAGCAATTGGAGCCTCTGGAAGGTGTTTTGCCACATCTGTTCTGTGACATTGCCCTGGCTGCTTTCTGGGTAAAAACTGCTAAAAACTGTGCTCTTCTCACTGCTCTCTGCAATCAATTAATTAATACAATGTCTCTCTGGGACACTGGAATGAGAGGACAGAGGGGTGGCAATGCAAAACAGACTGCTGGGTCTTGACTGTGAAGTCCATGTCTGTCTGGAGCTGGAGAATCACAGAATAATTCCATTTGTGGCATCTCTGGAGAAAGCATCGTCCTGCCCTCTTCTTGAAGTGGGGTCAGCTAGAGAAGGGTTCTCAAGGCTTTGTTCAGCTGGGGTTTGAATATTGCCAAGGATGGAGACTCCTCGGCCTCTCTGAGCAAGCTGTTCCCATGTTTGATCACCTTCACAAAGCAAGAAGAATAGTAAATCCTGGGTTTAAATGAAATTTCTTCTATTTCAGTTTGTGCTTGTTGCGTCTTGTTCTCTCATGTGGCACCATCTTCTTTAGCTCCTCCCTTCACATGGATAAAATAATACACATGGATAAAATACAGCTGAGACTTCTCTAGGCTGAAAAATCCCAGCTCTCAGCCTCTCCTTGTATTAGTTAGTCCACTCCCTTAATGAATTTAAAAGCCATATGCTGAAGCTGTTCCACTATGTCAATTCCCATCTTTTTCTGGGAAGCCCAGCACTGGATGATTTTTTTTTTTCCAGGGGAATGCATAAGATTGGTTGATAATTCAGGCTGAAAGGGACTTTAACAGCTCTGCAGTTCAAACTCCAGCTCAAAACTTTCTGCCTCTGCGCCCTGAGTGCTACCTCTGTGCCTTGGGGCCTGCCGTGAGTTTTCTGCATAGCCAGACTCATGTTCTATATGTCTGATTGTTTTCTCGAGTGCTGGGACCCCCCATTCCCACCATTCTTGTGCTTCAAGGGTCCTGTCTTTAAAACTCCAATAACTTTTCTGAACTCTATTGGCCTTCAGAGCAGCCTCACGTGAAATCCACTGAGTGGTTCCCTCAACAAACCAAAACATGTTCTCTTAAAGTCTGGGATTTGCACTGGGTTCCTCTTCCTCTTGATCCTTTCAGGATCTTGAGTTACACTAATTGATGCTGACTATAACCAAGACTAATGGTGATTATCTCCTGTTTGCTTCACCCAGATGAGTTCACCTGCACCACACCTGGTACTGAAATCAGGCTAAGAGTTGCTTATTGAGCTGACTGGACATTGGACACCTTGAATCTGAAAATCTGCTTCCAGAAAGTTTAGGAAAAAGCTGATTTATGGCAGTTTCCTTTACTGGGTCCTTTAGCAGGAATGACGGTCTAAGTTCCACACAGCTTCACAGGGAGCAGGTTTATTCTCACCAGCCCAGGATCTGTGCAGCTCTTTCCACTGCATGGTGCAGACGTGTTCTACATTTTCCCTGACATCCTAATCCTTCTCGAGCGCTTTGCTATCAAAGCCCTTAAAAGTATGTTAATGCTTAACCTGTAAAAGCTCTGCTAATCTTTCTCCTGCCCTCCCACTATCCCAAACAGAAAACTGCTGACAAGTCTCAGGATGAGATAAACTGGCTCATGAGAGTGAGGAGAAGGAAGGAGACTTAAGCTGACAGGCTTGATCTCCTCCTGCCACCCTTTTCCTCCAGATAGCCCCTCAGAGCTCCAGCACAAACCGCACGTGGAATAACTTTTACATGACGGCACTGCTGTATCCCTCCCATGAGCTTCTTAGGCAGGAAACTGGATTTATTTCCATTTCTCTGAATTTCTCTCCTGGCAGTGCAGCCCAGCCCTGTGCTCCTCCTGTCAGATGGTGACAGAGTGATCTACAGGCAGCTTCTGAGGGGGAGACTAAGCTTATAAGTGCCTTAAAATTTCACATGGAGATGAGTTTTTCATTGTAATAAGAGCTGACGGTACCTTTTTGTAATCAAAATGCAAACTCCCTTCCACTGCTCAGTGCTCAGGAGCACAATTGAGAGTGACAGAATTCATTACACAACGGAGACAGATGGAGTACTTTAAAAAGAACCATACATCAAGAGCGGAGGTCTGTGAGTGTGTAGATAGTGGGCAAAAAAGCTTAAAAACTTCAATCCCCTCCATACTGCTGAAAATTACCAATCTTCTTATCTTGGCAAAACCTTATTATGCAAATAGTTGTCAAGTGGAACACTCAAATTGGCAAAATTGCTTTATTGTAGTACTTTCTACACTCCTTCCAAGAAAAGTCTGTTTTGCTGGTGTGATAAGTAAATGATTGATTACTCGTGCTGGTCTGGAATAGCAGACTGGAAAATGATGTAGTAACACCGTCAGCGGCACAAATTCTGTTTAAAAAGAGGAACACAACCATTTTTGAAAGGAGTGCACCACTTAAAAATGGCCAAGTCAGTACCTCTTCCATCTCCTGCTTAACCTGAAGAAAGGTGAGTAAACTGAGATTTTTTTCAGGCACCAAACAATTCAACCCTTTTTCGTGGACTGTTGTGAACTTTGGTTGTTTTTAAACAAAATATGGCACTTGCTAGAACTTCTTCCCTTCCAAAAGTAGTAGAGATTTTAGTTTTTTTCCTTCATCTCAACAGCTTTTCTCTGTGTACAGCATGGAATACTTCAGTGTGTCAGCTGTGGGCGCAGGGATGCAATGTGTTCATTACTTTGACATAAAGAGTATTATTGCATTGGACTTTTCTTGAGAAGGCAAGAACAGAAAATGACTAATGGAGCAGAACTGCAAGCTCCCTCTCTTCAGAAATGTTCAGCTCTTCTCTCCAGGGCTGGTTGAAACTGGCTCTGAAATCGTGGGCACAAAATTGCCAGGTACACTGTGGTCAGCTCTAGTCAGCACTTGGCTTAGTACTGAGTAATAAATGGCACTGGGGAAGAACCAGATGAAACATAAAAGTATTTGATATGGTTTTGGCATAAGCAAAGTGATTCTGCATCCTAAAATCATAGAATGGTTTGGATTGGAAGGGACATTTGAAGGTCATCTAGTTCAGTCCCCTTGCCATGGACTGGGACAGCTCCCACTAGACCAGGTTCCTAAATTCTATCCAACCAGTCCTCAAACACTTCCAGGGATGCGACATTCACAATTTTTTTGGACAACCTGTTCCTACGTTTCACCACCTTCATTGCAAAAAAAAAAAATCTTCTTTAGGTGGGATCTAAATCCACCCTTATTTAGTTTAAAACCATTGTCCCTTGTGTCACTACAGTGACACAAAAAGTCTGTCCCCATCTTTCTTTTAAGTCCCCTTTATGCCCTGGAAGGCTCCAATAAGGTCTTCCTGGAGCCTTTTCTTCTCCAGGCTGAACAACTTCAATCTTTCTCCATAGAAGAGATATTTCCATCCTTCTGATCATTTTTGTGTCCCTCCTCTGGCCCCACTCTGACAGGTCCATGGCTTTTTGGACAGCCAGATCCAATCTTAGCCTCAACAGTTTAAGTTTTGAAACTTTGTCCTGCAGGTTTCAATGATGAGAAATCAGATATATTTATAAAAGATGAGTTATTTATTAAGAAAAATGAAGCTACAGAAGATCTTGATCAGAATTAGTTACTACACAGCATAAAAGCTAAAACCACTAGTCGACTATAACATAAAATGTCAAAGTGCACTGTATTAAAGCAATTACAATAAAGCAATCATATATTAAAGCTAGCAAAAGAAGCATTAAGGAGAGTCACTGCTCTCTCTTCGTTGTTGGGGTACTTCTCTCTCTTTCTCTCAATACCTGGGGAGCAACCATGAAGAGTTATCCCAATCCAGGGAAAAGCTGCATGTACTTTGAGGAGTATATGGAAGAATCTGACTGTATGGAAAGTATTCTGGACTTTAGTGTAAAGAAGTCAGCTGCCAGTTGCACCTTCAGGGCAGTTTAACAGCTTATCTGTCAAACCTTGCCTCAAAGGGACAGATATTTGTTTGAAGATGATCTGCCAGAGCAGCTTTTTAGCAGATTCAGCACCAAAAGCCCCACTGGTGCCTCAGGTAACCCAGCACAGACAGCTTGTACTGCTTCTATCTTCTGACTGGGTTCCAGACCAAGCAGATAAGTTTTGTCACAATACCATTGACTCTCTGGGCTGCAAATGCACATTGCTGTGTCCTGGCCGGATTTCCATTCACCAACGTCCCCAAGTCCTTCTCTGCAGGGCTTCTCCCAAACTTTCACCCTGAGTCTCTTGATATCAGGAATTGTTCAACCCAGGTGCAGAACTTTGCCCTTGGCCTTGTTGAGGTTTCCGTGGGCCCCCTCCTCACGTATTCATTGCTTATAGAAGACAATTCTTGGAAAAGCAGCCGTGCTTTCACAACAGGTGGTCTCGCTGTCAAACGAAGCTGTTTACGTGAGCAGATGGGAAATTCTAATGACGTGTTTGCAGGCAGATTCCGTCTGCCTTCCAGGGCAGTAAGGATTCCCTGTGATGCTGTTTGGAACAATCTGGAGTGCAGATCGCTCTGGAGTTTGCAGCCAGCTCTGGAGCAAAGAGAAGCTTTCTTGGCTCCAAGTGATTAGTGAACAACAGAGGGGACAAAAGGGAAGAAAAGGGATATGTTTCTGTCCTTACCTCCCATCTAAGTTGCTATAGGTGACAACTAAAATGAGCGAAAGAGAAATAAATCTATTCTAGCTCACAGCAGGGATTGGAATAGCAACTGAAAAACATATCTGTGTGCTGATACTACAGCAGTTCTTTGGAGGGCAAGTAGTGATCACCTCCAGGAGCATGGAAACACTCTGGAACTTAATAGACATAATTTAGACATTTTCACACAGTTCTACAAAACTACACAGACCATGAAGTCCATTTAAGCCTCATGAACAGACCTTGTTACACTGAAGGTAACACAAAGCCTTTCCTCCTGGATATCATAGAATGAGTTGGGTTGGGTTGGATTGGGTTGGGTTGGGTTGGGTTGGGAGGGACCCTAAAGATCATTTAGTTCCAATCCCTCTGCCGTGGGAGGGAATGCCACCCCCTGGATATGTTACAAGGGACTGTGGATCTGTGTCCTCACAGGAGTGAGGGAGGGTTGGTGTGATGAAACACTTTGCCAGTTATTCATGAGATCAGTGCTTTACATCCAAAGAAAATAGTGTGTGTTAGCTACCTTTACCAGAGAACTAATAAATGCTTTTTGCAGTTGTAATTTCTCGGCAGATGAGTTCTGTTGTTTACACATCTACATGTTTTGGTGTTCTCTTTTTGTCTCTCCCCAGTGCAATGCACTCTTTTATTGAATGTAGCACTGTAGGACAGCACCACTTAAGAAATAAATACACTCCACCTGAATCTATCTGAATTGTGTGTTTCTAGAGTAATTCGTCTGACAGGTAGTCTAAATATAAACAAATTATCTTGAATGACATATTTTATGGATATATTTACACTGAATGCATTTACCCGGTTTTGACAAGTCTGTTTGGAAATAGTGCATCTCATGTTCAGGGAAAGAGCAACATCTAGGCAATACAGTGGTTTTCCACTTTGCAGAAGCACACAACCCTGCTTCCTCAAATATTCCCTTTTTTGAGTTAAAGTGGTGAAATTTATACTTCTGAAACTTCACAAGAAATCTGTGTATGACATTGATGATGCTTTGGTTTTCAGAAGTAATTAGAAGATCTGTCTGATTGCTTATACACTAGCTCAATTACTTGTCCATTGAGTCTCATAAATGTGTTTTTAAAAAATATTTATTACTCCAGCATGTTCAGGCTTAACCAGCAAACCAGACTCAGAAATCAGACCATTTGTTCCAGTGGTTAATCAACCTCCCAACCACCACACCTTGCTTCTAATTAGAATATAACTGATGGTTTCAACTACACTCTTTTATTGTCTTTCCCATTAGCTTAAAGAGTCTTTTAATAGATGGTTTTTTGGTTTTTTTTGTCCCTGGAAATATTTAAAGGTTTTAATGTTCTGTCTTTTACTGAAAAAGAGTTTTCTAAGCCTTAAATAATTTTTGTCTTCTGATCCACATTGTGTTACTTAACATCCATTTTAAACCACCAATATTGAAATGTATTGAACATTTTAGTACCAATCTCTTCAGTGTCACAAAGCCATGAAATCTCCCACTCCCAATTGCATCAGTGCATGGCCAAAGTTTGCATCAGACCCATGGTCATATGATTGCACCAATAGCTCATCTCGAGCTGTTTATCTGCTTTGATTCTTAAATCCTCTGCACACTCTACTTATTAAAATACATTTTCCCATTTCCAGGCTATATATTTGCAATTCTCAAATGCTTGGATTTACATGTATCTGCATTGAAATGCTTTAATTTGTTTGACTGGGTCTCTTTCATCCTCCCTATTGCCTTGTGTTCATCTCAACACTTTGAGCACTGGTGCAAAGACCAGAAGTGTCAGATCCAGTGGCTGTTTCACAGAACCACCTTAGAACTTGTTCTGTTTAATGAGTTCCTCAACAACAACACGAAGAATTGGAAAGCTTTGTGGATATGACCATGTCCCAGGAAATGGATCATGAGGGATTATTAAGGGTCTCAGACTTTCCTTGCCTTTCCTGAACTTGATTCCTTGGTGGTGTCTATACTGGAAATATGCCCACATCTTTATTTGAAATGGGACCTCCTTTTTTAATGGTGTCCCTGCCCCTGACAGTGGGGTTGGAACTGAGTGATCTTTAAGGTCCCTTCCAACCCAAACCATTCTATGATTCTATGGAAATTTATCAGTGCTGCATCTTCCATTAGAGCATTCTGGGCTGTGGAAGTCAAGGACCTTGTACTTGACAATTGGCTTGTTAGTCACCTTCAGCAATCAGGTTTTTGGTTTTTTAAAAATTTTATTTCAGAATGCAATGCAATTAATCCCAATAAATAAGGTTTTTAAATGAATGAATGAATAAATAAATAAATAAATAAATATATGTATATATATAGGCTGGTATTGGGTCCAGCCCCACACCTTAATTCATTCTCAGTTGAGTCCTGTGTTGTTGCATTCTTTTGGGGTCAAACAGCACATTGTATTTTCATGTCTCGCTGCTCTTGTCTGTCCTTTCTTTCTGCCCCAAATCCCCAAAACTTTTCCTTTAGCCTGGCCAGGAATTGTTTCTCCAGGTGCTATCAGCTTCTCTTTGTAATGTGCAGCTGACCTTACAGCCTATTTATATTACATTTATATTTTTAAGCTTCATCTCTTAAGTAAATGAGGAGTATTTAATCAATCTCTGTCAGAATCTGTCATCATTGAGGCTTAGGGATGTCGGAGATTTGTGGGGTTTGGATGTCCCTCATGGGAATTCCAGACCATGGATATGCCATTGGTGGTATCATTGTAAGAGAATTACAGAATCACAGAATGATCTGGGTTGGAAGGGACCTTAAAGATCATCCAGTTCCAAGAGTCGTTGTCACCAGTGCAGGGACATTCCCAGTCTGGATGTAGAACTGGAGAATTGCAGAGAGCATTCCTTCCCCATTCACAGGACAAATCCTTCTAGTTGCTGCCCAAAATTAATCACTGAATCAGGATGAGGTTTTAGCTAAAACTCTCAATTTTTTAATTGTGTGATCAAGGCATCCTGGCCAGCTAATGGGCTGCTCTTTTGAGCACACTCAGTTTTCTTTCTCATTTTCCCATTTACTTGGTTTCTGCTGTGATTTTTCTTCTCAGAACGTTATCAGTTTCGGGAGATATGCCCTTTTGAGGCACCAATTATAAACATAAGATGTTACTGATTGAGAATTGATTCTGTTTTTCATATTGAATGTAATCAAATCATGATCACTCATCCCTGGGTGACTGTGGATTTCCAACCCAGTGAGTAATTCATCTATATCCCTCATAATCAGGTGCAACCAAGTCATTTTGTTGGGGCTACACTAGGCTGATATAAGAAGTAGCAGATGCAGTTTTCATGCATTAATGGTGACTCTTCGCAATCTTAATTATATTCCTCGCAAACTGAAATTTCCCTTCATAACATAGATTCTGGTTTTAATTTTTTAATCTTCTCTCATAAACAGGCAGGTGCTTAAGGTGTAACTTAATTTTCTCTGTTTTATTTGATAGTTATAACAAATCCCTACCTCGGTGTCTGCTCCTGGGCTTTACTTAGTAGCACTGAATTTCAGAATTGTGAGTTATTTTGCAATAATGGCTCAGAAATAATCCTGAAATTCTTAATTGTTAATAATTATTTAATAAAAACAACTGCTTTGGATGAAGAATTCTTACTGCCGTGCTCTCCAGCCCTCTCACCTCCTCGAGCCTTTTTAAATAAGAAAGTACTAAACATCAGAAGTGGTTTGTTTGACTTTTTGGAAAAGCTAAGGGGGTGAACATCTCAAAATGTGTTCCCAGCTCACCAACTGCCAGGTAGAGATTAAATCCATGGCCCTCCTCTCCTCTCAGGCTACTCCCTCACATTCCAAAGAAAGGGCTCAGCCTCTGCCCAGCTGCAGAACTGTAAATCCCCATAGCAAAAATGTCTGTTCACACATAACACACAACAGTGTGTGTTGGTTCTGCTGTGACACCTCAGACAGCTCCTCTTATTGACGTGAATCTGTGTGACCCATTGAGAAGCATTTTAGAATTCAGCACGGTCTTAACAGCTGTTGTATCTCAAATTACTTCAGCTGAGCTGCTGGGGAGCAGCTGGACACAAACAGGAAAAAGAGGGAAAATGTCCTCAAGCTGCAAGGAAGCTCAAGCTGGATATTAGAAAAAATTTCTTCACTGGAAGAGTGAAGGTTAAGCATTGGAACAGGCTCCTCTGGGGAGTGGTGGTGTCCCCATCCCTGGAAGTGTTCAAAAAATGAATCGATGCCTCACTTCTAGGTATGGTTTGGTGACTGTGGTGGTATTGGGTCGAAGGTTGGACTTTATGATCTGAGAGATTTTTTTCCTGCCTTAATTTTCTATGATTCTACAAAAGATCAAGCCAGTTTTTTAACCAGAAGAATCTGGTCAAGAGCAGCATCCTCATTGGCTGTCCTGCTGAAGAAGCATTGAACAGGTCATGAGCTCAGAACATCTCTAGTTGATGTGTTATTCTCTTGCAATGCCACCCCAAGGCATCACAGGAGGTGAGGGACAAGTGGAAATTCTCTTGCCTATATTGTGGGGTTTTTCTTCTGAAATACTTGGATTTTTTGAGCCTGGTTACCCAGAACTTCTATGCTCTTTGGAAAAAAAACAAAACTGAAAACTTGAATCATCCACTGCATGGAGATGCAAATAATAAAATGAGGGGGTCTAAGAAAAAGAGAAACCTCCTTTAAAAACCACACAATTTCTCACTTCTCTTTTGCCACCACACCCACACAGTCATTTATTGATTCATGGCAGTTACAAGTTGACAATCAACAGATCAACACCTGAGCTCATCTAATGAGATTAACAGAACTAATTACAGAGAGATGGTAATTATTTCAGTTCCACTCCTTTGAACATCATAGGCTGATGCCTCCAAAAAGGCTCCAGTTGCAGGGATTTTACAAACTGAGCGTGTGAATTTGAGAAATACAGAAAGTGCTACATACTAGGTCCCTACACCCTTCTCCTTCTTGTAACTGCTGTTCCAACAGGAGGTGAAAAGGATGGAGCTGTTTTTATCTTCTCATTAACACCCAGGTACTTGTAAACTTGAGAGGTAAAATCACATTTTTTTTTTTAACAAAAAGCTACATCAGATATTATTTCTACATAAGTACCCAAGGAGGGACACCTTGGCTTTTTCTGCAGTTGTTAGACCTCAAAGCTTTGATGTGTTTGTGATCTGTTATTAATGGCAATGTTCTCTGAGGGATTAAGCTACAGGTGCAGACAGTTATTAAAAAAATAAAATATTCCACATGGTGTTTAGCTGTGAAAAAAAACCCCAAATAATGAATAATTATCCCCCCACCGAAGTTTTTTTAGTCATTTCTGTTCCATCGAGCAGGTGGAGCAAAAAACATGGGTGATTTTTCCTTCTTGGAAACGTTATCTTTGTGTCTTTCCAAGATGAAAAAACAACAACACTACATTCACCTGCCTGCCATCTGGATCGTTTTCTGAGCCTTATTTAAAAAAAAAAAAAAAAAAAAAGAAAATTTGGCAAGGAACAAGGTTAAGAGCTTAATGCCCAGAACATTGTTGAAGCCACAGCCCCAACATCACTGACTATTTCTTTCTCCCAACCCTTGGCACCAGAGACAGCTTGTGGAGATGACAACGCTTGGAATATTGTCATGGCTCCTTGCAGGACAGAGTATCAGAAGTCAGTGAACAGCTGAAAGGCTACAGCAATCCCAAATTTACAGCTCCCCTGACATCCTTCATGTTCGTTCACCATTAGCTTCACTCTGATATTGCTGGGACAGACTCCAGTGGTTCACATCACAAGTGAAGTTTAGCTCACCTGCATCATTAGACTTTTCCTCCTGTTTTTCAACGCTTTTAGCGACTGAAGAGCTCCTGAAGGAGCATGGACTGAGACTATGGAGTAGCAAATCCCCTATTCAAGGCCAAACCAACAGTGAAGAAACGGTTCCACCATGATTCATTTTTTTATTAAATCTGGAGATGGGAGGATAGTCTGAAGTTCATGATCAGCTCAGTCTTTGGCCTTACTGTTAAAGGCTGGGAGCAGTGCTTTTGATCTCATTAGCATTTTATCTGCTTGCTTGAGAGGCATGGCTGCTCTTTCCTGCTCTATCCTATTTTTCTCAGTTGGAAAAATTATCTGAGACCAGATCCAAAAGGGACCATTGCCTTATAAAGAGAACAGAACAGAGAAAAACGAATTATTATTTTATCCTATCTTTACCTGCTACAGGTTCTTCCTCAAATAGAATCACACAATCAAAGAATGTCCTGAGCTGGGAGGACCCACTAGGATCACTCAGTCCAAATATTGCCATGGGGATTTATGGAGTCTCCAAAGGGATCTGCAGGCAGTAGCTGTCATGGGACCTTGCATTTCCCTGTGTCACAGAAGCCCTTCCTGACACTCTAGGACTGAAAACCCAATTTTTTCTGCCAAAAGCAGAATTAATAATGCCTATTTTGCTGTCAGCTGTGGCCATTGTCACCCTAATTTTCTCTTTTGCTCATGTCTCTCCCCTTTATACTCCCCTATATATAAATTGTATGTACATGGTATTTCCAGAAACTGCACTCTGTGTTTAACCAATTAACTGCTGAAGGAAGTGTCTTCTCTAGAAGGCATCAAGTATCCTGAAAACAGAAGTACTTTAGATGTTTCTGTTCCTCTCTCAGATGTGATTGAATTTGGCAAAGAAGTTTTGGAACACTTGGGAGCAGGAAAAGGACTGACAAACAGAATTCCTGCTTTCCTGCAAATTACAGGCTACTGACAGAGCACATCAATCCTGCTTTAAAAGGAGATGTGTAGAAGGACAAAAGAAAGATTTAAAAAACATGTAGCTTCAGATTCAATTTTTATCTGTCAGCAGTGAACTCACAGATAATCTGATAAGCATCAACTGTTTGCAATGTGCACTTTTAGAGCAGCATTTTGGGCTATTTATTCAGGAACTCCTCGATTAGAGAAGTAATTTACACCCACAATTTAATAAAGCATTTTGATAAGATTTAGCAGGATTATGGATTAAAAAAACACAACCTCAACAGTGCACTAAGCAAAGCAGTTCATTGGTATTCTCTATCACTCTTTTAAATGGCAACCAGACACCGCATGGTTTGAATCAGACACAGAATCACAGAATGCTTTGGGTTGGAAGGGACCTTAAAGATCATCTCTTTCCAGCCCCTGCCATGGGCAGGGACACCTTCCACTATCCCAGGCTGGTCAGAGCTCCATCCAACCTGGACTTGGACACTTCCAGGAATGGGACAGCCACAGCTTCCCTGGAAAAGCTGTGCCAGGGCCTCATGACCCTCACTGTAAAGAATTTCTTCCTAATATCTAATATAAATATCTCCTCTTTCAGTTAAAAAACATTCCCCCTTGCCTTATCTATCTGTCCATTTAAAAAGTCCATGTCCCTCCTTTTTAAAAACCCTCTTAAGGCACTGGAATGAGGTTTCCCTGAAGCCTTCTCTTCTCCTGGCTGAATAATCCAAATTCTGTCAACATATCTTCACAGCAGAGATGTTCCAGTCATCAGAGAATCTCCGTGGCCTCGTCTGGACTTGCTCCAAGAGGTCCAAACCTTTCTTGTGTTGAAGACCCCAGACCTGGAGCCAGTGTTCCAGGTGGGATCTTACATGGGCAGAGCAGAGGGGCAGAATCACCTCCCTCGACCTCCTGGTTACGTGAAACATGGTAAAGCCAAAAAATGTGGATGGTTTTCCCTGTTGTTCAGGTTAGGTTGGATTTCAGCAAAGGATTTTTCCTGGCATCCAACAGATTGCTATATTTGCATCCTGACAGACAAGCATTTTGTAAAACAAGGAATTTCCCAAGATAAAGGAAACGAACAGGTCTTGGCTATAATAGAAGGTAAAAAGCTGGAGACGTTCCCTGAATCGGAAACCCCAGAAGGTAAAAACCTCCTGTGTGCTGCTCTCTTGTACCTACAGCACTGCCAGACCCAATTTGAAGAGGAGTCACAATAAATGGCTTCTTCTGTCCAGCTTTGGTTAATGGGTGCTCCTTCCTCATCAGGCTTCTCTGACTGACAGCAAGAAGATATCTCCAGAGTGGGAATTTGTGCTCTGCTGAGCAGTGCACATGCTCGGTTTTTGTCCAATATTTTGCTAAAAAAGAGGGAGCCAAATTCATCAGCCATGGTGTCAAATTTTCCTTTAGAAATTTGATTCTGTGTACTCCATCCATCTTGAACTGGTTTCTGGCAGTTACACAATAAATTCATCATATTTCTGATGGAAAATTTTCTCCGTCCAGCTGTCAAAGTAGTGTTGCCACTTCTGGTATGATTTTTTAGCACTCTGTCATGAATAACCTAAAATCGTACTTTGATTTTAAATATATATGTATATTTTCCCCTTTGGGGAATAATTACGTAGTCTAATAGAACTTGGTGCTAAAGCTTTTTCTTTTCTGAAGTTTAAATTGCTTTTTTTTTTTTTTTTTTTAAGAGGCATAATGTATTCCTATTACTCCTTATGGAACACTCTAAACTATTTTCAGCTTACACTTTAATTTCTAGCTGTCCCCCCCCACACTTCCCCACAACAATTTCATCACCTTTTTTATTTTTTTTTCCCCCCTTCAAGTTATTAATAAATAAAGACTTGGCTTCATCAGTCCCTCGACATTTTTTGCAGCCATTCTGACAACAGATTGAATAAATTATATTATCCACTGTTAGCCAGAGTAATGGGCTATTATGAATGGAGAAAAGCAGCACCAGATGAAGGTTGGCATTTCTGCTCCTGCAGCACATGAATGGGTGTTTTATTGAATCCCACTGCTGTAGCAAGGACCAAACAATACCTGAGTTCTGAAGGCTGCGGTGGAACATGCACATCCCTCTGACCTTTTGCTGCTCTGTCTCAATGGGAAGGAAGGGCTGCTTCTTCCTCCAGCCCACTCTTCTTTTCGGGAGGCAGCAAATCTCCACATTCCATGCAGCACGTTCTGGGTCTCAACAAGCAGTGGCAGCACAAAAATCTCTCCAAAGGAATCCAAATTTCCCATTCCCCAGGCCTACAGCAATCACCAACTTCTTCAAGCGTCACCACACCATCAGCTGTCAACCAGTGCCATCCAATAAAGTCATCCATGATTAATTATTCTTAAATGACAGCAGCATATTGAAACAAGCTGATAGCTGCTGACAGTGGAAATCCAATTAACCTGAATTACTATCTTGATTGTGGCCCAATTAATGTCAGCTGTGCCATGTCAGAAGTGAAGGCTTGGCTAATATAATTGTTTAATTAATTGGCTGCAGAGATTAGTTGATGTGGGACTGCCCTTAAGCCGACTGCTTTTCTTATTTTTTCCCCTCCTCCAGTGAACATTAAATTTGAGAGGGAAGCATAAGCAGCTTGCTGTCTATAACTTTTTGCTTGAAGTGGATAAATGAAGTTCTATCTTAAACAGGGTTTGGAGGATCACAGAGGGTGTTGGGGAGCTGTTAAACTTCTGCAGAGTCTGTTGTGGCCCTTTGCTTCAGTGAGTTTCTCTGTGCCCAATAGCTGAGATCTAAAGGGATTATGAGGAATTCCTTTGATACATTCAAACTGGGGTATGATGTAGTTAGGCATTCATGATTTCTCTGCCTGTTAAAGCACCTCTAGTGAGCAGCAGGAAGAGTGGTAATGGTGAGAGGTGGATTAATTTGTCTTTAGAAATAGAAATTTGAGTCAGAGGTGGCTGGAGGCTTGTGGCTCAGGGTGCAATATCTGCCTGGCGTCTTGAGATTAGTTCAAGTTCTCAGACCTCTTGTGCAAAGACTATCCAGAATGGCCAATAATTAAGAGCATTAAGAAATGCATTATGACAATTTTAGGAATGACTCAGGAAGGAAAAGGGGCTGTGGGTGGCTCTTCCAGTTGAAGGACATTTCAGTGGCTATTACCACCATCCATTTCCATTCCTCCAGCTCTCCTCTGGTCAGCTTTCAACAGCTATAATGCATTTAAAAGTAGCACTTCCATTCATCATTGTTGGACTCAATGATCTTTGAGGGTTTTTTTCTGCCTGAATAGTTCTATGATAATGTGATTCTATAAAAGATGAGATAGAAGTGCAAAAAAACCCAGCTGTAGTCTAAGCGTTGCACTGAACCACTTACTAATAGTACGTTGGAGTTTGTGAAGTAGAGCAAGAGAAAACTTTCCTTGATCTCCACCAGAAACTTTAAAATATTCTTTAAAAAATACAGACAGGCTCAGACTGATTACCAAATAAGAGGATTATAATGAAAAAGGGATCTCTAATGACTTAAAGGAGTTTATATTAAAAAGTTAAACTTGGTAAATTAATATGTTAAGTACAGAGGCTCTGACAAGCAGTAGGGGGAAAATACACACACATCCATACAGATATCTATATGGGTTTTTCCCCATGTGGAGCTCAGCTATTTAAGCTCTTGTCATAGATGCCAGAAGAAAAGGAATGGAGAGTTAAAAGCTTTGATCAGCTGCGTGTAAAAAAAGCTGGGACACTTCACAAGTTCAGAGGTTCCCTTCACTTCTCCAGACTCTTCAAAAATATCTGGTTTCTTCAATGTCAACCTCAAAAAAATTCCGTAAGCGGGACCTCCCTGGAGATGTCTGTCTTTGAGTTGTTCTCCAAATAACACCAAGGCATAATC
Source organism: Acanthornis magna (assembly GCA_036785705.1). Classification (NCBI taxonomy): domain Eukaryota; kingdom Metazoa; phylum Chordata; class Aves; order Passeriformes; family Acanthizidae; genus Acanthornis; species Acanthornis magna. The sequence continues at coordinate 13,025,507 of JAWUZG010000119.1, read as the reverse complement.
TCCCATGGAGGTTTCAGTTAAGGTGGAAGTGCTCAGAACTACTTTAGAAACTTTCCCTGAGCTTCAAACCAATCTTCAGTTCAGTTTGCAGGACTTTGGGAGAATTTGTTGATAATGAGATCATCCTAAAAAGTTATTAACGTCCTCATCTTCTCAGCAGTTTAGAACCACTCACCCTATTTTTAAGCAAACTGTGTCATAACAAACTGAACTACATAAACCCCTTTTATCTTAACTTAGTTGGCAGTTTATTAATTTGTTGTCTGTGCATCTCTATTAATATTTCTTTAGGTGGTGTGTAGCTGAAATGTCTTTTTCTTGGCTAAAAGTTAGTTATGGTTGAATGATGTTGCCTTTTTGGCTGCATGCCCTGGGTTCTACCATTCTGGAGAATCCCATCTCTCTGCTGTTAATTGGAGGAAAATGTTTACAGGTTGTTTGTTCCTTACACAGCATCACTGGATGGAGTAGATGAGATTTCTCAGGTGAATCTGGCTAAAACCTGGCACCATGACAGAAATCATAAACACAAAGATATGGTGGTTAATACATTTCATTGCTTTCTGCCCCTTTCCATCCTTGCAATGCGATAAAACCCAAACATGAAAACTGTTTTCACTTCCATCCTTACAGGCCCGTAATTTAATTTAATTCTTTCTTTTCCAGCCTGTCCTCTCGCTGCTGTGAGGGATTGATATGCTCTGTAGGACAGGCTCTTGGCACCGTGCTTTGTGACATTCCCAGAGCTCTATTATGTTGTCTATCACAGTCAGGTTATTCCTACACATTTCACGTAAGAAGCCTTTTGTGCTGGCAGAGCTGACAAGACTCTGCCTAGACGTGGGGACTGTGATTCTGACCAGCAAGGTCAGGCTCCAAGGCCATTTGTGAAGCAATGCTGATATTCTGTTGTTTGTTACAATCATCTCTTTTATTCAGAATCCATCGCAATTTGCAATTACACAATGATTTTGACACAGATGCAGGAAACTCTCAGCTTTGATGGCAGTAAATAATTCAGAATGCTCTGAAAGCTGTCTCTCTGCCAGGGACTGAGGAACAGTGAAACGTTTTGACCTCTGGCCATTCTCAACTTTCATATTCATCGTCCACCTTAGCTGAGGTCAGACCAAACTCCACTTCAGGTCATGTACTTAAGGATGATGCCAAGAGCTCAAAATGGTTGTTGGAAAGATGAAGGAAGGGACAACATTTTATTCCTCTGTTGTATGAGCTCCAGTGTCGTATCCATAACTCTATTGTGTGACTGCATAATTAAAGAGAAGTGCTTTCATCCCAAAGAGTTTTGAAGATTTTAGGTTAGAAATGGCTCAAACAGTTTATCTAAAACAAAAATAAAGAAAAACTCATCCCTATAAAAACTGGATATTAAAAAAAATCAGTGTTTGTGTGTTGATCTTGGTAAATAATGGCTCCATCACCACAGGTGTCACAAGTTTTGCTCTATTTATTTAATGAAGTCACATCACTGATGTTATAACATGGAAAATGAGGAATGAAGAAGTTAAATGACTTATAAATGGTCACATAAAAATTTAATGAGGAAAGGAGGGATAGGTACTATATCTGCCTGTACAGTTCTTCTCATTGACTGCTATTTCAAGATTTTTTTTGTGTTTATATTTGAATGCTGTTCCTACAAGTCCTGAACTCTGCTCTTTGACTTTCCCTGGATCTCCATCTGTAAAAATGAGCAGAAAACCTCCGCAGAATTCTGTCTCACACGAGATTTTCCGGTACTTTGTGCTTTCTCCTCAAGTCAGAAGTTCAGTATCAACTCAGGCTACCTCCTGGCATTTCTGCACTTAATCCACCAGAAAACTGAAAATTAAAATCAATAGCGAGTCAAAATGCTCTTCAAACCTTGAAGAGCTGGTTTGAGTTTAAACAAAAGCTTAAATCAGATATTTTGACAACCTAACCAATTCTCCGCGGCTTCTACAGAAAATCAAGCTCAAATTTAATTCTGTGCCACCCAATAAAATTATGTGGAGGCTCTATTTCTGCTTAGTTTCACTGGTGCTGCACTAGATGTGACTTCATCCACATCTTTTTTGTGACAGACATAAGTAAGTAATAAAATGGAAATATCCTGTTGTCATTTAAGCAATTATTTAAGATTCTCAACTTTGAGCTCTACTTTGAACAGGTGCAGACTCACAGATGTAAAAGTATGCAGGGGGTTAAGAAGCTGTAAAACAGCTTTTCGTCTGTATTAGGCTAAGTGTGAGGTGTGCATTCCTTGAATTCCTTGTACACAATTTGTCACTTTTCAAAAGGAAAATTTTTGTGCCTGGTCTCCATGTAATTTCCTCATTCTTCCCTTGCACTTTGCTCCCAAGTACCCTGCACAGATCAAAGGGGCAGCAGGGACACGGTGGATGCTTGGAAATATTTTCCGTACTCTTTAGATTTCAGTACCAGGGAAAAAAACAAACTATTTAATGTATTTAGAAGTCTGTTTAAAATACAGTGCAGCAGAATTTCAGCTCTGTTCTAGGACATTAGGAAAGGATGCAGGGTAGTTTGTGCCTGTCAACCACTGGGAGTATTTCAGTAGTAGTAAAGATAGTAGTGATGTTGGTGATAGTGGTGAGCAAAGTTTGTAAGAAGTAATATTCTATATTAAATCAATGGATACAGGAAAGAAAAAAAAGATTTTCCCAATCATAGTCAACTAATCTAATGAAAACACAGACACAAAACACTGCCTTTTATGGTTCTGTGACATTTTTGCTCTGGAGATCCATCAGCTCCTAACAGTGACATTCTGAGGCATTAACAGCATGGTACTTCATGGAACCCCTTCCAAAATTTGGTTTTACTTGTGATTTCTAGTGCTGGGAGGAGCTTTTTGTGGATCAGTTACTGTAAAGTTCTGATATTTATGTACACAGATAACTTCTGGTGGTAGAGTCAGACCAGACCTTCAGTTTGTTCTTTGGTGCCTGAAGACTTGCATTGAGAGTAATTTATTTTAATTACTGGTGAGATTTGAAGGCAAATTTTAGTTCAAGAACATGGTGTCTTGAAGACAGAAAACTTTTCTTTCAGTCCCAGCGTGGACAATATTTTTCTACAGTTAGAGAAAATGGCCTCAAATTGCATTAGAGGAGGTTTAGGTTGGATATTAAAAAAAATTCCTGCACTAAGAGGGTTGTCAAGCACTGGAACAGACTGCCCAGGGCAGTGTTGGGGTCACCAGCCCTTGTAGGATTGTAAATGGGACATGGCTCAGTGGTGGCCTTGGCAGTACCGGGTTAATGCTGGACTTGATCTTAGAGGTCTTTCCCAACCCCAATAATTCTGTGATCCTTTTTCTACTATGCTCTAGAAGTGCCTTTGTTTTTTTTTATTTGACACTTGCATTTGGGTGAGAATGTTGACACATGGCTGATGTTCCACCCTTTTTGAAAGTATTTTATTTTTATTAGAGTTTTCAGATAAAAAAGTTTCCTCTAGCTATACACAGCATAGTGAGGAGAAATTCTTAAGTTATTTAGACCAGAGTCTCATCAGAAGACCCTGGAGGTAAGCCAGACTATATATTTTTTTTGGCTCTGATCCTTATAAGATTCTGCAAAGTTTGATCTGGCTATTGACCTCCTATTGGCAAAAGGAGCCAGTCTGTGGTGGCCTGAGTGTTTTTTAGGGACAGAGATTGAACTGGTTCAAGAATTAAAACTTTCTGCCCTGAAAGAGAAACGAATGATGTACAGACTAGATAAGCCAGGTTGGTTGAAGGCTGGATGAAGTGATGGGCTCCAAATGCTGAGATCAGCAGCAGAATGAGCCAAAATCTGTCATTTCCAATCTTTCCAAGTAGTCCCATTCATAAAATAATATAATCTAAATAATAAACACAGCTCAGCAGGAAAGTTTTCATCGAGCACCGCGCAGTTTTAGTGTGGTCAAATCATTCTCTCTCTGCTCTGCTCCCTCGCAGTGTTTTTGGGTTGCAATTGCTGGGGGAGTTAAGTTCTCTCTGAATCTGCCTGTGTGGGCCTTTTAACCATCTCAAGGTGGCTTCTGCAAAAGTAAATCATTTGTTTTTGTACACTGGGTGAATTCTTGGGTGGGAAATGTGGTCTCTGCTATTTCAGGTACACACACCAGTCATTACCTGCTTTAAATTGCTGGCTGGGTTTGCTGTGTAAAACTCAAACAGCTGCCAGAGGTAGGTGGCTTCACTCCAGAGCTGGTAAAAAGATAATCCTCTTTGCAGTGAGTTTGTAAATCACGTTGGAGGTTTGCTGCCTTGAAAAGCATGCTCGAAATGTAAGCCATTATCATGTGTTATTACAAATGATGTCTCAGCCATTAGAAAAACAAGTGTATTAGGGGAATATTAAGATTGCTAATTCAAGCATTCAGAAGGTAGAAAATGCAGCAATTAAATCTGTGTGTACAGGCTTAACATCAGCCCCTGTCAGCTTTTAGGCAACCCAACACAGGAAGCATTTTGCTGCCTTCCTCATGCTGATGGATGTTGCAGGGGGTGAAAATTATCTCAGATTAGGAACCACTCAAGAGTGTACATGAATAAGGGTTTGAGAGAAGTCATACCTTCCCTAAACTGACCCAAATTTCTCAGAAACACTAAAATGTGCACCTTCATCAATGGCACAATCCCCTTTCTCCCTACTCCTCCTAACACAGGGCAAGGGAAAATGGCCTCAGGTTGCACCAGGGGAGGTTCAGGTTGGATATTAGGGAAAGTTTCTTCACCAAATGAGTGGATAAGCAATGGAACAGGCTGTCCAGGGATGGGGTGGAGTCACCATCCCTGGAAAGGTTTGAAAAATGAGTAGACCTAGCACTTTGCAATATGTTTTATTGGGCAAGGTGGTATTCAGTCAAACTTGATGGTTCTGGAGGTCTTCCAACCCTTAATGATTCTATGATCTTTCCCCAAAGCAGGGAGGCACTAGAGAAAATATTTCCATCATCTTTTCCAGGGTGGGACACTTGGGACATTTTTCAGTAGTTTTCTTCTTTGATTTGGCTGGCATATTTTAATTTAAAAGGAATAGCTTGAGATCGATTCCAGGCATGGAAAATCTAATCCTGGATGGTTATCCCTGGCTAAATAAGTCACATAAAATATAGTTTTGCAATAGGATATGCTGAGGAATTGCACCTGTAGATGGCACATGGCTTCACCTGGGGTATCTCATAAAAACACGTGGAATCATGGAATAGTTTGGGTTGGAAAGGACCTTAGAGATCATCCAGACCCACCCCCTTCTGCCATAAACAGGGACACCTTCCACTGTCCCAGGCTGCTGAGGGCCCCATCCAACCTGGCCTTGAGCACTTCCAGAGATATATGCCAAGAAAACAAAGAGACTTGTGGGGAATGGAAAAAATTGCACAGAATTAGTGGAAAGCAGCAAATACACAGACACAACATAGTAAAGAAAAGTGTGGAATCAGTCCAAATGATGTGGAAGTGAAGGCCCAAAAACAATATGTCAAAGCCAAGTGATCTATTTCCTTGCTGCTGTGGGCTGGCCTTTCCCTGTTGCTCTCATATTTTCTGGGTTTTATTTGTATGTAACTTGTCAACTTTGTTCTCATTTAAAAACACCATAAGTGCTTAATAATATTCCTGGCCTTTTCTAGGCCGCCTGCAGAAGCAGTGATATTTGATAGCAAATTCAGTGTTGCTCTATAAGGAAGCCATACCATAAAGGTCACCAAATTTGGTCAGTGCATTTTAATTTGTACACACGTTAAAGGTCATGTTCCTCCCTTTCACTGCAAAAACACAGAGTGTTTATTCTCTTATCAGAGATGATTGTGTATGGCTTAGCTAAGGGATTTTATCAATGCAAATGGAATATTTTTTAAAAAAAAGCTAATAATGAAATACTGTTGCAAGTGTAAGGTGATTTTTCCCCTCTGTTTGTTTACATAATTCTTGGAGGTAAGCACATCTACAAGGTCTGATTTTCTGCTGTGTTACTCCAATATTTGCTTTTCCTCTGCCATGAGAACTCCCCAGCCTTCAGCAGAGCTTCTGCTATTGTACATTAGAATGACAGCAGTTCCAGATTCATAATATCATCTCTGTATAAACACGTCCAAACATAATTAAGAACCTGGGCTCTCGATCCAGCAGACCTCAAATTAGCTTTCAAGATGCATATTAAGGGCATAGACAAATGCTTTCATGAAATTCCAAATGACCTCTGAGGTCAGGGTGAACAAAATTCTATGAACCTCTTTAATGTCACAAAACTCTCTACAGAGATTTGCATATAAAATGAACCATTTTATGTCAAACAGATTTGTTAATCTTGCAATAAAGGAAGCAGCACTTGAAAATTAATCAAGGTGGGTTTTCATTGCCCAACAGAGGCCCTTAAAAGGAGCTGACCTGCTGACTGGAGGCTGTTATTGTGTGGTTGCTAAATTTAATAATTTTTGTTTTTTATCAGCTGAATGGCTTTGAAGGAAACAAATTCCCAGAGGAGATTAGTCTGCAATGGTTTCTTTGCTCAAATAGTGGAACTGTACTTTCAGAAGTTCTTGCAATCCTGGCTCTGTTAGAAAACACTTCATGATTTGTTCATTATTTTAAAATTGTGTTTAGAATATGCATAAGCATTTCTATAAGCAAAATGGGTTCTCTTATTGAGTCTTTTGGCAATGAGTGCATGGATAGCTTTTTCCTTGCTTACCATGATAACCTAAGAAATTATAATGGAAAAATTGACTTTTTCCCCAGCAGACACATTCTTGCCCATACGACCAAACTGAAAAGCCCAGGGTATTCCCAGACCTATTCCTAGGCCTCTCTCCTGAACTTTGGAAACATTGGAAGAGGCTGCCCAGGGAGGTGGTGGAGGGACTATTTCTGAAAGTGTTAAAAACCCTCTGGATATGGAACTTGAGGACGTGGTTTAATGGTGAGCACGGTGGTTACTGCATTGATGGTTGGACTTGGTGATCTTAAAGCTCTTTTCCAACCTTAACAATCCCATTTTTGTATGAATGTTTATATTTTTTGACATTGCAGGAGGGAGGGACAGGGACACTTGGTCTTGGGTTAACCCTCTTGGGCAAAGCTCTTTGGTTACTGTCATCACCCTCATCCCAGGGCCAGGGCTGACACCTGGGAGTGATGGAATAAATTGAGATAGTGGAGAGATTAATTTTGCTAATGAAGGCAACCTGCCCAATTCTGTCCTGCAGAAGACCTAGAAAATGCCACAGCCACCAAGTTGTTGGGTGTATCTCTGCTCTCAAGTGGTGTCATATGCTCTGATGTTCCCAGAATAGAGCAGCTGTCCTAGTACAAATCCCTGCCTGAACGAAAATTCCTGTTTCTAGGGATTTTCACCTCCTTTGTGGAGGCAGTTGAGAAATCTCGACCTTCTTGCCTTGCAGTCCATGATGTAACCAATCCATAGAGGGTAGAGAAGCTCAATGCTGCTTTTTTTTCTGTTTTTTTCCATTCAGTATAAATACAGGAAAAACAGTTTCCCTTAACCTCTTCTATTATTTAAGCTTGGCCTCAGCTAGTTTTTGAATCCTTAGCAAGAAAACATTTTTTTTTCCTCCTTGTAAATGTTTGCTTAGGAATTTCCAAGATGAAACTTGCTTTTCTGGGCCCCGGGCCCTAATGGGCTTTAATGGGTTTTAATTACTTAACTATCTGTTGTGACATAATTAAAATATCTTTCAACATTTCAGCCCCAAGAAATAAATATCTTCTAGGCTGTAAAATATGACTTGCAGCTTAATTTTCTGAAACAATGAAGGAAAGGTTTCTTTCAGGCTCAGTCACATCCAGTTTGCCTGTCAATATAAAATGCTTCTCAGCTGTGTCCCTAAATAGCCTTGCTCATTCCTTCCCTGCTTTTCACTCCTATTTCACATGTGTGTTTAAAGAGCCTCTGTCAGGATTAAAATATATCTTTACCTATTTTACTAAAAAGCCCTGAGAGCCCAGCAAAAATAACTGTAAAAAGCCATTACGTCTTGCTACAGCATTAGAATTTTTTTGGTCCCATGCTGCATTCTTTTCATCTTGGGAAAATGTGTACAATGAAAATAGATTAGCTCCAATTTAATCAACAAATTCTAGGTGTTATGGGAAATGGACTTACAACAGGTTGGGATGGAGCTATAAAACCAGAGCAGTGCTGCAGCATAGCATTCAAGGTTTAGAGTAAGCTAAGATAATTAAAATAAAATCAGATAGTGGGCTTATAATTATTTCTCATACATTTTCCAGCAGAAGATAATCTTGTCGCTTTGAACTTTTCCCAAATTCAGCCTGAAATTGTTTGTTGCATTGACTTCTCTATCTCTATTTAAATACTCATTTTAAGAGATAGTTAGAGGGAGTCGGTCTTTTCCAAAATGGAGTTCCACAATACATATTTTCCTGGGAGGAACACGTGTTTTAGGGGGTTTTATTAAATTCCAGCAGCACTTGCATGTGGACAGAGTTTTGCAATTTAACAGGAAAAAAAAAATTGAGAAAGCAGCCATAGATTTTTGTGAACTCCAGGAGTGTTTGGCAAAACCTCCAGGTCTCTGGGAAAAAAAAAAAAAAAACAAAAAACAAAAACAACTTAACAACAAAACAGTTATTGCCTCAGGTTTTCTGGATATTTTTTGAAGTTGAGGGGAAGACCTTCCAAATTCAGTTTGCACCAGACACCACCACCTTCAGTTGTTGGGTAAGTCTTGTCTGCAAACATCTAACTCCAAGTGCAAGTGGAAGATTCTGGGCAAAAAGGTCTTTCAAATGCTCCTGTGAGAAATCTTGGGTGTAGTTGCAGGAACTGAGAGGAGGTCACATTGCCTCAGAGCTTCCTGTGCCCAGGAAAGTCAAGGAGAATAGGGAATAGGAATAATGCACAGTGTGAGAGAAGGATTCTCAGCAGTGGAGGGGAGAAAGAGCTGAGAAAAAGATGAGTGAAATCAACTGCGTGTTCATTGTGAGCATGGGAAATGCTGCAAAAATGCAAAGCTCCCTGAAGAATTATGCTGTAACATAAATGATTCATTTTACAGGTGGTTCAGCTTTTTGTGGGTTGTTTTGGGGTTGGGTTTTTAAAAATTTTTCCTCAGCCTTTCTGTGGCTGTGGTTCTGCTATTCTGAGATGACTAAAATTGTGGCAGAAACCTTGTAGTGTCTGTCTCGGGGCAGTAAGGAGCTTGTCCTGGTGAGAAATCCTGTTACAGGTTTGGAAACTGTTTTCCATTTCCATGTAAATGTAGATTAACTTTTATTCAAAGGGTGGCATCATGAATCACATTTTCCTTTTTCTTATTTTTTTATTCCTTTGGAAAACTGGAACTCTCTTGAGATCAACTACACTTTTAGCCATGGAATATGTCTCTATTGCTTTCACTTAAAATGGATATAACCCCATCTTTGCATTGATGTTTGGGATGGAAAGTATTAATTATATGATTCTGCTGTCATGGAAACCCCATAAGAAAATCAGGATCTTTACATTAAGTGAAAGGTTTGCGTGGTTTCGTGTGAACACGACTTTAGATAGATGTCCTAAGAAAACTTGAGTAGATAAGTAAAATTTATAAACATGAATGATGTACACAGCATAATAATTATTCCCTTACTGAATAAGGCAGAAATCCTATTTTAGAGGGAGGGGAAAGATTGCTCCCTGCATATGCATACGTGGAAAACACAAACTCTGGAATTTTTTAGTTTGCTGTGCTTCCAGTGTGTGATGTTACCTCAGGGTTATTTAAAAAAAACCCTTTGAAAATCTCATTAAAAGGGATGTGTTTATTTTTGTCTCTCTATTTTCCTCAAGAATGGCAGTGGGGCATTAAGATATATTTATGATCTCAGTTTGGCAATCAGATTCTGTTAACCTAAACTGAGGATAAAAACCAGAGTTTGTTCGATGTAATATCATTATTTATGTTGTTTATTAGTGTATATTTACGTAATATTCAGGTGAGGGTGCCCACACCACAGTCTGCAGATCCTGTCTGGTGAAGAGAATCTGTTCAATACCCTCTGTGTTTGCATCTTTCTCCTCTGATAAGGGCAGGGAAAGAAACCCAAGAGCTCACAGAAATTCAGGTTGATCCTCTCCCCAGGACAGTCTTGGTGAACTCCATGGGGTATCATAAAATCATAGAATATTAAGGTTGGGAAAGGCCTCCAAGGTCATCAAGTGCCAAGTCTCCTTGCAGGAATTCTTTCAAGGCCTTTCCTGAAGCAGGTGTGCCCTTGTGCAGGGAGGGGAGATGTTGCTTTTGCTCAAATATCAGTGTTTTTCTAACTGAGTGATAAAAGGTGAAGTGCTGATATTCTGCCACTCTACCTTGGGACGTGTAGGAAAGGTGATGTGTCCAGGAAGGGTTCAGAAACTGCTTCTACTGCTCTACCAGCATGTGCAGATTTATGGCTGGAGAGTACAGGAACTCAAAGAACTGAACATTTTCCTTATTGAAGTATAACAAAACAAAAACAAAAAAACCCAAACAAACAAAAAAACCCAAACAAAATCCCAAACAAAAAACCACAAAAAACCAAACAACAACAAAACAACCCAAACCAAACCAAAACAAAAAAAACCCCAAAAAAACAAAAAAAAGGAAAAAAACCAAACAAAACCCAAACCAAAACAAAAAACAAAACAAAAAAACCCAACCAAACAAAAAAAAAACCCAAAACAAACCCCAAACTAGGAATTACCACGAGAATCCTGCCACAAGTTACATGGCTGTGAGAGACAGTAATACTAAGCCTGCTAGGAGATATTTTAAAGAGCAGGAATCATTATCCAGACTTGCCAGCCGGGACAGGCTCATAAAATGTGAACCAAATCCGAGAACACAGGCTGGGCTGCATCTCTCCTGCCCTCTGATCAGTCTTAGTCTGCTCATGGTTTAGTTGGTTAAAATCAAGGAAAAAGGGAAGGGAGGAGAGACCATACAAATGCAAAATAAGAGTAACTAGGACTTTGTAGTGCTAGAAAGAGGAAAATAAGGGAATGTCTCCGCAAAGGGAATGATGGAAAAGCCACATGAAGTGATAACTGCAGGCTTTGAAGCTCCTATTGGGACTATTTGAGAATGCTGCTTGAAGCTGAATGACCCATTAGCATCCTCTGCTGACCAAACACGGGCTCTGATGTTTTAGAAGTGGACCAGGACATCCAAGTGCCTTTGAAAGGCTGCAGTTTGAAGCAGAGTTTTCCTGATTTGATTTGGAACTAACGAAGGTTAAAATTAAAGGGGAAGCAGTACCAAAAAGTTGTCTCATGGGCTGAGCTCTCAGGGTGCATTGCAGTTACTCCTCAAGAAATTAAAGCATCTATGAAGAAACATCCCTTTGGGGGTGAAAAAAAAAGTTAAAAGGAAATATAGAATCAAAGAATGTTTTGGGTTAGAAGGGACCTTAAAGATCATCTCGTTCCACCCCCTGCCATGGGCAGGGACACCTTCCACTATCCCAGGTTGCTCCAAGCCCCATCCAACCTGGCCTTGGACACTTCCACGGATGGGGCAGCCACAGCTTCCCTGGGCAATCTGTGCCAGAGCCTCCCCAGCCACACAATAATTTCTGTGAGCCTTTGTCCACCCATATTCTCCCCCAAGAGCCAGAGTAAACTGATGGAAAAACATGAACAAATCTGTGCCCCCAAGCAGGGGTTTGGGAACAGGAATAATGTCCCCTCACACAATTGTTCCTAGCATGCCTGACAAGAAGATCCTTATTCAAACATTCACATGGAATGATATATTTGAAATACCTTTTTTATTTTTTTTTCCAAACCAAAGAAACATATCTGCATGAATGATGGAAAAGATGATGGAGAGCCAAGATGATTCACTGATTATCTGCTAGGGAGGCAGGACAACACAGCATTTGAATGTGAAAAAAATAATAATCTGGAAATCCGTACTTTGATAAAAGCACCAGTTTGATTGGTGGTTGATGCTGGAAGAGAGGACAGGTCATGCATCGCAGTTCCTTGCTGGAAGTGCTGCTCCAGCTTTTTTGGGCACTGAGAGAGAATGAAGGACAGGATTTGGAGCACCAATGGAAGAGATGAGTCTCCTCTCCTTTGCAGTGTAAGAGACCAAAACATCTGTAGAACAGAACATCTGGGGACCTCTGGCTCTGTGGGAAATGCAGTGCAGTGCAGAGTGGTGTAAATCAGCTAGAGAAATATCCAAGGCAGACTGGGAGACCAGATTGCAGCACTCAGGGGGAGAAAGGAAGGAAAAGTGGGTAACAGCAGTAATATTTACATATTCTCTCCTGTGAGAGTGTTGCTTCACTTGTAAGGAAGCTAAAGGGTTCTGGAATAAATCAACTGGTTTGTCCCATCAAGATGATGTTATCAGGTCTGGTGGCTGGAGGATTGGTTGATCTGATCTCAAGGAAAATGTCCAAGTTAAGGATTTTACTGAAGTTACTTTTTTGTGTGTGTATTGGATAAAAGGACTACTTACACTCTGTGCTCATGCAAACACCTTTCTTTTAATCCATCTAAAAAGGAGGAAGAGGAATTGAATCATCTGCAAAGATTTTAAATAGGAATAAATAACATAATGTCCATGGAGGAAGGATGATGGGTTGAAAAGACATAAAAGTAAAGCTCTGTAAGGTCTCTTTTACCATCTCTGAAAGTGATTTAGATCAGGGTGGTTAATACTGGAAGCACATTTGCCTGCCCAGTGAACAGCCCATGTTAGTGCTTGTCTCTATTTCATAGCAGAGTGGAGAGAGACCTCTTTCTTTGAGAGGGGGCAGGTCTCTCCTGGCAGCCAGAGGCAGATCTGACACCCTAGAACCAAAACCAAACCCAGTGGCTTTATCCAAGCCCAGCCCGCCAAGCAGAGCCTGAAAATTTACTGTGGCACCATGATTTAAGCAGGAAGGAAGCAGTGTAGAAAAGGGGATTGCATTGAGAGAGATTGTGACTGAAAAGGAGGAACCTGGACTGCCCAGAAGGATAAACCAATAAAAAAAAATAGAAAAATTCTCTATGTTGCTTCAACATGCTCCAAACTCTTACTCCAATGGAAAAATAACAACATTTCTTTGTGGATTCAATCTCCATGAATTTATTTGTTTGTCTTTCTCCTCTCAGCTACGAGCCAGGAAGATGAAGTGCTGCCTCCTCTCCATCGCGTTGGCCGTTCTGCTGCTCGTCGTCATAATCATCGCGGTCTCCGTCAAGCGCTGACCTGGCAGAGCTTTGCACAGGTAAAACCCTTGAACCAAGCCTTTTGTCATGCTCTGTAAGGTGCCTGGAAGACAATTTAGAAAGCTGATTGTGGGAAGAAAAAATCTCTTCACCTGCAGATTCAGGTCTGGCCTACTGAAATATTTTCCTTTAAAGGGTGTTAGAGCTCAGAAATATTCTTAATGGAGCCTTAAAATTAAGCCGAGAGATATTCCAAGATATCCCAACAAAAGATATTCCAACAAAACATCATATGACCATTTCCTCTGCTGTTTGCATCATGTTTGATTTTATATGGATCTCACAGCAATGCTAACGAATGGATCCTAATTATTAGGATTAGGAATTAGAGATGCAGAAGGTGTGTTAAGGACTCCAGGCTGGAACAGAGTCGGGAAATCCAGCAGCCTATGGCTGTTCCCAAGTGCTCTTTCCTTTTGAGATGTTCCAGAGACTCTCCTGAGGAGGAGGATGAAGACAAACAACAGGAGATTTCAGTAGGAATGAAAAATAAAAATGGATTTTTAGTGATCTTTGCGCTGGATCTACCCTTATTGGTCTCTAGTAGGAGGAATGGGCTGTGACCTTAGGATTATAGGTGAGATATCAAAGCAACTTCATCGTCTTAGTGAAGTTTCACTAATAATATGTTTACTTTGTACAACAAAATGTGCTTTAAATGTAAAATATAAGACACAAAAAAAGCCCTTTCATTTTTCTTTCTTTTCTCTCATTGTCCTGGGAACATAACTCATCAATTATTTCTGATATTCTCCTTCTGATGCAAAGTATGGCCATGCCTCTGCTTGTTTAGAAGGCTGCCAGGCCCTTATTCAATGAGAGAATTTCAGATTTGCAGATTTTCTACCACCCAAAGCAGGACTGTGTTCCTGCTGCCAGGGCAGGGATTCCATCTGGTAAAGCCAAAACCCAAAAGCAGCAGTGGGACTTTTTCTGCAGACATCTATCCTGTCAAACCATCCCAGGGGAAGCAGGGATGAGAGATTTTGTTAATTCTTTCATTTTACAAGAGTTCAGTGCTACTTGAAAATGTTCTCCTTCCACCTGGGGGTGATGCCCCTAATGTACCATCTTTCCACTGGAAAATAAAAGGGGCTGGTTCAAAAGGATCATAGGAAGATGATCCTTGACACTTTTTAAGCTTTGGAACTTCCTCTGCCATGACACTGTGGACAGCAAATTTTGCGTAGAGGAAGGAATTGTACAAATCCATGAAAGGAAAAGGATCTGTTGAAGGATGTCAAGAACCATCTCCCTGGTTTGGATGAGGATGATCACAAGCCCTACATCCTTGCTAGGAGAAATAGAAATATTTTGCTACATTTGAATGTTTATTTAGGTGTTTGGCCAGCCCTGAAGTGAGGATGATATCATTGAGATGGACCTTAATTGCCTGAATATCAATGTTCTTACAACACTTCTGTCTGTCTATCTATCTATCTATCTATCTATCTATCTATCTATCTACCATTTCTACACATATTTTTATCTCTTTTTTACATAAGAGACACTGCTTATGGGTGCAAACAGTGATCTGTCCTGTTAATTTAAATCTAGAACAACTACAATGATTTTGATTGTATTGCTCTGGTTTTACTCTGCATTAGTTTGGAAATGTGTTCCATCATGATAATCTATAATAAAACGCAATTTCTTTTAATATAGTTAAATATTACTATCTACTAGAAAATACAAATCTTATCATGAGTTGACTACATCTAAACATATTTTAATCTAAATCCCTTAAGTGGAGAAAGTCAGAGAACAAAATATTCTTACAATAAAACTCCATTGGAAAACTAAAATTAATCTCCTGTTAAGAGATCCATGTCTTGAGGGAAGTGAACCTAGAGATACTGATGAAAGCCCCAGGAAAAATATAATGCTCTACTTTTCATCATCAGTTGTGAAACTAATTATTAAGCTTCTAAAACAAGAGTTACTCTCCAGAAGTAGAAATGGAGGCAGGACCTGCATTGAGTTATATTGGAACAAGAATTATTTCTGATCTTTATTAATGGTTCTTAATCGAGGTTAGCCCAAGTGGTGTGCAGCAGATTTCATATTTATACTTTGAAGATTTCTAAACCAGGATGTTTTTGGGGTTTCTGTGTCCACAGTGATAGATGTAATTCTATTCTGAATTTTACTGCAAATGGATTTAAAAAATAAAAAAAAACCAGTGGATTTTAAAATATCAGTGCATTTAAAGATTACTTCAGGAAACAGGTTCATATAAAGCTCTCTTACACACTTTAGGGAGACAGAGAACAGCTGGTGTTTAATGTGCAACAGGTCTACTTGACTTCAGAGAAAATAAAGGGAGGAAAGCAAGAGAGGGAACTAATTACTAAATACTGTGGTTGGCACAGGACATATCCTTGAATAAAATCCCAAGCTTCATAATGACTAGCAAGAACTTCCATTTAACATCTCCTCAAAGTGTTTGCTCCATGCAGGAGTAAGGAGCCCAAAGAAAAAGCCCCAGCCACTCCTTTCCAGTGGTTTAAATCCCATTTGCAGGATGTTACAGTTAGACTTCTTTCATGAGTGGTGATGAGAAATATGAAGGTCACTATTCAGTGAATTAAAGAAATTATGCCATTAATATCTATGATCACTATTTATTGTTTTGCTTATTATCATATAAAGTGTTCTTTCTTTTTATTTAAATTGGTTGATGTTTCTGCTTTTGCAATAACGACACTGAATCAACAGTTCTTCTCAAAAGAAGAACTTTTTCCCCACGCCACGAATCACACACGACTCGGGCGGACAAGCCCATTCCTTCCACAGGGAAGACCACTTGATGAATCTTGAGAAGTACAAAGCAGTTTTCCCTGCGAGTTTTCCCTGAGTTTCCCCAGCAGCTGTGCCCTCGTTGGCTGCTGGCTCAGTGCGTGCAGAGCGAGCAGCTGCTCAGGAGAGCTCCCAGCCCTGACTTTTGCCCTGCCTTAAGTGTGTCACTGCTCCCTTGGGGCAGTTTTGTCTGGCAGAGAGAGAGAAAAGTGTCTACAGCGAATGCAGAGAAACTCCTGAGGACTTATGTCTGTACATTTGTTTGCTGACACCTTAGGAAAATAGCCCAGGAACTTTTGGGTCACATTGTGCTCATATTGGAGCAGCACTGCAGCTGCTCTTTTTGCTGTTCCAGTCAACATCAGGGTCCATTTAAAAGGAAAGTATTGCAGGAGCAGTCTGAAAGAAGCCTTTTTGTTAACAACAGCTTTGTACAATGTCAATATTTCAGCCTAGACAGACCTTCTGTGCCCTTCTTTTGACTCATTTGCATGAGTGCACACTCACCCAAAGTGACAATCAAGACCTTTGGGATCCTGAGTTTTAAGCTTTCTTTGTAGGAAAACAGAGGTGACAAACTTTGAGAAAGATGCTGCATGTATGTGACAGCTGGAAAATATGATTTCCAATGACAATTTCATCATCTCAATCTCATCAGCTAGAGGAAGAGAGAATGAATGATGACTTGACTGAACCCTTTTCTTGGAAGAAGTCACTGCAGCAGAGGGTGCCTTCCCCGTTATGAAGACACATTTCTGTCAAACAAAAGTTCCTGGACTAAGCACAAGGACTTTGCCACGTAGATTCTTTAAATCCTGTGGACTGTCATTCATCAGATTCTCCCAGCCTTCAGCAACTTGAAGCTCAAAGCCTTCCTGACACAGGGGACAAGTTATTAAATCTTTAATAGGCATTGATTCATTCCTTTTTTTGATAGTTTGACCATCTTGATATTGAACCATCACAGATTTCTAAAATATTAAATATCCTGAGCAGGAGTAGCACTCTGATTACAGTCACCATGTAATCTTGAATGTACAGATATAAAATCCACAGGATCATAGAATGGTCTGTGTTTAGATCATCTTAAGATCATCTCATTCCAACCCCTGCCATGGGCAGGGACACCTTCCATTATCCCAGGTTGCTCCAAACCCTGTCCAACCTGGCCTTGAACACTTCCAGGGATCCAGGGGCAGCCACAGCTTCTCTGGGCACCCTGTGCCAGGGCCTCACCACCCTCACAGTAAAGAATTTTTTTTCTGATATCTAATGTTGCATCTTGGACAGCATCTCCTGAGCACGGCTGTAGTACATATGAAAAGGTAATAATCAGGCTCCAAGTCTGTGTTTCCTGAATATGCAACTGTCTTGTTTTGAATTTAAATTGAATTGAGTATCATAGAAAAATAAAAAATATTGTTTTAGTTTGGATTATTTATCCATTCTCTCACAGTTATAGCTTTCCCTGCATAATTTGTTTGTGGTTTCTTTTATGTAGTTAAGTGTTTTATATAACCTGATCAGTGAGGATGAGGTCAGACAGCTGATTTTACACAGCCCATCCTTGCTGTTTGTTTTTTCCTTTCTTTCAGACCTTATTTTTTTTGGAGCCGGTTGGATTTTTTCAGTACCTCATGCACTACCCTGTCCCTGTCTGCTGTTCCTGTTGCCACCAACAAATGCAGTCACAGCCCCTGTGTGTCAGGGTCGCGAGGGCCGAGGTGGCACAGACACAGAGATTGACAAGTGGCTTTGTGGCACTTGGCATTTACAGGTCTGCTGTTCCTTCCGAGCGGGAGACAAATCTGGGCACCCTCTTCTGGCACACACAGCAGAAATTCTGACATTTGCTCGGTGCGTCTCTCCCTGGCAATGTCAGGATGCTAAAGCACAGCAGCTCCTGCTCAGTGTTGAACAGAGAAATAATTTAACCTAGGGAACATTGTAAATAAGGGCAAAACACAGACAGGATTGTTTCATGGTGTTGCTTTTGCCTTTTAATTTGTTATCACAGGGCTTTACTTGGTGCCTCTATTTTCACCACACGTCTGTATGTGGCTTAATATGTGAGTGGCTGAGTTTTCAAGCTTGTTTCAATCTTTGAAGCTCTGTAAGGGTCATAATATTTTTGGCAGCTGTCATTGAAATCCTAAAATAATTCACCCCTGTGCCCTGGCTGGGGCTTTGCTGCCATGTTTGCTCTGCAGCACAATCAGGAATCAATAGCTCTGAATTTTTTTTTTTCCCCTGTATCCTATTAGTTTGAAAAGGTTCCTACATTTAGAGTCAGGTGTCAATTCTTGTCATTTCATTTCTTGTCTTTTAGTCTATAATTAATTGCTCGGATCCTGGCATCCTTGATCAATTTTTGCTCTGGCAAGAAGACTGAGGTACATCCTGATTTTGCAGTAACTTTTTGCTACAAATTTAAGTGAGTCAAAAATGAGGTCTGAGTTTTCACTGAATGATATATAATAGGCCTGGGTTTATGATTTGGCCCAATTTCTTAAATTAGGCTAACATTTGTATTCTTTAAGACTTTCCTGATTCCAGTGGCCACATCTCCTCTTCTTTCAGCTAAGTTATTTCCCTGACAGCACGTTACAATCTGTGCCAGAAATGTGCAGAAGAGAGAAGTGATTACTAGTAGGAAAAGAAATTTTAAGAGATGAGAGTCTGCTTTATGCAAAAAAATCCTTCAAAATTTCAGGGCAAGAAAGGCAGAAGTGCCAGGAAATAGGTAGATTCATTTCTAAGAATTTCTCTGAGTTTTCAGTAGAGAGACAAACCTTCAAACAGATTAATATTTTGATGGGACATCACACAATCAGGTTACTGTGTTTTAATGTATTTCAGATTATGATTGTTGCCCATCTTCATGGTCTTTGACCTTTATATGCATCACATAACGCCAGGTCATTAACTCTGTGAAAGACTGAAGGGAGGATGTATTACATTACCTTTGCCTCGGTTTAAGAGTCGATGTGCAGGCAGTTCCTGCAGCTCAATTAGCTTGAATTCATTGATTTGATTCCAAAGGCAGTAGGACTTTGGGGCAGTCAGCAGCTTTCTGTGTCCCGTCTCAGGTTTCCTTGCCATCAGTGGGAAAATGGGATACTCCCACTGCATGTCTGTGCACAGCACTGACCCTTCAGATGGATGCCAAGCCTCTGATCTGAACTTCCCAAAGCACTCTGAAGACACTAATTATTTATGCTTTGTGACTCCTTTAAACTTTACCCATCCTGACACACCTCCAAGGACCTGGCAGAGGAGGCTGATCTTCAGTTCATTGAATTTGAACTGTGAAACAGCACAAAAATGGATGCACTGATTCAGACCAATGGTTTTTCTCTCACTTGCTGTCCCATTCACAGATGTTTAAGGAAATAACATGTGAAAAGCTGATATTTCAGCTAGAATTATGGACAAAACGAGCCCAAGTGTGGCTTTAGGTTTCTAAAATTTCAGTTTCAACTTGAAAAAAATTGTTATACGATCAAGTCTAAAATATTTGAGTGAGTTAATGCCAAGTGTCCTCTTCCCCATGGATGGTCTGAGTTCCTCAGGAGCAGTGATGTCTGAGGCAGGGAGCAGTTGGTGTTCAGCTCAGGGAGCAGTTGCAGTGATTAATGGCTCAGGAGGGTTCTCTGAGGCATAAATCAATAGCCCCGGGAGAAGGGAGGATTAAACTCTTTGGAAGAGCAACCCAGAGTCAGAAAGTGCTCTCACGTCACTCCACCACTTATCAGCTGATGTTTTCAGTTGGCAGTGCTCAAATTATCTGTCTCATCAATCCCCAAAAATAGAGTGAACTTTTGCTGTTGTGGAGGACAAGAGCAAAGATCAAGACAAGAGCAAAGATTGGCACAAGGGAGTCCATCGTTCATCCTGGTGCCCATGGAGTGTGGAGAGAGTGGACTTGCAGTGATGTCAGTCTGGGAAGATGTGTGGTTCTTTTTGAAAAGCTAAAGCAGAGAATTCCTCTGTGGAGAGCAATTCCTCTTGGCCTGGGTGTGATGGGACCATGGGTGAGGTCGCTGCCTCTGGGTGCAGAGCTTGGTGTTTGGAGGGACAGTTCAGTTGTAGCCTGAATTGATCCAACAAAACCCACAAATTCTGTATGTTTCATCATCATTCCAGTCATCTCAACCGGCTGGACACTGCCTGTGGGTGGGAGGTAGAGAACAAATCTCTTGTTTTCCTTTGCTTCCATGTGCAGCCTTTACTTTTGCCTTATTAACTGCCTTTACCTTGTCCAAATGTTTTTTGGTTTCACCTTATTTTCTCCATCCTCACCCCTGCTGCAATCCTGCTGAGGAGGGGAGGGATAGAGGATCTTGGTGATCACCTGGTGTCCAGTCAAGGTCAACCCACCACAGGGTCTCAGAGGTTTTCTTGGGAATAAGGCAGCCCAAAGTTCATCAGAGCCATTCCCTATGTGACAGGGTCTGATTCTCATTGGTATCCAAGCTGCTTGAAATGACTCTTATCCTTGGTGGTGATGTCAAAGCAAAGTAATTTTGGATCAGTGTTCTCTGGAAGAAAACCTGAAAATCAGCACAGGAGGTTTCCTTTGGTAAAAGTGTGTTAAAGAATAAATATTTTGTCAGTTTAGCTGGAACATCTTGTGTGCCAGCAGGACAGACTCTTAGAAAGGCAGTAAATCTGTGCTGATCTCTTCATGAAGATGTTTGAGGGGACAGAAGATGTTTGAGGGGACAGTGTGCTTGGTGGTGTGAGGTGGGAAGATTGTTCTGTTTCTCCAGTGACAAAATTCGAGTGCTGTCTCAGGCATGTTCAACAGGTTGGAAAGTATTTCACTGTCAGAGAAAAATCATTGCAAGTGATTAAAGGTACTCTTTGAATTGCTGTGCTTTGTCCCAGCCATCTCCACTGAAGTCCTGGTGGCGGTCAACCTTTTTTTGGGACATGGTCTCATCCCATGATGTGCTGCAGATTGTTAAATTCTCCTTTGCAACCACTTCCAAACAACCCCAATGATCTGAGATTTATCCTTTAAAACTGAGAGTGACACAGGCAAAGGGCAGAGGGCTTCTTCAGGGCTGTTTCTGTGGCCTTCTTTTCTTCTTAGAAAATAAAAATATAAAAATTCTAAAAACATAAAAATAATATAAAAATTCTAAAAAATCCATTTCACTGCAGTCTTTCTAATGTGGTGGTAACCATGTCTTTACCAGCTCTCCACCTCCTTGGGTAGAACTAGAAATGTCCACATTTTGGTAATATATCTTTGATAACATATAGTCTGTTCAATATGTAAATAATAACCTCCTAATCGCAATCATCTCTCCGATGAGAGATTCTCAAACCAGCTTTAAAAAGAGAATTATAATTCCATCCTACTCAGTGAATTTTCTGAAATATTCCTTGTAGTTTCATTAGGCTTAAAAAGGAGTTGGAATCTGCTTCACAACAATCACTCATTTACAGAATGTGCTTCAGCTCTCAAAATAGGCTCTTTAGATCTGGAAAAGGAGACTTTTGACTTCAGTAGCCAGTAGTCTATATTTCCTAAAAAACTGCTGTAGAAATGGCTTTTTTTTACTTTTGAGTTTGGTGTGGAAGTGGCTTGAGTTCTGACAGATTATTAATTCCTTGATTGACAGCCATATTTTTACACTGAAATGGGATTTTTACATCACAGTGTTGCACGACTTTGCTATATAGTCCAAAAACCATTTAATTCCTCTCACAAGCAGGTCACCAGAAATTACCCCATTTGTAGGGCTTGCACGAAGAGCCACCACATTTACAACTGTGCCCCTCCAATGGATCTCATCTTCCCGGCTCAGAAGGTGAGCGAAATTCCTTGTCACTGAAACAACGAGCAAGGTGGAGAGGAGGGAGATCACTTCAATTTGCACATTAGCGAGGTTGATTGAATTACTTCTCGTTAGCTGAACTGCTGTGGCTGTCCACGTGCAGCCTGCTGAGAGTGCAGAGCAAAACGCATTAGTCTTGACGCGGTGTCGTCAAAACTTGCTAAGAATAACACCCCAGCCATTGCTGCCTCTCGGCTGACAAGCAGGAACTCATTAAACAGCAGTCATTTGATCTCTTTTCATTGTCTGCCTGGTCTTCAGATATGAAAAAAAAAGAAAAAAAGAAAAGCTGTATCATCTGTGGAATAATTGCAAGGCATCTGCTTTTTTATAGAATCCTATCCAATGAAAAATATTTTCTTTCTTATGCCAAAAATGGAATATCCTCTATTTCAATTCCTGCAAGGATTGGGGTTTTTTTGTTTGATGTACAGTACTCTGCCTTGTAAGAGTTTCCTCTAAGAAGAGGCATTCTTGTTGATTATTTGGAACAAAATTGTTCTCAATTTTACAACTGCCGTTTGTATTATGTTTACAACATGGAATTAAGGACTCCTATTAAATGTTCTTACAAGGCAGATCCCAATGACCAATGTTTATTTTCTTTTTTGCTAGAGCACAGTATTGAAAAGACAATAGAGGAGAAATGTAATGCAAGAGAGGAGCTATAAAACCTCCATTTCAGGTTGTATGAGCAAATTTGGGTATTCATTGGCCTAGGAAATCTTCTCTTTTGACACTCAAATATTTCTGTGGGGTGACAGGCACAAAAATTTCCTGGAATCCCTTTAATTTGCAGCGACTTCTCCTTTACTGAATTGCATATTTCAAAGAAAAATCTTGTTAATGACCAGTATATGGCAAATATATTCTCCAAGCTTATTAGTGCAGAAATAATTGCAAGTGGCTGCTATAGTTCATTAAGGCTTATTTATTTTATAGTTCATTAAGGCTAATTTTATCAGCACAAAATATATTTTAATAGCCAGTTTTGCTTTTTTTTTTTTTTTTATGTTTCTCTGCCATCTACTGCTGGCAAGTTTCTGATTTTCTTCTTTGGTCCTGGATAATTTGCTGTGAACTACTTAGTGGTGTCTTTTAATCAACAGTTTTTCTGGGCAGTAGCAGATGCTAATCTTGAGCCAGGCATATATGAATTTACATCTGCTTTTCCTAGGTCAAAAGGGGCTGGTATAGTTTATTGTTTAATATAAACAAAGCATGTCACAGTAGCTTGACATACAGTTAAGCTCACCAATTTTCCAGAGATAATTGGAGAGACAATTTATCAGGCTGGATTTGAGTTAAATATTTATTATTTTGTTGTTTGTAACGAGCTGTTGTATGGAAAACTGAGTTTCCTCCTGCCCTTTGATCAGTGTCTGGCTGAGCCAGAGGTTGCCTCATCCATGGCACATCTGGGTTCGATATCTGCCAGAGAGGGGCAGATATTTCATGGCTCAGGTTTTCCAACAGATCACCAGGGAACTTTCTCCATCTCTGATGCATTCTTGATCTTGATCTGAAGAGAAACTAAAGAGCAACTTTACCTTAAATCTAATCAAATTATCTCCGAGACAGAGCGATGCTCAGTTTGGTAAAGGGAACTCACAGCAGCTCAGACATGGGAGACAGGGGGAGGAATCGATTTCTTTTCCTTATATCTTTTCCACTTTCAATGAATACTGAAATATGTATTGATGGAAAGACCAGAATTTGAGTACAATGCCTCTCATTCCTGTCTTTGTTATCAAGCAAGGGGACTGTGCCTATTTAATATCTGTCTCAGCAGCCATTTACACTTTTGGAATAGTGAAGCAACTCCAAAACAGATTAAATGGTGACCTCTCCTGCCTGTCTCACACCCTCCTAACTTATGGCAGGAATCCAGTTCAAATCCTTTGGTTTAAGGCAAGGTCTGGGTTTGAATTCTCATTTAACCATGTAAACCTAAGGCCAGGAGGAATACTGTGAGGAGCGCTAAACTATTTTCTTTCACTCTTGTGGGATTAAAGGAACCAATGTGACAGCATTCAGGAGGCAGAGCGATTTCTGTCCTTCACTCTCACAGGGATAAAGCAAAGTTTGAGTCTCATACCACTGTTGACAAGTGTGGGTGAGGAAAGGGAAACCTTAGGATTTCTTTTCTAAAGTTGTGGGTATACTTAATTTTAGAACCTGCTGACATTTTGGTGTTCAAGTGGCAACTGCAATTCAGTTTTCTGTTGTGGGTGGTTTTTTTCTAGGTGAACTCAACATTCATTTTTTTTTTGCTAGAGCACACATAGACCTGTAGGTGCACACACATGTATGTGGAATCTGGTGTAATCAGCAGCACTAAAAAGAATCCTGAACTTGGTGTGTGGGAAAAATTCACAGAAATTATTACAGTCAGGGATAAAAGTAACGATTGCTCCAGCTACAAAGAGGAACGGAAGTGCAAGAGGTTAACGCACATTCAGCTTTCTCTTCCATTTTCTTGGAGCTGAAGGACAAAGTAGTACCAGGATTAGGTATTATATGCAGGAATCTGTGTGTATGTGTGTTTTTCTGTTCATATGTTCATCACTCAGGAAAAGGGAGCTGGGGTTGCTCAGCCTGGAGAAGAGAAGGCTCTGGGAAAACCTTAGAGACCCTTCCAGTACCTTAAGGGGAATGATAAAAAGGAGGGAGACGGACTTTTTGTATATGGACAGATAATGACAGGACAAGTGAAAATGGTTTTAAACTGACAGAGGGCAAGTTTAGATGAGCTGTTCAGAAGAAATTCTTTACTCAGAGGGTGGTAAAGCACTGGCACAGGTTGCCCAGACCAGTTGTGGATGTCCCATCCCTGGAAGTGTTCAAAGCCAGGTCGGATGGGGCTCTGAGCAGCCTGATTCAGTGAGTGACATCCTTGCCCAGGACAGGGATTTGGAACAAGATGGTCTTTAAGGTCCCTTCCAACCCAAACCATTCTAATTGTATGATCACTTTCTTTGCTAAAACCAGTTTAGTTTCACTCTGAAATATTGTGCAAATTGGATACTGTTGGTTTCAGTTGTTTAACACAAAACAAAGGGCTTTAAGATTACTTTCCGTTGCTGTGAATAAGCACTGAATGCTTTCCCTTTGAAATGTTTTTCTAAGTCAAAGAGGTGGCCATTCTTTCTTTTGTATTGTTTATAATGAGTGGTCACAAGGGCTGCTTTTTTCTAAACCCCCAGGAAGTTAATGAGCTTACTTCCATGGGAACAGAAAATCCCACTGTGAGTCCATGTAATGCCTTTTTTTTGGTTGATCTTGGTGCTCAATGACACAGTGGAGAAAAGCTGCTCAATAGCCAAAAAAGCAGATTTTCATCTTCCAGGGCACTGCACCACTTTTCTCCTCTCATCCACTGTGAAACTGAAATTGAAGGGACATTTAAGACCATCTCATTCCAACCTCCCACCATCAGCAGGGACGCCTTCCACTAGACCAGGTTGCTCCAGCCTGTGGAAGCTTCCATGGAAGTTCCAGGGCCTCACCACCCTCACAGTAAAGAATTTCTTCCTCGATTCAAATCAAAACCTGCCCTCTGGTGATGTGAAGACATTCCCTCTCATCCTGTCCCTCCATGCCCTTGTAAGAGATCCCTCTCCAGCTCTCTTGGAGCCTCTCTCAGGTCTCCCCAGAGCCTCCTCTGCAGTTCCATGTAGGGAATTACTTTGGTTTTGTAAGACTGTTCTGTTCATTAAGTTCTTCCTCCTGCCAGCCTAAGTGCAAGTTCTTCACAACTAGCCCCGACCAAAAAATAATCCCCAGCCAAAGCTTTACGCTCGATGCTGAAGCTCAGAGGACCAAATCCCTTGCTGAAATGCACTGGGGAAGTTTAGGCCTGCCAGAAATATTTTGTCAGCCTGTCTTAGGCTTTCCAGTGAAAGGCAGGGTTTTGCTCTCTGTCAGATTTTGATTTTTATTTTTAATCTCCTTTTGATGAGCTTCCTATTGGGTTTTTAGCTACTTACTTTAGAAAGTTAATTTTTTTTTTAATTGTGGTTTCCAACAGAAAAAACCAAAAACCCTCTTCTCTTCAGAGACCTTCTTGCTTTCATTTTTTTCCTGCTGTTGCTTTTCCTCCTGACATTCAGCCTCCTCAACAAGTCCTGATATGACACTCCATAAAATCTTTATCCTGTCAAAGCCCTGCTGTGAGCATTGCCCAGTGCTCCCAGAATTTGCATTTAGCATCCATTCACATGACTCTGTTGGTGGGGCTTTCTTATCACTGAGTAGCCCTCCAGCTTTATATGAAAGGGCACCAAGTTAATGAAAACAGCATTAAAACTCGATTAGCATTTAGTGAGATTACTAAGACTTGTTCGGAACTTAATATTAGTTTCAGAATTTTTTTTCTTTTTTAACTCACAGTATCCAGAACCAGAGACAGCAGAAACAGTTCCATCAAAGAGCCTATTTTTCAGGTGAGGATGTTATGTCAGAAGGGAAGGGAAAGCTTTGATTTTGAAGGGGGTTTTTTCAGGGCTTGGGAAAATTCTATGTGTTATTTCGTTCTTTTGTCTTTTGATGGAAGAGCCACTCATTGGAACTGATGTTTCTTTTCTGTACATTTTCACTTAAAGTCCTGGAGAAATTAATCCTAGAGGGAGGAAGATCTCTTCAAAATGTCACAATATACCCTACATATTTCAGAGTGCTAATGAGGGTTTTTCTCCAGACACAAACTTTTCTTGCTGTTGCTTTTCTTGGGGGAGAAGAAGAGTTGAAAACTCAGGGTGATGGTGGTACAGACAGGAAAATTCTCTGTCGTACAAGTGAAAACAAGACTAGACTATGCCAGAATATAAGCACTCATGTGTTTTCCATTCACGGACCTTGTTCTAGCTCAGGCAAGACCCTCCAGGGGCCTCAGGTGTATCGCTTATTTTAAAAATACCAAGAAGATTTCTCTGGCCTCAAGGCTAAATTACACATCTTTGCTACTTAAGCACATCCTACCGTTCCATAGTGCAGAGCAGCATCTCTTATTGCTTCACTCTGAGTCTTCTCTGGCTCCTTTGTGGTTCTCCTGTGGTCCTAAGACATTTTTATACATTTTTTGTGTGTTTCTGTCTCTGGAATTACGTCCAGTATCACTAAGGAGAATGAGAGCTCCAGCCTAGATGTGCCACAGAACTCACTGTCAAAGGTATAGAGGTTTTTTCAGCTTCAGCTGGGAAGCCTTTTGGAATATCTCTGGTAGATTGTGCCTAAAACTTCTGTGTTTGAGTCATCTCCAGAGAGACAGCAAGGAGAGCTGGACTTGTGGTAAGGCTTTTCAGAGGGATGGTGGTGTTCGGCAAAGAGAGACGATAGGATAATGTGGAATGGAATGGAATGGAATGGAATGGAATGGAATGGAATGGAATGGAATGGAGAGGAATGGAATGGAATGGAATGGAATGGAATGGAATGGAATAGGCTTGAGGCATCCACACCTAGGAAGGTTCTTGAGTAGAAGAAAAGTGGTGTGTTCTGCCTGAGAATGTCAGTTCTACCATGGAGAAACCTCCAGGGAGCACAGATTTAACATATTTGACTGGTCTGATGCTGTAGAGGACCAGGTGAGACACAGACCCTGACAAAAGTGAAAACACTTCTGCAAGAAAAAATAACTCCAGCTGAAGGACTTCACCCTTCTCTTTCTATAGAAGAAAACCCAAAAAACCAATTAAGCAATTCTGTTCCAGAATGCACAAAACCTACATTTTATTTTCATTCTTTGTGTGGAAGATCTGATTTGATGACTGATAAGGAACTGGATGGAGAAGCGACAACCCCAGCTTAGTTCTTGTTTTTGACATGTCTGTTTCCATGGGAAAGCTGCCCATTTTTGTGTTAATTTCTCTTTCCCAGTTTTGGACAATGGTGTTTGGACCAATTGTTTCAATTATATGTTATTTAGGTCTTTTGAGTCAGTCCTTCTAAAAATAGGTGTAAATCTCTGACCCAAAGGTGTGTTATTACGTCAAATTCACTCCCACCCTCACAGATAATACAGCAACAGTAAGAGAGGTCGTATAAGGACTTGGGCTGATAAAAGGACCTAAGGAGAAGAACTGGACAGAATAATCTGTCATGTGTTGAGTCAGCTAATAAAAAAGGTAGTTACTTAAAATGTCTACAGGCACCAAAGCGTAACGGAAGTCTTAGACAAAGGAAAATAATTGAAATTACTATGGACATAATGAGAAATGCACTATCAGGCTTTGCAAAGGCTGAGACCAAGGGTTTGATTCTCGAGCAAGAGGCAGCAGAATTGCATGTAGCCAAGTGTAAAAAATCATAAATTAAAAGTGGATTTATAAAAGGGTATTGTGAAGGCTGGCATTAAGTGAACCCAGGTTGTCAGTTTTGGAGCTCCAGGAGAATCCAGGCACTGTTTTTGTCAGAATGAATAGAAATTGAAGCATTTAGTGATGAGCAGTGTTGTCTGGCTCACATTCCTTTCATAATGGACTGTAAACCTGTGTGCTGAACTGAAGATCTCATAACACAAATGTAAATAAAAGCCCTGCGTGCCTTTCATCCAGCAGGTCTCAGCTTACACTCTGAGCACCCCTCTGAGGGGCAGTACTTTCAATATTCTTGTTTTAAAAGCAGCAAAACTGAGATATAAAGAGATTAAGTCGCTTGCTGGAGGCTGTTAGAGAACAACAATTGTGTCAGTTGCTCCCAAGCTCTCGCCATTCAAGCTCAAAGAGATTTTATTTGCACCGCACTCTTTTCAAAGTATATGTTTAGATAAATGAAGGAAAGATATCTGTGGCATAAATCTGACGATTTCAGCAGAAGTGCTTTGGGGATTAATTTGATCTGCTCATTTCTGGGTAGATACCAGGAGCTCTGCTGTGTGTATTTAAAGCACACTGGTCCCACCTATTGGGGCTGCTGGGGAATTGATTGTATTGGGTTACAGGAGGTTGTTTGTCTTCATGCTGATAATTTTGTTTGGGTTTACTAGTGTTCCATTATTTTCCACTCCAGTATATTTTTCACCATCGGAGGAATTTCAGGTGTAAATGTATTTCTCCCACCAACAACCTCTGCTAATAATTTCACCTCTGTGTTTGGGTCAAATATTGATTGTGACCCCTGCATGAGGAACGTGTTGATATTTAACGTCAAATTTTCTTTCTTATACCTCATTTCATGCAAAAAAAATCCCCATGTGAACCAGTTGTAAGGATTCCCAAGGAAAGGCAGACTGAAGTCAAATGAAGAAAGTCAGATTCATCATCCTGAACTTTTCCATCTAAAAGTTAGATTTTCAGCCTCAGTGAGCTCTCTGAACTTCTCTTTGGACAGAAAAAACTGTAACTATAACCAATCCTGCCTCTGAGCAGTCCTGCCTCTCTTTTAATATTATCTTGGAGGATGAAACAGCTTTTGGAGCTGCCTGCTCCTTCCTGATGGCTGTGCACAAATCTGAGTAAATGTCCTTTGGAAAATTGAGGGGAGGGGAGGAAAGAGAAAAGAGGAGAGGAGAGGAGAGGAGAGGAGAGGAGAGGAGAGGAGAGGAGAGGAGAGGAGAGGAGAGGAGAGGAGAGGAGAGGAGAGGAGAGGAGAGGAGAGGAGAGGAGAGGAGAGGAGAGGAGAGGAGAGGAGAGGAGAGGAGAGGAGAGGAGAGGAGAGGAGAGGAGAGGAGGAGAGAGAGGAGAGGAGAGGAGAGGAGAGGAGAGGAGAGGAGAGGAGAGGAGAGGAGAGGAGAGAGGAGAGGAGAGGAGAGGAGAGGAGAGGAGAGGAGAAGAGAAGAGAAGAGAAGAGAAGAGAAGAGAAGAGAAGAGAAGAGAAGAGAAGAGAAGAGAAGAGAAGAGAAGAGAAGAGAAGAGAAGAGAAGAGAAGAGAAGAGAAGAGAAGAGAAGAGAAGAGAAGAGAAGAGAAGAGAAGAGAAGAGAAGAGAAGAGAAGAGAAGAGAAGAGAAGAGAAGAGAAGAGAAGAGAAGAGAAGAGAAGAGAAGAGAAGAGAAGAGAAGAGAAGAGAAGAGAAGAGAAGAGAACGCTGATTTTTGATGGGAACTGTTTAGGGACGCTGAACAAAATGAATGAGGAAAAAAAAAGCACAAGAAGCATTTGAAGAAGCCAATTAGAGCACTGAGAGGTTTTTAAAAAGATCCACCATAGAGTTTAGCTCAATTTTTGTTTTTGCTGCCACCAACTCACCTAACTAGACAATGAGGATGTGCATAAAGCCTTATCCCATTTCTTTGGGAAGAGCCCAGGGCTAAAACTGAGGACAAAACAGGGAGTAGGACAAACTGATCATGAATGTTGACAGGGGGACAATTTGATATTAAATAACAAAAACCCCCACCTCGTTTATTGATATTTGCAAGATGTTGGTCATTTTCTTCAGCCCTGGTGTTATAGCCAGGATACCAGGTAAACAAAAATTGTTAATTACTTTAATGTAGCCCTTAAATATTTGCAACCTGCCAATGTCAAGTTCAGATTTCTGGCCTGCTTTATTCCAACTGTTCCAGTGTTTTGTGTTCATTTCTTTTTGGCTTTTTCCAGAACACCAGAGATTAGGAACAGTATTTTAGTACCTTCCAAAATAACTTAATCTTTACTGAATGCTAAAATATTTTACAGAATCCAGCTCCATATTCAGGGAGTCTGTACCTGGGACTGCTGCCTTTGTTACTGTCATGTGATTCACAAACATTCTGCTCAATAAAACGGACGGGACTCCACAAGAAGCACATGGTGCTTCTGCAGAAAAATGTTTTTTATTTTCACCCTTATATTGGAAAGATAAAAATAAGGCAAATATTAGAATAAGGTGTCTAAAAATAAATTTTTATTTATGCTTCAGACCTCTTTCTTTGAAATTTGTCTTGAAAATGCAGCTCAAATGGCATAATGTATAATTAGCCTTGAGCTACCAGAAGCAGTTTTGTGTCTTCTGATAATTTTTTATTTTTAATAATCTAAAATTCAAAATAATTCTTATATTCATGTGAGGTGCTAGTTATGATCTTATTTTATACCTCGAATGATTCCAGAAATAGCTGTCTATTTTCCTTTCTAAATGATACTGGAAACTACAGAGGAGGAAACAACTCTGGTTTTGTCCTTTTCTTCCCTTATAACAATAATAATAATCATCAAAAGGAGAAGCATTCTGTCTGTCTGTGCAGCACAATTTCTCACTTGGAAACCTCCAAAGGCTTTTGAAAGCACATGATATTAACTGTGCTTTAGTGATTGAAGAACCAGCAGCACACATCTAGCAATTTTCCCTATATCACACTGAAAATGTGATAAAGAACTTTAAATAAATAAATAAAGAACTTTAAAGCACAGGACCACGACTCCTCCTGTTTTTTTGCCACGTGATCACCTCCACTGTGACATCTCCACCCTTTCCATCCTCTGCCAGCTGAATTTCATACACACAGCTGCACTTGGTTAAATGGGATTTAATGTTAAATCCATCTTTTTATTGTTACCATGATGACAGACAGAAGAGAAGGAATCTCTTCCTTTTCAAGCTGGTCATAGTTTTAGGATGCAGTTTGGTCCCTGAGGGGAGGAGTTGCTTGAGACTCAGATATGAAGATAATTATTTATTTAAGTATTTATTTATCTATTTATTAGTTGATTAATTAATTAATTCTGGTGGTGCCCATCACTGAGGTTTCTCAGCCCATGCAGTGTCATAGGAGAGTTTTCTTGGGGATCTATAAATGAGATATGGCTCTGAATCCTGTAGGACATTAAAATGCTCACAATAATGACGCCAGGACTAACAAAGGAGACACAACACCACCGTGAATGTTCCTCTTCATTCTCTGATTTCTCTCACAACACTGTAGCCCCCAAGAACAGAGGAGATGCAGCTGAGTTACTCCTGATGAGTATCCTAACCTCCTACACATGAAGTGTTGAAAATACAGAAATAGAGTGGAAAAGAAAAAAAAATCCCCATTACATCCACTTTAAAGGGATATTAGGAAATCTGCTTCATGCTAATTTTCATAACATTAAGATGTACAGTCCATTTCTAAGATTGACTGGAGACCTCCTACAGAAGTCCGGCTGCCAATTTGACAGGTTTCAAGTGTCATTAAGATTAAGTTCTGGGCTCCACCTTCCCTAGAGTAGCCTGTTATTTAACTGATGGACTGCTTTAATCGTTTTGGCTGCCTAAAGTCTCTGCTGGAAGGAACTGTCTGTTAATATCACTGGAAAACAGGCCTGAAGAATTAACTGTAGCACCAATGAAGAGGGTTTTATTCTTTTAATTCTTGGTGGCCAGCCTTACAAATCCCTTATTATTCATTCATGGAAGTGTCATATTTAAAATGCAAATTCCTTGCCATTGTCCTCCCCCATCTCGATGTATTTCCTTTGAAGTATCCCTGGAGCTTTTGTGGGGCCACCCACAATGGGATCCCTGTGATCAACCAGCTTGCAAAAGAGTGCCCTGCACCAGCTCAGGTGAATTCAGCTGGGTCCTGCTTGGCAGTCCCAGCTTTCAAAAAGCATTTGGACTTTGTTTAAGAGGAAGAAAAAAAGGTAAAATAAAGGATATCGGGACAGGTATTTTTACCAAGCCTTTTTACCAAGGTTGCCTCTCCTGAGGCACATGACAGCCCCACATCTGCCACCATCACAAGGTGGTGAGGTCAATAATATAAATAGATCTGGTTTTTCTTGCACATGTTCTGGTGGTTTGGGACGAGCAGAGCTCTCCTACGACATCCATTCCAGAAAGAAATGTATGGAGTTTCTGCACCTGTGTGGGAATGGTCCATTGTCCTTGGTCCTTGCTGCCACTCAGCCACAATTATAAGTTTTTCTAGGCAGGAATAGCTGTCCCAGGCCAGAATTGTGCTGGGAATGGTTCTCTGAACTGAGAAAGGCCACTCTGATCCACTGCAGGAGCTGTAGCTGCAGGAGGCTTGGGCAACATATCGGAGGGAATTATTGAGTTTTCAGGTAAAGTCCAGGTTAAGTGAATGCACTGTCTGATTCAACATTCCAGGAGCAGCATAAATACTGATAATAATGACCGTAATAGCAAGGTAAATTATATTATCAGTAATGGCTAAATAGTTTAATAGTCTTCATCAAATGACTGAGTACTTTATCCAGCAGCGAGACTTGCTGGCTCCTGTGTGCTAATGCAGCCAGTACTTAAAACTGGAACCAATGTATTTTTGAGTAGAAACTGCGCTACCTGAGTTAAAAACCTATTTTTATCAGTTTGATGTGTTTTATGGGGAGAGTTCATGCACACTAAACAACCTTTGAAACCTGTGGCCAGAAAATGTTAGTTTAAAATTTATCACAGTTTATATAATATTAATGGGGTCTTTTTAAGAATAATGTTAAAAGCAAAGTTATTTCCCACTGAGTGCAGGAAGCTGTGGAGTTCTTAGTCAACTGCATTTTCTTAAAAAGGCAGATCAAAACTACACATGCACTGCTGGAGATTCATCAGTCATGAATATATGTTGGCTTTAAGGAATGAAGAAGAGAAAGCTTCAGAATGACCTTAGAGTGGCTTTGGAGCACCTGGATGGAGCCTATAAGAAGGCTGGAGAGAGACTTTTGACAAGGGCAGGTAGTGATAGGACAAGGGGCAGTGGTTTTAAACTTACAGGGGGAAGTGTTAGATTAGATTTTAGGAAGAAATTCTTTACTCAGAGGGTGGTGAAGCCCTGGCACAGCTTGCCCAGAGAAGCTGTGGCTGCCCCTGGATCCCTGGAAGTGTTCAAGGCCAAGTTGGATGAGGTTTGGAGCAACCTGGGATAGTGGGAGGTGTCCCTGCCCATGGCAGGCATTGGAACTAAATGATCTTTGTGGTCCGTTCTGACCCAAGCCATTCCATAATTCTATAATATGATTCTCTGATTGGTAATGATCCACATCCACAAACCAACCATCCTGTTGTCTCCCATAAAATTGTCATCCCCCCTGGTTCAGGACTCGTCCCACACAGCTTGATGTCCTCACATGGCTGAGCACTTTGTCTTACTGCCCACCTGGAGGTCAAGTACTGAACCTTTCCTACTTTTTAAGCAAGGTCTGGATGCCCTTAAGAGAAAAGTTGGCCCGTTCAGGAAAACCTGGTCCTGAAAAAAGGAAAAAGCTCTCTGGAAAGCACTTGGTGGAAAATGCCCTGAAGGTGCTGGCAGGAGCAGGACCTTGAGCCAAACTGAGCAGGAGCCAGCAGCAGGACCTTGCTGCAAAGATAGCAAAAAGAATCCTCAGCTGCATTAGATGCATTGCCAGGTGAGAGAGATTATTTTTACCCTACTCAACACTTTCAAGGCCACACCTGAAGTGCTGTTTCCAATTCTGGGCTCCTCAGCACAAGAGAGATATGGACAGAATGGAGAGAGTCCAGCCAAGGACCACAAAGAGGAATCAGTGTCTGGAGCATCTCTCCCAGAGCTGGGACTGGTCAGCCTGGAGACGAAAACCTGAAGGGGAATCTTATTAATGCCCGCAAAAATAGGAGGGTGCAAAGAAGATGGACCAGGCTCTTTCCTGTGGTGCCCAGTGACAGGATCAGATGCAATGGGCACAAACTAAAGCACAAGAGGCTCCCTCTGGACATCAGCCCTTTCAACCTCAGCCATTCCATGACTCTCTGATTCCTGGTGCCAATAATTAGAGAAAACTGGGATCATTGTTGCCTGGACAAGCCAAACATCCTCAAACAATGGTGTGATCAAGTTTTCAGCTTCTCACAAATTTTATTAACAAGGAGGTAATGAGTGACATGAACTTCCTTTACCAAATTCCCTTAACTCTGTTTGGAT
Organism: Acanthornis magna; assembly: GCA_036785705.1. Taxonomy (NCBI): domain Eukaryota; kingdom Metazoa; phylum Chordata; class Aves; order Passeriformes; family Acanthizidae; genus Acanthornis; species Acanthornis magna. Next base: position 12,990,816 of record JAWUZG010000119.1, on the reverse strand, counting down.
TTTGTGCTTTGGCTCCATGGATATGTGGGAGACCTACTGCTGTTTTTATACAGGATTTGTGGATTTATTAAATGGATTTGGGAGTTAATTGTGTTGGGATGGTCCAGCCTGCCAACAGGAAACCAGGGCAGCATTTTCAATGCCCTTCAGTCCACATAATCTAAATAAATACATGAATGCACAAAAATTATTCTACCTTGTTCTTTTTGCCCAGCAAAATGTGTTGGCTCAAAGAGCTCAAATTTGCTGTAATCGCCTTTTCCTCTCCAGTAATTCCTTAGGAGTCAGCCATCTCCTTCAGAGAACTGTGCAACTGCCACCAAACCTGATTATTTCAGATTTTGTTTCTTGTTATGAACTTTTTGTGATATTTTGTAGTAGGTTGAGAGAGTAATCAGTAACTTAATCAGTAACTTGTGAGTGAGGAACTCAGAGGAGCACAAATATTGGGATGATAACCTCCTCAATGATATATCTGCTGAGGTCAGAACTGCTTTTAAATTCAGGCATTAATTCTTAGTAGTTTGAGAAATTAATCTCTTAAACAGGTTTATCTAAGAAACAGGATTTTCGGGATCAAAAATAAAACTCTAAGGGGACAAAATTTAGGTTTTTAAAGAATGAGAACAGAGTCTTTTTTGTATTTCCAAAATGTTCCGTTGTTTTTTTTTTTTTCACTAAGAAACAGTGCAAACTGGGTAAATTTAAATACCTTTGTAATCCTACTATATACTGTGTTGTTCTTAAAAATGCATTTCCAGATAAGGTATTTTTACTGTACTAGATGTTCCATGGCTTAAAAGTTATCTTTACACAACCCTGCTCTGAAAAGGCATCAGAGGTGAAAAAAAAAAAAAAAAAGAGCATCAGTTCCATTACACTCTAAAATAAAAGGTTGTTTTTACTGTCTGTTTAGTTCAGTTTTACAGGAACAAACCAAAGAAGGCTGAACTGTTTCTGTTAAGAGATAATTCCTTGCTCCTGCCTGATGAAGCATTTAACATTTATCCTCATATATTATCTGGTCTTTTTGTTTTATCCTTGCTATTCTGTCAGAGCAGTCAGCACAGGACTGCCTTCTCCTGTGGAAAAAGCTATGGATTTTGGTCTTGGAACATTAAAGATTAATTTTGATTACATTTCCACCAAGATTTTAGATATTCTTCTTTATGTGTGACTAGGAAAACTCAGTATTACTTATTTATTAGTTGTTTCGTCAATACTTGTAGAATTATTGTGAAAAAGAACACCAGTATCTGGCTCACTTCAGATTTAGTGAGATCTTAATGCTGTTTCTTGGAAGCTAAGAAAATGGATTTGTGGTTTTTAATATCTTCTCTCCTACTTTTGGGATCTCAGACGACCATTTGTTTGCATGGTGGTCATCTGCATATTCTAAAACAGTTGCAGCTGTGCAACACATGAATTCTGTAGGGCCTTTTGTCTCCCCTACCTTTAGAAAATTCATATGGATCTCTCCCATTTCACATCAAGGCATCACATTCTACTGAAAGAGGGAGAGACAACAGGATTGTACCTTCTCTCAATCCCACTTTGATATTTCATTTTTAAAGGAGATAACTTAGAATAGAGAAAATAAGAATAATAGAATCATAAAATGGATTGGGTTGTAGGGAAACTCAAAAATCATCTCATCCCAGTCCCCTGCCATGGTCAGGGACACCTTCCTCTATCCCAGGTTACTCCAAGCCCCATCCAATCTGGCCTTGGGCACTTCCAGGGGTGGGGCAACTGCAGATTCTCTGGGAAACCTGTGCCAGGGCTTAACCACCCCCACAGAGAAGAATTTCTTCCTAATATCTAATTTAAATCTATCCTCTCTTAGTTTAAAATATTTTAAAATATTCCTCTTCTTCAACATTTTATCAGAACTTGAGGATTAATGGTCATTTAGCATTTTTGTTTGCCATTCCTACTCACAAGAACAATTGTTTCTTCAGTGCTACAATGAGTCTAACATCACGCTGCAGTGAAATCCAAAGATAGCACATCTCCAGTGGAAAGAGAAAGGAAAATCACTCCTACAAAATGAGCTGACATTTCTATATGTCAGTTGAAAGTTTTGTTTTTCGATACAGACCAGATCATGCCTGGGATATGACAATCCTCCTATTCTTTCTGAACCACCTATCATTACTAATAGCACATCCTGTCACAGATACTCAGACAAAATATACAGTGCATTACACTGGAGGCAGAGTAGCATCCGTCTCATTTCCTTACAGTGATGGTTTAGAGAAACAAAGCTTATTTTTGCCAGCAAAGTGCAGAGGCACTCAGAGAAATGATGCCACTTCTTCCCTCGTCCAGGGCTGTGGCTGATCGGAGGGAGAGGCATTGATGGGGGGGTGCTCATGAGGCCTTTATCAATTAATCCATTTCCAGTTGGGCTGCACAACTATGTCATGGCACAGACAATGGCAGGATTTCCCTCAAGTACAGCACATACTTATGGTTTGGAAATATAAACTCAAGCTGGGAAGGTGAGCAGAGGGAGCAGCAGTTACTGCTTAGTGAATCACAGACTCACAGGATCATTAGGGCTGTAAAATACCTCCAAGATCATTAAGTCCAGTTATCAACCAAATACCACCGTGCCCACTAAGCCATACCCCCGAGTCCCTCATCTGCTTGGGTTTTGAGCACTTCTGGGGTGGTGACTCCACCACTGCCCTGGACAGTCTGTTCCAATGTCTGGCCACCCTTTCAGTGAACAGAATTCTTCCTAATATCCACCTCTTCTGGCACAGCTTGAGGCCATTTCCCCTTGTCCCATCCCTTGTTAGCTGGGAGAAGAGACCAACCCTACCATGTTACAACTTGATCCAATTTAGAGGTAGTGTAGGTCACTTACAATGGTTTTCCCAAATTATTGTGTGTTCTGCTTCAGCATTTCCATGTTCCTGTGTGCAGCAAAATTTGACAGAAGCCACAAAGGGCTTGTGCTGCTTCTTTTTGCAAAAGGGAATTTGAGAGTAGATGCAACCACTTGCTGTAAACCCATCATGAAGATCCAGCTAAGAAAGATTTGCAAATTCAATTTTTGAAACTGGGAATAAATGAATGCATTGTCCCAAACGCAAGTTCTCCTTTGTATATAATTTTTCCTCCTTTCTCTTTCATGTGCTTGATACAGACCAGTAGAGAGTTCAGAAATCTGTATCCAAACAGATTTCTGTTTTTTCAGAGTTTTTTTGCTGCTTTTCAGTCCTATTTCAAAAATACTGAATGAGACTAGCAAATGGTTAAACCATCTTGTAGTGGGCAGTGAGACACACAGAGATTAGGAGGGATTAAATCTCTAAATGTCAAAGGATGAGAAAGGAAGAGTCTGTCCTGCAATCTTGACTGAGCATCCCATCATTCCCTGACTCTAATGCTGGGGAAACAGAGATTAGAAAATCTGCTACACAGCTAAGTGCAGACTGCAGCTCGGAGATAAGTGAACCAGAATATCTACTCAGGGCTCATTTGTTCAACTTCACTCATCCAAAACCTTTCTGATGGGGAAACACAGATCTTAATACAAAATTCAGAGCTTGTTCAGCTCTGCTGACACTTCCCAAGCCACTCTCACTGTCACTTTCCAAACTGAGTGAAGATCTATCCTCTCCCATGCCAAAGGCTCCCAACGATGGTTTCTCAGGTTCAAGCACTCGGATGGGTTTACACCAGGGATTTACTCAGTGATGCCTCAAATTAAATCTTGATTTTTTGTTCCTTGCTGCTGTTGGCCAGAAAGCCTGGAAAAGAATGGATGGAAGAGTGTTGGTTTTTATTCAAAAATACAGTCTCCTTCCTTCTGAATCAACATGAACTGAATACTCAGGAAAAGTGTGTGTTGCAGATTCAGCTGTCAAACTGTTGGTCATTAGGAGATTTCAGCACATTTTCCCACTGATCAAATCTGAGGACAGATTGTTCTATTTTTATTTTTTTTTAATTTGGAACTTACAAAATTTTTCATTTGACTTCTGTGATATGATCTAATCCCCTGAGTGACAGAAAATCTACAGAAAACTTAAATCTGGCCTGATAAATTGAAGAGCAAGCAGGGAATGTGCACAGAAAAATATAAAAAATATCTGAGACACCTTCTTATATGGGGAGATAGCTAAAGATGAAGTTAAAGAACAACAAATATCAAACAGCTTGTATAGTATTATCCCTTTTTCCTCTATTCCACTGAGAAAGGGGCTGTTTTTTAGCAATCAGCACAGTGGCATTCTGGATAGAGTGTGACAGTGATGATTAATTGATACCTTTGGGTTTTAAAACACTGAGAAAATACCTCAGGCTGTGAAGTACCAACTCCTTTCCCATCCAGGTCTCGTTTAGAAATTGCTTTGGAGAAGCTTTGCAGTTGAGATGGTTTTGGCACAGAATCGAGTAATTCATTTGAAAGAGTAAGATGAGGGGTAATTTAATTTATTTTTTGGTGGTTTTCAGTGTCATTGTAGGTATTTTTTGTGTTTTCTGGCATAGGAAGGTGAGGATTGCTGGGTTAGTACCTTCAGCTTACTGGTTTCAAGGGTGATAGGGGACAAGGAAAAACAATTTAGGGGTTGGTGTAAAAGTGAAACAGCAATCAACCATCAAGAAACCAAAACCCTTGTGTTTCAAGGATGATTAAAAAAAAATGTTTCTAGGCCTTAGGAAATGCAATTTGCTAATAGACTGTAGTGTAACGATTAAGGGGAAGCGATTGTAATTGTAAATTACCCTGTGCCACGTGGAAGGCACTAATACACTTAAAATACAATAGTGCATACATCTATGACTAGTAATGAAGGTGATAATCACCTTATAGTCACAAAGGAAATGATGTAATAAATCCTATATAATGCAGTTTACAGGTTACCTTGGCAAGGGCACTTGAATCGACAAGCAGAGAACAGGCGCTCCAAGAGCTGCAGTATGTATTATAATTAGGGGCATAAAATTCTAATGAAATGTTGTCCTAAGTGATATTGATTCCAATTTGGCAGGCTAGGAGCTCGGTGATGTCATCATGTCCAGGTTGGTTGGTTCACCAAGGAATTCAAGTTACACCCATGCTACCTTTGATAGGGCCCTTTCCACCTTTTCCCTCAGTAAAACTTTCTTTCTAACTCCAGAATAAAAAGGAGGGAAAAGATCCTGCAAAAGCTCAATTGCAGCAGAAGCCATTTTTCAGCTTTAATTAACATAAGTTTAACATTCCATGCAAAAAGACGGGGCCTCAGAGCGAACAAGCTGAACAAACCCTCCCCAAAGTGTTCTTAATTTCACATTAATCTCACTTAGTGGGGGGGGGGGGCTGGAGATGTTTGCAAGGAGAATTTCATTGTAAAGTGGCCCTGTAAGGCAAGGAAGTGAGAAAGACGGTGTGGGAAGTTTTGGAAGTGAATCAAGGGCAGCTTTTTGGGATCAGGATGGAAGTCTGGACAAAAAAGAGCAAGACAGACTGCATTCGTAACACTACAGCAGTGGTGGGAGACTGACAGAGGTGCCAATAAGAGCAGCACAATATCAAATATTGGCTGACTTTTAATATAACCCTCACAAAAGTGGAAAAAGTAATAAGGGAAATAACAAGGAAAGACTGGAGGGGTTAGGCTTTCTCTTCCTAGAAAAGGGAAGGCTCTTTATAGCATTCTGTATTCCAGTTCTCTCATCACACGGAAGCACATGGGCAAGACAACTTGTATCAGGCAAGGTTTTATCTTAACAGAAGAAGCCAATTTTTTACAGAGTGAACAAACAATCACTGGGACAACCTCCCTAGGGATGTGGCAGAGTCCCTGTCCCTGGAAGATTTCAATCTCTGGACAGTCCTAGATGTTCTCACCAAGCTTCCTTTCCCGGAAAAGGTTGGACCAGATGATGTTTGGAGGTTCCTTCCAACATGGGCTGTTCTATGATCCAGTGATTCCAATGACACATGAAAATGATTTCTAGCTGTTGATTTAGACCTATAACCAAAATACTAATTTTGAGGCATTATAATTACTTTAGACATCCAAATAATTTTATATAAATTACTTTTATACCAACTTTGTCTGAGCGTTTCTGATCCCAAGGTAAAAATCACATGATACTCATGTTTTCAAATAACAACCCAACAGAACTGCAAACACAACAAATTTGGGAAATCCATTGTGTGCTTTTCCATTTCCACAATAGTCCCATAGACCTAATAAATTAATTAAAATAGCAGAGAGCTGGAGGTGCAGATAATTGTCCTATGTTTGTGGTCAAATAGAGTTCAGAAGTCCTATTTCAAGTCCTATCCTCATGCATGCCTTACACAAATAACTTCTTCGTGTTATGGCAAGTAAAAGTCTCTTCAGAAAGCCTGAGCCTAGTTCCTCTGAAGATGATGGTTGCCTCTGAAAATGAAGATTACCTTTATTTTTAATCAGAGAAAATGTCTTATATAGGCTACAGCAAGATACATTGGTGTCTTTTTAGCCAGAAACGCAAGCCATGCAGATTTTGAATAACCAGGAAGAAAACAACATACATTTTTTGCACCTTTTATTTATAGTACCTTCTGTAGGAAAATAACAGCCTGATACTCATGAAAACTCAAATTAAAACATTTTGGAAGTGAAAGCAGATGTTGTTAGGAATGAAGGAGTGCAGAGCTTAATTCTCAGTGATTTCCCTTTCAAATGATGAGTCCTACATTGATTGCCACTGTGCCCTATTGAAATTCTTGTTATTCTCTCATTGATAGCACTGAGGCAAAGGGAATATCTCACTGACCCAGTCAGTCCCCATAACTCAGCTTGTTAGACTTCCGAAGAGGCTCTTGCCCAGCAGACAAATAAACTCAGCTTGATGTTATAAAACCCGTCAGATGTTTTAGGGCAGGATTTGGATGAGCAAAACAATGTATTTTTCAGATAACTGGGTGTGCAGTGTAAGCAGAATGGACTGCAGGACTGGAGATCACATCCCTGGAGATTTACTGGAAACACATCCCTGCCTGTTTATCTGGTTTTATATCAGCACAAGTTTGCAATTCCATATGCTATTCGTTATCTGGGCTTTTGTCATCCCCTCTGCTTCGCTCTTATTCTGTCTGTGCCTGTTCTCCTTTTGTGAGACTCTCTCAGCCTGGCTGGTGCAATTTCGGTGTTGCAAACTTTAAATGACAATCCAGCAGGATAATGTCTCAAAGGAATCTCCAGCAGTGCTGGGTAAGTGAAGCACGGGGAAAAAAAGAGCTTTTTAGAAACTCAGCAGAGGGTCAGACCCAGAGAAGCAGAGCCTAGAGCAAACAGGCAAGAACAAGTGGTCAGCACAGGGCACTTTGATTCCTGTGCCAAAGAAATGCTTCCACACCCACATTTAAAGAAAGTTGCCACAATGTAAGAGAGAAGGTCGATATCTAACAGTGAGAAAAAGATCAGAAACAAAAGAGATCAGAAGCAAGGTGATTAATTTTCATGGTGGAGGAAATTATGAACAGGAGCCTTGGCTGTGCTGTGCATAATGCTCTTTCAAGAAGTGAGGTAATGATCTGGTAAAATTACTGCTGACAGAGAGTTATTCAGGTTATTTAGAACTAAAGAGTCTTCAAATGATCTCAGTGACTGCACAAAATAATAAAATTCACTGTTGACAAAAACAAAAAGGGGTGCATAGAAAAAGATATGGAAGCCCTGTGTAATTATTGTCAGAACTCAAATTAGCTATTCCTGCTTAGGGAAGGAATTGTAAAGTCATCACCTGAAAAAACCAGCTCAGTGCTCAGTGGCAGCCAAAAGGGCAAACGTAATGACAGGAATTATCTGCAAACTGTTTGAGAACAAACCAGAAAACATCATTAAGCCGGCCTGTAAAAATTCACTGATACAGAAGCTGTGTGCCAGACTAATTGCTCTGCCTCTGGAAGTTATAGAAACACGGAACAAAATATAAAGGAAGGCAATGATGCTGATCACAGATAGGGAATGATGCCCGTGAAAAACCTTTTGACAGTGAAGCTGTTCGCTCAGATTCAGGCCTGGGAACAGCTGCTCTCCACAGGCACCACCTGGAGTACAACTCATAGGTGTGTAATGCAGAGTCAGCCAGGAAAATGAGAGAGTGCCTTGGACACTGTAGTGTGCGCTGGAGTGAAATAGAGGGACTTGGTAGTAGAATTAACTGTAGGATTGGTTGGTTTCTTGATTCCTTTTATTGCTGCACTTTTCTTTTTTTTTTTTTTTTTAATCTTTCTTCAAGTAAAACAGAAAGGGACAAAATAGAAATGTCCCTCTTAGTTCAGGAAAACTGCCAGCGCTCAGATCCTTGCTGGGAAAAATGCCAGCACTCCACTCATGCAATATCTTTCTCACTTTTAGCACACTCTTTAGGAACTGGGGGAAGAGTGCAAACCAATGAATGCTCGTACAGGATGTGCATCTTCTTTATGCATAGAGAGAAAAAAACCCACTGAAAATCATGAATTCTCATTTTGCTAAGTGGTTCAGGGGAACTCTCTTATTTCTCCAGGATTATGGCTTTTGTAAGTGCTCTCTTCGCAGAACTTTGTAGCTCTCCATCATTGGTTATTGCTGCTGTGCTACCTGCAAAGCTGCTTAAATTCAGAAATACCTCAGGTAGGAGCAGAGGGAATGAAAATCTGGAAGGGCTTTGCAGCCTGAAAGGTGTTGGGGTTCAGGAGGGATCTCACAATCTTTTTCCCTCTCAGTCTGAAGCTGATGCATTTGCCTTGATGCTGTTTGAGATATGTTGGTGGTCTCAAATTATCATCTGGACTTCCAGTTGTTTTGGTGATGCATAAACATGGGCTTGTGTAGCCATGTGGATTTTGTATGAGTTTTAGTGCTTATTTGGATAAAGAATCTGCGCGGAATGAGTCAGCAGGAAGATAATTTTTTAAATGGAGAAAAAAGAGACTTTCGAAGATCCAAATCAGGTATAGAATGTTAATAACTCATTGATTTCCAGTGAGAAGGAGACTGTGCTTTTGTACCTTTGAAAAACTTCCTCCTAATGCCACCATAGTTGGCATCAGCAGACCCTCATTTTGCTTGGACACAATTTTTGAATCTGGAATATCTGTGAGAACAAGAACCTCTCACCTCTGTCTGAAATCATTCATGTCACAGCTGAGGGCTACCCATGGAACAGTAAAAACATGGTTTCATTGTCATTACTTCTCCTAGATTATCTCATATGTAAAAAAAGAAAACAAAACAAACAAAAAATGCCAGACCCAACAAACCAAAACAAAAACAAACAGAAATAAAAAAAACCCTCGCACTGGTGTCTGGAAATTCAGCCCAACACATCTAACATTTTGGGACCTAAACTTTAGGAGAAGATATTAATGAGGGCTTACTAGAAATGCTTTAATTTTAGGACATTGTAGCTTTTTCCAGGGTTAGTGCATGGATCAGATGTCAGACCTGCCTTGTCTCCAGGTCAGGTCCCGTGACCATGGAAATAAATGGCAAAATTTGAGTTAATTCTCTGGGGAAGGGAAGACCAAGTTATGAAAATAGTACAGAAATGTCTAAGGCAGGATTCTGCAGAGGAAAAGGTGTAATCTCTTTTAAGTCTGTTGTGAAGATAGTTTGTAGGACATCTGGAGCAGCCTGGGAGGTGTCAAGAGGAGTTCTGTAGGAAATACTTCTTTAAATGATTTCCATCAAACTGCAGAATTGCACTCAGGCACAAGAGAAAATACATCTGTGTGCACCTATTGCAGTGAGTGCAGAAATAAGGAATAGGGATTATAACTAAAACTGCTGCACCGCAGTGAATTTAAAACCGAGGATCCTTCACAAGTCAATTTATAGGACTGGTCACCAAAAATTGTGCATTAGAATTGTATCATGTTTTTGAACTTCAGGCTATAGCAGGGGATTGTGTTTGTATCTGGTTTGGTTTTGAAGGGCTGAAATTGTGGGTTTGGCACCTGTAGGAATCTCTCCCCCAGACACATCATGGTGATAAAACCTGACAAGAAGTACTTTTTCATAACTTAAATCCTTATTTTACTCAAGCTCATCAGAGAAGCTATTTTTTTCTTCTGGTATGGGATCCTACTGATCCCATTGTTTAATAGTCTTTTATTTTTACCAATTTTTATTCCAACATTTAAGAAAATCCTGGGCATTTGTAGTGTCAAATAGATCTAAAAAACAAGAAAGGGAAAAAGATCAGGACAAAACAAAGTTTAAATTTTAAAAAAGCTCTTATAAGACTACAAAAATAATTGAGACTTGAAGTCAAACTGAATTCTTCAGTTTCAGTTACTTTTAATTTCTTCTATTTCTTCATTTTGAAATTTTAACTAGAAATAAAGTTGTTTAACTTTCCAATTCGCTCTATTTGCTTTTGAAAATATTTAAGCATAGATTTGATCCTCCTCCTTCTTTTACTTATATTGATTTTATTTTTGGCAAAATCCCAATGCCTTTTTTTACTGTTGTTAACAGATTGTGATTTTTTTTTTTAATCTGCAAAATCAGAAGAAAATCACATTTCAAGCCCAATGACAACCTCTAGGTGTTCCTTCTTGCTTATGTCTATCCTTCAAATAGAAGGACAAAAGCATTTTCTCTTGGCACATATTTCTCCAGCCACACAACACAAGAGAAGGAATGAGACAAAAATAAAACTCTGTTACCTGTAAAATTTCATATAATAACATTTCATGTTTAATGACCAACAATTCAGGTAGATTTTTGTGAGAAATTGAGAGAAGAACTGAAGAGAAAAAGAATTGCCATCTAAAAAAACCAAAGCCATGGTCATGTAGATAATATATAGTCTATCAGCCAAACAACTTAGTGGTGGAGTCTCCATCCCTGGAAATGCTCAAAAACATTGCATGTGGCACTTGAGGACGTTAATTAACAGTGATCATGGTGCTGGATTGGGTTGACAGTTGAATTTGATGATCTTAAATGTGTTTCCCAACCTTAATGACTGTGATTCTATCATTCTGTTCCACGAACTTCATTGATTCTGCGGTATTTTTGTCCCAGTTCTCTCTGCAGACATCAGGATGAAAACTTGACACTCTAACTCCCATTGTATATCTGCTCGTTTAAAAGTGCACTCGTTTAGCAGAATAGATTATTCAGCTCATCCTTCTTCTCCAGTCTCTCAAAACAAGACAAAACATGAGAGGATCTAAGCTGGGATATCAGGAGAGCTCTAATGAGGCAGAACTATGAGGTTAGTTGAGATTATAAGATGCCATACCAAATAAATTTAAGCACTGCATTCTAAAAGACTTCTATAAACTCCCCTAGGATAAATCAGAGGGAAAGAAAGAACAAAAAGAACTGGAAGTTAGTTTTGCCTTTATTAATTTGGGTTTACATTTGTGCCCTCATGTGCCTCATGCTGTGGTGTGGAGGTACAGGATTAATTTTAATGGGGAGCTGTGGTAGGATCCTGCACACAAGAGGAGCAGGGAAAATCCTCCTGATGCCTTTCTCTGCAGCACCATCTCCCAAGGGACTGGCACAAAATCCATCCCTGTGCATAGCAGGAGCACCTAAAATCACCCCAGTGTCCTTGCCAAGGACAGAGAGTGGGTTAAGTAATGGGTTATGAGAAGTGATACATGGAAAGGAGAGGGAAATTGAAAACAAAGGAACAGAGGAAAGACTTCTTTCAAGGTTGAGAGAAAAGTTTTGTTCCAGATTCCTGTTCAATGCAGGAACGGTGTGTCTTATTTCACATCCTCAGTCACATCCTCCCCATTTCACATCCTGAATTTGAACTGCTAATTTATATACTTCAGAAAAAATTGCCTATATAAATAAATAAATAAATAAATATAAGTGCATATATTTCTTCTGTGAGGAAGAAAGCATTAGGAAAGCTCAAGAAATTAATGAGTGGTTAAGTTCTCACCTAAGGTCATACAACACTCCATGGTGTCTCTCAAGCCTTTGAGAGGGGCAAAGAATTGATCACCTGGCACCTCTCCAGACGATATCAGCAGCACAGCCACAATCATTGGTACCTTTAACCATCAAGGCCCTACAGGAATGGGGATGAGGCCACGGACTTGCTTTGGAGAGGCTGCACAGTGACTGCCACCAAATTGAACCTTCCAGCATTGAGAAGCTGGAATCGCTTTCATCTCAATTGCTGCAGCAAGGCTCCTGTTGAGCATCTTTAGAAAAAAAGTGCTGCTAAGTTTCTCCTAACCTGCTTCCCTGGCAGGAGACAGATGAAAGAACCTTCTCTTTATGTGAAGACATCTTTGAAGGCTGCCGTTAGCTGGTGGGACCTCCCGTCGGTGGCAGGATCTCGACTGCTGTGCTCCCAAACCCTGCTCTAATGGATTCACTTTTATAAGGATTTGCTCACAGTTCATCCTGGCTTGGGTTGTTCATTTTGTGAGAGCTGTGATGGATGAGAGTCTGAGAGCAGAGCCTGTGTGGCCCTGCCCCTGTTGGCTCGAGACTCAGCAGTGCTCCCTTGAAGATGCTGGTGGGTCCATATTGTAGAGACTAACAGGACCCCAGAATGGTTTGGGGTTGAAGGGATCTCGAAGGTCACCCAGTTCCACCCCCTGCCATGGGCAGGGACGCCTTGCTCTATCCCAGGCTGACCAGAGCCCTGTCCAGCCAGGCCTTGGACACTTTCCACTGTCCTGGGGAGCCTGTTCCAGTGCCTCTGGGTGACATTCTCCTAACGTCCAACCTGAATCTCTCCTGAAGCAACTTTAAGTCATTCCCTCAGGTCCTGTCACCGATCACGAGAGAGAACAGATCAGTGAGGAAGCTGCAGAGCACAGCTGGGCAGCATCAGTCTTAACCTAAAGACACCAATCTTAAGCAACATCTGGACTGGGACAATCTGTGACAAGCACAATGAAGCCCCTTTTGCCCTGGTTCTCCATCAATGACATTTCGAGCAGCTACTCCTGTTGTCCCCGCTCAGGGAGGAGAGCTCAGATCACTGACAGAGAAGCACCAGGCCAATGAGTCCTGCATCAAGCAATGAAATCCAATGAGATGTGAACGGTGATATTGAAACCACAGGGAGCCTCCTGCAGAGGCCAAAAGAAAGATACCATGAATGTGAAAGGCACCTCAGCTTCTCCACACAAAGAGAGGGATTGGTTTATTTTTAAAGCGGCCTTGACAGAACGAATATATTGGAATCTCTAACCTCCAATGTCAACTGACTCCTCCAACACGGAGTGAAAGAACCCCTCAAGGCACATCCCATCGAGTTATATCTGACACCCAGGGAGAGGCAATGAGCCTTCAGCAGTCAGGCTGCAAAGCAAGATGAGCCTCATAAAAGAGGAAGAGCCAGCTGTGCAGTTAGGGCTAATCCTAATTGGAACCTAACAGGAGAGGAATTCTTTGGCATTTGGATTTAAATAGGCTGTCCCCAAAAATGTGTGACACGATGGAAAGCACCTAAAAAAAAAGACAAAGAGAGTTGTTGTGTTGGAATGAAGCATTTTGCATCCAGTGCTTGGCTTTCAGTGCAGTCTGGTGGTATTTTAAAATGAAGCAATATTTGACGTGTGGGAATTACCACTTTTCCACATTTATTCAACTTAAATTCAATCTGTTAAGAAAAAATAATCACATGATTCAGCAACAATGCAGAAGTGTGGTTTATGTGAAAGGACTATAAACTATTTATGTGAAGATATAGAACTTTTAAAAAAGTATAATATCTAAAAATTAAACTATTTTATGGTTAGCAAACATAAAAATTAATATTGTTTATGTAATTTATGTCAGTTCTCTTTTGTATATATTTTGGTATTATATAAACTTCTCTCATCTAATGAACATTACACTAGCCACAGGATGGTGAGTGGTCAGTGAACAGTCATTTCTCCCTCACATCTTTTCCATCTGGTCACAGGTCTAATTTACTGTGCACCACTCAAATTCAGAATGTAAATTTAATCTCTTCTTTGGGAGCATCCACGTATCACTTAAAAACATTGCACATCAGGACTTATCTCCCAAACACCCCTTTTATGTAGGATCACCATTTTTTGATCAGATTTTATGAATGATGACCTGAAGTGCAGAGATGTTTTTGTCAAAAGTGATTGGTGGCATTTGGATGCTGAATTATTCATGCTCGTGGCCTGTTTTATTCAGAGAGCTGAGCCAGACGACAGCCTGTAGGTTCACAACAGATCTTAGGAGCAGATGTGCATTCCCAGAAGCTTTGCAGATACCCAAATCTTTGGATGGTTGTTTCCCTGTGAGTAAAAGTCAAGGGAAGCATGGAAGAGGCATCTCCTTTTCCTGCACTCCCTGTGAGCTTGTGGGATGAAGACAGGAACAACTGGATGGATCATGCAGGTGACATTTCTAAAGAATTTTAAATTCCTGAAGAATTTAGAAGTGGACATCCATATGCTTACAGTTAGCACAGACAAATACAGCCCTGCACCTATTTTTCAGATGAATGACAAAAGCAATATTCTGGGTGCCACTGCCAGTATGAGTCCCCTGTTTGAAAAATGGGTACATTAGAATTTCTCAGCAAAGCATCTGAAGAATATTTTAGGCCTGTGGATAAAAAAGAGCAAAGTTTAATCAGTTTACCGAGTTTGCATGGCTGTGTGAGGTGATCTGTGGTAATCAGCAAGCAAAGAATGACCCTCATTGAAAGGGAGGCAGAGATGCACAGGATGTTTCAAGCATTTTTGGCAGCGAGACATTCTGGGTAAGCTCATTTAAATGGTTATGTGCCCCCTTATGGCCTCATCAATGAGGCTATTAAAGCTAAGGTTATTTCCAGCAATGGATACACTTGCACATCACAAACTTGGGAGAAGAAGAGAATAATAATTATTTAAAAAAAAAAAAAAAATAAAAAAAAACCAGTCAGCAAAACGGAGAGAAAAAGAAGGGGGAAAAAAAATAAAAGCCAGGATTTTGACAAAGCCAATTCATTCCTACTGCTGTGCAGAGATAACCAGAGATTGAACATCCACGATAAACTGTGTGGAGATAAATCCTTGGGGAGTGGAAATTAAAGCTTGAAACAAATGGAGGCGACTTCAGCATAAAAAGGTGGGAACACTGTGCTGTCCAATTACAGAATAAATACATGCAAAACAAATGGTACTAAAGCACATGGGTCACTGTCTTCAACAGCTGTTGCAGTAGAATTTTGAGCTTTATATTATCCACTTCTGTGACAAAAGGCTCATTCTGTCATCTGCTCGTCATCCAGCTCTTCGTGAGCCATTTGAACTCCTTGTGGCTCAAAATGCCTGTAAGGAGTCTTAAACTCTGTTTTACATTTGCCATCTGATGGCAAAACACAGCCGAATTCCCCTGGGATGAAAACCTGAGTACGTCATTCCCCCACTCAGGGAAAGTTTTTATTAACAATTTGCTGTAGCTGGAATGAGACATTGGTTTATGGGAGAGGGAGTGTGGAAGAGTTCTTCTGGCTGCTGTTGAAACAGAGGTTATTGTTTCTGGGTTCAAGACTTTTTCCTTTTCTTTCCAAACTCCTTTGATTGTTAAAATAGTTGAATTTGTAGCTTTTCTTTGTGTTGTGACTCCCATTCTGGGTCGAGAACCATTTTATGTAATTTCTGACTCACTCAGGCCTGCATCAAGTCTTGTGAGAGCAAGGTATAAGGGTAAATGAAGAAAAAATATTTTAAAATAAAAATATATACAAACTTCACAAGATTTGAAGGTGGAAAATTATCTCTAAGGCCATCGTGCTGCCACAGTGCAGTTGGGATGCTGTGGAGAGTGGCTCCTGTCTGGGTGAGGTGCTGTGGCCAAGTAATTTGTCTGGTTTTGTTATAAATGTATCTCACTTCAGGATTTTCACCTCTCCCCTCTTCCTAGAACATTATTGATTTACTTCTATTCTTATTCTTCAACCCATAGCTTCCTTGGCTTGAGTTAGACTGGAATCACAGGACAGGAGCATCCATGAGCTCTGGTGTAGATATTCAGAGTAAAATGCAAATTACTCTAAATATAAAATTAAAATATTTCCTCCCTCACCTTGACCAAACTGTAATTTCATACTAATTGCTAATTCCCAAAGCTGGGGTTCAGAAATATTAAGAGTGAAGGTGTGATATCCTTTCAATTATTTTTTTTAAGGTTTCAGGATGAAGTTTGATAACATTATTGTTCACACCTCTAGGAATTGCTGTAAGACCTGAAATGCTTCACAGGGCAGTGGGTTTGACAGTCCAGATGTGAGTTTTTGTGTGCGATTTGTCAGTCATTTTGAATAGCGCTTTTCATTATAACACAATTTATTTGTACTCTATCATCCTATATAATTCTAGATTAATTCTGAGTTATAAATTTACTTTGGTAAAATGTGATTATTTTACATGCTTTTAACTACATTACCGTGTCATTGCATTTGCGTAATCTTTTTCTTTTTTTTGGGAGAATATTTTCCTCTTATCAGTCATTCCATCATCACCATCTCTTCACCTCATTCTGGTTTGAGCTCTAAATGATCGACCTGCCACCTCTAATCTTACGTTTTCCTGTTGTCGCAAGTTCTGACCACATTCTGAAATTACTTGGGAAAATTAAATACATTAAATTTTAATGTTTTTTCCCATGAGTCACTCCCTCAGTTTTGCCTCAGTATTTGACATTGGTGTCCTTGTTTTGATGTCTGTGCATCACCTTTGGTGTAAAGAAGAAAAGGAATCTGAACTTTAAAATGTATCACTGGGGCTGGATGGTCATTGTAGGTGCCTTTCTACTGAACTGTTCTGTTATTCTATTCTATTCTATTCTATTCTATTCTATTCTATTCTATTCTATTCTATTCTATTCTATTCTATTCTAGTCTAGTCTAGTCTAATCTAGTCTAGTCTAGTCTATTTTTTATTCTATTCTATTCCAATCCATTCCATTCTATTTTTCAGTATGTCATCATCTTTCCAAGTGAAATTTCTCTGTCAGTCTTGGACTGGCCTCACAAATAAAAGTTGCTCAGAGGTTTTTCCTGATGTGGAGCTGTAAAACAGCCATGGAATGGCTGATTTTCTTTCTTAATTCTTAACAAATTGAAGGAATTTATCCTACTTACACTCACCTTTGTGTCCTGGCTTCAAGAACAGTAGCCAATGGCACAGGTCCTTCATTTCCTCTTAATCTTTTTTTGTGCTCCAATGCCTGGAGTGGTGAGCACCACAACTTCAGCTGATTTGTAATGCTCTGGGGTAATTTGTGGCCGTTTGTCAACTCTGGACAGCTTTTCAACTCAGTAAAGTATTTAAAAGCAATCCTGCAGCTTTCATATCTTTGGGAAGTTTGCACAGGTCTGCACTTGGTGCTTTAGGTGCCAAAATACCTTGGAAAACTTTACCTTTAGCAGGATTTCTGCTGAAAACTGATTTGCTGGCTGGTACATAACCTCATGGCTGAGTGTTCACAGCATATCAAGACAACTTCAAAAGCCCCAGCACTGAAAAAAAACCTAACTGAAAGCAATTAGATGAAAGGAATTTCATAACTTTTCTATGACAACAACCTTTGGTATTCTTAGTACATTTTTATTTTGAGCAGTGAGTCACACAAATGCAGCGAGAAACAACAAAGAGGACGTCAAGTTCCATTACTGTAGCTCGATGGTGGATGACAAGGGCATCTGGTTGATAGAACAGAACAGAAAATTGCACTTTGTCTGGCAATTAGGGGAACAAAACGGAAAAATTGTCACTGTCTTATTTCTGTTTAACTTCAAAAAGTACATATGATTTCTGCCTGGGGAGGTTCTGTAGGTGGCTGCTTGCCTTCTAGTCCTGCTGAAGCATCAATTTATGTTCAAAGTGGAGAAGTAAACTGGGTGATGAAATATTCATCCGACTAAATTCCCGTCTTTTTTTGCTCGTTGTTTTGCTGTTCTTAAAAAAAAAAATTAAAAAGAAAAGGAAAAAAAAAAAGTCCCATTTCTGTCCGGCTTCAGCTTGGGTGTTGATGTAACCACTCATGATAGGATATTGTTTTTTAATGAACTTTGCAGCTGGTTGGTGTTCGGTGCCAGAAGAACCGAATGATGCTGCAGACAGAGGAAACCAAACTCCTTTTTTTTCAGAGCTGAAATCAAAAGCTGAACTTTTGTGCATCTTTTAAAAGATCTAAAACAACCCAGAGATCCCTGTCTTGTACTCCACAAAGGCTGACCACAGTACCTGCAGCTACCAAAATAGGGATAAAAAAGATGTTAGTTTTGTAACACATTTCCCATCTTTACAAGATCACTGGCTCAATAGTCAAAAGGGAGTTTGAATGAGTTATCCCAAAGAATTTAATTTCAAGCTGTAAATAATGTTTTTTGTTCTCTCCTTTCTCTCTGTGGGCATTTTTTTATCATTTTGGATAGTGTGACTTTCTTCTCTGAACACAAACCAAATCCAGCCCATTAGCAACTGGATTTAATATGAAAATCCAAGGAATTTTCATTAATTCTCACAAATGGAGTGGAATTCAAAGTAAGTCTTGCTCAGTCTGTGCCAGGGTAGAGGTCACAGAGACGACTCTGTTGTGATGAAGGTACAGAAAGCAGTAGCAGCAGCAGAACTGGGTGAATTGGGACTCAAATTATATAAGTTATACATTTCCTGTACTTTCTCACATTTCTAATTGCATTATTAAATGTTCAACATTATCACTTAATTGTTCCTAATGACTTCATATATAAGGGTAGTCATATGACTTCACATATAAGCCACTGTTAAAACAGAAAATTAGATAGTCCTTTCCTCCTTCAAAATATTTTATGAAGAGGAAAACATCCCACAATTTGCATTTATTTATAACCTTTAAGGAAAACCAGGGAGTCAAACCACACTCTCATCCAGCAGGATGTGAAGGTTTTCCTTTAGGGTAAGAGACATTTTCAGGCTCTTCTCTGAGTGGAAGGTGAGTTGCTGGGTTCCGCAGGGAAGTGATCCTGGCACCAAATCCGTCAGAGTTCAAGGAATGTGTGGACAGTGCTTGGTTTAGTTTTTGTATGAATCCCTTCCAGCTTGAGATATTCTATGATCCTAAATTAATTTTGGGGTCAGTACCTCTTGGCAGAACATCACAAAGGCTTTTTGATCATTCTAAGTTCTCCCTTTTTCTAAAACACTTCAGTGAGACCTGAACTTTCCTGTGTGTCACTCCAGGTTTCATGGAGTCCTTCTGCATTTGATAACTCATCCCATCCCTAAAACAAGAGCAGCAGATAGGGAGTTCTGGCAAAAAGACAAAAACCCAACTTCCCAGTGAGTTTTCATTTATGTTCAGACATGGCTTGTGTAATTTGTAGAACATGTGGTTTCAAACCGAGAGGGAGTAAGTCTGGATTAGATTGTGGAAAAAATTCTTCCCTGTGAGGGTGGGGAGGCCCTGGCAGAGGTTGCTCGTAGAATTTGTGGCTGTTCCATCCCTGGAAGTGTCCGAGGCCAGGCTGGATGGGGCTTGGGGCAACCTGGGATAGTGGGAGGTGTCCCTGCCCATGGCAGGGGGTGGAACTCGATGATCTTTAAGTTCCTTTCCAACCCAAACCATTCTGATTCTATTGTTCTGTGAATAAAGTACATATTTAGGGTCCATGGGCTAAGAAATGCAGCAGTGTCAAGGCTTCGTGGCACAGTATGGGCAGGGCTAGAAAGCAAAGCAAAACCAGGACTATCAACTGCAAATGAACCGTCAGCTCCACAAAGTCACTTCCAGCACGTGACACCAGGGCCCATGACAGATGTTTCCCTTTCAAGTCATCTCTTCTGAGGTCTCTTCCCCAAATATGAAATGAAGGCAATGCAGTAGAAGGCTTTCAAATGCAAATAGGAGAAGGAAAATGGCATATGGCAGAAGGGGATGGATGTGATGGAATATTTAGCTTTTCTTTTCTAGAAACTTTTGTGATTATGTTGAAGTGCGATGTTCTGCTGATGTTGAGGGTAGCCCATGTGGTTCTGAATTTTTCAAGGGATAATTTGCTTCAGCAAACTGTCCTTTTTTCTCTCTTTTCCTTTACCATAAGAAGTGTGATTTTACTGGGTTTGGAAATCCCTCTATTCACTTTAGAACAGATTCTACAAAGTAAGTGTAGTTCTTCCACTGACAGGGCTTTAAAACAAAACAAGCAAACAAAAAAAAAAAAAAAAAGAATCAAAAGAGAAAAGCATTAAGCAAAAAGATTGACATTAATATGAATTTCTATCCTCCTGATTGAGAAGTTTAGAAAATGAGAATCCACAAAGTTACACAAACATATTTTGCATCTCCGGAGCTCATTAGCATATACTCAAGGGGAGAAAATTACACAAACTTCTAAATAGAAATCTCAGTTGTCAGCCTTTGTGTTTCAAGGCAGTAAGTACACCTTGGCATTCCTGCCTTCTCCATCCCTGAATAGGAAAAGGAAGTCTATTTCCCCTTTCTTCTTTAAGTCCTTCATTAAAATATCCTTTGTAATGACTATCAAAAAAAATTAGCCCAAGCTAAAAATTATATTTATGTGTATTTTGATTTCAGACTCTGTGAATTGTGAATCAGAATTCCTTGAGTTTCCAAGAGACATACTCCGGTTTTGTGTTAAAAGATTATGTTAAAACCTTTGTATGGTTTTCTGGACTGTACTTGGGAGTATTTTGGAGGCAATATTTTGAATTTGATCTTTTCTTCACTCGATTTGGGATTGCTATGTGTCTTTTTTAATTACCAGGAGGACACTTCGAGCCTGGAGCGCATAATTTTGTCACCGAGCTTTGCAGAGATTCCAGTGTGACAACTTTTCGAAAATTTTCAGTTATCCCAAATTACTAGTCTATGTAAAAAATGTTTCTTCAGCAGGAGTTCTATACCACAGAGATAGCATCCTTAAATACTCATGAAATTTCAAAAATAAGAATATTTGAATTTATGTAAAGAATAGGACACCTCCTTTGCCATGTCATTTGAATATTGCTCTCTGTCTTAGATGGTTTTCAGGGTACTGAACTTTGTTTCCAAGGAGTATTCTGAACACCTTTATTAACTGCTTTTTTGTAGTCATCCAGATTTTCCCTCCTAAAAAGAACAGTCTCCATGCACTTATATTCATGGATTTCTGTGATATTTCTCTCCAGCCTCATAGAAATATAACACCTCTGCAAAATACAGCTTTGAGAGTGCCTCAGAGATCTGAATATTTGCTAAAATATAACTGAAATGATGAAATATCGGAAATTTGTGAATTCTTTTTTAATGCTTTCCTTTGGGCACCAACCAATTTTGGATGGAGAAAGACAAATACCACCATAATAATAAACAAAATCCTTACATAAGCAGAAACAGGGAGTTTCATAACAAACAATCGGATGGCTCCCAAGTCATTAAAAAGGTTATTACAGTTGAAGGTAAAGGAAATCTCTGTTTCTGTTTTCCCAAAGCATTTCTTTCATGCAAAGGCAAATATTTTCTGTCAGCATTTTGAAACTTATTCGTGATACACTATTTGGGTTTATCATTGTTACCCTTGTATCATTTTTCACTCACAGGAGAAATGTGAAATAAGGCTCACGAAAACTTTTACCTTTGAATAAAGTGTTGCTGATTTTAAATGATTGAAAGATATGGATTTAGAGAAAGCACTGTATCCATATCTACATTTAAAATGCCAAATTAATCCTACTTGTAATTAAATCAAGGCTTAGACTCTGTATCAAATGTTGCAGTTCATTTCTCTTGGATGGATGGATGCATAGATGGATGGATGGATGTGACCCAAGATTTTTTTTATTTATAATGTTTCTGTGCTGACTTTTAAACATTGCTATAAAACAACAGAAGTAATTCCAAACACCGTAGAAAGCAAATATTAGACTCCCTAGGCCGAATTCTCATTAACTTGAACACCAATTTACACCACTCTTGCAGCTCATTGGGGCCATAAACTGAATTACATTAAGCATAAAATGTTTCAAATGTGAGAACCAGACCCAGTGCATTTGCAGCAGTTTTACAACCAACTTCCCAAAGATGGTGCAAAGATCTCCAGTTTCCTAACAGAGGGTCCATCACAGCTTTTTTCTCACTTTTAATTTGGAAGAGCCTCTTCCTTTCATTTTGCATAATTTTGGATTAGCCAGAAAAGATCCATTAAAATAATCCCCCCCTCCCAAAAACAACAACAACAACAACAACAACAACAACAACAACAACAACATTAAAGCAAAAAAAAGGAAATGCATTGCTGAAACTCTGTTATTGACTACATGAGCTACATTCTGGACTTAGAACATCCTACCCCTGTGTATAGCTTGTCCAGGATAATTTTTCTCAATTATTGAGTCAAACCTGATGAAAACAGGCCTGGCCATGTAGGAAAAAAAACTAACCCTGAACATATAAACCAGGTAGATCCAGTCAAAAGTCTCCAGTGTGTTAAATAAAAGGAATTTCTAATGTAAGAATTGATAATGTTCTAAGAATATAATTTTATACCATGTCTGGCATGATCTGCTAGGCCCAACAAAAGACTTCCAATGTGACAACCACAAGCAGATCTAATTTTCACACACAGACCTTCAAATCTGACATAGATCTACAGATAGTTTGGGAAATGCAATTTGAAATTCACGTAAACATTTTAACACATTTCTGTTTATTATTTCTTGCAGTTAAAATTCAGTTGAATCCAATACCAAGTTTGTGCTTTTTTGGAAACATCCAGTTTTGCTTTTCTAAAATACTGAACTGTTGCAGAGAGTGATGAATGGTAATGAAAATGAAAACTCTACATTAATTATAATTTTCTTCATAAGGCATTCAGATGCAGGATTAAAATAACAAAAGAGTTTCTCAATAAAGGAATTAATGCTCTTAGAACACATTCACAGAACATTGTTTTTTATGGTAAGCGGATGGACACTGGAACATAGAACAAAAGAGAAAAATCACTGATTAAATAAATATTTAATATGTTTTATGGATTCAGAGTTTCTACAGAACAAGACAACACACACGGTGTTTTATCAAGAGCACACACTAAATCCTTTGCATGCTGTGTATCCTTGCAGAAGGAGATCTGAGCTCCTGCAGGTGCTTCACCCTGGGTGATGCAGTCCCAGAATTGGTGCAGGAATGTCAGCAGAGAGAATTATCTGCAGTGCCACGTTGAATGATGCAGCCACTCTGCATCAGAGCTCCCGAGAACGAGGTCCCTATCAATCCCCAGAGGGTAAAAACTTGCCACCAAGTTGCCACAGGCCTTTTGGGATAAATTGAACTTACCCTGTGAAGTAGGAAAGAAATGCATGCGATGAAAGGAATGGTATTTATGGAAGTACTGTAAAGGAAAGATAGGAAGGTGTGACAGGCATCACATAAGCTATGAAATGGCAGCCATCCAAACAAAATTTGGAAAATATTAAACCATGTAGCAGCCACAATGTAAATGGAATAATATTCCTTTAGCCCTATGGTGCTTTGGCTGATAGTCTTATTTTTGAAATGTATTTGCTGTAATTAAACCTGTAGTCTGACCAGATCACACAGAATCACAGAGGGGTTCAGGGTGGAAGGGACCACAGTGGGGTCATCTGCTCCAACCTCCCTGCTCCAGCAGGGCCATCCCAGAGCACAGGGCACAGGATTGTGTCCAGACAGCTCTGGAATATCTCCAGGGAAGAGACTCCACACCCTCTCTGCACAATCTGTTCAGGGCTTGGTCATTGCACAGGGAAGAAGTTCTTCCTCATGTTCAGGTGGAACTTCCTGGGCATCAGTTCCTGCCCATTCCTCGTGTCCCATTCCTGGGCCCCACGGAGCAAAGCCTGGTCCCTGCTCTGAGCCCTCCCTGCAGACAGGGACAGGCAGGGATGAGGTACCCTCTCAGCTGCCCCTTTGAGGCTGAAATGCCCCAGCTCCCTCAGCCTTACCTCCTCAGAGATGCTTCAGTCTCTTCATCATCTTCGCAGCCCTCCACTGGACCTGGTCCAGGATCTCCATGTTCTTCCTGTCCCGAGGAGCCCAGAGCTGCACACAGCACTCCAGATGTGCCTCTCCAGGGCTGAGCAGAGGGCCAGGATCACCTCCCTTGACCTGCTGGCAATGTTCTTCCCAATATACCCCAGGATCCCATTGGCCTTCTTGGCCACAAGATGAAGACCTATCTGAAAGCTAAACATTTCAATAAATTGGTTATTTTTAAATAGGCCACTCATTTCTGACTGTTTTCTTGGATTCTCTTTACCCTCTTTCCTCTGCAATATGCCCTGCACTGACTTTCCCTTTGGAGGTCTTCTAACCATTTTTTGATACAGCCCAGACTTACTGAGATTGTAATATACAGGGGCATAGGTACAACAGAAGAAACACTATAAAAAATTGAATCCTACTCCTAAACTCATGCAAGTATTTGCTGGGCTAGCAGACCCTGAAATCAGCAGTGGTATTTCTGCTGCAAAGACAATCCTTCACACGGTAATTCTGCTGTGAAATGGTTTGTGATCAGCGAGTCTGAGTCCAAGGGCTTGGAAACAACAGAAGCTCCTTCTAGGAAAGAAGCAAGACCTCAAGCTGTTTAGAACAGAAGTGGCAGAGTTCAATAAGAATTCATCCTTTGAACTTTGTCTTTCTTGATTCTCTTTCCTTACATCCTCTTTCATTCTGCCCTCTGCTCCAACCCCAGTAGCTTGCACCCATCTGTTAAAATTTAAAAAGGGCTCCCTCTGCTAGTGCCTATTAAAGTGCCATATGGCTGAGGTACAGCCTGAGGTGCTGAGCATCACAGAGTGCTGCTCTGCAGAATAAAGATTCCTGCACTTGAAGTTTAATTAGGTAAGTGTTTTTTAAGTAGCATTGCATTTCCCCCTTAAAATATTTACTATTCTTCACCAAATAAGAAAGATGAAGCTGGTCTAAATCACAGCCTGACATGGATCAGTGAGTGTTCCCATCATTCTCATAATGACTCAGATCTCCTTCACCTTCCGAGCTGGGAATAACAGACAAAGTGGTGTCCCAAGGGTGTGTGCTCCCTCCTGCTGTGGAGGAATCTTTCCAACTTCATCACTGCTGCTGCAGACAGGGCTGTGCTCTGGGCTCCATCTGCTGCAGAAGAGGAGGGAGTTCTTTGTTTCCAGATGCAGCTGCACTGTAGCTTTATTGAGAGGGGAAATATATAGAGGAATTGTGTGCTTTGAGGTGTCACTTGGAGTGATGGACTGGGATGTGGTGCTGCAGGAATCTGCCGCCTCCAAAGAAGGAATTCCACACTGGGAATCCAGGGTAGTGAAGGCAAAATATATCTAAAGAAACACTTAGCAAGGTGTACTTTAAGTTTATTATGATTCTTCCAACTGCTGCTAGCTGCAGGTGAGGAACAATAAATATTATGGATTTTCTTTTCTTTGACTGTTTGCTTATTATGGATTTTCTTTTCTTTGACTGTTTGCTTGGTCTCTCAGTGCTGCTGTCATTCTTGTTAAGAGGAAATTTCAGTATCTGAGGGGAGAGGATCTCCTCTTGCTTGGTGCATGTGAGGATGTGTAGGCTTCTATTCAGTCCTGCTGAATATGATGTCCAGCAAAAGCCCTCCAAAAAAGTCCATGGACAGTCCCAAAATTCATTGCTAAAAGCCATTGTCTTGGAGGTCTTGGTTGTGCTGGGCACAAAAGGCTGTTCATCCACTACCAAAATTATTCTGCTTTTCAAACATCTACAGAGGCATAGAGTTAAAGAAAACTCAGAAATCTTTTTCCATTCCATGGATTCACAGTATTTCCCTGGAGTTTCCTATCTTGTATTTTGTCTACACCAATTTTTTACTTTTATGTTAAGCATGTCAAATACCTCAGTCACTGTGGTATCCAAGATCTGTTAAAAATACCTAAACAGGTATCCCCTTTTTCTTCCTCTGCCTTTTGTTTAACAGACTTGAGCTGTAAAAAGGCTTCTTTGATAACCAAAAGTTCTCCTTGCATCTCCTGGAGCCCTTAAATACTTCATCTCCCTCCTTTTGTCTCTTAATCCCTTATAGCACTACATGCTAAGGAGTAAATAAAATCTTAATAATTTCTGTTCACAGAAATGGAACCAGAGGCACAATGCAGAATATATAATGTATAACTGGCTCTGCAGTTACTACTCATGATTATCCTCCCTCCCCAACAAACTTCTGTTTCTTTTCAAAAGAAAATGGAGGCACTTCTGGAACTCTACATGATCCCTTTAGTGATGATCTTCCCAGCAGCTATAATAATAAACAGGGAGGAGTTAAATGGATGCAGCGCCCTGGTAAATCTGACCCAGCTGATTTTGGGAATGTGAGGACACCAGCCTGGCCAGTACAAAAGAATGTTTCACCCATTCACTGTCTCCAGCATCAGCCATGAGCAGGCACCCAAGGAAGAGTAATAACAAATGATGTACATAAAATATTCCCTCAGGCACTGTCCAAGCTTCTGATTATTTCCTGCTCAGGGAATTCTGACAATGTTTCTTTCTTAGTAACTGGCAAATCTCTCTTTGAAATGTTTTTCTATTCTTCCCTTCAGTCTGTGGGTTTTATTTTATTCATTTTTGGTGAGGTTGGCAGGAGAACATACATATTAGAGGAGAGGCTTGCTTTGTTGTCCATGAAGAGTATTATAGGGAAAATAAGATGGAAGTTGTACCCATGGAGTAATTAAAGAATTTATGAGGCTTTCATCAGATGGGTCTCAGTAGGACCTAGCATGAGAGTTGATACTTAAGTTTATTTCCAATAACGCCGCCCAAGAAAATTAAGATAATCTGGATTCCATATGAAAATGGGAATTCTTCATGTGTATATTTAAAAAGGAAGGAAGGAAGGAAGGAAGGAAGGAAGGAAGGAAGGAAGGAAGGAAGGAAGGAAGGAAGGAAGGAAGGAAGGAAGGAAGGAAGGAAGGAAGGAAGGAAGGAAGGAAGGAAGGAAGGAAGGAAGGAAGGAAGGAAGGAAGGAAGGAAGGAAGGGCAGATGTTATAAATTCCAGGGCACATCATTATGAAGATAGGCTTCTTTCCTGGTAGCAGTCTTGTCTATCTGGTCACTGAAGATTTATTTATAGAAAAAAAAAATACAAGGCAAACCACTAACACCTGAGAACAAGGTGGTACAGAAATATTTGTTTCAGAAGCAAAATATAAAAAAATAAAGATGAGATTAACCTCACTGAAGTTTAGAAAACCAAAGCCAAATTAGTCGCTTGATGTTCCTTTTCAGGATAATGCATAGACATTTTTTAGCTATTGAATAGATTAAAGGTGAGCCAGACTGTCCCCTCCCCTCTCTAAAGAGAAATGAGGGTGATTTGTGTTGATCTGGAACATGTGCATTTGAATGAAAAGAATCTCATCCATGGTGCTCCATATTGACTAATCTGGGGCAGTAGAAAAGGGAATAAACACACACCAGGCAGGATATTTCACCTACCTTCACTGGAAAAATGGTGGAAGAGATCAAAAAGAAAGTCAACTCAGCTATTTTTACCCTTATTTATGAACAGCCAACTAAGGTCCAAATGAGGAGGTGTCCAAAAGATTTATCAAGGTTATCTGCAAATATCAGAGTGAAATCCCTGACATATGTGCATTTTCCTGCCATAAGCAGGGATCAACTGCTTTAGTCTCCCTGGTGTCTGCTAAAATATCTCCTTTCTGATGGGATTAGGTTTTGCATTAATCCAGTACTTACTGCTAGAGTGTAAGCAGAGCAAACATGTGAAGCTTCCTTGCATTCAGTGCCTCAGCCCTGGCACCATCTGTAGGAATAACACCAACATATGCATGGAAAACCAGCATCACCCAGAGTTAGCAACAGCTAGAGCTCAGATGGGTGAAAAAAATGCATTACATTTACATCTATAGAATTTATTAGTTCTTTTTTAATTAGCTCTCTATGCAGCAATTTATTTCCAGCGCTGTTCTAAATGACCGTGTCCTAAGTTGCAGTTCTGTTTCCAGTATTAGGAGTTTTATCCGTTCCATCTCTGTCCTCATTGACTAAAACCGGTTTTGTTTCCTTCATAGTTAAATAGTATTTTTAAAAAATTATCTGAGGTGGGTACTTCTTGTGTTTCAATATGCATTGCTGCTGCACCAGAAACAGCCACCAGTGTGTCAGACAGAAACTCTTGCTCTGCCAGTGTGGATTTCTTTCCTCATAGGGAATCTTTTCAACTCTCATTTTCTCTAGTTCTGCACAAACCACGTTATTCTTCCACCAGCTCCCCTTAAGCAGAGCTGGAGCACACAGTCCCTGCTCCCTTAGCTGAAATAGTTTAATGCCAACCATTTTGTGTGTCTTCTGTGGGCTTTTTTAAGGTTTATTTCCAGTAACACGTGAATGAGAATTTAAGGGTTTCTGTCACCTTTTACAGCTCTGATTTGCTTGCTCTGTAGTTAAAAGCAGCTGCAAGGTGAAAGCCTGGTATTTCCCCATGGCAGGCTCTCAGGGATGGTGAAATAGGAACGAGGCACTGGATGGGCACTGAGAGATTTGCATCCTTGGCAGCCTTGGCTGTGTACTCCAGTGCTTAAGCATCCATCTCCTTGAATTTGTCCTGCAACCAGACATATTTTAACACCAGTCAGCATTTTTCTTCCTGATACTTAATCCAAGATGAAAGTCAAATGCCAGTAATTCTGCCTGTTCCCAAAAAAACCCTAAGATTTGCCACACTGGTGTAAATGGATGACTTGCCAGGTCTGCTATCTAATCTCTCTTAGTGTCTGAGCTGGCCAGTGTTTTATGTCTCTCATTTTTACATTATCCTGAGTGCTTCCCAGAATAATTCCACATATTCATGAAGCAGCTTTTCTCTCTCCTTTTTTCCCTCCACACTACAGGAGTTGCCAAATGTGAGTCAGGGAGCCCTGTCCTGCTGGAGAAAGACAGGCAGAGGCTGCTCAGACCAGAAGAGATGAGGCTTCTTTCACAGAGCCACCTTGTAGCTGAGCAAAGTTACTGAGGATTAAAGTGCAAAGTGAATTAATGGATGGAGAAAATGATATTTTCTTGGTCATTCAGTCACTTAGGTTTAGTTCACACATTTAAACATTTTAACCTTTTTTTTCAAAGCAATCAAATAAAGTCACCGCTCTTCTCTGCACCTCGAGCCTCACTCGTCTGCATTTCAGTCCTCAGAAGAAGGAGATTCCAGATAAATTTCTTTACTTTGCCGTTGGAATGTTGTGAAGGAAATCCCAAATGACAAGAATGTTTCTTTGAGAAACAGAATCACAGAATCATAGAATCATTAAAGTTCCAAAAGTCCTCTAAGGTCATCAGGTCCAACTGTCCACCTACCACCATGTTCACCACTAAACCATGTCCTCAGGTACACATTTTTTGAACACTTCCAGGCATGGTGGCTCCACCACTTCCCTGAGCAGCCTTTTCCATTGCTTTACAACCCATTACATGAAAGAAATTCTCATAATATCTAGTGTAAATCTTCCCTGGCACTACTTGATACCATTTCCCCTTGTCCTGTCATGTGTTACCTGGGAGAAGAGACTGACACCCACCTCACTATAACTTCCTTTCAGGGAGCTGTAGAAAGCAATAAGGTCACCCCTCAGCCTCCTTTTTCTCCAGGCTAAACAGGATGACAATGCTTCTACAAGAAAAGTAATATTAAGAGAAAAGGAGTATACCTTTTTTTTTTTTTGAGTAAGCATCTTCTGTGACTTGAGACCTTGGGAGGCAGCAAGGCCTTGTTAATAATTGGGTTTGGTTCCTTCTCTCTCTTGACTTGCTTCAGTACAGGCACGAAGTTTGTGCTTCAGGTAGCTCCCAGGGATTCCTGTTGGAACTTTCTGGGAGGACTTGTTAGAATACAAATTTTAAACCTCACACAACCTCAAAAAATGCATTCAGGGCTTATATCAACTGTATCCCTCAAAAAAAAAAAGTTGCTGGGGGTTGAAAAGGAACTTTTTCTTGGATTAAACATTTTCATGTTAAAGAACTATGCAATGACTTTTCAATCATACCCAACTCTGCCACGCACAGCAGGCTATGAGAGAAAAAATGAGGTCAGCTCACTCATAAATAGATTTTCCCCTTGTTTTAATGTGATAAGACAATGCTGCTGAGATTCGCTCTTCACTTGCCATTTAATCAGAGCTGAGTTTGCAATGTCATTACCCGATGTTTCACATATTCAACATCAGGTAATTTAAAAATCTTTATGCAGATGGTCCTGCTTCTTCTATAACAGCATTTGTTTTTAACAGGTTGGGCAAAATTACTCTAATTCATTACGTGTCACCTCCCAGGCGCTGGGCATTCCACCTTTGTGAAATGAATTTTCTCATGATCCCCCAAGTTCAGCTAGCAATATTCACTTCTGAAATGCGATATCACCTATTACGTCTCTTGCCATTATTATGTCATCTTCTGCAGCTTTGCCTCCCAGGTGCGAATTCTGAACTGCTGCAGACCTTTTCAATGGGTTTTTATGAATACCAGTTGTAGGTTTCTTAAGAACTTTGCCATGTACTGCGCACTGCTAAGACAAATCTTTAGGATTCAGACAGAAATGCACAGAAATTCCTAACGGGCACATGACTAACTTCAAGCATGAAGATGGAAAAGATTTGGGATTTCTTTTAGTGTCGTGAATCCCAAGGAGCTGATTTAGATAGACAACAACTTTCTTGAACCCCAAACAGTGCCTGGACTCAGGGCTTGGGATTTGTTGCTGGGTGGATTCTTTTTTTTGTTCTGTTTTGTTCCCGGTATCATCTCATTCCTTGATTAAGTTTTGCTTTAGGATTAACCTGTAGTCTCCACAGGATACCCCCATGTTCTTGTGGTGGTCCCTAAAAGATGCTCATGTACTTGCATTAGTACCTTTATCTAAAACTCCTATTTCAACAATGATCTGCAGCTGCCAAATTTGAAGAACTTGATATCAAGGCCAAAAATCCTCTATACTTCCAAAGCACCTGGATTTCTACTGGGGCATCTTTCTAAACAGAAAAAGAAATTATTTCAGTGAAGTTAAACTCAAGGTGGTTGCTGGGAAGCATTGATGCCATTAAGAGAATGCACAGGGGAAATAAATGTGTAAGTGAATATTAAGCAATATTGCATGGGGTGTATCATCACTCTGCCATCTCATTTTTTCTTCTGACAGAAGACTCCAGGGTTATTAGGTCTGTCCTATTTTAAGAAGCCATTGTTAAAACTCAAGGATAAGCAGAAGTGACCAGTGTGGCTGAACAAGACTTTATTCAGCTTTCCTGCTGTTGCCTGTTGTGCATTAAAGAAATTCTGTAATGAAAAGTGGATATCATTTACTTCCCTAGAAAATTAGTGGGAATGGTTATTTAAAAGATGAACTTTAACTGATGAAACAAGAGGCTTTACTGAAGGCAAAATCTCATCATCATGTACTCCACTTGAACAAAGGCCCAGCTAAAGGCCTGGAAGGTTTGCAGTGTCAGTAATGTAATTCTCAGACTAATCTGCTATCTGATTAACTTCAGCTTCAAAGAGGCAGGAAACACCACAGGTTTTCTTAGTATCGTGACCTTTTTCTTCTTTTCCTTGTCTTTCTTTTTTTTTTTTTATGTCCTAAAAATGCTTCATTAAAATTTATGTATATAATAAAGCCATTATATCAGGCCCATGTTGAAACCTGCATCAAAGTGATCAGAAAGGGTTTTCAGAGGCCATTCCCCACCACCACAGATGGAAGAGATTAATTTCAAATGAGTTAAGCCATGAATTGCACCCCAAATGCCAAGGAAGGTTGTCTGATATGGGGGTAAATTTAATGTCAATGTCCAAAGCTGGTGATCTGTTGAATCCTGAACACAGAAGAAAAGTATATTTACCATACTTTCAGGAAAATAAAATAAGAATATTAGCAACTACGAAGGGCTAGACAGAAAAATGTAAACAACCAGAGATTTCCTGCTTTCCCTTCAATACTTTCTTGGGAGGTTTCAGAAATAGAAAATTTAGATCCTCATGTTACAAGATGCTGTCTCCACTATCAGCCTCACAGATTAATTTAGGTTCCATACTCGTGTCATGAATGAGATGGTGTCACAGAATTTCAGCTTTGAGATATTTGGAAGCCACTTTGCAATGTACATCTGAAACTGGTATAGAGCATGCAACAGTTTCAGAGGAAAGTAGATAAATAAAGTATCTTGTGGCATCGGCTTAATTAGTGCAAATTTGCACATGTGAAGGCTTCACTTTGAAAATATTAAAGGACAATAGAGCCTTGGAGACAGTTTCATCGGAACACTGGGGAAAAAAATCAAAAGAAGAGGAAACAAAACTGAATTAAACAAAAAATGGCAAAATCGAGTCAAGAGCTTTACATTTCCTTTCTGTGAGCTGCGATTCAGGATACCCTGCTGAGGGTCCAGCTCTGGCACATGCTCATTCTCTGCCTGAGTTTGACGTGTTGAGAAGGAGCCTTTAAATAACTCTGAAGAGCTGTTTTCACATCCATGTTTTCAGTGCTCACCACCGAAATCCATCTGTTCGTTCCGTCCCATATTTTCCATCCTTGGGACAATCCGTCAGGATTCCCTCCACGGTGTGGGTGCACAGGCTGTCACTTTGCAGAGCAGCTGCAAGAACTTTCACGTGGGCCTGATGCAAAGCTGGATAAAGTCAGTGAGAGGGTTTGCATGGACTTCAATGAGCTTTGGATCATCTCTCCTCTCTCACTGATGCAGAATTCCACTTGATAATTCCGTGGGCCACCTTTGATCATCTCAGTCAGCTTCTAATGAATGTCATTGCTTCACACGTTCAAAGAACCATTCAAAAAGCAAAAAAAGGCTCTGCATATATAATGGTCACTTATTATTAATAATGGCCTATGATTTATCTGGATGAGCCTTCTCCAACAGAGAAGTTCATTGACATTCATACCTATGAGAAAGTCCTAAATCTGTATAAATTTGCGAAAGTCAGAGGTTGTATTATCACAGCTTATTTACACAGCGTGATACATGTCCTCATATTTGCCCAGACAGAGACCTCACGTGATTTGAAACAACAGCAGGTAGGAACAAATTAGTTTATTGCTCTGGATAATTGATCTTCCCATGAGACTGCCTCTTTAATTCACAGCCAGAACAGCCCAGACTGAAGAGATGAGCAGAGCCTATGCTGGAAATCTCAAAGAGGGGAAAGATGCTTCTCTGAAGCCAAGGAGGGCTCTGGATGGATCCACAGCTCAGGTGTCTGTTGCAGCTTAGAGCTCCCACATGGCTGGAGCAGCTCGTTACAGTCTGTTTTTACAGTTCGCACTAAAGTGATCTGGCATCTTGCACAGAAGGGTAATTTTAGCACCCTGAGAGTGGCAGGGTCTTTTTTTGTTTGCCCTCTCTCTTTATGCATGAAGGGAAAAAAAAAAAAAATCAAGAAAAAGAAATTTGTTTCCTTTTATTGACTTTGAAAATGATAGTAATTACTCAGGGAAATACAGACAGACAAAGCCTCAAGACAGAGAGGTTTATACTGGTAAAGTTCCCCAACTATTAAAAAAAAATATATATATATTAAGATATATTCCCACATAATTTTAATTTCTTTCTAAAGATTGTTATTTAGTTCTCTATTTGTATACCAACTAAGACAAGACTGTAAAGTCCATGTGTAAAAATACTAAATTCAGTGTAATTATTACTACAGCAAATAATAAAAAAAATCTTTAATCAAAACCTAAGAGCATGACAGAACTTAAACTCTTTCTCAGTAACTCAAAATAACTCATTTTTATCCTCAAGTAAACCTGAAACATATCCTAAGTCTGTTGGGTTTTTGGCCCAGAATGTCTTTTAGCCAGCTTGTGTCTGAAGAATCTTTCTTGTCGCCCTCCAAGTCTGTGGATTACCTATTTCCAATTCAAATGGCTTTTGCCATGTTAAATATTTTCCCTGCCTGCAAATCAAAATTCAGAATCCTCAGTAGCTGCAGAACCTCCTAAGAGCAATGGCCTGTGCTGGTCATGGTGTTTAATTTCATGTCCAACCCATGGTGCTCCTCATCTCAACCCTTGGAGGAGAATCCTGTCCAAGGTCCACAGGATCTGTGTTCTTCCCAGTTCTTCCAAACTGGGACTGCAGCCTGGGGAAGGGAAGGCTCTGGAGGCCCTTTCCCATCTGTAAATACCTGAGGCAGGAGGATAAATAAGGTAAATCCAGGCTGTTCTCTCTCTTGAGTGCTTTCCCAGGAAATCAGGCAATGGCCACAACCTGAAACAGATGAAAATTTGTTTAAAATACTTTTTTTTCATGTAAGATTGGACAAACAGGAAAACAGGTTGCTGAGATTTGTGGCATCTCCAGCCTTGGAGCTATTCAAAATCCAACTGGGCACAGCCCTGATCACCCTGCTTCATCTCCAGAATCATCATTCTGTGATTCTGTGACTTGCACAGCAGTGAATATTGGTGATTGGCACCTGTAAAAAATTTCATAGGATTGTATAATGCCATAAAATAGTTTGGGTTGGAAAAGACCATCAAGACTCACCTTAAAGCCATTCCTTTTTAAAAAGTGCTGTGGAAGTATTAAATGAACAGAAAAGTGAGAATAATTCCCAGGTGGAAGGAAAGGTTGTGTGATTAGTGGTGTCCATGCCCTTTCCAGAGCTTTTCCACTTATGTGAGTGACTTGAGCAACTCCTTTTGTGACATTAAAAAGACTTTGGCTGCTGAATTTGTGCAGCTAAATTTAGATGTCAACATTATACCTTTCTGCATCTGAGAAAGTCATCCTGAAGATCCCTTTGTAGTTCATGCGAGTCAATACCAGCCAGTGAAATTTAGGTCAATGTGGAGCTGATGACTTTATTCAAATGATCCCCACCCCAAGAATCTTTGGCTGTATTGATTAGCTCTGTAATTACTCTAATAGGAGCCTGGAGCCTGGGAGTTGTTATACTCAGATGGAGGTGCTTACACCCTCAATTAGCTGGGATGAATGTCATCTTCAGAAGGGTACTCTTCCGTCAGAGTAGAGTGCTTCTATTGCCTTTTTGAGGTTTTTGTGTGAATGCAAGGCAGGAACCCTCATCTATGCTTTGTATCTGCAGAACAGCAAACAGTGGACATCTGCTTCCAAAATATTATCTAAATGATCTTATTATGAGCGGTTTTTAAAATTAGCATAAATAGAAATATGTGTGTGTGTGTATTTGGCTGCTTTGTGTCTGATCATGGTTTATTTTAACACCTTCTTGGGTTACAGTAAAGCACAATTAAAACAGTGTTTCTAAGGCTTTCACCTGTATTTAAAAAAATAGAAAAAAAGAAAAGAAGTTGTTATCAGTTATATCTTCATTAATAATAATAATAACAGATCAGTTTTTCATTACTTTCCTCTCCCTGGATAACAAGTTTAACTAGATTTTCTTACACTGCATGTGTACACAAACAATAGTCACTAAGGAAGCAGAGGTAGAATAAACAAAAACACTGCAAAAGTCTGATATATTTCATAGTGATGCTTCCTACAAACACACAGAGCTGTGTCATGGGGTTGTGAGTGCAAAAATACAATCTGTGTAACCTCAGAAGTCTGTAGTGCTGATCTTGGAGGTGATACCTTGCTTCTGATGTCTTACTTAAGAGGCTTCTTTTGTAGTGATTGGAGAGAAACAGGCTCTTTCATCAAAAATTACCTTTTTTAAAAATTCCATTAACTGTCTACATGAATAGTGTAAACATTTTATGGTTTAGATCTACATGGTTTTGATCTCTTATTAGAGATCTATACATGTCATAGTGAGTTGTTCCTAGCCAGAGGAAATGTCTAAGGTTTTCATTGCATAGAAAAATGGGAAACAGTACAGTTTCTTAGATATATTCTGTTCTTCAAAGTGCACCGGTGTCACATTCTGGCTTCTATACTTGGTCTACTTTTCAGAAAAAAATACTTTTAAAACTAAATGCACTTTTCTCCAGGTATGGGAAGTGCTGGCATTGAAGAGAACACAAAATCTAGTCTTTTCTTTGCTACAGCAGGCTATATGCTGTATATTCTTTATGAAGCTGTTTTTTCTGTACTCTCAGTCATAGAAGCATAGAGTCATGGTTTGGGTTGGAAGGGATCTGAAAGATCATCCTGTTCCACCCCCTCTGCCATGGTCAGGGAAAATTGCACTGGACCAGGTTACTCAGAGTCCCTTCCAACTTGGTTTTGAACATCTCCAGGGATGGGAAATCCATATCCGCTGTGGATAATCTGTTCCAGTCTCCTCATCCCTTCCAGTTCCACAATTACCTTAGACTGGAATCAGTGAAAATACATTTTTCTGAGCTTAATCTGCTTCATTGTTGACTCTGCCTTTTGGGGGTGGCCACCATTCCATCAGTGACAACATCAGGAATACTCTGGAAGCCCTGTGAATACTCACCTGCTGTTCTTGGTTTTGCAGAGCCTGTGACCACCCTGGGAAGTGGAATGGATTCTCAAGGCGTTGCACGTTCAGGCCCTGCATCCGTGTCTGCGTTACTGATCACGTCATGTTAAATCTGCCGTAACCAACAAACACTAATTGTATGAAAGGAAAGCTAAGTTTTATACTGTGTGTTGGTATCATTGTGAATAATTTTGCCTATTTTTCCCCCCTTCATTGTAGACATGTTTTACCTTATGTCACAGATTTTAATTACGTCCCCTGTGTCTGGGGAATGCTATTTCTTTGCCTCCAGATTTGCTATACAATGTGCTGTAAGATAAGTAGCTGTTAATTCATCTTTATTGTTTGTGTTTTTAACATGCTCCTGATCTCCAGTTCTGCTCATTTAAAACTGTGAAAGTCAAGATGTTTTGTCTGGTTCTCTTTTTTTTTGGTTTTTGTTTGTTTTTTTGTTTTTTTTTTTTTTTTTGTTACTGTTTTTGTACGTTTAAAAATTAATTTAGCTCAGGTTCCCCTACTGTGCGCTGCTGCTTTAGGATTTGCTCTGCTGGATCTGAGCTAAGCACTTCCACAATTACATGTGCCATTTGCAACACATCAGTTAGATGCTTATTTGATCACGCTGTATGCACAGAACGCGACATTTATTTATGAGAAACACCAGTGAAAAATGAGGACAAATAAACCAAATATGCTGTTGCAATTTTTAAAGGCCTTTACAAGAAACAAGCAAGACATCTCCTGAAAAATCTTGCTTTAGATTTCATTTCATGGGTTTCAATGCAACCAACGTTTGGGATTTTGTTCCATTTCCATCCACAATGTTTTCTCCTGACAACATGATTGAAAATGCCATTTAAATTCATCTTTAAATGTGTCGTGTATTATAAATGCAGTTTTCCTCCAGTAAATAAAGCAT
This sequence comes from Acanthornis magna, assembly GCA_036785705.1. Classification (NCBI taxonomy): domain Eukaryota; kingdom Metazoa; phylum Chordata; class Aves; order Passeriformes; family Acanthizidae; genus Acanthornis; species Acanthornis magna. The sequence goes on along the minus strand of JAWUZG010000119.1, from coordinate 12,953,516 downwards.
TCCAAAAATGGTTTTAATTAAAATGCCATAGGAATTATTGAAGAGAATTTAACAAAATCATATATTTTTTTTATTCTTTGGGAACAGTAAAATCTTTTGACAAAAATATTTCTCACCAGAAAAAAAAAAAAGAAAAAAAAGTTACCTCTGTATGTTATGGGTTTTTGGGTACTGTGAAGTTTTAGAAAAGAATAACAAATATTAAACTGGATTCTCACCTGCACTGATTTCACTTACATGCTCCTTTTCCAAAGAGCTGACTCAGTCTTTCGTCAGTGAAGGCTGAGCACAGAAAATGCTCAGAGAAATCTTGCAGGTGCTTAAGCTCATTCAGGGTCAAAAACTGTAAAACTTCTCAAATCAACACAGTCAGGTTTGGTGTAGAAACACAAGTCACAGTTTCTGGTGGTTTTCCTTTAGATCTGCAAAATCTGCATAACTGGATTGCTGTATGTTTATTAAATATTCATTAATTGTTATTAAGAAAAGATAATTAATAGAGTGATACTCTTTCTCTTTTTACCCAGCCAAGCTTCATGCTGGCATGAAATTAGAAATTATGACACCTACGGCTTTACCTTACTACAGAGAGTTTACTTCTGAAATAGAACTCCCCACTTCTATCCACCACAAACTGCAGACTGCCTCCATCAGCACATTTGGCAAATCCTGCAGAGACGAAAATAATTTTCATCTAGTTAGTGAGAGCTGAAATGAACCCAGCTCGTAACTGATTGCAAGCAAATATTTTGAGAGCTTTGAGCTGCATTTGAACGAGGGATCCAGGACAAACAATCCTTGCCCAGTCGCTAATCCCATTCATTAGGAGCTCGGTGATTACCTCATTAGTATGATTGAGTTTTCCCTGAGCCAGCTCACACAGCAGATCATTTGGCACCGATGACCCAGGTAAAGAATTTCTCTGCTGGAATTACAGAAGTTGCCTGGCTAGAGCAAGGAGAAAATCATGTGACAGCAAAGGTAGGCTGTGTGTGTTACAGACTTGGTTATAATGGCAAATGTCATTAAAAATCCCCAAACAATTCATGAGGTCACTGTAAAACAGTATATTCATGCTAAATCATAGAATCAGAACATGGTTTGGGTTGGAAGGGACCTTCAAGGATTGTGTAGTCCAATCCCCTGCCACAGGCAGGAACACCTTCCTCTACCCCAGGTTGCTCCAAGCCCTGTCCCAGCCTGGCCTTGAACACTCCCAGGGGTGGGACATCCTGGGACATCCCTGTGCCAGGGCTTCACCACCCCCACTATAAACAATTTCTTCCTTATGTCTCATCTAAATCTATGCTCTTTCAGTTTAAAACCTCTTTTCCTGTCACTACATTCCCTGGTAAAAAAGAAACTCTGTGTTTCTTATAAGCTCCCTTCACATATTGAAATGGCGCAATAAGGTCTGTGCAGAGCCTTCTCCTCTCCAGGCTGAGCAGTGGAACGCCAGCAGCAGTCAGAGGAGAGGAGGGAGAACATGTGAGAGGAGCTGTTCTGCAGACACACAGCTCAGGGAAGGAGGAGAGGCAGGAGGTGCTCCAGGTACTGGAGCTGAGATTCCCCTGCAGCCCGAGGTGCAGCCATGGCGAGGCTGCTGTGCCCCTGGGGGGGTCCACAGGCTCCTGGCAGGACCCTGTGGTGAGGAGCTCATGCTGGGGCAGGTTTGATTGTCCCCACAGGCTGCCCAGAAGGGACCTGTGCTGGATCAGCCTGTTCCTGAAGGACTGCACCCCATGGAAGGGACCACTCTGGAGCGGTTCGTGAAGAACTGCAGCCTATGGGAAGGACTCACACTGGAGAAGTTCATGGAAAACTCTCATGTGGAAGTGACCCCACGCTGGATCCAGGGAAGAGTGTGAGGAGTCCTCCTCTTGAGGAGGAAGGATCAGCAAAGTTGTGTGATGCACTGACTGCAATCCCCATTCTCCATCCCTCTGCTCCACCGAGAGGGGAGGAGGAAGAGAATTTGAGGAGAGAAGTCAAAGCCAGGAAGAAGAGAGCAGGGGGGGGAAGGTGTTTTAAGATGCAGGTTTATTTCTCATTTTCTTACTCCAATTTCATTGGTAAAAATTTAGCTAATTTCCCCAAGATGAGTGTTTTGTCTATGACACTAACTGCTCTTGGCCTTTTTTAACGTCACACAGTTCACAGCTCCCATGCCTGTCGAGGTCACCCTGCCCAGCATCTTTTCCTTTCCATGCATCAGCTTCACCACTCAGCTTTCCGTGGCAAACTTGCTGAAGGGTTCACTCAGTCCTTTAGTCTGTGTCATTTATAATGATATTAAATCATTCTGGCTCCAATATGGACACAACTTGTTACCGATCTCCATTTGGACGACTGACCACAAGCTTTGTTGCAACTGCAAGCGGAGATTTGTTTTCTGTTGTTTTAGTTACTTCATGGGCACATTTTCCTTTGCCCTCCTCACGGAAAATATACCTAAAAATGCCATTAAACAGCTGGTTTTGCTACTGATGATTTGGGAAGAAATACAGGCATAGTTTTTTCTTCACAGTATCTCTGGCAGAGACACGGAGCTTAAAGATTTCCAGCAACAGGCAGTTCAATTTGGCACATCCTGCAAACCACCATGGTGTACAGGGGTAATTGGTAACAAATAGGTGAGAATAGGATATGACAAGGGAAAATTCTAATAAAACCTCTTTGCAAAGGCATTATGAGGAGCGAGAGCATGCTGGCAACAGCGGAAGAGAAGTTAAAAAGATCCTGACAAAATCAATTAAAAAGAGGCACGTCAGAGGCATAGTGAGCTAAGTACCCAGTTCAATTATTAAGTTGTCAGGTCCTCTTAGTCAGGAGTGGAATAGGAAACAGTTTTGTCTCTGGTGCCTTGAGCACAAATGTGAACATGAGAAAACCTGTTTGGATGTCTCTTGCTGCAGCTGGCAAGCCATTCAGGAAAGAGGGAAATTCCTCAGATCTGAGATCTTTAAAAATTACTGTTCCCCAGCGCTGGGTCCACAAAAGGTAATAGATGTCAAGCTGATAGTGTTGCACATGCCATCAAATATTCAACAATTTCTTAAACTTTTGTCCCCTTTTATGACATGTGAAAAATTTTCCTGGATATTCAATTCCACGAGTTGGACTTCAGTGATCCGTGTAGGTCACTTCCAAGTCAGGATATTCCATGATTCTATGAAATCTCCTGTTTTGGGAAAACAGCTGCTTGAATTGAACAGGAGAAAGCTTTGAGGAGCCTTCTATGCCTTCATCACCACATGGTAGGACCTGAGGACAATTCTCCTGCCTCAGCTCAATGCTCCACATCTCTTGGAGTTCTGTCTCCAGCACTGGCCATAAACAAGCAAATAGGACACAGAAAAAGTATGTTTGATCTTTTCTCCCTAATAATCTCACTGTCCTCATTCCTCATTATTCCATTAAGGGGATTTCCTGCTGATTATGTGGCTTGAAAATAAAAAAATCAGCTACCAGTGGGAAAAAGACAAATCAAAGAAACAAACCAAACCCAAGATTCTTTGGGGTTTTGGGGGGTTTTTTTCCACTGAATTTGGCTCCTGCTACTTTAATTTCATATCTTTTTTTTCCTTACATCAAAGAAAGTGGTTGACAATCTGTCTCAATACACCCTTTCCACTCATCATAATTCCATAGCCTGTTAAACAGAGGGTATAAACCCAAAAGAGAGAAGATTTAGATTAAATATTAGGGAGAAGTTATTTATTTTAAGGGTGATGAGGCCCTGGCACAGGTTGCACAGAGAAGCTGTGGCTGCCCCATCCCTGGAAGTGTCCAAGGCCAGTTTAGAGTAACCTGGTCTAGTGGAAGGTGTCCCTGCCCACGGCAGGAGGTTGGAACAAGATGATCTTTGTGGTTCCTTCCAACCCAAGCCACTCTCTGATTCTATGATATTTTGACTTTTGGACAGTCCCATCCAGCTGAAAGGAGTTCAGTCTTCATCCTAAGATGTTTTGTGCTAGCAGGGGACATGTTATCTCCTGTGCATGCTGCATTTTGATCCAAAACCAACTGAAGTTATTGGACATGTCAGGCATTGCACTTTGCTGTTCCACCTCTTTTGATCATTTCTTAGGCAAAACCGAGAGAAAGCCACAAAATTGAAATGCAGTGATTGACACATTTCTACACTTTAGCATTTCACGCCTCTAAGAGCGGATGGAGCGAAAGCGAAGAACGATGGAGCAGGTCAACAGATCACTCTCTAACAACTTATTAATCTACAGCTCTGTCAGTCTAAAGGGACTTGAAAGTGGCTGCAATTCATCCATTTAGTTTAAGTGTGTTAACCCACGTAATGAGGTGCAGTCTCTTCCAAGGCAGCGGCCCAGAGCATATTAATGATCCCTCACATGGAGCCTGGGCTCTGCTTCTCGTGTGCTCACTCATTACAGGCCTCCACACTGTGGAACTGAGTTGAACCTAATTAGACCATAAAGAAATACGGTTATAATTGGTCTGGGGCAGCTGGGTAATACGTAATAAGGAAGTTTAATTGGCTTCTTCTTTGTTTTACTGGTTCTAGAATTTATCATTTGCTTTGGACATTGGACCAGCTCCACATCACCTTGCCATGGAAAGCAGATGAATAAAAATATGATGATGATGATAATTAGTCATTTGGTCATTGATTATACACAGCAATGGCAGAAATTACTGAGTTTCACAATAAAAATAAAATAAATGAATAAATAAATAATAAAAACCAGACATTTCTGATCCTTGGAAGCTGTCAGTAATCAGTTTTTAGAGTATCAGATGGCATTTAGAAAAGGAGATAGATTATTGCTGCTTTGTAACCTTTGTTTCAGTAGAAGAGAGTTATGACCAATGCTGAAATCTCTAACCATCATAGCTAGAAATTATAGATGTGTAGAAATTAAATTAGAACCTACCACCAAAGTGAACATGGGGTTTGGATGATATAAACAAATCAAGGAAGATTCTGTGGTGAGGTATTAGGAAAATGTGTAGGAAAATGAATATTTAAGACTAATTCTATTCCTTCCTTCCTTCCTTCCTTCCTTCCTTCCTTCCTTCCTTCCTTCCTTCCTTCCTTCCTTCCTTCCTTCCTTCCTTCCTTCCTTCCTTTCTCCCTCTCTTTCTCTTTCTCTTTCTCTTTTTCACTTTTTTATTTTCTTTCTCTTTCTTTCTTTCTTTCTTTCTTTCTTTCTTTCTTTCTTTCTTTCTTTCTTTCTTTCTTTCTTTCTTTCTCTCTTTCTTTCCTGAAATAGTTTGAAATGTTAAAAGCAACTTTCTTCTGCCCATGAACTGGAATGTTTGAAGATTCAGATGTAAACACTATTAAAAATGAATTCTCACCTCCAGTGAGGGAGTCTTACTAAACCCATGAGGAAACCTCCACACCCCGTTTTGAAATCACTTTTCAAAATGTTTTGCTTGAATTTTCACTCTCTCATTGAAACTTCTGCCTGGCTGCTTTCCTCCCTTTGACAGCCTAACAGGATAACATGAGTACAGTAGGATACAGTGAATCACCCCCATGCCAAGTCTCCTTTTTATTTCAAGGGGAAAAAGCCGAAAAGTTCATGACAAGCAGAGCTGAATCATCCTTTTCCATCCTTTGTTCACACAGCCTGTAGATATGAATGAAAGACTTTGTAGCAGGAATTTACTGGATAAACTCAGGCATTACATGAGTCACTACAACCACATCGCACAATTTAGAGACTCTGCAGGATGAGGATGTGTTTGTGTAGCTGCTCCCATGCTGTCTGTAGTGACAGCCCTGCAGGGCTTGAGCCCAGAACGAGGAAGGAAGCAGCTGTAGAGACAAACCAGAGAGCACAGGGCACTCTGGCTGGGGCTGGCTGCAAAGCAGGAAAGTGGAGTCACTGAATCATGGAATGGTTTGGGCTGGAAGGGTCCTTAAGGGTCATGGAGTTCCAAGCCCTCTGCCATGAACAGGGACAGCTTGCACTCTCCCAGGTTACTCAGAGCCTCATCCAGCCTGGTGTTGAACATTTTCAGGGATGGGGTAGCCACAGCTTCTCTGGGCAACCTGTGCCAGGACCTGACCACCTTCACAGTAGAGAATTTCTTCCTAATATCTAAAACCTACTCTTCTCCAGCTTAAGAATATCATCCCTCGTCCTAGCTATCCATGCCCTTTTCACGTCCATGAAAAGTCCATCTCCAGCTCTCTTGGAGCCCCTTCAGGCACTGGAAGAGGCTTTAAGATCTCCCTGGAGCCTTCTCCAGGCTGAAGAGTCCCAGCTCTCCCAGCCTGTCTCCATAGGAGAGATGTTCCAGCCTGGGATTAACTCAGTGGCCTGCTCTGGGCTCATTCTAAAAGTTCTCATCTTTCTTGTGTTGGGGGCCTGAGATTTGGCCACAACACTTCAGGAGGGTCTCACAAGAGCAGAGTAGAGCTTGCTGAAAAGAGGCCCCAGGAGTGATTCCTGCAATCCTCTGTCTAACTGTGGCATTGACTTTGTACATCCAGCTCGCTGTCATGCTAGATAAGAAAGAAAACAAACCAAAAAGGACTCCATGGAGAATGCTGACGTGCAAGAACATCTCCTGGAATTCCTGGCCACCGGGCAGCTAGCAAAAGGCAGAAGTTTGGGATGAGCGACAGTGCTGACAGCAGCAGGTTGTTGGAAATGTGTTGGACAACACCAGGCAGGTTGTGATGTCCTTTGCCTTTTCTTCCCTGGGTTTATGTCTCCACTGGGCTGTTTCTGACACACTCAGCAGCAATGCTAAATGCTGGAAAGCCTGTGCCAGGATCCTGCAGTCCTGCAAATCCGAGCACAGACTCAGCAATTCTTCAGTCTACAGGATGGGTTTAGAGCTCGATTTCTTTACAGGTAAGTTGGATTCACTGCTGAGCCCAGATTTACCTTTTCTTACTTTAAGCATTTAAAAATGAGCACAGCCACTTTCAGCTCCTATTAGAGTCAGTGGAAAAAGATCTTGGGATAGACTCTACTACCCCCTGGAGATCCTTATGTTTCCCAAGGGTTGCTCTGTTCAAAATTTAGAGCCTCAGTTAGGTGGGGTGAGTCTAGACTGATTTTCCCTTCACAAAGCTCCAATATAAAAACACTCTCTGGTGGGCTATAAAGTTCCATCAGGGCTGCTGCTTCCCACTTTTCCAAATCCCATATTGATCTTTCCTGTGCTTTTAAGTGTTACTAACCTTCTGAGCCTGCGTCTTTATTTGACATAAGACCAAATAAAATACTCCACAGAGGTAGGCAGGCAAGGCAGAAGAAGTCAACCTTTATAAATGCCCTGACATATTTAGGTCCCCAAAGGAGAAAATGCAAGCACAGTGCAAAGACTGAAAAAAATCACTCTCCACTCCTTAAAGTCATTAGGTTCATCAATGGCTTTATATATTACTCAAAATCAGAAAACTTTGTTATGGAGAACTTCACTGTGGATGACAGTTGAGAAATTATATCTGTGGGTTATGGTCACAAAACTCTGGTATTGGTTAATGTGAAAGGAATTATTTAGAATAACTCAGAGATGGCAGATAAATCCATGGGGAGGAAATGGAGCACCAGCTGAAGAGAATTCAGATGACATGAATATAGCAAAGACAAAACAGCTTTTCATGTTTGAGCCAAGATAGACAGAAGTGGAAATTGTTGCTTATTCTTCAGTTTACATGTTTTCTTCCTCCAAGTCAGGTGAATTTCCAGATATGACCAATTCCAATCCATATCAATAGAAGTCAGTTTCTGATCTTTGATCTTACTGAGAAATTACAGCAAATAGTTTGTGCTTTGAAACATAAACAGGATGTATTACATTCTCCTGGCAGTCAGCCACCCCTCTTCCATGATCAACAATATCGATGCAATGTCCATGGGCTCAAAATCATCAATATTTCTCTTGTATAAGAAGCTGAAGAACAATCAGGGTTGAAAGGAAGGATCACTTTTGTCAGCTTTTTATATGAGGTGAATATTTCTGCCTTTCTCCAGCTACTCAGCTCATCGAGGTTTGCCCTCTTCTGAAGGGCAGTGGCAGTTTCCAAAAACTGAAGGACAGCAGGGAAGCAATGGAAAGTCAAATTGCCCCACAAGTCACCCTAGAATGTCGTTATTCTCTACAAATGGTTAATCATTGGCTATACACGAGCTTAATTTTTCCTGCTTTACTGCTGAGCAGTGTGGGGGGAGGTTTTGCTTCCTTTTTCCTGGTGTGTGGAAATGGAAGTTTGTAACTGAATCAGAAAGTTCATTGTTTTGTCAGCTGTGGCAAAAAAAAGCAGCTATGAGGTGTCCCCAAAAGGCAAAACACTTGCCTGGCACTTCTGGGATCCTCACTCTCATTTCCAGCCCTTAAGGCGTCATGTTTGTGGTGGAATTCCAGGGGAAGAATGTGGAGACGATGCCAGGCCTCTGAGATATAGAGGTTAAAATATTTAAAAAAAAACAGAGGGAGTATGAAGGGAGGTGATGAGTTGGGAAGACAATCCAGTGAGATCTGGAGTAGTGAGGAGGTTTGGAAATCCTAACAAAGTCACTCTTTCCCCTTCCACCGCTCTGTCCACAGCACTGAAACATTTTCCCTCTTCACATTCTCCCATGGATTTCTCCCAAACTCATGACAGTATAAACAGGAGTTTGATCTGTGCAGGTAAGAACACAGATGCTCATTTTGGAGCAGAGCTTTCTCCTCACATGTGGCCAAGAGAAGCAATCCTGGCACTGCCTTCTGAGCTCATTAATTCCATACTTGATCAGGAGTAAAAGCTTGCTGATGATATGTGCATTGTTTGGTTTGAACTCAGATTATGTTGATAGTAAAGGATTTAAGGATTGTGTTTAATTTCCCAGTGAAACACTTTACAACTAAAGGGACAAAATATTATAGAGCCGTACTGAGAAATACACTGCTCTCCTGCTCGCAGCAGTCCCTCCTACATGTTATTAAACATAGCTTTTCACAAAAAGTCTGTGATATTTTTACATTTTTGCCCTGTACACTAAGCAGTGGCATTATAAGATACAGTTTGACTCCCAGCACCCAAAGCCCCTGCAGTTCATATTATTGTTCCTCTTGGTTTCAGAAGTCTTTGATTCATATCCTGATTTGTTACTCACTTGACCACACTCCCTTTTTGTACTTTGTGCCACTTGGAATCTTCCACATCCTTCTCCAGAAAATTACTTCTGTCTCTGTAAAACCCCTTGAGATACGGCAGGCACTAAAAGCAAGAACTGGAGCTAAGAATAGAAAAGCAAGACGGTAATCATGACAATAAAATCTCCCAGATCACCAGTCAGAGCAAACATTTCCATACGCCTTTGGAGAGTTAATGTTCCCCAACCACAACTCAATTATCACTTCCATGGAGGCAGGAGGTTGGGAGTGGGAGAGAAGCCTCTTGCTGGTTTCTATCACAGCCAATAAGTGGAATATAAAAACATATAAGCCAGGGGAACTGTCTGGGCCACGCCAGAAGGTCTGAAAGGGATGATTGCAGGTGAGGCAAAACCCCTGGAGTGGAACAGGAGAACAGGAGAAGGAGGTAATTTGGAGGGTAAGCCACAAAAGTCTCAGCAGTGTTGGTGAAAGCCTTTTAGTGTTTATTCCGTGATCACACAACCACTGCTCATGTATAATGAAAACTTAATTTGTCTTATGAACTCCATTGCTGGTTTCACCTCACTGGTTTTGCATTATATGTAACCAAAGCTATGCTACAACAGTTTTATAAAATAAAGATTTTTAAAGAACACTTCTCTTTCTCTTAATCATTTTTGCCCCCTTGATTTTAATGGACAGTTATAAAATCCCTGAGATCTGCCACAAAAGTGAGCACAACTAAAGTCCCTGCTGCCTAAAATCCCTTGACATCAGAGCTACAGAGAGGGAAAATCTGGAAAGATTTTGTAAAGTTCAGATGGTGGAGGCCAAGCTTGACGGGATAAAATGACCCCAAGTGAGCAAGGAACAGAAGTTTGGGGAGGGAACAATGGGAGTGGGAAGTGAAATGTGATAGCAGGGCACTAAAAATTCAGCTCACAAGAAAAACATGATGTGTGCCACTGTGGAAATGTATCTCTTCTCCTTTGCTTTCCCTTTTTAATATTTTTGCTGGCATAGACAATGCATTCAGTGAAAATCCTGTTGCAGGGTCCCAAAATGATACACCCCCTCCACTGAGTCTGGTTTATTGCGGCTTCAGGATTTTGAGAATTTGGAAACTTTAACACAGAAACTGTGCTCATTTTTTTCATGCTTTTTCAGGGTCGGACAAGAGGTGCGCTACTACTCAGAAGGCTTTGTCTTCACCAATATTAATCTGGATTTTTACCCCTCTGAAAGTGGCTACTCCTATATGGTAAATTGTTTCAAAAGTTAAATTCCTCCACTTAAAAAAAAAAAAAAAAAAAAAAAAAACCTCAATGTTTCCTGAAGGTTTCCCTGCTGTAACTTGCCAGTATTGTACTTAATCTGTTGATAGTTTTCTTGTCGTGTCTGTTCCCAAAAACTCTCCAGCCATGAATTTTCTCCCTTTTACTCTTCTGATTCTCTCTCCCCTCTCACCAGGGGAAAGTGAGCAAGTGGTTTTGCAGGGCTGAGTTCTCTGCTGGGGTTAAACCACAGGAGAATTGTCTCAGTAAAGTCACGATGCTCTGCTCAAGATAAAAACCATCTTTTATTTTGACACCAAGAAACTTGCCATCAGACAGAAATGAGTTGTCTGGGTTAATTAAAGTAAGTGTGATATACAGTCTTCATACAATATAATGATATTACATCACAGACTATGACAATACAGTCTCAAAGCTAAGGGAAAAAATAGCAATATTACTGGAAATTCTGTGAAATATTACCGTAATTCTGTCTCTGAGATCCATTAGAATTTGTCTCTTTACATGTGCTTTTTTTTTTTTCCCTGCCTAAATATTTCGCTGACGTTAAAGAACATTTTTGGCCTTCAGAGCCTTTGTATGTGGCTGTCCAAAGGACGGTTTTAGAGAGAGCTGTGAATTTTGCAGCGTGACCAGGTATTGCTCCACAGTGGTCCTTTAGTTCAAGAAATAGAAAAGGAAAAAAAAAAAAAAAAAAAGAGGAAATAAAAAAGAGAAGGGGGAAAAAATGTTCCCTTTTGAGTCTGGGAAAAACAGTGATTTAAAAACATATTTCTGCTTTTCTCTACTAGTGATATCAAGTGGATTTACCTGCAAAGAACACAGCCTATGGGTTTCAGCTGCCTTTATATAAACTCTCTCTCACAATAGAAATACCATATTTGTCCCATAGATCAAAATATCAACAACAGACAGTCATTTATCTTCAACCCTCCCAGGACTAGGATGGTTATTGTTTTTCTCATTAAGAAACTTGCCAAATCCCAGGGGAGTCTGGGGTTTACAGTTTCCACTGATACTCATTTGTCATATTTCTATTGCTGGTTAGAGGCACATAAATTTAGGTAAAGAATAATAATTGCTGCCTGAGGTCAGTCTCATGCCTCCCTTAAGAAAGCTAAAGGTTTATGAAGGGAAAAAAAAAGGAATCCTACAGGGAGAAAAAATATGAAGACCAAGATTATTTTTAAAACCTTGGCACTCCTAAGGTGTTGGATTATTGTTTGAATCCAAAAAAAGTATCCTAGAGTGGAATTGTCACTCTGGAGTTGACATCTTCTACATCATCTGAGCCAAGGAGAGAATACCTGAGTCTGCAGAGTCATGGAAAACTGTCAGGGAAGAGGAAAACTGACCCATTCACATAAAGGAGACATTGAGTGTCTGTTGATGCATCAATATGTTGATGTAATTTTGATGTTTTGAACTCTTTTACGACTGATAAAAGAAGGAAAAACGATGAAGCTGCACTTTTTATGATGTCTGAATGGCTGGCACAGGGAGGACAGGGTAAGGTCAAGTTGTCACTGTGACAAGAGATGCAAAAGCAACAGAGGGAGCTCCAAAATGAGAGACCCCAGAGCTATTCCTCAGGGATACTGTGCAATATTTCAGGTGACAGCCCCAAGGTAACCTGGGTGGGTGTGGAGTCTCAGAGTCTGGTGGATTTGATCTCAGCATTCATTGGAAATTTTAAAAATATGCTGTGGAGACAAAGAGATGAATATTGAACCAACAGATCACAACTTTAATAAGCCTAAAGATAATGCCCAGAGAAGCTGTGGCTGCCCCATCCCTGCAGGTGCTCAAGGCCAGGTTGGATGGAGCTCTGAGCAACCTGGGATAGTGGAAAAATGTCCCTGCCCATGGCAGGGAGTTGGAATGAGATGATCTTTAAGATCCCTTCCAACCCAAACCATTCCATGATTATATGTAGTTTTTTTTAATTCTGTGTGGATCCCTCACCAGGACAGCTGGAGGGACTCACCACCAGCAGTGCATGGAGCAAAGTCTAAAGCACTGATGAAAACACACAGCTCCTGCTGCCAGCTCAAAGATATTTCTGTAAATTGTTGGTGCTTTGCCTCTCCTGCCCCTATTCTTCAACAGGCAGCAGGAAAGTTCTTAATTCTGATGGAGTAAATACCTGGTGAGGACCCTGCAGGGCACACCTGGAGCCCTTGGGTCTGTCCAGTGGGATGGGGATGTTTTCACGGAGGTGTAGGTAAACAGAGCCTCTGGGGCTGTCACCCCAAACTATTTCATCGCTATTGCATTAGACTGTAAGAAACAATAAAAGAAGAGTTAAGAAACCCACAAACATTGTAAGATTCCATACAGTTTTGTAGGTTTTTTCTAGGCAAGGGAGAACAGAAATCTTGTTGCTTGACAAAGGTCATTTTTTCAAGTATCACATCTGTTCACTGGTTAAGTATTTCATTACAGTGCAGATAAAAGCCCCAGATGTCTCCAGTGGTTAGTGATGCCATGTTTTATTTATTAACTTTTGTAACTTTATTCACAATAAAGGACACCTGTGTGTCTTTTTCTTAACCTCCAGTTGAGTTTAATTCTGAATGGCAATTCAATGTAATGAAGAAAACTGCAACCAATGAACTGAACCAAGCAAAAAATACATGTATCCTTAAAACATTTGAAAACCTGCCATTAAATTATTTATTTCATTTTATTTCTACAAAGAAAATTTGTGAACATGCGGGTTCCTTAAAGCAAAAAGTCTGAATGGCCTGAAACATATCACCAGATAAAAGTGGATTACTTACTGCACTGGTATTCCTAGGTTCCAGCATTATCTCTAAACAGATAAATAAAGAGATAATATTTATCTTTTGCCACAGGATTCTTGGCCTGCATTTATAAAAAACTAAAATAATCCCAAATTTCTTTCTCTCTGAAAAAAAATTAGAGTCCAGGCTTGGGTAGACTGGATCTTCCAGCTATCCTAAGGATTAAAAATTCAGCTTCAAAGGTGGAAAGATAGTGACAACAAAAATTTTTATAAATAATCAAAGGTTATTTATAGAAGAATGACAAAAAACACTTAGGCCTGTAGAAAGTTTGATATTTTACTCTATTCCCAAAACTAACAGGCAGAATATATCCGTGTATCCATATCCTCTCATCCTCTCCACTTCCTTTGGACAAAGAGGCAGTGGCTTCAACAACCCTTGGTGTCAAGGGACTATAAATTTCTTCCTGATGGCAAAGATTGCACCAAGATGGAGATGTTCTCTGTATCTTCAACCTATGTGATACAATAGTGTAAAAAAGAGATTAAATCTTGACTTATTTCAGTTTTTCTCACTGGGCAGACAGTTCCTGTCTCAGCTCGATGAAGTCAGGGCTCCCATCTGAGTCCAAACAAGGACCAAACAAGAATCAGAAGCACTGGTGGGCAGTGACTTGCTTGAAACTCAAATATTAAAGTAAATCTTAAGAGGAATGAGTCAAGCTTTATCATGTCATTTGACATAGCAAGTTAAGGTGTGAAAAATGGTTTTAAGAAAGCAGAAGTAGTTATGTCACGAAGGATGAATGTTCCCACAATGGGATTGCAGTCGCACAGATGAGCTCTCTGTGTCTAGCAAGGTAAAAATCATAAGTCTTTTAAAATGCAAAATTCAGTAATAGTCTGGGCTGTGTAATTAGTGAAAGATAATCAAACAATCTTCAATTTTGCTGAACATACCATGGAGGAAAAAAAAATAAACTGTTCAACATAGGTAGAAAGCAATACACACACTTCCCAGGAGGGAAAGTTCACCTACTTTTACATTTAAAAACTTTTTGATAGGAGGGATAGTGAGGCTTTGGCAGGGATGGTCTCCCCTAAGGAATGTGAAGGCCACCACTATCCTTTGGTGATTTCAGGAGCATTGATAAAAACCTGCCAGAAAGTTCAGGGGCTGACCAAAGGACCCTGTGGATCCTTGGACAATTTGTTCTATCCCTCTGCAATCCTCTGACAATTACCAGAACCAACCACTACTCCTTGCGTTTCACAGGATCCTATAGGAAGTGAGGAAAGGCATTTCCTTCCTCTCCATCCAGCTGTTGCACTAAATGTGGCTCCAGGACTGGTCCCCTGAGAAGACTGGGACTGACAGATTTGTCAGAAAGATTTTAACCAAGAGACAGAAAAAATAGAATTGAAAACTGTGTGTAATGTAAACACGTATTTGCAGCGGTTTCCAGGGTTGCTTTCAGCAGTTTCATGTCATACGGGGCGAAATTCACAATTTAAGAAATAGTCCTGAGCAAGGCTTTCTTCCTGGGAGCCTGAGGGAGGTTTCAGCAAGTCAATGGCTTTGTCCAAGAGAGATAGATGGGAAGATGATTTGACTTCAACACATTTCCCAGAGAAGCTGTGGATGCCCCGTCCCTGGAATTGTCCAAGGCTGGTTGGATGGGGTTTGGAACAACCTGGTTTAGTGGGAGGTGGCCCTGCTGAGAGCAGGGAGCTTGAAACAAGATGATCTTTTAGGTCCCTTTTAACACAGGCAGCTCCATGATTTGATGATTCTGTGACCCAACGAATCTCATTTCAATTCAACATGAATTTAAAATTGGTGGTGTCAGCTGGGTGAGTTCGCCACAGATACCTGTGCCACGTAAGCACTCCATCCCATATTTTTCCAACCAGCTGATGGAAATTCTTCATTTTCAGTAGAATGCTTAGAAGGACTCCCAAGACACGGCCTACTCCTGCATCCCTTTATGCACCTCCAGGTTGCTGAATGCTTTTTTTTTAATTTTTTTAAATTTTTTTTTTTAAATAATATCCAATCTAAACCTTCCCTGAAGGGAAGAAGAAACTATTTAATCCAGTTACTAGCTGGATGTGTGTGCACATCCAATAGTTCCTTGTGAGCACAGGTCAAGGAATCCATGCACAGCTCAGGGAAAAAGAGGTGAAAATACCATTTCTTCACAAATATTCCCTTTCTTTCCCCAAACTCTTCTACCATTATTAATGAAATTCTATTAACCTGCTTTGCCCTGCTCTTTTCTACAGAGATTTCTGTAGTTATCTATCTCTCTCCATCACATAGACTAGAAACTTTGATAAATTGCTCAGACTAATTTGTACTTCACTTGAGGCAGATGAGATAAATCTTTTAAAAAGCATCTAGTGTCTCACAATAAAAACACACCAAACTTGTAAAGAGGGTAAATGCGCTTTGAACAACCTGATCTGGGGGAAGGTGTCCCTGCCCATGGCTGTAGGGTTGAAACTGGATGAAACTTTAAGTCCCTTCTTATCTGAACCTTTCTATGATTCAAAGATCCATTTGTCAAAATTTCCATGGCTAAGTAAACTTGATTGTCTAATGGTATGTCTGCAGCATGAGTCTGTTTTTCAGGATCTTTGCCCAAAGTTTCTTTGTGAGCTTGGAAATTTCACTGTCTGGTCATCCAGAGCATGGACTCAGATCTTATCTTCCCTTGTCTTATCTGGTGAATTTTCTATTGCAATGACCGAGCACTGGGGTTGGAAGGTGTGGGGGTACACAGCACTGGTATGGCACCGAAATCAGTTCTGCTACTCCAGGAATCATGGCTTGGGTAAGAAGAGACCTAAAAGATCGTTCGGTTCCAACCTCTTGCTGTGGACAAGGACACCTTTCACTAGACCTGGTTGCTCCAAGCCCTGTCCAACCTGGCCTTAAATCATTCCAGGCAGGGGACATCCATAACTTCCCTGGCCAACCTCTTCCAGTGCCTCACCACCCTCACAGTAAATATCTAATCTAAATCTTTCATTTCCCTTTCAATTCACTTCCAATTCCCCATTCACCCTTGTCCTGTCACTACACAGCCTTTTAAATAGTCTTGCCAGACTGGATTGAACCAGACTGAATCCCCAATTCTATTCCCAATTAATCAAAAACAAAGTTGACAAGATTTCCAGTGGGTTAAGGAACATACAATCACACAGCCTGAAGAGTACCTGCAACTGGAAGCTCTTGTGGGTTGGTGCAGCCCTCTTGGTTGCCCACCAGCACCAATTGTGTCAGTACCTGCTGCTATCAGCTATAACAGGGAAAAAACAGGATCTGCAGAACTCCCTCCAGGACCAGTTCGTTTGATTTCTCATTTTTTGGCTCGACATTATGCATGAGCACTAATGCGTATTTAAAGGGTACAATTCCCCGAATGTGCCAAACAAAGCAGCAACCTCTAATTTTGAATTTCCCTGGAGTCAGGGAGAAAAAGGGTTTGTCAGAACTAATAATGGGTGAATCCCAAAATGGGCTGTGAAGAGAAATTGTCTAATCCTAGTCATTTCCCTTGGTAGCCAGCTCCACTTTTGCTGGGAGATTCTGCCTGGAAAAATTGTATTCAATAACATGTTTTGTCTATATGGACCTATTTCAGTACAGTTCCACTCTTGGAGAGCAATCTGAAGAACTGCCGCTCCACACGTCAACCATTAGATAGGCAAGGAAGAAAATGTTAATTTTGGCTGTGATCTATTCTCTATTTTACTTTAATTGGAGGAAATCCCCAAATCGATCAGTTAGGGAACATTTGCTTGCAGTGGAGGCTGGGGGGGTTTTAACAGAAAGGGTTTTAGTAACAAATAATAAATGATCACAATAATAAAGAACTGAACAGCAACATCAGGGAACAAGGAATTATGCAGTGAGTCTTCCCAAAGTAGATCGCTTCTCATCGCTGTGCAAGATGCATTAGCATCTTTACCATAATGTTAGGAAACAGTTTATTTCTTCTAGGGAGGACACCTAATTCATCAGTAAAAACATCTGTCTTCCCACATGATTTAGTTCTGCAGGTGATGATTTAGTTCATCTGAGTCTCTCTGGTGTAACACACCACTGAGGTAACAATTAATGACTTTGTTCCACCCTGCTAAGAGCTATTACTGCCTGTTCTCTATTCCGCTGGTGCCTTCCCTTTCCTGAAAGGTACACACAGCCACTGCTGTTCAAGAAGTGCCTGTGCAGAATCCTTAGGGCTTAGACAAAAACTCTCTTTGGGACAGAGAAAATATTTCCTTAATTGAGTAGCTGGAACTGCCCGGATGCTGCAGTAATTAAGTCTCAGACCACAAGGCTGGCTGGACCTTTTCAAAACTGTGTTTACAGACTCACAGAATCATAAAGTCATAGAATTGTTTTTGTTGGAAAAGATTTTTATGACCATGTACCCCACTGCTCCCACTAAAATATGTCCCAAAGTGCCACATACACGTTTTTTAAATCCATCCAGACATGGTGACTACACCACTCCCCTGAGCAGCCTGTTCCAATGATCCCCTCATCCACATTATTTGTTAAAATATTAAAAGGGCTGGCCCTAATTCTGAACCCTGGGGAGCACCACTGGTGCCTGGTCCTAGCTGAATTTACCCTCACTCCCCACCACTCTCCCAGCCTGACCATTCATCCTGGTTTTTACCCAGTGAGCACAACACCCATCCAAGCCCTGAGCAAGGAATTCCTCCATTATGTGGAAAATGGTGTCAAAGGCTTTATAGAAGTCCACGTAGACATCTCCAGCCTTTGCCTCATCTGTTAAATGGGTCACTTTGTCATGGAATGAGATCAGGCTGCTCAAGAAGGACCTGTCTTTCACAGCCCTGTGTCTCTTGGTCCCCTGGGTGTTCTGCACAAGCCACGTGCTGGTGCTGCAGGTGATTTATTCCATAACACGCTCCAACACGGAGGTCAGACTGACAGGCTGTAAAACAACTCCTGTGAGACAAAATCTTCCACATTCGAGCATTTTGCCTTCAGGCTAGTGCCATAATTATGTGAAAACCACACTGTATCCCTAAGGATGAATTTTTATTCACAGAGCAAACAATTTTATTTATTTATATATTTTACTTGAATAAAAAAACCCCAACATTGGTTTTTATCTGTTGTATATTCAGTAATGTGGTTAAGACACATGGCTTGCATGAAGTATGGATAAAGTTACTTCCTCATGAAATGTAAAGTAATGCAGTATAAAAACTGAAACAGTCAGCTTTCTTGTGAGATTTACTGAATTTTACATGGGCTGAATGTGATATCTGTGCTCTAGTTTCTAAAATCTGTTCTGTAGTTTCTAAAATATATACATTAGATTTGTGTCCATTAAAATAACATTATATGTAGGTATGGTGGCTGAACTAGACAGTGAAATTCAGTTCCAAACTGAAGTTTAGATTTGCTGCTTAAAGAAAAAGTGAGAATTACAGACAGTTGAAATCATTCCTTCATGTCATGAAATATTCTTGCATTTGCTTTGCCTTAATTTTGCTTTCCTTAAGAATACAACCATTCCTTTACCTCACTGCAGATATCCACTGTAGAGGATAAATATATGGAAGTTCAGTAAATAGTAAAATAACGGGCAACAAAAAACTGCTCTGAAGTGACAACTATTTCATAGAGACAAAGATAGCTCTGCTAAATAATTGCTTCTGAAGTAATTTTGTCTTTTTAAACAGCCACATGGAGTATTGAAAGCTGTTTTCGAAAAGAATGTGTTTTCATACAGTAAAACATGGTAGGTTATGAAATTATTAATCGCTATATAAATTCCTTAAGGAAGACAAGATTTTAGTTGTTCTTATCTCAGCCTCTCTCAAGAATAATAGAAACAAGCCCAAGGAGACATGTCAGATTTTTTTCCAGATAAAAACACTTTTTTCTTTCTCTGACACCAATTTTGTTTATGTATAGTTTTATTTATAAGACTTTTAACTGAATATTTAATTTATATTAATTGTGCTTGGTTTTGGGGTTTTTATTTAACATTAAAAGGTAACATTTTGTATTCATGAACATTGTACTGTGGGATATTGGTTTAAAATACCTGAAAGCATACCTTGATTTCTCTTCATTTTTCTTCATTTTGGGCTTTTTCCCCTCTTTTGATCTGTGCTGTTTCATCGGTAATGGATTTACCACATACAGCACCAAGCAGTCCTTTCCTACCGAAAACCACTCTGGATTGTCCTCTTTCATAGAGATTTCCTTTCTGAACTCTTTCTGATGTCTTTGTCAAACACAGGCACTTCAAATAATGATGGTGTGAGAGATGTTTTGTGTTTCAAGAGCCCGATCTGATCCATAAACATATTTCCCTGCCAAGCATGCTGGCTTTGTTACTCACCAAACACTGGGATGATGAACATTTGACTTCTTTATGTGCTGGTAATTGTTTCTCCCTTTTTGTGCCCAGCCTGGATGCCTAAAAACGATAATTGGAAATATGGAGTACCTGTGCATCTTTTCCTTTCCCAATTTTTGCTCCATTTCTGCTGCTGAGTCTGCAAAGTATTGCAAACAGATCACTCTGCTGAAGGCAGTTGGAATATTTCAGGAGCTATCAGTGGCAGAAAACCCTTAACACTTTCATTTTCTGGTTTGGGGTCTCTGCAAAACATGGGACAAAACAAATTCCTTTTCTTACATATCTTCTCTCCTCTGCACTCCCCACCTGCCACTCCTCCAGAGAAAGTCAAAAGGCAAAAAGCTGTCAGCTATCTAGTGACCTGAGAACCTGGGGTGGGAGGGAAATTTCTAAAAGAGGAAGCTGAAATCACTAAGTTTCTCCAGAAAATCAAACAAACTAGCTGAACTCCTGCAATTAAGCCACTGAAGCTCATACGGATGGAAGTACCAAGGTCTTCTGCAGAGCAGTTTGGTCCCTCATAAAAGAACTAAAAATGGGTTCTTCTGCTCTCTTTTGGAAGTGCACAATTCATCCATCTCCATGTGAAATTAGGGTTTAGATGCTCACAGCTAACAGGCAGCTGACTGCAGTCAGCAGGGTCAATGGAAATAAGGATGTGACTCAGCCCAATAAATATTGGGGTGCATCTTGTTTTAAGCTGAGCTTCCCCCACTGCTGTAGGGACTGGGAGTGTCAGGAGTCCAGCCTGACTCACATTTAAACTGGGACAAACCCACACTGCAGACCTTAAAACACAGCACTGGGGATTTGCCTGCCTTGGATGGATGTAGATTTTATCTGCCTGGGGCTTAATGAATTCCCTCTTGTCTCCTGCTCTGACTGGGCATTCATCTGCATCACTACTGACACTCTCAAAACGACGCTAAAACCAGAAAATGCACAAAGACATGAAGATTTATTTGTCTGTATGCAAAGTTTGACAGCAACAAACTCAGCTTTGGTTCTCAATGAAGACAAGCCAAGGATTATGTCAAATTCACCTGCCCTCCCATAGTCACTTTTTCATCCATCCTTCCTTGTATTTGCACAGGACAGTCCTTAGGGCTGAAGTTGCCTTTTAGGAAGTGCATGTGCAACCTGTAGCTCAGCAGGGCTCTGGTGTCAGGGGACACTGCCAGCTGCTGCCATCATAACAGCAAAAAGCTGTCGAGGCAAACGGGGGAGCTCTTCTGTGTCTGCTACCAGGAATATAAAAATAGTGAAATAGGCAGAGACAGATGGTGGGAACAACAGACAGCGTAAGTAGCATTAATCTAATACACTCCAACAGTATAAAAATTGGGTTTCTAACTGAAACAAGTTCTTAGGCAGACAATTGAAACACACTGGAGCCTCCAGAAGGTGAATCTTTTTCACTGTAATACAAATATAAGAATTGTACAGCTTACACATACTACGGTTACAATTAATATAAAATGCAGCCTCTAATCTGAACCCCCTCGAGTGCATCTTGGTGCCTTTTGTAAATGGAAGGGCTAAAAGCTGTGTGGATTTAGAGTGTTTTACAGGACAGCTGTGAACCTCAGAAGTCTGAGCTAAAATAAAGAATGATTTTGAATGCAGGAGGTTTCTAATATGATATGCTGGCATGTTAGCCAACATGATTATTTTATTAGATACAAACTAGTTAATAATCCATGGGAGATTTTTTTCTTTAAGAAAAATGTGGTATTTCCCTACTGCTCATTTAAGAAAAGCTTTTAAAATTTTCATTACGAAAAACCTCAAAAAATTGCCACTGATTTTCCCCCTTCTCTGCCTTTATACGGCTTGTAAATCAGATGCGATAATAACTTCTGAGGAGCTAGAAAGAGCAAATTTATCTCCCTGGGAAAGTTATGAGGATGACAGCTCAGTGCTTCAGCAGTGTCAGAGCTGTTACATTTCCATTCATTAACTTTCCCTTTTTCTATATAAAACCACATAATTGGGACTTCCCTTAGTGGATACATTTAGTGCATCTTTAATGGGCAACTCAGGATCACAGCACTCTATGCCTGAATCTAAGAGTTATTGAGAGCTTCCTGAGAGCTGCCAAATGTTGCATGTTCCCATAGACTCAGCATCTTTCAGGATTAGACTCTCTACATATTTTTAGTGTTAATAATGTCAAATCCCCTGTAGTACTTTTCTAATCTGTTTACAAAAACGTCTCATGCTGAGCGTCTCCAAAATTATCTATTCTTTTTTTTCAAGTGTGTTTTCTCCATGCCTGAAGTTATTATAATAATGTCATTTTTCCCCTTGTTCCAGATGAAGTTTCTGGTTAAATGAAAGGTTAATTTCAATTGCTTATGGGGAGGTCAAGAGTGAAAATTGTAATCTGGAGCAGACAAGGAAAGCTTCATTGTGGTGATCTTGATCCATTAGTATCCACATAATTAATACTTTGGTAAAGAATTCTGGATTTTTCAGATATATTTTTCAGCTGTGAGATAATTAATTTAAGTCTCACCTGACTATCAGCCTTCAGGAGAGAAGAATGGATTAGAGTTAGAGCAGAACTCAAACGAACTCTGAGGTTTTGGGGTCCTTCTGCCATGGGCTTCATGCAGAACTCAGAGCTCAGTACTCATAAAATGAAGAACACACAAGGAATGAAATGACAAACATACAAGGAATAGGTATCTTGGAAGAAGTTACATATCAAAGAATCACAGAATATCCTAAATTCATGGAATCACAGAATCACAGAATATGCTCAGTTTCAAGGGACCTGCAGGGATCATCAAGTCCAGGTCCTTGCCTCGACCACAACTGAACTAGAACCTGTCCAGAGAAAAACCTCAAACAGTAAAACACAATTGATCTTAGAGAGAAAGCCACTGTCAGATTTGCCACGGTTCCTTTCCTAAAAAACTTTACCTCCCTCAAAGGCTGCAGTGAATCCCAGAGATATTTTCCTCTTTACATGATCCTGCTGCATCCCCAGGGCAAGCTGGGAAATTTTCACATAATAAAATGTGATATCATGAGGATTTAGAAATACTGCTCTCTGTGCTTGACACTTCAGCCCTAAAACTATTACTTAAATTTCCTCCTCCTACAATAAAACAGGTAGAACTGAAACAAACCCCTCACCATCCCTTTAACTAAAAATTGCCATTGCAGTGTAATTTTCCCTTGAAAAAATTGCTTCTTTGCAATTATACTCTCAACCACTGCATGAGCACTGAGAAAGCAGACCTGAAAATACACCTGCTTGCTGTTTCTAAAAGCAATTAACCAAATTTTAAAACTCAGTCACTTCAACATGAAATTTTGTTTTATTTATGTTTTCCATAGCTCCTGGCATTCAGACACATCTCACATCCCCAGATGTGAAATATCTTTGCTGTGATAGACCACCATGTGGGGCCCTGAGTAACCTGATCAAATGGAAGGTGTTCCTTGACCCTTAAAGATGAGATGATCTTTAAGGTCTTTTCCCACCCAAACCATTCTGGGATTCCATATTTCTATACAAGCCAACACGAGAGTATTAACCAAAGGCCTATCACCATGGACAGCTCCAATTCCTTTAGTCTGAACTGGGGCAAACCTCTTTGTTAGGGAATTTGGCACATCTCTAATCATTTAAATACCACAAAAAGGAATGGAGGCAAAGGAAGCCCCTTGGTGTGCCTGTGGGAAATACAAATCCATATTTTTCTTTTAAATACCCCTCTCTCACTATATGGAGGAGTGACCAAAAGTGAATGTTTTCGTGAAAGTCTGGACCATGTTTTTTTTTAAGTTTTCTGTTTCACTATTCAACGTGTCCCAGAGGTTGACACACTGAACTTGGTGTTTGTTTTGCACTTTGGCTTGTTCGTGAAGCACTTGAAAAGGGGATTAGAAACATCTGGTCACATATTCCCCAGGATCTTCAAAGGATCTGGAATCTGCTCCTGCAAAGAACAAGTCAAGGAACAGTAACCCCAAAAGTAAGGACTCATGTCAGGTTTGCATGTCAGGAGGGATCTTGCTGCTCCCAGCTCGTGTGACATTTAGTCCACATTAATTTTAGGATAGTCTCTGATCAGAGGTGTGGAAGGAAAAGACCTGAATGCCTCGAGACAGAAAGTGAAGAGTTGTCAGCAGGGTCCTGTGAGGCAGTTGTCTGCAATAATTGGGTCTGGATTTGATGACGCTGGCAATTTCTCCAGCCTTAGGTTCCCAATTAATGGCGAGTTCCATGAAGTGGAATTTCCAGTGTTCATACTATGAACACTGGAAATGTTTTATACGATAAATCAATCATTAGTTGATCAGGCTGCATTCCACATGTTGGTGATGCTGGAGAGAAATATTTCTCAGTACTGATGACATTTGAAATATTCAGGGTAAAGAAAAGGATATATGGTTGTTAATATCTGTTTCTTAAATCTTTTTTAAATCTTCATGCACTGAGAAGCAACACTAATTTTGAAATCATGTGATCTTCAAAGACCAGATGTTTTCTGTTGCATTAGTGCTCGAAACTCAAATTTGTTTCTCTTTAAAGATCAGTCTTTAGAAACATAATGGAAAGACCTCAGTGGGAGCCAACTGGCGGATCAGTCTCTTCTCCCAGAAAACCAGCAATAGGAAGAGAAAAAATGGCCTCAAGTTGCACCAGTGGAGGTTTAGATTAGATATTAGTGAGAAAAAAATTTATAGAAAGGGTTGTAAAGCATTGGAACAGGTGACAATGACAGGTGACAATGGAGACATCATTCCTGGATGTGTTCAAAAAATGTGTTAAGGACATGGTTCAGTGGTGAAAATGTGGTGCTGCTGGGTTAAAGGTTGGTCTTGAACTTAAAGGTCTTTTCCAATCTAAATAATTCAGTGATTCTACAATTATGGTGGCTCTTTTAGTCACTTTATTTAAACACAGTTGGTCGTTCCACATATTCAAGTAAGAAATGTTCACACAAGAAGGTAACATAAAGCATATATAAATGTTTAAGAAATATATGAATGAGGTAATTTTATTAAACACTTATATGCCTTAAATCAAACAAAATTCTTCTAAAAAGTATATTACTTAGTGCAAGGATAAGAACACTGAATTTTCCTTTTGTGGATGTCTGAGCTATTGCTATTTAGCATATTCTGAAACCACACAGTTATTTTCAACTTTGGGCTTGGTTTGGGTATTTTTCTGCAACTCAGATATTTTCCTAGGGCTGTGGAGGTAATTCTGCCAAGTGTCCAGATAGCTGAGCTAATCAGCTAAGCTAATGAGTCTTTATTAGAGGCAGGCAGCCGAAAGATTATAGCTCCAGATCCACATTTTCACCTGTGGCCTTAATGTGTGGTTCCTTCTGGGTCTTTGTTGTTGTGCTGCAATATTTCCCAATAGATCAAGATCGAAGAATATAAGATCCATTTGACATTTCAAAGAGAATTTAAGAAGGGCAAACTGGAAATACCTGTGTACGGCCAGGAGACCAAATTCACTGATGCTCTTTTTACAAAAAGTGCAGGAAATCTTTCTTCGTATGACTTTAAAAAAAAACAAAATTTTTAAAAATCCTATTGTGATTTTTATGTCTCTTGAGCAGAACAATCTTAGGGTGCAATTCCATGTTGCTCTTAGTGAGACACCTGACCCTAATGGAAGGAATCCCTGGCTACGGCAGGGGGATTGAAATGAGATGAACTCTCAGATCGTTTCCAACCCAAACCATTCTATAATTCCATAATTAAGTATGATTTGTAAAACTGCCATTTACCTTGGATCTGCCTACGAAGTTTCTCATCCAAACACAACCCCCCGCAAGCATCCCTGGGTCTGCCAAGGTCACAACACATAAAAAATACCTCCTGAATCCTAACACTTTGTCTTGTTCTGATTTATTCAGTCGACTGCGTTAAAACTCCCCCTGCTCTCTGCTGCCTGCACAGTGTTCCGGGGGTTGGGAATCAAAGCAAAATGAATATGTAGCTGTTTCACGGGGTTATAATGGAAATTTCAGAGTAATCTGATCAGATCTGTTCCAATATACCCTCAAACCATTACTGCCATAGCCATGATGAGTGAACACATTGAAATTTGAGCCCAAATTGGGGGACTAATTCTGAGTTTATTGAAATGAACAAGGACAAATGAGGTGCTACTTTCTCTCCCAGACACGCAATCAATTTTAGAAGGGCTACAGCACCTTTATCGTCCGTTTTCAAGCCGTAAATCACATCAGAGATTCGACTTTTCACTTTAGCTATGGCTACAGTGACTTGTCTCCTTGACTCCTTGTGTAGATAATAAAAAAGCAGAGATCATTTGCATTTAAACTTGGTCTGCTACTAAAAAACACCCCCCAAAAAAACCCCAAAAGCAAACAAAAAAATCAACAACAACAACAAATAAACAAAACAGAATCAGTCTGAAGTTCTGGCACCAGGACACTCCTTGGTACTTTTCTAGGTATGTTTCCTATCTTTTTTTTATCATTAATAATTTTCAACCTTTGCTTTTTATTTGCCTATTTCTGACCTCACATAATGAGCTCAGCCAAATAACCTTCTTGGAAATGCTTTGAATGGCAAGAATATTCTTTAACCTGGAGGGAGAACCATCCTCTTAGGATGTTTGAGAGAAAGTTTTAAGCACCTGTAGCCAAGGGCATCTTAACATTCCTCTCTCCTACTTCTTGAATGAGTATTCAACACACAGTGAGTTCTGGGTTATTATGGCAAAAGTGTGCATTGCCATTTCCTTCTCAAGAGATTCAGTCTTGAACCCAGTAATTCTGATTTAATGAGGAGTTCAGGGTGGGCTCAACAAATTCAGATTTTATATTGGGAAAAAAAAGAGAAGACACTTCTACAGGAGGTTAGTGCAACACTGGAACAGATCATCCAGAAATTAGTGGGATCATCCTAAAATCTTGGAGGATTTTAGGATTTGGTGAGACAAAACAATAGTTGACCTGATCTACTGTTGGACACATTGTGATGTGCAGGAAGTTGGACTGCAGATCTCTATTGCCTTATAGCAATATTTCTATTGTCATAGGATTCATTTGGCTTGGGACTTGTGTGAGTCAGAGAACATCCAGTCATAAATGAATGGGACAGGAAAGAGGCCCAGAAGTTCTAAGAACACGCTGAGAAAGACCTCATAATTCTTGGCGCTAATAGAAATGTCTTTTGATCAAAGATTGGATTTGGTTTGATTTTCAGAATAATTAATTTTTAAGACTGGTTCCAACACCTCCCAACCTGCTTGGTAGAAGAAGATGAACTACCTTTTCCATTTTATTCCAGTATTTTACCTGCTGAACTGAAAGCCTTTTTAGAGATACTTAGTTTACATGACTGAAAGAGACAACGAAGAAGTTTTCCTCTAAATGTTGTTAAATCTTCTAAAATATCTTAGACTATTACCAGTAAAGGATTCTACAGCAAATATGTGAATGACTAAAATAACTACAGCAAATAGAGTTTTCATCTCTTTAATGTCTTATTGCTATTAGCATTACTGGATCATTAAGAAAATGCAGTTAGGGATAATTCCTGAATTTTGTTTTCTTCCTGAATGGTGGTCACGGCAGATTAAACAAAAATAATATTTAAACGTAAGTAAAGAAGCTGCTTTAGACAGGCTTTTGTGAATCCCTCCCTGAAGATGTAGACCTCTGCCAAGCAGATGAGTTATCTTCCGCCAGACTGTTAAGAGAGACTGAAATGGCATTCTAGGATTAAAAGAAAAAAAAAAAAAATGTTGGGAATAGTCTTTGAGAACCTTTAAAAGCAGCAGATAAGATGCTGTTGCGTTTTATTCTCAGAGAATACAGAGAAAGCAGAGCCAGAATAAGACTGACAAATGACCATCACAGTGACAGACTGGGGCAATGACAGTCACAGGAATGTGACAAGATTTTATTTTTCGAGGTCTCCAGTAGAGCACTTGTAAGGAAAAATTAAAGAGAATACATTAAATTAGGGTGGATAGGTCTGATTTTTTTTTCTATCTCCTGCTATGGAGCAGGAGAACCTGCAAAACCAAGGGATGAACTTAAAAATGGCCCCAAATAAATGCAAGGACTGGGGACAAAATACGTGCTGAGCTCAAAAATGTCGTGTTACAACCCGAGACACCACCATATGGGTAACACATAGGACTCAGCTGTTGCTGTTCGCTCTTTATTTGGTTTCAAATAGGAAAAATCAATTTCCACACTTGTCAGTCCAGTGTTGTGCACCAGTTTCTAACCACATACACACAAATGCTATGTAATCATTTTTTGAAAGATGTTACATGTAAACCTGTCAGAAGGAGCTTTGATATCTCTGAGTTTTAAGCACAGTTTGCATTTTTTTAGGGCAATAAATAAATAAATACAACAGAACTGACTGGAAAAAAACTGTACTCAAGAGAAAAGCTTCAACAAGACTTGATAAAAAGCATGAATATACAAGATACCTGGAAATGTCTGTCATGTGTATTTAGGAGCTAAGTTCTTCCAGAACTAAAGAGAAGATAACAGATTCATTCTCAATTACCAACATGCACATGACACTTTTGATATGAGATGTCCTTCTCAGTTGGAATGTCTGAGTGCACAAGAGATCCTCAAAATGGATGGGAGTTTCCTTCAATTATCTAAGCCTGTTCTCTGTGAATGAAAGAAGGTGGGGGAAAAAAGGTGGACTCTGAAATCTACTCTCACCTATAACTTGCAGCAAAAGAGTCATTACATTTTAGAGAGCTACAATTCCAATGCAAGTGTAATCAGAATTAAGGAAGTTAATTCAAATCTGAATTACTGTTAAAGAGAACTGAATACTTTCCACTCTCAATGAATCCATATGCATGCCTAAAATCTCACGATGATTTATAATCTCACTTAATTGCAAAAATGTCAAACTTTATAGTGAGGAATTGCTCTAAACTCTTTTCATCTGGCCAAAATGGATTCTTCTTGGTGGATGTGTTCCTGTGTGACAGGGACAGTTTGTTTGAGGAACACCTATTTCCTTCCCAACCAAGATTTACATGGATAGCCTGATAGGAATAATACAAATCTACGTGGAACATGCACTAAAAGATGCTGATCACATTCACATGGATGTGGTACAGTCAGATGTGGCTCAAAGTGGCATCAAGTGCAACCATGCAAGTCCTTATATTCTTCTAGACCCTAAAGACTGGAGACTATTTCAGTCTAAATTGCCTGCCTGTTCATTTTGTCCATGATATGCCAAAATACATGGAGAAATGCTTTATACAGTTTGGAAATTGCAGTTAGGGTTTCCACATTTCATGGTCTTCCTGAAAGTTGATACTGGATTATATACGAAAGTTGTGCACCACCTGCCTGGTGTCCCTGACGTTGGTTTACCTTGAAGGTAATAAGAGGTATTCATTTGAAAGACTTTGTGGTAGGGCAACGAGAGTCCAGAGAGCACAAAATTCAATTATGGGAAGTGTGTAATGTATGTGTGTTTTCATGATTTGTATTGATCCATGAGCATGACAGATTGGCTATAAATTGGGTGATATATTGCCTGGTAAATGAAACACACTGGACTGCAGGAGCACATTAGGTGGTGTATTGAATTCTCACGGCCACTGTGACATTTTATTTGTGGGTGTAAGAACCTCTGTTATTGTGTGTGTGCATTTGTCTGGTGGAATTACAATTTACAGGTGGTACCTGGGTCATTTATGGAAATATTTTGAGGCCACAACTCATCAGGTTACTGAGTGTCCTTGCCATGACTGAGGGGAAAGGATGAGTCTGTCCCTTGGGGAGTCAAGAGTCTCCTACCAAGCCCATGGTCACACCTCACACAGCCTTGTCAACCTCAAAATGAAAATGTCTGCTGGTGAATAACTTGGCTGATCAAGTTCCCTTCAGGTCTGAGACTGGATTGTGTTCTTTTTCAATAGCATCAAAGCCACCGACATGAAAACAAGCAAACAAACCAAAGAAACCCCCTCAAAATCACCCAAAACCCCCTAAAAAGCTCCTTGTGTAGTCAGTGAGTGTACTCAGTGGACATTCCCCTCAAAGGAAGTGCAAAGGAACAAATTCTAGTAAGAAACAAGAGGGAAGTGGAGAATTCTGAAGGCACAAATGTGGAAAAATGTTACTTTCCTTTTGCAAAGGAATGAAATAAAGAGAAGAAGGCAACATTTTGTCTCTTTGCACTGATGCTTTTGGCTGGCAAAAATGCAGAAGCAAATGCCAAAAAGTTTATTTCTTCTAGAGTGGGAAGTGAAAAGAAGATTTATTTCACCTTATTATTTATACGACTTTTTATAGTTGCAAAAGTATTTCAATAATCTTTATAGAGCTCAATTATACCACAGCCAATTGATATGAATGATTTCAGTACTTTTTAATATGCTGTTTAAAATCTCCAGTGAAAAATTGTCTTAATGCATGGTATAAAATATATGGCAAACTCTTTTAATGTGACTAAGTCCTGATTTTATTTCTTAGCTAAAATGCAGAAAGTACAGAGGTTGGGTTTGTATTCGTCCATAGAGATGTTTACCTTGTTCCAGTTCTGTCAGTATTTTAATTTCTAATTTGGCAAAGAGATCTTGCACTGATCTTGTTTACTTTTTTATTTTGGGGAATAATTATTTATTCTCTTCTTGATTTAGGCCTGTTCTTGGCTGTGTGAAATTCTGTGATCTGTGGTAAACTGGAGGTTACCAATGTCCACCAAAGTGCCTCCTCTTAGCTTTAGCTCCAGTTACAGCACTGTGCAAATGGCAATTATAAATTAATTAATTATGGGATGTACTTGAGCTGGAGATTTGCCACGTCTGAAATACTCTATGGGAGTCAAATCCTGGCCACAGTATTTACCTGCCTGATTCCTCCTTTGGCATCTCATCTTTCAGACAGATTTCTGTGTGACAACGTGAGAGGTAACAACACTTGTGCAAGGAAATGCTTCTTGCACAAATGAGATGTATTTGTGACTTTTGAAATATGTTGTGAGGAAGACTTTAATTTATTGTTTTCATAGACCAGTGTAAGGTGACGGAATGTAATTTTTCCTCTGTGAAGGAAATACTAAATCTAGATCTCAGGAGGCAGAACTTCCAAAAATGAAGGGCAAGTCTCAAGAACACTGCAAGGAAATTGTAAGGTGAGTTCTAAAGATGTTTAAGTAAAATAGTGTGTCCATATTGAATTGGATTGTGTTTTGTAGAGGTGTTAGCTTCCATAATTAGTCCAAGATTTATGATTAGCTGTGGTGACATGACTGTCTCTCTTCTGGAGCTCTCGGAGTCACACTGCCACTTACCACAGCCTGAGGTGCTGGTATTGCATCTTATTCGTGTTTTATTTCTGTTGTATTTCTCTGTTGTATTTGCCTCCACCAGACCCTGTGGATACCAATTCTCCAAAGAGGAAGAAACTTTGACTTCTGTGGTAATTCGCACCTCCTGTCTTCAGTACTGTCCCTCTTCTGAAGTTTCCTCAGTGTGTTATGAACCTGCAGCACACAACCCCCAAGAAAGACACCCTGTTGGCACAGGATTCTGGTGGCAGGTTGTGTTTGTGTCTCCTCAGTCATCTGTGAGAAGGAAAGGAATATTGAGAATGAAATAGCAACCTGTAGCAGTGCTGTGTAAGTCGAAGAGCAGACACGAGTGTTTAGCAGACTAAAGCTCTCAGAAATTAGATTTCTTCAGACTAAAGGTATTTTCCCAGACAAGCAAGAGGATGATGGGCAGCCTGATTCTTTGCAGCAAATTTAAAACCAAGTAGTCTTTAAAGGGGATAATGTTCATCTACATAAACAAAGTGAAATGAAATTATCTTAGGTCTATAATTTTCACAGAATCACAGAGTCATTTAGGTTGGAAAGGACCTCTAAGATCACCGAGTCCAGCCTTTGACTGATCACCACCTTTGTTAACTAGACCAGAGCACTGAGTGCCACATCCAATGGTTTCCTGAGCACTTCCAGGGGTGGTGACTCCACCACCTCCCTGGGCAGCCTTTCCAATGCCTGACCATTTTTTCCATGAAGAAATTGTTCCTGATGTCCAACCTGAACCTCCCCTAGCACAGCTTGAGGCATTTCCTCCTGTCCTGTCTTGTCACCAATTTCCTGGTAGAAGAGGCTGACTCCCACCTGGCTCCAACCACATTTCAGGGAGTTGTAGAGAGTGATAAGGTCTTCCCTGAACCTCCTTTTCTCCAGGCTAAACACACCCAGCTCCCGCAGTCCCTCCTCATATCACTTATTCTCAGGACCCTTCACCAGCTTCATTGCCTTTTCCCAGAATGTCCTTTCCATTTCACCTGAGATAACTACACATTTCTTATGAGTAATAAGATATTCCCAAAGATTTTCCTGCCAGGACACCAGGACCAGGTATAAAAATAACAAGAAAAGCCACAAAGTGAGAGGTTGAAGATGGCATTGATAAGGTAAATATTCATTCTTCGGTGAGTGTGTAACATCTGCACAATATCCATGTTGAGTTTTTGACCTGTGCATTTTTCTGGACCAGGAATGAGTGCCAACATCTCTTCCCTTTGCACCTGCATCGCTGATCTGCCTGCTCTGCGTCTGGCCAAGCTGCACTGTAGCCTGGGATGCTCCAGCTGACAATTCTTCTTTTCATTTGGGTTTTTCATACTTCTCTAAAGCACTCTGATGTTTTTTCCAATATAGAAGTAGAGGTGTCACAGTTGCATGACTTCGCTGCCATCAGGAAGTTTCAGAGAAACTCAAAGGAATTCTGCTTTGTAGGAGGAAGGAAAACAAACCAATTTTCACTCAACTGATGCACATGGGGTTAGGGTTTGCTTCATTTTCCACAATATTTCTTTCAGGTAACAAGCAACAGAAGAAGAGGAAATGTCCTCAAGTTTCCCCAGGGGATGTTTAGATTGGGTATTGGGAAAAATTTCTTTACTGCAGAGACATCAAAGTTTGGAACAGGCTGGCCAGAGAAGTGGTGGAGTCACCACCCCTGGAAGTATTAAAAAAATGTGTAGATGTGGAACTTGGGGACTTGGTTTAGTGGTGGATGAGACAATGTTGAATTAATGATTGGACTTAGATGTCTTTTCCAGCCTCAATGATTTTATAATTCCATGATTCCATATTTGTGCCCTTCTGATTGTTTCCCTGCTCGTGATGAGATGCAGAGTTGGAAGTTCTTATCAGCTTGCATTTCATGTTGCTTCATGGAAAGCATATTCTCCCCAATTACTTTCGACTCTAATTGAGCTGAACTAAACAATGATGTGTTAACTTGGTTTGCTTCCTATGACTCAAGGATTTGCAAAAGATAACCCATTTAGGGCTCAAGGTGCCTGTGCTAATTGTTTTCCTGAACAATGCATCTTTCAATCACCTTTTCCATTATCCGCGTAGATTAACTCCACTGTCTTTGGAAGAAATTGACACTGCTTCTTATTCTTCTATCATCTCATAATAAAGTCCGTGTAAACATAGCCAGAGGTAATTAGACCAGCAAAGGGGATAAATTCTACATGCTGTGCAAACAAAAGTGAAAAATCCAGGGAGATTTAGTCAATAGCACTGTGAGCTTAATCATCTCATAAGATACATTAATAGGGATAAAATCCACCTTTGTAATTTATTTTTCTTGAGTTTGCACGTGTGAACAATGGTTACCCATAAGTATCAGCCTATGGTAACTGATAAACCAAGGCAGTTGTTTATACCTAAACCTTGGCTTATTGTAGGCAATGGCTCATAAATTGTTAATTTTGTAGCAATGAGTAATCTACTTGACCACACTCTCAAACAAAGAAGCCAAACTATTTCTGTTCAAATCAATTTATTTTTTTCTGAATTTTGAGCTATCAAAGTGTTGTTTAAAGAAAAGAGAAGAAAAACCTTTCAAGATTTTATTTTAGGCTTTGTCTAAATGGATTTGTAGACAATAATTAAGGCTTAAATGACTTTGTCCATTATCTGCTTATCAACTGGCTTGGAAAGCACACAAAAAGAATATATTGTTTAAGCAATCTGCCTCCTTTTTCAGGCATAATTTCTTTTTAGACTCTGAGTTATGAGTGTAGGAATTTTATGTTACTTTGCACAGTGTTGGGTACAAAATCTCAAACTGCAGATCAGGCTCTGACATGTATTACAATAAAATAACTGATTGTTAAGAACATTGATTAAAAATAACAGCTAAAATCATCTGCATCACATTCAGCTGAGAGCAGTTATAAGTAGATGGGAATACTCCCAGGTTTTACTCTCTATAATCTGTTAATTATGTGCAAAGCAGTGTTTTCCCAGGCAGTTACTAAATGTTCTGTCAACTTTTTGGGGGAGATGAAGCCACTCAGAATTTCTGAGACACAAAATCTTTTAAAGTAAAGCCTTTAAAGGGCTGATTCTGGAACTCAAGTTTCCAAAAAGATCCTCAGGTTTTATATTTTTGGCCTAAGTGCCTTTTCCCACAAAAGAATACAAGTCAGAAATTCAGCTAAATATCTGAGACAAAGAATGAAGAAACGCAGTTCCTAGTCAATAACACAGATTCCTGAGGGAATCAGATTTAATAAGGTCCTTCCAAATATTTTCCAGAATGAAAATATATTAAATTAAACAATTAAGTTAATAATTAAATATGTATAATTCAATAGAACTGAAATATAATAGCTGTATAGAAATATTTCGAATTTCGAGTCTCATCTACATGAGGCCATAAAGTTCACTTATCACAGAGGAAGAAGCTCTTGGTTTTTAATTGGTATAAAAGTAAAGCATTAAGCAGTAATAGGCTACTAGACCATAAACTAATTACTAGAACTCAGCAACAGAACTGGACATATATTTTTTCTCATCAGCCTCGCATTTAATCTTATCTACTCTTATTGATTCTCTTTCTGACAGTGAAGAAATTCCACAAGGATAAATGTTTTTATTAAAAGCAGTACACATTTGCCTACCAGGTTGTCCTTTTACAGTCTATGGGTGGACAAAACTACAGTTCAAGGAACTAAAACTACTCAGAGCTGCATGTTGTCCTTTTAGTGCTACAAAGACAGCAGAGAATGCCAGGTCTTTAAACATATCCAGCTCTCCCCAGATGTCCCACTCCAATGACATTTTCTTGATCCAACAGGCCCAGCAGACTGCAGAGGAAGAGCTGTTCTGGTACTGAGTGCTTCTCTTTTTCTGCAGTGATTAATGTTTTTTGTATTGTCACATATGTCCTGGGAGCAAAACTAACCTTTAACAATGCTCATTTTTTGCTCTTCTTTGTTGACATAAGGATATTGTTGTTATTGTAAGAAGACTCTCATCTAAACCAGGAAAAATAAATTTTTAGAATTAGAGTTAATTTGGCTTTAAGCAGGACTTTTCTCATGCTTCATTCTCCATCTAGGTAATCTCAAACAATTACAATAATTACAAGCTGTTTTGCATGACATTTTGCTTTCAGAGTTTAGAGACATGGCTGAAAATCAACCTGTTAATTTTTGCTGTTTTCATTGAAACACCCAAATATAGATTTTTTTAGGAGAAAAGTCCTGCAAGCAACATATAGTGCAATGTCATCTGAATTTATCATAACCCCCAACATTGCAGATCAACAGGTTCTTGTACATTTCTTTGGCTGATGAAGGGTCTGATCACATGTTCCTATACCTATTTTATTGACTGTTTGTCCAGCCAGGTTACACAGCATATTATAAACTAATGCAAAATAAAACAGTTAACCAAAATTATACTTAGAGTATATATTACTACATATATTTATTGAAAGGGGGATACAATGGAGCTGGAGAGGGACTTTTCACAAGGACATGGAGTGATAGGGAAAGGGGAAATGGCTTTAAGAGGAAGGAGGGTAGAGTTACATCGGATATTAGAAAAAACTTCTTTACTGTGAGGTTGGTGAGGGCCTGGCACAGGCTGCCAAGAGAATTTGTGGATTTCCCATCCCTGGAAGTGTTCAAGGCCAGGTTGGATGGGGCTTGGAGCAGCCTGGCCTGGTGGAAGGTGTCCCTGCCCATGGCAGAGGTTGGAAGGAGATGATCTTTAAGGTCCTTTCCAACCCAAACCATTCTATGATTATATGATTGAATGATTACTTGACTGCTTAAATATTTCCTTACTCCAGTTCACTGAATGGTTGTCCATTGAGTCATTCCAGCACAATGGTTGTTGGAACAAACAGCTGAAAACTTGTGGCAATGGGAGAGCAACTAAATTTGCCTAAGTTAGCTACAGCAGCAGTACCACTGAATGTGCAAGCAAGGAAATCGTTTCATTCTGCTCTGAAAATGAACTTCTTTATATGGAAAATATATGCAAATCGACCAGATGTACTGAGAGGGGAAAACATAGAAGTCCTGATTTAGCAAAGTACTTAAGCACACTCTTAAAGTTAATCATGTGCTTAAGTCTATTCACTGAAGCACTTGACACATGTGTGTGCTTTTGCTGAGTTAATGTAATAAAGCAGAGACCATAATGATAGTCCTAGGATAAACACAGGCTGACTTGTTAAAAGCAAAGCATGTGTGAGCTCCTGCTTCCTATATCCCATCCTAAAATAGGTCTCTAGAGCAGAGATGCATCTCACACTGCAGGCACTTCTCCCCTTCCCTTGAGGGAAATCAATGACTTTAGCCAAAACAGAAAATGCTCAGATTCAGGGGCATGACTTTGCATCTTGGACTGAAAGCTGTCTTGCTTTCAAGCAGAAATGATTGGGGGGGTGGAAGTTTTCTGGGAGAAAAATGTGAGAAGATTGATGTCTCATGAAAAGCTATGATCTCAAGCCCTCAGAGGATGACCGAGCCTGTTGAGTGTTCCTCCCAGTACTGGGTCCTTATTAAAAACTAATGAACAATTGCTTTCTGCTTATTACCTGATAAAAAACCCAAACAAACGTGGAGAATCATGGAGTCATTTAGATTGGGAAAAAGCTCTCAGATCTTCAAGTCCAACCATTAACCCAGCACCTCCATATTCACCACTAAACCACATCCTCAAGTGCCACATCTACACACATTCTGAAACTTCCACGGATTGTGATACCACCACTGCCCTGGGCAACCTGCTCCAATGCCCAATCACCCTTTCAATGAAGAAATTTTTCCTAACATCTAAAGATAATGTACAGGAGGTTATTTTCAGATGAAAACTATTGTTCCTAGGATGAACCTAAACCCCTGAAATCAGGCAAGCAGCGGTGATTCAGAGAGGCACAGACACCACAAAAACTAAGGCTTCATGATAGAAAAATACAAACCCTATTTCTCATTAAGGACCATATACATGGTTCACAGTCATTAACTACTAAATGTGTGAGTGAGCCATAGGTGAAGACACCTGCAAGGGTGTGGACTCCTCAGCCCTGAAGGTGTTCAAGACTAGGCTGGATGGGGCTCTGAGCAACCTGGTCTAGTGAAAGGCCCCCTGCCTGTGGAAGGTCCCTTGGTCATGGCAGGGGGGTCAAACTAGAAGAGCTTTAAGGTCTTCCCCAACCCTATCCATTCTATGATTCTAAATTTAGAACTTTGCTTACAGTTGTCTGCAGGAGATGTCAGAGCTCCTGTGACACTCAGAAGAGATCTGATCCATGGAGCCTGGAAAGTGAAACAGCTTACCCTAAAACAGACAAACTGGCTGTTCCTGCTAAAGGCTTTCAAGTTTTTGTGGATCACATGGAGTGTATCTTTCTTAGTTACCATGGAATGCTCACATATCAGTACTTACATCTAAATCTTTCCCCGAATCCTGTCCTGGGTGAGTTAAATTGCTCAAGTCATTCCTGTGAAATGGTACACCGAAATTTCATTTGGTAAATGCCTTGTTTTACCCTCTTTTTCTGGGAAGCTGGCTCTGGTGAAGACAGGACACTCGTTGTGCTCAATCTGACAGGCAGCAAAACACTGCAGAGTTGTTCACTCACGCACCTCCAGTGGAGTGAAAGAGGGAATCAGATAAAAGCTAAAACTTGTAGGTTGAGTTAAAGCAGTTTAATAGGACAGAAAAAGAAGGGGAAATAATAATAATGATGTACAAAGTAATACACAATTGCTCTCCACCTTCTGAGGCCCATCCAGTTCCTGAGCAGAGTCTGTCCCTCCCTGGTCAACTTCTCCGAGTTTTATTGTTCAGCACAGTGCCATATGGGATGGAATTTCACTTTGACCAATTTAGATCAAATGTCCTGGCTTCTTGTCCACTCCCAGTCTCCTCACTGGCAAGGCAGTACAAGTGAGAAGTCCTTGACTTAGTGTAAGCACTAAACAGCAACTAAATCATCAGCGTGTTATCAATGTTATTCTCATCCTAAATCCAAAGCACTGCACTGTGCCAGACGATGCAAAGACAATTGACTCCATTCCAGGTGAAAACAGGGCAATACTGAGCAGGGTGAATCATATTCTGACCAGCTCTGACTTTTCTTACATCCTGACATTATGTTGTGCTGATACACAGTCATTGTGTACTTTGTCCATGTCCAATGGTGGGACTTGAATCTTTTGTATTTCATTCCTTCATCAGAATTCCAGGTTTTTTTCCACACTATCTGCAGCAACCCATCACTTTCCTTCTCCTGCTTTTTGCTTTACGCAGGATTTTACTCATTTGGCATATTCTCAATTTTTACCTGCTTCTCATAGCTCTTATGAGACTATTCTAGACTTGAAACCTCATGCCAACACATTCAGAGGGATTCTAGGATGTGAGCCAATTATCATTTTAAGCATAGATGCAAATTAACATGCTCTCAATTTTTTTTGTGCTTCTTTTCAACACTGTCTTTTTCAGGACTTAATATTCCACATATGAGTATGTGTAGTCACAGAATCATAGAATCATAGGATCATAGATGGGTTTGGGTTGGAAGGGACCTTAAAAATCACCTTGTTCCACCTCTTACCATGGGCAGGGACACCTTCCACTAGACCAGGGTGCTCCAAGCCCCATCCAACCTGGCCTTGAACACTTTCAAAGATGGGGCAGCCACAGCTTCTCTGGGCAACCTGTTCCTTTGTTTCCACACTCTCGCAGTAGAGAATTTCCTCATAAAGGGTTTCTACCTAACAAAGGTACTGTACTTACTCATACCTCGTTGCACAGAACAATTAATGTATCCATTAAATCCTCATAGTTGTTTTACTAGAGCGCGTAAAGTCTCATGTGCTTATCATCAATTACTGTCAGAAAAAAAAAGAGAATATATCTTCTTTCATTAATACAAAGAAAGGCCAAAAGGAAATTTCAATGTATGCATCAGAAAACCAAAAATATGGATCAAGTGTACATAAAAGCAATTTAATATTTCTTTTCTGAAAGGAGCTAAGTGAGGAGGGACAGCTTTTGCAGAACAGTTCATGGACTGAAACAGAACATGTTGCCTTTACTACTCCCATTTAGCATCTTACATTCTTCAGAGGCACATTTTAATAATGTACGTGCAAGGTGTACATTAATGCTTGTAGACATCCAGTTGAAAAATTAATACATTAAATTAATTTCAAATGGAGGTGAAGATGATAAAAATAGATTTTGTGTCTATAACCAATACCTAAATCACCACAAATTTTTGCTGCCAAAAACTCTCTTGTAACTGGTGTAAATTTGCAGTATGGAGCAAATGTGTATGGGTTTGATTCATCACTTGTGCCCATGTTATGCAATACCACCAAAATATTTTATGTAAATACAATTGTGTTCACTTTTAACTGGACTCAACAAACTGCAGGACAACATAAAATAAGATCTCTTTTATTCACTCCCTTATCAGTCTGTTTATACTCCCTCTTCACAAAAAAAAAGGACCTTGAGTTCACAAAACATGAAACAAGTTTATTCTTGTAACTTCCTTCTCCCTATAAATTTTACACTGTGGTGCCCCTATTGACTAAAGGAGAGTTAGTACTGACTTAATGACTGGTCAGAAAAAGGCCTTTTTTAACACAGCTACTTTACAAGGTAATCTTGATGTCTGCACTGACCACAGGATACATTTGCTGAATAATAATGTTGGACATGGAGATATTTTGCTCAGTGCAGGCAAAAATGGATTCAACTCCATTGAATTGACTTTTCCAACATATATTTTACTCACCAATTTTCCTCTGTCTACGAAATAATAATTACTCATTCATATCCTGTGCATGGGGGAGCTGTGAGCTCATATCTGAAGCCTGGATGGGTTTTGTAACAGCTTAGACTGGAAGAAAGAGCTTTAATGAGAAATCAGTGTGACTGTAAAATATACTAAATTAGGATTTCCAGGAGTTGGTATCTACAGTGCACATCTGAGGAAATCACTCTGGGTTCCTGTCAAAGGTAATAGAGAGCTCATTTGTGTAGTCAATGACTTCAGGATGTGATTCATCTCCTTAAATAGGCACCTGCATTCGGTTCGATATAAATTCTGTTGACCAGCTTTTTACTGACTATTTTAAGAGCCTGAAGAGCAATCTCTGAAGCAGACACGCTGCTGCAGATATCTGGAGCTAGGTGAGGGAAATTCAACAGTGTTATTCTTGTCTGAGTATTCCAGCCTGACACTACTGCTGTGTGCAGGTTTGGTTCAAATTTGGGGTAACTAAAGAAACCGAAGAAAAATAACTAATTTTTATACTAATTAAAGTAATTTAATTCTTTAAAAATTAAAAATAAATGCTATTCAACACATGAACCATGGCAGTTCATCTTTTCTTTTGTATTCAGAGAATCATCGAATATTTGAGGCTGGAAAAGACCTGTGAGATTATCAAGCCCAACCATCAGCTCAGCAAACCCACCATGTCCAGCACTAAACCATGTCCCCAGGTGCCATAGCCACAGGTTTTTCGAACACTTCCAGGGAAGGTGACTCTGCCCAACCAGTGCTGCCTCTTCTTCAAAACTTCAGTGTTTTTCTTCAGCTCAAACTCTACTGGAGCTTATATGGAGCTAAAGGGGCAATTTTTAAAATAAAGTTATGCTCAGTCAGTTCTGCTTTTGGAATTTTTTCACATGATTTGTTGAGCCACAATGCCTCCTTTTCTCACACAGCAAAAGGCTGTAGGATCTGCTTGGCTGTTTTTGAATGGTCTACATTCAAATGGTATTACCTCCAGTCTGTTCAATAACTCCAGTCTATGAAAACCAGACCTTCAGCCAAAATGTATCTCTGAAAATGCATCAAAACTGTTTTATGACTTTATCACTGCTTAGTTTGTGATCTCATGGACTAGTGTGAAAGTGTTCCTTGTGAAAATCCTCCCCACCACACAAATGTCCCTTTTTAAAATATCTGAGTCTCATATTGGTAAATCAATGAAACATAAATAACAGTTTTATATACCTTTCATATGTTGGAGAGCTCAGATCATGCTCATTCAATAAACTTTCCACAGTTCTTTTTTTAGTTTAGATGAGAATCAGTATCTCTTCATCAATGCTGGCTTCATACTGCAGAAGAATATAGAAGGTGAGATTATGGATGATGAAAAGTTAAATATAAGTGGTATTAAAGAAGAATATCCTACAGTGCCTGCGTGACATTTAACATCAGAATCTTCTCAAATAAAGTAAGATATTAAAAGAGAAAGGTGTTTTTTGATCAACAGCTGAATATTATGTTTGAAATATCAAAGCAATGGGCAACTGTAGAATCACAGAATAATTAGGGCTGGAAGGGACTTCTGGGGATCGTCTGATCCAACCTCCCTGCCAAGGGAAGTTCACCTTCAGGAACAGGAACACATCCAGGTCAGTTTTCAATATCTCCAGATGGGTTTATTGACATGGAAAAAGTCTCAAGTAAATTATCTGGTGAAGAAGCATGGCAGTGTGGAAAAGTGCATTCCTTTACCCTAAGCTGCAGTTCACCTGGGTGGGGAATTGCTGAGTGTGACATCAAACACCAATGAAGCCCCAAAACACAACTGAATCTGACATTGCACAGGAAAGAAGCCATCAGGCAAGACTTGGGTAAAATTTACTCTGTTGGACATTCCATCCTGAAAACAAGCAAAGATAAGTTTGGGACATGCATCGTCTATTTTCTGGCTTAAAATTTCATACTAATTTTTCCAAGTCCTGTCAGTAAGTAGACATGAAATTACCTCTGTGATTGCAGATTATCATCAAACACTTTGATGCCTCTGTTCAGTGTGTGTTAGAGGACAGTTTGGTTCCATCCCTTTCCTTTTCCAGCTTCCTTGCAGATTATTTCTTGCACTCATTCATCCATGAAGCTCCAAGCACAGTTTGCTGGCTGGGGATTCCAAATTGTCAGTATTACAGAAGCACCAATAACCTCAATTTACTTGAATGACCACTGAATCAAACTCAGTATTTGCAATTACACCTGCGTGTGTGTGCTGGGCTGTGAAAGACAACTTTATTTCCTTGTAGATGGAAAGCCTCACTGTATGTGAAGTATTATTATTCCTTCAAACCGCAATCCTTAATTTAGAGATCTGAAGTTATTGCAACAACAAGACACATTTGTCATCTGCTGTGGGTATTACTTTAAAAATTTATGCTTTGCTAGTTTAAACATGCATTCAAAACACTAAAGGCTTTTAGCTCAAACATTGAGATTGGAGAATTACACTGAAAATTCCTTAGTAATAATTAATTATATGATTCCAGTAGTAAAGTTTCTTGAGACAAGAACTGAGGGAAGTGCAGGAGATGCAGAGTTTGACTGACGGTTGATTATTTTGTGGATTTCTCTCCTTTTCTGCCAGTTTTTCCAGGCACATGTCAGACTTACAGCTTCAGTGGGACCTGATCCACTTCCAAATTATCTGAATTGCCACAGTAAAGGGACAGAGGAGGTCAGTACCAAATGAATTTCATCTTTAAAGGTTCAGGTTTGATCCCCTCTCACTTTATATAACTATTACTATTGGTGTGATGTGGATCTTGTCTTGTCATCACCGTGGTCATGGCTCCTCTGTTTACTGTGGCAAAGGAGTTGGGCTGACAGACTGGGCAGACTGGAGGCCACCGTGGGGAGTGGTGACACCGATGCTGCTGCCACCTCTGTATTTCCTGAGAAAACAACAGAAACTCCTTGATTTCAACTTGCATGGGTTTTTCATGAACAATGCATTTAATGCAAAGGGAACAAGGACACCAGAGATGACTTTTTTGAGCTAAAGCTCTCTGTCTCCCTTACTGGGGAAATGTGATGGTACAGCAGGGGAATTGTGCAATAGAACAGCACCTCAGCTGGAGAGAGAGATGTACCCCCCACACCCTTAATCCACATAATTCTTTAAATTTTTTTTTTTACATTCAGAGAATTAAGAAATGACTGACTGTTGAGAAATAAACTTTTAAATCTTGCATGGTGCTTGGCTAATGAACCAGAGAGAGCCCATCAGAGAGAAAAGCAGCCACAACTTTCTGATGGTTTTACCTATGAAATCAGAAATTTAGGGACTTTATTGTAACCTCCTTCCAGCAACACTCCCCTTGTCTGCAACAATTACTTGAATATTCAACCAAGGTTTCATATATGTAATTTCTGCTACATCACCTGGGGTAGAGGCAAGAGGAAAATGTCAGCAGAAAAAAAACAATAGTAATTCATCTTTAAATCTCAGGACCTTTGCTTTCCAAATTTAACTACCCTACCTGCTTGTCACTGCTCGCCTATTAAGGCAAATTTTCCTCACAGACTTGTCCTGAACTCTTACCTGTCTACACAAATGTGAACTCTCTCATATGACACAGAGGAATGGGATGAACATTGCATGGATGCAGAAATATCAAGGATTTTTCAGCATGAAAGCCTTCACCAACTTATCCACACCTCTTAGAAGGAGCCTGATATTTGCAGATGGAACTCCTGAGCTTAGTGGTCATATCAGGAGTCATTTTTATATACAGGCTGATGTTCATTATGCCATAGAATCATAGAATGGTTTGGGTTGGAAGAAACCTTAAAGATCATCCAGTTTCACACCCCTGCCATGGGCAAGGACACCTTCCACCAGACCAGGTTGTTCCAAGCCCCATCCAACCTGGCCATGAACTTCCAGGGACTGTGAGTACACAGTCTCTCTGGGCAACCTGTGCCAGTGTCTCCCCACCCTCACTGGGGAGAATTTGTTCCTAATATCCAATCTCACTCTCTCCTCCTTCGGTTAAGGCCATCCCCCCTTGTCCTGTCACTCCATGTTCTTGTCCAAAGTCCTTCTCCATTCTTCCTGTAGGCTCCTTTTAGGCACTGGAAGGGCTCTAAGCTCTCCCTGGAGCCTTCTCTTCTCCAGATTGAACAGCCCCAGCTCTCCCAGCCTGTCTCCATGGGAGAGGTGCTCCAGCCCTGTCATCAACTGAATGGCCTCTTCTGGACTCTTTTCCAGGTCAAAGTCTCCAGGTGTGTCTTGCTTAGCCTTGGGGCATTGAGAATTAATTTTTGTGAAAGGGGAGATGCCCCAGTCGTTCGGATTTTATAAGTTATTTTGATAGATGTGAAAAAAAAGGATGATCACTGCAGGAAATGAGAAGTAGATTAAGCTTAGTGGACCAAGAAGCTGAAAGAATTATGTCTAGGCATGGAGAGAGATGGAAGAGAAGCCACAGAGCTGGCAAGTAACAGGCAAATACTCAGGGAAGAGTGCAGATGACAAAGTGCACATAACTATTCATTGCCTTTTTTTTTAAGAAGAGTTCACACATCCTCAGACAACCCAAACAGAGACTCACACAATGAGACACTACTGAGGGGAAAACAAAAAAGAACAAGCATGAATGGCATGGCACAGACTTTGCAATCAAGTCAGCTATGCTACATTTCAGACGGTAAATGAACAATCTGATGTTCTGTAGCTCATTTCCAGAGCAAGAGAGGAAGCAACAGAAATCTTTAGCACTGCCCACAGCAACACCGAGAGCAAGGCTGGAAGAAACCTTTGTCAACGAGCCCTTCTTTCAGCCACAAGGCAGCAAAAACTCTTGTAGAAAAAGATCTGACCAAATGTCTTCCTGACCACTTCTCCAGGAACATTCAGCCATGAAATCTATGTGTCAGCTCTGTGAAGTCTTCCATGCACCTTCATATTCCACACGAGACTTTCCTTTTTCCTCTTAGGGCTTGCTAAAATTTAACTGTCAGGGGATGTCAACTCAGTTAATGCAGCACAGGTATTTAGCACTGTTTGAGATATCCTGAGGTGTCCAAATGTCCACATGGGCTGACAGATGTGACAGAGAAGCCACAGAAGACTCACACCCTTCTGGAAAGGAGGTGAGGCCAGACAAAACACTGCAGGAAGTGTCAGATTGTGTGAGTGGTGATAAATGTC
Source organism: Acanthornis magna (assembly GCA_036785705.1). Lineage (NCBI taxonomy): Eukaryota > Metazoa > Chordata > Aves > Passeriformes > Acanthizidae > Acanthornis > Acanthornis magna. Next base: position 12,908,677 of record JAWUZG010000119.1, on the reverse strand, counting down.
ATACAATTCACTGAGAAGGAACTCCCTTATAGAATTTGACAATCCGCTTTATCCTTTATCTGAGAAATCTCTCCTACCACGGAATTTGAGCCATGGAATTTGAACTGTGTTGTTCAGCCGTCTCTTGAACAGAATAGAAACAAGGGAATCATGAAAACTTCTACGCATGGCATCTAAATGGCTTAACAGCAGACAAGAAAGTGAGTTTTTCCTGCCAGCTGTGGACTGAAGTATTGTTTCACATGTCTAACAGTGTATTTCATGATCCTTGAAATATTTATCCAAAGCTCTTGTCCTTTCATGGAATCCCAGAATCATAGAATGGTTTGGGTTGGAAAGAACCTTCAAGATCATCTCGTTCCACCTGCCTGCCATGGGCAGGGACACATTCTACTATCCCTGGTGGCTCCAAGCCCTGTCCAATCTGGCCCTGAACGCTTCCAGGGATGGAGCAGCCACAGCTTCTCTGGGCAGCCTGTGCCAGGGCCTCCCCACCCTCACAGGGAAGAATTTCTTCCTGAATCCAATCTAAATCTCTCCTCTTTTAGTTTAAAACCATTCCCTCTTGTCGTGTCACTCCATTCACATTCAAAAAGTCCCTCTCCAGATTTCTTGTCAGCTCCCTTCAGGTACTGGAAGGCTGTAATTAGGTTACCCCAAAGCCTTCTCTCTTCTAGGATGAAAAATCCCAATTTTCTCAACATTTCCTTGTAGGAGAGATGTTCCATCCCTCTAATCATCCTGGTGGCCTCCTCTGGGCTTGCTCCAACAGATTGATCTCCTTCCTGTGCTGGGGACCCCAGAGCTGGATGCAGAACTCTGGACAGGGTCTTTTGGTTTAACTGAGGGACTCTAAACCTCTTGTCAACCCATAATAACCTAAATTTTCTGCTACAGAGTGGCTGTCTAGCCTACATTTCTCATCTGTATCTACAAAAAAAATCACTCGGCACTTTAGATTAAAATATGCATTTGCCTTTAGTGAATTGCAGTGTAATACTTTTTTCACCCCAGTTTGTCAAGATAATTTTGTTGAGTCCGTGCTAATCTTGTCTTCCACCGTGTCCTCCTGGTAGCCCCACCCATCACAGCGACACCTGCAAATCAGATAAGGATATCTTTTACCTTCTGTTCTGACTCACTGTGCTCTGAAGACTGATAAGTTCCTGCCAGTTCAGCAGGGGCTTCCTGTCACAGTGATCTCCCGATAATCACACTACAAACACGATATTTCTAACAGTTATGCACTTACATCACAGTCATTCTGTTTAGATCCTGTTCATGATAAAAACACCAGAAAAAATAGTGTCAAACACTTTTCTAAATCTAATATAGATGAAGTCTATTGCCTCTCTGTATCTGTGAGGCTCTTACACTCACACATTATGATTTCAGAAGGCTTGGTACAATTTTGTACTGACAAATCTATTTTGGTTTTAAGTCACCCTTTTGTTACTTTCTAAGTGCTTACAGATAGTTTGATTATTTGTTACTGTGTTGTGCCAGGAACTGAAGTTAAGCTAACTGGTCTAGAGTTTCTGGGGTTTCTTTTCTCTCTGAGTCTTAAAGACAAATATTCAAATTTTATTCTGCCAGTTGTCAAGGAATTCATTTGCATTTCATAAGTTCTCAGAAATGTCCATGAAGAAATCTGCAGTTACCTCAGTTTTCAGCCTAAGTACCCTATGATGAAATTCATGAGAGCCGAGAGATTTGAAAACTATTTGTTCTAACTATGGAAAGTTCTGCCTTTTTTCATTGCTTGCTCTCAAATTTCATTTGCAAAGATACTTATGGTGTGGCCTTATTGCTTTTTCTTTCTTCAAGCAACATGCATGGTCTAAGTTCTTCTCAATTCTGTTCATTTTCAGAACCAATAAAATGCCCTTTTCCAATCTTGACTTGACCTTGTATTTCACAACAAGTTACAGCCTATTCATGAATTTCAGAGTATTGTTCTTATTTATTTGCTGATGTTTATGTTCTTACCAGGAACTCAGAAAAGTTTCTGCTGAGTTCATTTAAGAAGTGGTTGGCTGTGCAGAGTTTAGCAGCTGTGCAGTACATGGAAGCCTTTAGTATTTTTTTAACACTTCCCCATTCTCCAGAAATTACTTACAGAGTAATTCCCTCTTTTGAACCTCCTAATCCCTGACATATTAGATTTTTTTATCTAGGGAAATTATCAGAAGTATCTCAAATGTTTCAATGTTTATAGGCTTATTATTTCTCATTTCATCTCTTTTTTTTTAATTCAACAGAGATTTCTCTGAGCCACAGAGCTCAGCTTGAGTTGCAGCCAGTTTCCAGTTGCTCACAGTAAATAGTCTTGAAAAGCAACACTTAATAAGTCATTAAAAAATCAGATTTTTAATGCTTTACTTCTCAAGGTAAATCATAGAACTTCTACCATCTTGTGTAAAAGGAACATTTACAGATTTTGGTGTGTTAGATGTGTATCCTTTCCTGATATCCACTTTACCTTTTTAATAAGATTAATTTCATTATACACCACCATTCTGCACTGTCTTATTTCTACCCTCTGCATTTGCAGTCTACACATATTTGCAAGCAGTTCCTGAGTGCAGCTCAAAAAAACCCAAATTCAGCCTTGTTCTATTTCCCAGGTAACTGGAAAGGTAGTGTGGGTCTTGATCTTTTCCCGGCCTTGAACACTTCCAGGGATGGGACATCCACAATTTCCCTGGGCAACCTGCTGCAGGGCCTCACCACCCTCACAAGGAAGAATTTCTTCCTAAAATCTTAACTAAATCTACCCTCATTCGGTTTAAAACAACAACTCTTCATCCTGCATTGTGCTTCCTGATAAGGAGTCCCTTCCACATTTTTCTTGGAGTTCTTTTAGGCACTGGAAGGGGCTCTAAGGTTTCCCCACAGCCTTCACTTCTCCAGACTGGTCAAATCCAACTCTCTCAGTGCTTCCTCATAGTGGAGGTTGTACCATCTGAATTCTTATTCATGCTAAAAAACCCCACAATCATACAAACAACTTTCTGCACCAGGGAAATGTAAATCATTATCTGAAAAACTGAGTCAAGGCACAAAAGAGATTAAGGGAATTGGCCAAAGTCACATCCAGGCAATAACTGGAACTGGTGGAAGGTGTCCCTGCCCATGGCAGGGGGGTTGGAATGAGGTGATGTTTAATGTCCCTTCCAACCCAAACCATTCTGTGATTCTGATTCCAGGGATACAGGCGTGGATTTAAACTCAAGTATTTCAGAGAGAATGTGCCTGATTTATCATTTCCCCACTTCTACTATTTCTAGAAGTTCATGTCCTTGTAGTTAGGATAGAGCAACGGAAAAAATAATGTAATTTTTGTTCCCATCCTACATTTTGGCAGCTAACTGGATTTCAGGTAGAACTTCTGCAGGTAAACCATAGCCTTCTAAACCTGTGCCAAATCATGCTGATGATGAGGCTGAAATTTGCTTACAAAAGTTTCAATGATATTTTGGAAAATATATCCATAATCTTCCACTGCCATGGGTAGAGGGTATGTAATTAGTCACTAAAATTAATTACAATCTTGCAAGTGGAAGCCAGGCATGTAAAATGTACAAGTACCCAGCCTTGTCTGCCACAGTGTCATTAATAAGGTCCATAATACCTTCATCAGGAATGTAGGCAGAGCACATGTGAGTTGTAGTGTGAACAGCAGGTTATTAAATCAAGAGGGTTTGGCAGTGAAGATAAGTGTAGAAATATAGGTTTGTGCACATGGGGATATTCCTATATTAACAAAACTTTAATTTTTAATTGAAATCTCTCACACCAATTCAATTTCCTTTTTCCTTTTCTCTCACTTTATTCTTGCCTTTAAAAAAAAAAACCCGTCAAATTTCAAAGCATCAAAAATTATGATGTCCTGTAGGAAAAGTATTTTTCCTTTCCAGGTTTACAACCTTTTAGAGGAAAGCTAAAAAAAATATCTGGCAAATCAAAGTGCAAGTGAGGAGCTGTGTGCATTTGCTAGGAGCACACACAGAGATTGACTACCCATGGACTCCAGGAATGACTTTAAACAAAAGAGCTCAGGGTAGAATGAAGAGCAGAAAGTAATTATAATGCCAAAGGATAAATTTTCAAAGATGCTTCTGGGAATTTGTTGCTGAATTTCCATTAGAGTTAAATATTGTCCTGGTGCAAACCCTGTCTGAGGATCACTGAGTTTAATAAGGTAGAACCAGTGGGCTATACAGGAAGTCAGAGAAGGGCAATATCTTCCCATAAAACACAGGGAAAAGAGTCACTTGAAGGTACAAATGTGTATGAAGTACAGGGAAGTGTGGGAATATCTTCTTAGCTGAGAATAATTGTGTATTACATTTCTGGCAGTTCTGTGCATGAAGTAAAACAGTAAAAGAAGCAATAAAAGCATTTTAACATTTATAAAAACACAGATACATTACAAGAATAATATCCCCAGCTGGTGTAAATCAGCATACACCCATTTAAGCTAAATTGATAGCTTTTGGTAAGAATATCTGCCTTGCCTTAACAAAACACTTAGTTTTCATATTTACTCTGATCATCCTTTTCAGGAGGCAAAGATTCTTGTTACCATGGGGTGCACTGTTCCAAGAAATCTGCAATATTTGCAAATTTTCCATGTGGTGACATGTTTTATAACCAGTTTGGGGCAAAGAAGAATCCCTGTTATCTTTATCGATCAATTTCTTGGTTAAACACAGCAGAAAAACTCGGAGGGCACCCAGAAAAACAAGTGCAGCATAAAATTGTTATGATGTAGACATATATCCAAGCCCACAAAAGTGTTTGTTACTGTTTAGGGTGACAAACTAAAGCAGGAATTAGTGAATGTATTTTGGGCACTTCCTTTAATAATTCCCTTAATGCAGGGCACTACTTCCCTTAATGCAGATACTGAAATAATTGACGCTGTTGTGGCATTTTCCCTGATTTCCAGACCCAGAGATTTCCCAACCTCCTTGGAGCACTGAATACAATTTCAAAGGCCCTCTCCAGCTCTATGTAGCTATTGTAAGCCCATTAAATGGATCAGTGCTTTGGACGAAGCCTTGGCCCAGCTGAAATCAGTCGGAAAACTTCCATTGACTTCAGCAGGGTCAAAATTTCATTTTCGGCATTCATCTTCCTTTCTCTTAGAGGAATGCTATTTTTAAAGCCTCCCTGCCATGCTTTGTGCCTATTTATAAAGGGAAGATGTCAAAATGTACCTCTCCACTCCTTTCAGACGTAGAGCCAGGGGTTATTTTGCCTGGCAAAGGTCTTCCCAGTCAGGACACTCAAGGCAGTGGTTTCATTAGTGAGGGTGAACCAGCAATCAAGAGGTCAGCACCCAGAGGGTTTTGAAAACCCTCAATCCTCCAAAGCAGAACATATCCCAGTAGGATTAAGAGAGAGCACTGCCTTCAACTCCTCTGTATGTTTTATAGTTCCTTTGTATGGAATGACTTTATTTTAAGAGGCTGGGGAACAAGAGTAGATAGCAGCACATCTCCAGCTGGTTTATCCAAGGTCTCAGGCCCGGTCTGATGATCTCTGGATATTAAAGAGGATGTGGGTGGGCATGGTTAGAATTGCCCCACACGTATCAATAGCCAATTAGGGAACATAACTCAGTTTGATCCACTACATACAGGCAAAGAGTAAATGGCTTTATATGAATAAATCAGTTAAAGAGAATTATTTCTCCCTCTTAAGAAATTATAAATGGTTCTATCAAGTACCATTATCGGCTTTAGCGGAAATAAAATCTGACATTTGTCTCTAGAGCCTTTTACATTAAAGCATGATTTTTACAATTACATTCTCCAAACTTTTAGTTCACTAATGGCAGGAAAGGAGGCATAAGGGCAGCAGTCGGCGAAGAAAAGAGGCTCATTCTCATGCATGTAAAAATTAAAGGGACACTTAGGAAAATTCAGGAACTAGGAAAGGTCACATTCTAGTGTACAGGACTCTGGATGTAGACAACACTTTTAGAGTAAAAGCTCACTTTCCTGTAGTTAATAAGAGTATCTCATTACATTTGTAAAGAACAGAAGAAAATTTTTGTAAACAATTGGATTTACATGTCATAAGAACTGAAAAAAGCTTTATTGTAGGTTATCATAATTAGAGCATTTTTAGATGTCTTGTTACACCTGCACGTGAACTATATGAGACTGGCCAAAGATCCAAAAAGGGCCCTGCACCAAACGAATGATCACTCTGATTCACTTTGATGTTTTTTATTCATGTCTATTTGCCCCAAAATAAAGGTTACTGACTATTGTATTTCTATCCATAAGATGAAATTGGTTTTCAAATTCTCCTACTTATTCCATATAAATCAATCTAACTTACTTTTAGAATGAGTACAGGAGTTGACAAAAACAATGCAATCCCACACCAGGTTGTAAAGACATCAGTAAAACAAGCATTGCAAAACCTCACCCTTCACTGACTCACAGAATGTCAGAAATTATTGGAGTTGGAGGGGATCTTTGGAAATCTCATGCCCTGCAAGGCAAAGAAATTAACCTTCCCAGGAGTGAGCTGCAAAGAACTGTGAATTTCTTGTGTATCTTGAACCTCAGCCTCTGCTGGCTGGGATTTCTTGGTGAGTGTGTGGGGAAAGAGTGGTCAGGGATTCCATGAACTAGGACAAGCACTGTTGGCATCTGTGAGCTCCTCTGACAACAGAGACAGCTTCTGTGCCACTGTGAGCTCCTCTGACAACAGAGACAGCTCAAGGTGTCTCTTTTTTATATGTTCACATAATTTCTTTTTAAATATGTTCATATTATTTCTCTCCTTCCTGGCTCATGGATGCACTGTCAAAACATATTAAAACTTCGGTTAGTGTCTTCAATTTTTTACTTCTCAGGATTTTCAATTTTAATTTTTTCTATATTTACTGAAAATATAGACCCTGTTATCATAGAATCACAAAGTAGTTAGGCTTGGAAAGGACCTCTGGAGATCATCCAGTCCAATCTTCCTGGTAAAACGGGGCTGCCTAGAGCAGTTTACACAGAAATGTGTCCAAGTGGTTTTGGAATGTCTCTGGAGAGGAAGAATTTACGACCTCTCTGGGTAGCTATTCCAGAGCTCTGCCACCCTCCATAGAAGGAAATTATTACTTATGTTGAGGTGGAACTTTCTGTGTTTCAGTTTATTGCCATTACTCCTGTCCTGTCTCTGGCGTCACTGGGAAGAGTCTTGGTACCCACCTTGGAGATATTCGTATGGATTGATGAGATCTACTCTCACTTTTCTCCAGACTAACCAGGCCCAGGTCCCACAGCCTCTCCTTACAAGAGAGATGTTCCAGACCCCCCATCACTTTTGTGGCCTCCACTATGTGGTTATTCCAGAATTAAATCTTTTTTGTGCCGCATATGAACACTTACAGATGCTCTTACTGGAAAAAGAGTCTTCTGGAGATGTCATCCTTACAGATCTTTGCTGTTACTCAGGACAAAACATCGATGTCTTAAATACATCTGCTCATGCCAGGGACACCAACAGTGTCCCCAGGGAAACACACAAGGGACCAGCAGACCTTGTAATGAATGCTCATTGTTGGATAACACTTCATCCTCACTTCTCTCCAATTAACACTAAAATAAGTACTCAGAACAGACCACTTCTACATAAAAAGGAATTCCTGATAGAGATTGGCATTTATAATTAATAGCTAGCTAGCTCAAGTGCTAGCTCTTTACTTTTAAGTGCTCCATTATTATAATTTCTCCTGAAATTCATTGTAATAACACTGATCACAGAGAGGCCATTTCTCTTTGGTTTAAAGAGCTGTTGCCAACGATGGCAAGGCAAAGATTTGACCTACATAAAAACATAAGGGCACGGGCATGCTTTAGCACTTGGACATATGGAGCTGCAAGAGACTTGCGTGTCATGGTGACAGCACTCAGCTCTGCAGTTGACATAAAGGAAATTTTCAAATGCCCCCTCTACAGAAGCCTCTCCTGACTTAGCAGCGTTGCAGTGGAACCATCTGAAGCCTTGTGTATCTCCTTTGTAGCTAAACATTTTAGTCAAAATAACACAGAGGCATTTTTTTATGATGAGAAACCTAGAAGTACCAGGCTTGTGTTTGACCTCCAATTGTTTGACAGCAAGGAGGGAATTTTCTAGTCCCCTCCAGTGTCACTGTTTACAGGGTGGTGAGATAAAGCCAACAAACCCTTCTGGAAGAATGTCTTGCTGATCTGTGTAACAGCAGAAGTTTTAGGGGTCTGTCCTACACCCATGACTCACCAGAGTTTGGAAAATATAACACATAAAATGCATAAACTATTAAATGCACAAAGCAGTCAAGCATTGACTTGGACACTCTTTGATCCTATAATTTTTGATTACGAGCTATGGACAATAAAGTTAAAGGTTAATTAAGGAGAAAAACAGTCTCAAAAAATCCTGTAATTAAGAAAACAATCTAATAATGGTTCCTGGCTAGAGGCAGAAGCAGATTTCTGAGCTAAACTCAGTTTTTCAAGCTAAGGGAAATATCTCACCTAACTCACACGCCTAAGTGATGAAAGGTTTCAAATAATAATGTGCTCCCAAGGTGAAAAGGGACTCCAATCTCTTTTAGTGCTGCGACAGACCTCTCAGAGATGACTGCTGCAAAAACAAAACCAATCTCATAAAACCAATGTCCAATTTACTTAGACTTCCTGAGGGAACTCCCTCAGAGCTTCAGTATATGTATGTTGCAGGTTCCTTCATCACTCCAGTCTAGGTGGATGAGAAATTATGGGCAGTCAAAGGCTAAAATGTTCTCAGAATTTTTTTTTTTTTTTAAGCTCTCATCGAAAATAAAAACAAATGGAAAGGGGAATAAAAATATCAGTCTGGAGCAAGTTTCTTGCTGCTGGTTTCCATAGAGCTTAAGAGAAAAAGATCAACCCGAGCAATACCTGAGCAATGTTATCCATAAAATCTGCTTATAAACCAAAGCACTTTTATATGCTCTGATACACTGTTCAACCAAAAAACCTGTCATTTTGTGCCCAGTAAAATGGGACTAATCTTGTCATGTAGGACACGCATTCTTATATTATTTACAACTTTCTCTGTCTCAAAAATACTCCAAAATCCTTAATACAAACTGCATTTTTCATTTGTGTAGCACCTGAAGACCTCATAGCATATTCCTAAATAAGATTCCAAGTTCATGTGTATGAATAGCTCACCTTTAGTTTTGCAAGGGCAAACAGAGAAATTGAGTAATTTATTTAGCTGACATTGTAAGGGCATTGACTTTGCTGAAAATAGAGTCCAGATCTCCTGGTTCACAGCCCTGTGCTGGAGAGACCACACTTCTCTTCACAAGCAACCTCCCAAGAAGCCCATAAAATTCCTAAGTGGCAGCTCTATATATAATGCTGATCCAACATTTGCCGAGGGTAATGTTTTACAGTAGATTCTGTTGCAAATCATTTCTTTTAAAGCATTCCTCTGTCTCTACCTAATGATTTATTCAGTCTTTGTTGCCTGGTGTGAATCTTCCTCCAAAAAAACAATATGCAAATCCATAAAAGTGCAACATCAGGGGTTTTCTTTTTGTTTTCTTTTCTTTTTTTCTTTTTTAAAAAATTTTTATTTCATTTTATTAAATCATAAATCTTTACATTGTGGGAATGAACATTACGAAACCTGAAGCAAACTCTTTCTGCACTAATTTATTTTAGCCTACAAATGCTCCATTTTCTCTCCTCTTCAGAATTTTCTGCAAAAATGGAAATGACAAAAGGAAAAGATGCCAAGAAGGTTTTTAAGGTAGTGGTTGGAAATGGGAGGCTGTAGAGGAAAATGGCATCTCTCTGGTTATAGTGTTTTAAGGACATTTGCTAATCTTTTAATTGGTTAATGCTAATGTACCTGCCTATTGCCCATGATGAAGCACAGGATTCCCAAGTGGAAACAGAAGGGTGTTATTTAAAAAAATTCTTTTTGAAAGGCCAAAAAGGAAATAAACATTACCTCAGTAAACAGACAGCACAAAATATCCCTGTCCTAAAGCTGAGGGCCAGAGAGATGAGGTAGGTTTTTTTGGGACATGACAGAATATGTGACAAAGGTTGGAACTGAACCCCACCCAGAGGTATAATTGATTTAATTAATGCTAGTTATCCAAAAGCAGAAAAAAGCAAAAAGAGCAAAAAAATCCAAAAGCAAAAGAGTCAAGATTGAAACTAAGAACTGTAGCCTGTATATCAAAGGGGAAATTGTGATTAGCAATCCTAAATAAATGTCTGGCGTAAGAAAGGTTGGTAGATTGAATGAGAGTAGACTAAGATTTTTTACAAGGAGAAATTCTTTACTGGAAGGATGGTGAGGAACAGGTTATCCAGGGAGGTTGTTCCCTATCCCTGGAAATGTTCAAAACCAAGGGCAGATGGGGCTTGGAGAAACTGATCTAGTGGAAGGTGTCCCTGTCCAGGGTAGGGGGTTGGAAGAAGATGATTTTTAATGTCCCTTCCAACTTAAACCATTCAATGATTCTATAGTACATCCTTGAGTAATTTACAGTAACTTTTTTGTTTTAACATCTCTTTTAGTAGAAATGCAGATTGTCTCAGGGTGTGCAAGAAAGAGTTCAAATTTTCCATTTGTATCTCAGTGATTTATCTGTGCTGTAGGTCTGACCAATTGCTCCTTTTCTATAAAATCTAAATTATATCATGTCATATGACTTGAAAAGATAAACCAGTCCTTGGTTATGAGGGATCAGACACCTCAGCAATGGAGACTGTGGCATTAAACTAAAAGGAGCTGCAGTAACAGCTTTGCAAGGCAACTCTGTGAAGAAGTTCACATTGTGTTGTCCAAATACGTCTGGAGAACAAAACTGGGAAAATCTCTTTCCCCTTTCTCAGTCAACCATTAAAATGCACTTTGTGACAAGGCTGGTACCTACAGAAATGTTCCTTGCCCTAAGCCTACACATATCAAGCAGACAATAACAGTATTGGAAAAGGAGAGTTTCCTAGATTAACACTCATAATAAAGGTGATGTGCTCCACACTTCTCTTTTCTTTCCTCTCACTGTATTTTGATGTCTCTCTTTCTGCATGTTCATGCTCTGTTGGTTTCTTGCTCATTGATGGCTGTCCTATAAAAAGAATTCCTCTCACTTGCCTGCATCTTTCAGCAAAAAAATGAAAAGGAGGAAGAAAAGGCTGACTAGCAAGAAGCTGAGTGAGTTTCTCAGAGCACCTCAGGCTTTAAATGTAACTCCTCAAAGGCCATGCACTGATCCCTACTCAACATCAGAACTGGGTCAGTAGTGCTCCCAAGCTCCCGTGCCTGTGTTTTGGCTGTAGCCCAATTTGTGGGGTTTGAAACAGGGCCCACCATTCCCATCTCACCCAAACCTTCCTTTAGGTGGTCTGGAAACCCCCATACCTGCGTAAGAAATGAGCTGACCTGGAGACAAAGAGAAAAGTCTCTCTGGACATGCCCTACCACAAACACACAGGTCACAGAATTTAGATTCAGTCATTATCATTAAGGTAAACATCACTTTTAGACAATTACTCTTATCCTTGAATCCGACACTCCCAAGGTAGTGCTGCTCTTGAAGATGACGCCAGTGAAGAAAAATTAATTTAATTACTACCATAGATTGCTTTATCTTAATTTTAAATTGAGAGATTGCATGCTTCAGGTACTCCTTTATGCTCAGTGTAAGGTTAAACATTCCTGGGCTTCTCCCATTTTCTTCCCAAGTTACTATAATCTCCCCTTTTCAGTTTTGGTCACAGTTTCTCCACAGATTGATTTCATACAGTGCCTGGGACAATTGACTCCTCATATTCTCCTTCTATGAACAAACAGTCAAAAAGCCTTTTGTGAATAATTTTCCCATTCCACAAAAATGTTTTTGTGGGTACCCATCTCATCCTGCACAGGGTCTGAAACATTCAATTACTGGGTCAGATTTTTACCTGCAATCATTGATTTTACCTCTTTTCTTTGAAAAGTGGTGGCCTAGCCATTACTTGTTTAATCTTGACCTTGCTAAGCAGTTCACTTGATGTTGTTGTGCCTTGATTTGCGCATTTTAAATTTAGGGATAGTAATAATAATAATAATAATAATAATAATAATAATAATAATAATAATCTGTGATCTCTTTCTCTCCTGGGACAACCAGGAAATTAATTAATGAATTTGACTCAAAACTGCCCTCTGAGAGGAAAGGGGAAGAGCACTGGTCATGACTACATAGTTTGAGACACCCCAGGAAATGAGAGCTTAATTTTTCAAGTGGTAGCCAGCTATTAATATGTGAGGATTTCATAGAGCTTGGTTTTTAAATATGTATTTTGGACACCTGTCTTTTCAAAAGAGTCTGCCAAAGCATTTTTAGCAGAAAAACAGTGAGAAATGGCTGTCAAATTAACCTGTATGTCATTAAAAAGAGAGGAAATTTATTTCGATGACTCATACATGGAGCTGAAATAGTCTGTCACAGCAGCCCAGGGCAAGTGTCTCTTATTCCTGGCAGCACAAAGCCCAGCTGATTGATCCCAAAGCCTTCTGAATTCAGCAGAAAGACTCCCCAGCTACCTCAGACTAATTAGTTCTTCTGTTGGTCTGAAAATTGTCAGTCACAAGAGACTTTAAATAACACGACTCAGAGTCGCTGGCAGGGATAGCAAAATATTGAACTTTCCCAACCCACCTGAAACATCCTGGGGTCCTACAGCAACGTCTGGTCCTACAGCAAGGTGTTGCATAAATTAAAAGTTTATCAAAGGTGAGAGAAGTACAGGATGTGGCTCTTTGTGTTAATGTCACAGCAGGGAAGGCTGGCAGAATGTATGGGAATTATGCTAATGTATGTGAAAATTTCAGGATTTTCCTTCCTGTAAAAGTTTCTCAGTGCCTGGAGGGAGCCTGAAAATTATTTGTGAGCAGCCTGTCAGCAAATCTACTCCCAGAGCATTGTTTTGGGTCTTTGATGCCTCCAGGGCACTCTGTGGCTTTCTCTGGCCCCTGCTGCAGTGCCACAGCCATGACCAAATCTCGGGCACAACACAAAATCCCACAGGGCACAAAACTCTCAACTGCAGTTCAACATCGTGAGCTCCTGTTGGAAAGAAGGCAGCTCAGCCACCCTGTGCCTCAACCCCCTCACCTCCTGCTCTGTCTCTTTATCCCTTTTCCTTCTCTGTGTTTGTCCCTGGTGTGTTGAGACCATGACCATCCCTTATTCCTGTTTGGTACCTCCCTTTCCTCTTCCCCACAGGATGTTTGCACAAAGCCAATGGATCCACCAACTGATTTTGCTTTATTTTTCTTTATTCAAGAAGACATATGGGGATTAAGTGTTTGAAGCAGGTTTGATGTACCACTAGGTCAAGGATCTTCACCACTGCTTTTGAAGGCATCAGGACTCTGCTTTGCACTGCTCCCTGTCTTTCCTCTCTGCTTTTCTATTGTCTGATTGTAACATCACTTTACATTTCTACCTCCTTTTATACAATCTGTGGGCCTAATTCCTAGCAGTGAAAAACAACGTACCTCAACTGAAGTCAAGAGAATAATGGCAAAGCACATTACATAAACATCCACCTTATTAGACATCATTTGGTATCAATTTTTTGTTATCAGTTTGCAATTTACCATTATCACTATTATTTATTATCAGGCTTGTTTCCTCAGACATTATGAATCTTCCTTTCATTAATGGATTTGGGTATGCATTACACCGTCAAGGCAGCAAAATGGAAATATGAAGAAGCTTAGACGATATTTTCAAGACACCTAATTACTTCACATCCTAAAAGCCACGATATAATGGATCTGTTGTGCATCTTTGACTGATAGGGAGGCCGTGCCAGACTGGGGATAATGACCGGGACCCATCTGGTGCACAGGGAGGTGGCAGCAGGCTGGAGATGTCTTGTGATGGAGCAACTGTCACAGGGGTTACAGTGATGCAAAAGCTCATCTTCTATCAGTGGTTGATGTGAGCTTCAGGTGCACAAATCCCTCATGGAAAGCACGAAATTTCACCTGCCAAACCTCTCCGGTCAAAAGCTGATTTTCAGAAGTTTTCTCTGGCCATAACTCGAGGCACGAGTGTGAGTTGTGGCACCTGCATTTGTCTCCGGCTTGGGTATAATGGTTTTGGGCGGGGGAGAGGAGGGAGATGTTTGCAAATACTGACTTGCTGCTCATTTCTCACCAAGCACTAAGAAAGGGCTGGAAGGAGTCACTGAGCAGGTGCTGCTCTATCCACTCGATCACTCTGCCTTCTGGAGACAAGGAGATCATCACTTTTAAGCTGCTGGGCTCATTTTCCACAGATTGGAAGAGGGGAGCTGTTTCTCTGTGCCTACAGCCAAGAACCAATGACTGCCCACCGAGGTATGGCCTAATTTTCCACCCTGCTACCTGTCCCAATCACTCAGACATCGTGGATCCATGGAAATACTGCCATGGTATTAGAACATGATGGATGTCATGGTTAGTGAGTCTTCATTTTCATGGGTAATGAGCAGAAGAGGTCTCTACATAATTCTGACTCTCTAGAACAATGGCGAGGAGCTGAGACATGCCTAAATAATGTTCTTTCTTAATGTGGTTATTTAGCAGGAATCAATGTTCACACCTGTTTATTTCTCTTTCAGACACAAATGAACACGGTATGCACAATTAATATAGTTAAACTGAAAAATAGCCTAGTATTGATCAGCCAGCTTTCCATTATGCTGCACAACATCAGTCAATCTCTCCTAGACACCAGAAGAAACCTAATGGGTTTTTATTCATCACAGCCTAAGAAATCCCCATGGAAAACTTTTTCAATTCAAACCAGTAAATCTCAGGAATTTTGTTTCATTCCACTACTGAATATCTTTGTTGCTTGGACTATAAGAGAGAGTCACATCCCAAATGTTAGTGCCATTTTTCAGGAGGGTTTGGTTCCCAGCGACCTGGCAGCATTGTTGGATTATTGGCCTCAGCTGCTGTGTTTTGAGGTGTGTGGTGTATAAAACCCAGGTCTGATTCCAGTCTCATTTTCCCAGGTCTAATTCCAGTCTCATTTTCTGTTCAAGCTGCTAGAACCCAAGCTCTCTGTTTTTTCATCTTTCTGTGATCTAAATCCCCAGATGGAGACGCTCAGGTCAGAGACAGGGCTGATTTGACTTCAGATGGAAAGTGAGACAAATTACAGCACAGATGTATTGAAAAAGCTGCTCTCAGTTATCTCCCATCTCTGATCTGCTGCTGGCTTTGCTTGTTTGGACGTCAGCATTGGGCATAATTACAGCTGCCATCCTACAGTAGTTTCAGGAGTGAAGAGAAGGCTTTGGGAAGGAA
Source organism: Acanthornis magna (assembly GCA_036785705.1). Lineage (NCBI taxonomy): Eukaryota > Metazoa > Chordata > Aves > Passeriformes > Acanthizidae > Acanthornis > Acanthornis magna. The sequence continues at coordinate 12,893,317 of JAWUZG010000119.1, read as the reverse complement.
TTGTGCAGACCTGCTGATTGCTGATTTGCAGGAGAGCTCAGTCCAGCTGATAAGTGACAAAACCCCAAAGGTTTCAAAGGACATAATTTGAAGGAATTGAAGTTCCACAACAGAAACAGATGAAGTCACATAGGATGAAGATCTCATACAATTTCTCATTGAACATCCTAAATTGGAAGGGACTCAGGAGAATCAATGTGTCCAACTCCTGACACCACTCGGAGGAACTGGAAAGTTAAATCCTGTACCTAAGACTGTTGCCCAAACACTTCTTGAACACTGACAGGGTGGAAGGCATGACCACATTTCTATGGAGCTTGTTCCAGGGCTTTTCCCAAAGTCTCAGTGAAGGTCTTTATCCCAATATTAAATCTGAACTTCCCCCGACACATCTTTAGCCATTCCCTCATGTTCTATCACTGAAGAGATCAACACCTTTCCCTCTCCTGCCTCTCATAAGAAAGTTCTGCACAGCAATGAGTCTACCCCTCAGATTATTTTTTTTTTAATGCTACTATAGTAACTACCCTTTAGTAAACTTGCAATAAAATTACATTTTTTTAAAATCACATATAAAAAACAAGAGTAAAACCATGAATATTCAGTTGTTTTCAATGAAAAATCAATTAGCCATGGTTTTCAAGCACTTTTTGCAGATTTTTGGGTCATGGATTCTAAGAGTCCATGTCTAAAGATGACTACTGGGGATAATTAAAAAATGCAGGGTATTTTGAGTTTCAGTTTGTATTTTGCCGTGTGATGATCTATATTTAAGACATCCTTAGAGGCATCCAACCTCTAGTGGAAAATGTTCAGGGATCCTCAAAACAAAATGGGTTGAAATACGGTGCAAACAGCATAGGAAATATGCCTTGAAGTTATACAGCAATTCCACTACTGCATACAAGGCCTTTGTGGATTTAAGAAATCCCATAAATGTACTTTACCACATTACAAAGAAACTAAAATGTAAAGACCCAGTCCAAAATCCCTGTGCTCATGCTGAAATTCACTAGCTAAGTGAGTGGTTTAGTGAAGATTTATGACCTCAATATTATCTAGAATTCATGGGTTTCCTACAGATTTTGTTACTCTGTGTTCCTCAGATGTTACACTTTCATTTCCAGAATGATGGAAGTCCTCTATTTTTGTTTTCTCAAAAGAGATGTAGAGAGGGAAAGCTGCCCGGTTTTGCAAAACAATAATTATGGTGGGCACAATTTGTTTTCTTTTCCTAAATATTTAAATGGGAAAGGATGAAAAGAGAGTGTGCCACAGGAGCTTGGGAAACTTCACCTGAAGAAACAGCCCAGTTTATTTGGTCAGTGCCCCACGTCATATCAACTGTAAACATTGGGGTGGAAATAAAGCTGAAAAGGACATTCAGGTAAATGTGAACCTCAACATCTGCTTCATGTTCAGTCATCCAAATGCCAGAAATCAGCGTAAATTTCTGAGACTGCCAACAGAGAACATAGCACTTACTTTCCATCTTAGATCAGGCAGAATTTATGCATTGTCAGGATGGTGCCATTTTCCTTCTCCTGCCCCATGAATGTAGGGTTAAGATTACAGGTCAGCAGATGCTTGGATTTCCCCATCCATGGCATCTTTGCATGGGAGATGCCTGACACAGAGTGGGAAGGAGGAAGCAGTTCCGTGCTGTTCCTTTGGGGTCACACCTTCTAACCACGTCTTGATGACCAAGACTGAAAGTATCTTCCATGATATAGGGTCATGGAATCATGGAATGGTTGGGGTCGCAAGGGCCCTTAAAAATCATCCAGTTCCAACCCCCCTGACATGGGCAGGGACACCTTCCACTATCCCAGGTTGCTCCAAGCCCCATCCAACCTGGCCTTGAGCACTTCCAGGGATTGGCCATCCACAACTTCTCCAGAAAATTTGTTCCAGGGCTTCACCACCCTCACGGTAATGAATTTCTTCCTAATATCTAATCTAAACCTACTCTCTTTCAGTTTGAAGCCATTTCCCCTTGTCCAGTAATTCCAGGCTCCTTAATAGTCTCTCTCCACCTTTCTTACAGGCTCCCTTCGGGCACTGCAAGGCCACAATTATGTTACCCTGAAGCCTTCTCTTCCCAAGGCAGAACAATCCCAATTCTTTCAGCCTTTCCTCATAGCAGAGCTGCTCCATCCCTCTGATCATCTCAGTGATCTCCTCTGGGCTCACTCCAACAGCTTCATGTCCTTCCTGTGCATGTCACAGCCAAGGGACTCACAGAGGCTGAGGAAGGTCAAGCATTTTCAAAAAAGAGCAGACAAAGAGATGCAGATTGACTTTATGAGATTTTACATGACGAAGAAGCACAAGCCAGTGAGGCAACGAGGCCTCAACAATATCTCGCCAACAGACATTGCAAACTCCTCAGTCCTACTTCTGCCACTCACCCAAAAGAATGGGAACCATTATTCCTAATTACACAGAAGCTGAAACACAGTTAATCAATTTACTTTGAGATACAGGGCTTGTTCCTGGGTGCAGAGAATTAATTTCCTTACAGTAATGCCTGGGAAAGTAGAAGATTGGTTCTGGTTGATTTACAGTGTCAGCATTTTTTATTATTATTTCATGAACAACATCCATTTAATCACAAGGCATCTAGAAATTGAATACAAAAGGAAACCTTTCATTATTCATAGATAGTATCTTCCCCAATCACAGATCTGTTTGGTTAATAATAACTACTTTAAAAAAAATTGCTCAGGGTACCCTCATAGAGTATCTTATTTATTTCTTTTCTATTTTAATACCTAAAGGGATGCTGAAGATGAGCAAAAATCTCCCCTGCTGCTCTGAGCTGGAGGATAGAGTAAAAATTCCTCTTTTTTTTTTTTAAGATTATCTTTGCTTCACCATGTGCAATTTTGATTTTGTGTTTTAAAGTACGGTATTTCAAGAGTGAAGAAGTTTCTGGCCTCTGCAGTATAACCACCACCCATGGTCTTATGGCTGCTGCTGGTGCACAACCTGTGCCAAGGCTGACCTATGTCCTCCACAGAAGTAATTAAGTATTTTATGTCTGAACTTTGACACAAATATTTCAATAAAATACAGACACATGTCAATTTGAGTTTTGGTAAGTTTTCAGTGTTTTGTTGTCAAAGCTTTAAAGTGTTCAAGGGAAAAAGCATTTAATAATTCTGCAGTTTCTGGCAGGAGTGGCTGATAGCTCCAGATTATTTGTCTAAGTCAAAATTTTCCAGGAAAAAAAAATGGCAAAGAATTATCCTACATATAAATTTTGTCTCTAGGGAAGTAAAATAAGAACTAAAAGATGGTTTTAGTTCCCACGACTTAGAGAATGATCTTCAAATAGTAATGATGAATAGCTGAATCTTCAGACAAACAGAAACAAAGGTTAAAAAAGCCTTACCTGTTTCAGTTTTCTTAATTTTAAAAACCTTTGCCAAAACTATCTTCCCAGCAATGGGAAATTGCAAAACAAATCTTATGACATCCGGTTTATTAACAAAGATAATTATAGTTCAGCTGAACAGTATCAGCAACAGTGGGGCCAGCAGGACCAGGGCAGGGATTGTCCCCTGTGCTGGGCACTGGTGAGGCCACACCTCAGATCCTGAGGTCAGTTTTGGGTCCTTCAGAACAAGAAGGACATTGAGGGGCTGGAGCATCTCCAGGGAAATGCAGTGGAGCTGGGAAGGGTCTGGAGCACCAGGAGTGGCTGAGGGAGCTGGGAGGGCTCAGCCTGGAGAAAAGGAGGCTCAGGGTTGACCTTCTCCCTCTCTATAACTCCCTGACAGGAAGGAGCAGCCAGGTGGGCGTTGGTCTCTTCTCCCAAGTAACAAGCAACAGGACAAGAGGAAATGGTCTCAAGTTGTACCAGGGGAGGTTTAGATTGGATATTAGGAAAAGGCTTCTCACAGAAAGGGTTGTGAAGCCCTGGCTTGAGCTGGTGCTTGAGTAACCATCCCTGGAGGTGTGGATGTGGTGCCAGGGGACATTGTTCAGCAGAACACTTGATAGGATTGGGTTAACTGTTGAACCTGATGATTTCCAGGGTCTTTTCCAACTTAAATGAGTCTCTGATTCTGTATATAATGATTTCCATGGATGTATATCGGGTTGTTTATACAAATAAGTCTTCCAGGTAGAGTCTAGATTCTCTTCCTCCACACACACAGTGCAAAAAGTAAGCCTCAGCTTTGTGCTTGGGATGCTGAAAAAGTTGGTTTGCTAATGCTTGTAAAGTGCTTTAAAATCTTCAGCCATAAGAAGAGCAAAATGTATCAATTACTTTTTAATGAACTAGAAATAATGAGCACTAGGTCTCAATGATTTTTTCTTTCCTCCAAGAATGTTTCCTCTTAAATTATGTATTTAATTCCCTCTATATATCTACCTAGATCTGTTTTTCTTAACATCCACATCACACTTTTATCTTGGCACTGATACAGAAACACAGAGTTTGCTGGTTTCTTTCCCTGACAACTTCTTTAGCTCATTAGTATCGATTTAGGAAGTATTGAAGATAAATTAAGAAGTGGAGACTGCAAGCAATAAGGTGCCTCCAAGGGTTTCAGGCCATGAGATGAACTACCTGCAAGGAACTGGTTGGAGCAGGGATGTTTCATGAGCTCCTTCTGCAGGAACTGCTTAATTTCCCCAGGTATCTTCTGTAAAAGGCAGAATTAATCCATTGCAAGCAGAAATGGCTCCATGAGCTTGTCCATTCGAGGCACACCCCATCCGAACTCCGATTTCACAGACCATCACTGCTCAAACAGATGCAGCATAATCAGAGACTTGTGAGCTTTGCCCTTTGAGCATTATGGATGGGCTTAAAGCTACACTCAGTGCGCAGTTTCTGCAACGGTAATAAGAGCAGAGCATGAAATTATTTCTTTGGGTGAATTTATAGAGTGCTATTGATTCCATGTGTATGCTAAAGTCTATTCTTAATTCCCAAGGACTCCTTAATTCTCTTACTTCATGGCAATGTTCCTAAGGAGAGAAGCAGTGCCAGGTTTTGCAGCAATGTAATGAGGAAAATCAAGAATTAACCTGACCAACATCTGAGAAGACAACATAGTGCTTTACATCACCAACTTCTTAGAAAAGGCTTAAAACCTAATTTTTGAGTGTGCTGTGTATACCTGTGGTGCTATAACAAGAAATAAAGGCTGTAATAACAGTAATTAAGAATTGTAAGTAATTGATATAACTGCAAGGACTCATATTCAATTTTCTGGTAAGAACTATTCCTACCCACTTGAGAAACTCAGCTGTCCAAGAAAATTATGTTTATGTAAGACCAGAATTTGATGGGCAGGAATGTTATTCTGATTAAAATATTGTTCTCATCCTCAAATATCCTATGTCTATACCATCAAGAAAAGAAATGACCAATGTGACATTGACAAGATATATACATGCTAGGCAAAAAAATACATCTTATTTTTGCACTGATGGGTATAAAAATATAAGTCTACTCTTCTAAAAAGGTGGCTTTAGATATTGTAACAATTTAAAGACTTCAGTCCAACTTTACTGAGAGCTCTGCAGCTGTATTTGCCTCATGTTAGAAAAGTGTTCATCTTCATATGTGGATACATGGCAAAAGGACACTTTACCTGACCACAGCAAAAGTGGCTGTGTCTGAAATCTACAGCAATGGGTTCACCTTTGTGTAGTTTTCTTTGTATCCATTACTTTTAAAATGTAAAAAAAAAAAAAAAAACCTGCATTTTTTTTGCACACTGTAAACAAAAATGCTTTCTCAAGACAACCTTCACAAAATCACAGAATCACAGGATGGGTCAGGCTGGAGGGGACAACAGTGGGGTCATCTGGTCCAACCTCCCTGCTCAAGCAGGGCCATCCCAGAGCACATGGCGCAGGATTGGGTCCAGACAGCTCTGGAATATCTCCAGGGAGGGAGACTCCACACCCCCTCTGGACAATCCGTTCAGTGCATAGTGCAGAGATTCTTTCTCATGTTCAGGTGGAACTTCCTGGGCATCGGTTTCTCCCCATTCCTCTTGTGCCATTGCTGGGCCCCACAGAGCAGAGCCTGATCCATCCTCTGAGCTCTCCCTGCAGACAGGGACAGACAGGGATGAGCTCCCCTCTCAGCTGTCTCTTCTCGAGGCTGAACAGCCTCAGCTCCCTCAGCCTTTCCTTGTTAGAGATGCTCCAGTCCCCAAATCATCTTCATAGCTCCTCACTGGACCCACTCCAGGAGCTCCATGTCCCTCCTGTCCTGAGGAGCCCAGCACTGCACACAGCACTCCAGATGTGCCTCTCCAGGGCAGGATCACCTCCCTCAACCTGCTGGCAATGCTCTTCCCAATGCCCCCAGGATCCCTCTGGCCTTCCTGGCCACAAGGGCACTGCTGGCTCAGGAACAGCTTGTTGCCTCCAGGACCCCCAGGTCCTTCTCTGCAGAGCTGCTCCCCAGCAGGTCAGCCTCCAGCCTGTGCTGGTGCAAGTGATTATCAAGGGTAACAACCTTTAGGGAAGACTAGAAGAAAATAGGGGACCATTTTTGCCCTTGCTATATAAGCCATTCTCTTTTGGGTTACTCTCATCTCTGTAGGTGTCTTGGAGGCCAATCATGAAAGCAGGAAGTGTGTCTGAGGTAAATCAGGCTGTCTTTTAATGCAAAGAAAGGAGATTTGTGGTTGATCTGATATAACAAATCTCAGGTGATCTGCAATCAGCTGTCAGGTGAAAGGAGTGCAGGGATCGTGTGCAGCCTGGACCTGGACCTGCTTCCTCATCTGCCTCTTAAGCCTGGACAGCACAATCCTACCCAGATTTTGTGAAAGAGACAGAAAATAACATTTTTTCCTTCCCTTTGGTTGGGTCTTGGGAGAATGACTACTGAAAGGAGGGAAAGGGAACACAGACACTGCCACAGGGATCTAGTGAAAATGTGTTGGTGGGATGAAGGAGTTCCTAAAGTAGTGTATGTTAGATGAATTTTAGTTTTGCACAGCAAAATCAAGAAGGTTTAAAAGGCAATGTTAATGTCATTTCCTTTCCAGAGCATTTCTTCTTTGGCTTTCTTTTTTTCCTTCCTTTTGTTGCTCTGTTTTTTTATGCTTCCTAATCTACCTGATTTGAAACATTGGCCAGAAATTCTAAGTGAATCAAATGCAATATATTTCCATAATAAATGGGTATCTTCTTTCTTATGGTCATAGATATAAGCCTTATGAGACTTTTCCTCTCTGGATTTTACAGTGAGTTTTGGGAAAAAAAGGAAAGGAAAAACAAGCAATTGTAGTTCACAGCCTTAGATTTTATTTCAGACAGAGCTCTGCTGTCTCTGGGCATATTAAACAGGATTGTCTGTTTTTCAAAGGACTTGAGAGGAATTTTTTAATGCTCCTTTGAGAAAGCTCCATAGATGTTGGCACTGTAGCCATGAGGTTGCTACAATGGTGATTTCTGCACTAAATGCAATATACAGGTAAAGAAACTTCCCAGAGCCACAATGATAAACACCAAATATTCAGTTATCACAGACACCCTGTAAACATCTTTAGCTTTCTCTTAAATGCTTAGAACTGATGTAAACAATAATAAAGAGAGTTCTTCCACGAGTCTCCAACACTCTGCAGGATATGAACTTGTGCTTCCATAGTAAGACACCTTTTGTAGGAATAACACAATCATTTGAGCCCCAGGAGAGAGGAAAGAGGTGGCACTGAGTGGACACTGACTTGCTGCATGGGGGAATTCAGAATCTCCTTGGAAAGAAGAAATTATTTTATTGAATTTTTGCTAATTCAACATCTTTCTAAAAGTTGTAGGAAGAATGGTACAGTGGTTAAAATGACACATATGTGCTTCAGAGAATGGGATTTTCCTGCACCACAAAATTCCATGTCCTTGTGCAAGTCATTCAGGAGAGTTCAAACTTCTGCGTTCAAGCATTGGGACAGGCTGCTCAGGGAAGTGGTGGAGTCATCATCCCTGGAATTGTTCAAAAGGTGTGTGGATGTGGCACCTCGGGACGTGATTTAGTGGTGACCATGATGGTGCTGGTTAATGGCTGGACTCGATGATCTCAGAGGTCTTTTCCAGCCTTTGCAATTCCATGCTGTTAGGCAGGACTCCTCATTACAGTTTCTGTGGAGCATTTCTGTGCATGAAAGTGATATTTTAAGTATTAAACAGGGATATAAATGTTCTACTTCATGTGGCTGTTGTGGGATTAAAGACACTAAAAATGTTGTGATCCGATGCTGTGATGACAGAGGCCTGAGATCTCCCTTGGTCAAGCCAACCCAAGCTCCAGCAAAAATCAACTCTTCACTTTAATTACAGTTTTAGCAAGACTGCACCAACTGGAAGCAGATGTTTCCATTCAGGTTTTAATTTGAAGGGAAAAAAAAAAAAAAGAGCTTTATTTTAAGAATTGCTTTAATGAGGGTGAGATAGCTTTTGAAAATCATGATAAAACTGTTACACCAAAAATGTTCAAGTGGCCTAAAAACCTGCAGTGCTTCTTACATTATGGTAGCTCCAGACATCCTGTGGTTTAATAGAGAAAATGTACAGGAATTGAGAGTATGGAAAAGAGAGGGAAGGGAAGGGAAGGGAAGGGAAAGGGAAAGGGAAAGGGAAAGGGAAAGGGAAAGGGAAAGGGAAAGGGAAAGGGAAAGGGAAAGGGAAAGGAAATCCATCAAGCTTCAGGGAAAGCAGATTCCCTCTGCTGTTCTGTATTTGGAAGGCTTTACTAAGCTCTTATTTAGGGAGGAATTTTGCCAAGTGAAGTGTGTGTTTGTCTGGATGATAAATACACATTTTCCCAGAAGTGCACTCAATCATGCTTCGTATTTCTAGCATTACCTCCGGAACCCTGCCATGGCCCACCACCTCTGCCTCCTACGGAGATTTGGCCATTCAGTATTTTCTAACAATCTCCTGCTGTCCCAAGTCCTGCTGTGGAGACGATGCCTCCGTTGTTGTTGTAGCTGATTAACTCTTGCTCCACTCTGAGTGCTATTTTTGTAAGGCCATGGAAATCTCAAAATCACAGCCCTCATTGTGCAGTCAAAAATGGAAGTGCATTACCTGTAATTTCCCAAACATTTCATTTCCTTGGAAGATTTATTTGTAAACAAACAAGAGCTTTATTGTTGCTTGTTGCAGACATGCAGTAAATTAGTTTTTTCCACACTGAAATGCAGCAGCATAAAATTCTCACTCAAGGAAAGTACTAACTGGCATTATGGCATTACTTTGTTAATTATGTTGGCACATACACTGCTGCTCTTTAAATTATTCCTGTACACCAGAAACACTTTGTACCTAATGATTTCCTAAACTTCTTGTATATTAGTTCACACTTAATCTAATTTGAATCATTGTCAAAGTAACAAATGCAAAGAAGACACAGACAATGTTTAAAGCAACATGGTTCCCGAGCCAGTTAACCGCAGAGCCACAGGAACTATCACGATAAAGATTAATTTTAATATGTTGAATTTGGCTCTGATATGTTTGACAAGATTCTGATTACATCTTATCAGTCTGACTTGTCATTTTTAAACAGATTATATTTCCCACACACTCCTCCAGTCAGCTCTTGGTCATTACATTTTTGGGTATTGATTGCTAATTGCTAATGATATCTACTTAAGATTACGAACCTGAAAGACTATGATGATAAAGTTTATTTAGGTAGTTGTTTATGACAAGAAAAGCCATAATTAATATATGACATAAATTTTATATTCTCCAATCCTTATCATTGTTTGACTCTGCAACATTCTTAGTGGAAAACTGCTCGGTTAATATAGTCATCCTCCCAGATTTCTTACATGCTGTTCATATGTTATTGCATGTTAAATATTTTACGAAATCAATTTATGATATTTTACCATCCCACTTTGAATGGAGTTTTCCAAAATTGCAAGAAATGTCAAGACATCTACTGTGGTCGTTGCCACACAAGTTTTCCCTGCTCCTGAGCTTAGAAAATTACATGAAAATAGTTTGACAATATAAAGGAGTGTCAAGTTCTCTCTAAATTTGAATTCAGCACTCGAGTTCCTGCCTTCCAGAGATATTCAATGATGAGCCTTGCACTTATGAGCGCTAAGGACTTAATATTTACTACTTAAGTCTTCATAACTATTAAGTGGACAGAAAAAGTTCCCAGGTTTGTCCCCTGAGGGGCAGGCTCTTGCCAAAGTACTTTCCATCCAGCTGGAAGGAGAGTTCCTCAGCTCTGCAAAGAGCAAATCCAGTGGGAGCCATCTGAGCTCTCCTGGATAAACATGCAAACATGGGACGCGAAAAGGAACATCTGCTGGGAGGAAGATAGAAAAGAGGCAAAGCAAAGCAGAGATTTGTATTTTCAATTCTTCACCTCTCTGCTATTCATGTGTTTTACTCGGTGCTACCAGAACTGTTGTGGCACCATCAGTATTGCAGGAATACGGCTGGTTTGACTTTTAAAATCGGTCCAGTGGAAGAAATAATGACAATAATGCTGGAGGCAAAGTGTGTGGTAATGATCCCAGTGACCATTTACATGCACATGCACAGCTGGTGGTTTCAGGGTAGCAGCCAGGAATTCCTCATCCCAGATGAGCTCTGCATCCATTTGATTGCTCAGATTTGCACTTTGTTTTTATTTCCACCAAATCTGTCATTATTCACCACTGACAGCTCTGCTGGGCAGTGGGATAGGCAATGTGGTCTAGGACACCTTCATAGAGGGTGGAAGGAGGAGTTTTAAACCCTGCCTTGGAACTTCATTATCCCACCTACAATGACATGTAGAATGCAGTTTTTGGTCCATGACCTTGACAGAGATAGGGAAGATTCTCTGATTATGTGTTATCACTTGTGAAATGGGCCTTCTTTCCCTGCAGAGTGTAAGCATATCATTATTTTTAAGACATTAATTTTATGCCCACAGTTCTTACATTGTGCTATCACTTCTCATTTTTTTTTCTAGCATCATTATGTTTTTCTCTCACAACTTTCTAGGAGCTTTAAACTATTTTTAAATTGCTGTCTATTTTATTTTAACTGCAATCTCCCATCCCTTTTATAGTTCCCTACTATATTTCCCTCTGGTTTTGCTTCATCTTCTAATTTCGTTTTCCCTGGGTTCATTATTTTTATGCTGGCTCTTTGAATATTGTTTTCCCACACGTAGCTCTTTTGTTCCTTGTACCACTGAATTGTTATTTACTCTTTGAAATGGAGGTTTGGATGCATCCATCTAGCTGGTGGCTCCATCTCATAATATATTGTGTTGTCGTGGAGTGTAAAAGAGTCCATCTCTGTGGTGATTTTTTTTTTAAACTGTGAATCCCTCTGGGGAGTTGCTGAGTGCACATAAAAAAAACAGCAGCTGAGTTCCCCTCAAAGCTGATAAGAGTTTTTTGTGACAAAACCTTTGTGCTTTAGCGGGAGCCGTGATAGAGATCATTTCCAGCAGAAGGATTTTCTCTGGGATTATGACTGCACAGGTACTCAACCCATTCTTGAACTTTCAAAAGTGCTTAACACTTGGGTTTCCAGATTGCTTAAACCTTAACCCGACATATGAGATCTCACCCTCCAGGAATTTGGGGGCAGCAGTTGAAAGCAGAGATGAGCCACTTGAAGCGGTGCTAAAAACAGCCGAGATGCAATGTGTAAGCAGGAATTTCTCATTTTCTGTCTGTACTAAGGTGAAAAAAATCAGGCAAGTAACTTTTGCTGTGTTGTAAGGTTTTTTCAGCTTCTTTGTGTTTGTTCTTCCCTAAAGACAAGTGATTGAAATTGTGTGTACAGTGTCATGAAAGCTTAGTATGTGCTCTGTGGCAGTGCTGCAAATTAAAATCTTCTGCTGTGTGTCTTCTTTTGGGGAAATTTAGGGAAACCATTGATTCAATGGGCAACTAAATTCCTGCCTCCTACCTCCCCTTCATGAAATAAAGTCTGGACAGTGAGAGTACGAATTGTCCTTTTTCTTTCCTCCTTTCCTTGCCATGGCTGTCATCGTAGTGCAGATGGACACAAAATATGATTAAAATAGTAATTTCACAGAATTTAGTCCATGTTTAGCAGTAAACCTGTGGTTTCTCTTTGTTTCTTCCCCCACCCCCTCACTTCTCTTTTTCTCCTTAAGAATTTGTGGTTTATCAGTGTAGAGTTCAGCAGCAGCACCTTTAAAAGATTGAAATGGAGAATCAACAGCAGCTTGAAGTGGAGATAGGGTGGGGAGTGAGGAGAAGAGGAGAGGAGGAAGATACAGATTTTTAACACCTGAAGTTCTTGTGCCATAAAAATTCTTTCATTATTGGAAATCTGTATACAAGGCTTCTGGTTTTGACCTTGTACAGGGAGCATGAATTTCACATCAGTATAGACACAACCACAGAGGTGCATTTGGAGCAAAGCCAAATCTAGGAGCTTTAAAGTGAATTCAGACAAAAAAAAGAAAATTCTCTGGAATCACTGCCTGTAATGTTTTACAATCTCATTCTCTTTCCATTGAAATCTACCTGCCTTAGTCTATATTTTTCTTGTCATTTAAAGAACTTTTATCTGTAGTCAAAATTGTCTTGGCAGCAGTAGGATGTTTTGTATTTAAGGCTATTTAGTTCCTCAGAACTCAGGAAATTTTCAGGGTTTTTACTTGAGGAAATAAAGACAGGGATCAGAGCTAAGCTTGTCCTTTTACTTTCTGATCTATGAATGAAAAAAAAAATGAAAGAAATGGAGAAAAGCAATCTCAGAAAGTGTAAGAAAAGTGTGACAAAAGGATCTTCATCAAAGTGGTAGTCCAGACTGACAGAATTTCATTGCACACTTCACTTTAGAATACTGCTCATATTTTGCATGAAGGGATAAATCTTGAAATTCATTCTTCAACTTTCATCTGAAATGACAGGTAAAGAGGTAGTGGGCATGGGCTAAAATACAGAAATTTTCACTTAAACATAAGAAAAACATATTGTGAGTGTGCTTGAACATTAGCCATGGATCCTCCGTTCTGACATTTTTCAGTATTGATAAGATTCTCTCTTCGACCTCAAAGTAGAAGGGGCCACCCTGCAGTCTGGACAGGTCTGTGGTGCCAGGAGCTGTTTCTAACTTCAGCAAGGCCAAGAGCAAGTTCCTGCACTTGGGTCAGGGCAAACCCAAGCACAAGCACAGATTGGGCAGAGAATGGATTGAGATCAGCCCTGAGGAGAAGGAGTTGGTAGTGCTGGTGGATGAGAAGTTCGTCCTGAAGCTAGCATGGATGAAATTTAGATATCACAAAAATCTAAAAATATTTTATTATAATTATCTATCTGTGTGTAAAGAACAGTGAAGACTTCTCCCCACTAAGCAATCCCCCACTCCAGTCACAGAAAATCCCCAACCACCTTCATTTTACACTGTTTTCTTGAGATTACAAGGTATATCAGTAAATCTCCATTTCCTACAAAGCTGATGTTAAAATCACCTCTATGTCTGATTCTCATTTTTAGCATGTCTCAAGATCTGGTGTGGTTACTGTGAAAATGAAATAGTATCTGTATTCTTATACACAGCACAGGTTATCTTCCACCTTCGGTATCCTTTTGGAATTCTTTAATATGATTCTGTGTCACAACTCTAATGGAGTTGTGACTTGTTTTATTCCATCTATTACAATGGGAACAGATTTCTATTGCTGAATATTCTCAGCTAAGCATGAGCATATCATATAAAAGGCAAAAATAAACATAATTTGATGTGAAAGTGCTATCTCAACACAGCTCCAGAGATTCTCTAACCAATATCAAGTCATTTGTATGTCTCCTGCCAATATTTTTTTTTTCATGTAGGAAAACCACTTGTTAAATATTCTTTGAAAATGTTGTAAACCAGAGCTGAAAGCAGCACAAACTCAGGCTTTGTGTGCTGCTTGTGAAAATGTGTTTCCAACAGGTTTGTGTTACCACACGCAGCTTTCACGAGCATCATTGGTATCCACATTTGACATTTTCTATCCTGAGTTAAGTCAGAGATGGAGAGACTGAGCTCAGTGTCTCAGAATGTGCAGAAACTCACAGCAGGGGAAATAAAATAAAAGCAAAGAAAGGGTGTTTAAGATAAAAGGGGGGAGAGATATGCTTCTCTTTAATTATTTGTTATAACACTCCAGACTTCAAATCTACAGGATAATGAGCAAATAGGTCTTTTCTAGACTTAGATTAGAATCACAGAACCATTAAGGTTGGAAAAGACCTCAAGGTCCCCAAGTACAACCTTTGACCAAATGTCACCGTGTCAACCACACCAGAGCACTGAGTGTCACCTCCAGTTGTTCCTTGGACACCCCAAGGATAGGGACACCACCACCTCCCTGGACAACCCCTTCCAATGCCTGACAAACCTTTCCATGGAGAAATTCTTCCTGATGTCCAACCTGAACCTCCTTTGGCACAGCTTGAGGCCGTTTCCTCTTGTCCTATCACTTGGTGCCTGGGAGAAGAAACCAATCCCCATCTGGCTGCACCCTCCTGTCAAGGAGCTGTAGAAAATTATAAAGTCCCACCTGAGCCTCCTCTTCTCCAAGCTGAGCCCCTCCAGCTCCCTCAGCTGCTCCTCATCAGACCTGCACTCCAGACCCTTCCCAGCTCCATTCCTTTCTTTGGACATGCTCCAGCACCTCAATGTCTTTCCAGGACAGTATCACAATCTCCTGGATGGAAAAGCAGAAATATATGAGAAAATTGACCATTGCTGCTAAAACACATCAGGCTTATGGCCCAGTTGTTGTTATCATGTCCACAACAGCTTTACTGTGTGTGTTCAGTTGGGCTGTGTGGTGGATGCAGAGGTCCAGTGGATTCTTGCATATGCAGATGGAGGAAATTGAGAGCTTTGATAAATTGAAAATAAAGCATATTCCCTAAAACATTGTTCAATCTCTCTTTTCTGGACTTTTCCAGTCCCCCACGAGCAGTTGGGGTGCCCCAAGGTCTCCCATGACCATCCAGAGAGAAAGGGTGGAATGAACATACCTACATTCAAACCTATTTAAGTGATTTAAGAACATATTTACCTTGATATGCAAACTGGGGATTTCTAAAGTCTCCTGCATCAGAAAACATAGGAACATGGAATGGTTTGGATAGGAAGAGACCTTTAAGATCATTCTGTTCCAAAGCCCTGCCATGGGCAGGGGCACCTTCCACTATCCCAGGTTGCTCCAAACCCTGTCCAACCTGGCCTTGAATGGATGGAGCAGCCACAGCTTCTCAGAACAATCTGCGCCAGAGCCTCATCACATTCAAAGTAAGGAATTTCTTCCTGATTAATTTAAACTTACTCTCAGTTTAAAGCTGATGTTTTCTCAGATCAAAGAACCACAGAATGGGTCAGGTTCAGAGGGACCACAGTGGCTCATCTGGTCCCTGCTCAGTCAGGGTCTCCCCAGAACACATTGCACAGGATTGCATCCAGATGGCTCTGGAATATCACACAGAAGAAAACAGTTTGTTTAATTCTCCCAACATGTTTGCCAGAACCACTCATTAAAAAATTGTCAGACAATCAACATGGCAGGTTGCTCTTTGTTATCTGTTTGATTTCCTCTTATGAAACAATCGAGCAATTTTGCTGTGATTTCTTTTCCTTCACCAGAGGGCAAAATAATAAAAGTAACTTATGCAACACTATCTTTTGCCTTCAAACTCAGGTTTAAAAAGTCTTGAACATGCAGGCAGGAATCCCCCTGTTCCTAGACCAAGGCTTAATTATCTGGATTTTAAATACATTTTTTTGATTCAGTAGTGCTGCCTGATAATTAGCTCTCTTCTTTTTTCCCTTGCTGACTTTGTTTGATAAGGCTTTTATGGAGTCTTGGCATGCATAACTCAGTAAATCCCATTTGTAATGCAGCTCTTCCCTGTGCCTCTCTCCGCTCTGTCCCAGGCTTGGAGCAGAACAGGAGTCTAATTGGCACTGTTTACAAACCACTGCACTTGGGAAGAGCTGTGCCTCCATTTGATAAATAAAGATGTGAGAGATGAGAAAATTATGACTAATTCATGCCTTGAGCCATCTATGAGTTGAGAAAGAAAGAAGTAAGATGGGAAAAGAGACAAAAAGAGAAACAGGTGCATTTGGAAGGTAAATGGTCTACTTTGGAAACAAAGCATCTGGAGTTTTTTAAGAGATGGGTTGAGAGCAATTGGTGATTTACAAGGTGTGTTTGATCAATAAAAAATTGCCATGCTGAAGGTGGAAAGGTTAAAAATCAAATAAATCAAATAAATTTTAAAAAAGGGAAAGGGAAAGGGAAAAGGGAAAGGGAAAAGGGAAAGGAAAAGGAAAAGGAAAAGGAAAAGGAAAAGGAAAAGGAAAAGGAAAAGGAAAAGGAAAAGGAAAAGGAAAAGGAAAAGGAAAAGGAAAAGGAAAAGGAAAAGGAAAAGGAAAAGGAAAAGGAAAAGGAGAAAAAGAAAAAGAAAAAGAAAAAGAGAAAGAGAAAGAGAAAGAAAAAGAAAAGAAAAAGAAAAAGAAAAAGAAAAAGAAAAAGAAAAAGAAAAAGAAAAAGAAAAAGAAAAAGAAAAAGAAAAAGAAAAAGAAAAAGAAAAAAGCCTTTACAGAATTTTGCACTGCCTCAGTTTTTAAGGATAATTTCTATGACGAATCAGAACTTAGCCCACACAGACCAAAAGAAATCTGGATCCCTGCCCCAGAAAGCTTGTGTTATTGTTAACCCAACACATTTTTTACTTAACTTTGCCATATGATATATCAGCCAGTCCTTAAATCAGGTGGTTGGATCCTGGGAGGAGGACACTGTGGGGACAAAGCCTTGGCATCACAAGGACAGAGCAAGAATTGAGCCATAATCCTCTAGAAAAATATTTCAGCTTGTGGTGCCATACTAACTTCCAAATCCAGAGGTGTCATCATTGTCTCCAATACCCTTCAGCAGCTTTCTGCAACACAATAGAATCATGATTTTAAGTACACTTTAATAGTATCTCACTATATAATCAGAAGCATTACTGATATAAAAGTAATGTTGAAACTGACTCAAATGTTTGTTTATTTTTCCTTTTTTAATGATCTGATAGAAAAACTTATATTTTATCTGCTGTTTTATAGCTTAGGGATTAGGCTGATAGTTCAGACTGAAAGATAATCATCCATATTCACTGGAATCTAATTGTGTATATGAGAATTGTGTAATATAGAATAATAATATAGAATAGTATAATTGTGTTTGGAAGCAATTTCTTTCTTTTTCAGCCCTAATTGATTGTAAATCAACTTTCATGAAGCACTAAATCCTTTGAACAACCTGAAGTACTAAATCACTTGAAAAATAAAGCTTTTAATTTAAGGAGTCTGTCTGTTCCCTGGGGGCACACTGGGAAAATCTGCTTTTCTGGGATTGAATACCAGTCCTGGCTTCTTCTCAGCTGTCCTGGGACAAGATGTGAGTTGAACTGGGAAACTTCCCCCAGGGCTAAAGGGGTAGAAGAGAACTGGCAGCTACTCAAAGACAATTTTCATAGAGCACAAGAACTCTTGATTCCAACGTGCAAGAAATTGGGCATGGAAGGATGGAGACCAGCATGGCTGAGAAGCACCTCCTGATTATAACAAAACATGTGGAAAAATTGCCTAGGCAGGAACACTGACATTGGGAAAAATCTAGAGATACCTGAGTGTTCAAGAGGGGGTTGAAAGGGGTTTTGTGTCACCTGATCCAATGGCAGAGAGCCTGGGCCAGGGCAGGATGGCAGAACTGAGTGATCTTTAAATCCCTTCTAACCCAAGTCCCTTCTAACCCAAACCATTCTCTGATTCTCTTTTTCTCCAAACCATTTATCTGTGTCATTTTTTTGCTTAATGCATTTGGGAAGACTTGTCATCGTGCTGTATGGATGCAGTTTGTGGATTAATAAGAATTTCTAACATATAGTGTTGTGCCAATTTCACAGCCCTTTTTTTATTAATTAATTCCCAGAATGGCCTGACATTTTAATAAAGAGTTATCATCATATGTATCCAGGGAGGAGGGAGGCAGATCATGAGGGATGAAAGGATTCTAGTTCAGTGGAGTTATCAGCTACACTGAGACCTGCACATGTTTACTAATCAGTAAATATTACTGTTTCTGCCCTTCTGGTATGTTTTATTAGATCTTCTCTTTCCTGAAATAAATCAAGCTCGCAGCTTCCTGAAGCAGAACAAGAATAAAATCTGAACTTCCTTTGGAAAAATGGAAACCCCATCCTGAGAAAGGGAAAGAGTTTGCCAGACACAAATTTTGAGACAGCAACCATCAGAGTTTGGTACCATACATGAGAATTTATTCCATTTTGTTTCCATGAGCTAAATAATGATTTTTGAAAGACAGGTGAAGAATACTGGTGTCTTCACCATATGTGGAAAATTACTTCAGGTGCAGCACATAGGAGAGGTTTTGAAATTACAGACAGTGAATTTCCAGGAGATAAAAGGGCTGCATGGGGGAACATCTTGTAAACTATGTCTAAAAAGTCCTTGTAAAGTTACAGAAGAAACACAGCAGCTGACAGCACACTTACCTTTGCTCTTCAGAACAATGTATTGCAAGCTGGAAGTTTATAGGGGGTCAACCATTTTTGAAAAATTAGGAAATCACTGGTCTGCAGAGTAGACAGCAATCATTTTAAAGTATTAGCTCCTGTATGAGAGAAAATGAAAAACGTTTATTGAAGGCAAGAGAGAAGACAGTATTCTAGAGTTTGCTACATAGAGCCAAAATACACTTCTTGATTTTTTTTCTTTGACTTCTCTTCAAATATCATTGTAAGATATCATACAGGTCTGGTCTCTGTCTCTGTTGATTCTTAATTTGATTTCTAAAGAGACCTTTAGTTTAAGAAAAAAAGACTTGGGGAAGGCAACCACCTCCTTCCTAGCAGAAACCTTGAGATTATCTAATGAAGCTAAACATGAAATGAGCAATTTCAGAGTCCTGCAGCCAATAGATCCTGACCTGGGGTACTGCTGAATGGAAAACATCTGGTGAATTCGGAAGTACAGGACAAATTTAGAAAGGCAACAGCTTGCAAGGGCTGGAGGTGAAGGAGAGAGCAAGATTGGAAGAGGGACAGGGTAAAGAGTTGGAGGAGAGATATAGAAAAATGTGTTTGTGGAATGTGGGCTCATGAAAGCATCACGTAGGGAAAGATGAACATTTCTTTTGAATGGTCACAGCAAGACATGAAATCGCAAGCTTAAACTGAAGCAAGCAATGTTCTTCCAGGGCATTTATGAATAAAGGCAACACAAATAACAATCAGGCAAAACCTAATGGATCTGAAAGGGAGCTGCTGTGTCAGTGTCTGAAGACAAACACAAACTGCTTCAAAAAAGCCTTCCCCAAAAAACTCTGCAGTGAGAGGACAAGGGATAGTGGCTTTTAGATGAAAGAAAGTAGATTTAGATTGCTTATTAGGAAGAAATTCATTACTGTGAGGGTGGTGAGGCCCTGGCACAGGCTGCCCAAGACAAGCTGTGAATTCCCCATCCCTGAAGTGTTCAAGGCCAGGCTGTGTGGTGGTGGATGAAGCCATCTTGGAGAACCCGAGAGGGTCCCATAGAAGCAGCAAACTCGCGGGACAACTCTGAGGTGTGAAACACCCTCTTGAGTGTTGGCTAAATGGTCCTTCCCTAAGGTTATGCTAATCTTCCTATGTTGATTGGTTGTTATTTTATTCCCTGACTCCGCCCTTCCCTTCCCCTCATTGGTTCTCATTGTACCACACTCTCCACCCCTCCCTTCTTCCCATTGGTTGTCATTGTATTTCCCCGCCTCCTCCCCAGTCCTATTGGCCCTTCACCCCTATATCCGTGGTCACACAGGATAGCCTTTCCTCTTTCACCCTTGGGTCCCTTTGAGGAGGAAAAGGCTTTGGAACATACCCGGACAACTGAGCCCTCTGGGTTCTGTATCGCTGGTAAACACATTGAGCTTATTATAAGCTCTGGGGTGTGTGTGTGTTTGTGCCTTCCAC
The DNA here is from genome assembly GCA_036785705.1 of Acanthornis magna. NCBI lineage: Eukaryota > Metazoa > Chordata > Aves > Passeriformes > Acanthizidae > Acanthornis > Acanthornis magna. Next base: position 12,873,317 of record JAWUZG010000119.1, on the reverse strand, counting down.
CAGCACGAGTGATAGAAAAGATCTGCCTGCACGCTGTGGAATACAGTGGCCAGGAGAGTCTGTCTGGGAATCGGGACGCTCTTGGATCATGCAGGAGATCACATCTCACTCCACCAGTGCCCCTGTGGTAAGGCTGGATGGGATTCTGAGCAACCTGGGGTAGGGAAAGGTTCTCTTCAGATGGTGGGGAGCTGGATTCGGGTGATCCTTATGGCCCCTTCCAACCCAAACCAATCTACGATGAAAAAATCCAGGGCGAATTAAAACAACCAGAGAGAGCCATGGCAACCCACTGCGTATTTGTCAGCAGCAGCAATTGCACTGAGTGTTGATACAGTTCTGGAAATTTCCAAGTATGTGCTTCTTAAAAAATGGCAAGAAGCATCATCCACTGAGTACTGTGTGCTCAGAGCTGTCCCCGTGAGTGACTACCACAGCTTCTGAGAGACATCCCAACCATCAGAGAGGTCACACGAGTTCATGATCTCATGTGGCAATTGGTTGGGAATTGAAGTGAGCCAAGTTTGCCCATGGCCACAGAACACAGCAGTGCCAGCAGCACAACAGAGCAGATTTCTTGAACTTCCAGCTCTATTTTCTGAAGTGATTTAAAGAATAGGAGCTTTTTAGGTGAAAGCAACCAGTTAAAATGGAGATTGGAAATTATTATTATCACTAATGACTTAATTAAGGGACATAAGAGGCCAGATAAATAGACAGATGAATAAGTAATTCAGAGGAAATCTGGTAGGAAGAGGATTCTCCCTGCTACAGCTTAACTTGCCACAATTATCTAATAATCACAGTAAATATGGAGATCAGCAGATTATTTTCTCAACATCGAATGACTTATGTGGCATGTCAGCAAAACACCCAGGAGAATAAAACACACCAGCAACTGCTCTCTAATTACTCTTTTCAGATGAAGTAATGATCTTTAATGTGCAGTGGATCTCATTAATTAACTCTCAGATTTTAATTAACTCTTTGCCTAATTTACCTGCCATAATACATTATCGAAAATGTCAGCTTAACAGGTTTTTTGCTCATTTGGGGAGGAGAAAGAGGAAACTGTGTGTTCATAAGTGTTTTTTGTTTCCTCTTTTCTGGAGCCTCTTCTGGTAATGAGTAACTTTTCTAATACAGATATATGGAGTAAGAACCTACTGAAATATCCAATGTGCTTGGTTGCCCAAATAAGATTTAATCAAGGAGAGATAGATACTGATAGTCTTCAAATGTGCCTCATACATTTTTAGGGTATTTTTTAGGTGCATTAAAAATTGTTAACTGAAGCTGAAATGCCATCTTCAATGGGAAACAGCAAAACTGTGGGAGTCAGAACCAGTTTGTGGTGTCCCAGGTGTGTGGCACCATCCGCTGAAATAAATGTACTCCAAGTCTTATTTATTGTTAACAACTTCTCTTTAAACACTGGATGTACTTCCTGTCCAGTACAAACAAATATCTGAGTGCTCCCTACCCATTTTAAAATTTATTTTTAATCCAGATTGTGCAACTAAAAATAAATGCAACATGCCTCTCTAGCCTGTGGCAGTAATCCCATGGAGTGACATACAAGGTTCTTCCTTGGGTTTGCTTTGTTAGCGCTGCCACTTTCAAGGAGCACAAACCTCAGAAATTAATGTATTTGGTGTTTCATTGCCCTCAATATGAGTTTTGCTCATGCTGGTGTAGATTAATCCTCACTATTCCTTTCTAGGGAGCAGTGGCAGTCAGTATCTTATTACAGTTGGGGAATGGATAACAGAGGAAGTTCCTTAGGAAGTCAAAGTGACAGTTCCCTCAGATTTCTTCCTCCCTCATAGCTCTCCTCAAAGAAAGGAGACAAAATTATTGTGTCCCTCAGTGGTTTTTTAGGTGAACACCTGATTTTCAGTCCTGTCTTCACCACGAAGGTCCTGTGAAATCTTTGTTTCTCTCATTCCCTCCTCAATCTTCACACGTCTCCCACATTTAACCCCACTTTGTAGCCCTAGGAAATCATAGCAGATCAGGGAATACCCTGAGTTGGAAGGATCCTTCAAGTCCAACTCCTGACCCCTCACCTCTCCAAACAACAGCTTCTTTGGGGCAAGAGCATTTCTCACTCTGCTCGTTACAAGACCATAGAATTTTTATTTCATGTAGGTACTTAGGTAGTAGAGGAAAATAAATCTCTTCCCTTACACTGACATTTTGGCTTTTAGTTTGGTAGAAGATCTATTGCATTTTCTCCCTCCCTCCAGTATTTCCCAGCATTTCTAAGGCGTGCTGATTGATATTTTTAGGCAAACCTCAATGGAAAGATGTTCTGTTTATAGTCAGGCACTTAGGAAGATGAATATGCTGTAAACAATGACTACGCTTGATAGTGATCCTGCCCTGGTCTAACATTTATTGGTGTTGGAAATTAGAGACTTGTGCTAAGCTGAATTAATTGCCATAAGTACAGCTGCAGACAACAGAGACCCATTAATTACTTTAAAAAATAACAAAAAAAGAGGTTCTGATTTTTTCAGGGATATTAGATTTTGTCAGACTCCCCTTTCTTCATGACTCCAATAGACACCCATCCACAATATTTTTTCTTGATGTTTCTTAAGTAGGAGAGCAAATTTATGACCAAACATGACAAATTCTGGAATGTGGAAGGAGTTCCATAAGGATAGAGAGATAGCAGGAGTCACTTATTTTGGGTTTGGCTGTGGTATAAAGGTCAAAGACATAGAACCTGCTCTTGGAGCACTTGAAACCAACATTTTCTGGAGTTTTAAACTGGTTTATTCCTTCTGTTTTCAGGTAAGTTATTTCATCTTGGACAAGCTCAAGTGAGACTAGAAGCGGTGTTGACTTTAGATTAGGCTTATTCTGGTTCTTCTGAAAATGCTTCATAAAAAATATGGTTTTTCAATAGCAAAAGCGAAAAATAGAATTAATAACAATAGTAATCTCATTTTCCTCTTTTGTTATAAATTTGATGTAGATGTAAGATTTGACAAGGAAGCAGCAGAGGTGAAGAACTAGTGAATACTTTGCAGTCACAGGGATAAAAAAGCAGAAATGTTCAGGTATTTTTTAAAACAACATTCACTGCTGTGGCTGCATCCTTTGGAGTGAAGCGTGGCTGAAGGGGACTGACCAGATATAGCAGTCATGGTAAGTTAATGGTGAATTAAGTTCTGACACAGAAAATAAATTTAGAGGTGCTTATCTGTCCATCTTGCCCTCAGGTCTACAAAAATGATACATGATGTTGTGAAGGACTTAATTATGTTAAATAAAATATTCCTCTTAAGTTGCAGGATCCCTTGCCTGTAACAAGAAAATTAATTGCTCCTTTTTTTGGTAACTAAGACATTCATAATCAGATAAAAATTTGACCCTAAGTTGTCCAAATAGAAATTTCTCCACTTAAAGGAAAATAGTCCCCATTCTTGCTGTGCTTTGTCTTGATCCAGGAGTGTGATAGGAAACCTGTGGCTGCTCATTATCTAATTCAGGTCTCGAGCCTGCACTGTGGGAGATCATTGTGCTGTGATCCACCGCTGAAAGGGATGCATTCCACAAGAAGTACACATTTTGGGCTCTTTATAGAATTCCTTTCAAGTGTGCTTTGAATGGACGCATGAATTCCCCGTTTTTTAAGCCATTATCAACTACATTAGAATCCCAAATATATTAATGTAACATGACGTTGGAAGACATCTTTAGCTGCAAGAACATCCAGCACTCATATCCTACATCCTATAACAATCTCTTCACAATAAAGCAGAATTTCCAAACCAGCAATATCCCCTTTCCTATCCCACAGCCAGCCTCTTGTTTTACAGCACCACAGACTGGGAATTCTCCTGCTGACCTCCACTTTTTTTAGTTGAGTTGTTGATTTCCACTGATTTACAGCCATCAGTGATGCAATGCTCAGGGGAAAGGCATTTGCTGCCTTGGCCCTGCTGTGACACGGTCAGATATATTTACTGATTCAACCCAACATGCCCAGTTTAGAGTGGGAAGATGAGCCTCCAGTTTCCTCCAAATCTAATTGTCCAACTTCAATGCTGATTTACTGGGCATTAATTAAAGAAAAAGTTCTTTCAGTTCATCAGGAACACTGACTTTTAGTGTGGCTTAATGACACTCGTTAGATGTTTCAGCATCTTCCCTCTATTTATATCCAAACGAAGGAAGCTTCCTCGGTGTGGTCTAAAATATCTAATCATGAATTTCTGGCTTCAAAAGGGACCATGTAGGTTTCCCAATCATTCCCCGTAGTTTTCCAGCACACTGTTTTATCTCAAAAGCTCATAACAAGGCTGAAATAACTCCTTCGATGACAATTCCACAACTTTCATTGACAATTACTTCTAATCCCAGAATGATTGTTTAGTTATGATATTTCTTTTAATGTTGCTTTCAAGTCCTCGTTAGAGAAGTCCCCCTAGTTTTGCACACCCTGCTTTGTTCTGTTTATGGACTCTACTTGACTCTAAGAGGTGCTTGAGCTGTTCTACACCAACTCTTTAAGAAATGGCTGCATCCTTTTCTCTGAACAGAGACTGCTCAACCTATTTTTAATTACCAGAAGTCTATATCCAAAATTTTCATCTTTATTTCATGTCTCCCCTCTCAGCTCTCTTCTAAAGAACCATCGTATTGGGATAACTTCAGCATTTGTAGTCTAACTCGTTAGTGTTGTATAGATTATTATATTTTCTTGTAAGTACTCCCTTTTGAGTAGCCATGTAATTTTTTTGGATATTTGAGGAAGACAGAGGAGGAATTTTTTTTTTGTTGTTTTCAGTTATTAGGTTTTTCATGTGCTCAAAGACTTATTTAATCACACATAAAGAACTTGGGCTGTTTGTCTTAAAAAAGGACAACCAAGAGGTGACTCTATTATGGTTTAAATATCTCCACAGGGAGAAATACCAGGTAGTAAAGAGATCTTTAATTTAGTAGAGAAAGACATAACAAGAAACAGAGCCCAGAAGCGAGAAACATATAAATTCAAATTAGAAACAAGACATGAATTCTAAAATATGTGAAAAAATTAACACAGTGTAAAACTCCCCATGGTCTTGGTGAATGCTCCATCTTCTTGGGCTTTACAGGCCATATGCAGGTGAGTTTTCTTCTGGAAGACATTTTTCACTAATATACATTTTGGATTCATCAGAGGAGAAACAGGAAAAAATTCTTGGATATTTTTTCTTCAGAAAGCTGTAGAAGAGGTTTTAATAATCCTTTCGGGCCTCAAAACTTGTGAAATATTTGATTGACAAGACAACCCTGTTGCTATGGATATTAGGAGAAAAACTGACAACAGCAGGATGGGAACTTAGATGTGAGACAGATAGCTTGGTGCATAGAGGGTCAGAGCAAATTTAATTTCTGTGTGACACATACACACAGAACCTGTCTTCACTAACAGAAATATATAGAAATAGGCACACTGAGGAGAAAAAAAATCCCTCACAGAAGCATATGGGCGATCCTGCTCCCAGATCTTGCTCTGGATATGAGTGGGTGGAAGAAAAAATAGTGTAGGACAGATATTAATTCATATACTCACAGAACTGCCTAGGTTGGAAGGGACATCAAAAGACCATCTGGTCCAAATTGTCATGGGAAAGGGGTGCTAGTTGGGATCATCCAGCACCCTATCCTATCCCATCCCATCCCATCCCATCCCATCCCATCCCATCCCATCCCACCCCACCCCATCCCATCCCATCCCATCCCATCCCATCCCATCCCATCCCATCCCATCCCATCCCACCCCGAGAACACCTGATGAGGTTATTTTGTTGGTTGATTGCTCTCACTATAAAAATTTTCTCCCTTATATCAAGATGAGACCTCTCCCAGTGTAATTCTTTGCCCCTTATCTTCTGCGTGTGGCTCCTCATGAAGACAGAGCCTCTGTTCTCGTTGGGCCACCCTCCAAGGACTGCAATACTGTGATGAGGTCTTCCTGAGCTTTCTTTTCTCCACGAGAGACCCAAATCCTTCAGTATTTCCCCAAAGGACAGGTTCTCCAGCCCTCTGATCACCCTTCCCTCCTGTTGCACTGCTTTGCCTGTTTTCTTGAATGCCAAACTTCTGTGTTGGATTCCATTTTTGACAGAATAATGATTTTAGTTTTTTCTTTAAAAGTCTTGTTCTATCAATCTCAGCCCCACATGTTAATTTCTCAAGATCATTTTGAATGTTAATCCTATTCTTTTAAATCCTTTAATTACCTCTTTCTTTTTAATGTCTCAAGTGCTTTTCTTATAGCATCTTCTGCATTTCTAGTGAAAATACTGAATATATAAAATCCAGAAGCGCTTGCTATATGATGTTTCCACTAAATTCTTCCACATCATTACAGCCAGCTGCACACCCATTTTGCAGTACTTACAAGGAAAGTGCATATTCCCCATTTCAAAAACTTCACTAGGATTCTGGGAATGAAAGGGTGTGGCCCTGGCTCCCTACCTAGTTAGACATATTTTGCTAAAAATAACAGGGAGAAAGGGAAGATCAAAGTTTTATGCTGTAGATGTTTAGAGATCTCAATAGCAGCAAGTTCTTGAATAAATTTGCAGTTTTGTCTGGTAATCCTGTAAATATTTCCCTGAAATTCAAGGCTAAAAAACTTGGATAAATCAAGGGCCTCCCCAGATTTAGTATGAAGTGTTTTGCCATAACATGCAAAGACAGTTACTGTAGGAGAAATGAGCTAATACCAGTCTCACTTTGTCTTAATTTCCTTTTCTTCCATTTAACAAATGTCACATAGAAATAAATTCAAATTGACCCAGTTGAAGTTGCTTCCTAAATTTGTCACATACAATTTTATATATTTGGTTTCCCCTTGCTTTGCTTTGGTCACTCTGTAACTCCTTTCACCAAAAGAAAAAAAACTGAACCCCTTAATACACAGGCCTCAAGCTCACAACAAAAACCCAGGGCTCTAACCCTTCCTTTTCCCACTTTTAAAAGTTTGATCCTTCTGAAAGCTGTTGTCACACCAAATCACAGAATTGCACAGTCACTGAGGTTGGAAAAAGCCAAAAAGATCAAGACCAAGCTTTGACCAAATACCACCACGTCCATTAATGTGCCACATCTACTTGGTTTCTGAAGACTTGTGGGGATGGTGACTCCACCACTTCCCTGGGAAGCCTTTTCCAGTGCTTAATGATCCCAGGAGCAGCACTGATAAGTGAAGAAACTCTTTTCCAGACCCTTTTCCCAGGGTATTTGACTGCTGCTGTCAAGCATTTGATATAAAACGTGATCCTTTGGGAAAAAAAAGCCTCCAGAGTACATGGACAAGTGGACTCAGCAGCAATGCAGTGCTCCACACTTCACCTGATGGATCAAAATCCTGCAGGAAAATAGGATTTTATTCCATATGTTGTGAGGACTGGTGCAGTTGCTCGTTCAATGGAAGTGTAACGACACCTCTGGGTTAGACACACAATTATTTCGGTGTAAACACAGGAAAACGTTGCTTGCAGAAATGGTTACCCACAGTTCTAACTCGCTCTGCACATGTATTTACCTAATTTGAAATAAGAAAGGCAGTCATTATGAATTAAACTCTCCCAGGACACAGTGAACATATTTTCCCTGAATAACTGTGTAGATAGCTCTGAGAAATTGGTCTTGGAGTGCCTGTAGCAATAGATACATTCATCATGAGAGCACTACCAAAATGCTACATTTAAACTTATCTAAGACTCTGAGAAAGTGGGAGTCTTATTAATGCAATTGTATTTGCAAACACAATCTAGTTAAAGAAGAACAGAAGGAATATAGATTACTCTTCCCCAGGGAGAGAGTAATTTTCTCCAGAGGCTAATAAAGAAATGATCTACACTGAGGAGATTATTTTTCTAAGTTAGTTGCACTCAAAAAACCATAAATAAATAAAATAATATTTAATACTGTATTAATTGGGAGGGAAAACACTTTTAACACATCGGACATCTGTAATATGTTTTTCTACATACCCATATTGTAATACAGATTAAGGATTTAATTAATGTCTATTTGTTTGCAGAAGTGTTCCCATCATTTATTTTAATGGCATCGATCATGGAAAACCATCTGCTGTTCACAGGGATGTTATTTATATTTCTATTGAGATTCCATTTAAATGTAGAATTATCAAATGATTGGTTATCAGATGTTAAAAAATGTTTATTTCCTCTTAATTTATTTGAAATGAAACCTGCTCAAGGTCTGATAATATCTACCTTTTTCAGACTCCAGATTTAATCAATTTAAGGGCTAAAATAGAAATAAATTTTTTTTTCAATTTTTTTCTACATAATATGCCAATATTAGGGGTAAAATACACAGAAATAGGGCACACCCCTTCCTCCCTAGAGAAAGCCATCATTTCAGAGTGGCTACTGAGGCTTCCCCATGCCACAGGGGTGTCTTTAGACTCCTGACATCATTTAAGAAGAAGGCAGCATGGAACACTGGTAGCTACCTAAGCCATACCTTTAAAAATGCATGCCAGAATTACAGGACTTGAATAACTCTGTCTCCTATAGCCCTTGCACATATTTTCAGGAATATGACACTTCATTTTCTTATCCCAGGTAAATGATATAACTGAGCAGACATTCCTATGGTGACAATAACAAAGATTTTCAGGTCAAAATGTGTCAGAGGGAGCATTTCTGACCACAGGATTGACTGGGACTTGGCTCAGCACTGAAGTAAGAGATGTTCAAGGTGAATATTAACAGCAGGGAGCAGGTGACACAAGAAAAGCTTGTACTGTGAGGAGGAAAACACAACACCCAGAATCTCATTTCTACTCCTAACACTGTCATTTGTTATTCCCTTCTCACTGGAACAGATCCTTGTGTAATGCAGGGTGAAGAGCTGAGTGCAGATATTGGTATGAGATGTTCAATAGTTCCATTTTCCTACTGAGATGTATCTCTGTGTGAACACCTTTCCTTGGAAGTCTGCAGCTGGAAGATCTCTGCTCTCTGGTGACAGTGACAGGACCCGAGGGAATGACCTGAAGCTGTGTCAGGAGAGATTTAGGTTGGATATCAGGAAAAAGTTCTTCACCCACAGGGTGGTTGAGCACTAGAGCATTCTTCCCAGGGAATAGTTGTGGCCCCAAGACTGCCAGAGCTCAAGGAGTGTTTGGACAATGCTCTGGGGCACGTGGTGGTATGCTTGGAGTTGTCCTATGCAAGGCCAGGAGCTGGACTCAATGATCCTGATGAGGCTCTTCCAACTCAGGATATTCTGTGATTCTATGAATGAACTGGAATGTCACAGGAATATGTGGTTTGTAATATAGAAGATTCCCCTGTGTTGTACAGAAATAGTCTTGGAAGTCTTCAATACCAACTTTAAAATTCAATCGTGTACAATTATCAGAAATAGCAAGCCTAGAATAACTCATGGGGTTTTAATTTCTTTTAAAAAAACACGTAACAAAAGAACTCAGGAAAAGATGGCCAGGGCGGGTCAGCTTTGAGCACCGTGATCTAGTGGAAGGTGTCCCTGCCCATGGTTGGAATGTGATGATCTCCAAAGTCTCTTCCAACACAGACCATTCTAGGATTCTATGAAAATAGGAAAATATGAAAATATGAACTCTTCCATACAGAGCATTACAGGTACCACTGTGGAAACACCAGACTGTTTGGAACAATTACAAACAAGATGTCCTTCGTGGCTTTGGATCTCTTACAACCTCACTCGTTCAGCAAATCTGCTTGAAACTTTTTCTCTTTTACAGCTTGGATTGTGCACATTTCATCTGAAACAGAGACTATCCCATCAGGCAAAGACTTTTCTCAGAGGCAGGAATAAAAACTGAGGCTGTTTCTCCTTCTGTAATTTTTTTAGATAGAGACAAACATTTCTTCCTCCTTGTTGTAATTTAATCCTACACTGATAAAGAATAGCATTTCAGATTTCTATTTTGTTCATTAAATCTTTTACAAGTGAGGGTTATAAAGGGAGGTTTAAAGACAGTGAGATGATAAAAAAAATTCCTAGTGCAACATGGGTTTCTTCTGTATAATTTCTACTTAAATTGAATATGACTTTTCCCCCTCTGTGTTACTGGAGGTTTACAAGTTTTCTAGCAAGAAAAGCCAGAACTTCAAATTTCCTATGATCACCACAGCCTAGACCTCAATCAGATACTGAGCCTGTATTTGAATTAATGAAACAATGGACTGGAGGTTATAAATCCCATTGGGAGTCTGGATTTACCAGTTTGAATACTGCCCTATGATAATAATTTTTTTGCAGCTTGGAGCTTGGTCATATCTTAATGGCCTGGAGGATAGAAAAGCCAGCTCAGAACCTTTCTTTTAAAAAAATTATGTATGACTTTTTCTACTTTTCTATTTGAATTACATTTTTTGTGTGTTGTCATTGTAGATAATAACTGTATGTTCTCTTCTGCTTTGTTTTTTTTTGTTTCATGTCCAAAAATATTTTAAGTTTTTTAAAGAAAAGCAGAAAGAATGATAATATTAATATCAATAGTAGATTTTTAGTGTTGCCCAACTCTAAGTCAGCTCCTTAGGGAGTAGGATGTTACCTCTCAGGCACATGGTGGAATTCTTGGGGTGTTCTTTGCAGGGCCAGGAGTTGGACTCAATGATCCTTGGGGTCTCTTCTACCTCAGGATATTCTGTGATTCTTTGAGCTGTAAGGAATTGGGAGAAACTGAAACAAAATAAATTGAAGCCTGAGAAAAGTCAAAGGCCATCTTCCAGTCGGCCTAAGAATAAATCATAAATGGATCTCCCTCCCTACACTTTAAATAAATATTCTGTATATTACTCCTAGGGATCTGAGAATGATTAATCAAGACTTAATGCTGTGATGGTGTGGCTGATGTATTTAATCACTAAAGCAGAATAACAAAGTGCAATCAATATTGTAATGGGGTTTTTTTTTAGCCCTCTAGATACAAGATACCAGCCAGTTTAGGCAGTAAAGCAGGGGATGTTCTGCTTCAGTACCTCATTTGCTGTGTTTCTGAGCAACATTATTTTTTTCCTATATAAAGCGTGTTTCAAAATCAAACTCAGAGATCCTCTCAAATTAATGCTGGGAAGAAAAATATTTTCATCAATAATTACTTTTTGGTTTATTGGTTGCTTGTGGGATTCTGCTGTTTCTTCACTATATCTGTTTTCCTGCACAATTGCATTTCTCCATTGTCTCTGCAAGGACTGGGATGAAGAATTCAATGTTTAAAAGAAGATACAGCAGCCTTTCAATCGCTGATTTTATTAATATAAAAATTAAATGAAATCACTTTTTTCTCTTCACAGAACTGTGCTGTCCCAGTATAAATTTCCTATGCATGAAACTACTTCAATAATAATAATAATAATAATAATAATAATAATAATAATATTGAAAAGTAATTTCATACATTTTTTACAGAGAGGGCTATTGTAGGATTAATGCTACTTCCTGTGCAGAAATGTTGAGGAAAGCAGGAGATTAATTTCATGAGATCCTTAAGCACCCACCATCCCAAACTGGAATGTTAAGTGCAATTCCATTCTGTCTGAGAAAAAAGATCCCAGCAGCATGGAGATGACTGAGAAGATAAAGAGAGTTATCAGAGCAAATATGGTCCCAATCAATATCAGAATAAAAACTGTTGTTATGTCTGTCTGCTCAGTGAACAACCACTTTAACACATCAGGGAATAAAGAGCTTTAAAAGCACCCAGATAAATGAAATAGCAGCCTAAACATACTCATGCCTAACTAGTCATTCTTCTTAAAGGGATGCACTCTAGTGAAATTTAAAATATGTTGTAATGTTTAGAAGAATTATGAGGTCTGATTACTTTTAGCTCTGCCATGTGGATTCTCCAAAGTCTGTTGAGATGATTGATGTCACAGGATGCTGAGAACCTTCAGTCTCTCACTGACTTCAGTAATTAATTTTCATTAAAATTTTTGAAACTCGTTTCCTTCATGAGCTGTATCTTTCTGATGAATAATCAAAATGAAGCATTGTTAGCACAAACAGGCAAAACATCTGCGTAAATGCACTTCCTTTAGAAAAAAGGCAGAAAAAAAAATATTTCTTTGTAGATACACTTGGCTCATCCTCCTTACCCAGGGAGTGAAGTCACTAAATTGAAGGCAGATTTAAGGAAACCAGCCTCTTTTACATGGAAAATTGTTGGCCATTTGCAGTTTTCTTCTAACTGGGAACAAATAAGGCAGGGAGTTCCCAAAGCTGCAGGGAAGGGAGACAGAAAGATTAAACAAGTTTTTCAGGAGAAAATGGAAAATGTCCTGGCAGGTAAAATGAAAAGCAAGGTTTCACAGTCATTTCTGAGGAGTCTCTCATCTCTCAGAGGCTGAGCTGAGCCCCTGTTGTGATAAGTCCAGACCTGGGGCAGGTAAGACCAAGCGTATTTGTCTGGAATTCTTTATAATATCTGCCTACTTATGGGAAATTGAACTAAGTATTTCTTTGAACGCTGAGTTTCAGGTAGAGGGAATGGTCTCAGGATATCTCCAGTGAGAGAGATCAAGAAGAGGTGGGATGCTACTGGTGCAATGCTGGTGGCTGCTTCAAAAACAGTCAGGAAACAGCAGCTCTTGGGTTTTGGGATAAAAGGGAGTCCAAAGCAAGGTTTATGTTTCAGATCTCTGCCTGTAGCTCCCCATCCATTTCTGAGCTCATCCTAAGCATTTTCAGAGAATCAAGGGATGGCTTATGTTGGAGAAGACCTTTGAGATGATCCAGTCCAAATGTTAACCCAGCACTGCCAAGTCCAGCATTAAACCATGTCCCCAAGTGCCACATCTTTTAAATACCTGCAGGAACAGTAGCTCCATCACTCCCCTGGGCAGCCTGTTCAGGTGCCTGGCAATCCTTTTGGAGAGGAAATTTTTCTTAATATCCACTTCCTCTCATCCTGACATTCTTACCTGGGAGAAGAGCCCAACCCCTACCTGGCTGCACCCTCCTTTCAGGGAGTTGTAGAGAGTGAGAAGTTCCCCCCTGAGCCTCCTTTTTTGCAGGATAAACAATTCCAGTTCCCCCAGCTGCTCCTCCCAGGGCTTGTGCTCCAGACTGACCACCAGCTTTGTTGTCCTTCCTTGGACGTGCTTTTATTTTGGTCCATTCAGGAAGCTACAGGGTGATAATTCAATTTTAGAAGTCAGAACAACTGATTCAAACTGGATTTCATCCACACCACAGGCTAAAAAAACTTATCCCAGTGAACAAGAAACAACGACCTGAACAACAGCTGGTGTTTGTAGCATCCTGGGTGGCAAATATTGAAATATCCAAGACAGTGTTATCCTGCTGATAAAAATTCTGGAAAGCTGTGCTGGAAATTTGGAGAGATATTATCTTCATACAGAATTATTTCCTTATAATTTAATAATTTATAACAAATTTTCTTAGTGGCTAAGAGCATTTCATTCAATAATAAAAGACATGGATGTGTTTGAGCTGTAAGGAATTGCTTTCTCTCTGCCTTCAGCAAGGAATTTTCCACTGTCTGCTGAGCTCTGTGTCCCATGCTCACCAAAAGCATAAAAAACTCCCTAGAGTAAGACAAATTCCTGTAACAAAACTTGGGAGCAACAGGATTGAACCTTAAGCAAATACACCAAATTATTATCACTGTTTTCCCCCACAGACTTGCAGTAATAGCTACACAGAATAAGTGATGCATTTGAGGTGCTTCCAGAGGATCTGAGAAGCCTTTCCTGCACTTCTTTTAATTCACATGTCACCAGACGGAAGAAGACAGTGGTCCCTGGGATGGACAATTATTATAATGCTGTGTTAAATGGCAAGTCTAACAAAATTTCTTTCATCGTTTTATTGCATTAAATGCAAAGATAGATCACTCAGCATGGTACTGGTGTATGTATTTCCTACTAAAACAACAAACAGACAATTTTTTTTTCTTTTTTTTTTCATATTATTGGTTCAAAACAAGTTAAACCTGACGTAGAAGATTGTGTGTCTCCTGCACTTATGAGCTCTTGCATCACAGACACAACGAACGCTGTTGACCAAACTGAGCTGAAAATAAAACTTGTGCCACGGAACACCTGCAATGGCTAATATTAGGATCTATAAAAAGACCCTGCAAAGTCAGTAGAATATTTAGCCCACAATTTACTCTCTTGGAAGGCAGAGAAGCATTGAATTCTATGTCCAAGGGACAGCTGCATGTGTAGGTGTGGAGTATTCCAGAAATATTCCAGCCAAAGGCAAAGAGAGGCAGCTGGTTGTCGCAAAATTATTTCAATATATAAAAGGAAAAATGCGAAGCTGGATGTCCACGTGTCTGTGTTTATTCTAGACCTATGATTTGACCTGTTGCGCAGAAGGAGGTGATCACTGTCTACTTTGCTTCAATCAGTTTTAGAGATATGAAAAACAAAACACTGATAAAATGAAAAATTAAACGCTATAAGTGTATTTTATTAGACTCAGGAAATTGCAGTTCAAGAAAGGCCACACTGATTATGAGCCAGCCTGGGCTGACAGGAGAATTAAAGTAAGATATACGAGGATGACAGTTTCTAGGTAGACATAGAAATTTATATATAAACAAATGGAAGGAGGAAAGAATTATAGCAATCCATGTAATTAAAAAGTGAGAAAATGGATAAGTGGCAAGGGAAACCAAACACACAGGGAAACATTTGATTAGAAGTATTGTAGGTTAGTTGTGAGCCAATCTTGCATATACCAAAACCAAAATAAAGGTAAGTGGTGTTACCAGACCCTTTATGAATTAAGCTGGAAGAATTGATGATAAAAGTAATGAACAACTTGCAAAATAATAGATAACATAGAGAGCAATAGAGGAAGACAAAGGACATCTCATTCTACTCCATCAGTGCCTGAAGTGGGTGCTCAGTGTCTACTGTAAACATTGAGAGGTCCTAAAAAATTCATTAAAAAGTTTGAGGACAGGCGTCTGAGAAGCGTGAAAATGCTGAAAAGGTCCTGTGTCTTCAGCAAGCCCTGGGGAAATATCCTGGTCAGTGCTGCTGCTGAGAACTGTTTGTGGGATCTAAGAGGATCTCAGTCCTTGTGTCACGACGTGAGGTGACACTCATTGCACAGCAATGTTCCTATTGGCTATCAAGACAAAGAAGTTGGAGTAAAGCACTAGCAGATGTTTCTGAGAAACGCTGCATAAACTCAATTTTGGGTGGAAAACCTGATCTAGAATAGAACCCAACCCTACCTTGTGCAGTGTCATTCCAGTCCTGTATGTTATCCTTGCCTCAGAATCATAGAATCAGAAAGTTTGGGGAAAAACTCCAAGACCATCGAGCCCAGCCTTTGATCAAACACCACCTTGTCACCCAGACCAGAGCACTGAGTGCCACTTCCTGCAGTTCCTTGAACACCTCCAGGGATGGGGACTCCACCACCCCTCTGGGCCGCCCCTTCCAATGCCTGACCAGCTTTTCACCCATTTCAGTGAAGAAATTCTTCCTGATGCCCAACCTGAACCTCCCTTGGCACAGTTTGAGGCCATTTCCACTTGTCCTGTCACTGTCCATCTGTTTCCAAACCCAAACAGATTACTCCCGGGGATGAGTGCTGGCCTGACCAGAGAAGGTCTCTTCAGGTATAGCAAACTTGAATTGAAAAATACTGATGCAAAAGTTGAGATTTCTACATTATTGTCAATGAATATGACAATATTATTAGATCCAGGTTGTTTCTCAAATGCTTTGTTAGACTTCGGGGAAAAAAAGTTTCCTCATTCTTTAAAGGAATCATTTTGTACATGAGAAGAGTTAGATTCAACCCCAGATGGATTTCTCCTCTTGTCTCACCTCGGTTGCCCTCTAGGAAAAGTGTTCACCAGTTTTTCTGTAAAACCTGTTTTCTTGTGAGAGTGAATTTATAAAAGTATGTGAGATAATGGTAAGAGAGTGCTTACACATACATTAGAGAAATTTCAGTAAGCAACTGTCAGACACATTCAGTATCATCCTCTGTCAGTCTTGCTCTTAAAACATAGGTATAATTACTTTTATCTCCCCCCTACTGTGCTTTGAAATCTCCATGCCTGGAAATATGCATATATTCCAGGGTTAGATTGCATTTGTACTTGAAAAGGAGCCAGTTTAGGAATAACTTACGGGACTATAGCTCAGCTGCAACTATTTTAATGAAAAAGTGCCAGAAAAACAATGAAGACAGCATTTGATTAATGTAGGAACTTCAGTCCAGAACTGTCAGAACTTCATGTGTTGTCATCATAATGAAAATATAATGGATGTGATCAGGCATGCCATCCATCTTCTGTTTGTTGCACGCTGAATTTGAACCAAAGGTTTCTGTGGAATTTTTAATTTTTGCTCTCATTTATTTTTCAGAAGTAATTTCCCTGGTTAGAATTCAAGTGGAAGGGAAGGGGCAGTAAAAGTCTTTGAGATCAGGAATTAGGATTCTGGCCTGAAAAAATTAAGAGCAGATTGAAAATGTTGTCTTTGATTAAAAAAGAAAGCTCAGAAGAGGAGAGAGGTCTAGGGGAGGTGAGGTGACCTTTGAAAGAGAGAGGCAGGAAGAGATGCTTCATTTAAAGTCTTGCTTGAATAAACAGATTAGGGTCACAAATTACTCTGTAAACATAGGAGCTCATGAAACTTCTTTCCTGTGGATTTGGGCTCAGAGCAAGCTGGTCTGGTTGAAGATGACCCTACTCGTTGCAGGGGGGTTGGACTAGAGGTCCTTTGGAGGTCCATTCCACACCAAAACAATTTATGATTCTACAAATAATTAAAATTTATATTCAAAATTATAATATTAGCACCTATAGAATTGCTTAAATGTGTTCTCTGTTCTATCAGGATGGTCGCAATGTGGTGTTTCCCTCTGTGAAGCACTTCAGCCCCCTTAGTTCCCAGTTGCTTTAGCTACCTGATTTTTGAATAGTTTTAATGAGAAAATGTAAGGTATTTGGATGTCTCCTAATTTAGTCACTTTTTGAAATTGGCTAATGGTGAAAACATTTTTAGGAGAAACACACAGGTCCTAATGATATCTCAAGTCTGATTTCTGAAAGATAAATGAAAGAGGAAAAAAAAGTGAATACATTTGTAATACTCTGTTCATCACAGAATCATAGAATCACAGAAGGTTTAGAGTTGGAAGGGACCTGTGGAGATGCCAAGGCAGTGCCCCCTGGAGCAGGTGACACAGGAACACATCCAGGTGGGTTTGGAATGTCTCCGGCGTGGGAAACTCCATGACCTCCCTGGGCAGCTGTTCCAGGGCTCTGCCACCCTCAACAGAAAGGAGCTCCTCCATTTGTTGAGGTGGAACTTGTTGTGTTTGAGTTTATGGCCATTGCTCCTCATGCTGCCTCTGGGCACTGCTGAAGACAATCTGGCACTATCCTCTTGACACCCAGCTCTGAGATACAAAATATTTGAGATATTTTTATGTATTGATGAGATCCCCTCTCATGGGAGTCATGTCTTCTCTGGACTAACCAGGCCCAGCTCCCACATCTCTCCTCACAAGAGAGATGTTCCAGGCTCCTCATCATCTTCGTGGCCTCTGCTGGACCCTTTCCAGCTCCTCCTTGTCTTTGTGGAGACCAAAATAACACCAGGGCAGAGTAGAGGGGGAGGATCACCTGATGGCCACGATTTTCCGTATGAACCCCAGGATCCCATTGGCCCTCCTGGCCCCCAGGGGACACTGCTGGCTCATGGACAATTTGTTTCCCACTGAGACTCCCAGGTCATTCTCAGCAGAGCTGCTCTCCAGTGGGTCAGCCCCCAGCCTTTGCTGGTGTTTGGGATTATTCCTCCCTGGGTACAGGACCCTACACTTGCCCTTGTTGAACCTCATTAGCTTTCTCTCTGCCCAGCCCTGTATTTTCCTGTATAATTCCTAAATCCTGTATCCATGGCCAGTGACACTGGCAGCATTTCTCTACCTCGTTATCACCCATTCAGCTTCTTTAATTGTTGTTATGTGATTACAAGTTCCCATAGAGACTAATGGCCATTGCCGCTGGATTATTGATATTCAATTATATCTGTTCTCTGTTTGTGCTCTAGTCCCTTCCACTTTCTTAATGAGCCTGTGTATTATGTTGTTGTTTTTTTTCTTTAACCAATAGAGCAGCAGATTAATAGAATTTCTTTCTCAATAAATGATAACATTGTTCAGGATAAACACCAGGTTAAACTTCTGGGAAGGAAAATAAACCATCCTGAACATTATGGTTTGACCAATATAACAGAAAACTCATGAGGAATAAACCTATTTCCATTCCACCTATTATCCCAATTATTGGCTTTGCATCTCAGATAAAGGAAGCAGGACTCCTAAATTTGTAGGTTATTCGTGGGACTCATTGACAACCAGATCAAGCTTCATGTTCTTGTAATTACTGTCTCTGTAGGAAGTTAATTCCTTATAATGGAGATGAAAATACTGGTAAGGGCTGGAATTAGTCAGTCCCTCAGTTGTAAGTTATTGACTCTCAGATGCTCGTGACGACTTCCTGCAGCTGAATTGCAAATGTCTCAGAGATTAAATAATTTCAGCTTATGTTTCTCTAGTCCTCAAAAGACTAAAATAGACCACTGGAGTGCTCGGGGTTGAAAGGGACTTTTAAAGGTCATCTAGTCCAATTGAAATGAGCAGGAACATCTTCAACTAGATCAGTTTGCTCAGAGCCCACTCTCACCTGAGTATTTCCAGGGATGGGGCACCTGCCACCTTTCAGGGCAACATAATGTATTTGCTCTGCTCTTCTTCACCACAGAGATATCTGCGTGGATTTGGTGATTTAATGCTTTTTTCCTAGATATTTTTGCTCTTATTCCCAGATCAAGTGTTATCTCTTTGAATTCCTACTAAGTTACATCCTCTCACGCAACTTTATTTTCAGCAACGCTGTTTGTCATTGCGTGTGACAGGCATGACATTGATATCACAAAGCCCAAAGGGAATAAAAGAATAAATACTTGATAAAAGTACAATTTAAGATTAATTGTTGCCTGGTGAAGGAAAAAACATAAAAACATTACATAAAACATCACATAAAGGCATTACTTACCCGCAGTGCAGAATTATTTTAGGAGTCAGGACCAAGTGAAATAGAGCAGAGAGTGAAAGTCTCATTTCAGAGGATGCTTATCCCAATTCCGTCCTACCTCTGCTCCAGACATCCAGTGAAAAGCTGGAAGCTACAATGGTGCATTCCTTGTGTGAGATGAAGACAGGGCCTTTTAGTATTCTCATGGGCCTATGGGTTCAAGGAGATGAGAAATACTTATGGATATGACAATCTACATCTATGAAATATTCATATATATATATATATATATACACACTGACTTTCTGAGCTTCTGTTTGCAAACAGAAACATCAAAATATCACAAATATCTTCTGCTGTCAGTTGTGGTTTTCCGTGGCAGCTGCAACAGATATTTCTGCTGAAAAAAAAAATCAAACCTTAGTACTCTAGGCAAACAAAAATTTCTTTAGCAATCAAGAAGTGATTGCACTCCGTGATTGTTTCTACTGGCAAATGACAGTGATTAACGCTATGCCAGTGCTTCTCAAAATTTTGGAAGTACGAGCCTCTTTCGTTCATCTGTGTCTGTAGAGCATTATTCTCAGCAGCAGCTTGGTTTCTTCAAGACTCAGGATGAGGAGAAATTATAACCGATTTCAGCAAGTATTGACACTCATTCACTCCCACAAGGAACTGAGCTGCTGCCAGAAAGTAAAAGTGGCATAAAATTGGGCAGGCAATAATCACAGCCTACACTTGCTCCTCTCTTACATCTGGTCCCTGGAGAAACTGAGAAGTTGTTCACTGCTGTGTGTAATCCTTTAGACTCCCTTTGAACTCCTTGATCATGGCTTAAGATGTGGGGTGAAGAAGGAGAGGCAGTGCTGCTGCCATGTTTTCATCTAAATTTGAAAAACACCAATCTTGGAGTGAGGGTTGTTTCTGTTTCTAAAAAAGGTTCAGCCAGATTTTAGTAGAAGACCTTAAAAATTCAGAGACCGCTTCTCTCCTTCCTCTGATGACACTTTGAAAAACCTTTACAGATCAATTCTGGACTAAGCAGGAAGCTGACAAAG
The DNA here is from genome assembly GCA_036785705.1 of Acanthornis magna. Classification (NCBI taxonomy): domain Eukaryota; kingdom Metazoa; phylum Chordata; class Aves; order Passeriformes; family Acanthizidae; genus Acanthornis; species Acanthornis magna. Next base: position 12,853,178 of record JAWUZG010000119.1, on the reverse strand, counting down.
GGCTTCACTGCCTTTAAAATTGCTCAATTCTCTCTGAAATGTGGGAACAGATGTTCCTTAAGCTTTGATCCAACTCATTTCCCTGCACTGAGTCTGTCTGGTCTCCCTGGGCAAGGTTCTCGTTGCATTCAGGCTCCAATGTTCAAAAGCAAAGGAGTGATTTTTAGCTTACACCAAGCCACATCGATGCATTTGTAGGTATGGAAGAGTTGCTGTGGTAACACTTCAGCAAACACTTAGATCCACTGACATTCAGGAGGTTAAGGAAGTGCTTAATCAAGGTTTTAAACTGGAGTCAGTGTGAGCAAAATACCCCTCTGGTCCTCAAAAAAAAAAAAAATTCTCATAACTCAAATATACACTGAAAGTTTTGACCATTTATTTCTAATATGTCCTGAGACATCCTGTTTCTGATTTAATTTCAGCTCTGAGAAGGACAGGAACTGGATAAAGTCATCATTTCCATAAATGCTAAGTTGAAAAAAAAAAAAAAAATTGATGGTGCTATCACCTTCCCTAATTTGGCTATTATCACTGGGAATTATGTGCAAATGATGCATTTATATGCAGTTCATAAATGACTCTGCTAATTCCAGCCACTCAATGTGTCCTACATATGCTCCGTATGGCGTCCGTGGGCGAGGCAGATAAACAGTTGAGTTTCTGGGAGTGGAGCGTCAGGATCAGCATTTTGCTAAAAAATTGCTTTTTCAAGGGGCGTGAATTTGCCTGTTTATTCCAGTGCAGCAGCAAAGGGACTGGAGATTTCACTGTACTTGGATGGGGTCATAAAAGCTGGTTTGCATCTCATTTAAATGCTGCACATATTTTTGAGTGAAATTATTTTTTACAAGGTATGAAAATGCTGCATGGTTAGATGCTAGTCAAAGAAATGATACCTTTTAAAAGTATTCTTATAAAGTGATGCCTAAAACACTTAAATGAATATGACTGAGATTTCAATCATGATTTTAATAGCATTTAAAAATAAAATAATTTTATTATTCTCAATGCTAAACAACCTTCAACAAAATGACTTCCTGAAAGAGATTATATTTATTTATTTATTTATTCATTCATTTATTTATCTTTTAACCAGTGATGCAGTGAATGGGAATTCAAGACATGGATTAGTTCAGGCCCATCTTAAATTTTCTATGGGATGTATAAATTACCCCTCTCTCTCGTATTGTCAGTTTTATCATCTGTAAAATGGGAGAGAAGTTATTTATTTTATCCAATCCCTGTTCTGGGCACGTTTTACTTGAAGTACTGTAGTCATAGCCCAGGAAATGGGACTTTTGTTTGGGTAGGAAAAGCCTTTTTATGACCAACAAAAAAAAATTAACTCATTGGATTATTGCAAGTACCAAATAAACTTTGTGCTTGCAACAAAATTAAGACAAATTTTATTTTCTTTATCAATTTTGAAATGTAGCAATACCTGAATGCTTGTCTCTTTTCCATGTTCCAGTTCTTGGATATAGGATTCATTTTGGTCTCAGAGACCTGGGAGCGTTTTCCCTGTTTTACTATAGAGCTGGAAAGACATATTGCATAGTTAATTCAAGAATTCTATGAGGTGTTGTGCAGTCACAGCATGTTTCCCTTTTTGACTTCTCTGTTCAGACTATAATCACTTTAGAAAAATAGAATTTATGTTTGCTGAATGTTTTTTTTCACTTGGTGACGCATGGTATCTCCCAAGTTTTCCGGTTATCTTCTCAAAAGTTGTTCTGCTTTAAAAATGGCTATAAGAAACTTGCCCAAACTGTTTTTCTTATGCTCCAGCTGTCTCATCACCATTTCTCTCTGATTGTGGAATTACCAAATCTCAACAAACTGCTCTTGCAGCTGCCAGATTATGGACAAGAAACATGGATACCGTTTATGTATTTATAAGAATGATAAATAAAGAAATACCAGAATCTCCACAACATGTTTCTGAATACTACAGCATAGAGTCATAGAATGGTTTGGGTTTGGAATGAACCTTAAAGATCATCTCCTGCCATCGGCAAGGACAACTTCCACTATCCCAGGTTGCTCCAAACCCCATCCAACCTGGCCTTGGGCACTTCCAGGGGTCCAGGGGCAGCCACATCTTCTCTGGGCAACCTGTGCCAGAGCCTCACCACCCTCACAGGAAATATTTTTTTCCCTATTTCTACAATGCAGAGCTTTCTTGTATCTGTTTTAATCCTTTAATATGTATATAGACAGATCCCCTAACTTGACACAGTTACACATATTTAAATATTTATAATTCAGTTATGAACTAAAATATGACGGAACTATGAAGTGAAACCATGACAGCTTGTCTGTAAAAGAAGTGTTTTCACAGCACAACTTGACTTTTCTTTCCCAGACAGCCTATAAAAAGATTCCTTATTGTCAAAATTCTGTAGCTTACAGTCTCTCTACTGGACATTCCAATAGGAGAATCAATAAAAACAATACTGCAGTATTTAATAGAATGATATTCAGTGCCACAAATAAGACACCAAATTGTAAGTCTTCTATGTGGTTCCTCATTTGTACTTCAGAAGTGTTCAGGTATCTTCAAGTCCTGTTTTGTTTTGTTGAGATTTACAATGCGACTTGGAGTTTTTCCTTCAATAGCTGATGACACAGGAGCTGTTCTTACAATTTGTTTTCTGCACCTTTTAAGGCAGAGTGTGGCAAACAAGACCAGCCAAGAAGAACATCAGCAGGTAACACAGCAATCATTTCCTTCTGGCAAATAAAGTCAAATTACAATTTATAGGGTTTGGTTATGCAGTCCAATGTTCCAAAGCTGTTCCCTGCTTGAAAGTTTCCTGATTAAGGAAACTTTCAAGCCCTTTTTAGCTTGAGATAATTCCTCATCAGGCAGTATCAGGGCTCTCACCCAGGTGAGAAGGGCATCAGAAAGTGCTAAGCAGAAGCACAGCTCTCAGGCCTGGTTATCAGAGACTTTGGCTGTCAAGGTCGTGGTGGGCTCTGAACGGCTTTTGAGATAGCATGGGATTGAAGGAGATGGAAGGGATAGTTTGGGATAGCGTGGGATTGAAGGAGATGGAAGGGATAGTTTGAGATAGTGTGGGATTGAAGGAGATGGAAGGGATAGTTTGGGATAGCGTGGGATTGAAGGAGATGGAAGGGATAGTTTGAGATAGTGTGGGATTGAAGGAGATGGAAGGGATAGTTTGGGATAGTGTGGGATTGAAGGAGATGGAAGGGATAGTTTGGGATAGTGTGGGATTGAAGGAGATGGAAGGGATAGTTTGGGATAGTGTGGGATTGAAGGAGATGGAAGGGATAGTTTGAGACAGCGTGGGATTGAAGGAGATGGAAGGGATAGTTTGGGATAGTGTGGGATTGAAGATGGAAGGGATAGTTTGGGATAGTGTGGGATTGAAGGAGATGGAAGGGATAGTTTGGGATAGTGTGGGATTGAAGGAGTCTGCAGAGACATAGTCTCTGGTGCTGGATGAAACTACTGCTCCAGTGTCCTTGTTGCCTGGAATGAAACACAAAACCTTTCCAAACAGTGTTAAAATGATAATATAAAAGTAAGTCTTTAATTGAAAGCTTTCAAGGTGCACCATATGGCGATATGTACACATGATATAGTATTTCTGCAATTTTTATGAGGTTAGTTGATCAGTATATCTATCAAATATTGTCCAGTTAGAAGAGCAGTTGGTTAGGTAATTTACCCCCCTGTTCTGCCCCACTGGAGCCCCCCACCCCAACTTTTAGCCCTACACTTTATTGTGTCTACCATGTATGGGGCAAAACAAAGTGTTCTTGCTAGACTAAGGGCAAGACTAAACAGAATTTCAAGCATGTATTAGTTAGGATTTGGGAAACTATGGGAGAGGGCAGGAAAGGTACTAGAAGTTATAACTATGTATTAACAGTGTACAAAGTTACAAACACATGAAAAATACATAAAAATCTAAAAATCTTTAGGCATCATCCTCTTCCTAGAAAGCTCCTCCCTCGCTTCATGCAAAGCTCTGGATGGAAGTTTCAGTGGCCCAAGTCTCGTTGCAGGGAGATTTGGCACCAGAGGCGGTGATGGTTTCACGTGTGACTGATGCTCCCCAGTTTAAACGCTGAGTTGCCAAGTGAAGGAGCTATAGGCGGAGGTGGGTAGAATGTAATTTAGCTTTCAGTATGATTTCGGATCAGAAAACCTCAGATCAGAGGTCTTTTCCGCTATCTGTTACTTTTTATTATCCAATTTGTTGTTCTTCTCAGCCTTCCTAGTGAACCTTTCCAAGGATTTGTTGTCTTTCCTTCTGCAAGTTGGATTTAATTACAAGCAAAAGGTGGCAAGTCAGAAACAATATGCTGGGCTAATAAATTTCCTGTGCAGGAATCATGTTGCCTATTAGGAAAGCTCTAAGAACACCGAGGAGGGGCATAGGTTAAGAGACAGGAAACATTTCACACTGTCATCATCTGCAAAGTTATTACACTCCTGAACGGCTACAAATGACAGGCTGAAATATTTGCAAGATTCATGGTTAATGTTTGGATATTCATTTACACATATCCCAAGTTCCCAGTGGGGCACATGCTCTTAAATTGAGGCTAGGCAGATATATTTGAAATGTCTTTTATCTAATTTTTCCTTATAATTTGTTTATTTTATTTAGCTGCTTAGCAGCAGACAGACAAATAAGTACAAACCGATTCATATACCACTGAAAGTCTCTTTTAATCTGAATTTTGAAGCTATTGAGCTGATCCTCACAGCTTGGTCCTTAAGGACCAGTTCCTCATACAAATTCACCAGCTGTAATTCAAAGAAACTTGTAAGGTTAAAGAGGAAATACTATCTTTGCTGTCACAGAGAGAGGAAAATGCCTCTGACTCATTTCCCTGACTGAAAAGTATTTGTTCCCTGATGTTATTATCAAGTCTGGTAAAACATATATTTATCAAAGTTTAAACCAACAGAAGGGGAAGAAATCAGCAGGAATCCCATTTAACCTCATTTATTGGCGCTCTCAACAGAGGTATTAGGCATATTGAGCAGTAATGAATTATTTAAGATAGTACAAGATATTAAATGCTTTGAATTGTGGGCAAACAGCCAAATAGATGTCTTTCAGAATTCTTCCTCTTCTAATAGGAGCCCCAGGACATTTTAGCTAGTAAATGACTACATTCTCACAGATCAACTGTTTATACAATGGAATCCATCTCTGAAGCTAAAAATGGGCATTCCAGGAAAGAAATGGGCACCCTGTAGTGGAGAAACAGGGCTGGGAGATGTGTAGAAGCGCAGATTGCCTCAGATGTGCTCAAATGTGCTACATATTTTTGTCACTGGTTGGATCCCTCTGCTCCTGGAGATTGCAGGGGTAGTGACAGAATGGAGTTTTCAAGAGCAGGAAGATATCAGGGATTTAACTGCCCAAAAAGGACAAAAGGAACGCAAATTAGAGCTGTGACGTCTAGACCACAATTGCCCTGGTTTGGAGCGCCACCATTTGCCTGAAGATTTTATTCTGGATTTTTCTCTACTAAAACCAAGCCATGGGGCTGAAACTGCTCTCTAGACACTGTCAAATATCAAAGCTCTGTCGTTGGTCATGAAGTACTGCTGTCTAATCTAAGACATAATATGGCTCAAACCCTCTCTGGATGAACATATCCAATAAGTAGAGAGAATTAAATTACCTTCATCTCTATAGTTTTGCAAAAAATAATTTGTCTCTCCACTTCTTGTTTATGCCTTCAAAAACTCTACACAGTCCTGGAGAAAACAGATCAGAAATAGACTCAAGTGCCAGTAAAAATATGTGAGAAGACGAGAAAAGCTTAGACAACATAATAAAAGAAAAGAAAAGAAACAAAACCAAAATCAACAACTCTCTGGCAGAAGCCAAACCCTCAAAGGGAAATCATGAAATAATGGAAGACACTTTGAGGAGTTAAGCTTTGTTTTGTATATAACCACCAGTGGCTATTTCAGTCTGTGGTTGAGGGGGAATCCTTATTCTGAAACATCTTTCTAATGAGAAGTGACTTAGCAGTTTGACTTTATGATTTTTTTCCAGTGTCTGAATGTTTAGTACTGCATGACCTCATAAGGAAAAAGAGTCTTCACATCAGAGGCAAATCAAGGGAAGAGTTATTTTAACTTAAAGCATTTGATTAGTTTGGGTAGGAGTTGGTTTATTGATGACTTCAGTGTCTGGGAATTATGATGAGTACCTGAATGATATAAATACCAGTCTAGAAAATAAAATAATGATATAGAAAGTAAATCCATAAGTAATGAACGGTTCTGATTATTAGATGCATTATAATGGAAATAATGAGAAAAACCAATTATATCACAATGCTAATATCTGTTAAGGAAGGGATTACTTTACTATGGGTTGGACAGGAAGGTCCATAAGTCAGTTCTAAGTGTGCTAAATCCAAAATGGATCAAGTTTCCAAGAGTGCTCTGTAAAAGAGTGTTCTTAGCATAGGTTGGATCCCAGAGTTCAGTTCGACTCCTGAAGACCTCACAACAAAAATTTCCATTGATTTGAGAAGATCATGATAGATCTGAGATTTTTTGTTCCTGTCTCTTTGATGTCACATAGGCATTTTGATTTTTTTTTCAGACAATTAAAGGCAAACTGCAAGAATGGATTTTTGTGCGTGGAGTGCTTGTTCTCCCAGTCGTGCTTGCCCTGGAGTCTCAGAGCAGCAATAGCTGTCAGACAAGCACTTACATTAAGTACCATGTTGACATTAAAGGGATTGGGGAAAGTGCCCTAAAGAGTATTCCCCTCCCAACACTCCTCCCAGCAGAAGGTAACATTTACTCCTCAGCCTGGGATAAATTACCATATTAATTATTCAAAATACTTAATACCATCAAACAGAAATGAATTTACCAGATGCAATCATGAGTCAGATGCAAGAAATCAATAGAGTTTAAAGGCCTCAGCTCTCAATGAATCATTAACTGGGAGCTCTCCTGAAGTGCAGGGAGTGGAGAGGGTGTGAATTGTCTCAGGAGAGAGGAGAGGGTGTGAATTACCTCAGGAGGGAGGAGAGGAGGTCAGGCCAATTTGCAACTCCAACTAAGAGTGAATTCTCCTTTCTCCCAAACTAAGCATCTATGATAATGTCAGCACTTAAGGGAATATTTAAGAGTGTGATGGACTCACAAGGAGCTCTGAGAACAGGATGCAGCTGTGCAGACCAACTGTGCTTTGAACCAGTCAGTAAATCTGCCGTGCTCTGGTAATCTCACTGCGACACCAGTACAGGTAAGGGTTTTTTAGTTTGGAAGATGCTATCCCCAAAAACTCTGTTAGGATTAGGGGATGTGCCTCCTGATACCTGGACAAATCTGGGCAATGTAAATCCAGACTAATTCTTCAGATAGATTTTACAGTGGTGACATACAGGACAGAGCTCAGGCTCTGTTATTCCTCTTTAACTGGTTTAGTCCCCCATATTCGCTGTGATACAGAAATCAGGTGTAAAGTTTGGAGAAAATCTTGTAAAATTCAATGTGTTATGGAATTACTTTCTCTGCACACCCAGGCTACGTGTGGATTAAATTATTTATGTTGTACATTCTGGCCAGAACACCATCCTGGCCAGAAATAAAGCATTGCTTTGACTCTCTAACATTAAAATGCTGTTGGAGGGCTTTTGTTTTTCCTGTAGTTTCAGTGACATTCCCACAGAAGTGTTGCGGTGAAAAAAGTTTTAGAAATAGTGCACGAAATTTGCAATGTAAATCCATATAAAGCATATCTAGACGAAAGTATCTTCTGCGTTCAGAATTCTGGGGATCAATGACTCTGTAGCTGAGTAGTTCACACATTTTGCTTAACTAAACCTTCCTCTTGACTTTGGCTTGCCTTGAGAGTTAATGTAGTTAATTCTGGGCAGACACAAGAAACAATTCAGTTGTAGGGAGTTGTGTGGAAAATTCAGTTTCTGGCTTTTCCTAGCCCATGGGATTGTTTGTAAAGACATTAGCACACATCATCCCTCTCTGTAGCCAGAAAAAAGAAACTGAGTTTCTATATCAGATACAGATTTCAACCTTTATCTCCACCTTTTCCCATCTTGTTTTTCCCCTCAAACTGTTGAGTGGGAGTGAGAGAACAGTGCGGCTCAGGGCTGGCACCTGCACATGGCTAAGGTGACTTAAATCTTCCCCTCCACTCCAGCTCCTCCTCCTCCTCCTCCTCCTCCTCTGGCTTTGGTGTTCAGAGCTCTTCCTTGCACTTTTTCCTCACTCCTCATACTGCCATGCAGTGGTTTTGCCTTCCTAGCCTAACAGAGTGAAGCAGAAGCACCACATGGGAGAGAGGACATTCCCAAGAAAATGAATGGTGCTAAGCTGGTGGGATGGTGGAAGTACACACACGCAATCTTCTCGTTCTTCTCACACTGATTTTAGGGCCTAAAAGCGTTTCATGTAGTGGGTGTCTTCAACTTTATCTGTGAAGCAGGAATGACAACCCCTCGTCTGAGGAGACAAGGTGCAAACTCCAAAATCAGTTCTGCCTCTTGGATGACTCCTGTCTGATGCTCACTTACTGCCTGTCACCGAGTCCTATTTAATTCCTTCCCTTTCTGATCTTCCTCAGCTTTCTGCTTCCAGTCCTCTTTTGCTCTTGCTTGTCTGCTCGCTGTTGAAAATAACAACTCATTTTAATATGAGCTGAAGGAAAGGGGGAAAATTAAGCAGAAGAAACAAAAGTCTGTGAGACTTTTAATGCCATGCTCTCACTGACTTGCTGTGAAGTGAAATGCCTCAGCTGTTCAAAAATGCATCAAGAATACGTTCTTTTGGGATCAGCTGCTGGAGTGCAGTGTCTATAAAATAGTTTAAAACTAGAGAAGATCCAGAGATCAGAACTGGAGTAAAACATCAGAGTAAAACCAAATCCTTCTGACCTATAAAATAGCAAGTATGAAATTGAAAAAGCCTTAGCCAGGAAGGTAAATGTGGCAGGATGAGCTGGAATTGTGTGGCAACACAGGAGATAAATCAGCCATGGATAGAACCATAGAATTGTGGAATGTTTTGGACTGAAGGGACCTTAGAGATGATCTGGTTCCAGCCCCCTGCCATGGGCAGGGATGCCTCCCACTAGACCAGGTTGCTCAGAGCCCATCCAGTCTGGCCTTGAACACTTCCAGGGATTTTCTATGTTCATAATCGCTAGTGGGAGTTCCTTGGACTCTTTGACCTATTTGATGGTGGGTAGCTTTGCTATAACCAAATTAATTTTTTGCTGTGCTCATTGCCACACTATTCACACTGTGCCTGTGTTATATATTGTGTGTTTGGGGTAACTCATCCTCTCCAGCCTTGCAATGTGTCCTGGGGAAGGACATGAAAGTTGAGGTTCTTGAAATCCTGTGCAATGCCAAAAAAAGTAAATGAAAAAAAAGAAAATCCTTTCCCTTCCCGGATAAGCTGAGGCATTTATGGAAGAGCTCAAAATAGTCAACTCCTTTTGCATGAACAACGATTGAGTTTTCATTTTTTCTTAGGGATAAAATCAATTTTCTGTGAAAATGCATCAGATTCTCCTCTCACAAAATAGAGTTTCTAAGGACAATTTTGAGTCAATATGAAATGTTCTCTTTTGTCAAATGATTACAGGGAGGGGAAAAATAAAGATGGATTTTGGATCTACTTTTGTGATTGGTCTGTTTAAGAGTCTCTGATGGAGGGAAGGGGATGTGGGCCATCATTTATTAGCACAACAGTTTCACAAGATTTGAATTGGATGTTACCGTGCTGAGCGCCACAGGAAAAAGCTAAAAAGAATGGTTGGAAAAATATAATTGGTTCTTTCTGAACAACACTCTCTGTGGAATAGGGACTTTGTCCAAGTCCTGCTAAGACACAAAATGTGAGAGAAATGATTACATGGACATTATTTTTCATAATATAGTCATTTGTATACGTCTACAAAATCTCTGTTGATGAGTCAAGAAGAATAAACATTTATTGTTAATAATAATGCAGCAATGCAGAGCAATAATAATATCTCAAAATATTCATAGAATAATGACTTATCAAAGACTATTAAACACAGAAAAATGACCTCTGGCTCAGGGAATCCACAGGCTGCAAATTGCTGGAGTTTGGGAGAGGTATTTGAGGAAATACCACAGTATACTTGCCACCCTCTACACATCCACATTGGATGGTTATTTATTATCAATCAATTTGGTTTTATGTTCCTCACACTTTTAAGTCTCATTGTTAGTTGTATCTTTTCCAGCCTAACTTGCATATTGTAAGTTGCCTTCCCTGGTTTTATTTTCTCATTATAGCACCTCGAATCTCTGGCTATGACCTAGGATTTTACAGTTCTTTTTGTTGTAGGAATTATAATTGCTAAAGGGAGCAGCATCCCAAGTGTTGTGCATTCCTGGGAAGGTCTTTCCAAACTATCAAAGACCAGTTTTCCTCCCCTCTAACTGGAGTTAGAGACAGGCAGTGCTTGGAGGGTCATGTCATGATCCAAGATTGGAGTTTTGAATATCAAGTCTCTCAAATAATAAAAGCATTTGTATTCTGGTGATGACGCTTGATAATGAATTCACTCCCCAGTGAAACTCATTCTTCAAGGACATGATGAGAAGGATCACATCCCATCTTCCTGCCATCTCAGCCCCAAAGACACTTTCCCTTCCACCAAGCCACTCCATAAATTTAATTAATTCAAGCACAAATACAGAAAAAAGAGATATTTGCATGTTCCTTCCGTGGGCTCACAGCCCTCGCGTGGTTCATGAGGTCAGCAACATCGTTGAGCAAATTTTATACTCTTGTATTAAGTTTGTCCCACCTTGCAAGGAGCTCTGACCATTTTTCAGACAAAGTATCATCACCAAAAAAATATTATTGCTCTGTGCATCTTCATATTCAATTTCTACTATAGGAATAGAAAGTGCCAGTAAAAGACTTCCATAAATAATTCTGCTGTTCCATTCCTGGATGAATAACCTAATAATTATAAGGGATATGATGCCACTGAGGGAGGCTCAGATGAGCTTATGGATACATTACTAAGCACAGCAGAAAGAACAGTAAAGACACAATCTAATTTTATGAGCAAATTAATGAAATAAAACTATTACAGAAAAAGTATTGACAGCACTCTGGCAATCTGATTCGTTGTGACTTGAGTATATAGAGAGTAAAATGTGAAAGGGCAGTGATAAATTGAGCTGATATCCCAAAGAACATCCCAGGGAAAAAGGAAACCCCATGTGATTGCATCATTACTAAGAACAAGTGTGGGCTCGGTGGGCTCAGATCACTCTGTGGCACAGAAAAATTGTTAGAAAAGTTGGAGTGTGCCTTCTCATGTGGTATCAGTGTTCATAAAAAATTTCAATGAGAAATGACTGGTCCAGTAAACACCAATATGACAAACCAAAGTCACAGAGTACAATAGGAAAAGAACATTAAATAGCCATCAACTAAAACATACCTTCTTCCAATTAACTTCATCCTGGGGAATTTATTTAATTGGCTACTGCTATCTCAGATTTTCAAGACCTTGTGGAAGAAAAGGAGATTGGACAAGAAAAAAAAACCCAAAAAAGCTGTCTTTATGATGGAAAAGACAAAAAATAGAATAACATAGAGGTTCAGTCCCTGGCAAAAGTGAACAACAATGAGCTGAGAACGTCTAAACAAACAGAATGACAAGGGGATGGATTTGTCAAGAACAGCCCAATGTGGTTTCCCTGCATGGCAAGATAATAAACACTGTAGAGCATTGTGAAGGGGGGAAAAGATTTCAATCCTTGTCTGCAGTGAAGCTTTGTCACTGTAGGACATGACAAGCCCATCAGTAAGATAAACATTAGCTAAACAAAATTACTCTGAGGGCAAGAAAACCTGACAATAATTTCTGTCCAGAGCACATAACAAATCTGTACTGACAAGTGAAGGGTTGTATCAAAAAAGGGTTTTGAGACATCTCTGCTGGGTAGAGCTCAGTTTATATCCTGAGCGGTGGAACTGGGATTAGGTTTATTAATGTCAGGTTTTGGAGGGCTATTCATATTTTGCAAGACACAGTGGTAAGTCTTGGAAAATGTGAGAAATAGTCTGAAAATTGTGGCTACATATTTTTCTAGATTTGCACATACCCTCAGTTTTGGTAAAACTACTTGCCAAAATGCAAGCTGGGGAACTCTTGGAAAAGCGGGAGTTGTTCTGCAAAGGATCTAGGGGTTATAGTAGCTCTCAGGCCAAATACGAGATAAATATTTCCCATTCTGACCAAAAAAAAACCAAAACCAAAATCAAAACAAACAAAAAAAAAACCACAAAAAAAAAACCCCAACAAAAAATCAAAACAAAAAATCAAACCAAACAAACAAAAAAAACCACTCAAACATTTTATTGGTGTACGTGAAAAGAGCCAGAACTTGCAAATGACCTAGTGGTTTATTAAGCACTTTTGAAATTTACCTTAAATACTGAGCCAGTTTGGGCTTTCTCATTTCAGACGGATAATAATAGATTGAATATATGACAAGAAAATGGACTGAATAATTTGAGACAGATCATTAGTGTGGATCTTTTACAGAGAAATTTGAGTGCCCCTCTAAGTGTTTTCAGGAGGTTGGCAAACCCACCAAAAGATGCCCAGCCAGTGGTGAAACTGAGCAGATATTCCCAGCAGACACAACTCATAAATCTGTATATCCATGTTGGCCACACTGACCAAGTCAGAGACACATTCTCACTCACAGCCTTGCCCTGCTGCTCTTTGGCAGCTCAGTATTAAGGTCTGTTAATAGGAGGGATATTTATTTGTTCATTTAATTAGGTAAATGTGTACATATATATATATATATATATATATATATATATATATATTTTAAAAGTGTGTAGTGTGTGGATCCAGCTCCCCTGGATCATGGCCTTCCTTCCCCATTTCTGACCCCTGGAGAGATGAGCCCTTGAGCCCACAGTGTCAAAACAGGTACAGAATCCCGAGCACACAACAAAAACACACGTACACAGAGTGAATTGTGTGGTAGCACAGACACATCTTTCTAACCCTTTTTCCTTCTATTTTACTATTCTTGTTCCTTCCCAAATCACCTAGACCTGTTCCTTTCCCTCCCACTGCTTTCTCACTTCAGCATCCAATAATAATCCTTGTGAAATCACAGAATACTCTTTTTCTTCATCCCATGACATTTCTCATTCCCCCAAGGAACTGACCCTGACTCTCCCCGCTGACCCACTGAGAGGGTGTCCCCAAACCCATGGGGCTGGGGCTGGCTCTGACCCATCACTGAGGGCTCCCCCACTGCCCTTTTTTCCTCTTGGCTCCTCTGTGTGTGGGGAGATTTTCCTGTGATAAGCTTGGGACCAGCCAGGGCAAGGTCTTTTTTGGGATCACCCACCCCCAGTTGCTCCTCCGTGAGTTTTTGTGGGTGTGAAGATGAATTTTGCAAGGAGTTACCAATTGAATATTCATATGCACTTACAGGCTGTCCTGAATAGAGCTCAAAATCAGCTTTGCTATAGGGGAAAAAAAAAAAAAAAAAGAAAAAAAAACACTAATTCTACCACTTATTTTTGGAAATACTAAGTTTAAAAAAAAGGCTTTGAATTGCCAGCTGTTAAAGAATGTGCAGATGTTGGAAACAGCTGGCAAGCCACTGCCCTCATGCTTACAGAAATCTCAACCGGCTGTTAATTTTTCATCCTGCACATCTACTTTTGATGTGAGAGGAGACAGACGCAAAATTACTCTTTATGATTGCCATGTTCCCTCCATAGCCACAGTGCAACCTATTTGCCCTCCTCTGCCCTGCCTGGTCAGTCTCTCCCTGGTGCCACTTCTCTGCAAGCTGCAGCTGCAGTGTGCCTGTGAACACTTCCAGGAGAACCTGTGTGTCTCATAAACCATAGAAATAAACAGTAAAAACCTGAAAATGTCTATCCAGAGTCACTCTTGGGGAGTATCAAGGCAGAGATTAATAGCAGTGTCATGGAATCACAGAATGGTTTGTGCTGGAAGAGACCGTAAGGATTACCCAGTCCCAACCCCCTGCCATGGGCAGGAACAACTTCCACTATCCCAGGTTGTTCCAAGGCCTGCCCAAGCTGGCCTTGGACACTTCCTGAGATGGGCCAGCCACAGCTTCTCTATGCCAGGCCTTTACCACCTTCACAGGGAAGAATGTTTTTCCTAATGTTTAATCTAAACGTACCCTCTCTGTTTGAAGCCGTTCCCCCTCATCCTGGCGCTCCACGCCCTTGTCCAAAGTCCCTCCCCAGCTCTCTTGGAGCTGCTTTAGGCACTGGAAAGGGCTCTAAGTTCTCCCTGGAGTGTTCTCTTCTCCAGGCTGAACAGCCCCACTTCCCTCAGACTGTCAAAGCTGCCTGTGTCCTGGCAATCCACATATCAGCCTTGCAGGTTTAAGCAAACCTGGAGCATTGAATGCATCTCCAGGGCCATTCAAGTGCTCGCAGGCAGTGAAACACCTTGCCAACATTATCCTCTGTAGTTCACTTCCACCTAGAATTTAGGGAAAGAGAAATGCTTAGCTCAGGGCGACTTTTTCCAGAAGGGAGTGCATAGCTGGGTCGAGTTGGATATATTTCTGATCGCAGGGGAAGAAGCTTTGCAAGGTTAAGGCTTCATTATATTGCCTGGGACAGGGAATGTCAGCAATTTGTATCCGAGGATGGAGTCTCCTCCATCCTTTCTCGGGAGGGCGATGCTGCCTCTGGTCGCACGCAACGTCAGCGCTCAGCGCGAGCTGCTCGTGATTCGCTTGTCAAGGGCAGGAGGGCTCCTCTAACTGAGCAACCCTCCCAGAACTAATTCAGCAGATGTTTAATGCACTTAAATATATATGAATTTACCAGGAGCTGACAGTGCAGTCACACCAGGCTCAGCTCTCACAAAGGGACTCTGCGTCCTTTAGCAGCAGAGAAGCCAAGTCAGGAGAAATTCCTGGGCAAGATTGTCCCACTGGGCAGCCTCTCAAACTGCATTGACTTTTCTCCAGCTAATTGTTCAGCATAGAAAAGTGGTTTGTCATTGTCATTGTACCTCCGTTAAGAAATGTGTGTGAGCATGTGGAGAGAAATGGGGTTTTTTTCTGAATCTTTGAAAAGTAACACCCTAAGCAGAGAGAGAAGACAGGAGCCCAAAGCGCCTGGAAACAAACCTCAGCAATAGGAAGTGTGCTGGAAAAAGCAATAAAATCCATCTAAATTACATTTGGCATTTCCTTGGCTTGAGTTATTTGCAGAGAACCCATTCTCTGACCCTTGGGTCTTCTGGTTTTAATTTGCCACCACTGCCGTTGTCTTTCTAATCTTGTGCCTTGCTTCCAAAGGAAAAAGACTCAACCTTCAGTAGTTCAAGTGCCATGAATTGGAAAAGAACCACATCAATTATTGTCACTGGAAGTGTCAATGCTTCACTCTTTTCTCCCCCTTTGTCTCTGCAATCTCCTGGTCTTTTTTTGTATGGCAAGTTTATGACATGCAAAAAACTATGTCAAAGTATTCAAACCCTTACTTGTCAGACATTGCAGTCCCCAATACCCTTTCTGCTCCAATCAGATTAGTATTTGTCTGCACTAATTATACCCAATCCTTAAAATGTAATCTGGTTTTCCTGGGAAATCAATCACCATCCTGGGAAGCTCATCTGCTTTTACTGTCAATGTTTTACGCAGGCAAATAGGCTCCTCTGATATGTTTATTAGGAAGTAATTATTGGACGAATCTGGACATTAATCAAGCGTGATGATGGAATACATTGGATTTAGCTGGGATACACTTAAATTTCTTCACAATCGCTTGTATGGAGCTGCAATTTGAATTTGTGGTGAAAGCTGTGTTGTGCTTTCACAGCATCAAAACCTCTTCTGCCTCTCACTGTAGAGGCACAAAAAAATCTGATGGGGCTCATCCAGGACAGCTGACCAAAAGTGACCAAAGGGATATTCCAGACCTGTCGTTACATGCTCGGGACATAAAGCTGGGGGAAGATGAAGGAAGGGAGGGATGTTCTCAGTGATGGCATTTGTCTCACTGGACTGTCACACCTGATGGAGCTCTGCTTCCCTGGGGGTGGCTGAACACCTGCCTGCCCTTGGGAAGTGGGGAAGGAATTCCTTGTTTTCCTTTGCTTCTGGACACAGCTTTTCGTTTCCCTATCAAACTGTCTTTATCTCAGCCCACAACTTTTCTCACTTTAACCCTTCCATTTTCTCCATTGCTCCAGGAGTGAGTGAGAGCCTGT
The DNA here is from genome assembly GCA_036785705.1 of Acanthornis magna. Lineage (NCBI taxonomy): Eukaryota > Metazoa > Chordata > Aves > Passeriformes > Acanthizidae > Acanthornis > Acanthornis magna. The sequence continues at coordinate 12,836,892 of JAWUZG010000119.1, read as the reverse complement.
GTGTGGCTCAGCTGCTCAGTGACTAAACCATGACATGACAGAAGAAAATGTATAACCAAAAAGCAAATATTATGATGTAATTTTGTGCAAGGATCCAGACAAGTACATCTCAATTTCAAATCACATCATGCAGTGTTGTAAGTTCAGTGTCCCAGGAAGATTTTCTTCTCTCTCCAGAGTACTGCAAATGGGAGCCTAGGGCAGTATATTTATTTGTGGAAGAAAAGATCAGCTCTTTGAGTATCAGATGTAAGTATAGATGTACATGTGACAGAACAAAAGAAAAACTATTCATCAATAAGCCTGACTGAAATGTTGAGCTCTTTGGATACATGGAGGTCGACCTTGAAATTTGAAAGTTACGGAGCTTTTATGTGCACAGAGATTCTGCTGCAGATCAAAACAAAAGAAAAGACTTGAGGATATAACTGAGTAGTTGTCTGGGATTTAAAATCTTCTGGTGTCTCTTTGGCTGAGTGAAAGAAGAATCAACTGAGAATATCAGGTAAATTGATAAATCAATCAGACATGTTTATGCCTAATTGCTAATGACAGGTTTTCCAACAGAAGTTGTAGCTTGCATCCAATTGTTGCAAAGGACATGGAGATCAGCACAGGAATGATGCAGAGAATTCAGAGAATGTTTTCGAGCATCTTCCTCTCCAAACTGTGGCGTTTGAACTACCACTGAGAAGGGGCACATTGCTGGCAAAGGGCAGTGGTCTCACTTTCCAGTGTAACCTCTTCCTGTTTCTTTTCACTGAAAAACAAAACCACAGCTGCATCTGGGAAAAAAAAAATCCTGCTTGGTGCAATAAGTTCAAGTCCCCAGTCTTTTTCCTGGAGTAGAAATCACTCCATCGCATGAAGTCAAGTGAGGACTTGAATTTAAGGATTTGTAGTTCCTCTAGACCTCCAGTAACCTGACCTGAGACAGCCCTAACGAGACAGGATGCTCAAACATCTCATTCTGTCAAACTTACCACTTCTCTTGGAATCAATATCTTTGGGAAAAAAAATGTACTTTCAGTCACAGACTACGACGGCAAGGCCCAGAAGCAGATGTGATAATTTGGCAGGCCATAAAAGAGCTGTGGGATGCAACCTTTGGCTGTTACAAAGTCCTTCCAGCACCATTTGCTCCAGTATCCAGGACACCCTGATTCCTAAGTTCACATTTTAGCTGGTACTAAAATTGGAAAATCATTCTGTAATTCCCATGCTAAATGCAGACTCAGTTTCAAGCAGCAAGAGGAAACCTTCAGCCTTCAGAGAGCTCTGATTGACAAGAATAATGTGGCAGCACAGGGCAAGATGATTTCGTGATTTGCTAAAGAGGAGAAGAAATTACTGAACTGTAAAAGCCATGAACTGCCAACCAGACACTAAACCAGAGTAAATGTGTAAGAACAGACACCAAGATCTCACACTGCAGCCTCATCAGATTCTCCCATCACAGATGGTGCTTCATGACCTTCCTACACAGAAAAGCCTCACCAGGAGAGATACCTGAGCCAAGAATTCATGCTGATAAATCCATGCGCTCCCTCTCCCCTTTTACTTTTGAGGTAACTGATGGGCTGAGCAGGGGAAATGCAATTCACCTTGCTGCCTGTAGGAATGCCTTAAAAGGCAGATAAAATGCCAAATAATGGAGCTTATCTGTTGGGAAGTGCCATGAATAAAACATGTTTTGCTGTCTGTGCGCATTTGTCCTCCGTGCCCTTCAGTGCAAGATCCCTGTTACACATCACGATTTGGAGAGCAGAAAAAAGGACCTGGGTGACTTTGCTCTGCCAGGGCAGGAGCAGACAATCCCTCCCTAAAATGAGACAAGACTATTTCTGGCCCATGGGCCAAAGTTCAAAGGCAGAGACGTCCAAGCACATTTAAGCTGACAATTCCTATCTGAATGAATAAGGCATTAAAATTAATGGGACTTAATAACAATCAGATTTATAAATATATATTACCTACACTTGTATGGTTCTGGACCTTATTTTGAAAATCTATGTTTCCCACCCCTGAAAACCTGTTCGTTTAATTTCTGGTCACGTTATTTCAAATGAACAGAAAAAAAAATTAAAAGTGTTGGAAATTTAGAGAATGAGTTCATTTAAGCTGAAGGAGGGCAGATTTAGATTAAGTATTAGGAGGAAATTCTTCACTGTGAGGCTGGTGAGGCACCGGGACAGATTGTCCAGAGAAGTTGTGGATTCTCATTTCTCATTCCATCCCCCCTGTCACGGGCAGGGAGTCTTCCCCCACACCAAGTTGCTGAAAGCCCCACCCAACCTGGCCTTGAACACTGCCAGGGAAACAGCTTCTCCCTTTCAATGTCATTTATTCCTTTAGTTTGAACTCTCATTTCTTGTATGGAAGTGCTGGATTTTTTCTACATCCCGATTTTCTTTTTACAGGGTGCGATTCAGAATACTTTTCAAACATCTGTTTTGACTTCTCATGGCACAGAACAAAAGTCAAGGAACTTGCAGAGAAAGAGGATAAATTTCCCCAGGCCCATCTCTTGTGCTTGTTACCCTGGAGGGCACCCAGGTGCCTGGGGGCAAAAAACAAATTTAAAGCAACACACAGAATTTCCTGTTGGAGTCTAAAGACCAGAAAGCGGTGGATAGCTCACAGTACAACTCTGGAGGAATCTGTAACATCCTAAAACCTGCTTCATCCTCACCAGACCGATTTGGCATTTGTTCTGGATATTCTATTTGAGATTAGGAACCCATTTCTTCAGGGGTTGATACAAATTCTTAAAAAATCTCCTCTGATCCCAAGAGTTACTGAAGGGAGAGCTAAAGCCCCCTAAAATTTCGTGAGGCAGTCAGTGCTCCATGGCTGCTGCTGCTGCAGGTTTTACCACCTTGGCTATCCTCTCTCTCAGGAAACAGAGCCTGGAAATTCAAAAGTTGTGTGCAAATGTGGGACTCCTACGTCCCAGGCATTTTAAACAGAATCTCACTGCCTCCTCCAGTGTCTCAGCCTGTGAGTGACTGCGGCACACAGAGACAGGATCTTCCCCTGCCAAGAACAATGAAGCAGCTCATTGTTCCCTCTTTCTTTCTTTTTTTTTTTTTCCTGGAAAAACCTGCACCTCTTTCACAGGTGGTTTTTTGTTTTTCTGGTTTTGGGGGATTTTTTGGGTTTTTTTTGGTTGGTTGGAGGTTTTTTGTTTTGTTTTGTTTTTTATTTTTTTAATTTTATTTTTATTTTTGTTTGTTTCAGGTGTTTGGGTTTTTGGGGGTTTTTTGTTTGGTTTGCTTTGCTTTGCTTTGCTTTGGGGTTTTTTGGTGGTTTTTGGGGGGGGTTTTGGATTTTTTTTGTTTGTTTTTTTCAGGGGATTTTTTGTTTGCGTTTTTGTTTTGTTTTGGTTTTGTTTTTTTTCCTGAGGGGGAAGCTAGGAGATACATTTATTTTTATTTATTTGCCTGGTTTTTTTTTTCCCCAAGGAAATTAAAAATAAAAAATCCCTCACTTTATCAATGAGAATAAACACATTCTTATCCATTATTACACTAGTTTGAGGTTTGACCCTCTCTTGTGTATAAATTGTACAGAAAAAGGAAGAAAATTAGTTTATTTATTCAGTCATTTACTTTGGGTTTTGTACAGCCATGGATAAAACAGATCATGTAATCTACAGCGTGAGAAAGATACAGTGAGGGGTGAAAATATGTACCATACATATGGATTTAAACTGAAGGAGGATAGATTCAGGTTAGGTATTAGGAAGAAATTCTTCCCTGTGAGGGTGGTGAGGCCCTGGCACAGAGTGCCCAGAGAAGCTGTGGCTCTCCCATCCCTGGAAGTGTCCAAGGCCAGGCTGGATGAGGCTTGGAGCAACCTGGGATAGTGGAAGGTGTCCCTGTCCATGGCGGGGGATGGAACAGGAGTATTTTGTAAGTCACTTCCAGCACAAACCATTTTAAATATATTGAAATAAACTGACATATACATGAAAAGCCAGAAAAAAAAACCTTAGTAGGCCTCTGTGCTCTGCCCATGCTGATAAATCACATTAAAACCAGCCACAGTGTAAGCACCCCCGAGAAAGCTTTCAATATTTAATATAACCCAGGAGAAGCTCTTGATGTTGGGACAACAAACCAGTTAATTTGATAACTCTGAGTGTCTTCAAATGGAGAACAACACCTTACAATATTTCTAATGCATTTAGAGAATGCAAGTCTGAGCCAGCTCAACCCTCTTTTATCCATTTGCACATTTATGATCACATAAAACTGAAACACAGCACAGGATTTTGCTCTCCCGAAACAACAGCAGATTTCTTTATTTGTTATTTTTATTGTGAACGTTTTGCTAAGGCAAGGCTCTGTTTGGGACTTCTTAGGCATGAAATAAATATGGCAAACCTTAAAAGTGTTTTCTATGACCATTTTCATCAGAGATAATCAGAGTTTGAAATATGTCATCATAGGGTACTGAAATTATATTTTAGAGATATGTGGTTTGTAAAATGTGGCAATTAAGGGGTCACACATGGAAGACTGTTTGAAAAAAAGCACTGAAAAATAAAATAAGAGGTTTTTTTTCAGAAAAATGCTCAAAACATTTCATTATCGAATGATGGACTGCTTTGTTTTTCTACAAACTTTATTTTTTCATTGCATTGGTTGGTTTAATCAAGAAATATGTGAGTTGAATATAAGCAGTTGGACCCAAAATTATTTATTTTGATTTGTGTGCTCTGGGAGAATATGAAGGATTGGCGGGTTTGGGTGGGTTTTTCCCCATTTTCTCCACCAAGCCAGAAATTCCATTAGTTGCACAGTTCTTATCTTGGAATTGTGGTTTGGGAGATATCACTTCACCTTCCCTGCTTCTGCTTATTAATCTCCTTAGATTGTAAATTCTTGAGATCAGAGGTGATACTTTAAGAATTTGTACCAACCCCCGAAGAAATGAGTCCCTAATCTCAAGTAGAATCTTCAACTACTTCTGCAACAAAAATAGTAAAACAGTGAGAGGAACAATAATAACCACAGTGCCTGGGAATCAAACCTGATTAGGAGACATCACTCAGTGTCACCTGGCAGTTGACCTTTATCTCAAACAGACATAGATTTTTTAATATTTTTTTCCCCCCCACTCTCTGTTATTGCTGTGAGGCACAACTGATATGTGAAAGCTGCTGCTGGAAAGCTACTCATTAAATTGTAATTTCAGTGTGCTGACATTTCAATGGGAGGTTTGCTCCCTGTGTGGCTCAACAATTTACATTTGCAAAATATCATGCAGGGCTTTATAAGCTTGGCTGTGTCAACTGCTGGTGGATTACAGCAGCAGAAAATATGGGGTAAAGTGAATGGCTAAAGGTTGCTGTAGGGCTCTGTATTTTATCAGTCTTCAAGTGAATAGAATTAAATTATAATATATGCCTCTGATCAGGGAAAAAAAAAAAAAAAAAGCCCTTTTTTCCAAGACTGGAAATCTTTGTGATGTTTTCTTCACGTATTCTGTTGATTTTGTGAGGTTGAGAATGCAGTCCTACTGCTATGAAGAGAAAGGACTTCTCACTTAACTGACAAAAAAGTGCTAAATAATGGGGTGCCTTTTATCAATCCTCTGAGTCAGAAACTCGTTCACCTCAGTTCCTGTCCTGAAGATGGACAAACAATAAGGACAAAGTCTGACTCAAACTTAGGGCAGCCTTGAGTCAACTTCTGCTTGGCTCTACAGAGGGAGAAAGGTGTAAACTCCTTTTTGAGGGTGGAACAGAGAGGTTACAATTCCAGTGACTGATTGAACCTTCATCCTTGACACTGTGGTCGATATTAAACCAATCTGTACCCCAATCTCTTTGATTCTAAACCAAGGGCCTTTCATTAAAATTAAAATCCATAGGGATCCAATGTGGCAAATTCCCCAAAGTTAGTGAACACGGGAAAGGAACTTCTTGACATTTGCCTGTATCTTGTGTGGGGTTTTATTGATCTTTTTCTGAACAGCAAGTTCCAGAGCATCTTGCAGTCTTCTGCAGAGCACTGAGAAGCAGATTGTTAAACACAGACTATCTCTAACCTTGATGGCAGCAGCTCCAGGGCACAGAAGCAAAACTCTTTTGAATTAAAGTTGCAAGCAGCCGTATTAACAAGCATATGATTACAGTACAAATTGCCCTGAATAATTCAGGAAGAGTCCTATCCAAAGTTTGATGGTAATCACAGCCTCGGAGAATATTATTAAAAATGAAACCTGTTGTCTGGGGAAAGAATTGCTTCCCTTCCCTTCCCTTCCCTTCCCTTCCCTTCCCTTCCCTTCCCTTCCCTTCCCTTCCCTTCCCTTCCCTTCCCTTCCCTTCCCTTCCCTTCCCTTCCCTTCCCTTCCCTTCCCTTCCCTTCCCTTCCCTTCCCTTCCCTTCCCTTCCCTTCCCTTCCCTTCCCTTCCCTTCTTTCCCTCATCCAGCCAGGAGAGAATTAGAAAATTGAGCAGTCTCCACTCACTTCACTATGTCATTCTTGCTGCTGCTTGCTAAAAATGAAACAAATTCTGTCAGTCACCGAATCTATTGTTTCTCTTAGAAATGCTCATTTCTGCCTGTGGACATGGGCCAAGGGCTGCTTTAGCAAACCTTGTCTGATTATCAGAGCTGATGCTGGAAACGCAGCTAATCTCTCACGTATTCATGAGGTATTTTCCTCTTTTTTTTTTTTCCTTTTTTTTTTTTTTTTTAAATCAAAACTCCGGAGAGAGGAGTCTTTATTCACCCATGATACAAACATGGCACATCTGCACAGCTGCGCAGCCCCCAGTGACTCTCACAAATAAAATGGCCATCGGTGCTGCCCAGTAGAGCCCTGGTGAGCCAGGATCTGGGCTGAGGCCACCAGCAGGGCTGAGATCAGGGGAAGGGGTGGCTGGAGGTGAAGGAGAAGCCCTGGTGTGTCCAGGGTGGGACAGTGAAATGGTGCGTTGAGCACAGGTCTGTCTCCAGCTCTGCTGCTGCTCAGTTGCGTGAGCTGGGCTGAGCCACGGTGTCAGCCTTGTCTCACCCGCCATCTGTGCCTGTCTCTTTGCATTGAACGAGCTTTGGGGACAATCTTTTTTTATTCCTTTTTTTTTTTCTTTTTCCTGCTTCTTTGTGCTGCACTTATCAGCAAAAAGCCCAGAAGCTCGAAGAGGATTCTGGGGGAACGTCTGTGCTGTAAGAATAAGAATATTCCTTGTAAAAGGCAAGCAAGTCACAGAAATGCTATCTGACAACCTGCACAGACCTGCCAGTGCATCTTGTCAGACCTCTTGGGCAGCAAACATTATCTTAGGAGAGCCTTTTCTCAGCCTGAGAAACTTACAGGCATTTCCCAGCTCTCCAGATATCTCCCTCACAGGAAGACAGAGCTCAGCACAGCTTGGACACTCTTTGCAGAGCTCAGACGGTGCCCGAGTGGTTCCTGGGGAAATGTTGCTGTTACTGCAAGGACTCCTGTGACAACTTTTTGTCCTTTCTACCCAGCAACTCACTACAAGTATAGGAACAAGCTGGGTTTTTTTCGGGATAATGACTGACAACTCCAGCGACAGATTTCTGAGTTCTTGACATAAATGTGGAAGGGGATAAAGGCAGGGAAGCACAAAGCAGTGGAATGTGTGTGCTTGCACAGAGAGTGCCAAGCACCACAGCCTGAAACTGAGTTTTGACAACCTGAGCTGATGGGAGGAAGATGGAGACAAATGTGTCTATATTTGTGAAGGGTGAGAGCTGCCATAAGCAGAGAATCAAAACCCACCAGGCTTCATTCAGTGGTTAGAACAGGTTTTTTCTCTCTGCTCTGCATCCACATGCACAGCTGTGTGTTTTCATGGCCAACAAGGCAGTGCAGTAAGATAGTGAAGCTGTTAGAAAATAAATACTTTGATAATTCTAATTCTTTTCTCTCTATTCTGGTATCTCATTTCCAGACTGAAGTTTTAAACAGACACAATCTAGTTAGTTTTGGGTTTGTTTTGTGTCCAGTTTCACTTTCTGGTCCTCAGACCTCGACACTGCAGTATTGGGTTGTTGAGGCTGAAAGAACCATCTAAATTACCCTTATTCCTTGGTCTGCCTTGAAAAGAAACACTCAGATTGATCTAATTCCCTAAATTTTCCAATTAAAATTTAATTTTACAGCAACCATTTTCCTAGCCATTAGTCTCCACCAGAGTTAATGTCAAAGGCTCAGTTTAGATTAGCTGAGATCTCTGCATTAAGAGCACCTTGTCAGAGCCACTTCGGGACCCAATATTTATCAGAATTGCAGAATCCCTCCCACTCAGCCAAAATTTACCAACTTTTAAGCAGAAAGCACAGCTCATACTCGCAGTCAAAGGGCAAAATCCAGCAGGGGGAGAACAAAAAAACTGCATTACAAATTTTAAATGAAGCGTATTGAATAAGTGTTTCATTTAGAGTTGAGAAATCACTCATTGGGTTCCTAATTACATTTTTTAAAAAAACAAAAAACATGACTGTGCAAGACTGCATCAGATTGTGCCTTGATTAAAAGTCAATAGATTTGTTTCAATAGTCATTACCATTTCTGGAATGTGAAATAACTGTTCTGGATATAAAGATGCGGCGGATCCAACGCTGGATTGAGCCCAGCATCAACCTCAGCTGCTGCCCAGTGCCTTACTGGGAGGACTGGAACTCTTGGACTGGGAGTTATATGGAAGAATATCCTGCAGAGATATTTGTAGCCAATATTTCAGGCCAGTTTTGCTCCTGATAAACAAACAAATAAATCCCCTGCTCCCGTGATTCATCCACCCGCTATGACAAAGTAGTCCCAATTTCCACTTTTGTTTACAGGCCTGTTGTTTGGCCACCATGTATTTTATTTAGTATGATGGGGTTTTTTTAAAAAGGTCATCCGAATTTAAAAAACAATTCCCAGTCAAGTCTTAGGTGGAAAAAAACATCCCAAAGAGAACCAAACAAAAAAAAACCATCCTGTGTTCAATTTCACTAAATAATGTCATCTCTTTGCCCTTGATTATTTCCTCTTCTAGATCATAATAAAATTGTAGTGACCAGCATTAACCATGCTGCATATTTGTGATTAAAAAAAACCCAAAAACCCCAAAACATTTTGCAATCATAAGCTTTTTATTTCTTCTCTTTTGGCCCCTTCCGGATCACACCAAATTGTATCAATGAAGCAAGCAAAAATTTTTCTTTTTGAAGTGAACAATCCACTCACTTTTCCTGGATGATATTTACAGACCAAATCTTGTATTCCTTAGTGGGTTATTGGGATCAGTGTTCAAGTTTGATGCAAACCCAGATAAACCAGAAACCAATTTGACTGATAAAAAAAAAACCCTGGAAAAGTCAGGAATTCATCCTTGTAAATGAATGTTAGGGGTCCTGGTATCCGCATGGTGAGGTGCACTGCTAAATACATTATATTTATGGGTTACTTTTAGATTTATCAGACTATAGTTCAAATAAGAAGGTCCCTGGTACCATGGATGATGAGAAAAACCTGTCAGATGTATCCCAGGATCACAGATTAATTTGGAAAGAGATCTTTAACAGTCTTCTAGTCCAAACCTCCCAGCATCTTCAACATGATCTGTCTCCTCAGAGCCCTGAGCAACCTGACCTTGGATGTTTCCATGGATAGGGCATCCGTCACCTCCTTGGTCAACCTGGTCCAATGTTTCACAACTGTCATTGTAAAAAAAAAAAAAAAAAAAATCATCTAGTCTAAACATCCATTTTTAGTTTAAAAATGCTGTTGGTTACCCCATTGCAACATGCCCTGCTAAAAATCTTTCCCCATCTGTTATAATTTGCTTTTAAGTATTGGAAGTTTACAATTAGGTCTGCCTGGAGCCTCCTCTTCTCCAGACTGAGCAATCCCAACTCTCTCAGCCTGCCTTCACAAGAGAGGCGCTTGATCCCCATCTTTGTGGCCTCCTTTGGACCTTCTCCAGCAGGTCCATGTCTTTGTTGTGCTGAGAACTCCAGAGCTGGATGGAGAAGAGAAAGAAGAGAGGAGAGGAGAGGAGAGGAGAGGAGAGGAGAGGAGAGGAGAGGAGAGGAGAGGAGAGGAGAGGAGAGGAGAGGAGAGGAGAGGAGAGGAGAGGAGAGGAGAGGAGAGGAGAGGAGAGGAGAGGAGAGGAGAGGAGAGGAGAGGAGAGGAGAGGAGAGGAGAGGAGAGGAGAGGAGAGGAGAGGAGAGGAGAGGAGAGGAGAGGAGAGGAGAGGAGAGGAGAGGAGAGGAGAGGAGAGGAGAGGAGAGGAGAGGAGAGGAGAGGAGAGGAGAGGAGAGGAGAGGAGAGGAGAGGAGAGGAGAGGAGAGGAGAGGAGAGGAGAGGAGAGGAGAGGAGAGGAGAGGAGAGGAGAGGAGAGGAGAGGAGAGGAGAGAAGAGAAGAGAAGAGAAGAGAAGAGAAGAGAAGAGAAGAGAAGAGAAGAGAAGAGAAGAGAAGAGAAGAGAAGAGAAGAGAAGAGAAGAGAAGAGAAGAGAAGAGAGTTTTACACAAAGGGCAATACAAGCCTTGGAAGAGAGAGGGCCATAGCCAGGTTCATCCTCTTAACTAAAAATTACTTTTATTAACCAGGAAATATTTTCTGCCTTTAAGTCACAGTTAAGAGAGGGAGGGTGAATTGTGAACTCAGACTTGTTATAAATAGTGGTTCATAATTATTTGCAAAGTCCTTGCTGAAGAAGAATAAGGCAGGGCTTACTTTGAGAAAATGAGACATGATACTCAGACTTCACATTTCTTTTCATAAACAATTTATGTAAATTTAAATACATTGCATATGCATGTTAAATTTTGCTGCTCATAATGATGACAATCACAATTAAGCACTCTGTTCTTCTGGCAGTGGCAATAAGACAGAACAAAAATAAATAAATAATAATAATAAGCTGTGTTTCCTGTGACCTTTCTAAAAACTTGTGAGCTGACTGCAAAATCTATTTAAAAAAAAATTATTTTGGTAACATGTTAATAAGCACATACATTTATTTAGGTATTTATGTGTTGCCTTGGGGAAACAAAAATAGAGGGATTAAATACCCAAGAAACCTATTTGCAAAGGGAGGGGCTAACTGGGAAAACAAATCATCTTCCATTGTTTAAATTATTTATATACTATATATATCAGTTGAGTCTTTTATGATCATGTTTTGCCATCCTTTGACCATTCCATTGCTGTTTTCCAGAGAAGAGGATTAATGAATATTCTTTTTTTTTTTTTTTAACAACTGGGGGGATTTTTCTTTTAGATACCTAGCTGTGAGCTCAGACTGAGTCTTTTGTAAATCCAGTCCGGACTGAGATTCTGCTGAATAAATAAGGACATTGCCCAATTTGTACAGACTTTTTCAAGGAAGCTGGATGTGCCCGAGAGTAATGAATCTTGGGTCAGATTCCTGGTCTGGGATAATTGGAAAAGTGGGCATTGGTACTGTCCAGGAAGCTGTCCTATTTGTTCCAGATATTTTATCCTATGTGTTTTTGCCTAGGAGACAGACACGAGCATCCCAAACAAACAAACATGTTTTGCATTAGACATGTTACAGCCTCTAATGGAAACAAATTCACTGAAATGAGAGGAACAAGACTCTGCCATTGATTCCTTATCTACCTGCTGACACGGAAAATTAGCCGTTTCCAGTAGATCTTTCATCTGCTAATTATCCTCATTGATTTTGGATGAGGAAATGTAGTGTCTGAATTCAACTCCATGTTCTGTCAGCCAGGACCTGTTTGCACTCTGACACGCAGGACAAAGGTGGAAAAAAGAGCCAGGAATTTGATTTTCCTGCCATTTCATTGGCCAGAGAAGCTGTGGGCTCCCCACTCCTGGAAGTGTCCAAGGCCAGGTTGGATGGAGCTCTGAGTGACCTGGGAGAGTGGAAGGTGTCCCTGCCCATGGCAGGGGTTGGAAGGAAATGATCTTTAAGGTCCCTTCCAAACCAAACCATTCCATGATTCTGGGAATGTATGATCACACTTTTCCCATAGGATATCTGTGAGACCTTTCTATTTGACTCATAGCAAGCAGTGGCTCCTTTTCATTGCAAGAATTTCTTTTTTTTTTTTGTGTTGCATGCATTTCCTATAGCAGTGACACTCAGAGCTAGAAAATTCCCATGGTCAACCTTCAGGAAAATCAGAGGAGAGACAAGTAAAGAGGGGAGAAACCAGCAAGATGAAGTTGGGGTGAAGAAGAGACACTTTAAGCAATATTGAGAAGTTTTACCAAGTTGCTTCACTCAGTAGAGAAAATAATAGACCATTAAAACCATCAGGATGTTATTTAATTTTGTGCATGTTTTTGGATAAATGTGGCTCAAACTTTCTGAGCTCAGAGTAAGACAGACACGCACGGCAGTGCAGAAAGCAGCATTCGGAAAAGCATAGTTCAAAAAAGCTGGAATATTCTTATTCTTACTAAATTTATTGGTGAGGAAATTGCATTAACATAAAAACAAGCCCTGTCTCTTCAGCAACACAACAGTGCCAAACAGAGTGAATCCAGTGTATTAAAATACCAGCCCAGATCGTCTCCTGAGCTTTATGGCTGCGGCAATTGAGAATTAGTACCATTAATTAGCTGAAGCTATTTGTTTTACAAATTACAATTGCATGTCTAATCCTGTAACTTTCTGTCCCTGGGGAGTTACTTAGCGAGAGCTCCGCAGTAGAGCCAGGGAATGAATGGACTTAACTTCTAGGAGCATCTGAGATAAGAAGAAAAGAACAAACTGTTACTTTTATTTTGCTCTGCTGCCTTTTTTTTCAGTCTAAGATGAGAACAGAGCACCACATCTGCCTTCTCTAAGCCATTAATTATTTTCCTGAATTTCTACTGCATTCAACTTTTTTTTTTTTTTTAAATATTGTGATATTTTATTTTTTTCTTCACTTCCAGTATGCAAGTGCTTTTGCAGCCCTTTAATAATTACCACTGGTCCAGTCCAGCCCCCTCTCTTTATATATATATAGTTTCTGTCTTGGTTTTACCAGTTGAAAGGTCTGACTTGTGGAAGCTGCACTACTGATTTGCATTAGGGCATCACTGGATAGGATGGTCTTTTTGAGGAATATTTTACATGGTTGAAATATCTTTAGTCAGAAATAAATCACCACCCCGGTTTGAAGTGTCTCCCATGAAACTTATTCCAGTAAAAACTCTCAATTTGACAAAGGAGTGTATAATATTTCTCTTGCAACTCTGCAAAAGGAAGTCAACAACTTCCCTGGATACATCAAGAAAAGAAATTATTTCATAGAAGAATGGTAATATTTTCAAAGATGATTTATGAGCTGGTTTTTTTTTGCTTGTGAATACGCAGCCTTGAAGTCCACTTGAAAGTGATTTTTTATTTCGGTCGTTGTTGATAAATGCTTTACCATCATCATAAAATCCACAGCACATGAGGGAACATCTGAAATCTTGGATGTCTATTGAACAGAGACAACACTGCACATCCCTTCCAGTAACGATTCATGACTTAGGCCCAAACTGATGGATGGGAACTGGGTTTTACTAAGGAGCAATTTTAATGCCTTACAGTTATGGAAAACCGCACTCAACTATTGTTTATTAATTGAGAGTACATGGTGCTTTCATGTCTGACCCCATTGCCCAGGGGTAAAAAAAAAAAAAAAAAACAGTAGAGAATATATTTAATTTTATTTTGAAAGAGTTGGTTCTTTTCCTCCACCTTATGTTGACAACGGCAGGTGAATCACTGAGTAAAGATAAAAATGATTCAAAGACCAGAGTTTTGTTTTCTCTGTGATTTTACACCTGCGTTGGAAGTAGAGGATGTACCTGAAGAGGCTTTCAGACGTCTCAGCTGAGGTGTGGAAACAGGAATTCAAGCTTTGCATCAAGGCCCAGCCACAGAGTTTGCATCCCCAAGTGGCTCCCTGGGAATCTGAAGCAGATGGTCACAGCACTTCCTCAGTGTGGAAAATGACACCTTTTATTGGTTTAGTCCACACAGACCCAGATGAAATTTTGACCTTGATTCTGAAGGAAGACCTATTTTTACAGACATATTCCATTCTCTTGTTTTGCATTTCTTTAAATGCCTTTTAAATTATCTATATCTTTTAATAATACTTATTATTCTTTTCATTATGTAGAAGAATTTAGGAGAGTTTTTTTTTGTTTTGCACAGCATTATAGATTAACTGGGATGTGAATTGAGAAAAAACACTTCTTCATGGCTTGGATTTCTAAATTTTTGTTAAGTATTATAAAATCAAAGCACAGTTAACAAGGTTTCTTTGCCATTTATTATTTTTTAAAATGCTGGTTTTATGGAAAATTCCCATATTTTAAAATGCTCTTTATTAAAAATACATTGAAAACAGAAAGTATCAGGGTATTCTTTTTTTCCCACTTTAAACCCAAGGCCATTTCTGTAAACAAAATATGTTTATTTTGGAAGGTTTGTGGAAAATACCATCTTATGACAAATGTATTTGACAAAAGGCATACACGGTCAAATCGCTGAAATTCGCCTGCAGACGGAGACTCAGCTGAGATTAATCTCATGTTTTTGTCTGAAATGTATCAGAGAAGAACGTTTTGCTCTTCCACGCAGGAGATCTGCAGCAGAAAGATGCCACTTAGGTTTAAAGATGTTACTCCAGAGGGACATTCCTCGGTGGCAGGAGCACTGCCAAGGGTTTGGTACTTGCCTGGAAGGAAGGGATCCCAATTCTGAACAGGATTTCTGCACAGCTCTGTGTTACAGGTGACAGTAAATGGTCTTGATAGGTAATACATATTTATGTTTATGAGTCAGACAGGATCATTTTGATCTAAGTTGTTTTCTTGTATAACACAAGCCAGAGCACTTACACCCTCATTCTGTTCCCGAGAGTGTGCATTACTGATATCTTCATAGAAAGGTGAGTTGATTGCATCTCTGCGTGTGGTAAATTGTTCTCCCTGTTGAATATTTGGGTTTTATTTATAATCTGAATTTATCTTGTTTCAGATAACAGCTCCTACATTTGACTATTTCCCTGAGTTGTGCACGATACCAAGCTGTCACCTATCAATAATCTGTTCTCTTACCAGCGGAAAAATCTTAACACACACATACAGACCTTAATTAAGTTCCTTTCTAATCTCCTCTTTAACTTATTCAATGAGCTTCACACTCTGAGGAAGCTGAATTACTGTTTTCTAAGCCCTTCCTAATAGTCTAATTTTCTTTTTCAGTGTGGATTTCAGAAGTGCTTTCACATTATCTTTGTATTACTAATAGCTGTTTGCTGTTTGACATCTCCAGTGATTATATTTATCACCACATTGCAGTCTGACTTGGTGAACTGTGCTGACTGAAGATCAGGGCAAAGCAGATGTGCTCTGCACTTCAGGTTAATTTCCCCAATCCTAAATTAGCACGAGCTCTGAACACATTTATGAGACATTAAATATGTCTTCACACGCTTCAGCTTTGTAATCTTCATGGCAGTCCTGCAAAGTAAGGCAGTGCTGTTACCCATTTTTTAAGGAGACAGAAAGAGACACGAGCGGAGTAAAAAAAGAAAATCCTAATGTTTGAAAGGCATTTAAGTAGGCAGGAGAATCATATTGGAAACTTTAATCTAAAAGACTTAGGCAAGTCTGTTGTGGGGAATTGGCACATGTGTCTCAGTCTCAATTCACTATAATTCCTATATAATCAGGGAGAGCATGGCTGAACAGACCAGGAGCAAATTCTACTCTCAATCGCACAAAAATATTCCTAAGGTGTGGGATTCAGGATGCCCTCTTTGCTTTCTGGGGGTGCCTGTGTCAGCCAAGCTGGGAATTGGTGTTAGGGCACCACTGCACTTCTCACCACAGAAATTTCCACCTCCACCTTCGCACCACAGAATAAGAGAGAATCACGATACAAATGGGGGAAATTAAACCAGGCAATTCAGGATGTCTCTGTACATCAGTTTATATTTAGGGGTGGTCTGAAACCCCCCCTGGAGGATGAGTTTGAAGGGACCAAAGCATTTCCCACCTCCCAGTCCTTATCAGGGAGCTGTCCATTGCAAATTCATTTTTCCTGTGGGTGTTTGCAGCCAGCAAGACACTCACGTCCCTCCAGTATCACTCAGAATTTTGTTCATTGATCACACACCTGACACTCCCAGACTCTCCTCTGACAGGATGGCCTGGGATTTTGGATTCTCTTCCCTGAACTCCATTCCCTTCCCTGAAGTTGTCCTACTCAGTTTTCAGGCTCAGGTAGCAGAAGCAAATATTTGTAACACTGTGATTAAAACAGCCAAATGCTGTTGATGAGGATATTTGAACTTGGGGTATATAACTAAGATTCTGACAGTACAATTCAGTTTTCATTCTTAGAAAGTTTAGTTCAATGAATTATGTGATTCTAGGCAGGAACAATTTACAGTAACATCACAGGTACTTTGATCACATTGAATTTTACTGTTTAATCCAGGAATTCTGTAGGAGATTTTAAAAAAAATGCACAATTTTTCCAGCCTGAGACTGTGATTCAAGCTTGGGAAAGTATTGCATACATTACTTGTTTAATTCAGCTTTTTCACTCAGCTACTGTTTATACTTCTGTTGGAATAATCATAAATCACTGATGAGCTTGTCAGAGATTGTTTAGACTCGTTCAAGGTCATAAAACAAAGAGTCAAATGGAGGAGTCACAGTGGGGGAATGCAGAATGAATATCAGGGTGAGTTTCATGGAAGGCAAGTTAAGCTGGAAAATGATTCTGTAATAAATCTCCCTTTTAGAAAGGAATGTGCACAGATCTGCTCAGTGCCCACAGGTTTCTTTATTTCCCAATCAGTAGGAAAAAATGTGTGAAAACCTACACACCCGTGCACACACACTTGTATGTGATCCAAAAACAGCTTTAACCCCTCCAGTAAATTTCCTTTATTTTATTTCCAAGCCCCTCTCTGTCACAGAGAATATCAGAGTAACCTCTAGAATGTTCACGTATGAAATGTCTGAGAAAACAGTGAGGAAGGAATGATTCAAAACTATTCATGTCCTTGAATAGAAAGGCACTGAGGGTGGATAAGTCTCCAGTGTGACCATAAAACCAAAAGAAACCATCATAGAATCACAGAATGGTTTGTGTTGGAGACATATTAAATAGAAAGATAATAAAATACTTTGATTTTTGTAGAAAATATTTTAGATATTGCATTACTAAGTGTATGAATGTGTATATAATGAATTACATTATTAACTTATGGGAAAAAGTAAAAAAAAACCCAAAATAATTACAACCTTTTTCTGACTTTTTACTTTGTAATCAAAGCTCATTTTCATTTGCAAAAGTTTAAATAGAGCTACATTTTGTTACTGCAACATAATCATAAGATCTTCTGACAAAGTATTTATGATCTTATGAACGTATTTATTTGCAAATAATTAACTCTATTTCCTTAGGAGCTTAGAAGCTGTGGTTGCTTGGGTTTTCTATTGCCAATAATTTGCAGATTATATTGAAATTTAGTATACTTTCTGAATTATATCTGAAGTTGAATATGATTCCTGTATATTCCCATCTTTGCCTATTTGTCTTCTTCACCTAAATGTGTAGAGTGTCACTGATCACAGTGACTAAGCTTTTATTCTCATGTAGATAGTTAGGTTTAAAACAAAAGAGCAAAATCTTTAATTTCCCAAACAACTTATTTATTTTCCATATGCTTCTAAAATTTACAGCCAAAGCATGGAATTTTCGTTACTACTGTTGTGTGCATGAAGGTCACAAGTAGTGGAAAATTTCCTCAGTGGAAAATATCTTTACACTGACTTTGTTCTTATGTTCTCTGCGCTTAACTTGGCTTTTGCTTCAGTCACCCCAGAGGACGTGGGAGGTTTTAGAGTTCTGTACATGATCTATATTTTAACACTGAAACAGATCGTCCAGAGAGGGTGTGGAGTCTCCCTCCCTGGAGTTATTCCAGAGCTGTCTGGACACAATCCTGTGCGTTGTGCTCTGGGATGGCCCTGCTTGAGGGAGGTTGGAGCAGATGATCCCACCATGGTCCCCTCCAGCCTGAGCCATCCTGTGATTCTGTAACATAATCAATCAATCAATCAATCAATCAAAACAACAGCGGCAACAATTCAGTTCCAAAGAATATCACTAACCTTAACCCATGCTGGTTTTAAACCAGCCCGTATTTAGCTGGCAATAAGGTATCAGAGTGCTCTTGTCAGCAGTGCTGATCTCATCTCAGCCAGGCAGTCAGCAGCCTGTTAAATGATTTTCAAAAAGCAGAAAAGCCACAGGGCCTGGTTGGTAAAAGGGGAAGAAAGGGATGATGAAAGCTTTAGGGTTCAATTCTCCATGGTCTCTGAGATATGATGCTAATTCAATATAGTACAAATTACTATTCAAATTCATTAGCATCACACTAAGCAATATGCAATCACAGCCAAGTTCACAATTAGCATTAATGATATTCTCAAAGTGGGGAGAAAAAATTGAGGATTGAGTTTTACACTCCAGACAAGATAATACAAGGGAAATAATGCCAGGGATTAGTGTCTAAGACAGGAATTTATTTCCAATGTGTTTACAAGTCCCAGAGCTCAAGGAGCCTGAAGTTAACACACAGATGGGACATTTCTCTCTGCAGATATTCCCATCCAGCTGCTCCCAGTTTCACCTGATGCCTCAGTAAATATAAAGTGGAATTTGGGGAAAAGCTGGGGTTCCTCTAAATTACCTTTGCCTTGAATTGTAGCCCAATTCCTCACCACGTCTTTGTTAGGAGATTTTTGGAAAATGAAATATTCAGTTCTGGATGTTCCTCTATGTTTGCTCTGACTGCAGGGAGAGTCTGACGCAATTTCTGATAGACCAAACAGTGACATTTAGGCAGATGCAGCTGGTGAAAAATATCTCTCTTTTGGAGTCCACACTCATTAAAAAATTTTAATAGATTTTTGAGATGCAACATATCGACATTTGTATTTCCAGAAATTATTATTAACTTGGCCACTGCACCCGAAAATTCTCCAGTATGGCACCTGGAGAGCTGGATTTGCAAAGTAAAATTCTTACCAGACTTTTGCAACTTGTTACAAGCTGCAAATTTTTTTTACACAATCAATGGGAGATGTTTCAGGAATTCAGATTAATGTTGTGCACCCCGAAAACCTTGCCATGTCACCATGGACTGGCTACTCTGAAAATTGCTTTTGCATGAATTAATGTAAGATTTGAGTCTGGGAGGAGAATCTTCTGAGAATATAATGCTTTTTAAAGCAATGCAAATCTTCCATCGCTGAAGAGAATAAAAATCATCACAGAAATTTAAATAACTTTCAATATGAGTCCTGTATGTGATCAAGACACTTGTGGTACATTTCCTACTCTGGCATATAACCTCTTTCTTATGATGTCAAAATATGACTTTCCTTTTTGCTGTTAAAAAAAAATCTAACCAAAAAACACCGTGGAATGGAATTCTATGTGTGTGTGTGACCTTCTTTTTGCCTATTAATCATGATTAAATGAATAAAATTATTTAAGGCATTTTAAAAAAGCTAAAAAGAAGAATTTCTAGGTGAGCAGCTAACTCAAATGTAAAATTACTGTGGAAATCTATAATCAATTACCAGGAAAATAGTTAAAACTTGTGGTATAGAATATTTGTTTCTGACAAATCCAAGCTGATATTTTGTTTTAATTTCATAAACCTATTATTTCATTGCTTTGAAAATACCAAGCATTGATTTTTTTGTTTTGGTTTGGTTTGGTGTGGTTAGGTTAGGTTTGGTTTGGTTTGGTTTTGTGGGGGACTTTTTTGGTTTTTTGTTTGGTTAGTTGGTTTTTTTGTGTGGTTTTTTTTGTTTGGTTGGTTGGCTGGGTTTTTTTGTTTTGTTTTTGGTGTTGTTTCGTTGGTTGGTTTTGGTTTTGGGGTTTGGTTTTTTTTTGTTTGTTTTGGTTTCTGTTTGGGTTTCTTTGGTTTTGGTTTGGGTTTTATTGTGGCACTGTCACCTTCAGCTGTCTGAGAATTCATTATTTTGGGAAAAGTTTCTTAGTCACAAGGCCACTTTTTTATCCTCAGTACATCAAAAGACTTGCAATGGCAAAAAAAAAAAAAATAAACTTATCCCAAAGATTCAATCCATCTTTATGGCTTCCTGCTAAGAAGATGAACTGAGAAATCAATTTGCTGAGGAATCTTTTTCAGATCTATTCCCCCTCACCCAGTTCCTTTAGCAAAACGCTCACCTCTATTTAAGATGGACTGAATCACACTCAAGGAATGCCATTTTTTATCTCAATATGCCTTGGACCTCGACAGCAGTTTAATATTCATGGAAAATCATAGGAATCCAATAGTAGAAACTCAGATTCGTGGATGCAGCCCTCTGGAGGAGAACTCAAAAGAGCATCTCTTCCAGATTTCTGACCTAAGGCAGGGTCAAACTTTATCTAAATCATTCCTGACATGTGATTGACTCTCCCATTCTCAAAACTTGCAGCGAGGGCAGAAGGAGATTTCATGCTCACAAAAGCAGAGTGCAGGGGTGACTCCTGAAGGGTTTTTTTTTCCCCTGATGTTCAACCTAAGGAGCATTCATTGAACCAAATAATTGCCTGCTGAAAGGAATTCCAGGTACAGTGACACTCTTTGTTATGCAGATGGAGAGAAACTTGACCGAGCACCCTCTTTGCCCTGGATTTTCAGGTTTGCACTCTGGTTCCGCTGCAGGACAATTTACTGAGGGCTAGGCAAGAAAAGGATGGATTCACACTTTTATCTGTGTGACATGTTTAAATATCTATTTTTCTTGTATATTAAGCAACACAGTTATCAATCTCACTTTCCTATAGAAGCACGACAATGTAAATTATATTTTCTGGATGTGTTCCTTGCTTTCTCATATTGAATTGGTGCTGTCACGAACACCAGCAGTTGAAAAACAAAAATAATCTCTTATTTGTACTTGGCACTGCTGAGGCTGCATCTCTAAATCTGGGTTCAGTTTTGGGCCCCACACTATAAGAAAAATACTGAAGTCCTGGAAAATGTCTGGAGAAGGCAACTGAACTGGGGAAGGGTCTGGAGCACCAGGAGCAGCTGAGGAATCTGGGGGATTCAGCCTGGAGAAAAGGAGACTCGGGGGAAGTGGTGTCAGACTCTTCTCCCAGGTAACAGGTGATAGTACAAGGGAAAAAGGCCACAAGTTACACCAGGGGAGGTTTAGATTGGATATTAGGAAAAATTTATTCATTGAAAAGGCTGTCAAACATCAGAACAGGCTGTCCAGGGAAGTGGTGGAGTCATCATCCCTGGATGTTTTTGGAAGAAATGGAGATGTGACACTTGGGGACATAATGTAGTGGTGGATTTGGCATTAGGACTTGATGATCTTAAAGGTCTTTTCCAGCCTAAATGGTTCTGTGATTCTGTGATTCTGTTTCCTTGGAATTTCTAGCTATGGCCTGGGAATGTCTCTTGTTCAGCAGCTCACTGGAGGTTGGAATATTCTCAGCACTAGGTAGAGATGGAATGATATTTTCTGCCCAAGCCTTGAAAACCTTCAAGGATGGATTTTGGTCTTTGGAAAATGTCTGACTTAGCCACAAGGGTCTTCTGCTGAAATTCCCAAACTTCCTGCATAATGGCACACTCGTTCCTCAGCTTTCTTTGGAAATCTTCTGACCCTCTTGCCTTTTTCCTACTGAAGTTCCTTAGGGAATTCTGCCAGGAATCATAATCTGCTCTCCAAAATCCACTCTTCCCTCTTTTGCTTGCCTTCCCAGCCTTCCACTCCATCAACTCAATCATCTCATGTTCACTGCTGTGGCCACATTTGCCAGAAACTCTTCCCAGCCCAGGAACAGCATCACCCCCGACTGGCCCCTTGGGCATTTGTACAAATAAACTCTGACCAACACCATCCAGAAATTCCCCGCATGGTTCTCCCAGTGCTGAGCTGCGTTTTTCTCAGATGCTGGATGTGTGAAAAAGCCCTGGTGGAATGCAGGGAGCAGCATGCCAGTGTCTGAGACAAGGCTCTTCCAGCTGTCTGTGCTTCACAGCTGTTTTCTATAGAAATGGAAGTTTTTGTGCTTCAAGTACGCCAGACTCTGCTTACTGAGAGTGTCTCATCAAGTTTGAGATAGACAAAATAGCTAAAATATCAGTAGAATGTTTCTTTCTTTCTGATTTCACCTCATTTTTCTTCTTATACTTTTCTTAGAGGGAAAAAATAGAGCATTTCAGCATCACTCTTTACCCATAGATAGGAGACTGTGAATAGAAACTGTGAATCAAGGGGTGTGAGGAGGCCTTTTCACATTTATGCTATTTAGGTTTTCCCCCTCTCCCTTTTTGATTTTGAAGTCTGTGTATTTGCTTTCCTTTAAGTTAATGTTTTCGTTCCACTGTATTTCATTTATCTGTGGAAGAATACATATTCATCTGGCATTTGGAATAAGAAAGACAACAAAATTAGGATAATAACTAGAAACTTCACATATATATGCAAACTTATATATGATATATATGCAAATTGCTGTATAGATACTATAATATAATACTGGTATGTCTCTGATCTGATTTTATCCTAGAAAAGATGGAAGAGGCTCCAAAACTTTGTTCGAGTCCATGGGAAATCTTGTCTCACTCCTGGAGCTCTGTTCTTCAACATTTGAAAGAACAGTTGACAGTAAAATCATTTCATTAACATCACAAGGAGAAATGCACCAAGGAGAAGGATCTGCAGTCTTCATACACCTGAGGTCAGAAGTTATGGAATCATTCCTTACTAATTTCCATAATGAAAGATAAGTGGCAATGAAAACACAGTCGTTATCACATAAATTATTTTTTTTTTAAAAATTAATCACGATATGCTCTAATTACTACCCTTTTATCTGTCCTTACTTGCACTTTTGCTTGAGGCTTTTGGCAGATGAAATCAAGTGAATGGAGAAGTATATTTTAGCTAACAAGCTTCCTAGTCTAAAAATTCCTCTCGAGTGCATGATTCAAGCAAATTAGGAAACAGAGAGAGAGAGAGAGAGGAGGCGAAAAAGCAAATGGCAGACGATTGCCTTGCTAATTTAATCTTTTTGGTACACAATTAGCACACATCAGGCTGGTCGATGGGAGCCTGCCCTGCAGGTCAGGCTTTGGCTCTGAACAGTTCCTCGAGCTGTGCTGGGCTCTGCTCCTGCTCTGGGGAAGCTCTGCACAGCCTGCACCTGACAGCTTGCCAGAGATGAGCTGTCAGCAAAGCGCCACTCGGAATTTCCTCTCTCCGCGATGGCTTCAGCAGCCAAAATGTGTTATTCTCTAAGTCTCTCTCATCCTCAGAAGGCTGGGCCAGGTCGGAGTCCTGGCAGGACAGGTGCTGAACAAAGCTCATTCATTCTCTCTATTTTGGGTAGGTATGGAATAAAAAAAAATAAATAAATCGCACGCCTCCAGCCTGTTGTGCATGCTTGCAGCAGAGTAGAAAAATTGATGAATGAGTGCTGGAAGCACATCCTCACATCTTTCAGGCTGGAGGCAGTGGGATGGACAGTGAAATCCTGTGTGGAATGGAAAACAGCTGGTTGATGGGACTTGCTGCTGCGCTCAGAGTTCAGCTGCTGCTTAGATTTGGGGTCAGAGGAGAATGTGAGTGTTCCCTCCAGGCTAAATTGGCAGGCGAGATTGTTTGTTTGCTTTTATGTCTTCCTCTGCAGGCAACTCATTGTCAGCTTTCACTAATCACCTTTTTTTCTCTTGAATTGTCTAATTGATTAACAGAATTAAGTTGTCACAGCAATTTATTCTTTAGCCCGGAGTTTGCTGCTTCTGCTTCAAGCCTAAAAAAGGGAACATGCAGAAAGTCTTGTCTTTTCCCTATCTGGTGTTCTTGTATAAGATTTTCCCTTACCCTACACACCCAACTTCACTGCGATATGGTACCGTGGACCCCTAATTCACTGCATCTCAGAATGGATTGCACTGCTAAAATTAGTTGAAATAAATTCTGCAGTGCAGGAGTCTGAGCAGTCAGCTCTGCTCCTTTTATGGAGCCAGTGGATAGGAACAGACGTGGCACATCTGATCTATTTTAGATGTCAGATATATCACATCCCAGAAATGTCTGTTTCTTTCTGTTGATTCCTTTGATTCCGGGAAAAGAGTATAAATCTGGGTTTGTAGCTCAGAAATGCGAAGTTGTATTTAAGGAGAAAAAGAAAAGCCTTTCTTAATTTACAAGTATTTTTGCTTTATTAACAACTTATTCTGTTGATTTATTTTGCATATATGGCAATAATTGATTCAGACATTCAGCAGATGCTGAGTTGAAATAATCTACAGAGCAGAGAGTTCTGGAAAAAGATAGAAGATCAATATTTTTCTTACCAGGCACATGAACCATGTTGAATCCCTTGTTTCTGTCCAAGATATTGGTGTTTCTTCAAATACTGCACCAGGGTGAAAGAGCTGTTGTAGGAAAAGTAGATGGGAAGGCTTCTGATAATTTATTCCAAATATTATGGAAACATCCAAACTTTGGGCACTAATAGCATCATCAGTAGCCAGACTCCTTGAAAGTTATAATTCTCGTGCTTGAAAGTGAGTTTGGGGGACAAAAGTATTATACATGAGAGTAAAGAGTAACAAGACCTTACATCATAACATCAACAGCAAAAATAATAAAACAGGAAGAAAAGGAAGAGTAAGAAGAAGAAGAGGAAGAGAAGAAGAGGAAGAAGAAGAGGAGGAGGAGGAAGGAGAAGAAGAATTCTTTTATTGCAAGAGTAAAAATACATAGTACAAAAATAATTGTCTAAATTTCTGTTTTAGATGAAAAGATTGAACACAACATGAAACTAATTGCTTTGGGAATTCGCTTATCAGAAAATATTGATAAATTCATTTTCCTTAAACCATATGAGTAACCAGAAAGCATCACCAAAACATTAACTAGGATGAATCTCATGATAATAAAATCACCTAATTACAGCACAAGTGTAGTAAAGTGCAGAATAACCATGACAGAAATCTGTCTGGTTTTACCTCTGGAATTAAAAGTGTACTCCACTCTTGTTTCTTGCCCATGTCAGATAAGTAAGATATCTGATGTCATGGAACACTATCAATTATTTCTAGAAGCACCTGGGAGCTAATTGTACCACCTATCCTATCAGTATTTTGGAATAAAAATAAATTACTGCTTTATATTGTATTTCTCACAAATTTGGAGGGAAAAACCCAAGACCAATAGCAATAACAGCAAAAAATGTAACCTAAGCCTTATGTAACTAAAAAAACCTCCCTGATTTCAGAATGTGGAAGTCAAGAAGAAGTTACTTGTCTGTGTGATTGATACAGCTGCAGAAAATTCATCTTTGTTTTTTCAGTATATTATTCTCTATATTAGTCCCTGATCTGAAACTGTAATCCTAAAGGCATTTTCTGGGATAAAAATTATCTTCAGATGGAGATATTATCTGAAATTCTAGGCAAAAAATCTTAATTCAGAATAGAAACACTCCTCAGAATAAGTAAATGCCAATATTCCTGGAGCTGATGGGAAGCATGAGAAACACTTTCAGTGTCTTTTTGATGTGCTGGACCCATCAAAGATCCCAGCAAGATAATAATGCTGGAATAAAAATTGAAGGGATGGATGGATTTCACACTCTTTCTGGAAATCAGATCTCTCCAAATTGCTTTATATTACATATTAAAAAAAAATTTAAAATCAGAAGCACAACAAATCATCAGTGCCTTGAAAGTCCTCAGCACGACCTTCACACATCCAGTTGATAGACTGCTAATAACACCTGAAAAATCAGTATATTTTTGGGTGCCATAATTACCCAAAGATATACTAGGTGGTGCAACGGAAATGATTGGTTTAAACTTTTCCATCTCCAAAGCCATATTTGAGGCACAGACTTAAATGAGGACATTTACAACTTGGGGGAAAAAAAAAAAAAAAAAAAAAAAAGAGAGAGAAAAGAGAAAGTCCAGAGAAAGAAAAAAATAGAAAAAATAGTCAATAAGGAGTAAAGAAAATTGTACTTCTCATTAAATAAATACCTAGAGGTTTGTAGCTGAATTATTCTTTATGTTATATTGACTGTAGTGACCAGATCTCACACAGATGGAGGTAACTTCACCTCTACACATACATTTAGAGACATTAAAGAGGCATTTCATCTCACCAGAGGGGAAATTCCCCTTCCTAATTGTATCTGGTGCATTCCAGGCTGTCCAGGATGTCTCCATGGTAAATATAACAATGGATCCTTTCTGGAGCAGTGGCTGGAACTCAGGTGGGGCACCTTTGCTCGATTCAAAGAGCACCAGGTTAGCTGGGAGTCTTCCACAATCCCTGACTCTTGGAAATGCTCATAATGTCCTTTTCTGACCTCTGTCTTCTTAGATTATTTGCCTTTGTGAGAAAGGATTTTCTGTTGTTATGAAACTTCGTTCCTTGGGTGGATCTGTGTGTCCAAACATAACTGAAATGTTAAATAACATTGAGAGAAAGAGACAATGCAAGGGATGGGAAACAGAAAATTACATCAATTCTTAGGAAATATGAAATAAAAATGCATTTTACAATATTTTATTATTATAATTATTAAATTGGTATAAAGCATTATAATAGATGAGTATTTGGCTCAGAAGGAAGAGGGTGAGCTCTCCAAATTCTCATCAGCAGGAACAGACTTAGAAAGAGGGTGAGAAAGGACATTTTTAATATTACTGATTTTCTTATTTTCACCACTGCCTAGGGAAATGTGCATGACTCAAAACAGGGCCCTTCAAGGTATGAGTATTTCCAAGCCTGCAGTGTCTCTGAAATGAGGATGCTTTCAGGACATCTTCTTGCTGTAACAAAACTTTAACCTCAAAGGATCTTTCTGATCCTTATTTTGGGAGGACAGGCTTCCAACTAATTTATGGTGACATTAGAGGATAACAACATGCACAGTAATGAATTCTCTTTAGCCTTTGGGCTGTAGCTGCGTTTTACTGTCTCCAGGAAAATAAAAGTGGATGCATGGAAATATTCAGCATTTGTATTTTAATTGCCCCTGAGAATCCTGACTGTTTTGTAAAGAAGGCCACTTGTAATGGTATGAGAAAAGAAAAGAGGAATGTTTTCAAGCTAAGTTCTTATAAGAATAAGAGGCAAAGTCCAGCAGCAGCGGTGAAGTTCCTAAACACCGAAGATAATTACATTTATTATTATTTAGGGTGAGCTTTAAGAAGAAATACATGGGAAAGGTTGGTGAGTCCTGGACAGGACACAAAGGAATGAAGGATGGGATGCAAAGGATGGGACAGACCCTCTTTCCATGTGGAAGAATCTTATGGCTTGCAGAAATTTTACAGGATTTCGTAGCTAAATTAAATAACTCTACACAAATGAGAGGGTTTGAAAGGTAATCTGACCTGATGAGACTCTCAGATTGCAGAGCTAACCTGTATCCTTCATGTCCCCTATAAAACAAGTCAGAGGTAATAACAAAGGAATAGGGTTGTACCATCTTTAAACCTATTTTCTATTTTGGTTTAAAAGGTTTGTCTTTGACCTTTCATCAGGCATCACATGCATTCTGAAGAACAGAAGATAATAATTTGTTTAAGCAGAGCTCTCATGATTTAAAGCACTACTGGTAGCAATATCCTTTCCTGCCATTAACTACGTGATGTTATAGGATTTCCATACAGTTAAAAGCACAGGGAAGAAGGAAAAAAGGAGTGTGAAATGTTAGGGATCCCACATTTCAGTGTGCTACCTCTGGCCAAAATGACAAGCTTGTCTAAGAACTTGATTTCAGACAGAGATAAAAATCCTCCTGTTTAACCAGTTTCTATTTCTCTTAAAAGGGATGGAATGTATTAGTGAAAATGGAATGGATTTTCCCTTTTCTTTAATGGAGTGGAATGGATTACCCCAGTCTGGAGGCCAGACCAGGCTCCAAATCACAGCAGAGATTGACATTTTCCTTACCCTTCCTGTTCTTTAGGAAAAGCTGGGAGTGCAATTGGGGTCTTGCCTAGTCAAGCTGCCTTGCTGATATGCTGGCAGTTCATAAGGCCAGAGTTTAGGGGCCAAAGTAATCTCATTGATCCACACAAACCACCCCGTGACATTTCACAAACTTCCCTCCAGCTTTCCAATTTCACTCGGATGTGTCTTCAGCTAAATGAGTTACTGTTGTAGGAAATGCTCCCAGTAGTCAAAACATATTTCCCTTGGTTCCCAAGCCACAGCAAAATCCATGGGTTAATGGCATCACCTCAAGGGCTGAAGAGACAGACTGGATGTCACAATGATCCATGGCACGGGGGGAAATTTTCCTCCATGGACTAACCAGCGTGGAAAGTTTCTCCCTGCTGCAGAAACTGCTGACATTTGGTTATTATTTGGCGGACAAGGCAGGACAAAACAAAGGGCAAGCAAAATGAAGAAATAAAGCACGGAAAGAGGTCTGAAAGAAATGTCACGTTCTCTTGAGTGAGTTATGTGATTAAGGGCCAGTCTTTCTGAATTCAGAGCCCCAGGGATGAATCTGAGTCCCTGTAACCTAATCGGTGAATCCAACCCAGGTGGATGAGTCAGCCAAAAAAGCATCTTCTGGAAATGCCCTGAAAACTGGAGGGGTTATTCCATGGAAAAGATCAGGACTCGCTGTGGGATGCGGAAGTAGAAAGAATGCGGGAACGTGCAAAGATTGAATGTTTAGCAGGAGCAAAGGCAGCAGAAGGGGGGGATCAAGATGGACCAGGAAGGAAAAAAGAGTGGGAAAATAAAGGGAAAATGTTATGGTCAAAATATCTGCTGCTCAGGATGTTTGTCTGGCTGAGCCCCTCACCATAACCTATCCTGTCTTATTCTTAAATCCTGATGCTTTCTCCTGTGCTAGGAACTCACTGTTGTGAGCCAGGACTCAAATGTGATGGGCTGCAAGCCAGGCTGGCTGTCAGCAGGATGGGAGGTCAGGTGCCAGACTGGGGCCACAGGGCTTTGAGAGTCCTGGTAAAAGCCTCAGGCAAGGTTTGGGACCTGCAAAAACTGTCCAAGTCCAGCTGCTGGAAAAATCCCTGCTGTGGGCATTCCTGCAGCAACTTCAGTCCCAGTTAGCTGGGGAGGAGGAAGGCAATGTGGTGTTTGTCCTGCTCATGTTTGTGTGACTGCTCTGTGTGTCCATGGGGTGAGCTCTGTGTTCATCCCTGTGGCTGTTTGTGGGTGTATTTGTGTGTGCACTTTTTGGGGACACCTGATCGACTTTGCTGCTGCTGGAGCTGAGGTCACAGAGCCACAACAACCTCACAGCTGGATAAGAGGAACCCGCCTGTTCCTGAATCCCTCTTATTTTGGCTGCCTTTATCTGTGCACAAAATTCAGGAGATGAGATGGATACCCAGAGGATTAACCCAAAGTACATCACTGTTGCATGTCTATCATGTCTTTCATCTGAAAAAGTGTAGGTTTAGATTAGATCCTGGGAAGAAATTATTTTTGCAAGGGTGGTGAAGCCCTGGAACAGGTTGCTGAGAGAAGCTGTTGACATCCCATCCCTGGAAATGTTCAAGGCAAGGTAGGATGGGGTTTGAGCACCCTGGTCTAGTGGAAGGTGTCCCTGCCCATGGCAGGGGTTGGAACTGGATGATGTTTAAGTTCCTTCCAACCCAAACCATTCGGTGATTCAATGATTCAATCACAGCCTTGTGATGGCCTGACTGCTGTGACTTGGACTTGTGTGGTCACAAGTTAAAGACTCTCATTGTTTTCTTGTTGCAACCTGAAAGGCCAAGTTTTCCATGGGGGGACTGTGCTGAAGGAATCACACCACTCATCCCATGGGTACAAGGTTTTGCCGCAATAATTTTGTTTTTCACTCATGCCTGCAATGGAGCAGCACCAATTTAACCCATTTTCCCAGGTAGAAAGGTAGCCTGGTTTTTTTGTGGGCTTTTGGTTTTCTTTTTTTTTTTTTCCTGCAGGCCAGCATTTACAGGTCGTTTACATCACCCTTTCTCTATTATCCACTTTTTCCTTGTTTTATTGCTGGATCTTTGCTGCTGTATGAATTCAATTTTGCAAGGCTTTAAAAGGCAGTTAAAAGGTGAAATATAATTGATTTCCCCCTGCCACCACCTCCAAAGGCAAGCAACTGGACAAAAAGTGTCCTTAGCAATGATCATTACATTCTGGGAGTGTTAATGCCATTCCTTTGCCTACTTTTAGTGTGATTATCTAATTGGTTTCCATTTACATTTGGCAATAAAAGCCAGTCTAAATATTTTTAATAAAATTTCCACTCTGCTGGTTGACCTTTCTGTTGACTTTCAAAAGCTTTTGCCCACAATAAACCAGGGAAGCTGGCAGAAATATAAATGGCTTGTTTTACCTTTGACATTGGGTTTTATTTGCCCATGGAAAAGAGCTCTCACATATTGCTTTGCCCCCTCTATCTTCCCCCACAAAGGACTGTATCTTGTAATTTTTTTACGCAGGAACACTTCCAAAATAAGATCTTTGCTAAAGTTGTATGTCTTGAGTTTGACATGCCTAATCTTGGTTGTCAGCAACTTTGCAGGCTCATAGTGAGGCTGAATTTGCTTTCACCTAACTTAACTCTCTAAAAGCTGAATGCCTCATCTGAGCCAGATGTCTAAACTTCCTTTGTATTTATTAGAGACATCACAGCTCTGTCTCAGAATGGGATGAAGCACAGTCTGCTGCTGAATCTGTCAGTCCAGCAGCTAAAAACGGAGCCCAAACCATCAGCTCAGACTGAGCACATTATTTCGGGCAGATACAATAAATGGAAAACAATCTGTTTCCTGAAACACAGCCCTGACAGCAGCAGCTGCATCTTACCTGAGTTCATCCAAAGCAATTTCAGTGCCCTGTCAGGGTGTGGGGTGCAGATATTTTGCATTTGGGAACTCATAATGTGGTCAGAAACATCAGCACAGGTGATGTGGCACCTCCAGGGGTGGAGAGACTGGGCTTGAGTTTTCCTTTCCAGTTCTAAAGCCCTTATTAACAATTCAGTTGTGTAAGCATTTGTTGGGACATAAAAATGGGATTTGTGGCGTCAGTTTGGATCTGAGTGTCTGACCAAAGCCAACACCCTGAGCTGGGAAGCAGCAAAAATAATGAAAGATAACTTGCTATCCCTTTTCTTCCTAAAATATATTTTCAGAGGAATAACTATAGAAATCTGTCTTTGCTCTTTCTCTTATGTAGATAAAGGGAAGATTTAATCACTGAGAGTCTAACACAAACCCACATCCCAGTCCACACTAAAAATGTCTTTACAAGCTCTCTGTATTTTAAAGCCATAACTCTTTAAAGTTCACCTGATTAATTATGTGCTGGGTATCTCTTCAGTGTCTGCTTAGAGCTGATTGTGACAGCAAGACCTTCATAAGATTACAGGATAGTACTTTTCCA
Source organism: Acanthornis magna (assembly GCA_036785705.1). NCBI lineage: Eukaryota > Metazoa > Chordata > Aves > Passeriformes > Acanthizidae > Acanthornis > Acanthornis magna. Next base: position 12,805,436 of record JAWUZG010000119.1, on the reverse strand, counting down.
ATACTCCAAGTTGCTGTCATTTTAACCAGGACATCAGGTTCTGGATGGTTTTAGCACAAATCAGTTAAGTGGGATCTATCTGGCTTTTTCAAGTGCCATCTGGGCACCTTCATTAGCTTCACTTAGGCTGTAAAAATCATATTTTTTTATGCTAATAGAAGGTTATTTTTTCTTTCTTTGAGAGCAGTGCTTGCAAAGCAACAGGGGTGCAATAGGATGATTTTTTTTTACTCCTGGGTAGAATATCCAAATGTTGCAGTCACTCTCTAATGGAAGGAACATATTTTCTTCAGGAAGCTGAAGAGGCAGAACGTGCAGCTGCACTGCAATACCCCTGTTCGGAGAGGATATGTAGGTCATTCCGTTGGCTGAAGCTTTTGAAGCCACGTAAACTTCAGCAGTGACAGGGCACTGCACTTTGTGGACTAAATATAACCTTGTGCCTCAACATCCTTTGAAGACAATGGAGAGGAAAGGGCAGGGGAGAATGTGATTCCTTTGTCCCACTTCGATATCTGCATGAATATAAGATGTATCTGTCCTCGATACCCCTAAATCTTTCCTCCAGATATTCCAAAAAACTAAACAAAGTTGAGCTTCTTTGTGTCACCAGATGGACCACAAATAACCATGAGAGAAAAGCATTTTCCCCTTGAGCCTTCACACCCACTGGGCATTGCAGGGAATCACGGAATCATCAAGGCTGGAAGACACATTCAAGACCATCCAGCACCAAACATCAAACCAGCAGCACTGCAATCACCTCTAAACCATAACCCCAAGTGCAACTCTTGGAAACTTCTAGGGATAGTGACTCCAACACCTCCCTGGGTAACTTAATCCAATGCCTAGCCATTTTTTTCTGTGAATTTTTTTCCTCATTCTGAACCTCCCCTGGAACAACTTAAGGTTGTTTCCTCTCAACCTTTCACTTGAGACATGGCAGAAAAAATAAACCCCACCTGGCTCTATTCTCCTGTCAAGGGTAGAGAACAATAAGGTCTCCCCTGAGCCTCCTTTGCTCCAGGCTGAGCCCCCCTGGCTGCCTCAGTTTCTCCCTGTGCTCCAGACCCTTCCCAGCTCCATTCCCTTCTCTGGACTCACTCCAGCCCCTCAATATCCTTCTTGTCATGAGGGGCTCTAAACCGACGCAAGAATTTGAGGTGTGGCCCCATCAGTGCCCAGCACAGAGGGACAATCCCTGCCCTGTTCCCACCGGCCACACTGACCAGGATGCCCTCGACCTTCTTGTCCACCTGGGCACACACTGCTCATGTTCAGCCAATGCAAGCAGCACCCCCAGGTCCCTGAATACAGAATTAAAGATGGGCTGAGCCATGAGCCCTCCACACAAAATTCAGGGTGCACTAGGGCTTAGGAGGGTGGGTTAATCCCTGCTCACTTCCTATTATCCAGGAAGAAAACGGTTGAGTTCCAGGCTCTAAACAGGCACAGACATATCATAGGGCATGGGATACAGAAGCTGAAGGCTTGAATGACTGCTCATTCTCTCAGTTTATTGGTCTTAACTAAATGCCAAGCAGATTTGTTTTAAGCTTTTGAGATCCTGCGTCTTTGTCTTGCGCGTGATGCTTTCTAGTAATGTGCGTTCCAGGGCCGGGCGAGCCTCAGCGTTGTTGCTGTTTGCTGAAAACATGCATTTTTACTCAGATCTCATAATTGAAATTCAAGCTGCACATGATGAAATTTGACATTAATTTCAGTTATTTGTGTCTGAGCTTTGCCCCATCCAACAAGAGCCGACAATAAAGAAGTGCACTGGAAATGGAAATACACAGTGCCATTAGATGCAAGGCTTGATTTGTAAATCACTTAGATAGCAATAAAACTGGGGATGGAAATAAAAGTGGCAAAGCTCAGCTTTCTAAATGTTAAATAATTCAAGAGGGAAAGGGTGAGGGGAAAAAACTATGGAGCAAGAGCTTCATGTGTGAAAACAATGGCATCTGAGCAAATCAGAAATTTCAAGCTCTGACTAAATGTAATTTCAGTTCAATTAAAGCATAACATCAAGATTGTGGGCTGCTAAAATCTGGGATGAAGCATGTCATTGCTGTGTGCAGCTCTAAAAGATTTACAGCAAAACCTGGATCTGGGAAAGATCTCTGAAATGGTGCTGCAGGGCTCTTGACTGAGCAGACAGCTCCTGTACAAAACTGGGTTGTAGGGAGTCAGAGCAAGCAAAATTCAAGATGAAAATCGTTCCTTCCTTCTTTTTGTATTTCTAATTATTTATTTATTTATATCTTTTGTCTTTGGGAAGGTAACAGTGACAGCAAGTCAGCCAGAGGAACAGACGCCTGAAGAAAAGTCTCTTTTGTCACATGAACTTCACAAATTTGGGGTTGAGGGGTTTGTTGTTGTTACTTTCCTTTTGTCCTAAAGATAGATCGTGCTCCAATTACAGGTTTCTGATTTCAGCACAAAAACTGCAGAATGAAATTTTATGGGTTTTGTCAGGCAGGATGCTGCTGCAATACACCGTGGGGAGGAGAAGAGAGGGTAGGCAACAAGAAAATGTAGGCCAGATTCAGCGAAGCAGATGTTAACATCTGTTCCCCTCTTCTTTCCCTGGGAGAGATTGAAAGTGTTTAAGCATCAGATGCTGCCTTAATAGCAAAACATTTCCTGCAGTGCTCACAAACAGTCTGATAAAAAGCTGAGGAGTGACATTATCTGAAGATCTTAAGGAAATGAAGGCTTGGGAATGGAGGCGAAAGATGTACAAGTTACCCAGCAGGGATCTTGTTCCTGCTATTGTGGCCCGTTGTGGAGGACTCTAAAACTTGGCCTGATTTTTAACAACAGTTGGAGTCATAATAGTTCCTTTTGAATTGCAAATTCAATCATTTGTACTGCATGAGAACCCATCTGACCTCTGGATGCTCAGAACTTTGCTGTGGGATACAAGGGAGGAAACAGGCATGGAGAAATAGCTGTGAGAAGAGAAAGAAAAAGGAAAACCTTTTCGATGGCATTTTAAGAACTCCTTCAGCTCCATCACGATCCATGTTACCTGCAGGATAAGGATGATCCACACAACACCAACGAAATTACTCAGGAAAGGATCTCCAAAGGTTCCTTGGCTCACAGGTGGAGCTGAGCACATCATGGCATGTCTGGAACGGGATCTGCCTTGCACCTGCCATTAGCAAATCCTCTGGCTACTGGAAGGATTGGAGATTTGAGTTAGATATTTGGATAAATTTTTTTTCTGTGAAGGCAGTGAGGCCCTGGCACAGGTTTCCCAGAGAAATTGTGGCTGCCCCATCCCTGGAAGTGTCCAAGGCCAGAATGGATGAGGCTTGGCACAACCTGGCATAGTGGAAGGTGTCCCTGCCCACGGCAGGGGGTTTGAACGAGATGATCTTTAATGTCCCTTCCAACCCAAACCATTCTGTGATGCTATGAGTAGTTTATTTTAAGCCAAATAGTGAATAATATTTATATTAAAATCTTCAAAATAAAAAAAAGCCTGTATTTTCTCCCAACTCCTGAAAGTGAAGCTTGAGCACTACGACTTCTTGACTTTTCTAGTGTGATCTCTGAACAAATTCAGTACCCCAAATGTGAAGGGATGGGTAAGCAGCATAGCATGGCAGTCATAATTTTTTCCATCTTGATACCTATATCTGATATATTCCTCTGAACTCCCTCTAATAATTGGAGAAAAATAACACCCATCAAGTGTGACTCACCTCATCCCAAAACAAATATCTGAGCCAGAAGACTTGCACCCAAAAGTCCCATTCTTTCTGCTTTGTCTGGGAGATGACTCAGCTCTGATGGAAACATCAATGGACTAGAAATAGAAAGTGAAGGAAGATGTGTTTTCAGGTGTCAAGTAAACAGAGAAAACTAAAGGCAGGAGAAAGATCCAAGCACTGAAACATCAAGCCATTTGCCCTGGGTCTCAAAAGAAAAATAGATCTTCACCCCAAAGTTTTTACAGTAAAAAAACTGTTGAATACCATGTCCCTCTCCAGGTGTGTTGTACAATTACACAGGAAAGCCTTGGGGACCCTGAGAAATGAAAGATCAAGGGAAATTCAGAGCAACTGTTTTCAAGCTGGGTTTTTTTTTGAAGGCTGCTGTTTCTATCTGAGATTTGAAGGAAGGAGTTTAAAAGCACCTGTGGTTTTTTTTTTTAAGGATATCATAAAAGATATTTCCTATTTCTCCCGACCTTGCCTCACCTCTATTCACAGCTACAGAAGGACCTGTATTGCACCCGAGGTAGGAAGTGTCAGAACAGTCATTTTTCCTTGCAATATCTCTACCATCTTTCCTCTACAGAAATAATGATCGCCGAAGGTGAGTATTCTGATAAAAAATTTAGGGAAGGTGACAATTATGCTGTGACCGATGCTACCTGTCACAAAAGGTCAAAATGTTTACTTCAGACAATTTTTAATAAACTCATTATAATGAACCTGAAATCATGCTTGCACTGGAAAAAAATATGCTTAAATGCTTGTGTGTATTTGGTCTTTTATCGGCTCACACCTGAACACACCAAACAGTTGTCTGTGAAAAATCATGAAGAAACAAAAGGAATTTTTTTTTTCCTCTTTATCCATTTCCTGATTGTTTGCATTGTCCATTTTATAGTCTGCAAACAGTTTGGGAGGTTATAATTTGTCAACAGCTCTAGGGAAATCAGCCACAAAAGCCTTTCCTCATTCAGAAATGTTAATTCAGTCACATTCTTGTTCTGGCCAAAAACTCCTTTCCCAAAGCCATTCCAGATCTGCTGTGTTCAGTACTTGGTAAATTTCTGATCTAACACCTAAGAACACAACAGGTTTTATAGTAAGACATCCAAGATCTGTAGATAACTATCTCACATTTTTCTCAGACTGGGATATTTCTTTCCAGAGATGATAACCAAATATTGCAGCTATTTTTCATTTATTTATTTAGGTAACTACTTATTTTTTATGTATATTCATCTCCGTTTATGTTCAGATTCTTAAAGTCCTAAAGTGTTATTATAGACTGATGCTGCAAAGAGCTTTTTGTCTGAACCTTGAAGGAATTTTCTTGGAGGTGGCTGCACCATTTACCTCCAGCATTCAGTAGTTTGTGATTTTAGGGATGTTTTCCATAGAAGCACTTATTTTCCCTTTTTTTTTTTTTTATTTTACCCAATCCTTAAAAAGAAAGCATTTACAGGTTACGCATTTAATTTTACAAACCTCAACAGCTAAAATAAATTTCAGCATATTAATTCTAAGAATGAACTGGGCAAATGTGGTATCACCTGGATAAAAAGTAGGACCTTCAAAGCATAAAAAAAGATGACATTGTTTTCATAAAATAAAATTAAAAAGTTGAAATAATGTGCATTTTCAATAGTACAACCAGCATATAACATCTTCAGCTGTTTCAGTGTAAAACGTGGTAGCCTTCAGAGCAGGGGAGGATAGATCTCACTGACTGATAGAATCAGAATGCCTGAAGTCATTTATTGTCTGAAACACACACACACACATCTCCCGAGCCAGTTAAAATATGTAAACTTCAGTGAAGAAAACAGCAACACTAAATAAAACTTCTCAGCTCTGCCAAGGTCAGTAGCACCACAAAAAGGCCCCTGGAGCTCGGGAAACAGAGCAGACAGAGCTGTATTATATCATCTTCTCCCACACTGACAACTACCTTAGCCCGTGAATGATGGACATAAATTGGAGCTATTTGTTGAGCAACTCTCCTCTCAGTCTGGGTAAAGGAAGGGACAAGTTGATTGCTGGATGTAGTAGTTTTGGTCTGGCTATTTTTGAGGGAACAAATAAAACAGTGTGAATTAATTTATTGCATCAGCTGAGAAAACCTCCAGGTGACCTTGGGAAGAACTGGGAAAACAAATGACTCAAGGGAAGAAATGGACAACTGAAGAACCAGTACAAGGGGAAAAAATGAAAAATCCAACTGTCTCTGCAAAAAAAAAAAAAAATTATTACCTTGAGACACAATGCATAACAAATTCTGGAACATCCAGCAGATTGTTTCAGATGTTGTTTCTAAATGAGGAGGAACAGTTTTATGGTTTTGTTTCCATTTTCAAAGGTTGGACTCAGTGATCTTAAAGGTCTTTTCCAGCCTGAATTATTCTGTGATTCTGTTACTCCAAAACCTCGTTAAGATACAGGAACAATGTCTTAGACAGCTGTGAACAGCCCAATTTCCTAAATTGCTTTGACCAAACAGTGCCACACAACTGCAAGCCTCCATCAACACTATTTCTATATTAATATAAAAGTAACTTTATATTGATATATATTATAACAGTGACTAACCAGTTTGTTTTGGTCAGGTTGGATGGGGCTTGGAGCAACCTGGTCTAGGGAAAGGTGTCCCTGCCCGTGGCTGGGGAGGTGGAACAAGATGGTCTTTAAGGCCCCATCCAACCCAAACCATCCTGTGGTTCCATGAATTTGCAGTGGTCTCATCCACTTGTGAGCACTCAATCTGGAATAAGTTCTAAAAATCACATATGATTCATTCAAGCAGATTTTGAGATTTTTTTCAAAAGAGTAGTGTACTTTGAAGGCTTCAGTGCTCCTGAAAGAGGTAAAAAAAGGACAAATTAACTTGTTTGTTAAGAGAAAAGATAATAAATGATTGACAACATAAAATATCTGGAACTGCTAGAACAGGAATTAATGAAATCACTCACACCAGGCCTGATTAGACATAATTTCTCTCTTTCTCTGCCTAAATACTGCATGGGCATTAACTTTCTCCTTTACAATGTTAATCTGATGTCTTGTCAAGGGAGAAAAATTACTTAAAATGTGTAAAAGCTACCAGCAGGCTGATGGTTATTACATTGCGCAATACGATTTGAAAACATTAATCTAATGGGAGATAGACACAGGTCTTTCATGACTAAATGGGAAACGTGTCCATCATCCACTGCTGCAGTCTGAGGAGCTGAGGGAGTAGCAAACAGCTAACACAAAGTTAAAAGAGAGAAAAGAAATTAGTGCAGTGCTAATGACAAACAGGAACTCGTGAAACGGCACATGACCTTCTCTCACGTTCTCTCCTTTACCAGCAAAAAGCCCTTTTAATTTCTCATCATTTGCATTATTGCAAAATCAACCAGATGCAATATGAATGCTTTTCTTTTTCTCTCCTTTTCCCCTAATTGTCCCCCTAGTTTTCTCTCTTCCTCACAAAGCACATTCAAAGCAGAAGACATGTCTAGGTGGCCTGATTCAATAAAGTATTTCCACTGGGCAATCCCAGTTTTCATAAAATAATTAAGGGAGTTGGGATGAGAAATGAACTGGCATGATGATGGAACTGGCAGGCTGGAATAAATGAGTCCAGTGATCAGCAATGAACAAGCAGAGCACATGTGGTCTTTGAAAAAGACTGAGAGCCAGAGGGAAAAGAGCAAAGTCACGTTTTAGACGTCCACAAGGATTTTCCAGGACATCACATAAATGTTTTTGAAGAACAAACTGTTTACTGATGATCTAAAGCATGCAAGGCATGATTCCATTTCTGTAGTGCAGTCTCACCTTCAATTTTGACTGTAATTATCTTCACAGCATATTTCTGCTCCTGGATACTAATGGATATTATTCTTATAATTCTAACAGGAACTTAAGCTTTGAAAGTCTAAGAGTTGGGCACATAAAAGGATCCAGGTTATTGTGTGCTGCCAAATTACCATTTCAACATATCTGAAAGTGGAATTAAGAGTCTCACTCGTTATGATTTGCCACTGAGCAACCCTGAAAGCTTTTGAAGCTTTCAAAACCATGAGGAGCTAGGCACATCTTCTTTCAGATAAGAGATGCACTGAACAGGAACTCTGCATCTGAACTGGTTGCCCAAATTGGTTTTGTAATGAATGGAGAAGCATATTCAGACTGTGATTAATATGAATGACCTCGAACTTCTAACAAGGAATCTTGTCCAGAACTGCTTAATGACAAAGCCCTTTTTGTTGCCCAGGGACAGCAGGATCACCTGAGATGTCTGAGGTTAAGCAAAAGACACAGACTTCACCCTGGTTTCAGGTTCCTCCAGGCACAGACTGTGGGTCTGGAATGTCTGTGCTAGGCTAGAACTACCTGAATGCTGGGAGCATTTAATTTCCAGTAGTTGCCTCACAATGAGTGTTTCCTTTCCATCTGTAGTTTTAGATCTGAACATTGGAGTTTTCTTCAGAGTAAACAACTTCAGGAACTCAGAATCATGAAATGGTTTGTGCTGGAAGGACCTTAGAGATCATCTAGTTCCAATCCCCTGCCAAGGGCAGGGACATTATGCAAAATAACACTGAGGGAGGAGCTGGTATTTCTTCTCTGCCTGTATTTCATATTTTGACAATTACTCCCTTAGCTCAGGAGAGATCTGTGCTTCTGGCCTTCTCCCAAGCACAGTCACCAGTGAACAGTTTGGATCTGAAGCCATACCCCGTGATGTAATAAGCTGCTCCTGCTGCCTCCAGCACAGTGGACTTTTTGCCTAGAAAATGGACAAACGGCATTGGAATGTCAGTGGGAAGAGAGGCCATCCCTTAACAGTGCCAATCACTAATTTTGAAAAAGGGAAATCGATCTTGGCAATGGAAATTGATCCTGGTGATTTGTCTCTGAAGCAGAGTCTTGCTGATGTCCTCTCTCCTCTCTATTTGCATATTTCCCTTCTCTGTAATATTTCATATTAATAGAAATCAGTAGAATGTTTTCAGAAACTCATTGAGTATTTAAAAAAAAAGCGGTGGATATGAACTCATTGGAATGTCCTGAATAATTTGAGTTCAATTTTCTGCTGTGGGAAACAACATATTTTAAGACTCTTCAATAGTGATTTTCAATCAAAATTTATAATATTTGCAGTAATTATATGACCCAGAAACAGTGTAACAGAAGCAGGTGCCAGTTACAGAAACAATTAGGAAAATGTATAATATACAGGTATAATGTACAGTGGAAAGGCTTTAGTTCCCAAAAACCACTCAGAAATCCAGACAGCTTGGGAATAAATTGGACCAACATAAACAACTTTAACTCACAAGGTAGGTAAAATAATTACTAGGAAACACTTCTATTCTTATTTAACAACCAGGGAAGGTTGTTTCCTTTGGAGACTTCTTTTGTTTCTGGTGAATCCTCACTGGAAAGCAAAAATGAGCAGCAGGAATTGCAATGTGGATATCACAATACTGCGATATCCCAGATCTCACTCACCAGATCAGGAGTTTTGCCCACAACATCCATGAAATAAAGACAGGCTCTGTCACAAGATGAAAACCGATTTTGGCACTAACTTCAGGTCCTTCTTGAATTTAATTCCCAATATGGGAATTCTGATTGGGAAGACTGCAATATAATTTCCTGGGGAATGTGAAACCCCAATAAATAACAGTATGTGTTTGTCCTTGGACAATTTGTACACAGCTTAAAGAGATGTAAAGGTCTGAGCTGCTGTAAGACTCATGCTCTGAATCACACAGAAAACTTGGCTGCTGCAGAGGAGTGGGTGGATTTTTATCTGTTCCCAACCTTCCAAATACATCCAAAGCTGTAGAACACCAAGGCAGAAGCTTTAGTTCCAAACCCTTTCTCCTGCATCACCCCTGTGATGCTGCATGACTTCTCCAGCTGCATTTAAGTTTCCACACTACCAAAACACTTCAGCTAAAACCCAGCTGGTGGGTGGCTTTGGGGAAAATGTCAGTCTTCTGAGACACATTTCATTTTCTAAGTCTTTGTCTCCCGATTTTCAATATAAAAATATTTTTTAGCTGAGACAAGTTCTCCAAATTATCTTGATAAATCAATAAATAAATCATCTCGTACTGTGCCCAATACTTCCATGAAAAATAATGGAGCAAAATGTTTGTCACCCTGAGACAGGAAACATCCTCAATTTAAAGGACAATTAGGAAATTACCTAGGATATTGAGACCAAGGAACGCCCAAATTCAGAGCATCTTTAGGACCAAGAAAAATCTTTTTTATGACCTGAGAGCTAAATCTAAATCTGGTGTCCTTGAACTGTTGTTTCTGTTTCCTGATGGGGTACATGTTCCAGGAGATCCTTCTGAAAATGAATCTTCCTAAAACTGGCAAGATCTGCTCCATGGTTGAAATGGGTCCATTTAAACAAAACTTTGCTTGTGTTTGAAGGATGTGGCTTTTGGGGAATAAAACGCCACAAAATTCCCTAGTCATGTGGAACTGCTCACAGAAAAACAGACCTTGCTTCTCTCTAGAACATTCAAAAAGTGACACAAATCTACAAACCCTCCTGTGTTCGACTGTACCAACACACACTAAAATATGAGTTCAGCCTTGGTTCTGCCTCTCTTTGACTAATTTAGGAAAGGCATTCTGCTCTCTTTGCCCTCATTCCATCCTTTCTCGGAAAAGGGATAATCACCCAGGTGAGCTTGCTCTCCCACGAGTGCATTTTGCTTCAGATTCAAACTGCCTATTTGCTGCAGAAATTCTGGGGGTATTTTGCATTGTCAGGGAGCAATTGACTGTAAAGAAAGATTGGAGTATGTTGACACTCCTACCAATAAAATCCAGATGTTGTGGCATTATTTTCTCTTCTGGAGCTTTAGGGGATGGCAAGGCTTTCATTAAGAGGAGAAGGGATGAGGCGAGGCACTTATGTGGTCCCATTTTAAAGGAAAATAATCCTGTGTGCAACACTGACAAGTACACAAATGAGAATAATTAATCCTAGATGGATGGAGACAAGGCTGAGTTGATAGCTTGATGCATACCGCTTTTCCTGAAGAAATTTATTTCATCCTTTCCTTGTTATGTGCATTGCAAGAGCATTTTGTAATTCTTGGCATTCTGCTGATCAGGCTGGAGCCAGCAGGGAAAACAGAGATGCAGAGCTCAGTTCATTTGTCTAACGATGCACCCAGTGTGATTGGAGATACCCCAAGGTCCTTGAGACATTCACATGGGCTTGGCAGACCTGACAAAGGTCCTATAAGATGCGCATATATTTTTGGAACTGGGAGCCACTGCCCTAGAGAATGTCAGATTTCTCCAGGTACTTTGTTAGGAATTAATATGAAACAATATGTTAGACTAGCTCATTATCTTATAATGATACTGTTCAAAACTAATTAAATTCAACATAAATTTAATTTATTAATATAAAATATTTTTTACTATGTTTTAACCTGTAGAAAAGGAGGGTCAGGGAAGACCTTATCCCTTTCTACATCTCCCTGAGAGTAGGTTGCAGCAAGGTGGTGGTTGGTCTCTTCTCCCAGGTGACATGTGACAGGACAAGACACTGTGGCCTCAAGCTGCACTAGAGGAGGCCCAGGTTGGACATCAGGAAGGATTTCTTCACTGGCAAAGTACTGGAATAGGCTGCCCAGGAAGGCGGTGGAGTCACCACCCCCAGAAATGTTCAGGAAATTACTGAACATGGTCTAATTGACGAGGTGGTGTTCCAAAGATTGGACTTGATGATCTTGGAGGTCTTTTTCACCCCTAATGATTCTATCTTCAAATAGGTTTGGTCCCAATTGCCCCAGAAAACAGTGGCAGAGCCAAGAGCAATGCCCAGTTTCCCTTGATTGCAGCATGGAAAGAATTCCATTCCCACCTCAACCTGTGCTGATCCAGAAGTCCAGGGACAGGTAACACAAAAGTGATGTTCCCTCTGTTAAAAACAAAGTCAAGCAGAGGTGGCTGCTGAATTCACTGTGACATCTCTGAGTGTTATCATAGAAATTCCTAGGGAGTTTGTTATCGAGCATGTGCAGAGTAACTCAGCCTGGGAGCTGCTGGGTGAGGCATAGAAAATATCTAATTCTTCAATGAACTCAGCATGGCCAAAGTGACAGCTTTGGATGGCTCCTCTGCTGTCCTGCTGAGCTCAGCTCTGACTGTGACACAATTCCAGCCCTGTGTTTCCAAATGCCTCTGTCTAAACTCAGGTCTGAACAAAAATTAATTGATGGTTTGAGCAGCAAAAGGGTTTAGAGCAACTTTCACTTCAACTTCTGAGTCTTTAAGTTGCAGAGATGGGGAGGAAGGAGAGTGAAATGGGGAGGGGGGAGAGCGAAGGGAAGCATGAGCTGATGCCACGTTTGTGCAGGGGAAGGAGGGAGAGGAATCCAGGTGTAGAATGGCAGAGCTGTGTCCTCGAAGCAAAAGCTGTGTATCCTGCTGTCATCTTTTCCAGCTGGAAAATCCTGGGGGTGAATTCCCAGATCTTTAATCTTGGTACCACATTCATTAGGATAGTGTTAGTGGGGGAAGAAATAAATAAAAAATGAAACCATCCCCATCTGCAAAGGTCTTATTTTAAGGGTCACTTGACATCAGTTGTTCAGTACCAGAAGCACTTCAACAATTAAATCCAGAAGTACTGCTGGCATTGGGAACAGTGAGCTGAACACTTCCATTAAGCTGGAAATGTCATGGATTTATCTAAACCTCAGCCTTTATGGCCTTCTTAGGTAGTTAACCTAGCAGGTAGGAATGTATTTTGGAGATTGCCAATGCACATCTCAAATTATTCAGTAATCAGAATATGCAGGTGGTTTTGGGGTGCCACATATCCCCCCCCCCCTTTTTTTTTCAGAATGCAGAAAAAATTCCTGTCCCACTACTGAGAGAAAATTGATGCTTGCTTTTTCCAGTTGAAATAGCAATAGGACTTTTTGAACAGCAATATAATATGGAAGATAAAGCTTGTTGTTTCATAGAACAGAATTGTGTATTTATTATTTACGGTTCACAACAGACAGGCAACTCCATGAAAGTCCTTAATCTCCTTTTTAGACACTGCGGAGCAGAATCATAAAAAATCTTCCTGTTCTGTGGAGGGAAAGAAGACAAACAGTGAGGAAATGAAGTTTCAATACTTTCATTTTAAGCTGCACAGTACAGAGAGCTTTGCCCAAGGTCTATGAATTGTCTGTGGCAGGGTCAGGAGCTGCAGCCACAGCTCAGAATCCCAAATAAGTTTTTTCAGATAATTTCGAGTATTGGTTCAATACTTGTCCGTAGGGCTTCCTGTGCTCTCACACACAGCATGAAAAACCCAGGTGTATCTTTCAAAATGCTCTAAGGAAATTTGATCTGAGGTTCTTTGCTCACTGTGCTCTGAATGCCAGGCTCGTCCTTGCTCTGGCGTTGCTGTGCTGCTGTCGTCCCACATCTCCCAGCACAGGGATGAAGTCCCAGATTTGAGCCGGAGGGGGAATATGAGACTTTACCTAACGCAGGGGTGGTGGTAGAGTGAGATGTGGTCTCCTGCGTGTACCAAGAGTGTCCCAATTCCCAGATAGACACTCCTGGCCGCTGTATTCCACAGCGTGCAGGGAGACCTGTTCTATCACTCGTGCTGGTGGGCAGCACTGAGACACTCACACACCCCAGAGCCTTTCATAGGCTCAGCGTTACCAGGAATACAGAACTCCAGAGGGCTCAGTCGTCTGGGTACGTTCCAAAGGCGCTTATTCCTTCAAAGGGATCCAGGGATGAAAGAGGAAGGACCACACTGCGTGACCACGGATATAGGGGTGAAGGGCCAATAGGGTTGGGGAGGAGGCGGGGAAATACAATGACAACCAATGGGAAGAAGGGAGGGGTGGAGTGTGTGGTACAATGAGAACCAATGAGGGGAAGGGAAGGGCGGAGTCAGGGATACAACAACAACCAATCAGCATAGGAGGATTAGCATAACCTTAGGGAGGGACCATTTAGCCAACACTCAGAGGGTGTTTCACACCTCAGAGTTGTCCCACCAGTTTGCTGCTGCTGTGGGAACATCTCGGGTTCTCCAAGAGGTTTCATCCACCACAACATTTACCCACTGGGTGCGGCCACTTCAACCATGTGTCTGAATTGTGGCACCACACAATGGTTTAAATTGGAAGGGACATTAGAGATCATCCCGTTCCAACCCCTGCCATGGGCAGGAGCACCTTCCACTATCCCAAGTTGCTCCAGTCCCATCCAGCCTGGCTTTGGACACTTCCAGGGATGGAGCAGCCACAACTTCTCTGTGCAACCTGGTGAAATAGAGACTGAAATACTGTCCAGAAAATAAAACTACTGTATACCTCCTCACTGGTACTGGATCAGTGACTGAGAGTGAGACAATCAGAGTCAAAATATTAAGTATTTCACTGCCCAGTCAAGTCATTAAGGGAAGACTGAAAAGGTCACACAGTAGAGCAAGGCCTGCCTCAGGTCACTACTTTCCAGGAATGGGATCCCAAACCTGGCATCACCTTGGCAGTGGATGTGGGATACAGTTTTTAAGTCCAGAACTACAGATTCATTTTCAAAACTTTCTGAAATTCTGTTTTAATCCAAGTTTTATGTGTCAAGTCATTGGATCAACATATTGTGAAGTTTTGTGCGGAAAGATTTGTTCCAGCTCTATCCTCCAGGATAAAAAAGGTCGACAAGAAATGCAAGAAAAGCAAGAAATGTCAAGTTCATTTACTGCCTTGCTTTGGATGAACCAATACAAATTACTGGGGTTCTCTTCCCCCTGTTTAGCTTGCAGCAGAGGAAGAAAATGTTTCTTCTCTGTCTCTTCTTGGCAAAGCAGAGTTTATTTTGGATGACATTGTGCTCAGGTCTGTGCCAAGGAAATATGCACATGCACTCACCTTATTGGTCAGCAAAATGGAATGCATAATGAAATATCACTGAAATTTTACATAACCTATTTACCGAGTAAAGAAAAGGCACAGATCTATTTTGCATAATCCTCTACACAAGAATTCTTTGAATGAAAAAACATTTGAATATAAATTATTCTGAGGCCTATCCAGTACTATTGTTTAGAGCAGCACTCTCACCTGCTTGCAACAAGAAAGAGCATTAATGCCCACAAATCCATGACTGTTAATTTTTCTCTGTCTTTTGGACATTTTCATGTTCCCTTTCAGGCCTTGCTTTCTCAGGAAAGCAGGATAATTATGCTAATAGGTGTTTTTATTCTGGTGTGAAAATTGCATTATTTTTTTCAGCTTGGTTTACGTCATTTAGAAAAGAGTTTGGAGAGAAATGAAAATTAAAGAACCTTGATTTCAGAATAAGAGTATTTATACCAGTCTGTGGATTAGGATTACTGATTCTAATGTTTTCATAATGCCTATCTAGTTTTGTGTGCCCAATTTATATGTGTTGGGTAGGACTCTCATGTGCCTCAATGGGAAAGTTTAGGTGCCAATTTGCCAGTTTTTTAGCGACATTGATCCTGAATACCTATAGCACTTCTAGAAACAGTAGGGAAGGTTTTATCCAATACCTTCACTGGAACACAAACATGAGATATTCACCCAAGTGAAGTAACTCAAACTTTCTTGGTCTAATTGAATGAAAATATTGCCTTTTTTTTTTTTTTGTAACATTGAAGATTACCACAGTCAGGACTAATATGGCTCTTCTTCATGATGGTTTATGTCATTATTTTTTACCAGAGAACCACACTGATGCGAGCTCAATAATCATGGCATGTTTCTTCAGGGTTACATGTTGGTGACAGAAAACACGTGAAATTCGTCATATTCTGCTCCAAACAAAACATAATTCTCTTTGTCCTCTCACTCTCACTCATGAAAGAACAAAAATCAGTGCAAAGAAAGCCTGTGCAAAAGGAAATATTCTCCTTTGACTCCTTGCTGCTGTAGGAAGAGGTGCAGAGAAGATACAGAAACTGAGCCATGATAAGGATGTGGCTTCATCACCTTTGACGAGAGGTGCAGATGTCAGATTTGTGAAACTTCAGAGCTGTAACTGCATAAGTACTAAGATTGGATGAAATATTAATCCAGCCCAGGGTTCCTGCCTCTGGCAGTGGCCAATAATGTATATTTATGGGAAAATGATAGTACTAGGAGAATGCAAACTGTCTGAACATGCACATACTCATTGAATAATAAATACCAGTAAGAGAAAAAAAGATCAAACTTCGTAGAACTCATAGGGTTACAACTTAGGTGCTTGGACAACCATGGAAATTGTCATCCTGCTTGCAGCTATTCAAAGAATGCCAAAAAACCTCGTGCTGGATGCAGAGCAGCTACTGGATTCCCACATATTACCCAGGAGAAAGCTTTAAAATAGTGTAGAAATTGCAGTCTGGGTGGTTCAGTCATTATCCAGAGGAGGATGAGACTATGAGACAGCTGCATTACAATTCCCAAGAGATCCTGTATCACTGCTTTAATGCCAAGACATTAAAACATCAGCCACAGGGAATTTTTGTGTGTTTTCCGCACAGAGATCAAAATGTGATCCGTCTGGGTCTGTGCAGCAGATCAGACCATTAATTCATTGTTTTCCATCTAACCTTAATGGAGAGTTGCTGCCACAGGGCTTGAGCAATGTCGTGTTACACAAAGTATTTCAGTCTGGAACACGCTCAATTCTTCTTGGGCTGTGGGGAATCTGAGGATGATGGAATTCGTACTGAGCTCCTAAGTGAGGTCACTTTAGGGAAAGGTGGGGTCCTAATCTCCTAAAATATCCATCAGTACAACTGATGTGACCAGAGGAATCTGAAGGGCAAATGTCAGCTCATGGAAATTAGACTGGGGACTGTTTTTAAGAAGTCTCTCTGATCATCATCATCATCTTCATGAGCGCGGGGCTTTCCTCCAGACATGAGGATGAAACTGGACACTTCCAGCCTAGGACCTCCCCAACAGCTCTTTCCAAAAGCTGTGCAAATAATCAGAAGTTTGCAACAGATTTTTCAGAAATAATTGTGTGTGGGATTCCATATGGGGAGGGCCAACTTGTTTGTTCAATAAAGGAAATGTTACCAAAGTCCTTCTGCCAGTGCATTAAATATTTAGTGTCTTCTGCTTTTTTCCTCTGTATCAACAATTTAACTTCCCATGCTCCACTCATACAACAATTTAGCTGGATTAAGAGAGTTTAACTGACATCTAAAGCAAACACAACTCTATCAATGAGATTTCTTGGCGACTTTGACACATGTACTCAAAACCTACAGAAATATAAAGCCTGAAAATATTTGTAAGCAACTTTTTTTATCTATGCATGGAAAAAAACCAAGCATTAATATTTCACATTACAAAATGATTATAGAAAATATAATATTTTTTATTTAACTGTTTCTTCTGAATGGATGATTGTTAAATATTTATAAATATTCATTGATAAAGGAAGTTTCAAGGTGTTTTGCAAGCAATGCTATCTAAAATACCAACACATCCTAATTCTGTTTGGTGTTCAACATGTATGAAAACATTGTGTCCAAATGCATATTCAGGGCAGCTGTATGTTCATTGTTTTCTGGGGTCCAGATCTGTGGGGTCTGATTATTACCACTGAATTTGATGGAATTAACAAATTTTGCCTCTTCATTGTTTCTTTGGCATCTTTACATTTTGCAAATTAAATTAAGCTTTGTGGTATTTTCATTTCTCTTTCTTTCTACTTCAAAGAAATGTCTTCCGTTTTTTTTTTCCAAGCATTTTCTGAAAATGATTGAGTATTACTGGCAAAGCAACAGTGTTTGCATCCTACTTCCATTGTCTCTTTAGAAGTAGTTCCTCTTTTCTTTATCCCCATGGCAAAACAGTAATTTAGATCACTGAAATCATAGCAGTGATATTTTCCCCTTCCAAAATACTCCAGCTTAAAAATGCTTTCAGATAAGACTGAGATCAAATAGAGAATACTTGGTAGAATGTTTTCATGAAAAAGTTTACATGGGGAATATTCTACTCATCTGCAAAGTGCCGCAGTGCAGATATTGTTTTGGAAACACTTTAAGCCATCTCAGAAACCTGGGCGTTTTGTTTTTCAAGCCCAACTTTCACAACAAGCATGCTGTGTTCCTTTGAAAGTATGCAGCTTTCTGGGAACATGGAGAGGCTTATATGACTCCCTGGCATGGCTGAAGGTTTGAAAGATACACCACTTCCTCCAGTGGCTCCACAGCATCAAAGTATTGGTGAGAGATGCCCCAAAGTCACTTTGCAGCTTGACTTATTGGGAGATGTCCCTTGTCACAACTCAGACCATTAAATTCTGATTGCCAGCTCACCAGTTTTCCTCAGAAACAAAGGCTGTTCCTGCTTTAAGAAATAATTCAGACCAGCAGCAGTGGGTCTGCACTGAAGAACAGTTGTTTTTAAAGATCACGTATCCATACTATAGACAACTCAAGTTTTTCTATTTTTTTTGTCTTCATACGGACTCTAACGCCGCCAGTGTGGTCTTAATGCACATTTACAGCTTGATTGGTTTGGGTGAACCCCAGACTGTTTCTAATTCCTTCTAAATCAAGCTGAATTTGGTGCCTGCCAAGCTCTGCGACAGAAACCAAAGTGCAGCACATGAGAATTATTGTGAGATCCTTCTCAACACTTCTCTCCTGATTCCAATTAAAGCACTCATATAGGAACACAAATCCAAGGTGGTTACCTATCTGTATGTGTCACCTATCTGTACGTGTCACCTGGAAGTTATGACATGATATGTAATCCTGAAGGATCAGCCATGGTCCTTATGTTCAAAGTTTTGTTTATGGGCAAAGAGGAAGCCCGTGTTACCTATAGATTAGTAAAACCAAGAATTTGTTGGTGTAATTTGCATCTAATTTACAGTTTAATAAATCACAGCCTCATCCAAGAGTCCAGTTATAAAGAAGATAATAATGTGCTTAAAGAGCTCATGTACAGAGATAATAAGAGTCATAGAATATCTCAGGTTGAAAGGGACCCACAAGGATCTCAGAGTCCAACTCCCTGCACCTCATAGGACTTCCTAAAACAAAACCATGTGACTGAGAGCATCATCCAGGAGCTCCTTGGGGCCATAACCACTTCCCTGGGGAGCCTGTTCCAGTGACCAACCATCCTCTCAGTGAAGAATCTTTCCTTATTGCCCAATTTGAACTTCCCCTGATGCTGCTTCATAAAAATGCCATGTGTCCTCTCGGCCACCTGAGAGAGGAGATCGGCACCTTCCCCTCCTCTGCCCCACTTGAGGAAGGTGTAGACTGGGATGAGGTTCTCCAAGCTGAACAAGTTAGTTAAACTAGCAGGAATATAATTAAAATTGTTAATCCACACACTGCCTAACATTCACCCTTTTTTCTGGCACTATTCTGACTCTTCTACGGCTCCTCTGGACCAATGTCAGTAACTCTGCAGGCAGTACCTCTCAACCTGGAGCAGCAGACATCTCTGTTTCAAGAGTTAATCTCAGAAGAGAAGAGGCAACCCTTGCTAGAGAAACTGGCAAGGCAAAGTAATTACATTTCCAAGGAAGCTCAGCTCTTCACTCTACACTGTGATGTGGAGGACAGGTTTACAAAAACACAGTAATGGCAAAAAAATGAGATCAGTCACCCAATAGGTTGCAGGAAGTTTTATCCCCGGCATCTCTTTTTGAAACAAAATCAGTACCACATACAGGTAAAGCAAAAATAAACTCATAATAAAGTCAAACCTTGCCATGGCTGGTGGTTTTCTTGAGGAGACCTTCAGGAAGAGACCAACCATCACATGACAAATGTGAACAGTAGCAAGTAACGCATGGCCGGGTGACTAAATGCCTTTTAGAGAGAGACATAAATTATTCAGAGACACAGGATTGTCTGGGTGTAGGTTCATGCATGAGAGAAGCATGATCAGCAGTCATATTTCATGCTTAATAAAGTGTCTCATTATCACCTTATTGCCAAAAATACATTCACACTGGCAAGCATCCTGCGTGTCAGATTATGAGGAGGTATTTATTGAACAGCGTACAAATTTCTGTTATTTCTGTTTTAATTCTTTTCTGTTTTACTTCGTGAGGAAGAGATAGAAGAGCAAACAGCTCAGTTTTGTTGAGCAATGGATATAAAGGAGGTGAACATGTAACTTGCATCAGGACAGATGCACCATTCAAGAAATTCAAAAGGTTAAGAAGGGAAAGCAAAGAGCAGATGCAGGAATTTATAAATCCCCAGGACAGCAACAAAAATAAGAATCATACAGTAGTCAGGTGGTGTTAGAGGATCTTTCTTCCATCATTTGAATGAGCTCACATGATATTTTTCAATTTACGTTTCAGGTTTTAATTTTGGTTTGACACAGGGAAGGACCACTTTATGAAATTTTGAACAGATTGCAAACAAGGAAACAGGCTGAGATCTCTGCCTGAAAAAACCATAAATCCAAAATAAAGGGACTTTAGAGAAAAGTAATTTAAAAGCTATTAGAAATCAACTGAAGTTTTCTCTTTGAGAAAAAATGAAATGAGTAGTTCTCACCTCAAAATATACATTTACTTAGGCTTGTAAGAAACTATTCACATTCCAAGACCTGGCAACTATTCATGTTCTCATATGCAAGCAATAGCTTAGCAAGATCAAAACCAGAGTATGTGTAATGGATTAATCATTCAAAATTAGTCAGCTGAGAGGGGAATATACCAGAGACAGACACAGATTTTTTTGGCTATATTGAAAATAAAAAATAAAAAATAAATTCATGCATTAGAAATAGGAATAAAAAGAGTAATAGAAATAGAAATAGGAACAGAAATAGGAATAGAAATAGAAAAGGAAATAGAGATAGGATTCTGGAACAGAGAAAATGTCACCTAAATTCTGAGATTTATTCCTGATAGGGATCTGATGACTATAAAGCATCTTCACTGGTGAAGCAGTGGCAGTGTAAGCACTTGGAAACTGAAACAGGAGAGGATCTGCTCCAAAGAGCCCAGGGAGGTGCCAGCCAGACCTGAAGGGGCTTTTCTCTCTTGTCCAACCAGGGCTCTGGGTAACAGACTCGCCAGCTTCCCAAAAGGAAAGCATGAGTTGAATCAACTTCAAAATGCGCCAATAATAGGGATGAAAAATGCTGAAACCCCATCTCAAGGTGATGTAAGAACGACAAAACAGGATGAATGCTGGCAGCCAGTTCCATGCACTGAAATACAGCCCAGAAAAAGGAGTGGGAGCTCTGCACATCAGTGTCATTCATCTCTCATCTTCACTTGGACATCAAGAATGGACTTACTTGGTCATACTCATTACAAAAAGAAACAGCGTTTTCCAAAAACTACCATTTAAATTCATTCAGCTATGGACATGACCTAAAGAGGAGAAAAAAAAAAAAACAGTTTTATTTCAATTTCTGTCACAAAACTTTTGTTGCCTTTGCTGACAGAGGGAGAAATATGATTTCTGTTCATCCTGCAGTTCCTGGTTTTATCTGAATAGAAGTCAAAGACTAAGAGAACAATTCTGGTCCTGTTAAATGTACCTGTCTTTTTTACTATCAATTGAACTTGTCTCTCTAAATATTTTACAAGACATAACTTTTTTCTTTAATTTCTCTTCATCTTTCTCTTTACTTCATTATTTTTCTACTGGGAAAAAATGCCAGATTTCTTAGAAGTCATTACTTTCCCTGTGGGTCACCTCTAAGCTTTTTTTATCATGTACTTTTTCCTTATTCTGACAGAATATGAGACATTATCAGATATGCCCTCTGCTTATTGAGTTCTGCCTGGAACTGCAATTGTAATATACATGAGCTAGTACTTCATGCTTACATTGTGCCTCACATTCAAAGATCTCATAATAATTCAGGAAGAGGTATAAAGTATTAATGACCTGTATAAAAGGAGGGGAAATATAAAATGAAGGGGAGAGTAGAAAAAGGAGTAAATTTGCAACCATATTTTATTTTGGTTCTTCAGAAAGAAGAGAGTATTTCAGATCAGTGGAAAAGAAAATAAAAAATATGGTTTTGTTTTTAATGAAAGAACAATTGTAAACTTGAAGGACTTATGAAAATTTTAATTTTGAGACACTACCTGTTTGAAAGCCTGCAACCATCTGTGTTCTTACATATCATCCGATTCATCCACAAAAGAACATTGTTAGTGTGATTCTTCAGTTTTCAGAGATTTTGAAAACTGTGTGTATCGGAGAATACACAAAGAGACACAGAAAATTTGAGGAAAAGGTCAAACAAAGAATGTAAGACTCCTGAATTCAAAAATCAATCTTCATCCACACTACACACAAGCTGACACACACATTGTTTGCTGCAGCCCCAAGAGATAATTCTGCTATGGAGCAAAACTTGGAAACCAACTCTTGGAATTTGCTACTTAGAGTCCTGGTGTCTCCTTTGAAAAAAAAATGGCATTTAAATATCTACTTTAAATGAAAAATAAAGCAAAAATTTTGGCCCATTAATGTCAACCCTTAAAATCACCAGAAGTCCTTGCATAAAAAGAATACTACATTTACAAAGCATTGTAATGGTTTCATTACAGTCTACATGTAATATTCCGGGTATTGATAAGAGTCCATCAATATTTTTGTCATCTTGTTGGAGTTTACCTTGTTTTGGACCCTAAACCTAAGGCATGGTGGACAACACAAATATTTTTCAATGCACGTTGATTTCTAAAGCCATCCATTGTTAAACTGTGGCTTTTTATACAAACTGTTACCACAGAGATGAAAATGTTTAGTACCACACAGGTATTATTGAAGTAATTTTGACAGCATTTCACACCTCATTTGCTGCCAAAGTTATTAGATTTTAGTCAATGATCAAAGAGTCAATTGACTCTAAAGGGCTCCTTTGAAGCACTGAGGCATGAGATTAGAACAATTTAGAAATTATTTTGATCTTTACTTCATCTTGTGTTCAAAGTAGAGATGCCCACCTCTTCTAGCTACCTTCCCACTTATTTAAAAGGAAACACTTAAGGTTAATATAAGCCTTGAAATGGTGCCATTTTTATGTGACTTCTGGCAGTAGAATTATTTGGAGGGATAACTTTGAAAAAGCAACTGTTTGAATGCAGATTGACTTACTACTTCCAATGACAAAACCCATGGCCAATCTGGAATGAAGGCTGATGAGCAAAAAGTGTTATTTCCAAGGATGAAATTGTCAAAACTCACAAAACATTGTCAAAAACAATGAAAACAGATTTCAGGGAGACACACCCTGATGATTACCCTGTTAACTCCATGATCTGATGCACACATAGCATATCCTCTCACCTTTTTTACACCTGCGTAAGAGTACCATTGCGTTTTCTTAGCTCATTTCAATAATGTTACAAGTATTTAAAATTTCTGCTTCTTGACAAAGAACTTTCAATCATTTACATCAGCTGAGCCACCATTGAACTGTGTCCCTAAGCACCACATCTGCATATTATTTGAACAGTTCCAGGGTTGGTGATTCTACCTCTTCCCTGGGCAGCCTTTTCCAATGCTTGACAACAATGCTTCAGCGAAAAACATTTTCTCTTATCAAATCTAAACCTCCCCTGGAGCAGCTGGAGGTCATTTCCTCTCATCCTGTCATTTGTTACCTGGAGAAAGAGAATGCCACACCTGGCTACACCTTCCTGTCAGGGAGTTGTGGAGAGTGAGAAGGTCCTCCCTGAGCCTCCTTTTCTCCAGGCTGAGCTTCCCCAGCTCCCTCAGCTACTCCTCATCAAACTTGTGCTCCAGACCCTTCCCCAGATGTGTTGCCTTTCTTTGGACACCTCAAAGTCTTTCTGGTGGTGAGGGACCTGAAACTGAACCCAGGATTTGGGGGACAATCCCTGCCGACACTGGATGGAGGTGAAAGTGTCACTTCTTTTTGCCACCATATCCTCTTTTGGAAGAGTCCCTGTTTTATTCACAGTGAGGAGCTACAGCTGCATCAGCCTGGCTCCCACAAATGAAGGAAGACGTGTTTGTTTAAACAATCTACACAATTAGGCCTCAGATTTTCTTGCCTGTCTCCCTGTAGATATTTTATATTTCCTGGAGGAAATCCCTCAACTCAGGGCACTTTTTGTCTGCAGTGACAAACTCCGCACTCAAATCACTTAGCCTCTGGGAAATTGTCTCAACACCTGATCTGGTTCCATGAATTTGTGTTACCTTTTAAAAAAAAAAAGAGTTTTAAAATGGCTAAAAACAGTCAGGGTACCCCGTTTATCTTCTCTGTAACACTGATTTGGCACTTGAGGACACTCTTGTTCATGTACAATCCCAAGCCACTTTCCAAGAAACGTATTTCCACACCTGATGGTTTACTGATGGCAAAATGTCTTTGATTTATTCCATAAAACCTTCACAGTTGAACCACTAGTTCTCCTCCTTGGAACCAAGAAACCATTGAAAAAGAATGGGTTTCATTGTAAAAAAACATTGTAAAAAAAAAAGTAAAATAAATCCCTTTTTTCACTTCTACAGAGTTGCAGGAAGCTCTTTAGTTAAATCAATTGCCGGTAATTAGAGTACTACTTCTAACTGTGCCTAAATCATATTTGATTGGGGCTATTGTGTTAGCTCTTCTCTTGCCATGAACTGTATTTCATTGCATCTGAATTATTCTGAGTGATCCTCTAATCCCCTCACTTTCCTTCGATTCAAAGATGAATCTTTGCTTTCCACTACTGTATTATCAAAACCTCCTCTCCAGACTAATGCATTAGCAAGAGTCATTTTTCATTGAATGTTAGGCCTGACAAAGAATTATTATTCTAATGTATTGGGGAGATTAGCTCATTTTCACTCTCCTTCTGCCTTCCCATTCATCACTCTCCTGCTGTTGGGACTTCCAAAATGATTTATTTAGGCAGAAAACTTAAGTATTGTGGAGGAGAGCTGAAAATACACAAATGGCGCAGGAAATGCTGATCCTTTCCACTCCACTCCACTAAACGTGACTCATGAGTGTGTCTCTCTTAATTGTTATAAACTGGGACCTTAAGGAAGTATCTCTTCTTATTCCTTCTCATCTTTACTGGTAGCATTTACATAACATATATAAAATAGATCCTCTCTTCTCTATCAGGTCAATCAAAAGCATCTTTTTATTATTTTTATTATTTTTATCATTTATATTGTAGTATTATTATATTTTTTATTATTATTTATTATTGCCACATGTTGTTAACATCGTCCTGACTTGCTGATAACTCACTGTTGTCTAATTGCATTTCAGTTTCTTTAATGTTGTCACAGGGCTCAAAATATTACCCTGTTTATCTCACAAATCATCTGGACAACAATGCCATGAAGACATTAAAACTACGACTTTAACTAATATATTTATGATGACTTAGAAGGGCTCCCAGAGTTCCCGGTGGTGTATTTAGTTGTCCTGGTCAATGGTACTGTGGGATTCTCAAATGACAAGGAGCTCAGGATTAGATGCATTTCATGAGGTCGTATGGAAAAGAAGTCATTCAGGATGACCCAGAGGGATCAGGATGCCATCCATGGAGACCTGGACAAAGTCAAGGAATGGGCCCAGGGGAATCTCATGAGGTTTAACACCTGGGTCAGTGCAACCCCTGGTGTCGGTCCAGACTGGGGAATGAACAGATCAAGAGCAGCCCTGGAGTGAAGGACTTGAGGGTGCTGTGGATGGACATGAGCTGTCGATGTGCACTCAGAGTCCAGAAACCCAAACGTGTCCTGGGCTGCATCCAAAGCTGGGTGGGCAGCAGGGCAAGGGATGGGATTCTGCCCCTCTCAGGTGAGACCCCACCTGCAGAGCTGCTCTGGGGTCCTGGCACAGGAAGGACATGGAGCTGCTGAAGAGAGTCCAGAAGAGGCACCAAGGTGATCAGAGGGATGGAGCAGCTCTGCTGGGAGGAAAGGCTGAAAGAATTGGGATTGTTCAGCCTGGAAAGAGAAGGTTTTGTGCTGTCTTAATTGTGGCCTTCCAGTACCTGGAGGGAGCTTACAGGAAAGGTGGAGAGAGACTATTTACAAGAATGTGAAAGGACAGGACAAGGTAGAATGGTTTCCAGTTGGAAGAGAGTAGGTTTAGATTGGATGCTAGGAAGAAATTCTTCCCTTCAAGGGTGGTGAGGCCCTGGCACAGGTTGCTCTGAGAAGCTGTGGCTGCCCCATCCTTGGAAATGTTCAAGGCCAGGTTGGACAGGGATAGCGGATAGTTAGACCTGGGATAGCGGAAGGTGTCCCTGCCCATGGCAGGGGGTGAGATTAGATGGTCTTTAAGGTCCCTTCCAACCCAGGAGATTCTATGGGTCTATGATGAAAGAGTGTAGAAAAAAAAAAGAGAAAAGGTTGACAGAACATGATCTAAACTTACAAAACAGACAATGGGAGGAGGACATGAGTCAAAGTGAGAGAATAATGAGGCAAAGTTCTTTCATCATCATCATCTTGAGAATTCCTGATATTTTTTAGCTCACACAGTTGCTGAGCCACCTTTTCCTGCACAAACTTTCTCACATCCTCATGTTTTGGAATAGGCTGTAAAGCTCATCTTTCTGCTACTCAATTACTTCTTATTTTCTTTCAAAAGTGCCATCTGCCCTACCTCCTGCTCCAGTGGTTTAGGTGCAGTGTTGTCACCTTTCATTAAGGTGTTTGTGTAGGAGAGGAAAAGGTATTCATAAATTAATTGTGAGGAAGAGGCTCCTCTAGAGCAGCTCTCAATTGCTATTTTTCAATTTTGCTCTCCATGACTAACTCTGGTGACCTCCTCATCATAATCTGCACTAGGTGAGAAGTCCTGAAAATGAATCCATAATCAGGATGTTCTTAACTGTACATTTTTCTTCTTGAGGCACAGATTGGCTTAGAGGTATTTTTAAAAGATTGACTAGATAAACCCAGATCAATGTATTGTAAATCCAAAGTTGTTTATATTTTGGGAAGGTGTTAGCCTAGTTCACCTCCAGAGGTTCTTTTAAACCTTAATAGAATAAGGAATGAGATTCTAGATGAGGGGGAAAAAAGGAGAAAATCCAATTGATTAGCACTTCTCAGGACCTTAGAGAATCTGGCAATCCAAGAGATACAGAGAAATTCTTCCTGAGCAGAAAGGCCCCTTAGACCTCAGCAAGAACTATTTTGGGATTTATACATTGGCTTTTGCATCCAGTATGAGTCTGACATCAGTTTTCTTCCACAGATCTCTCCATCACCACCATCAGAGTGTAGACAGCCTTCCCAAATATTTTCTACAGAGCAAGAAGAGAGGATTTCTTTAATACATTCCAGTACCCAGAAGAATCATTAAGAGGACAGCCTCTTCCTCTTGAATATTTACAACTTGTAAATAGTTAGCATAAGTCTAACAGAACCACGGTGTATGGGCTGTTGCCTACACACTTCTCTCTTCTTCTAAGTGAGACACCAGCACAGAATAAAGGTGAGCTCCTGTGTTCACTAGATGGTGCTCCAACATTCAGATCCAGCATTCCTGGGTCTTTCTGGGACGTTGAGTTCTCTTCTTCACCAGGCTGTTTCTGTGCCTGTCATTGCTTGTAATCAGAGTTCCCATGGACTGGACATGCTCATTCTTTACAAACAATACCCATGGCATGCTAGAGATATCGTCTGCATAGATGCATTTACAATTTCTCTCCGTTTATCCTGTTTAGTTGAGCTTACTCATGGTAAAATGCTACCTTTTAAAGCAAAGTTTTGGTTTGTCTTCTAAAACAGAAAGACCTAAACATGCAGACAAGTGTCTCCTCTAAACATCAAGTAATTGCACACCTCTGGCACTCAAGTAAAGTGATATTTGTGTGGGTGTGTGTGCGGTTTTCCTGTTTGAAGTGCCTGTAATAGTGTAAAAAAAATGTCACAACCCACCAGAGAGACATTATTATAGCATGACATAAAAAGTACATACTTAGAACAGGGCATGAAGGGATCTGGTGGGTATTTGGGAGTCCTACAGTTGGATTATTTTGGGAGGGTTGTACAAGTCTGTAGGAGTTAGTACTGGTGCAAACTTTACTATACTGCCTAAAAGAAAGGGTCCCTAGAGCTGCCTATTCCCACAACCACTGCAGGCTTTTCTTTTGGGAGAAAATAGTTTGTCTAGGGCAAAAATAACCCAGGCTATGTATCTGGTGATGGCACCAAGACTTGAGTAGGAACAAAGAAAGTGTGGATTTATACTCAAATTTTTAAAGTATGTTAATAAAAAAATTGGGGTGTCCCCCCCACATCCAAAACGGATATTAATGGTATGGTACCAAAAATTGGGCCCCTCAGATGTAGGCTGATGTATTAAAGGATGTGAGTTGATACAATCTCTTCTGTGCTTGCCTGACAGAAGAGGATTAAGTCTGAGCCTTCATCTCCTCTTCACCTACAAACCTCATAAAAATTAACTGTGAAATATTGTAAATTACAAGTTCAACCCACAACAGCCTTATTTTATTGCAGTTGTGACTAATCCAAGGTAGGAAATATCAGGTCAGGAGTTCATCGTGGTCTCCTCAAGCAAAGAGTGCAACCCCAGTTCTGCTGGACAGAGAATCATGGAATCATTTAGTTTGGAAAAGATCTCAAGGATCATCAGGTTCAACAGTTCACCCACCACTGATATGTTCTACACATCCACACTTTGTCTGAACACTTTCAAGGATGGTGATTCCGTCACTTCCCTGGACAGCTTGTTCCAATGCCTGACCACCCTTCCAGTGAATAACTTTTTCCTTGTATCTAATCTAAACTTCCCTTGCTGAGGAATATGGCTCCATAAGAAAAATATGGTCTGTCCTAGGTTACATGGAAGGTGTAACCAAAAGTATGTATTCTATTACCACCTCCATAAGCTGTTAAAACAGGTGGGGCAGTGCTCTTTGTGTTCAACATGATCCAACCCTGATAACACCATCAGGGCTGTCTCTGCTCATGGGCCATGGAGGGCTCCAGGAGTGACTCATAGGAGTCCATCAGCCATTGTGAGATGCCCTGCCCAGAGGGGAGGAACTGAACATTCCCACCAGCATATAAGAGAGAGACTCTGGAACATTGGGCTACCTTTTCCACTGGATTCCCAGAGGAGAGGAGCTCAAGAGCCACCGCTGGACCTCCAGAGACCAAGATTTTTCTACAGGATCACCACTTCAACAAGACTACATCCATCACTCCGACAGGACTGCAGCCACCATCGTTAACTGGACTGCTAGCACCACCCTAAGAGGGTGACAGGTTGTATTCTAACTTTATCTATCTGAACTGTTGTTTCTGTATTATTGCCTTACTCTAAATTTTAGTGTAAAAACTGTTATGCCTTCTCCCATATCTTTGTCTGAAAGCCCTTGATTCTGAAGTTATAATAATTCGGAGGAGAAGCAGGTCACATTATCCATTCTAAGGGAGGCTCTCACCTTCCTTAGGAAGACACCTGTCTTTCAAACCAAGACATGGTCCAAAATTTCCCTGAACTGAGCCATGAAACAATATGAATCTGGGCTGCTTCTAATGGCTAGACATGAGACTCTCTGAGAACTCTGCTTGAGAAGGTGAAAATAGGAGCAAGATGCATTTTACCATGACCTGAGAAGAAATCTCAGTATCTTCTGACTTCCAGAATGCAATATTGCAGTCAAGCACTGAGAGCTCCCACAGCATGTTCCTTATCTGCATCATATTTCCATTCATTCTGCCCCATCCTTTACTTTCTCCCACAAACATGGGGCCAAAGGAAACGAAAGCCTTGCAATGACAAAATGCTTCCTGGCATCTGGAAAAGTCCCAATCAGTTCAGAGAGCATCCCTGTTGGCTGAGGGAAAATGGAGGAGTTTGCAGACAAACTGTTTGTGGCAGGGATGTTTTCCTTCGCCTTGCCTAGATTCAGCTGATTAGATCAGAGCACAAACAGAAGAAAGGGAGCACATATAAACTGACCTTGTCATCCTAAATGGTTGTGGCATTTCCAGGAATGTTCACCCCGCTCCAGCTCTTCATTTCTAGCTGCTTTCACTTTGTCTCACAAAGGTTTCTGCAACAGTAAACAAACAAAGAAACAAATAAATCCTATGGGAAAACCTCCTCCAATAACCACACTGCTCTCCAGCACTTCTCACACTGCTTTCTTTTAAACAACAAATAAGTATTTCCCTGCCTGCTAGAACTGCTCCTACCTGATATAAAAGAGGCCATGATCATAAAGTGGATACAGCTTATGACCCTGAACCCAAACCCACAGCAAGTCAGAGAGCAGAGCTGAGGTCACAGATCACAAAAAGGTGGATGCCAGGCCCTGGAGGCAGAATCTGCATCAAATTATCTTTGATGAAATCAAATATTGGATATTTAATCACCCCAGGATGGGAAAACTTGGTTATGTGGACAAAATAAACCCAGAGCGACTAGTCCTGGTCACCCTTCCAGTTGTCACTTTGTTTTCAGGGAATTAAGCTGCTCCCCAGCACCTCACTTTAACTACTTTTCAAATGAGCACCTTAAATAACAAAGCTGTAAGATCCATTAAATATATGTCCTCTGTGGCTCTTACAGAGCACATTGCATCAGAAATAATTCCCATGTTTTACTGGAAACACTAATTTCATTTCTATTTTTCCTTAAACAGACAGAAATTTATGTTCTGTGTCTCTGTTCCTCCAAGAAAGTAATTTGAGTGCCACAACTTTAATTTTTGGTGCCATTTGAAATGTCTTGGTGTATCCTGCCTGACATCCATTCGCAAACTCAAACTCAACACAGCACTGCAGTTTCCATGTTCATGTCTATTCACTGATACCAAGGGCTTTTAAATTGCCTCTAGACATTTCTGTGTAGGCACCTGAATTCCATCCCAGATAGGGATGAAGTCTCTTGGAACCCTCAGCTAACTCCAAGGAATTCTCTTCATGTTAACATAAATCAAAAGTAAACAAACAAACAAAAAATCCTGCCCCAAAATACCCCAAACCAAGGAAGCAAACAATCAAAATGTCTTGAAACTTACTCAGATATGAAAGTAAGAAATGGATAGACTGGAGAGAGACCATATTTGCAGCCATTCAGAGAATGCAAAGTTTATTTGAATTAGAATGTGAGCAGTGTGTAAATCAGTCAGCAAGTCCATTCACAACTCAATTCACAAGTTTTAGGTTACTCTCTGTGCCCTCATCTACACTCAAGAAGAAACTAAAATGAAGGGTTGAATCAAACTGCCCAGGGAAAGAGTGAAAATACACTCAGCACCTCAGTTCAGAAAAAAATTTTTGTTCAAATAGTTTTGCTAGAGAGTGAACAGAAAGATTACTTATGGAGATCACAGAAATACAGAATATGCTGAGTTGGAAAGGATCCACCAGGATCAAGTCCATCTCCTGGTCCTGAGATGAGCTGGAAAGGAAAAGATCAGATCCAAAATAGGACTTATGCACCTCAGAATTCCTCAGAACACAGCCAAGACACAGCAAGGACCAGGTCCTCACTGAATTCGGTGATGAACTTTTTTTTTAAAACACATTCAAATGCAAAATCCATGCTGATAGACCAGCTCTGTGCTAGAGCACTCTCCCAGGCTCCTGTCTATATTCTCCTGTTAGTTCATGGACTTAAAACTCATACCAGCCACTCCAGAAAGACAGTTCCAAGGTGGGAAATGCTGTGTTTTGTTCCACTTTGGAGGAGATCACAGAGCACTCAGTAATTCCTGTACTGTAGACTCAGTGTCCAGACCACACCCCAGGCATTGCAAAGAAATCTCCACTCTCACAACTTCATCCATTTGTTCTCCCAGGACAGTCTTGATTGTTTAAATGCTCCCCCACTGAGCAGACAATACATGAAGTCCTAATTCAGATCTTAATCAAGCTCAAGGACGTCAATGGACTGACTTAAGTACCCTCCTCTTGTGATT
The DNA here is from genome assembly GCA_036785705.1 of Acanthornis magna. Lineage (NCBI taxonomy): Eukaryota > Metazoa > Chordata > Aves > Passeriformes > Acanthizidae > Acanthornis > Acanthornis magna. Next base: position 12,773,784 of record JAWUZG010000119.1, on the reverse strand, counting down.
GATGTGCTGAGGGGAGGGCTTCAAGACCTGGGCTACACGTTTAAATGAGCTCCCTGCTCTCCTCTGGTGCTAAAAAGAGAATTTTGTATTTCTCAGGGAGCCCTCAGCAGATCTCCCATCAGGATTGTCACCCAAGCACAGCCCTGGGAGTGTTGCTGACCTCTCTGAAGTACCTGAGCTCTCCCATCTGTGCAACAAGCTGCCTACACAAAACAGAGCAAGAAATCCCAGTGCCAATGCGTTATTTGAAGCTTAGATTTTCTCTCTTCTTCTCATCACAAATGGTGATTTAATTGTCTCTGAGGTATTCTACATTTGGAACAGTGTTTTTTAGTAAGATCTGTAATATGTGCTCTTGGCTCACTGGGGACTAATACTGCCAGGGCTTCATGTTCAATACGGAGATGTCTGAATTCCTGATGAGACAAGGGTCACTTGTGGCGTTCCTGTGCTCTAATTATTTGTGCAAATTGCAGATGCACACCCAGTCAGAGTAATGCAAGTCCCGCTTAAAAATTCCTTGTTCTTGTCTTTTTTACCAGTTAAGCCTTAGTAGGAGCTGAACATGGCATCAGCTCATCATGCTCGGGTCCAACACTTGGAAATAATACTTATACAACATTTACCACATTATTTTCCCTGAGGCACTCTCAAATGATCCATGACTTTATAATGTATGTAAAGTGGCTGGAACACATACACAGAGCAAACTACCATTGCTGCCTTCTTATTAAATTTGGGATATTATTACCATAAGTGCTTGTATTAGTATTATTAGTAGTAGATGATAGGGCTTATTATGAAGAATTGTTACAAGTTTCAGTAATTGTTAAAACTGCTCCCATAAGATGGTTTGTTCATCTGTCCATTCAACCTAGGTCACATAATATTTCAAATCAGCAGCGTGTATGGGCTTTGTTTTCTGCCAAGGGAAAAAAAAGAAAGAAAAGAAAAAAAAAAGGAAGATACCACTTATTCACATTTTGATGAATGATAAAGATGCTGAGGTGTTATAGAATGCTTTGGTTAAACACAGATGTAAATTTTTCTCCTGCACACACCTACCTTTGCATTTTTATGCTCCCATAGAAGTGGAAAATAGCACTCTCAAAAATTTTTAGAGGGAGGGGTGTGTCAAATAAGATCAAAGAAGTGGTTTATGTCCCAACACCTCTTGCAGTGAATAAACCTGTATTTAAAGTTTAATTTAAATTGTGTCAGTTCCCATTTCTCACCACCATTTAATTCCTAATGCTGTTCAATTTGCCACCACTGTGCTCCCAATATTTATCATTTTTTTCATCATAGTGTTTTTGTACCAAGCATGGAAATATGAGTTTTGTTCAGAGATTGCTTGTCACTTGTCTTATAGAGAACAATCTCTCCATTCTTGTGCTTGATTACTTCTGATGAGACTCAGGCTGGAGTGAATCAACACCACCAACATCCACTTCAGGAAATTAGATTTACATTTGTCCAGGATTAAATTAAGAGTGATTTTGTAACCAGTATCAAACTCCCAAAACATGGCCTAGGCAGAATAACCTTGGCCTTTCAAAGAGGTCAGGTGGTAGTTAAATCAGGGTGCACAGAAAGTCATATCTATGGTTATAATAAGGGTGAATTAAAATATTATATTAATTAATAACTCAATTATAAGAAAAAGAAAATTATCCTGTTATTTCTTATGGCATTCATTCACTAAATTTCCAATTAAACATTTGCCAGATTCTGCTGGCTTTAAAGAATATGCTTAAACATGGATTGGAAAAAGGATGCTCTCCTCTCCTGAGCCAATTTTTATCTCCAACATTCAAAGAAAGAAGAACTGGTTCTATTTCTCCAGGGCCAAAAATGCGAGGGATCCACACATTTCATGGAAGCTGCATGGAAGTTGCCAAGCCCAGTAAAGCCATAACGTCAGGGAAAAGAAAAACTACCTTCTCATGTGCCCTAGTGCAAATGTTAGCTGAATTTTTAAACTCCTGCTAGGTAAAGTCTCTATGTAACTCTGCATTTTACAGAACACGTATCCATGGAAGCTTCATCACAGCAGACCTCTGGTCACTGCATGGTCCCAGTGGAAATTCTCCGGCAACCTTTTGGAGGGGCACTCTGGCGACTTCTTAGGCACAAGCAACTCCCGAAGAGTGTTGTAGCAAAGAAGAACATAGAATCATAGACCTCTAGAACCTCCTGAGCTGACCCACAAGGACCATCAAGGACCAAGTCCTGTCCCTGCCCGGGACAGCTCCAGCAATGCCACTCTGTGCCTGAGAGCATTGTCCAAATACTTTTTGAACTCTGTCAGGCTTGGGGCCATGATCACTGCCTGGGAAGCTGTTCCAGTGCCCAGCCACGCTCTGGGGAAGAAACTTTTCCTGATATCCAACCTAAACCTCCCCTGACACAGCTTCAGACCATTCCCTCAGGCCCTGTCAGTGATCACCACAGAGAAGAGATCAGTGCCTGCCCTTCCCCTTCCCCTCATGACAACATTGCAGACCATGATGAGCCTCTCCTCAGTCCCCTCCTCTGCAGGCTGTGCAAACCAAGAGCCCTCAGCCATTCCTCCTTTGGCTTCCCCTCAATGTCCTGCACCATCTTCATACAGAGCCACTTCCCATCTATAAGTCTCATTTATCCTTTCTTGTGCAGTTTTAAGGAGTTTAGCTCTGCAGAAAAACAAAATCTGGTCTCCGAAATTATACCGCACCTTGCTGGTCTCCATGGTACTCTTGTGTTGTGTAGAAATAGTGAAAAGAGAAGCAGGAAAATACAAACCTGGAAGTGGGAAGAACTGAGCCTCTCTGCTTTTCCCTCTGTGAATTTTTCCGGCTCTGTTTTTTGGCTTTGCACATTGAGTTTGTAAATTATCTTCCACATAATACCACAGAGCATTTTGCTGTTGGTTTGGCTGTAAAGTTCTGTGCTGATCTTACAGATTGGTAGTAATTAAGAGAAAGAGCAAAGGAAAGAGATAAAGTGAAAGAGAAATTAAGAAGAAGAATAAAAGGAAGGGGAGGAGGAGGAGAAGGAAGAGAAGGAGACAGGAAGGCAGGAAGGGAAGAACTTTCATAATGAAGTTCATCAGTAATTTACTTCTAAAATGATTTTTCCTTCTGAAATTTACTTAAAGACTTACCAACTCTAAAGCAACACTAAACCCAGATGCTTCTATTGGAGTCAAACAAAAATGTTTTGCGAAACCAGGAAGCTCATTTTGTGGGACTATTTAACAGCAAAGCCTTTTCATTTCAGGGGTCTATTTCAGTATATTTGCCCATTTTCCAACATTTTTAACTTGACTGGAGGATTAAAAACATTTGTACTCACTGAGCCACATGAAGTTTTTGGGGTTCCCAGGCAGAATTACAAGGGTCTGTAAGTCAGCCTCCTTCTTATGTTTTATTTCTCAATATAGAGCCTATACATTAAAATGTCAGAGATATCTGGAAATATTCATGGCTACAGCCTAGGAAATTGTTCCTTTTTACTCCAGGGTCAAGATGATCTCCTTTTGCCTTAATCCATCTGGAGTGTGTATTGCTGTCTAGGTGCTTCACTTGGTGAAGAAGAAAATCTCAATCATCTCAAAGAAACTTTTCACGGGGAAAACTCCAGGGTAAATCATTACATGATAAACTGTAGGAAGAATTTAAGCTTCCACAGGATTATTTTTGCAGAGAGTAAAACGATGCTCTCTGGCTTGTTTTAATTTCCCAACCCCACTTGTGTGTCTGATCTGTGTCACTTTGGAAAGCTCTGTGTTTTCTGCCCCAGTGCCGTTTTAACATTCTTAATCCCAGCAAAATCAATGACTGTCCAACCGGCGCTGCATCAGGGAGAACTTGAAACCTCTATTTGTTTGTTATAAACCAATAGTCTGGAAATCGTGGGAGCTACAAATAAGGATTGATGTGCTGTACAGTCTGGCACTGAAAGAAAAATGGCCTTTTATCTAGGAAGGGGAAAACGTGGAATGAAGTAGAGCAGTAAAGGAGATACTTTTCAGAGAACTGGGACTAGAAACACAATGCTGTATCCCTCCCAATTTCTTTTGCAGGCTTGGAGTTCTGACCACTCAAAACTTTGCCAATGATATTTTGCCAAAAAAATTATTTTTTACAGTTATCATCAAAAATGAAAGAGAAGGGGGGAAAGTTTATTTTCTAGTAAAATATATTTACTTAAAAAAAAGTAGTTCAACATCTTGCTCTTGTAGGCACAGATAGGTCCCAAGGCTTTGACTGTTTTTCCTTTTCTTAGCTGACTGATCACAGGAAAATAGATATTCCTGTGAGAGATTTCATGGAATCATAGCATGGTTTGAGTTTCAGACTGAATCATAGAATCATGACGTTGTTAAGGTTAGAAAAGACCTTTAAATTAATTAAGTCCAACTAATAACCCACATCCACTGCCATGTTAATGTTCACCATCAAACCACGTCCTCAAGTTCTGTATCCACAAGTTTTTTGAGCAGTCCCAGGCATGGTGATTCCACCACTTCACTGAGCAGTCTGTTCCAACGCTCGAAAATACTTTCAATTAATTTTTTCCCCCTAATATTCAATCTAAACCTCCCCTGGCAGAACTTGAGTAATCAGTGTTGAGGAGGTGGTGCAGCTCTTGAGCATGGAGGTGTGAAGTGCTCTGGCAGGGCTTGGGGGTACTCAAGCACTCAGCTGTGAAGGCTGCAGAGGTGAACAGAGGCAGAGCTGCTCATGGGGATCTCATTTGTGTGCTGGAGGAGAAGGGAAAGATATTCAGTAATTCATGTTGTAATATTAAGGAGAAGTGCACAGAAAGAGGAGAAACCAAGGCTTTGTAGGAGAAATTCAGGTATCTACATCTTCTACTGTGACAGCTAAGAGAGAAACAAAAAAATTAGCTCTATTATATAAAAACCTGACAGTAGAATTATGCATAAAACAGTTATATCTCATTTCCACAGATTTATCCTTCTTTACCAATAGATCTCAGTGACTTTAGGAGCTCACAGAGAGTCACAGAATCATTTAGGGTGGTAAAGATCTCTAAGGTCATTGAGTCCAACCCAGCACTGCCAAGTCCACCATGAAGCCATGTCCACAAGCCTCACATCCACACATCTTCTGAACACTTCCAGGGATGGTGATTCCACCACCTCCCTGGGCAGCCTTTTCCAATGCTTGACAACCATTTCCGTGAAAACTTTTTCTCAACATTCAACCTAAACTTCCCCTGGTGCAACTTGATGCCTTTTCCACTCATCCCTGTGATGTGTTTTCTGGGAGAAGAGACAAACTTCCCCCTGGCTACAACACCCTGTTGGGGAGTTGCAGAGAAAGAGAAGAACACCTCTGAGCTTCCTTTTCTCCAGGCTAAACACCCCCAGCTCCCTCAGCTGCTCCTCATCACCTTTGTGCTCCAGACCCTTCCTCAGCTCCGTTCCTGCTGCAGCAGCTCAGTGTCTTTTTTGTAGTGATGGCCCCAAAACTGACCCCAGGATTTGGGGTGTAGCCTCACCAGTGCCCAATCACTCCACGCAGCAAACACAAAACACGGTGAGGTATTTCCAACCAACTTGAAAATGTCCTGTAAGGACGATGAGCAAGCTCCACTGCCTTGTTTTGTAAGATTACAGCAAACAAGTGGAAATAAAGCCATGCCAGTTTTGACTTTTAAACACATTCTTAGGTTTACAACACAGACTTGTACACACATAGCATCGGGCACGAGGCCATGAATCTTGTTTAGTGGGTGGTTATGGTTGTATGTAAAGAGTGGAGATTAAATTAAGCATTGCAGGAAGGTAGTGCATCTTTTCTGGGCAATTACACATACCTTGTATAATCTAATGAGCTGTTACTGGACCCTAATGGAACATTTAAAGAGAGTTATTGTATTTTTTCACAGTTTGCTGGATTGGAGAAGTTAATTGATTTACCAGGGAAAATGCCTCTCCCCTTCCCTAGACCCCCACCTTCTTTTTGAACACATCCAGAAATAGAAACACAGGAAGGAGAAAGACCAGGATAGGTAGTAATTGAGTACAACATCATTAAAAAAAGATCAGTTCCATGATATCTTCCCTGATAGCAATCCACAGTGATAATAACAACACTCAGCTCTGCAATAACTCTGTAAATCCATGGATTCCAAAGTGTTTTGCTCTGAGGAAAACTGAGAGCATTTCCTTCTTTCAGCCTGTCATTAAAAATTGTAACAAAAAGGCCACTGCAATATTCAAATGGAGTCATCCTATTTTTTTTAATATATATATTCCACTACTCCTGGAAAACTTATTAAACCCCAGAGTACTTTCTAGCACTATTTAAAGTAAGATGTTATGGAAGAACATTTTCCCAATTATTTTGTGCATCATGCGTACAATATATGGAACCTCAGGGGTTTTGGGGGGGCAAGATTTGGGCTCAGATTAATAAATACTGGTAATAAACACAAGTTAATCACTTAATTTTTATTTAAATATAAACAACTTCCCCTGAGTTTAATGGAGGAAACCAGAGCTGACCCTCATGTGAAAGCAGGCAAAGGTCATTTCCCCAGTTTGTTCTCAAGCTCTGCAACAGTCAAAAGTGCTCTTTCTAGGAAAATTAATCAGGTTGATAACTTCAGTCTGATGTTTTCTGTGGTAGCTCCTGAGCACATTATCCAGATGGGATTCAGGGTCCCCCAAGGGTCTTCTGAGCCTGAAGGAATCCTCTCTTACTACAGACAGTGCAAACCTGTGTGGTGTCACTTTGGTTCTGCTCCAGCTTTGTCAGCAAAGAACGGAATTCACATTCAAAGTTGTTCAGTCTTGTCCTTCCTTTCCTTTTCTTGATGTGATTTATTACATCAGTTGGACAAAGGCTGACAGCAGAGGTGTGACAGCTTTCACAGAGACTCCTGCAAAGGTGCTCTGCAGCTGCTGGGAGGCCAGGAAGAGTTGGGACCACTCCAGGCTGTGGTAGTGGCTCTCCAGAGAAACTCCTCCCCAAGGGGCTGCCAGCACCTCAGAGCAAGTCCAGAAAATAGAAAAGGGATGCCAAAGATAAATATATTCTGTAGAAAAGCATTGTCCCTGAGAAACCCCTGAATGCCAGCGCTGGGAACCAGCAGGTGAAGTGACTCATCTCTCTCCAGTTCCTTTTCACCGTACAGGCTAAAGCAAAGAGGAATTTCCAATGAGACACTTTAGAGTTTGAAATGTTGAGTTTGAAGTAATTTTGCTTATTGCAAGAGGCAGAATGAAAACAGGTTTGGGGAAGGGCAGGAGAACATCCTTCTATCTGTTCTTGTGCCATCCCTGGTTTTACTACTTCCCTTTCATGATAAATTGTTATAAGAAATTGGGAAGATTTTTAAAGTTCAGGACATTACCATTTCCCATAGAAAATTATAATTCTGCCTATAATAAGGCAGCCTATCTTGTTCCATTCAGAGTTACACTTTTAGGTTGCTGGGGAGTTTGTCTAAGTTTGTCATTTGCCAAACGTTTTTCTTACAACTTATCTGATTTTAATATTTCTAGAAAATTTGTAAATAACTGTTCATGCATTTCTGTGTCACTTTTTCATGTCAGGAAAAAGGGACATATCAAGAGACACCAATGACCATGTTTCTCCTGTTCTCTTGACATCCATCCTTCTACACTTCCAAGAAACAGCAGGGAATAGACACAGAAAGGACAAAACTGTGGTGCAAGAGGGAAAAAGAAAACCAAACCAACCAACCAAACAAAAAAACAAGGATGAGAAATATTGGGAAGAATAAAGCTGAATACACCCAACAGTCAATTGAAACAGAATTTGATACACAGAGAACTGTGAGAAGAATACCAGGCTGGGGTTGATGGGGGTGGTTAACTGGGTGGATACATTAAGCTGGGACAGAATGGAAGTGAAGCCACTTTTGGGAAGGATGAGTTGCAAATAACAAGTTCAACAGGGGCTATAGTATCTGGTGAAATAACATCTGGTAGCACAGAGGGGTGTAAAACTGGTAGAAAACAGGGTGAGGTATGCTGGTGATGGAGGGAAGTGAAAAACAGAAAATTCAGTGTGAAGGAAAAAGCAGGTTAAGCAATGATATGGAAAATGGGGATTGAATTTAGCAGAAGAATGAGAGAGAGACAAGGAACTGAGCCAGGAAGTAGGGATCAAGACTAATTAAGGGAAAAAGACAGAAATGACAACTGACAAATTTGACAAAAATAGCAGCATCCCCAAGACCAGGGAGATGCATGACAGATGTTCAATATGTGTTTGTTCTGTATTTCTGTATTGATTCAAAAACAAACAAGGAAATAATATTTTTAAGAACACATGAAATTACTATATATAAGGTACCCTAAGGCCATACCACAGATATCTTAATGAAATGGATCTTGTTGAGTGATGCTGTTAGGGATGTCCAGGAGATCAAAACATGTTCCTTCCATATATCCTCCCATATATCCTGTGCAGCAGCTTTGTCCAGTGGGCGCTTTAGGAATTTGTTATTTGGATATTTCCAGACATTTTCAGTGTGGCTGGAGAGCCAGGTGAGTGGTCACTGCATGAACACATCCAGCACACCCTGGGTGCAGCAAGTTCACTCTTATCATGGAATTATGGAACCATAAAATCATCATGGAATCATCAAATGGTTTGGGTTGGAAAGGACCTTAAATGTCATACATTTCCAGTGCCCTGCCATGGGCAGGGACACCTTCCACTATCCCAGGTTGCTCCAAGTCCCATCCAACCTGATTTTGATCACTTTCAGGAATGGGGAGACCGCAACTTCTGTGGACAACCTGTGCAGTGTCTTGTCTGCTTTATAGTAAATAATTTCTTCCTAATATCTAATCTAAATCTACCCTCCTTCGGTTTAAAGCCACTCCCTTTTGTCCTATCACTACATGCCCTTGCCAAAAATCTCTCTCCATCCTTGTTGTAAGTCTCATTTAGGTACTAGGAGGTACTGTGGGGTTTCTCTTCATGTCTAACTCAGTGACCATCCACACAGCTCCTTTCTCAGAAACAAATGCCTCCAACCATTCCTCAATATACAAGACCACTGAAGCCTGGAATTTCGTAAGGGATATTCTTCTTTATCCTATACAGCTGTCTTATGCTCAAATCAACTCTATTCTGTGCATTAACTAAGGCATCAGTCCTCTGGAAATGGAAAACTTGAGCATATGAGTGAAGACAATATCACACCGCATAAAGCCTGCAAGGGTAAGATAAAATATAATGAGCAACATTAATTCAGGCATTTTCAAACTTCAGGGCACTAATCTTACACTTTATAAATGTTTTTTTACTTTTTCTTTTTTCCTTTTTTGGCTGGGTGGGGGTGTGGTTTTGGTTTGGGGTTGTTTTGGGTTTTTTTTCTTTTTTTTTGGTTTGGTTTGTTTTGTTCAGGTTTCTCCCCGTGTAGAATATACGAAGGAGACGCAGCTGCATTTCTGGGGGTGTGAGTCAGTAGTTCATAGAAACAGTGCCATCTACTGACATGAGAATAAGTCATTTTCTCCTTCAGTTATTTAAGATCACTGCTGATGGGCCTTTCAGAGGAATTTTTGACTATCCAGTTCTCAGGAATATACTACATGTTTTCAGCGAGTGGGAGACAAACCAACCATTCCACTTGAATCTTCTCATAGCTGTGGAGATCCCTGGCTCAGCTTCCCAGGCATCTGTCCTGCTTCGTGATCAACTTTAATTCTCTCTCCCTTCTGTCTCTCTGCCCAAGTTTTGAGTTGTTTCAAAGGGCTCTGGAGACATAAATCAGCCTCCTCTGGCTACTGACTTTAGAAAAGGGGATTAGATGTGGCACTTTGCAATGTGGTTTAGTGGCCATGGAGGTGTTCAGTAGGAGATTGGACTTGTTAATTTTGTAGGCTTTTCCAACTCTTCTGATTCCATGATTCTGTGAAGCTGCACAGTTTTCTGCTTGGGCTATGCCCTTTCCAGTGATATTTCTATTTTCAAGAAAGCAAGGAAAAAGGGGGGACAAATAAGCTCTAAAATAATGGTGCCAGTTCCTCCAGCTCTGAGGAAAGAATGTACAGACTCCATGGAGCTTCTGCCTCTGTCTGGCCAGCATTTTTCACAGTCACAGAATGGTTTGGGTGGAAGGGACATCAAAGATCACTTTGTTGCACCCCCTGCCATGGGCAGGGACACCTTCCACTATCCCAGGTTGCTCCAAGCCCCATCCAACCTGGCCTTGCACACTTCTAGGGATGGGGGGAGTCTAAATCTGCCAGCAGGAGTGAGGCAAGTTTGTGAACCCAAGCTGGTAACTCCAGGTGACTCCAGGTTGCCTTTAGGGCTGCTGCCTGCAAAGAGAACAATTTTTGGAGCGATAATTCAGTCAAAGCTGGGATCACCATCCACCAGTCAGGATATCTGCACTCCTGATGTGAACTTTCCTCCAAGGAGTCGAAGGGGCCAACTCTCCTGCACTTAGGAAAACTGAACAGGAAGAAGCTGCAGTGCTGTTGTGTGCAGGCCCTGAACAGAGAAATGTGCCGAAACTGTCCTTGTTACTGACCCCAGGCTTGCCATACAAATGAGCATGCATTTGCATAAGCAATAAAAATGTAATTAAAAATCAGCAACATATTAAACTCACATTGAAATCCTCAGGAATGTTGCTGCCATTGGGCAAAGAAGAAAATACTATAAGAAGACACTGGTAGTTAAAAGCCAATTAAGCCTGTCTATCAGTTGTCCATTATCAGCACTGAGTTCTGTAAATAAAAAATATTAATTGCCATAGGCCATGTTGTTAACTGCTAAATAAATCCATACGTATTTTTTACAACATCCAGTGATAGTTAAACATGCAGTTCATGTATTTGCTTTGGTAAAAAAAAAAAAAAAAGAAAGAAAGAAAAAATAAAGAGAAAAGAAGCTTTTGATTACCTGAAGTTTGAAAATCACTATAGAAAAGCACCTTCCATTGTGTCATTATCATTCACTTTGTGTCTGATTACAAATAATTTTATTTCCTGGACCTGAACTAGCATTTGTCTATTGCTGAAATTTAGTCTCATTTCCCCCACCGTTCCCACCCTGCATCTCTTTTTCTTTTTTTAACTCACCCCCTATGGAATGATTCATTCTCCGCTAATTAAAGCTGGAGAATTCTGAATGCAGTAATTGCCTGCGGGTATCTTTGGTGATTTTTAAATGTGACCTTTCATTTTGCATGTCTAGCTTGGAACACCTTAAAAAGATCTGATTTTCTTCGGGCTGCCGTGTGGTACCTTTCACAATTCAAAGTCCTTGGTCATGTCTGTGTCTCAATTCCCCACCTTACAAACCCAGGCACACAAAACCACTCAGGTCTTCCAGAAAGCCTGGGTTCATTGGTGCTTCAAAGCCAGTGTAATTCCTGACAAACAAATGATCTCATTTCCCATGGCAGTGAGGATTCCGCAGTTCATTTGAACAGCAGTGGTGAAAGCCGAGTCCTTTCAGAACCAGGACACGTATTTTAGGTGACTGCTTACAGATTTCAGAACTATTGAAGGAAATTTGGACAAAATACTCTCCTCATTGAAAAAGCAGCCTTTAGGACTCATAGTACAGTGCTATTTAACTAGATCTGAAAAAGCTTTCATTATCTCTACCGGAATTCAGGGCTTTAAAAACCCAAACCATTAAAAAGAAGCAGCAATGACAGACATAGCAAAGCCCCATTTTACAACCCTTTTAACACAGATATTTGCAAAGTGTGACAGATATTATCCCTTTCCATTAAGCAGGGAAAATGTATGACACAAAGTCTAAAGGATTTGTGCAAAATGACCCAAGGAATCCTATAATTGATATTATTTGCCTCCTTTATCCTTAGCCCTCGAGACACCTGGCAAGTCTGAGCAAACCACCTGTGATCAGCTGACAGTGCCAAGCACTCCTCAAAGTCAGGAGCATTTGGAAGTGCTCAAGGCCAGGTTGAATGGGACTTGGAGAAACCTGGTCTGGCTGTCCCTGCCCAGGGCAGGAGGGCTGGAACTGGATGGCCTTTAAGATCCCATCCAACCCAGACCGTTCTGTGATTCTGTGGTCTGAGTGGAGTGTCCAACCCAGATGGAATGAAATGTTTGTCATTGCCTCAGTTACACCTCAGCTAAGGGCTTTCCACAGCCTGGCCTCCAGCTCTGATATCCACTCAGATAATCTCACCATGAAATAATAATCTCACTGTTAAACTCTCCAAGCCTTCAACACGATGGCCACTTCCAAGCTTCCAATCAGTCCCTGGACTGGGCTGATTCTGGAGCTTTGCCTCACTGTTATTTAGAAGATTGTAAAGGACGAGACCCAAAGGCTGCCAAGGACCACTGAGATCAACAGTGTCAATGGTGCACTTCACCTTCTTGGGTCTGTGCCCAAACACTTAAATTTACACAGCCTTTGTGCCCTGACCAGTGTTGTCCTTAAGACTTTATAAATCTTAAATCATTTTAGACTACAGCGACAACAGAAAGCTAAGAAACATGTTACTGGCTATAAATTTCTATGTCTTGGCTGTTCCAAATAATAGGTTTTTGAGCACTCTGTAGGCAGCAGGGTGGCCTTTAGCTAAAAAGGAGAATTAAGAGGAGTTCTAAGGTTCAGCTACATTTTAGAAGGATTGGGGCAATATCCAGAGCCCCCATAGCTACAGAACAATGGCTTCTTTACACACCAGAGGCCCTTGGATGGCTCAAAGCTAGGACAGGGTTCATAACAACCTCTGTTGTGTTTGCTTGGAAGTCCTTCAGCCTCTCCCTTCAGCGGGGAACAAGTCCATGATGAGCAGCTGAGGGAGCTGAGGAGGCTCAGCCAGGAGAAAAGGAGGCTCAGGAGGGACTTTATTACTCTCAACAACACCTGAAGGGAGGTTATAGCCAGGTGGGGGTTGGTGTCCTCTCCCAGGTAACAAGTAATCGGATAAAAGGAAGCAACCTCAAGTTGCACCAGGATTTGATTGGATATAGCAAAAAAAATCTTCACTGGAATAGTTATCAAACACTGGCAGAAGCTGCCCAGGGCAGTAGTGGAGTCACCATCCCTGGAGGGATTCAAAAGATGTGCAGATGTGACACTTTGGGACATGGTTTGGTCACACACTTGGCGGTGCTGGGTGAATGTTTGGACTCGATGATCTTTGAGGGCTTTCCCAGCATCAGGGATTCTGTAGCTCTGTGCTTCTGTGATTTAGCACATATAATTGTGAAGCAGACTGTCAATCTAAAGCTGCAATGTGCTGAAATCACAGAGACCGAGGGGACATGCTCAGTGTTGATGATTTGAGATTGCTTCATTTTGGAGAGATGTCTCCATTAAAGTTGGTATTACTTTCTTTGCATAATTTATGAGGAAGAAAACATATTTAATGTCCTGGGTATATCTGCAATTTCCTAAAACCAGGTTAAGCTAATCCACAGCATACACAAATAGTCCCCTTTATGCTGTAGTTTATTTATCTCTAAGTGTTTCTGACAACTTTGGTTCAGACATTCATTTCTACATTATTCAGAGCAGAGGACAAATGATGGGTTTGAAGGGCTTTGCAGAGCACTCAGGATAAGAGGACGAGAAGACGAGGTGGAGACATTGCCATTCCTGACAAATTACACCGAGGAGTCACTGTGTGACTGTCCACCTTGCCTGGCTGCAGCTCCTCAGGGCCCGAGAGTGAATTAGGAGACTCTGCAGCTGATATCTGGTGATTTAGGAGCTGTCCTTATCAAAGGTGTGTTAGATGCCCACCCAAGTCATTAATTCCTTCACCACTGCGCATGGGCAGTGAGTTATGGATTTGCCTGTGGTCTTTCCCAGTGTATTTATTCTCTACTCATTGGCATTTATCATCCCATTGACTTTTCCTTCCCTTTAAGAAGAGCATTTATGAGCAATTCATATGCATATTTTGCTCATAAAATTAGGAAGGTGGACTAGCAGAATGTTTTAAACCTGACTTTGAACTCCCTCAAATCAGTATTTTCTTCACTGGAGGTGTTGTACACCAAGTGTCACATTGCTCCAGTAAAATCCTCTAGAGAAATTAGACTATGCCCAACTGTAATGATCCTGCTTAAAAAAGTTAGAGGTGTTGCATTCAGTTGTTTGTTGGAGATTTAGGCCTTTATTTCTTCCTTCTATAATTGAATTTCTTTCAATTTATGACATACCTGGGAGATTCCCAATATTTGTAAACAGGGCTGCTGATAGCATCTCATGATATATATGTTTTCTGTCAGGATAATAATAAAAAAAATTACTGTGTTAGTTAATTTCTCTTCAAACCTCCTATCTCACCTTTAATTGAAAATGAAGATGTGTTCACACATATCTTGAGTAATTAAAACCCTATCACTTTTTCCTTATCTAATTAATGAAGAAAGGGAAAATCAGAATTTGCAAATTGGGCATGAAAACAAACAAAATTTAATTAGGGTTCTGTGTGCATGTGAAGATCATATAAGAGAATATGGTTAAAGGGAAAGTTTAATAACTGCTTGCAGGTGTTTGAACTATAATTAAATTTGTGAATTAAAATGTTGCAAATAAATTTTTAACAGTTGTGCTACAGAAAGGAAAGCCAGTTGAAGAAACAGCAATAGAAAAAACGCAAATACCAATTCTTGGCAGCATTTGACCTTCAAGAGGAGTCCAATCAATTACAGCCATCGTTTCACATTTCCCAATTTAGAGAGATGCATTATTTCACCATGATGACATTTACTTAACTTTAGCATGTTTCTCAGTCCTCCTGAAGGCAGCAAGACTCAAATATATGCATTAAAAAAATCCCTCCATTCAATACTTCCTTGAACAAGGATTTAAGTTTGTATTGAAGATTTTTTTCCCTAATTTTAGAAAACATTTCTCAGGTAAGCAGCAGAAACAGGCACATATTTATGTGTTAAGGATTTCATACCCTCTTTTGTTTCTACTGCTTAAGATGCAGTTTTGTTGTGCCCCCTTCAGCCCTGCAATGCCAGACCAGTTTGCGTGCGGTAGTATCACTTTATTTTTATAATTAGTGACTAGAACACAAATCTATAAATATTTATATATAAGGAAATATATAGTAAAAAATTGTGTCTTCATGTCATATGGAATTTGTAGGTATTTTGGGTTTCATATACAACAAGAAAAAATGCAGTGCTGAAGGGAAAATCTGTGCCCAACAGTCCAACTTCACAAATGTAGGGAAGTGCTTTAGTTCATCCAGGAACCAGCTGGAATTGGTTATTCAGGTTATTTAGGCACATGATGTGATTCCTAGGACTATTCTGTGCAGGGCCAGGAGCTGGACTTTGAAGATCCTTGTGGATCCCTTCCAGCTGGGGATACTCTATGACTGTAAGATTCCAGGGTTCCATTGATTGTTGAGGAACTCCACCCATGGTCTGTTGTCCCATCCTTCTGACACCCCTGGTGGCATAAATTATTCTTCTTGGTGGTTTCAGTTTCTCCCTATCAACCAAAGAGCCAGGGTGACGATGTCAGACTACAAGTTCAGATTTTAGATGCTAAATTTGGGTAAAGAATCCCCAAAAGAATGAAAATTTCTCTTGAGCATCCAACCAGAGAACACACATCGTGGTAAGAAGGAGCCTCATTATGTTTCCTGAGGTGCAAGGAGGCAATCAACTGCTCAAATGCAAACACTGAGCTTCTCATTTAAGGTCTGATGCTTTCCCCAATCAAAGAGCTTTCCTGTCCATAAATTATCCCACTGTCTCCCATTGAAGAAAATAGATCCTTTCACAAGTAAGTAAAAGGGTATTCATTATAAATAGTCTCTATGTGTGAAATATAGCAGCAAAGGTATAATTATATAATTACACTGCCTTTTTTAGATCAATTACATTATTATATCATCCCTGAAGTGTTCAGATACTGTGGTGATGAGTGTGGGACTGACTATTTCAGTGTATTTTGAGAGAGATGATAACATATTTGTATTGCAATTATCATACTGAAATAGTCCCTCAATCTTCACATAATAAAATATTCCATCTCCTGCCTAGATACTGATATTTTTGGTGCAGGTGGGAGAAGGGAAATGGATCAATCCTTTAGCACTGCTTTTTGAGGAACAGTTGGACTTTGTCAAACAACCACTCACCAGAAAAAGGCTTTCTTGCTTTCTGAGCCCTTGGGATGAGAGAGTGTTCAGGAACCTTCATATCATCTAAAGGTGTGAAACATCTTTAAGTGAGACCCTATTAAGTAAGAGTGATCCCAGCTACTGAGTAACATAATCCACAAGATGTTACTTCTCTAAGCAACTGGGAGAAGTAACAGTAGGAACAAAAACCTTCAGGAGCTGTGGATCAAAGAAATAGTAAAGGTGTGGAGATCTTCGTTGTACCATGTTGTAATAGTCATAAGGAAAAAGAAATTCAATTTTCCCAGAGAAAATCCTCAGCAATGACCATTCCAGACTGATCTAAGCTATTCCCAGTATGCAGCTTGAATGCACATTTTTAATTTATTTTATTTTATTTTATTTTATTTTATTTTATTTTATTTTATTTTATTTTATTTTATTTTATTTTATTTTAATTTTTTTAAATTTATTTTATTTCATTTTATTTCATTTTATTTCATTTTATTTTATTTTAAAGCATAAGACTCAGGGTAGCCAATGCCAGTTGATTGCAGTGAGCTAGATTGTCCCATAGAATCATAAAACTTATCCTGAAAGGGACAGGAATGCAACAAATAAGAGAGAGAGAAAGAGAGGAGCATATTGGAGAGCTTTGCAGGGAAGCTGAGAGTTGATCAGGTTTAGTCAAGACTGTCACAAATACCTCACAAGAGGAATTTGGGCAGGATTTAATTGCAAAGTCAGCATTGGGAAAGCAGAACAACGTAGAGAAAGCAGAACAGTAGAAGCCACCTTTGATGTTTTGAGCATGAGGGGCTGGGGTTCTAACTGTGGATTCAAAATCAGGACAGCTTTTAAGGAAAGGATTGTAAAAGCCTCTTTTGGAAGTGGAGATGAGAGCTGGATTCAAACCTAACAGAGCAATCTGTGATGGATACTAGGGAGGACTTGAAACAGAACCTGTTAAAATACAGGGAATTCAGCAATTCGGCAATTTTGAATTTTGTCCCATTTTTACAGCAAGGTGTTTTCCAGTGCTGCACCATTGTGTGTTTTTGATGTCAACCTCTGGCCACTGGTGCTCTAAACAGTCAAGAATTATTTCTTGTGATTTCAACAAAATTGCAACAAAGGTCGGATCCATGAGGGAAGAAATTTCCAAAATAGGTTTAGCCACCTCTTCTCAGTGGCAGCTTTAGCTGAGGGCAATATTTGACCAAATTAATATCCTGTGCACTACAATTTTCTTCTCAAGCAAGAGAGTTAGAAACTTCTATTTTTTAATTCATTTTTCTAAATTGAGTCAATTAAAAAGAGAGAAGAAATACAGTAAGTTTAAATATCAATAAGCTTTTGAAAGACTGGTATTGACAGAAGCAGAAGATTGTATTTTAATGAAAACACACCAGGCAAATTTTGTTTTCCAAAAAAGAATTAAAAATACAGCAATACAATATGCATGCACAAAACTTGATAACTGCATATGAAAATTAAATTAAGGGGCAAGAGTTTCAATTCATGCAAACTGATTCCTCTCCACTGACTTTAGTGTAACTTTGCAGATTCATACCATTTCTGTTAGAACATTTTTCAATGCATTGCAAATATTAAACCCAACAACATTAAAACAAAAATCTCTGTGGAAAGAAACAGGTTCTACTCAAACCATGTCAGAGATGAGACCAGACTTGGCTGCTCAGGGCTTTGAGCAGTGAAAATCTACAACAGAGACTGCAAAACCTCTTTGGGCATCTTGTTCCTCTGCTTGATTGTCCTCATTGGGGAAAAAAAGAGTTTCTTATATCCATGTCATTTTATTTTTTATTCTGAAGCACTCGTGTTTGAATGATAACAATATCTGAAATAAGCAACCAGAGCTCAACAAGTTCCTGAATGTTAGCTGAGCCTGGATAACTGATTCAGGACACTCCTTGCTCCTTGTAAAAAGTGTCATGACTCACTGGATTTGATTCTCTCTCACTGAGATTCAAACTAATGCACTTTATTCCTTATTTGCTGGATGCTAAGAATGCACATGTGGTCAGTGACTGCAGCTAAGCTGACAAGTGCTGACTGCTCAAACCCTCCTACCTCAGCTCCATCTGGGTCAAACAAAATTATACATGAATGGCTTGAACATTCAGGGTTTATGGAGATAAGGAAGTTTCCTGGATCGTATTTGCAAAGGAACATCTTCCTAGTTCATACTGTTCCCTGCCAGTACTTGCTCTCCTTGTGAATGGTTACCACAAGCAAAGGGATGTGGGTTTTTTCTTGATTTGTTGACAAAAACTTTTGAAAGAGAGAGCAGGATTATGACAAATAAATGCTATAACTTCTTAATCTCACATAAGTTCATAATTTTCTTTTTAAGCCTACTTACATTTATGACATGGAATCAGTATCCTGACTTTTTTGACAAAGTGCTTAAATGATTTCTTGCTTCTCAAGCCTCAGAGTTTGTAAGTAAATGTTTACATCTTTCAAAGACAACAACAGGAAGAGCAAAGGCCTCATGTTATTTCTTTGAAAAGAAATATATTTTGTCCAGGATAATCCATACTGGCTTTAAAACTGGGAAACACAGCATGAGATTTTGTGGTGAGATCAAAGACACCTATACACACACACATATGAATATTTTACTCTGTATTTTTATATATTTATGGCAATTTTAAATGTTTATATCCTATAGAAACTACACAAAGAAATAGGAGGCTACTGAAACATCAATGTGAGAGTTACCTAATATAGACACATACAGAGATGCATATATATATATGTGTATATATATATGAGTATAATAACCTTTCAATTTTGCACTTTTAAGTATAAAATTTTTCCTGGAGAAGATTGGTAATAATGAAAATTCAAAAGCAGTCAAGAGCAAAATACCTTTGGATATTTTCCACTTCCAGAGCATTAAAAGAGAGTTAAAAACTTTTAATTTTTAATTAATTTTCCTAAATTGTTAATAATGAAATTGAAGAAGATTGGTAATATGAAATTCAAAAGAGGTGGCAAGTAAAATATCATTTGATATTTTCCACTTCCAAAGCCCAGAGGCAAGTCCGTGCTATTTTCAGGCAAGAAGGAAATTCAGCATTTGGATTTTCTGCCTGGTGACTGCCTCCTCTGAGCCACTAAATGGCTATGGATTGGTGTGATTTCGTGGCCTGATCCAGTGTGGAAAATCCTGTTTTCCAGATATTTGAACATTACATTTGATACTACAATACATATTCCTGGAAGCTCAGGAATTAGGAAACGCATCAGAAGAAGAAAGATATTAAAAGGAAGTTAAGCTAGTGGGAAATTTTAAGTGATTTAATCAGTATCTTTAAAAGTGATTTTTTGTCAGCACAATTCTGAGAGGGAAGAAGAGCTGACAGAGGCCCTCCATCCTCTCTGTTCTCATCTACAGATAAATTTTTTACTGCAGGGGAAGAAGGCAGCACTTCCACCCTCCTCTCCCTCTCTAAGAGCCTGTCCTTAAGTGAGGAATGCAGATTTAGAATTAAACCAACCTTTATCATTCTCTTGTGCTCTGAAATCCCAACCTGTGATTGAATCCCCAAGCTGCCTGTTAGACACAAGGCTCTGCCTCTGCTCCCCAACCTAAATCTGGTTTCTCTGCTCCTGCAGGATATTTGGTCTCCAAACATCAAAGCAGGTCCGGTGGATACCTCATCACATGTTGATGCCTCTAAACTTTCGCAGTTTTTGCAGAACTCAAGAGAAGCTGATTTCAGCTTTGCACCGATGAATTAATGGTTGGATTTGATGATCTTAGAGGTCTTTCTCAACCTTAATGATTCTCTCTTTTCTTAGGGAAGGTGAAGGCTCTGTTTTCACTCTTCAATGTCCTGCTATCTTGATTTCACTGGAATTCTGTAGATCTCAATGAGCTTAAAAACTGCTCCCTCGGAAACAGCTTTTCCATACAAACTCTGGTACAGGTGCTGGAAAATTGGTCTTGGGGCTTTGTATTCATTAAAACACAGCCCTCGGGGGTCAGTAAATATGATTATCTTCCTCTGTCCAGACTTCTGTCTTGTACCATCACAAAAGACTTTTCACCTTAGTTTTTAGTATCTGATGTGTCCTTATTTTGTGTATATTTGGAGCTTCTGAGACTATCAAGGACTGAGAATATCAGGTCCCCACTGGCTACATCCACATATTTAAAAAACCCTTCAATTTCCTTGCCAGGATCCAAGGAAACTCTTTTTGTGACCATGTCCTGACTTTTTCATTCTTCCACATGTTCATTACTCTACGTTCCCCAAATTGGCTTTAACCATTGCATCAATCCAGGAAATGCTCTGCAAGATAATAAATTCTGAAGGTTAAAAAAGAGACCAAGGTCTGAAACAAGAAGCAATCCTGCTTCAGTGCCAGCCTGAGATTTAGGCCAGCCAGCAAGAAAAGCAGAATGGGAGATCTCACATAGATTTTGTTCTAATCTTCTAGAAAACAAACATGAAGGAGACGTCATAGAATTATAGAATCATAGAATGGTTTAGGCTGAAAGAGATTGTAATTTATTGAATCATAGAATTACTCCACCACTGTCCTGGGCAGCCTGGTTTAGTGCTTAATTAAAACTAGTTAAAGTGCCTTATAATGAAAAAAAATTCCTAATATCCAACCTAAACCTCCCCTGGTGTAACTTAGGGCCATTTCCTCTTCTCCTGTGGATTGTTACTTGGGAAAAGAGCTTGACCTTTCAGGTATCTGTAGGTATTTTCCTTTTCTCAGTGATAAACACCCCCTGCTCCCTCCTTTTTTCTCTAAATGCTTTACCATCTTCATTGCACTTCTTTGGCCATGAAGATATTCCAGTTCAACACCATTTCCACAGGCAGGGACAATTTCTACTACATCAGGTTGCTCAAAGCCCCATTCAGTCTGACCTCAAACACTTCCAGGGATGGCTATCCACATCTCTGGGCAACCTGTGCCTCATCTTACCAACCCAAAAAAAAAAAAAAGTTTCTTCCTTATGTCCAAACTAACCTACTTTCTTTCAGGTTAAAACAATTTCCTTTTGGCTTTCCATGCAGAATTTGGTGAAAAGGCCCCCAAATGGATGTCAAATTTACTGTGCCTTTAGTACTGATCTAAAATAACTCATTATTACTTACCGCAGTTGTGGCAATACAGAAGAACCTCACTGCTCCTGCAGCCCAGATGTGCTACTGAATGTTTAGTAATCAAAGACACTCAGACAAATATACCCAGGTGAAATGGAAAATTTTACCGTTATTATCTCCACTTCCCATTCAGGAAATTAAGTCCCACCAAAGACAAGGACACTTCTCTGAAGTCGTTCATACAAACCTTGAATGAGCTGGAGACAGTCCCTCCCCTGAGGACACCTCTGATATCTTAGGTCCACTTTCCCATCAGCTGAGAGGTCCATGTTGAACATTTCCTACTTTTCTGATTTCCATAACATCCTCATTTTCCCTGCCCAGCAGGTCTGCACAGATCCATCTGACACTCCTGTATTTTGTCCAGCTTTACACACTGATTATCTGTGAACACTTTTAAGGAAGATGTGTCTGGGGTTTTTGTGTTCCGGCCAAGAACCAGCCTGAGGGATTGGACAGTGAGAGAAAACAGTCAAGGAAAAACCACAAAAGTAGCCATCACAAAGAGGAAAAAGCCACTGCTTAAATCATAACTTTGGATTGGGAGAGATAATCTGTTTAAACTCTTATTTTCTGATGGCTAAAAGAATGAAAAATAAAGCCCTTTGATCAAAGTTTTGTGTCCTTGTCATTTTCAATCAAACTTCACATTTCTTCCTAAAAGGATCATAAATGACAAAAAGGTTTGGAATGGGCCTTGGATTTGAAATTATCCATAATGTTATGTGTATAAAGCATGTAATGAAATTCTGTGCACTCCAAGAGCGTACAAGAATGCCATCACATTCTACACAACAATTTTTGGGCAAATAACCTAAATTAGCTTACAAACCTAATGAATGCCATCTCAGGCTTTTTAAAAAAATAGAAGAACTAATGAAATTGAAAAGAAAAGAAAAAAGGACGGGTGATGAAGGAAAACATTTGAAAGGAATTAGAGAAAAGCAGATCCAGCACCCCTAATTCTATAGCTACTCAGTTTGTTTTAAAGTTGTTTAGAGTTGCAGAGAGGAAAATGAGGCTGCTTTTTTAGTGTTTTCTAAAAGTTATTGGTTAATATTTCTCTTTTCTGGAACTGCATACAGTTTTCAAGGTTCTAAGGGGAGCTGATATTACAGATAGCGAGATAAGAAAAATATTAGTAATAACACCCCATTAACTCTCTGTAAAAGGTTTCCAAAAGCAAGGCAGGTATCTAAAGAGCAACCCTAGACAGAAACTTAGTAATGTGATTTTATGCCACCTCTCCATCCTCCACAGAGGAGTGAGAAGGGATTCACCTCAAGGGTAAATGGCAAAACCTGGGGAGGTTTTCAGTTCCCCTCCTCCCACACACAATATTCTTAGTAGAATATTTCTATTATTAGAAGAGAAAGCCAAAGTACAGGTTCAAATGGAGATGTAGCAGTGATGTTCAAGGCCCTCCACTCTTAAATAAATGGGGAACTCTCCCTAAATGCTTCCTCAGACATGCTCTTGGTCTGAATGCTTTTCATAGGCACATCTGAGACAAGATTGAAGAGTAATTCCCTTTTCCATGTGGGTATGGCAGTCCGGAAAATCTGTTCTTCTCTGCTCAAGCTTCTATCCCTAGACCTAGGATAGTCAAGAGACACAACCTGTCCTAATGTTAGAGTAAATCCAGAAATTCTGGGGAAGCCTGAGGATGGACTCGATCTAATCTCCATGTAGGGTCAGCTTCTGATTTTTAAAAAGTGAATATAAGCAGACAGCATATATGGAGAGAGCCTGCTCTAGCAAAATTTCCCAGGTCTTCACAATCACTTTATCAAATTTCACAGTCAACTTTTTTTATCCAAGCTGTTATCTTAATAAATACTTATTTTGTGACCTTTTTCTGTCATACACAAGTGTAGCTCTAACCGAGAGGCCAGAGAATCTCTGTTTTACTTGGTTGCATGAAAATATTCCCAGGAAAGGAGAAGTTTGATGTGTGGAATCTGGGCCAGCACAGAGTGGTCATCCTTTCACTTGCCATCACAATGAGCTGTTAAGAATGTCCTCACTCCTAGGAAATTCAGAGGTCACATCAGGGCAACATAATCTAGACATTTTCTTGGTGTATTAGAGAAGGTTAAATATCTCTCTTTAATATTTTAAAAAATATTATTCCACAGAGATTTATCCATGCATTCATATTTCAATTAATTATGTTAACAGAGTCAAAGGTTAATGCTCATAAAAGTTAACAGGTTTTAGCTTAAATTAAGCTGAATTAGGGTAGTATCAAGGGCTCCCAGATTAGTCTCTCTTCAATATAAGAATTTAAGCTAGAACAATGCTCAGGTGTTAAGCCCTTTTGTATGAGGCAAATTAACTGTTTTTTGCAGGCTGGGTGGGTGTTAGAATTTATATCATCATTTATGTTCCCTGACCTATTTAATGAGTTCAAGTTGTAACGAAATATATTTCTGCCCAACAGTATGAACTGGAATTAGAGCTGGAGGTAAGCCTTGTAAGAAAGAAGGGAGAGCAATGGATAGATGATGGTAAGAAAGAAATGGCAAAAATTAAAGAGAAAAGATGGGGTTTACCTTGCTTTTGCACAATCTGATCTTTCTCCTTTTCCTTCCTGATCATGGCTAATTCCTCCATCAATTTGCATGGTCTGCGCATTCCACCGTCCACTGCTTGCCTGCATTAAAGTCTGATTTTCCCCCAACATTATTATTTTGAAGCATTAATCATTACCTCATCCAAGTGCTCAGAACATGAAATCCTGTGTTGGTTTGGCACTAGAATTAAAGAAATTGCCGAAAATTCAAACAGTTTTGATTTTCGTAACATTTTTGTCTCTGGGATATTTTAAATTGTGTTTGGTATACTCATGGATTACTGAGCTTTGTGGTTCTCTTTTCAAGCATATATGGGCCACCAAGATGATGAGAGGGATGGAGCACCTCTCCTGCAAGGAAAGGCTGAGAGAATTGGGTCTGTTCAGCCTGGAAAAGAGAAGGTTTTGGGATGACTTAACTGTGGCCTGTCAGTAACTGAAGGGAGATGTCACAAATGAGTGTTTTAAGGTCACTTAAAGAATCACTGACAAAGGTATTGGCAAAACCAGGTTTAATATAAAACCAACAGCACAACAGAGTTCCTTGGCAAGGTTCGCTCTGCTAAATGGTTAAAGCACACAGAGAAGAAAGCAAACAAAAACCCAAAGTCAATTGATCCAAACCAAAATAAATTCAAAACTACCTATGTGGACGGTGGCTGGGTAGCTGGGTGAACAAAAGGATAGGAAAGGGTAAGGATAAAAAAGAATATGGAAGACTCTCCTGTCGAGTCACGAGGCTCAGAGTAGATTCTGTACTAGACTGAGCCCGGACTTGATCAACAGGATCTTTTGCTATTGTTCACCTGCCCTCAAAGTGCAGCAAACTTGAAAATTCACAGACTCTGAGAGGTGCCCACTGAGGGAGGTGCTGCTCACAGCCTGCAAAGGTCCAGGAGAGCTCAGACAGTTTCACTTTAGACCTCTCTTTATAAGGTTGCAAGACAGTCACAGTAATTTTCCATCCTGGCCACAATTCAGGTCGGCAGTTTCTTTGGAAATTGGATAACAAAAATATTGTTCCAGTTGGGTTATTATTCGGGCAAGAAAAGTAAGTTTCCAAGGCTGTTCGTTAAAAAATAGTTTATCAAACACTTGTTGGCTCCTGGGAGCAGGAGGTGTTTCTGATAAGCTCAAGAGGGGCTCAGACCAGGTGCAGTTCCTTGAGGTTGAGGCCTCGTGAGCGTTGCTCATATCATAATGTGGGGATGCACCACCACAGCAGCCTACAAGAAATATGGAGAGATCTTTTACAAGGGCATGAGGTGATGTGGCAAGGGGGAATGACTTCAAACTCAAAGAGAGGTAGATATAGATTACATATTAGGAAAGAAAGTCTTCCCTGTGAAGGTGATGAGGCCCTGGCTCAGGTTGCCCAGAGAAGCTGTGGATGTCCCATCCCTGGAAGTGTTCAAGGCCAGGTTGGACAGGGTTTGGAGCAGCCTGGGATAGTGGAAGGCATGGCAGGGAGTTGGAACTGGATGACCTTTAAGGGCCCTTTCAACCAAATCCATTTATGATTTTATGATATGACTCCCTTTTGTCCTGGACCTCCTGTCCATGGTGCAAAACCTGTTTTAACCTCCCTGCTCTGTGGACACCTTCAAGATCAGACACATCTAAGGTTGATTTCTCTGGACTCAGATGAGATTCAGTTTATGGCTGTTGATGAATGTGGAGTGTTATTTGCTGGCTGAGAGTGATCCATTGAGTCTCTCTCTCATTTGAACTCCTCAAAAGCACAAAGGGAGAAAATCAGATGAAGAGATTTGTAGGTCAAGATCAGGGAGATCACTCACCAATTACCATCATGGGCAAAACAGTTTTACCTTGGGAAAGACTGATTTATCACCAATTAAAAATTGGGTAGGATAGTGAGTAGAAAAATCTAAAGCCACCTTCCTGTGGGTACTCCTCCTGGGGCTGCTCCCCTTGAGACATTTCCTGCCAGGAGCTCCTTTCCATGGGCTGCAGCTGCCACCAGGGCACCTCCATCTCCATGGGCTTCCCATGGATTTTTACAGATATTTACTCCACAGATATTTACTCCACCGTGGTTCTCCATGGACAGCTGGGGGACAGCCTGGATCAGGGTGGTCTTTACTGGGGGTACAAGGGAATCTCCAACCTCGTGCCTGGAGCACCCCCTCCCTCTTTCTTCTCTGAGCCTCTGATTCTTGTCTGAGCATCTCAGTGAAGCTGAGGAATGTCCAGGGAGCAGGAGATGAGATGATAAAGGGAATGAAGCCTTGTAGAGACAAATGCCTTAAAAAGAGAGAGCATAAAGCCCAGGAGCCTTCACTTTATAATGCACGAAGCAGATAAAGGAAATAATTCTACTTTACAAAACCATAAAGATGGTGGATAAGTTAAATGTAACAAATCCCTAGAGTCTGGGGAGACTCAGTAAAACAAGGGAAACTGGGTAAAACAAAGTACTTTTTTATACAATGGGTAGTGAAATTCTGTAGTTTGCTGCCACAGAACCAAGGCAGAGAGGACCAGAAGTTCAAACTGAAATTAAATAAATTGATGGACAGCAGGTCTATAAATAGATGCTAAAAAGATTAGGCAGAGACAGGCCCTCTAGCATCACTAACAGATCATGCTCAGACAATTCAAGGGGAATGAATGACAAAAAGTACCCAGAGATGTACTTTTTCTAGACATCATTTCCTATTTCCCCTGTCACAGAAAATATAGGGTTAGACAGAATATTGATGGGGGCCACCACATGTTCTTGGGTGCATCTGCATTGGCTTTGCCTCACTCAAGCACCTGTAGCTGCACATCTCAGCCAAAAAATAGGGGCTGAATGTCACCCTTTTTGCAACCCCTGAGTTCCAAAGGGAAAAAAAAAAATTAAAAAAATTAAGGAAGTTAGCCAGAGTCAGGAAGGTGGAATCACAGGAGGAGACCATGAATATTTTAAATTGCAATAGGAAAATGGAAAGACTCAGACCCTGATGTGCATCTCTTTGGGTACAAATAAGAAAATCTAGCCAGAAAAGTAGGCAAAGGGAAGCTGATCTAGCCAGAAAAAGTTTATTTCTAGATGAGAAAGTAATGCCTTGTCTCCATGTGAGAGTGGAGGGGAACTCTGATCCCTGAGCCAGTTCCAAGCTCCAAACCCCACACAGAGTAGGGGAATATAGACAGACACCCATATGGCTGCATGAGCATAAAGAAGTATTTCCCTTTCCCTAAATTAGGTGATATATGCCTGCCAGAACTCTTTTTGTCATGGGCTTTGAAAGTCCAATTTCAGAATTAATTTTTAGTAAATTTTTGTTTAAATAGTGTTTTAAGCAATATTGCTCCCTTAAATTTTACTTGAAAGAAAACTTAAAAGAAGAGTTTTGGAACATTATTTTGATGAATTCTGAAATATAATTGAAGTAATTGATTACAAGGACAGTCTACATGCAACTAGAGATACAAACCATATCCTGTGGAGATATCACATGTTGAAGGAAATTCAAGGAACAGACAGGAAAACCATAAGAATCCAATGCGTTACAAAATGTGGTTTATCACTCATTACCTCTGTGCTCAGGGAAACTCTTCACTGACTGGAGTTGTGTGTGATGTACAAGGGAGAAATATTACCTTAAATGGTCATTTCCTCTTCAAGTCTTCATGAGATTTATTACCTCTGACTGATCAAGAAGTCCATTTCGCCCATCAGTCAGGGCTTTGAGGTAAAGGTATTAATTTCTCCTAATAAGCAGCATTCTGAAATAATTTCAATTGCACTGACTTCTGTACACCACTGGTCCAATCCTCTACTGAAAGCCTGGTTAAGATCATGCATCAGCTCACTCAGGGCTTCATTAGCTCAGTTTTGAAAATCTCCAAGGAAAATGACACTCCAGCCTTCTGGGCCACTGTTCCAATATTTGACTATATCTTGTAGAGATTTTTTCTCATATAGCAAGCAGAAATTTCTCCTCTGACCACCTGTATCCATTACCTGCAGTCCTTTCATAGCAGATCCCTGAGAAGTCATAGAATCACAGACTGGGTTGTGTTGGAAGGGATTTTAAAGATAATTTCATTCCAACCCCCTGCCTTGGACAGGGACACCTTCCACTATCCCAGGTTGCTCTGATCCCATCCATTCTGGCCTTGAACATTGCCGGGGATGGGTCTTCTACAATTTCTCTGGGAAATCTGTTTCCTAAAATTTCTCAGTAGTATGTTATAAATTCCTAATTTCCTGATAGTTTATTACAAATATGTTCAAGGGGATGGCTGGACAGAAAACCAAAAACATTAGAGGCATCGTTTTCAGTCTGGTGTTGTAACTGCTCAGTTCAGTGCCCTTTCATTTACCAGTTCACTGAAATAACTTCACTTAAGAGCAAATCCATCTCTGTTCCCCTTCTCCGAGCACAGTTCAGCTCATCCTCTGAGTCCAAGCAGAGCACGTGTCCAAGTGTGATTGAATAGAAACTGTTCCATGTCAGTAGCAGGAATTCCCTGAACTTTAGCCTCTAAAGGAGGTTGTTGGGGAAGAAGAAATAGGAAGGCCTTGTAGAAATTATTGCCTGGTAAAAGATACTAGGAGTATTGAAACCTTAGGAGAGATTGAGATGAAGACAAGTTTTGAAATACCAACCAGTGAATAGCTGGAGGGAAGGCATTCCAGCCCAATGGTGTCACAATAGAAACATACATTCCTCTGGGGTGGATCCAAATCCAGAAGAACCGGTTTTGTAGAATTTAAATATGTAACAGCTATGGTAATACAAGGACTCTCATAGGCTGTATGTAGACGATGTAGAATTTGTATCTCGACCAAGATTGGTTAGTAGAAATTAGAATATTCAACGTAGAATCTGATTTATGTGGTTGCAAGGGTCAGTTTTGCTCTCTCGGAACTTCCTCCCTGTACCTGCCTGACTCCCACTCCCTGACCTGCCACGGAGCTGTGCAAGCAGCTATGTGGTTGGTCTCCCTCCTCCCACCCTCTCTCAAAATAAACCTGCACGCTTTGAAACTGTCTCCAGAGAGCTCTGCCTAAACCGTCTGTTTCCGCAGAGGTATCCACGGCAGCCCTGAGACACCTCTTCCACAGGAGGTGAAGAAAGGTGTGTGTCAAAGTGAGAATGAGCCTGGACATACACTGCATACTCTAGCACCCTTTTCCTCCCCTTTTCCGTTTTTTTTTTTCCTCTCCTAGCAGTTGCAGGAACATGAAAGTGAATTGCTGTGTTTGTTCAAATGGCACAGAATCTAAAAGCAGTTTGTGGTGACAAGGTCACATGGGGCAAGTGGAGGCTTTTTATAACTCTGCAGAGAGCAGGGGAGTATATCTATATTATATATACACACAGCGAGAAATAGAAAATATTTTACTGTTAATGACACAGACACAGAAAAAGAAAGAGATTCTGCTCTACGGAGGATAATGTGTGAAATGATACTGATTTTTCCAGGCAACTTAACTATTTCCAGGCTTTCTAAATGGGGGCAAAAGCAGCACAGGAAGAACGCAGAAACCCCCCCACCCCGCCAAGGGAGGTTTGGATTGGATATTGGGGAAAATTTCTTCACTGAAATGGTGGTCAGGCATTGGAAGAGGCTGCCCAGGGAGGTGGTGGAGTCACCATCCCTTGAGGGGTTTAAAAGGCGTGCAGATGTGACACTTGGGGACATGGTTTGCTGGTGGAGCTGGCAGTGTCAGTTTAATGGCTGGGGAATTTTGGAGGTCTTTTCCAACCTTAACAACCTCATGACTCTGTAAGAACAGAGCAAGACACGCGAGAAAGGATTTACGCCTGGTTGGATCATAAATTCTAAATCAAAGAAAAGAAACACAACAGAAGGACTTGCCACAAACACTTTAGTGCTTCTTAATACTTATTTAAAATATGCCAGATTTGTTTTTTATGTTAATAATAACAATTTGCATACACATTTGTCTGCTGTTAAAATGTAGAAGCCCAAGGTCTATTAAGATCTACAGGGTGATTCATAATTATTTTTTACTTTTCTTTTTAGACACCTGTTTAGTGAAAAATGCATGGCACAATCAGGATAAACTGCTGCAGCTGAGGTAGAACAAAGGGGGAATCTGGAGAAATGACCCTAAAATGGTGTCATAACTGTGAAATGTCCTCCTCACACTCCTCACACAGTACAAACCAGACTTCTGTTAGTGTTTTCTTTAGCAAAGCACTCCACAGATTCCAGGCCAAAAATTGCTCTGCTTCAGGAAGATGAAATTCTTAGTGAATGCAACAGCTTTTGGACACACTGTTCCAATACATATGGGTATCACAAGCCTGAACTTTACAACATTCCCTTTTCCTCAGGGAAACAGCTCCAGATGTAGTGACCATTAGGCCAGTTATGGTTAACAATTAACAATTAAAAGACTGTTTTTCCTAGGGGGTGCTAATTTGTAGCTGCAGTTTTTTTCTGGGGCTATACCTCAATTTTTATGTTCAGCCTGCACCCCATGCAGCACAGTTGTATGGGCTTTGCCTAATTCTTCTGGTTTGTAGCAACATATGGTCTTAAACTATTCTCATCAACAGTTATCATCATCCTCTAGGAAGAGTCTGAACCCAGCTGAAAAGATATGAAAATATATGAAAATATATGCTGAAATCCAACAGAATCTAGATCACATCTTGGGATGAGATATTCGGTTCTTTTCTCTGCATGGGGAAAGCCCCCACAGCAGAGGAAGGTGGCACAGAGGAAGGAAAATGAAAGACAGGAGAAAAAAGCAAAAAAAGAAAAAGGCAAACCTCCAATTCTGTGATTATGACATGCTGAGAATGAAGATCCCATGTTTTTCATATATTCCCTGGAGTCTGTCAGGAACAAACAAATACCACAGTCATTTAATCCCACCTATTAGAAGCAATAAAGCACAAAGCTCCACTTTGGGGTTCAGACACCCACTCCGGAGTGTGGGAAGGTGTTAATAGTAATGCAGGGAGACCAGACATGTTCAAAAAAAGTTTGGAACCCATCTGCGGCATGGAGAAGAGAACTTCAGTAGGTGTAAATCAAGCGAAGCATGACTGAAACCTCCACCAGCCACAAATCTGCCCCAGTGGTTCCATGTGTCATCCATTAACACAAATTACCAGGCTTGAAGGCTTTGTTTTGAGGCTGTGTCATAAAGAGCAGGTAGTGATTTTGTCTGACACAAATTATGGACTAATTTGAGGTGAGAAAAGGCTTTTAGAGTAGATATGAGAGCCATTATATTGCACACAGTTTTACTAATTTCAAAGTTTGGAAAGGTACTAAGGCTTCAGCATATTGGAAGTTTATTTTTAAAAGTGTCTCAGAGTATATGATTCCTCCTCCTCAGAACAAGATGAATTAAATGAAGAAATGGTTTTGGATCCATCACTGCAGTCTTTTACAGGGAACAGTCAATGCAAAATGTCATTGGCTCTTAATGCTGCAACATTTGCATACCCAAAATATTCTAATGCAAGGTGGGAGAGCTTTCAGATACTGTGGAACCTGAGTCCTTCATTCACTGAAATGAGCATTAAATGATGTCCATTAAATGAATTGAAAGTTGGGTACTTGCCATCCACTCTTTTTTGGTGATCATGGCATCACAGATAAGGATGGCTTTAGGCTGAAGGAGGTTGGATTCAGATTGGATATTAGGGAGGAACTCTTTACTGTAAGAGTGGTGAGATACTGGAACAGAGAAGGTGTGGATACTCCATCCACAATTGTTCAAGGCCAGGTTGGACGAGGCTTGGAGCAACCTGAGATAGTGGAAGGTGTCCCTGCCCATGGCAGGAGGGTTGGAACTCGATGGTCTTGGAGGTCCCTCGCAATCCAAACCACTCTATGATTCCGTGATTTCATGAAAAGATAAGAAATTATTAACAAGTAAATTCACTAAAAATAGATCATCTCTTCTCTGGAACAGAAAAGTTGGGATTTTGTTAGCTCCTCTTTATTATGGTCCTGACCTGTTTGGGAACTGAGTCTACTCAATCCTATTTGGAAGACCCTGAAAACAGACAGGAAACATTTCTCAGAATTGGGTCCTGCTGTAAAGCTAAACTGTCTGATATTAAACACTGCTGCCACTTCACAGCTCTTATTCAGTATCTTAGATATCCTCTCTTTAGCAAATCTCTTGTCTTTTTGGGAGAACTATGGAGACATAGAATTTGCCAATGCCAAAGTAGTAAAGTAGCAAAGCACAGTGTTACAGGACCACAGAATGGTTTGAGTTGGAAGGGACCTTCAGGAATCTCATTCCAACCCCCCCTGCCATGGGCAGGGACACTTTCCACTATCCCAGGTTTCTCCAAGCCTCATCCAACCTGGCCTTGAGCACTTCCAGGGATGTGGCATCCGCAGCTTCTCTGGGCAACCTGCTCCACGCTCATCATTAACTACCAGGAGTGTGTGCACATTTGGTTTCTGTGTTTTTCAGGTTGTCCAGCACACATACGAAGAAGGAAAAGCAGCTTCTATAATATTTTACAAGACAGATTTCTCTCCAAAGACAGCAGATGGTCACTTCCCTCTGGTGCTGATACTGCTTTCGACTAGTTTTTTTCAGCTGTGCTCACACATACATTAAAAAGACACAAAATACAGACAAGTTACTCAGAGACCAGAGATGCTGCCATGCTGCAAGTGAAGCTGGGTAAGTCACTGTCAGCTTCAGCCAAGTGTGCCTCAGAGCAGTTAGATTGGATATTAGGAAGAATTTCTTCCCTGAAAAGGTGGTCAAGATTTGGAACAGACTGGAAGTGGTGGAATCGCTGTCAAGCAGCCAATGCAAGCCACAGAAATCAGTCTCCAGGGCTGTGAGACACAATGGAAAGGCTGATCTTAATTACAGTGTATATTTCTACACCTGAACCTTGGTGTCTGTTCTGCAGCCCATGGAATGAAACAGACCTGTTGAGGCTCTGTCAGTCAATCTGACCTATTTTCTACATTACAGTAAATTTCTCCTCCCTCTGGTTATGAAATCAATATGAAGTGGTCAGCACCTGTTGAAACTTCTTTCAAAGGTATTGTGAGGTTTTTTTTAAAATTCTGCCCACGTCACAAACCTGTATCAGGCAAACTAAGGGTAATAAGCGCTCCAGAGGTCTCACTTTTTCCCTGGACAAAAGAAACAGAAAAATCCTCCATCTGCACTCTGATCCCTTCCACAACATTTGTGTACCACTCATGTGTCTGCAGTCTCACACCATCTTTTCTTTCAGTCACTTATTTTCCACGCTGAAGATGCCTAATTGACTGAATTATTCCAAGTTGTTTCTGAGGTTTTATCACCTCGTTGCTCTGCTCTGAACATTTCCTAGTTTTAATACAAATGGAATTACACAGAGCACTTTCCAAGATCATTGGTCTGCTCTCCCTTTTTCCTTACAGTCTGGTTTGTTTGGAGACTCTTTTGAAACACCTGCTTGCCCATAGTCCATCAAGTTATTTTACAGGGAGGAGAAAGTGGCAAAAGGCCAATCATGGATTTTGTCATACAAGCAGAAATGTGGTTAGAAAAGCATAATACATGGATTCATGTGACTGTACTGGCATTATTTCGGTAGCATTGTTACCTTGTCAGACTATACACAGTCAATAGAGTCAGAGACATGGATGATAAATTGGAGAGACATTTCAGGAACAGCTTGTTTGTGATTGTTTGTCCCTGAATATTCCCTTCCTGATCACCAGGTTCATGGCTACGGAAATGAGGGGTTTGCTACAAAAACAGGAGGATTTAAAGGAGGTATTTAATAAAAAAAAATCCAGGACATCAGGATTTAACCACTGAATCTTTGCTGGGCACAGGTTCCAGGATGACAGGCTCCACAGCTGTTGAACTTCCTGTGTGAGAAAGCAAAAGAGCAAACTAAGGTGAAAATATCAGGGAATAAGTTTGTCTATAAATCCCAGAGAGTTTTATGTGGAGAAAGAGGGAAACTTTGGGGGCTTGTTGCGATTGAAAGTAGGATCACGCAACCAGGAGAGGAATTCCTCATGGGAAATGACAAAAGTGGTGCAGAAGGCGTTGGCTATTTACTGCCACCTTTGGACCCAGGGTTCAGTGGGAGTCAGAGCTATATTTAAAATTAAAAATTCAGTTCATTACTCGGTGTGAGACAAGAGCTCCCCAAACAGCCTTCTCTTTACAGGCACCATGAAATGAAAACTACTAGAAGCTGCAGCTTCTCTGAAACTACTGCATTGATTACATTTTCAAAGTTTTCATGCCTTCCCCCAAACTTTGTGGACACAAATATTGGTGAGGAAAAAAAGAGGCAAAATACAGAAGTAGTGGGTTTAATATGAAAACTCAGGGATGTGTCTTCCCCCTTTGTCCTCTCTTCCCTTTCAGCATTGTGCTCCCATTCCCAGCATTGCCATCGTGGCACCAAACCTGATAAATAACAGAAAGTCACCCTGAGAGGGAGCTGATTCTGTTGGAAGATCTACAGACTCCCAGGAAACATTGCTCATTCTACTGAAAGACATATAATGCTCCAAAGGAGGCAGGTACTGAGAAAAGATTCCAACACACATGAATCTGTGGCCGGGAGTGTTTCCTGGAAGACTGAAATGGGGTGAAAGATTCTCCTGAGCCAGAAGTGATGATGTGGACAATGTTTCCAGGTCAAAGAAGCAGATTGATGAATGGGAATTTGGAGTGGGAGTTTTAGGGCAAGACAAACAATGAAGAGCCAAAGAAAGAGAAGAACAGAGTGGGATATAAGATATGGATTTGGGGGATATTTGGGAGCTTTCGTGGATCCTCTTGTGTGCTGGCAAACCCAAATGTTTCTGTCACTAAATGCTTGACTGATCACACACTCTGAAGGGTTGCTCTGGCAGCCAAGGACGAGGCAAAGGCTCAGCCTACCTGGTGTCTCCTCACTGAAAAGATCCTGTGTTCATTACAACTCCTTCATTTCCACTCAGCAGCTTCTCAGAGCTATTCCTGACTTAACCTTCCCAGATCACTTCTGGGCAATGGGGAATCATTTGGGATCATTTGGGAAGGGATTATTAATGTCACGCTCATAAAAATACACAATGCTGCACAATATTGGACCTGAGAGATGCTTTGGTTTTCCAGAATGTTTAGTGGTCTAGCGTAATCGAAGGCAAATTCCAGCAGGTTTCTGTTGGAACTTCAAGAGCTCAGTCAAGCAAAGGTCTTTGAATGTCTCACACCCTCCATTCAGAAAATGAAGATGCACTCAGCAGTGACTGTTCAGTTCAAGGGAGGAGCTCAGTGGCAGAGACAGGAAAACAATTCTATCCTTCAGGATATCTTCTAGTGTCCTGTACGTGAAAATCAGCCTCTCTCATCCTGTACACTTCCCTCTTTCCACCACTTTGCTTAAATTTTCCCTTCTCTAAATAATATTACAAAGATGTCACAGACAGCAGATGCTTTAATACCTGTCCTTGATATTTCCCCAAACTTGATCCAATCCCTCTGCAGTTCTGTTTTTCCCATTCGTGCCTCTTTCTTCTTCTTTTGAAAGCTCTGCACCACCAAACTATTGGAAATGCCACTGGAAAAATAGTCCTTTCTGGTTTATCGGTAGGAATTATATGAAAAGGGTACCTTCATTCTCACTGATGTTCATGTGGGGATTCACTGACTTGGTAGAAATGGAGCAGCTGGAGGGTCTCTTCTGCTCAGGAGCAGCTTAGAAATTGTCTGAACATAGTTAATTTTCAGTGGATTTTCAGGTGAAATTCACAAATATGAAACCAGCAAAACTCCTGCCAACTTCCAAGCCCTTACACAGATTGCAAAAACCTGATCGCAGTGAAATAAAACCTTATTTTTCTTTTAACATTGAATAAAAATACATTTCCCCCTAACCTCCTTGATTAAAATTATTATTGAATTCCTAGGTGATAATCTGAAAAAACAAGCAGATAAACTCAACACGACAAAATACCTCATTTTGAGGCAGAGATCTGGAGATGAAAAACAGCAACCAGAAAAACCAAATCAATCAGCTCAAAACAAAACCCCAAACCTCCACAGTAAATATAGAAAACTTAAAAAGACACTAAGAAATTCAAATGCAGTACACATTGTAATGTGTTTAATGGCCTTAATCATGTTTTTATAAATTGATCCATTAGACTTCTCTCAAATAAACGTAGCACACAACATTGTTTTCTCTAATTACCCTCACAATAAATACTTAAAATGTGTGACATTTTCAGTTACCCAAATTTATAAAGCAAAAATAAAGTCCTCGTTTTATAAAACTTAGAAAAATACACCCCAGTGGAATTTGTATCAGCTCCGACTGAATTATAAAGTAACCTGGAACCAGCACAGAGCTATTTGAAGCAATCTGGCATTTGTTCAAGACGTACTTCAAATTCCTGGAGGAAAATGTATTTGTGGGAAAGGAAATCAGAAAATTTCCACTAGGAATTAGGACCATGGAAGCAGAGATCAGTAGTATATCTTTGGTTTCATTTGCTTAGCAAGGAGTAACAGCTTCTATTTTATTCCATCACAGCAGGGTCATTAATAGTATCTTTTTAACTCTACTTAGATTCCTTTTTGCCTGTTGAGGCGTCCTAGGGATTCCCAGCTATTTTCAAAATGATTTTGACTAATTGCATTAGGCCCCATGTTGGAATCTTAAATATACTGTAAATAACTGGAGTTTTCATGTCAGGGTATAACACACTGCTGCTTTCAGACCTTATCTAATGACGCTTGGTTGTTGATGTTTTATTAATACCAGCAAGTGCAGCTGTAATTCACTGATTCATCATGATTTCAAGGGAGATGTTGGAAGCCTGAAAGTTCTGCTGTAGGGTTTGGGTGCTGGAAGAGGCTCCCCAGGGAATGGTCATGGCCCCAAACCTGCCAGAGTTCAAGGGTTTGAACACTCTCAGGTCCATGGTGGGATTTTTCAGGTGTCCTGTGCAGGGCCAGAAGTTGAACTCAGTGATCTTTGTGGGTCTCTTCCAACTCAGGATATTCTTTGATTCTACAGTTTTATGAATCACTTTCTTTCTCCATCCGTCCCCCCTTCTTTTTTGGTATAGGTGCCTTAATAAACTCAATATTCTGAAATAGGACATCATTGCACAAAACAATGCATGAGTCGAGTTTTCATCTCAGCTAAGTCACCCATGTTCTTCCGAAATGCATGGAAGAGCAGGAATGATCACCTCCTTGAGCAATATGTTGGAAAAGAGCTGTTTACTCTGTGTCTGGATCACTGGGATGTTTTCTGCATTAATAAAAGTGCACACACCCCAAAAATAAAGTACTTTAAAATATTCTGTTAAACACCAGAGTGCACAACTGCTCTGCATATGCACAGCACAATTGCGTATGACCCTGCCCTGAATCTTTCTTTCTCTTGAACTTTTATGAATGGGGAAAACTGCCAATGCAATTAAAACTTTGGCTCCTGCATCATCCTTGTTCCTTTTCCAAGGGGCAAACCACTCACCTAATCAGAATTCTGCCTGCTACTGCTATTGAAAACATAATTTCATAAACAATTCTCCTTCCTGGAAGAAAGGAGAAAAGGCTGATGGGCTGCAGATATGTAAGGTCATCTCAATCAGCCTTCCAGTGCATGTGGGGAGCAGAGAGCTTTTCACTGAGTCAAGGACTCTGAAAAATGCTTTGCCATGCACCCGGAAGGGAATAGCATTTGAAGCACAGGTGCCTTGGCCATTCAGAATAAAATGAAAATTTCTCTGTAGATTCATTCCAACTAAGCTTAAAAGCTCATTTCAAGGTGTCCTGCTGGTTAAAGTAAAGTGGAAATTTCTGACTTTCTGATCCTCTGAGTTGGTACCATTTAAAGCAATTGGAGAACACAGCCTTTATTTCAGAGAATGATCAATCTCGGTGGTGTTCACGTCGGGATGAAGACTCATATTTATGACGGAAGGCTTTTTGAGCTTTGTCTTGTTGCAAATTCTCCTTACTCATCACAGATAATGTTCTAAATGTCTTCTGAGTGGCTCTTTCAGCGCTCATGGATTCTAATTCTATACATGCTAAATTCTTCACCATTGTCTCCAGCCACTCAGAGGTTGAGACCTGAAAGGCAGAGCTGAAATGCTTTTAGAGGCACAGGAACACCTAACTGTGCAAAACCCAGGTGATTTGCCATGGGATTTCAGCGTGTCTTGCACCTAATTCAGGCATTGTGCCCATGGAAAGTGGAGTTTCTCAGTTCAAATAATAATCACTCTGGTTTCACTAAGATTGCTTTCATTACAATAAAATTTATGTCTTTATTCCAGTGCTAAAAAGCAGAGTTTCATTGCAGTTAGAGGAAGATCCAACTTTATAAAATAATACTTTTGTCTCATTAAGGACTTGAATTTCATCTTGTTGCCACCACCACAGAAATTCCAGCGGTCAGTCCTCGGGCTGGGAGGCAGAAAAGTGCCTGAAGTGGTCACAGAGATGACCCAAAACTTAGAGGGGAGAGTTGTCATTCCAAAGCCTCCATCTGGCTCTGGATGAAATTCTGTTTCACCTACTCACATCTCCCCAAAGGAGCCTGGTGCTTTCTCAGAATGTGTGCTCTGTCTAGGAAAACGTTGTATTGCTTGAGGCCCCACAACATAAATAATGTTACAAACTTCATGAAGCCTTAGGGAAGTGAAGAATTATGCCAAAACACATCAAAGGTTGTAGGCAAAGCAAGACTCTCCATTTTCATATCATTAAAACCCACCATCTTAAATTCATGTTTAGTCATATTAAGAGTAACAAATGTGTTTCGTTGCATAATTAATGCTGGCCTTGGGCAAGAAAGTTTGGGCGAATTCTATTTTTTCCTGCTGTGTAAAAGGCACTGAAATTACAGCTGGTGGAGCTTTTCCCACTCTGACATTCCAAGGCTTGAGAGGAATCTCAGTGGTGAACCTGTTGACACGTTTGGAGCAGCTGTAATTGATGGCTCTGACTCCCTCCTCTGCACTGCTCCTTCAAAGCAATCTGCTGGAATGGACGTGCTGCTGGAAGCACAGACCTCTGGTGATATATTACCTGCCTGCTAAAGGTTGTCACGAGGGGGCACTCAAAAAATAAATATCTTTGCAGTTCTCTAAAATAGCCATTTTCAGTTTGGGTTCAGAAAGTAATTTGATTTCTTTCCCCTTCTTTATATAACTTTTGTTTGAAAGAGAAAGCAGCAGCAGCTGCCTTTTTATAAAAAGAGGAAAAAACCCACAAAACATTCTTATGAAATAGATTCTATTTTGCCATTTATCTATATGTTCTGTGTGCTGGGTTTGTTTCTTTTCAGAACTTGGAGACTACACAGTAACATTTCAGTCCTGATGAGTGGGCTCAATTTAAATGTTAAGAGAGAGATTTTTGCCCACAGACTTCAAATCCCCAACTTTGTCAAAGCACTTCCTGCTTATGTATCAGAACAAAAATATAAAATTAAAAATTAAAAAAATCCACAAAAATAAAAGACAAATAAACAAAAAAACCCCAACACACCGAAACCAGAGAGAGAGAGCAAACACCATCTTTCAGTGAAATGCACAGATTCGTAGATGTAGGAGTTCACAGCATTTCAGGATTTTACGGTCACATGGGAAGGAAAATCCTCTTTTGAAGCCTATTTTTTGTTCTCTCTCCCGCACCATAAGTCTACATCCAGCAATTACTTCAACATTGCTTCCAGAACCAATTGTAGCAGGTGGACCTGATCTTTTAACTCAGGTCCTGCTTCCATGCATGGGGCTAAGAAAAGCGGTGTGAGGCTTCACCATCCCCACAAAGACACCCTGTGAGCCAGGCCAAGTTCCTCTCTTCCCAAACACAGCTTGGGTGTTCTTATCCTGTGGCACAAGCAGTCTGAGGAACAGCAAGGAGGACAGCAAGGCAGAGAGAGTGGGGGGACACAGCACAACACTGTCACTCACCCCAAGGACCTGCTTGAAGAGGCCCCAGGACGGTTTGGTGTTTGAAGACAAAGTTTAGATTTGATCCTGCCGTGGCTCTGTGTGTGTGTGCAACCTCACAAGGTGGGCAGGGTGGGCAGGTAAATCCTCACAGATTTTATCCCTTGAGTTGAAACTTTCTTGGCAAACTGGTCCATCCTCTCAGGAAACTGCCAGGAAGGTGTTCACGTCCTCTTCTCTGGGAAGAGCATCTCCCACTGATTTCATCAGCTGTGCCTCTGGTGAAGAGATACAGAGATGATTTTCTCCATTACTGAAGCAGAGCTGAGTATTCCCAAAGGATTTCCCAGTCACACAGCCTGAAATGCTCTAAGCAGTGGAAATCCTCTTGGATAGAAAAGAATAATAGTCTAACAGCTTTCCCTTCTGAGAACTAACCTCCTATTCATCCCTCACTAATTTTCTCTCAGGTGTTTTTCAGTGCGCAGCAAGGATTACACTCTTCAATAAATGTTTGGGTAAAGTTTCAAAACTTTCAGTATGTCATTTTTTTTGTTCTTTTTTTTTGTTTTAATATGAGTGAGAAATCGCTAATAAGTTCATCTGTTATTAGAATTTTGCCAGTCAGTCTGATTTTATTTTGGAAAATAATAGCAGCTCTGTAACTTTAACAAATTGGATCTTATAATTAGATTTCACAATAATTGCTAGAAAAATAATTAAGATGTTACTCTGGGACAACTGCTGGAAATCAATGAAGTATAGAGGTGTCACTGTATTTTCATCCATAACTGGTTAACACTTTGAAGGCAAAATTCTGATGTGCACAAAACTTTAGTCTGAACTGAGAAAAATTATATACAGCACACTGATGATCAACAATACACAAATGTATTGCATTGTTGTAATAATCAATGCAACAAAATTTCATTGAAGTTTGAACTAAGTAGTCCTACAGCAGCTCACATTGAATAGAGGAAATAATGATTTTCTTGGGGGTGTGGGAGGTGGGGAGATATTTGACTGTGTAGATATTTAGGATAATCTTAAAAAAAAAAAAAAGAATGATTTATATCAACTGATGAGGTAAAAAAACAGGATAATCACAGTGTGGCAATTCTTAAACTCAGTTTCAATATCCCTGTTGATGTTGATTCAGGGACTCAGTAGCCTGTGGCACAGCCTCTGGCTCTGATAAATTGAATCAAGAATGGAAAAGGATTTTAAATGAAGCATATCAAGTGGCTACTGATGGAAAATGTAGTCCAAAACCTGTGGTTAGAAGGACAATGGCTTGGAAAGGTGAATGTGCTACATGTGCAGTCAAAGTAGCTGTGAATGTTGTGGGCATTCTTGGAAGAACTTAATGCTCTGCTGTACTCAGACTTCTTTTTTTTACCTCTGGGCCTTTTTTTTGATCTAGATATTGGCTGGTGGAGGACTAAAATCATAGGATGAATCATAGAATGATTCATGGAATGGTTTGGGTTGGAAGGGATCTGAAAGCCTTTCTTGCAACCCCTTGACCTTCCACTATCCCAGATTGCTCCAAGCCCCATCCAGTCTGGCCTTAAAACCAAACTGTCCTAGAAAACCTGGAGAACATCAATCCCATCACCTTCAAAAGCAATGGAGATCTTTTTGCTATGCAATCGTGAAAGTTACCCAAATATTAATTAGCTCACACCTCCCTGAAATGTAGCTGTGTCCCATGTGCACCTTGGCTGTCCCTCAAATAATTTACTTTAGATGAGGGGGAAATAGTGAAGCTGCAGACCAAAACTGCTGCAATGCTTGGGGACATCTGGCTTTCCTGAGAGCAAGCTGTGGAACAAGATGCAAATGGGTTCCATACCTCTTACAGATCTATTCTTTACCAGACAAATTTTTTCCATTTTTTTCTTCCTGTACAATGGGAACAGACAGAGAACACAGACATAGAAGGAATAAATTAATGCTTATAAATCTTCTCTTTATCGATGAGGAAATTAGGAAGCTGTAAGCCAATGTTTGTTTTCTGTGTCCAATGAGCTGAGAATATTTTTCCCAGCCAAGGAAGGCTCTCTGCTAGACAAAGGAAAAACAGAAACTTCACAATTTTCCACAATCCCTTAATTCATAAACATCTGTGACCACAAATCAACCGGTAGCTCACAACAGCAATAAGAGCTTCTCTCTTTAGATTTCAGAGGCTGTAAAACATGAAGTTTGAAAGAAAATAGATAATTTGTCCTCCTTTGTTTGTTTAGACTGGAGATAACGCAAGGCCCTTCATCTTGAAAAAGCTATTGGACTAGACCTTTTTCTTCTTCCTTCTACCAAACCAAAACCAAAAGGGAGAAGTTGGTGTGTTATAGGAGCCATCCAGTGCCTGCAAAGGAGATTGCAGAAAATAGAAATTATGGATTAAATCTGCATGTAATGAAAGGATGTGTGCTCAGATCTCCATGAAACTACAGGGAAATTAATCCACGATCTCGATCATGTTCTCCATAGGAAAATGTTTCCCACATTTATATTTGGTAAATTATTCAACCCTTCCTTCCTGTCAGTGCATAATAAAGGGCAATACCCCAAGAACATCTGATGGTGCAATATCTCAGCTCAGCTTTCAGATTTGAAGTTTAACTGTTCTGAATTGTGTTCTGAATTGTGTGTGAATAACTGGATTATGATCATGCTTCTTTTAGCCCTTTGTCTTTTGACATCAGTGTTCTTTAACTGGATGAATGCAGATCACTACAACCCAAAAAAAAGAAAAAATCACACTTTGAATAATAATGCACATCCAAAGTCTCTTGTATCAGTGCCAAATGTTGGGGAAATAAGCAAATGTATTTGAGAAAGAGAGGAGAGTGTTTAGATAAGGATGTGATGAAAAGGTGTTTTGATACAGTGGCCATCAAGAAGGAGATGGGACTTCCCTTTGTGCTTCCCTCCCTTCCATTCGAGTGAGGGGAAGAGACACAAATTCCATTCAAACACAAGAGAGCAGTGCAAGCAGCAGCTCCACTCTGGAACAGACATATTTATGATACACAGATCAGTGGACAGAGAAGAACAAGAACAGACCTGAATTCAGATGGAAGAAGACTAAGAACCATGTTCTAATCCTGATTTTACTCTAAAAGATGACAAATATGAGAGGAAAAAGTGATGGAATATACTTGTGAACATTATACAGAAGGCAGACAGTGGTAGTTTATTTTTCCTACTTCACCATATGTGACAGGAAAATTTTCAGAAGGCTGAAAGCTGTAAAATTTAGAACTGATCCGAGTATATTTTTTATTCAATGAATATCTGAGCTGTGAATTTCATTGTATGAGGTACTGTCAATGTAATCTGCTTATCAAGGCTTAAGAAAAATATGGGATACTCTTACCCCATATACATATATAATTTTATAGCAATGCTTGTAAACCGAGTACAAATGGATTTCCTGTCAGAGATGCAAAAAATGAAGCTGAATTCATACAGTCATCGTAAAATCATAGAATGGTTTGGGTTGGAAGGGTCCTTCAAAGATCATCTTGTTCCACCCCTGCCATGGGCAGGGACACCTTTCACTATGCCAAGCTGCTCCAAGCCCCTCCAACCTGGCCTTGGACACTTTGCATAAGATGAGAGTGATTCTTAAACTTCCAGAGGTTATTTCTTTGTAAACTCTGTAAAAGTTTATATTCCAAGTTCTAGGTGAACTGAAAGGAAAAATAACTGAAAATCCCACACTTTTGGGGAATACTACAATAAAATCAAATTTAAACTAGACCGTGGACCCAATGAAAATAATATTACTTTACCAGGTTTACCCATGATTAAGGCAGCATGAAATAGAAGAAAGGACAGATGGAAGTTTCTCCAAGACAGGTGTTGTCTTTTTTTTGGTAGGTTTTTCATTATTCCTTCACAACCTTGGACTTAAGGACAAATATTTGTCAGCATAACAGATACAAGAAGTCAATTTTAAATCATTCAACCTATTGCTAAGTTAACATTACCACTTTTCTACAATTTTCCTGTGCTTTGGACAAGACGATTCAGCTGAATACACAAACATGTAATATCACCCTAACAACTATGGCAAGCAATATTCATAATTTGCCACAAAATTTTCAGGACTTTTAAAATTGTATAGAA
Source organism: Acanthornis magna (assembly GCA_036785705.1). Classification (NCBI taxonomy): domain Eukaryota; kingdom Metazoa; phylum Chordata; class Aves; order Passeriformes; family Acanthizidae; genus Acanthornis; species Acanthornis magna. Next base: position 12,729,915 of record JAWUZG010000119.1, on the reverse strand, counting down.
AATCCCTCTATCTCAAGTGATATCCCTTTGATAAGAACTGTCTTTTGACTCTTTTAATCCACACCATCTCTTGAGGATTAACAGTGTTCTCAATCTAAATGATGCAAGGAAATACAACTAAGTTTTAAGGACATTTATCTGAGGAAGAAATACATTAAATATCTTCTTAAATTACATGTATATTTAGCATGTTAAAATTCAGTTGTCTGATGAAGTGCATTACTATTATTACTATGTTTTGATCTACCCTAAGGACTTGGACCCTTTTAATAGATTTGGAATGAGAGAGCTGATACTAAAAAAGTAAATTTTTGCTGGTGAAGTCTAAGTTGTATCCATTTAGAATTATATGTGCAGTCTAAGAAAGTTTTTAGGCTCTATCTGCAGGCAATGCAGATGAAGATGAACACTTCCAGATGGCAGCTCATTCCAGTCTCAGGAAGGTGTTGGTCTCTCCTCACTGACTGCAAAGAGAACTTGAAGGTAAGGTTTGACGTGGGTGTTTTCTCTGTGGGCATCACCTTTTAAACAAGTTTCTATGTGCTCCTTTATAGAGTTGAGGAGAGAGACTCATGAAAGCATTAAATTGTAGGTGCAGTTTATCTTTTCTCACAGGTGATGCCTGCCTTTGGTCAGAGGAATCTTTTTTCATCCTGTGGACTACATCAATGTCCTGCTGAGCTTCCCATCTCATCCTCAGGGACATGGATTCACGGAATCATAGAATCACAGAATGGTTTGGGCTGGAAGGGACTTTAAAGACCATCTCATTTCACCCTCTTGCCATGGGCAGGGACACCTTCCACTAGACCAGGTTGCTCAAAGCCCTGTCCAACCTGACCTTGAGCACTGCTCTTCTCTGGGATGAAAAACTCCAATTCTCCCAACTTTCCTCATAGGAGAAGTGTTCCATCCCTCTAATCACCTTCATGTTTTTTTGTAATAAGTTGTGACAGAGCCAAGAAAGTCCAGGAGACACTTCAGCTCTGCTCTGAGCACGGTGACCTGGACTGATTTCTGGCCTTGCCTGGGGCACTGACAGAGCTTCTGAGGGGACAGGAGATGTATTTGCATTTTCCTATCACTGACTCAGCCTTGCCAGCCCCTAAATTATCCAAGACATGCCAGCCTTTCTGAACCCATTCCTGCCAAGTGGCCCTGGGGGAAACCATTTCCAAAATCAGAAGGTTGAAAGCGTCATCAGTGTCCCTGGGTGATTTTGATTGCTGCCTGAGAATTTATGTAAATAGGCAACCGACCTGATAGTTCGAGGATGGTACTCAGAATTAAAGTCAGAGCTCCTCCTAAGTGTAGACACAATCTATGCAGAACACACATAAATTAGAAATATCAGACGAGCACAGAGAGTTATGAGTTTTGAACAAGTTCAATTCAGCGCCTTAGCCTGAACCTCAGGTAACCCACAGGACCAGCTGCAGCTCAGGTCAGGCCAAAGGCCACCAAGGAGCACCATGAGATCAACTGGAACATCTTTTAATGCTCACTGGAGGGAACAGGAGTCGGTAAATTGTGGATTCCTGTGCTGCCTGGGATATCGCGCACTGCTGCCAATAAACACGTTGTGGTGTGAAATACGGGACGGCGTGAGAATAATAATAACTTAGAGCAGAAGAAAGGCTATAAAAAGAGGGAAGTTGCTGTGGGAGAAATGGCTCAGAAAAACCCTAAATGTTCTTCTTTTTGCATGAATTTTTTTCAGGTAGATGAATGGTCGCCATGTATTTGAGCAAATAGATATTTATGCCTCAAGGAGAGAGCACTTTTCTGAGGTAACAGAGACCATAATCATAAGTAGCCACACTCTGGTACATCATACAGCAAAAAGTACTACACATAAAAAAATAAAATATTATCGTTCTGGAGTATAACCCACCAGTATGGGTTTAAGATGGAAGATATATTTTTAAACAGAAACATATACAATCTGTGTTTAAGGGCACAGAATGGTGCTGAAATCCACAGCCTGTGGAAGTTATACTTATGAATATTATTGAAAACCAGTATTATACATTTTAGTTCTATTTACCTGGTACAGCTACAATTTTCTAGTTGCTCATGTCCATTCAGTGCACTGGCTTTTGCTGCTTTCTATTAGGCTGAAGCATGGTCTAACATTATGTGTTTTCTCCTTGCGAATGTACTCAAAGGTCATGATAAACCACATCCTAAATCCTTTAAAGATAAATGACATCTGTCTATTTATGCCAGGAATGATACTCAGACAGAATAAAAGAGTATTAGCTTTGTCTATTAAACCTATTCAATATGGATTTTGAGTACCACAAGGATTAGGGCATTTTCAAATTTAGTTTCAAGCTAGTAATCTGTTGAAAAATCAAAATCTTATGACTCCAGAGAAAAATATTCCAGTATTTTAACTGCTTTCTTATTGTAGTAGCATAAAACTTGGATATAGCTATATTAACTCAGGTTACAGAAATCTCATGAGGTCATCTGTTCCAATCCACAAGGAAAAGTAGGCTTTCTTTTTTTGACTAATATTAGGTCAGGGTCCAAGGCACCTCTATTATAGTCAGAACAACAATCCTGTTACAAAGTGTGTGGGTAATAACCTCTACAAAATAGCTCTCGTGGTTACAGTTCCATATACATTTTGTTGTATTGTCATTTTCAAATGGGAAACTGTTCTATCAGAAAATTTCAAACCTGTTGAAATTCGCTTTCTCTTTTAATTTAATAGTTGGTGAAAGCAAAAAAAAAAAAAAAAGAGAGAGAACAAAGAAAAATTAAAAATTGAGAAAAGGACTGATTTTAATGCCTAAATCCTCTTAGGAGTCAATGACAGTATCTATGCTGAAAAATTGTCTCTTCTGGGACAATTATCTTGTTATACACAGGTATTAGGTGTTCAGAGGAAGGCAAACAGGCAAACTCCTGCTACTGCAGCTCAAATTTGCTGAAAAGAAACTTTGTGAACTGTGTGTATGAAATTAGAAGGAGCAAAGGCCAATCCCCTCTCACAGCAGAATTATTCTGTGCCATTAGCAAGGGTAGATCAGTGATTTTATTTGATATGTGTAATTTTAGGAATGCTGCAATGCTAATAGCTGGTACACAATTGCAACAGAACAGAATCCATAGTTGTTGCCTAAATGTGACATAGATTTCTGTAAGACAAAAAACAGTAACTTTCACTCCTGTGCCCAAGAGAACATACAAAATGACAGAAAGAGTTGGATGGAAAAGTCAGCTATAAGAATGATGATTTTTTCCTGTAAGCATCACATGTTCCAGGCACTCAATTAAGCCATTAGCTGGGAAATGTGGAACTGTAATTACTCTTGCTAAAGGCTTCGAATCTGTTTGCAGGATTTGGTGCCATGGGCTTCCCTTCATGATGATTGTATTTAACCAGTTTGGAAGAAAAATGCATGCTGGAATTTAAGATCAGTATTAATAATGTTTATTTTCATATCTGCCTAAATAAACAAAAATATAAAATGCCCCATGGGAAAAATTTCAAGTTCTAATAGGCAATAAACTAATAAAAACATGCTATGATTCTTTCAAAATATATACCTGTAGTATAAATACTCTGAAATAAAATACATTTCTTTATAAATAATACATGATATATAATTATATCACATACTCATTTAGATGATTACGATGTTATTTAATGTGTATTTATACTTGTATATAATACATGACTTTTTATATATCTTATATCTATATCACACGAAGAAAAATCCTATGTTTTTAATCCCCTGCTATAATATTTCAGAAGCTGAATTGAGGATGTGTCATGAGACAGATACTTGATCTAGTTCTGATTAATTGTGGCAAAGTTTCTGAATAAACCATTTCATGGACTTGAAGCAGGAAAGTCTTATTTATTCACCTTAAATAGTGAAGTAACTGCAATGCCTCAGAAACCAGGATTTTTTGGAGCCAGTCTGGGCACCCTGTATCCTGACAGTTTATTCTCCAGGATGTTCCAAATCACAGCCGGAAAACCATCCCTCATTTTCCAGCTCTTTACCCTCTCCTGCAATGGCCAAGGAAGAATCACAATCCCTACTGCAGAACAGTGCATTGAGACTGCTTTGTTTAGCAATTCACCAAAACAGGGGCAAAAATAATGGAAAACCTTTCAAATTGTTCAAGTTACATATTTGAACTGATACTTCCTGATAATGAGGAAGATCTATGCATCACGATATGCCTGAACTCCTTCTTTCTCCATTTGGGTTCTCCTTCACTTTTCCAGCAGCATGGGGGAACCATAAAAAAACCCACTAAATTAAGAGAATTATTCTTTTACATGGGAAATTTTTAATTCAAGAAATTGTCTATTCTGATTTATGGATCAAGAGGGAGGAAGAACAGAGGGGAGGGAAAGGAATTACTGACTGGCTGTAATTATTGCATTTTTGATCAATGCGCAAGCCTTATTCCTGAGAGCATTCCCTATTAGTATTCCCTAAAAAAAAGTAAATGTGATAGCTTTGGAAAGTGTCTTTAAAGTTATATTTCCTGTAGATAAAAATCTGTGCATATCTGAATGCTGAAGACATTTTGAGGTGAACTGGGAAGTGAAAAAAAAAAAAAAGTTTAATTTAGTGGTCAAACCGGTACTGAGTATAAAATATATCCAAGCAGAAATCTCTGAACATTTTGACAGAAGAAGGACCAAGTACCAGTTTGCTAAAATTTATCCTGGATCTGCAAGTTTCATGCAGTAAATAAAGGGCTGTTCTTCCATCATCCATGGAATTCTCAGCCGAGTATTGCTGTCATCTGGAGCAAGACCGATTGCCCATGATTTCTACAAACTTTTTATCACTCTGAGCATGTGTGTGTTTGGACTTAGGAATAAATTTTGTGCTTCTCTCCACAACTGAATGTTCTTCTATAGGAGAATAGCCAGAATTATGACACTTGCAATCATATTTGGGGATGTCTGAGGGAAACATGCAGACCTCTTATGTGCCACTGAAAACTGCAGGGTGAGTTGCCCACTCAGAGCAAAAATAGCTGCAAAGTCAAATAAAATTAAGTCCTTAAAGCCACATGTTCGGTAGGTGCCTGACCAGTTTCTTCATGAGAATTCCCAACTTTTCAGGGCTGTTGGATTGAGTACCCTCAGAAAAAGAAACATGCAAGGATACTTGGATATTTAAGATTGATCTGTTAGCTTAGGAAGAAGAAATAGGGTATGGATTCCTCTCCTACGTCATCTTTCCCTACTCAGACAGACCCTCGATAATTTGCTTTGGCACAATGTGGAGCTTCTGGAGTGGCTTGCATTAATCACAGTTTTGAATCATTTGGCAATATCCATAAAATATTATAAATAATAGTTGAACAACTGGGCCTTGATTTATTGTCTGAAATCCAGACAAAGTGACTTGTTCCCTGCTAAAATCCAGGCTGTTATTGCTTTATGAAATGGGGCTCCTATCTCTCCTCTGTAATTTACTGACTGCCTGAAAATGAATAATAGAACAACACCATCCTGTGACTGCCATCTCTGGGCCCAGCTCTGCAGCCCTTCCGATGGCAGAGCTGCCATGGGGGCCATGATTAAGTACCGCAGGAGAAGAATCCAGTACTGATAAAATGAGATTTATTTCTATATGACTGGTTTAAAATACATATGTTTGACAGTGCCAAGGCTATTATTTTCCCTTCTAAAGAAGTATCACTGTTTATGGAGTGCTTAAATCCAGGGCACTGTGTTTATGATGTGTGCCCTCCCCTGTGCCACAGGAGTCAGCCGCAAGGCGACAGAGAGAGGAGAGAGCAAAGGCATTTCTAGGGTATATCCTGGGCAGTCAACTCTTGTTTCTTGTCTGAGCAGCTCAGAGAAATAAAACACTTCCCCTCCCTTCAGAATCCCTGATGAAACTGCTGCAGAGTGGAAAGATGTAGTAGGGATTTTTTATCAAAATGAAAACTCGGATGTTGTAGTCGTCTGCTGGGTCTGTGAGTAACGCTGCGTATTTCTTCCGTTGTCTGGTTAAAAAGGGAGTATATTTCCTAAGATCAGGGTGGGAATACTTTGGAGACCAATATTAGAATTCAAAATCACCTCGAGTGCACCAGTACGAGAAAGAAAATATGTGATTCAATAAGACAAGAACAAAATGATCCAGTTGAGTTTGGACTTACTCTGACCTTGCCTGAATCACCAAAGCATGAAGTCTCTGCTCTCATTTGGCCACCTGGATCCCTTGGAACTGATGAGCACTGACTCCTCCAGGAAGTGAATCAACCTTCCCCCCTAAAACACCTATCATGAGAAGGAATAGCATTGGGCTTGAAGATAGGTGGGCATTTCCAGGATGACCACTGCGACAGCAAGCACGTTATACCAGATGTTAGATTCTGTCTGCTCTTGAGCCATGCTGACAGAGTGAATAATTCCCATTGTTTTGGAATTTAGGAGGTATAAGCAAAGAAGTGATACTCTGGGCATCAGTTTGTCAGCAAAGGATTGGGGAATTAGAGTGGATCAAGGGCTTAACAGGAATCAGTGTCACACTGTCACGAGGAAGGGAGGACATCAGAGCTGGTCCTTCCATTCCCCTGAGCACTGGAAAGCTGTCAGGTGAGCATCTGCATCCACTTCTGGCGCTGAATTCCATTAAAAATGTAAATCAGCTGGAGAAGGGCCAGAGGGCAGCACTAGGAGTGATCAGAGGTCGGCAAGACATGGCCTTTAGGGAAGATTGAAAGAGAGGGAATTGGTTTTGCTAGAAATCAGGAGAACCAAAAGAAAATATGTGAGAGCAAAAATTTAGGTAAACCTAAATGAAAGCTCAGTTTGTGAGGATGGTTAAGAACCAGGGAATCCTGTCTGCAAGGTGGGTGAATCTTGATCACTGGTAGTTTTGATAAACTGGCCATCTACATAAAAGTTAGTTATGAGATCATTTTGAGTGGTGGAACAGTTCAGTGATGCCTTCAGAAGATTTGTTTTTCTGGGGAGTGAAAAAGAGTTTGCTTTATGCTGTGCTGCCGAGGTGTTTTATTAAGCCACTCAATTAAGGATGTGTTTATTACTGAAAGTTCATTAATTACTTTTAAACCCTTTCCCTTCAGTCTGTTTTCCTGTTTCCTTGCACACAGGAGGGTCTGCACCAGTGTTTAAACTACTTGTGTTTGATTTTCAGATCACCTTCTAATAAAAAATTTATCAGAAGTCACAGTCCAGAGGCTGACCAACAGGCTGGACCATAGGACATCTTGAACAGCCTTTTAGATCTGCCTTACTGCCAGGCCAGATTCAGTAAAAAGACACAAGAGCCTCTTTCCATCAGTGATGTCACACACGTTCTTAACTTCACCATGCGCTAAAGGACTCCACTCCACAGGGGACTAAAACCTCAGTAATTGGGTGGTGAATCAGGCTTCACATTTAATCTGTCTATATAAAAAAGGTGAATGCGAAATTCCCTCCTCATGCCCGAAAAATGGCTATTTCTGGACTTTTATTGCATTTTTAATCCCTCTAAATATTTCATCTTTATAGATTGTATTATTTATATATTACAACCCTTGTCATCCCCTCAAGCTGTGCCAGGACACCACTTCTTCCTGTACAAAATAAATTGCTTATAAAATTTTTCTTCAGGGGAACTCAGACACAAATAGCAACGTTCACTCCTTCTAAGTCACAGATAACAGGCTGATAAATTGTTGTTCTTAGCACCTGTATTGAATTTCTTGCCCTGAAGGATCCACGTTCCTGTGCATAATAAGTTGGCTTGTTATAGAACAGCGACTGCTTTAGGAGAGAGTTATCTCACCTAACTTTGGACAACTAATTTTGATGTGCCTATCCTAAATTTGTTACCCAGGTTTCCCAAATACTCAGAGGAGAAAGACAAGCGCTTCCAGCAGGTGTTTTACTTCAGCTGATCTAAATTACCCTCTGGAGATGCCTGGCAGTGATCGCAACCAACTTAGACATCTTACTTTATTTCCTAAAGTGTACTAGGAATGCACCCAAATCTTAAAGAAAGATTGTTCCTTAGTTTTGTCAGATGGTTGGGCATGTGGGTGTTAGTAGTTATATTAAGGTTTCACAGCTAGAAGCTCCCAGGCTATTGATTTTGATGGAACAATGTGGATTTATCACCTAAGGAATCCAGCTCTATCTATTCCTCTTCCATGACTGAGTCTTGCTGGATCTCATGCATCAACTCATGTATCCACTCCGTGAAGAAATAATTTTTTTTCAAAGTTAGACAGCCACAAATCAGGAGATTCCAAAAATAAAGCTATAAAAGTAATTTTAATTCTGCTCTTTCAGTCTTCCTGACCATTTTACTTCCACAATTATCAACTTTGGCCAGTCTTACTTGACAGTGGGGCCAAAATCACAAGGATTCAAAAATCATGGGAAAAGGTGACAAGAGAGAAGAGAGAGCCTATCAATGCCCATATTCCAAGAAAGATGCAATATCTTTTCATTCTTAATTAGAGAATCCATACAGGGACTTTGTAAAAACCCCAAACATCAGAAACAGACATAGTCAGCCCTTATGCTTTATTAGGTAACGAAGAATTTAGGACTCAAATCAAGTAGAAAATAAGCTTCAACAGCTTCCCTGCTTTAGGCACAGCCTGTTTATGCATGTTTTCCATGTTTGTCCATGTCTAGGAATAACATTGATTCATCTTGGAGAGAGCCTGGCATTCTGCAGAGAGCTACAGATTCAGATTTCAGCAGGCTTTGAGATGTGAAAATTGCCTCTCTTTGAAAAATATTTTCCAGGATTTGGGATGTTGAGGCATGTTAAATCAGAGACAGATTAAAGCTGACAATCAGTGTAGAAGGAAGGAGGACCAGACAGTAAGACCATATGATAAGAGATTAAAAAATTATTTCCTGCTGTTGTCATTGCAGCATTATTTTGATTGTGAGTGTGCAAAACATGCAAAAATTTAGGATATAAATTACCAAACTGGTTAGATGCTCCTACCTGGTGTGGCCTCTGAGATCCCACAGTTATGCTACTTTATCAAGTCATTTTAGCCACTCAGTGCTATTAATTTTATCCATCTTATGTTTACTGTAAAACTCCATCTCAGCAGGAGTCCAGCACAGCCTCTGCTTCTTCTGCTTCTTTGCTGGTATAGTGTTAAGTACAAAGTCCTGAGCAAATTCCTAAACCACGAGATTCACTAAGTATTGAAATGGATGCCTTTGGCATCTGAGCTTGAATATATGCTAGGATGGCTTCTTCAGGCTGCTGATTTTTGAAAAGTTCTGGAGTTTAGAAACTGTTAAAAATCTGTTAAAAAATTGTTCTCTTTTATTTTTTCCTTCCAGCCACCTAGAAAGTAAAAATTGCTGATTTTCTGTCAAGGTCACTGGTGTTTCCAGTTGAAACACCTACTTCCTTCCCTGCACCCCTAATAGCACCAGTTCCTTTCTACTGGAGAAACACTATAATAATACTTAGAGAGAAAAAAAAAAGTAGTTGAGATGATCAGAGGGTCTTTTGCAGAGTCAGTAGATGCTATTTGGAAGTGAAATGGAAGCCCTGAGACACCCCAGAGACCACTGAAAATGGTCCTGGTCAATGGAAAGTTGAATAAGAGTCAGCAGCCCTGGCAGTCAGGAGGGACAACCTTTCCTGGGGGCATCAGGCACAGCATCGCCAGCTGGGCAAGGGAGAGGATTGTCCTGCTCTGCTCTGCACTGGAGTGGTCCCACCTTGAATATTGTGTGCTGTTTGGGGTATCACAACATAAGAAAGACAGAAAGCTATTGGAGAGCATCCAAAGGAGGGTAACAAAGAGGTGAAGAGTCTGGAGGTGAAGCCATATGAAGAGTGGCTGAGGACACTTGGTCTGTTCGCCCTGGAGGAGACTGAGGGGAGACCTCACTGTGGCCTTCAGCATCCTCATAAGGGGCAGTGGAAGCACAGACACTTATCTCCTCTCTCTGGTGAGCAGTGACAGGACTCGAGAATGACATGAAGCTGACAAAGAAAGCTAGTTTAGCTTAGAAATCAGGGAAAAGTTCTTCACCCAGAGGGTGATTGGGCACTGGAACACGTTCTCCAGGAAAGTGGTCACAGCAGCAAGCCTGACAGAGCTCTATGTTTGGAAAATGCATTCGAGCATGTGGCAGGGTTCTTGGAATTGTCCTGTGCAGAGCCAGGAGATGAACTTGCTGATCCTTATGGGTCCCATCCTACTCAACATATTCTATGACTCCATGATGCCATGATTCTATGACTCTATGATTCCATGATTCCGTGACTCTATGGTTCCATGATTCCATGACTCCATGATGCCATGATTCTATGACTCTATGGTTCCATGATTCCATGATTCTATGACTCCATGATGCCATGATTCCCTGACTATGGTTCCACGATTCCATGATTCCATGGTTCTATGATTCCATGATTCTATGACTCTATGGTTCCATGATTTTATGACTCTATGCTTCCATGATTCTGTAACTCTATGATTCCGTGATTCCGTGACTCTATGGTTCCATGACTCCATGACTCTGTGGTTCCATGATTCCATGATTCCATGAAATAAGGTCTCCCTGGAGCCTTCTCTTCTCTGGGCTACAAGAACAGCTCTCTCAGCTTTCCTTCACAGGACACCCACTCCAGCTGAATGCAGCCCCACAGCCAATTCCTTACCCATCCAATGGTCCTTCCACCATCGTAAATCTCCAGTTTAACGACAAGGATGTTGTGTTGGACTGTGGCAAAGGCCTTACAGTAGCTGAGGTAGATTAAATCAGTTAAATCAGTTGAATCAGGTAGATTAAATCAGGTCTTCCCTTATCCACCAGTCACTCCATTAAAGAAGGCAACCAGATTACTCAGGCACAATTTGTCCTTTGTGAAGGGATTTTGACTGTCTCTCACCACCTCCCTGTTGCTTGGAAAAAGTGATTATTTAATTTTTGCATACTTTCTCAGCATTCATTTAGAGAGGGGAGTGAAGTGTATATTTGTCATTACTTCATCAAGGTATTTACATGGAAAAAATGTATGTGGTAGGTCTTTTGGTTTGATTTGGTTTGGGTTTTCCAACTTTATGCAAGAAAAAGCTGTTTATTTTGGGACAATATGCATTTTTTTGGAAAACAACTGTTTCACTAGCAAATTCTATTGATTTTTTCCTTGCCTTTAATTAGCATCCAACTGAAATGCGAACATTTAGTTGCTAGAAAGCAAACAACAGAGCTCTTAATTTTCAGCTTTTTAGTGGAAAGCATTTCACAATTGCTTCTAGTGCTGTCATGCTGCCTCTGCTCATAAAATCGCTTCTTTCCCTTAATTCCAAGGATTACGTTTGCAAATAAAACTGTGCGAGAACTGCTCCAGTGGATCAGCCAGTAGTCCCTCTTGCCCAACATTCAGCCTCTGAGTGGAGAATGTAATAGATGTGGATGGAAACAGCATCAGAAAAAAGGCAAGTATAGATTAATGTTACCCTCTGTATAAATCAGAGATTTACACCCGCTCAAGAAGCTGATTGGATCTGAGTCTCTTCACAATTCCTGATGCACATTTTCTCTGTGAATTGGTCCTAACCCTTTTTGAGTCTCTGTATACATTTGCCTTACATAACAGCCTCTGATGATGAATTCCAGGATTGAATCATACACCTCATGTAAAACTATGTAAATTATTCATTTTATGTAAAAGTGCATGAAATTCTTGCATTTCTTTCAGGTCTGCTGCCTGATCACTTAGGAATTTATGACAAAGTGATGCAGAAACTTGCACAGAGAGGAAGGGGAGCTCTGTCCAAGTGCATGCAGAAATGCCTTCTGATTTTTACCATGGCAAGATCTGCACTGGGATTTCCTTTGAGTGTGTGCACAGTGCTGTGCATGAAACATGTTTAAAATTAGGACTTTCCATCGTGCTTTCTCACCCACTCTTTTGTTTTAGTGCCATCCCTCTGTGTTCTCAGAATGTTCCAGAAGACCTAGAAATGGTCTGTTGAGCTCCATAACTCACCTTTTGTGAACAAATCCATCAGCTCCAATAGACAGAGATTTCTAACCTTCAGCCGCTCTTTGCCTATCAATCTTCATTCAACCATGGTTCATATCAAATGCCTTTGGACAGCTCTCTCAGGCACAGGGGGGATTTTTGGGACTGTCCTGTGCAGGGGCAGGATTTGGACTCAATGATCCATGTGGGTCCCTTCCAACTCAGGTTATTCTACGATTCCATGATTCTGCATGCCCCCATTTCATGGGGTTGGACTAGAAAATCTTCAAAAGTCCCTCCCGACCCCAAACTATTCTGTAATTTTATGTTATTCTTGCAATGCCATAGTCTTATCCTGGCATATCAGTGAGAATTTTAGTCAGCAGAGTTCACACGGTTCATCTGAGCAAACAAAGTGATATTGATCTGCTGAATTATGCAGCTTTAACTTGACAGAGTGAGGGTGCTGCAGGTTTTCTGTGCTCAGAGAGGTGCTGCTCATGGCAAGACCCCACTGGATAAACCAACACCTTGGTGAATCTGGAAGAGTTGTAAATACTGGAAAAATCCTGAAGATTATTTGACACTCCTGAGGCTTCCCTAACTTTCCATAATGGACTTGTGAATGTTGTTTGCAACACCTTAATTTTCCAGGCAATTTTAGGCATACATTATTGCTTAACTTTATAGTTCAATATTAATTGTACTCTTATGCAACTGTGGAAATGCAAATATGACATTCCTGATTCTGAGGATTACCCAGCCTATCTGCTGTATAAATAGAAGCATCTGGGGAACTGTTTTGTCTTATGCTTTTTTGGTAAATGGTTCATAAAAAACCAAAGTGCCAAAGGTTGGACTTACGGATCCGGAAGGGATCCCTTGGTGTCTGCAAAACGTTCAGTTAATGGAGCAATTTCTCTCTGGGCAGGGACATTAACACTCTCTTTCATTAGGCTATTTTTGCAAAGTGTTTAAGAATATAATGTTTGTGACTTCTGTCTCTCTGTTAAATTTGTCTGAAATTGGCCCATATTGTAAATATGGCTGAAGTGGGTATAAAAAATGTTACTTACAGATTACACTGGCTTGAAAATGAAAGAGGGCAGGTTCTGATTAGATATTAGGAAGAAATTTTTTTTCCCGTGAGGGTGGTGAAGCCCTGGCACAGGTTGCCCAGAGAAGCTGTGGCTGCCCCATCCCTGGAAATGCTCAAGGCCAGGTTGGACAGGGCTTGGAGCAGCCTGGGATAGTGGAAGGTGTCCCTGCCCATGCCAAGGGGGGGGAACAAAATAATCTTTAAGGTCCTTTCCAACTCAGAACATTCTGTGATTCTTATTTTGAGACTGAGCTCCAGGTTCATGTCAGGACACTATAAATTAAGAATCTGAGTTGGTCTGTCTGTCCTGAGTTGGTTAAAATTTAGTGGGGATGAGCACAGTGCAAATCTTGGCTCACATCATGCAATGTGCTGCTATATCAGTAAGAGTACTAAAAACTATTCCTCCTCACCCCTGAAATTCACACCCCAAAACTGGGTAGTTTTAAGTGGAAATTATGGCTTGGCAACCTTACACACATAGGACAAAAGAATGAAAAGAAGCAGGAAACCCAGCCAGCGAGTAAAATTGACAAGACAATTTTTCAGCAGAAAGTGCAATTTAATCTAAACACTTCAAAGAAATGTGCCCTATTTCTGTGGCATTTTTAACATGAAAATGATAAAATGAACTATCATCACTTCATCTTATAGTTCTGACAAAGTCAAAATGTTTTCCTTTCAATAAAGAAAACACTCCTTTAAATTTCCCTCTAAATGAATATCTTAACATTACCATTGTATGGATTCCTTTCTATTGTGCAGAAAGTATTGAATAAAATATACTTTACACAAATGAAATATAACTCATAATACTAGACGGCATTTTTTATCTCATGTGGAAAAATCTACAGTTCTTTTTTCATTTTTTACAAATCAAACTTTCCCACGTTGAAATTCTAGAGAAAAAGACATGGGGTTTGATCTGATGGTCGTGCTAAACAGATATGAACTAACGTGGTGCTGGAGAATGCCTCTTCTGCCAGGTAACAAGTGACAGGATGAGACGAAATGGCCTCAAGTTGCACCAGGAGAGGTTTGGACTGGTTTTCAGAAAAAATTTCAAAGATTGGAACTGGCTGCCTGGAGAATTGGTGGAGTCAGCATCCCTGAAAGTGTTTCAAAAGAAGTATGGGTGCAGCAATTGGTGCTCTGTTGACAGCTGGACTTGATCTAAAGGTTTTTTCCAACATTAATGATTCCATGATTCCATGCCAGAGATGCTTCTCCTCCCATGGAAGGAGCAGAAGCTTCAATCAGCAGCACTAAAAGGTTCATGCAATGTGTGCAGGGCTCCTCTGCTTCTCTACTGAAAGTGAGAGGGCAAAGACATTTCCCCTCAGTCTTTTAAAAGCACTCCCAGACTCTTCTCCAGCTCTTTCTTTCCTTCTGCCCCTGACCGATAGTCAATGAAACCAAAATGTGACCCTACAAAAACATTCCCGGCAGTTTAAGGAGGAAAATTAAGCAGCAAGGACATGTTTTGCTGGTTGTGTTTGAACAGCAAAGCCATGCCTTTAAAAATAAAATAATGCAGCCTCCGGCTGTTTATCTGAACGTGATTGGAGCCAGGGGATTTATATGGATATCCCCAGCTACAAATGAATGCACTGAGTTTTCAACACACATCAGATTTTGTAGTGTATAACTGATCCCAGAGCTCTCAGATAAGAGGGATGTTCTGATAACCATGGTTCTCTTTGTATTTTCAATTTGGCCCTCATTATTTTTAGAGAAAATCCGAAGGAGACAATTGCAATAAATGTGATGGAAAGTCCATTGAGTTAAAGCAGTGAAACCAACCTCTGAGTAAGTTGGGCATTTAATTCATCCTGCAAGTCATAACTGCCAAGGGTGAGCTGGGCGAGAACTTGGGCATAATTGCTGGGAATTATGATTTTTTTAAAGAGGATTGACAGCACTGGCATGCAGAGTTCTGCTTTCACAGTGTGCAGACCTTGCCTCGCAGTCTCAGAGCTGCCTGGCCAGCAGCCAAAAATAAGTACTATCATCGAAGAAACCTCTTTACATATTTCCACTATGAAGGAGAAAAGTGAAGAGGTGACTGCCGTGGTTTAACCCCAGTCACAAGTAAGGATCAGGCAGCCACTCACTAAATTTCTCTCTCACAGCAGGATGGGAAGAATCAGAAAAAAGTAAAGGCTTGAGATAAGAGCAGTTTAATAATTGAAACAATAATAGCTATAACATCTATTATTATTATTATTATTATTATTATTATTATTATTATTATTATAGTTCTGAAATTCCTACGTTTGCGTCCCCTTCCAAACTTGCTCTTCTCTATTTACTAACTATTTTAGTTCCTGCTCTGGGTCTTGTAAGTGTGTGGGAATACCAGAAAAAGCCTTGAAAAAAATGCATTCAAATGATGTAAGGGAGTATGGATTTTTTTACATGCTGTCGGGGGAATAGACGAGGAACTCTGACACTCTCAATCATTTCTCTCTTCTTCCACAAAATAATCAGAAGGTTTTTCCCTTTAGCACTGCATTCATCTTAGATTAGGTATCCATCTTCCAGCTCATTGCAGAGCTGTGCTATTGTGTGGAGGAAAAAAGGGGTTTTTTTCAGTAATCAGTGGGAAGAAGGAAGACTCAAATACACAAAGACACAAACATGCAAAGCTCCAGGAGGGAGAATCAATTCATACTGAAGACCATTTGCTCATCCATCTATGTTTGCCAGGTAATTGAGGCCTGGGAAGCAGTACTCTTAGCAAACTGAAACTGCATTTCTTGCCACTGTTCAAGGTGAATAATGTGGCCTTCTAAGGCCAGGGTCATTATCTCCCTGAGCTTGCTCGTGGCAAGGAAGAGGGAAGAAATATAGTGTCTATCTAAGAAGAGCAATATTTTCAATTCAGATGTGGTTTATATGAAACAGAAGCTCAGTATTTTATGGGGTATGTCATCATTTCCAGCGCATCTTTAATATTTGCTTGGGGCTGGCAGAAAAACTGATATTGTTGAGCCAAACCCCAGAATTGGAAAAGTTAATCACAGCAGCAGTTACACTTTTCCATATTAATCACAGGATATCCACCGAGGATAACAAGCAATAACAGAAACAATGGAGCCAATATAAGCAGTCCAGAGCCAGGCTGGAGGTGTTAGAGCTGCGTTCCTGTGTCACCATTGCTCAGCAGATATTCTAAAGGGCCTGGATTCAATCCTAGCAGGATTCATCCATGCTAAATTCAGATGCCTGCAGTGTAGGTGTCTGTGCTAAACCAAGTTATCTGAGATTCTTCTGTAGCTGGAGGACATTGAGTCCACAGAATGGCAGGAGCACAATTCCTCTGATTCATTTCTTACGCCAGGAAGACTTGAATTACGCATTAAGTCTATCGATTCTGCTGCCTACAATCTTAACTAAGGCAGCTCAACAAAGACATCAGTGCAGCTGCAGATGCCCTGGAATATCACTTTGGGAGTCGATTTGGGGGTCCAAAAGAGTTTGGGTCTCTCAGAGGTGTGGTGTCTTTTCAATCTGGTGTCTCAGGTACCTTAAAGCATTATTACCAAATGCCAGGGTTTCCACAACTTATTTAAACTCCATCTCTTCAGTGGCAATAAATGCAGCTTAGGGTGATTGGTTCAGATGTACACAGGTTTCAAATTGATTCTGCTTTCTCCTTCATCAGAGGTATTATCACTTCTCTTTTCAGGACATAACTGGAGTTTTTGTATCTCCCACTTCTCACAGTGATGTCACTTTCTCTCCAGGCTATCAAAGAAGGAAAAACACTTGGAACATGGAAGTTAAATGGGCCACCTAATAAGAATTATGGTTATTTTGCTATTATTTACTCTGGAGTGAACTTGAAAAAATTACAATTCTTCTGTAATTGTTTTAATAAAATGCCTACTGCTCTCTCCCATTCCCTTTCCTCTGCAGGGAGCCAAAGCTTTTCTGTCTTCAGTATCAAGACAGCCTGATTTACTCACCACTTTCCTGTAACACCATTGCTATAACCACCATTAAGTTGAATGGTAATTCAAATGTGCCCCAGAGTAGTTTTGATCAATGAGGTTTTGACTTTTCCATTGGTGGGTTATACAGAGGAACTGTTTCCCTCTTTGCTGGACTGTAAAATAGTTGGGACATTTGCAGGGGAAAAGATCCAAACAGCAGAATTACCGTTCTCACATGTGAGTCAGGAAAAAAAATCTGGAAACAGTCAGAGGTACCTCTGTTTCCAAATTTCCATTTTTTTAGAAAGAGCTGGAGAGAGTGAACCAACATCGTGACTGTGTTGTTGAGGAAATCATAAAACATTCAGAAGAGAAAAGTACTATAGCAGCACTACTAATTGGGGAACTTATAACTCCTGAGCCCCTGACTCTTGACCTTGACTGTAGTAGTTAAAATGTCGCCTGGGCTATCCCTGGCCGTCCCCGACCACAGCACAAGCCCTCGATGCTATCACAGTTTTGCGTGTGGGTGCTGAGGTGGGGCTGCCCCCAGCGAGGGTCCGACAAGGTGCCGATGGAATAAGGCGAGAAGAGACAAAGGGTTGCGGGAGTGGGGTCTCCCTCGAACTCTCCTTTATTGGGGGTAAGGGCGAGGGGATTCGGGAGGTAGAGTCGTGGAGGAGAACACCAGGAAAATGTCCCCGTGCAGCTGGTTTTAAGGGGGAGTGACAACCAATGGGGAAAGAGACAAGGGGAGGGTACAAGGGTCCGGGGTCCAACCAAATCATATGAGGGAGGGGTACAATAACTTATAACCAATAAGGCTTTGAACATAACAGAACCTTCGGGAAGAGGGGTTTGGTCCAAGACCCTGGGCACGCCTCTCTTCTAGAACAAGGGTGGATCTTATCCCCTGGTTCCATCCCCCGAGTCCTCCCCTAAGGAGGAGCCTCCCTCAGAGGAGGTGGAGCTGGAACAAGAGGCAGCTGCAACCAGGGATGGACCTCCCACACTTGACATTCTTTACAATGGGGCTACTGTAAAATTTATCTTTAAAAAAAATATAACAAGAATTTTCAGGTATTTCAAACATTGCAGATGTCATCAATTTTTAGGTACTTCCAGAAATGGGGCAGCCACAGCTTCTCTGGGCAACCTGTACCAGGACCTTTCCCCCCTCACAGGGAAGAATTTCTTCCTAATATCTGATTTAAACCTACTCTCTTTCCATTTGAAGCCATTCCTGTGTCCTGTCACTCCACTTCCTCATGAAACTTATCATGAATCACGTCAGGCCCATCTCCCCCAGACCCTCCCAGTCCTCTTCTGCCTTTAAACCTGTCCTACCTCAATCTTATCTCCTCTTATTTTGTCCTAATACCTAAAGACTTGTAATTTGATTCATCCTTTGAGAAATGCAGGTAAATCTCTGACAGAGGTGACCTGCTAGATTTCAAGTCCTCCCTCAAAAGAATGGAGGAACTAAAATATCTAAATCAAATCAGATCTATGCAAATCAGATCATCTTGATATAATTTATTTCTTAACAGAGTTGCATTAAGATTGTATAATCATGTTCTTAGGAAAAGATTGTTTAATTGAATACATAAAAATTTCTACAGAAAGTGAAATGGAGGTTCCTAAATTGAGAAATCATAATTCTATGTGACATTACTTGTTCCCTGACTGAAATGAAATATATTAGCACTTGAGCTGTTCAGGTTCAGCTCCTGAGACTGTCTCCTGTGCTGGAAAGGCGCTGATTGTTAATCCCAGTTCCCAGCTGTCAGAAGAACTAAAGCAACAAGGATCTGATAACTGTGGACATGGTTTATTTTTCTTGAGATTTTGCTGCATGCTCAAATCTTGCATAATCCCACTGAGGACTGCTTGGTTTGCAGTAAATCATTATCAGAGCCCATCTTAAAACCATTCCTGCAGCTGTTTCAGTCCTGAATCCTCCTTCATATGTTATACCTGACACGTGGGTTCCATTCATATGATAATTTTGGTGTGTGGTTTGTAATGTCAGGAATATTAACTACTTTACCCCACAATTACATCTCCATAGAAAAGTCATTATTACTGCAGCAGAGTTGGCTTCAGCTATAAAACTGGGTAATTTTGGATTTTTGGGGCGAGCCAAACCATCTTCCTTGCCTCTCAACTGCCATTTCAATGCTCTATTGAGGTGGAAAAGGGCTGAAAAAAGCCCCTGTGATTTTATCCCCCTTCCCCAGAGCGTGCACTGCACACCAAAACTCAATTTGCATTCAGCTCCAACGTGTCACTCTGAAAGGACTGTGTCAGCAGCCTTAATTGCTTGGCTGGTGCCACAAGGCTGATGGATTGTAGGCTCCTGCTTTTCTAGAGGAAGGATGGGAACAGATGGGATTTTGCTAATTTAAACTTCTGTACATGTTTAATGTCCTATTTATCTCTTCCAGTGAGCCTGAAATGGTAATAAATGAAGTAGATTTTTAGTGAAATCTGTTAATGCCGTGAGAAGTGTTTGTGAAGAACAAAAAGCTCTATTAGCCTACATTGACCTGCAAATAAACAACAGGCTGTGAGGAGTGGTTACCCACTTTCTAATTTGCTTAATGGTCTTTTAATGAGTGGGCTTATGACTGTACAGTAAATACCCTGGTCTAGCACCATAGAGGCCTCTATTCAGGCTATTTCCTGAAACTCTGAGACACCTCCTGTTATTTCTACTCCTCTATTTTTCACTCACATGAGCCTATAACGGTACACCCAACTAACCCTTAAACCATTTTCAGGGCTGGAATGCAAATAAGAATATCAAGACATTCCTCTTTCAAATCTAAGACCCTCAGTGGCCCATTCAGTGCTACCAGATTGGTTTTCCCTATCAAAATCTTAAATCTAAATCTCCATCTAATGAGTTTCTGTACCTAAAGTGTATTTCACTCTTCGTATAGAAATGCAGCCCATTCTTGCCATGTAGAGATTATGATTTACTAAATGTCTTTGAAGGATTAAGAGCTGTGAAATCCATAATACAATGGAATCAATGTTTTCTGGGAAAACAAGCAGAGGAAGCAGCAAACACCAGGAAGAACAGGATGGAAGCAGTTTGGGAATATTTAAATTTGCCAGCTGAATCTGTAACACACTTTAATTTTTACCTTCTGATACTGAGATGTTTGTTTATTCTGGTTGAAATCCCTTGGGTATGGAAATCACAACAGAATTATAATTCTGGCACTGCTGGGTGAGGTATTCATGGGAAACCACCCTCCTCTTTGGTCTCGAAGAACATCTTCAAGGAATCTAAACTCAATTACATCTAACAGGGAAAAATAACAGGAGAAAACAGCTTTACATCAGTTTTACAAAACTGAAAAAGTTTAGATGGATTCCAGATTGAATTTTGAGTGATAGAAATATTTCTAATCTTGGACATGTTTATTAGCAAAGTGTAGCTTATCCTGTAGGTTTTACGGTTTTGGGAAAGAATTGCAGCTTGTAGTGCCCTGACTTTATAAACTACAGGCGCACACAGAGACATAAAAATCACACCATTGGCCTCTTCTCCTGCAAATCATACATTTCTTCAGGATTAATTACTTTTTAGCTGACGTAAGAGCAGCAGTATTTGAACTCCTGAAACAACAAAGCCCTTTTTACACACTTTGATTTAGTCATGCAAATTAGAAAATGTTGGCTCAAATAATTTAGCTGAGACCACACAGTCAAACAGTGACACTTTCAGGAGAAGGTAAATCTCCTAAAACCCCCAGCTTAGTCCATCCTCCTACACACAAATAAAAAGCATTAAAAAATAGCATTCAAATTACCTCAACAGGTAATTTGTTCCTCCAGGCCTTACTGAGCACATTTGCTAATGATTTAGTTCCAGAACACTAAACCAAAAACACTTAGCAAGAGCAAAAAGTCTGGAAGTAAATTAAAGAATAGCAAGTTCCAGTTAGTCTCCTAATAGAGCTGATGATTAAATGGTTCCTATTAAGCAGCAACAATACCAAACTCTTTTATGCAAAATTGTAAAGGCTGCTAGATTCAACAGGCTTTAGACAAAAGAGGGAAAAGAAAGAAAGGAAGTATTTTCTCAGTTTATATAAAGTACACTTCAAACGTCAAGGTACAAAAGTCTTTATTTAAAGGATGGTGAGGCCCTGGCACAGATTGTCCAGAGAAGTTTGGATGCCCATAGATGTACACAGAAATAAAGGTTTCAACGTTTCCTTCAGTGGTTTGTTTTCTCATGTGAAGCTCATTCATTTCTGTTTCCTGTTTGTCTTCAAATTACAAATTTTGGACTTTGTGAGATCCAGCAAAATGCATTGAGTGAAAAGTGGGCAAGAGGACTGACCCAAAGGCCACATTATCACAGCCAGAAAAGTGCCTGATTTTCTAAGATGAAGCCATTCAGCAGCAAAAATGGCCAGGGCAATTGGAGCCACAGCAGTGCAGAAAAGTCCATTTATGTATGTATGAGTTCAGTGACTCTGACTGCTAAAGTGGAGAGACTGAGAGACTTTAGAGATAAATCAGGCAAACCTGTCATCTGAGAAATGTCTTCACAGTCACAAGAACAGGGAGTCTAATCTTAATATAACAAGAGTTAACATAGTAAAAAAATATGTGTAATATTGCCATTAAGTGTAAGTGTCCACCAGAATATATTTTACGTCATTAAATGGAAATATATTGCTACTAACTTTAAAAGAAAAAATAAAACCTGGAGCTAGAATTCACCCCATATAACTTTACCCATATAACTTTATTTGCACTAATTATTTTCACATTCAGACAGAATACCTGAAGAGTTGGACTGTTTGGATGATTGATATCATGTCATGAGACAGACCAATCACTCTGCCTAGAGAGTGACTGTAAAATCTTGGGATAATCCTTTACCCTGTAGTGACTAATGAAGAATGAAAACAAAAAATTAAAGGGAATTTTATGACCAACAGCAAGATAACTTTCCAATAGCTTGTTTCATTAGTTGGCAGGAAAGGCTTTGCCACAAATATGTTCATTTTTTAATCTGAAATTAGAACAAAACACAAAGAAATACGTAAGTAACTGGAAGTGACAGAGGAATAGATTAGATCTCAATCCCCAGATTTCATGAATAGTTGTTAGAGTGGTGGACAAGTTTTCCTGATGTCCAAACTTCAGACATGAGATTGTATCATTAAGTTGTTTTATTGGGGGGGGGATTTTTGCCACATTAATTGTTTACTCTGAGACCCTCTATGTAAATAAATGAATATTTGTAGTTTTGTTCATCAACTGGAGAAACCTATTTTCTGTGGAAGTTTTCCAGGCTCTTTTTTGAGTAAGTAAGCACTGGCTGCTGAACAATAATGAGGTTTCCTGCAGGAAAGTGTCTCTGCTCCCTGTTACCCTGAGCAGATTCGGGTTTTTGGATTGGGAGCAGATTTGGGGAGGCAGATTTGGGGAGGCAGATTTGGGGAGGCAGATTTGTCTCAACCACCAACCCAAGCTCACTGTCTAAACTCTCCACTTATTTCAGCCCCGCTGTGGCTCGGAAGAGACAGAATGTGTGTGCTGAGTAATTCATCCCACTCATGTTAGACATCCATCTCAGCTGGGGATGAATCACCCTTGGAGCTCCCAATTCCTCCTGTGTGATGGCAGAGGAGCTTTGAACAACTTGTTGGGAATTGTTGTCTGCCTAAAGGGGAAATTTTATGGGCTGCAGCCACGTGTGTGTTATCCCACTATTGCCTGCAATCCTTCCAGGCAGATAGGGATTGCAGCAGCTGGAAAGAGCTGTGTTTTCTCGTCTCCTCTCTTCTCTCCTTGGAAATAAACTGACCATGGCTGTGCCCGAGATCTCACTGGGAAGGAAATCAGCAGATCCTGTGTGTGTTTTCCAGAGGTAAGAATTACCAGATACCTTCAGTAAATGAGGATTTATCAGGCCTTAGAGTTGATCTTAAAGAATTTTCTCCTTCTGTGTTCTTGGAAGAAAACTGGAAATCCTGGAAAAAAAGAAAAAGAGAAAAAAATCTCATAATAATTCCCTTTGTGCAACAGCAATCAAACCTCCCTTTTCTACCATACCAAAGTGTCTGAGCCTGTTTTGGATGAAGCTGACAAAAATTCAGTACCATTTCCACAGTTAGAATTAGGATTTCACCTGTGTGCTGAGAGTACCAACAAGAGGATAAGTTGGTGCCAAGTTACAGTTGCAGCTTTTATGCTGTGAACATATTTCTCCCGCATTTCCTAGTTTTGTTTCAGTGAAAGAGTTGATGTGTGATAAATATTCTGAGTCTGTTTAGGTCTAGGCTGAGCTTGAATCAGATGCCTCTGATGAAATTTCCTACCTCTCAACTAAAGTTCAGTAAGTGTTGCCCCCAGCATCAATATGATTGCAATAAACGACACAAGCACCCTCAAGCATCACCAACACAAAAAGCAGCTGTTCCTTTAATTTTTTTAAAAATATTTCAAATAATCTTAAAGAAAAATCAAGCTGTAAAGGAACAGTATTTAAAGACCTTAATTTAAATTGTAAATGACTGTAGAAATGACTAACTGGTCACCCATCACTCAGACTTAGGAGATACTCCACACTAAGTTTAATAGATTGTTTTCCACCTCTTCTGATTTTAGCAGTTTAAGCCTAAAATCATTTGTCAGGCTTTTGTTTAATCAAGACAATTTGAGATTGACTAAATACTTTTACAGACTGGCACCATTTTGTCCTTTAGAGATAATGACAATGACATTCTTATCTCCATCCTTAAATATGCTTCTATTTCACCTTAATATGAAGTTCAATTAAGAAATAAGTATGATTTATACAGTTATAATGAAATATTCTGAGCTACATCTACCCCCAAGATTTAAGTAGGAAAGAGCACTAATTTAAGACTAGAAATTATTTATATATTTGACATGGTTTCCTATTAATCACCATCAGAACTAGGGCAATTTGTAAAATTCCTCTGGCATCTATTAAATATTTTCTTCTAAGTAAGTAAATGAAAGAGATTTACTAATTTCAGTAGAAACTTCATTGATATTGGGCAAGAGATACTAAACACAGAGGGATATATTAAGTCTGTACAAAATGCTAAATACTCCTCAGATCCCTGCTAAATTCATTTAATCCTTTTTTGCGTGTTTTAAAGCCCATCAGGTTTTATAAACATTGATATAATGCAGTGAAAGGCAACTATTTACAAATAACAAAAATCACAAAGAAATATCATTTATCATGAATCAGTTCTGCACTGATTTAGAGTGCAGAACTGATGTTAGAATTTGTGATGTTACAATTTGTGATGTTCTTCCTTTTCACTGTGACCCTTAACCTGCCTCTAGAAGCTGGTTTAACTGAATCTTCTGGGGTGGGAGGGGATGCTTGTTTTATAAATACCTGGGATTTGAATGGCTTTTTTTCTATCATAACTGTATGAATTTATGGATACCAAAATGAAACCCATTCAGACAAAATTTAGACAATGTCTCCGGGCTGATAAGCACCATTGAGCAATGGTTTAAAAGAGAATTCCCAGTTTTTTGGACCATCATCATCAGTGATCAAATTTCCTGCTGGATCAAGATGAACTTTTGACGTAAAATGTTCAGTTAAAGAACTTGCTAATGTTTCTTCTGTGTCACATCAGACATATATATCATGGAAACACAGAATCAGAGAATCAGAGAAGCACAGAATCACAGAACCACAGAATCACAGAATCATAGAATGGTTTGTGTTGGAAAGGACATAAAGATGCCTTAATTCCAACCCTCTTCCATGGGTAAGGACACCTTCCACTAGACCAGATTACTCAAAGCCTCTTCCAGCCTGGCCTTGAAAAATGCCCTGGATGGGTCATACAGAACTTCTCTGGGTGATCCATTCTAGTGCTTCATCACCCTCCTGGTAAATACTTTCTCCATAAAAATCAACAACTAATTAATATCCAGTAAAACCCGTGCAGAACACACATCAGGGCCTCTCTGAGCTCCAGTGAGGAGCGTGAATCATGGAGCTTCATCCATGCTCTGTCCTGTCTGGGCCTTTGCTGTGCCCTGGGGAAGCCAACTTTGTCCATTTGGTTTAGAAATGCACTCTCAGTCTCTCGTCTTACTTTGCTGACCTCCCTTTGCTGTCTCCTTGAGCTCTCTCTCCTTGAGTTCTCATTTTGCCAGGAAGGTAAGCTTATCCTCTCCCATTATGAGATGTTCACATGTTCTCCAGAGAGACAGATGAAATCTTTATGAAACCCACATTTCAGGACACACTCACTTCAGCGACTTTGCAAAGCAGCGTTAAAATGCATGGAAACAACCAAATCTGGTTCCACATTGTAGTTTTACTTGACAGTTCCGACAGATTTTCTTTCAGCTCCAAATTCATTAGGAAACATGGTGGAGTTTTCAGTCCTCCTGATTACGAAAACTGCTCCAAAATTAAAGTCAATGTCCATTTGGGCCGATTGGTGACTTCAACACAGATCATAGAATCACAGAGTTGTTAGGTTGGAAGGGACCTCTGGAGATCATCTAGTCCAACCCCTCTGCCAAGGCAGGAGATGGAGATGAAAATTTAATTTCTGTGAAGATAGTGAGTTTATTCCTGCACAAAACAAATGGAAAAAAAGAAATATTGACTTGCATCTTTGCTAGAGGAAGGTAGGGCTGTTTCTTGCAGCTGTCACCTTACCTTTTCTTCCATCCCAGTGAGTGGAGAGCTGAGTTAATGGTGAGCCTGAACTGCCACCAGCTACAGCACAGAAATTCCAGATAATCCAGAATCAGGGGAGGCTTTCCTGGAATTCTGGCTGGCATCTGAAGGCACTTAGGAATGACTGAGCTGCTACAGCAGAAAGGGAGGGAAGGATGGTTGAGCCAAAGGTTGTTTTCTCATAGCCATGCCATGGCCTGACTCCCTCCTTGCCAGACAGAACAGGACCCTCACATCGCTTTGTGGGAATGACCATGCACTGCTTTAGTGGAATGCTAACCTTGGGGAAACAAGAAAAACAACCAAAAAACCCAAACAAAAATCTGTTTCACCTTTGCTTACAGTCTCCCAGACTTATTTAGCTTTATCTAACAAGAAATGGACCAAGTGTAAAAATCAGTATTACTTCATGCTTCTCTTATTTGTTTTAATCAGCTACACAGCCCTGTGGTGCCAAAGCATCATCCCAACTTATGCATTATTTACTAGTTAATATCTCAAAACAGATGTCTCTAAATAAAATAATTTTCTTCCTCTTGTTTGTCGTGCCTGAGGGCCAAATCAGAGGAACAGAGCACCTCCCTGATGATGTGCAGTGCCCTCAAATCATGACGCCAGGGTCACCGAGCCCCTGTCAGAGCTGGGCCCTGGGACACCGAAAAATTTGTAGCAACTTGTGTCAATCAAAGTCAGGGTCAGTCATTCTCTGTTCAGGGCTCTCTCATGTTTCTGCCTTTCAAAAAACCATTTTAGCTCTGCACACCTAATGATTTCAAGGATCATCTATTTCTTGCAGGTGTCTGTGGAAAGAAAGTCGGTGTATCAAGGGGTGGTCTGGCTGGGTCAAAAATCAATATTCCCTGGAAACAAGCAAATATGCATAAGAGCAGGCACAATTAGCCAAGTGGAACATGTGTTTAGCCAATGTATTTATTGGCTATTTATGTAACCATTTATTTGGCGCACATTGCCTTATTTCTGTGTTTTTCAAGCTGGTGCTCAAGAGTTCATAAAATATTAGGATGGGGTCTTTATGTTTCTTTTTTCCCTCCATGGTTTCAAGGTTTAACAAAGTGGAGGTTTTGTCAGTCTTGAGTACATAGGAGAAGGGTAAATGAGGAAAATTCAGCCAAGGATCAGCCACCCAAACCTTAATTTTACCTAAGTGAAGCTTGAGATAAGATATTTTATAAGATATTTTCGCTTACATGAAACAATTTAATCCATGCAAAACTTGGTAACTACACAGTAAAGAGGACTCCCAACCTGAGAAGGTTGAAATTTATGGAAAAGAAGGTCATGAGTGGGACAAAACAATTAATCCTGTCCCTATTTTTCAGAGAGAGGCCCAAGGGCGTAGGCACAAGAAGACCATGGCCACTCATATGATATCCGTAGGAGCTCATGGTGCTTCTGGGAGAAAGAAGATGCATTGAGTGCCCATGGGGAGTGTAGAAAATATCACACTTTTATTTTGGTGGTGGTAGGAGGGCAGGGATTATAATCTGGGTATTAGAAAGAGGGAAAAACAAGCAACTACTGAATAAAAGAAGAGGATGAAAATAAGATGAAGACAGTGAAGACAGCTTAGACAAATACATACTTTACAATCTACTGCTTTGGGTACAGAGGAAAGCCTGGAGTGATGTGCCAATAATCACAGAGCAGAAAGGAAGCAAGGGTAGGACCAATACCCTGCTGAGCCCACGGCCAGAGCTGCATCCACACAGCCCTGCGCTCTCAGACACGCTCTGCATCTCATCATTTGCATAACTTCCCTGGAGTTTTACTTGCCTCTGCAACACCTGGCAAAGCACACATTCTAAATTTCAGGGAAACTCACAGAAGAAGCAAAATTCAGTCATTTCAGAGTTTAATAGCTCGCTGGAAAGGGTGGGAAACTGTTAAAAAATTTAAAAAATTGTCAGAGTACCTAGTCACTAATAGAAAATTCTCTAATTATAAAGGACACGAGGCCAAAGCTAACTAATTTTTCACAAATTTCTCATTCTTAACCTCACCAGCCTCTAATATGTTTGCACCTCTAGCAATCACCTGGCAGTTATCCGCAGCATTCACAGAATTAAGCAAATTACAAATGGGCTCAGGATGGGCAGAGCATGCCAGTCTTGGCTCTCCAGTGAGCCACAAAATGCTCTGCAGCATTTGGCTTCTCTCAGCAGGTCCATTAGTCAGGGTGGATGAACCTCATCAGTTGGAGGGAATGCACACCAGGAACTGTGCTTGGAAGAGCGGAGATATTTGACTTTCATGAGAGATGAGGAGAAACAGAACTCTGGCTGCTCTGCTTTGGCTTCTCTCCCCTCCAGTGGTATCTATGCAAATGTAATCCCATCTTCAGTCTCATCCAGAGTGATGTAATGTCCCCAGGCTTCTGTTTTTGCTGCTGTTGTGCATGTCCAGAGTAGGAAAAGATACCTAGAAAGGACCTGAAGCAGAGTAAGGCAATTGCTCAGCTAGAATTTTGTGAAAGGCCTGCTGGAACTTCAGAGGATGCTGTTGTTGCTGTTCAGTCTCCAGCTAAAGGGACAAATGGTCATAAGTAATGGGGGAAAACCCCCACAACTTAATAGAGGTAAGATGGAAATATGATTCAAGGACTGGATTTCAATACTTAGTCTCTCTTGAATCAGTTTAACCTGATCTGCCTCTAGAAGCCACGTCTGGTTTGTTCCTGAGTCAATGGTTAAAGGTACCTGTGGGAAATTTGACTGTCTGATGCTTTTGGGGTGTTTTGAGAGTTGTGTTGCTGTTTCTTGGCCTTGCTGATGGATCCTCTTATCCTTCCTCTTGCCTTTTCTCTTTTCAGAAGACCCAACACCACCACAGACAGAGAAAATGGATCAATTTCTGTCTCTATCCCAACTAAATGAACAACTGATGCTATTTCTGACAACACATCTCACCTTATCACTCAGTCTTGGGCAGCCATACTTCACACACAGGAGAAGTCTTAGGTTAAATTGGCATTTCATCCACACTTGTGTTTTTATTTACCCTTTCTGAACACTTGTCCTTTACCAGAATGATTTAGAAACAGTCTCCAGCAAGTACTGAGTTTTAAAACTGGTATAGCCTGAGACAAAAAAAGAAACGGTGTTTGTATCCTTATGTCATATAAAAAAGATGGAATAATGTATTGAGAACTTCAGAGAGATGGAGAGAACATACTCAGCAGTTGCTGGATGTTTTCTCTGCAACATTCTGCACCAATAACTACATTGACATTTTGGATGAACTAAAATTAACTAGATATTAATGTGAGATATTGTAATCCCTGAAGTTTCTTAGATCTGTTTCCCAGGAATGCTCTGAATTGTTTAGAGAGCAAAAATGCTACTCTGGGGGTAGATAACTGAGTCACTCTGAAGCCCAAGATGTCTCAGACTGATCTTCAGAGGGCAACGTATTTGTTGTCAATATCTAAAAAATATTAATTGTAATTATACTCAGAACTTGCACCCGAATCAATGCGAAAAATGGAAGGAAGAAGAAAGTTCATATGAGAAACCTTTATAACTGCAAGGTAGAGTCCATATCATCTATTTTATTTTTCTTTCTGTCTCAAAGTGAGGTGTTTACTGCTCCTTGTCAACCAGAATCCTTCTGTGGTCAATAGAGATGAATAGGCACCTACAGAGGCTGACTCACCCAATCTATCTCAAGAAGGGATGAATCACCCACTAGAAGTGCATTTCTTTCTCCATCTTCAGTTTCAGATCTGAAGAGAAGTGTGAGCAACTAAAAGATTTGTTTGGGTTTTTCCAACTGCGAAAAATGCCATAATGAAAATATTACCTCTCCTTACAAACTCTGTCTTGCTTATGTCTCCAAACAAGCATGATGACAGTGGTAATGTTCTGCTCTGGAGGGAGAATTCAGTTTAGCTTAGAGACTTATACCCCTGGTAGATGAAGTTAAGGGACATAGATTCCCTAACAGTTCACAAAATTTTGTCTAAAAGTTACACATACTTTTTCAAAGGCTGTGAAGGTTACTTTGAACACTTTTAAGTGGTTTTCTGATACAGCAAATGTTTCTCTGATTAATTCTCTTTCTGGGGAAGTTGTCTAGGCTGCATTAACATTTCTTATCAAGCTTTGCATACAATTGCCATGAGATTCAAACTGATTAAAAATAACATGTTTTTAAATGCCTTTGCTTTGTTGTTTTTTCACCCTTCCCCCACAGAATCAAAATTGTTTTCTGTCCAGTTTTGAGTAAACAGCATAAGAAATTTGGGGGAAAAAATTGTCAAAGGACATATCCTTTAATCGATTATCAACTCAAACAACTTAGAAGAAAACTGGGATTACATCTTTCTGATGTGAAAGTAATCCCCAGGATGTTGCATGCTTTAACTGAGTCCAATATTCTTCAATATAATCCAGTCCAACTCCCTGCCATGGACAGGGACACCTTCCACTATCCCAGGTTGCTCCAAGCCCCATCCAACCTGGCCTTGGACACTTCCAGGAATGGGAGAACCACAGCTTCTCTGGGCAACCTGTGCCAGGGCCTCACCACCCTCTGAATGAATTATTTCATCCTCATATCTAATCTACACAAACTCTCTTTCAGTTTGAAGCCATTGCCTTTGTCCTGTCACTGAACATGTTTGTAAATAGTGCCTCTCCATCTTTCTTACAGGTTCTCTTCAGGTTCTGGAATGTCCCAGTTAGGTGCCCCCAAAGCTTCTCTTCTCCAGGCTGAACAATCCCAGTTCTCTCAGCCTTTGCTCACAGCACAGCTGCTCCATCCCTCTGATCATCTTGGTGCCTCTTCTGGGCTCATTCCAACATCTCCATGTCCTTCCTGTGCTGGGACCCCAAATCTGAAGGCAACTCCACAGGTGGAGTCCCACAAGATCAAAATTTCTGATCCGTTAAGCACAAGAAGAGGAACTGCACCACACAAGTGCAAAGCAATTCACCGTAAAGTTACAAACCTTCTTCTTTGGCTGATTTTTTTTCCATCGTTAGGCAAAGATGAAGACTGTGTGAACTGGAAGTACAGCTGAGTTCTTCGAGACTTGTCAATGGAAAGCACGACAAGGTTCAGCTGGTGAAAAGTGACATATTTCAACTGGCTCCGTGGGTGTCACGGCAGCATGTACCATCTGAAGTCCTGGCACAAAGAATAGAGATATTAAGATATGGCCTGTTCTTTCATGCCTAAAGTCAGGATGCCAAACCAATGAAAAACTGTGGAAAAGCCATTAAAAAGCATTTTAGCACTTTGGAAACCAAGAGACCGCATTAGAAAGTTTAAGTGGACTAATTACTTGAATTACATTATGTTACAAACCTAAACTGGGTTTTTACAGCTCTGTATTTCAGTCCTTGCTGTTTCTTGCTAATGAAGTTAGCTATAAAATAAACAGGATGATGTTCTGGTTTTTACTGACCTGCCAAACATAAAGACTTTTTACAGCTCAAAGCAGGGGCAGAATGTAGGGGATGAGGACCGGAGTTAACAAGCTCTGTGAAAACTTGTGTTCTCCAAGCTGTGGGGAGAAGCAATATTTGTGCATATCACAAAAAATTTGGCTCAGCTCACAGTCAAACACGTCTGTCCCCCAATCCAGCAAATATGCAAGTCATGTTTTGGCACTTGTCCTGCTGCCAGATGGTTACATGTGTGACAACACTAAAAGCAGGATTGATGGGATCTCTTAGCAGTCAGCATAAGGAAGGTTTAGTAGGATGAAGAGGTAGGGCATTCGAGTTCACTGTGTCTGATAGCACAGACGGGGGGAGGGAGCTCTCTGTGTCTGTAGTACGAACACTGTGATATTACGATTCTCACCCAGCGCTGTGGATCGTTGTGCCTGGCCACAGGGTTGTGTAAATAGAGCCACGGTACTAAAATCTGCTCCTCAAAGTGTAACTCCACTTATGTCCAGCAATGCCCTTCCAAATGCCAGGCAGAAAAATTCTTCCTAAGATCCTAAAGAGCAAAACGGCTGCAGAGAGGGCAGGGACCTTTTGCTTGGAGCAAAGGATCTCATTCGGTGAGGGCGTTCAGGATTTTAAAAACATAGCTGAAGTGATCTCAGCCTTCAGCTATCAGATCTAAATAGTATAAAAATTTGTTCTACCCATTACTGGGTTGAACACCACTGATGGGTATTCGCTACCCAAAGTGCTAAAATACGGATTTCAACAGTATCAGGATCTTCTTGCTCCAGTCTCCCAACAGAGAGGGTAAACCTGCTAATTGCTGGATGGCATTTCTGTTCCACTCTGGTGAACAGAGTTCAACCTGATGATTAGAGTGATTAAAAAATAAAAAAGCATCACCTGATAGATTCGATTTAAATGCTGGGGAATCACTGCCATCAATATGTGCACGCTGAGACACGGCCAGATTGGTTTTCTATCTGAGCATTCCTTAGCAGCCTCAGATCACCTCGAGGTTTGCATGAATGCTGTGTCCTGTATGACACATTGTGAGTGCTTGTAATAATGTTTTTCTCTTCAGAAACCTGCAAGGTTTTCCTCCCTATAGCTGAGAGCAGTCTGCAGCCTGCAGATTTTGGATGATGCTTCTGACAACCTCAGAGAAAATGCCACGATACCTCCCCTTGACTTCTGCCAAGCAACAGTCATTAGAAGAGCTGGATAAATCCATAGAGTAAAACCTGACTGAACTGGCTTTAAGGGAATCCCTAAAGCAAATTCAGAGGTGATTATCTTATTGTGATTCATCTGATTTGACCACACTTCCATTTATTTAGCTATTGCTTTTAAAAAGAGCTGAGGTAATTGCTGAGCCCATACTCTGATCACCAATATTAGAGATTTCCTATGCAGTGGGGTGCTTCTTCTTTACACAGAAATTTTGCTCTCTCCTCTTCAAGGATGTTTGTTTTCAATGACACAGAGGCAGCACTGGGGTTCAGAGCACTTGTTTTGGTTTTCTCTTACTGATGTTAACCCCAGCCCATCCTACTATTTTATTAAGACAGTATGAGATCGATAACCTAGGGCAAACAGAGAGAATGTCACAAGAGAAACAACCACCAAAAGAGGCTGTCCTGAAGAAAGAAATGAACTTAGAAAGCAGTGATAATTGTTCATCTTCCTGTAGGTTTGGGGAATCGAGACCATGAAATTAAATCTTGAATTTATAGGCAGCCCAGATGAAAGCTCTAAATTGTTTATTAAAAATAAATAAAGAGGAATTTTATTTCACAGTCCCTCTGAATGGATGATTTCAGTTTGGTAAGGTATCCAAGCTTTAATGCATCTTACGTTTGTTGTGAAAGGAAATTTTCTCAGGACAGGCTGCTTGTAGGAAGAGAAGCAAAGCAAGAGAATGGCCCCTGTAGAAAATTACAAGAATGTTGTGCAGAAATTATCAGAGAGATTAATACAGGGATGGCTGTAAAAATGCATTCAAATGCTATTTTTCTTCCTCAGAGTGCAATGCATAGCATACACTAAACCAGCTGTGTTCTGGTGTTCATTATCTGCAGACGATTAATTTAGTTCAAATGCAGACAGGCAGAGTATCTCCAAAACTCTCCAGGCACAGAAAAAAAAGAAAAAAAATGTGTTGTATATTGTATATTCACCAACAAAGTAGATACCACCTGGAGCAATGTGACTAAAAACCTCTTTGCTTCATGACCACGCTGGGCTTGGATTAGAAGGAGGTGTCTTTGGAAACAGCTTTGCCAATTATAGAGATGGAAAATGCCTCAAGACATCTGCTTGATGATATTGATCACTGTAAATGTCACAATAGGGGAAAACAAGACAGTAAAACATCTCGGGTTAAATGCCACTGAGCATCCTGCGGTGAATTCCCTCCCCACCAGTGTTCAGCCTCTCTTCTGAATTCCTGTAAGTACAGAATTTCCTGAGAGAATGTTTTGGCTCCAGCCCTGACCCAGCCTGTCCAGCCACACCAGAGCTGTGTCTTGCCCTCACTTTCAGCTGAAAGAAACTGATGCTCTTGTCTTGCCTTGCCGTCAGAATTTCTGAGTTCTCAAAAGCAATGCCCTCCAAGAACAGTTTCCTAGCACAAAATTACCAGAAGGGATGGTCCTTGGGATGCCATTCCTGGAAGTACAATTTTAATGAGGAGGTCATTTCAGGACGGGCAAAATGCAGCCTCTTTGAACAGAGAGTTCATCTAGACACCGAGAAGTTCAGAGGTTTAAGTTCAATTTCTAATTTTTGCAATCTTTTTATTCCAGGAAAGCAACTGCCAGTTAGATAAGCAGCCCAACAACTTGATGATGTGTCTGAACAGACACTTCAGAGGAATGTGAAAAAGAAATAAACACCTCACAGTGAAAACATTCGCCCTGAAGGTAAAAAAATAAGAGTTGGATGAAACATAAGCTTTAAAGTTTGAGAGCTGATTAGTTTTTTCTGAATACTTTTTATTTAAGCACTGATTATTCTTTCCAGCCCTTTTCAATGTTAATCCATTATTAAATGGGTTAAAGAGGCCCTGAAAAATTCATGTCAGACTTTGTAACTGCCAAAATAAGACTCTCAGAAAGTGATTTTAGGAGCAAGAAATCTAATTAGTTCATTGGTTAATGAAGTAAATCAAAGGAGATTGACTACAGAACCAATCTCATTCACTGCTTTCGCTAACTCCTAAACCAGGGTGGGATGTTTCTCTTCATGGCCTCGTTATTGTCCCCCTGAAAAACAAAAGGAAAAATGTAATTAGTGTCTGGGCTAATTGGTGGCACATTTTGTGACAGGCTGCCCTGGCAGACACTTTTTGATGCAGCATAATGTTGAATTATCACAATCATGGTGTGACATAGCCCTTTATGTTATAAGGCAAAAAGGAAGAAATGTTCCAGTTTCCATTTTATTCTGGTTATAAGAGGTTGTTGGGAGCACTGTGCTATGATCATGTTTGAAACTGGTTTTTTTGGATCTGTGCTAAATTGATTTCTTGCTACGGATACTGAACCTTGACTGCCATTCTGCATTTCTGATAATTAAGAGTTTGAACCAGTCTACAGGGTAAATAATTTTCTCATCTGAGCAAGCTTAAAGATACAGTAATGCTACTGAGTGGGGATGAGATGCAATTTCATCTGCTCAAACCGTCCCTGCTCTGCCAGTGATCTCCCATCCCAGGAACCTGAACAGCCACCCACCTCCCCAGCATCACTGGCACAGAATTATAGAACAAATGGGTAGAGACAGGGCAAGGGGGATTGGCTTCAAACTGAAAGAGGCCAAGTTTAGATTAGTTGTTACAAATAAATTCTTCCCTGTGTGGGTGGTGAGGCCCTGGCACAGGCTGCCCAGAGAAGCTGTGGATGCCTCTGGATCCCTGGAAGTGTCCAAGGCCAGGTTGGATGGGGCTTGGAGCAACCTGGGATAGTGGAAGGTGTCCCTGCCCATGGCAGGAGTTGGAATAAGATGATTTTCAGGGTCCTTTTTTACCCAAACCATTCTGTGATTCTGTGGTGATTCCATGATTATGAATCTCTTGTAGCTGATGTAGTGGAAAAGCTGCAAGAGCTGCTCTCACTGATTTCATCTTCCAGCAGAACTGGGCTGTGGAAAAAGGGCATCAGGGCTCAGGCAGGAGCAGCTGCTGCCTGGCACTGCACAAATTCCAGGGGACGGCAGAGGAAGCCCAAGATGATGGATAGGGCAGCAACCACATCACTGCTCGTGGAATAAAATAGGAAACTGTAGCACAAACTGATATGAGCACAGCACTTAAAAAGGACCTTTGGTCCCTTTTTAGCAAGAGGTGCTTCCCAATCTCTTGGAACAAAATTCTATCAAAGCCCGAACCAAATTTTGCTGCTTGGGGGCAAACCTTTATATCACCTTTGGGTCTGAATAGAGCTGTGGGGTCGGATATTAGTGGGTAATTTTTATACAGAAATGACAAGTGCACTGGAAATTTTGCAGCCTGGCCTCCAGAGAATTCATCAGATTTAAGTATTACTGCAGCACTGCATTTGAGTGAAAGGGCAAAGAGAGGGAGCATTTATCTTATCAGGATATTGACTTTCTTGCAATATTGTTGTTCTGCTTTCTGGGGATGTAATAACACCAAGTTGTGTTTGCATAGCAACAAGGTAAAGGTTTCTTTTTTAAATGCATGGTTCCACTCTGAAAAAGAAAACCTAACACCATGGCAACACACAGTGATTCCTTCATCAAATATACTCTCAAAAAGTGCTTTGCTAGATTGAGGAATCATTATTAAAAAGAAGAGAGATATTAACAAGCTTGCTTCCAGGTTTTGGAGTGGGGTTTATATATATATATATATATATTCGCAAGCATTATTACCTCCACCTTATTTATTAGCTAAGTATTTATATCTGCACAGACTCCCACAATATTCTTCCTGCTAAACCTCCTGCTCTTTCACCATCTGTCACTTCACTTCCAACCGCAAAACTGAATTAATTTTTTTAAGCCTGCTAAAATACTGTTAAAAGCAGACAAGTTCCACCCATCTGAGCTCTCAGTTCAAAAGCATGTGCAAGGCTTTATGAGCACACCCAGGGATAAAGCAGACAATATGTGCACATCTGTAGCAGGAGCAGTGCTTCTCCTCTGGATCGGTAGGTGCTTCACCTTCCCACGCAATCTGTGTGACTGCAGAGTCTGTGCTTCTGTTTGGGAGCTGCAGATAAGAACTGCTGGGGAAAACCAGACCTTTCAAAAGCCTGGATCTCTCCTGGAGGGACTGACTTCAGAAGGTAACAAGACCTGTGGTTTTCCGATGGAAAAAATGTCAAAGAATCTACAAATGAACAAGCAAAACCCAAATAAACCAAAAAACCACCAAACATACACACACACACACACATTAAAAAGAGGCTGATCTTTATAGATTTTTCTTCTTTTAATAAATTTAAATAAAAATCCTTAAAAACACCTTATTTAGTTAAACTTTAATAGCAAACTACTACCACATTCAACTAAAGAGGAGAGGTTTTTTTCTCTTATTTAGCATGCATTTCTCCCCTCTATTTGCATGTGTGGGGAGGTGTTTGAACATCTTTATTTAAAGAGATTCTGTTATTTAAAGAGCTTCTTGCTATTTAAAAACACCACAGGAGCCCTGAGCAATCTGGTCTAGCGGAACATGTCCCTGCCCATGGCAGAGGGATTGGAACTGGATGATCTTTAAGGTTCCTTCCAACCCAAACCAATCTATGATTCTGAGTT
This sequence comes from Acanthornis magna, assembly GCA_036785705.1. NCBI lineage: Eukaryota > Metazoa > Chordata > Aves > Passeriformes > Acanthizidae > Acanthornis > Acanthornis magna. Next base: position 12,692,977 of record JAWUZG010000119.1, on the reverse strand, counting down.
ACAGACTGCCTGATTTTGACTGATGTGTTCTCCCTTTGGATGTCACTAATTTTACATTTTGATCAGAGCTCTGATGGGGAATCAGACAAGTGCAAAGCAGGACTTATGAAGAGGGGTTTCAGCACTCTGACTAATTCCTCAAAAATGTGATCTCCCTCCAAATGTTTGCCATGGTCTGCAGGTCAGAGCCTCCCTGTTGGTGACAGGTCAGTCCCCAGCCAGGTTTTGATGATGATTTTGAAATCAGTTCCAGCTTCACAGCTGATGCTGCAATCAGATCCATGGTGCCTGCTGAATTTTGATCATTTTTACTGACAAGCGATTGGGGAGCAAAATCCAAAGAGAGCAAATAAGAAAAATGCCCCTAATTCTGGCAGAATTTCCAGGCCTTTTAAAAGACTGCACCATGGTACTGAGTTTTCCTTTGCCTCCTTCTCCCTTCTCTGCCAGTCTTAGCTTTGAATCACTGACAAGGAAAAGATGGGGAAACAGAGAAAAGAAAAAGAAAATAAGGCATTTAAATCCACCACTAAGCTTGTTTAGCAGACACTCTCCAAACCTTATCACTTTCTGCAATGACCAGAAAGGAGCTTGGAGCCAGGCAGGAGTCAATCTCTTCTCCAAGGTAACAACGAGAGGCCTCAAACTTGTGCCAGGGAAGGTTTAGATTGGATATGATGAGAAATTTCTTCACTGAACGGTGGCCAGGCACTGGCACAGGCTGCCCAGGGAAGTGGTGAAACCATCCCTGGAAGGGATCAAAAGGTCTGTGGATGTGGCACTTGGGGACAGTTTAGTAGCGAACTAAACCTTGATGCTATTGATGATCTTAGAGGACTTTTCCTACCTTAAGGATTTTATGATTTAAAAGTTGCTCTGAGATAATGTGAGCTCGTTTATGCCGTGTGGGAAATGGTTTAGGTTAACATGGATCTTCCTGCCTTTGCCTGGCATCTTTAAAAAATATTTTTAAATATAATCTTTCCCCCAAAGAAATGGAATTTCCCTGAAGCTGAGTAAGCCACTCAGGCAACATGTCATAAGAAGTGATCATAAATAACTCTGCTTTTTAATGTAAACCATCTAGAAAAATCTTTTATGGACCATTCACATTGTTGCTTGAGGCAATTGTTCTTCTGATAGGTACAGCTATAAAATACAGATGTAGTAGAAGCAAAAGTACAGAATTATCTTTATTAATGAACAGATTATGACAGTTTCAGCCCCCATATTTGTGTGTGTGATCAATATTTCCAGCCAAGACTGAGCTGACATCATCTCTAGTCACATATCATTGGACAAGGCTGACCTGCGCTGGAGTTTCAAGCCTTGTACTCAGCCATTGTCAGGAATTCTGAAAAGTCGGAAGAAAACTCCTCTCCTTATAAACTTGTCAAGCAGGAGGCAATTCCACAGCTTTATCCAAAGCTGTATTAGCATTTGAATGCACTTTTTGCAACTGTGTAATGCCCCAGAATTCACAGATTCCTTTAAAATGAAAGATTTGCCACATTTCCAGAGGGAATATTTCCGTAGGGATCAGATTAAAACACTGTTTAATATAACACCTGGCCTTTTACAGCAAAGATGTTTGCATCAAAGTGCTGCATATTCAGTACATTTGTAATTTTTAATCATTGAGTTTTTCCTGTACTGAAAGTTTTATTCATCTAAAAGAAAAAACGAGCGTGGGAGTTATAAGGAGGATTTAGCCAGTCTTCTGAGTCTCAGTTGGAAAATATCATTTGAGATTTTTAGGAGAAACTGCTATTCCAGAAAGATTTAATTCTGTGATGAATTGCTTCATTTCCCTCCCTCTATCTTTAGGCATGAGCCATCTTCCTCTCCTCCACTTAAACCAAACAGGACAGTTTGTTTATATGTATATGTATGTATATATATATATTAAAAAAATATGTGTATATTTTATATACATGTATATATATAAAAATATATACAGATATTTACACTCAACCTAGTCATCCCAGATTCATTTTATAAAGCCACAGAGAGAAATCTGCCCTTTCAGGGTGAAATTCAGCTGAACTCCTTTGCACAATGACTTTAAACCAGGATGCATTGCAAGCCATTGCATTTTTGCTGTAACAATTGCATCTCTCTGAGAAAAAAGTTCCAAAAATATGTGGATGTGGCACTTGAGGACATGGTTAATGGTGAACATGATGACAGCTGGATGTGATCATCCTAAAGGTCTTTTCCAACCTTAATTATTCTAGGATTCCATAAAAAAGGGAACCAGATTCCAGATCACTTATTGAATTCCACATCTGGTAGGGTGAAGGGGAGGGGAGAGAGTGAAGGACAGATGGACAAAAAGCAATTTACAGTGGTGTTGGGTGGAATTCTGGTTTGCATAAGTCTGCTGTGTAAAGGGCTCCTGTTGCTGTATGGTAAACAAAATGGGAAATTTCTAAATGGGGAGGAGAAAAGGTAGAATTATGTGAGTTGCTTTGCCTCATTGCTTTATCCTGTGCCACTTCAATCAAATTAATCTCCTGTAGAGACTGGTGGAGTTTAGGCAGGTTCTTAGCCAGGTTTGAGGTTAGGGTTGGCATTAGGGTCCTGGGATGGGGATAGACCAGGAAGGTCTCTGAGCAATACCTCTGAAGAGCAGTGATGGCCTCCACCAAGAAGAAGAACCTTAGTCCTTGATCCTATTTCCCTCATAGTAGTTCCGTGGAAATCACCCTGATTTACTTGAATAATGAGAGAATCACAGAGTGGTTTGAGTTGGGAGGGACCTTAAAGATCATTTCATTCTAACCCCTCTGCCATGAGCAGGGACACTTTCCACAAGGCCAGGTTGCTCCTAGCCCAGTCTAGCCTCACCTTGAATGCTTCCAGGGATGGGGCAGGATGCTGGAGCAGGGGGAGGAAGTGCTGGAAGCATGAGTGCAGCAGTGCCAGGGCTCAGCTCAAGCCCTGAGAGATGATGATTTTCTTTCACATAGGTCCATGCGTCCTACCCAAAGGGAAATGACACAAGGTGAGTGAAGGGTTAACCAATACAGAGCAAAATTCATCCCTTTCTATCTCAAACCAATACCTGCTCCCCCTCAGGATTTGTATTTCCATTCAGGAGACACTGTGGAGTCTCTGCTGTAAATCAATGCAACTTCCTCTTCTTTCTTTCCCACACAATACAGAAGATAATTTCTTACTTCACAACAATTTATGGATGCTCTTAACTATCCTGCTTTGCCATGATAAATTACCTCCTTAAATCTTCTCTTCTTTCTACATCCGTTGCCCATTCTCAAGACAGTGTTGTGACTTTGTGGGTGCCAGTGTTTCAAGGAGCTGCGTGCATTTCCCTCCTGAAAATGGAAGTGTGGCAGCTGCTCTGGCTGTTGCCATCTAGCAGCAGAATGTGGATTTATGCATCTATAAATACACCAGTGGGTGCTAATAAAGCCCTGCAGAAACCCAGCTTCACAAGTTCTGCGGAAAAACAGGAAAACAAAACAAAACAAAATCAAGTCGTTCTTTCAAAGCGCACGAAAATATAACATTTCTGCATTTCTCTCCCAGTTTCAAACACTGCTCCCATCCAAAGCTGGTGCCTAAGTGTGGTGGAATCTGCCTGACGCCCTGCAAATAAGCAGAGCCCCTCTTTTCTGTCTCTCTGTGCTTCCAGGTTGTGCAGTTCAGCTCTGCCATGACCTGCCTTTTAATTTCCAAACAAACAAGGTCAACAAAGCTGGCAGCAGGTAGTTAACTCAGTATAATAGGATTTTGATTGCTTTCCTACACCAGGGGAGCACACAGGGAGACACGTACATTATACTTTTGAGTGAAACCTATTTCAAGGTTTTCATTAATTGTATTTATCTTTAAAGATACAAATAACAAGTGATGCTTAAGTAAATAATGAGGTCTTAACTTCACACACTGAGCTGCAATAAACAAGCAGCCAGCACCAGGGGCTGCTTAGAAGAGATTATTTTTTTCTTTTAGTGGGGAGGTTGACTCATGTATTTATTCTGGACCCAAATATTGCAGAATAATGCCTTGTTTTAGAATTGCAATTAAAAGTAAAGGTACCTTATTCTGCAGGAGGGACAGGGAAGGCTCCCTTCCTGCTTATATCTGACTCCACACTTGGCTTTCACAACAAACCTATTTCAAACATGACTAGGAATAACCAGAGGTTCCTTCTAAGCAAACATTAGTTCTTTAATCTAAATTCCTGAACCCCACAGATTCCCTCCTATGCTGTGATCTACAGCGGAATCACACCCATGCTGACATGAGGTGGCTTTATTTGAATTTATTCCACTTCATTCAATGCAAAAATCTGCTATGACGGCTGCTCCATCCCTGGAAGTGTTCCAGGCCAGGCTGGACGGGGCTTGGAGTGGCATGGCCTAGTGGAAAATGTCCCTGCCCATGGCAGGGGGTTGGAGCAGGATGGTCTTTATTGTCCATCCAACCCAAACGACTCTGTAAGTCTAAAATAAATGGAGGCTACAATATAAATGAAATAAATAACAGTGATGGAGGGTCTTCCTGTGAGTGTTCAAAAAAACCAAGCAAACATTTTGCAATATGGTTTAGTGGGCATGGTGGTGATTGATCAAAGGTTGGACTTGATGGTCTTGAAGGTCTTTTCTAATCTTCATGATTCAATGATCTTCTAACTTCTTTTGTTTCAATTTTTTTTTCTCATCTTTAGCTTGCCTTAGTCTTTATTTCTAGTTTTTTCAAGACTATGAGAAATATTCAAAAACCTTACTGAGTTGGTATTTATTGGCCTGAAGTTGTAACTCCCTGCAACGTTGCAAGATGACAAAGAAATATTTCAGACCAGGCTTTGTTTTGTTTTACACCATTCAAAATCCAAAGTCCCCCACAGTTCATCTTTCAGCTTTGCTCCTGGCAGACACAGAGTGGGGGACAGTTCAGAGGGCTGGGAAAGGCAGAGGCAACAATTTCTGCTTTAGCTGTTGCTCCTTCCTTGCTGCATAATCTTGAGCGAAAGGTTTCAGCTCCCTGTGACTCTGTAGCACAAGTTCTGCCAGGTATGAACGATTTTCTGCACTTTTACAGAAGGCGGAGCAGTAATATCCCATTCCCACATCAAGCCTCCAGATATGACACCGTGGTGAATAATAGAGAGTGTGAGAGAAATCAGCTCCAAACCTATTTTTTTTTCTTTTTTTTTTTTAAAGAAAAAAAGAGCGTTTCTCATTCGTTTCTGCAGTTTAGGAAACATACGTTCCACAGTGCACTGAGCTATTTCTAATATGCCCAGCTGTGCAGGTTGATAGGCAAGAGATAAAACCATGCTGCTAATGAAAAACAGCTGCTCATTAGTCAGGAGAAAACTGGTTAGGGTGTTTAGAGATACAATTATTTTTACTGTTCTTGTCCCTTTTACGCTTATATGGAAATTATATTATTATCAAATCATGTTAGACAGTGTCTCAGGTTGAACATTTTAAAAATGAATGTGGTTCATTAACAACATGATGAATATTTAAGCAGGATTACTGAGCATAATGAACTTCCTTTAAAATTTTTTTTTCAAGCAGAAAAAGCCCAATAAATTTGCTAATATTTCACTGGTTAATGTTGCAATTAGGTGTGCAGCATCTTTTTTCAGCTTTCTGAACATCTCTCTTTTAATGCTGACTCTGAATTTAAGTCTGAGGCACAGGGCTGAAAAGTTGCAATTTTTTAATTTTGAACATTAATCAGGTTGATACCTGAAGTGACTCACATAAGCAGTCACCTCATCAGTGAGAAACCCCTGATAAAGGAAAGGAAATCAACCAAATGCTCACACCTCAAAAGTAAAACAATACTGAAACTTCATGCTCTGAATTTACAGTTTTGTGATCTTATCCTCATAAAATTAACTACAATTTCTCAACTGTGCAAGACTTTAAGATTCTTCTAATTTGAGGGAAAAAAAGCTGAGAAAATCAAGTAGAAAGAAACAACTAAATATTGTTATATCTAAATACTCCTTTAAAAATTCCTTTATAAATCTAATGATTTTATTGCCAGAGGCACACTTACTTGGGGTCTGGACCTTTATCCCTGGAGATTGTTTGTGGAATTTGGAATCTTTCTGCCATTAGCAGAGTAGGCTAAACATTTCTAATCCTGCTCTGATCAGACAATCTTCGGCTCAATTTACTCAGCAAGGAAAAGCAGCGAGATGAAAGAAAAAAATAAAGGAGATTGATTGAAGATCTGGCTAAGAGCAATGGTGGAGTCACAGCCCCTGGAGGGTTTTAAAAGACGTGTTTAGGTCACACTTAGGGACATGGTTTAGTGGCAGCTTGGCAGTGCTTGATGATCAAGTGGACTTGATGGTCCTGAGGGATTTTCCAACCTCAGTGATTCAATGACTCTGTGAGTCTCTGTGGCCAAATATTGCTCTTGTGCTCTCTCCCTCTCCAGACTTACAGATGGAAGGCAGGGATATCCCAAGACAGAATTTTACAGACTCAGATATCCACATTGGATGGCTCAGCAGAAATCTCTTAAATAAGATAAAGCTGGTTAAAAATGTCTATACAAAAACACTTTACACCAAATTCTATTGTTTCATGCCAAAAAAAACCTTTTTCCCCCCCCATAAAATGATGAATTTAGGGAAGTATTTCACGGACATGTCTTGAAGGGGAAAAAAAATGTTATTACCAAGTTATCTCCAATAGCAAATCAACACATCAGGAAATATGCAGAACTTTTGTCTCTGCTGGCAAGATCAGAACTGGAAACAATTCCATTGTAATATTTATTCATTTATCTGAAACATTTGGAATTTACCAACAAATGTCTGCTGTGGAGAAACAGTGAGGAGCTGTATCATGAGCAAAGTTCACTGCTAATAAATGTCTTGAGACAAATCCTTTTTTATCCCTTATGTTGCAGGTAAAATAAACAAGAGAAATTATCTGCACTTACTCAGAATCCCAACCCTGGGACAAAGTCTTTGTGCAAGATGCTGTACAATCATCAGTCGAAAAGAAAGTTACAGCCCTGGGAATTTAATAGACTGAGTAGTTAATAAAAGACAAATGAGTAGAGATGGAGACCAGGGAAGGATGAGAAGTCGATGTTTATCTGGAGACAAAAGATTTGTAATGTGCTGACAAGACCCTTGTGACAAGTTTTTTGAGTTTCATAAGAGGGAAGAATTTTGAAGAAACTGATTTTCAAGAGTGGAAGGAAAGTTATTTCCCCCAAATAAAGGCCAAAACAGTAGCAGGCACAAATCTGGGATGGAAAGTGGCAACTGCAGGGCATTATTGGATTTTCCCTTGGCTGTGGCGAGTGCATGAGCTCTGTGTCACCATGTAGTCGATGCATCACTGGTATTTCATTATGTGGCTGAACTTCTGCTCTTTCGGAGCACCTCAGTAAAGTTCTGAGGCCCTTCCACAAATGTCACCAGTTTGCCATTACAGGGTGGCCCATGGGACAATCCAGCTGCCCTGAGAGTGAAAATGCATGTTCAAGGTTGATCCTCTCCATTGCACATTCTTGATAAGGCAGAAATACATGGAATAATTGTTTGCATGTCCCTGTGCAGCACAGAAATCATCCACATCTACATCTGCACACGTAAAATATTGCTCTCATGCAGTAAAGCACATCAAAAAAACCTCACTGGGCACTCTTGACTTTGCAAACTTCACCTGCACATGTCAGGTGAGAACATGGGACATTGCTCAGAGGAAGCCATGCTGTGGTTGCTGTTAGTTTTCCTTGTGTTTTTTGTCTCTGCTTTCTGCTCCCAGATGAGGTTTCAGATGAGTGATTCAGTCTTTCACTACACATGCACAGCAGGTCCCCAGCCCAGGGCTGGCAGCCCCCTCATGCAAACTGAAAAAGAAATCCACTGGCCAAGAGCACATGGTGAATCAGACACCAGAGGATGCTTTGGATTGGGGTCACACAACAGCCAAAACAACAAAAAAATAAATAGATGACCAGAGTTTTGTATGATATCAGCATGAGCTACAGTAGCTCAGAGTGAGGAGCTGATTATTGCTCTGCTACTTACAGAAAAATATTCTGCTATTTATAGTGCTGACTAAACACCAAATTATAATCATCTACTTCAGGTCTGTTCTGTGTTTTCCTCCCCGGGTGGTCTCCTCTTTTATCCCTGTGCTGTAGCCTGGAGGAGTGGTCAGTCACCAAGCTGAAAGCTTGGCACGCCATGGCCAATTGGAAAAACAAAACAATTAATTTTGCTCACTCTTGGTCTCCATGGGGAAGGAGACTCCATCCTGGCTTTGGAGAATTCTGCTGCCAAGCTGGGACATAAGAGCATCCCAACTTGAGTGATAAATTTTTTTAATAAGAGTGATAATCTTTACAGTATTCAAGATAATAAATAACACCATAATCTGATTAAACACCTCCAACAACTTAAATCACCTGATTAAAAACCTTCATTCCTGAAGAGCGCTACAAGAACTCTGCAGAGGGACTTTTTCCAAGGTCATATAGTGACAGGACACAAGGAGTGGATTTTGGGTGAAGAGAGAAGGTTTAAGATTTGATATTAAGGAGAAATTTTTCCCTGTGAGGGTGTTGAGGCCCTGGCATGTATTTTCCAGAGAAGCTGTGGATGCCCCTGGATCCCTGGAAGTGTCCAAGGCCAGACTGGACAGGGCTCGGAGCAACCTGGGACGGTGGAAGGTGTCCCTGCCCATGGCAGGGGTTTGGAACTGAATGATCTTTAAGGTCCTTTCCAACCCAAACCACTCTGTGAATCCCTAGCATAAACATATTGTGGGTATATTTCAATATTTATTTTTGCAAATTTGTAACTTGATGAAGTAGGAGGCTGCAATTCTCTGAACATTTTCACTTCTGGTTTAGTTCTGGGACTTTCAGGAGTTTTGCAACTCAGCCGCTCTCCTCATTATCTGTTCCACTGTTCCTCTGTCCCAGGTTTTACATCAGGGCTCGATCTCAGTACCTTGAGACTATCTTGGAATAATTTATTGACTCGTCTAGACCTTAGCCAACTTTCAAATTACTCAAGCCGTGTTTTGTCAGTGCTCTGAGGGTTGTAGTCAGTCCATCTCAAGCTGCGCCAAGCCCTTGGGGATGCAGGGGATGCAGACTGAGAATGAAGGAGAAGTTACCAGGCTCTCCAATATTTCAGGGAAATCAGCAGTGAAAGATGGGAAACCTGGAGAGGAAATAAATGTACCAAAACTAGAAGGTGATATTAGGAAAAACTATTAGACCCAGGAGAAAAGCTGGCAAAGCTCTGTTATTTGCTCTCTTCTGTTTTGCCATGCCAGAGATGAATTTTCATAGATCATGAATGCTATCAGGAGGGGGGAAAAAATTTTAACTTAGGCTAAAATAACCTTAGAGAGCAGGTTATCTGGGTTTTCATTCCATCAAGCAGCTAAAATTCAACCTGATGTTTCCCACAGGCAATATCTGGAACTGCTAAATTGAATTCAGATTTACTAGATTGGTACCAGGATCACAGACCTGGTTTTTTTCTTTCCAGAAAGACTTATGTCATATTACTTTTCCCTATTCATCTCTCTTCACAAATCACTGTCCAAAGGGGAAGGAAGTACAGTAAATTCTTTGCTCTGAGCATGACATTACATGGAAGTTTCCTCTTAAGAAATTACCTTATCATTACAAGAAAATAGTGCACTTAAATAAGGTTTTTTTCAATAATCACATTTGTAGGCAAGAAAAGGACAGAGGTGGAGAGGGGAAATATGAATGGCATGAGGAAGTAAAAATCCCTGGTTTGTTTATTTACACATGTAGAATTTTGAACATATCAAATGGAGACTTCATAAAAGAACATCACCTGATTTGTAAAATAAGTAGGTTTTTTTGCAGAAAGGACTGCTAAATGAAGCTATCAATAGAAATCTTCCTTTCCCAGGTGGATTATATTCTTTATTTGTGCTCCCAGAAAGGGAACAGAATAAATCAATCTCCACAAGCACACTTAAAACAAATGGTTTTCAATCTGGATTTAAATACTTGCTCCTGGGGTAAAGTAAAACTGTCTTGAATTGCAAAATAGGCACATTGTAACAGAAATACAGGTTTTTACTCTTTTCTGTAGTAGTGGCTTTGATATATTTGTGTAAATGAAAGGCCAAAAAAGAGGAGTTTGAGTACAGATCCCTGGTTTGTGTTCAGTGTCAGGGACTGGAGTGTCCATTGTGTAAACATGAAGGAGGTTCCTCACGGCTTCCCTCTACAATGCGACATCACATGGCTGAAATGGCTGAATTTTACTTTCAAAAGCAGCACAGGGATAAACCCTCAAGGGGAAAAGAATAGGTAGGGGCACAAAATCTAGGCAGTTTTGATGAAAATATTATTTTTTTAGGCATTGAGTCATGAAATTCTCATTGGAATATTTTTGACTATTGATGTGCACTTAATGGGGATTCAGTGACAGGATCAACAGGACCAGAGGAAATGGCTGCTGATCAGAATTAATGTTTTTATTTTATTGTTTTCCCCAGGGAAGCCCAGGTTTTCTCTCTAGTACTCAGAGGAAAAGTGTTACTTCTGCTAAGTTTTTAGCAAAATGGGAGCTTTTCACCCTAAAGCTCTCCCTCAGGGTAAATCTTCAAGGAGCAGCTGCTTTGATCTCTCTCTCCTGTTTTCCACAACTATTTCCTTTAAAATTAGTCCACAGTGGTCTCCAAATAAATTTGGTTATAATCCCTGTCCCACCCGAGCTGCAAAGTGAGAAGAGGAGCTTAATACATCTCACATTTCCCTCCACATCTCCCAAGTGCTGCAGAAAGGAAATGTCTCACACCAGTTCCTTCCTTCAAGACCTGTTCCTCTCCTCCATCATGCAGGAACAAGGCACCTCCAGGACAGATGCTTTGCCTCTTAAAAGACCAGAAAAGGAAATTTTGTTAAGTTTTTCCAGATTGCACTTTAGTTGCCCCCAAAAACAGGACCTCGAGGCTCATTGGATCTGAGTGAATCAGCTGAAGATGCTGCTGTGAGGATTTTGGTAACCAAGACATCTGTCCCCATCTGTGCCTCAACTCACCCTTCTCTTCCTGAGAAGAGATTTTCATGGAATTACAGAAAGGTTTGGGTTGGAAGGGACCTTCAAGATCATCCAGTTCCAGCCCCTGCCATGGGCAGGGACACTTTCAACTATCCCAGGTTGCTCCAAGCCCTGTCCAACCTGGCCTTGGACACTTCCAGGGATGGAGCAGCCACAGCTTCTCTGGACAGCCTGGTCCAGGGCCTCACCACCCTCATCATAAGAAATTTCTACCTAATATATAATCTAAATCTAACCCCTTTCAGCTCATTTTCAACACAAGCATTACCTTATGTCAAAATTATGTAAATACAGGGGGGTTTTTAACAATTTATAAGTGTCTGTGCAACAAATCTCTGGGTAGCAATGCTCCCTATACCAGCACCATCAAAACATTGACCAAATGGGTAATGATAAAAAATAAAGAGCTAAGAAAGAGGGAAGAAAGAAGCCCACACCAGTACCAGTGACAATTCCCTGTTGGATAGTTTAGGAAGAAACCTTCACTTTGAAACTAAATCTAATTGGAGTTTGTTTGGGATTCAACTCTCCTACTGACTTAACAAGCTGCTGGAAAGTCTAATAAATATTGACATGATCCTTTTCCCTTTGGCAGGGTCTTCTAAGAACTCAATTTTGCAGCTCAATGATGCCTCCCTGTGTTGCCTGTGTCACAATGTACAGGGAAAAAAACACGATCAGCACCCACTTCTATATGGAAATTTAATGACTGTGTTTCTAAATTTCCTCCAACCAGCTCAGCTGAAAGAGTCATGAACTTGGTTTCAAGCAAAAAGGAATTCAAGCCCCGTTTCACCATGGGCGTCTGGTACCTGGCTTGGGTCTTACCCTCCCAAAAAGGGACGACAATGTCTAAATTGCAGTTAATAATTGTAATGGCTGTACATTTGCTAGTGCTTACTTAATATAATTCCTCTTTTGTCATTCCATTGGAATTAAAAGTGGAATTAACCCTGGGGACAGCACAAGAGAATTCTTGTTGCCTCTGGGTGGGTCTCAAAATCTGGAAAGAGATCTAAGTAAAGCAGGAAGACAGCAGATTTTGTTTTGAACTTGAGTTTTATTTACTGAGGCTTTGGAAGGCATAAAATACAGCCACAAATAAATCCATAGGTAAGAATAAGTTTAGACTCTCAGCTAAAGACTATTCAATGTCAGTTTAAAGGGGCGATAAAAGTTCACAGTATAACAAGAGAGAATAAGTAGAATGAAATTGGGGTGAGGGACTGGTCAGAAGAAAAACACAATCTGTACGATCTTAGGTGAAGATTTAAGGGGAACAAAAAGAATAATTACAGACCATTTTACAAGGTCGTGGTAATTCCCCTCCTCTGGTTTCATCTGCATCTGGAGCTCCACCCTCATGTTTATTTCCTCACTTCTGTGCCTGCCAAGGTCTCCCTCAGCCCCACACCACCAGCCCATGTCCCACTGTCTTTGGGGTTGCAGCTGTGGGGCAAACAAGTAAGGGATTCTTTGGAGACCACTGGAAGAGGATGGGGATGTGACCTGCATTTGAAAATCACAGTTTTGTGCCCATGTATTCCTTTCTAGCTGATTGCAAAGGGCTTTTGAAGGAGTTGGTGTCTTTGCACTTAGTTTGCAGATGGAGGAACCTGCGTCAGTTGGATGGAGAAGTCTGGCCAAGCAGTTCTGGGCAGAGGGAAGTCGCCAAGAGAGGCTGTGGACTTTACATCTCTGGAAATGTTCAAGGTCAGACTGGAGAGAACTCTGAGCAATCTGGTCTAGTGGAAGTTGTCCCCGTCCATGGCAGGGGTTTGGAACTAAATGTTTTTTAAGGTCCCTTCCAATTCAAATCTTTCTGTGATTCTGTGAGAAAAGGAGTTAAACTTCAGGACTTTACATCTGCAGTTGTGAGATGACTTCTCTGCTCTTTCATGTGCTGAAGAGTTCAGCTTTGAAGCACAAAACAAGTACTGTGTGTCTGTTTCCACCTGCCAGAGTAGGACCAAGCAACACTGAATGAAATTATGCCTCTGAACTTCCACAGTTTTTAGATGAAATGTGAGCCTGAGACACAATTAAGTGTTACTTCTTCTCCATGGGGTGTGTGAGGATGGTACAAACTTCTGATAACCCAGAGAATGGACATAACACTCTTTCCCCAAAAAGAGAAGCCCAATTCCCATGGGAGCTGTGCTCAAAACGTGCTCATATATATTATATAAACTAAAATATCACTCAAATTTATTTTATGCCCCATCCCTGCCAGTGTTTAAGAGGCATTTGGACAATGACCTTAATAATGTGTTCTAACTTCTGGTCAGCCCTGACATAGTCAGACTTCCCAAGGTGTTCATTATAATTCCTTTCAACTGGAACTGTTCTATTCCATCCTATTCTATTCTATTCTATTCTATTCTATTCTATTCTATTCTATTTTCTTCATTCCACTCTATTCTGGGCACACCCTGTGGAAATGATAGGAGGCCAATCACTAGAGTCATTTAAAGTGGGACTGAAGGAAATAGTTTGGAAAACACTCAAAATACCAGCAGGAGAACGATTTAGATGAAACTAATAATTCTTTCCCATCTTTTTATCACTCTTACTTTGTTTTCCTGTCCCTCTGTGCTTATGAAGAACCATCAAGGCCCTGAGCAGGCTGTTGGTCAGGGTGCTGTAGGGCCAAGGGACAGCAATGTAATTTCCAGCCTTTCGTATCCTCTTCTTCCCAAGCACAGCAGCCACAGGAGTCACCACCTTGATTCCCAACAGTTTAGTGCAGCATTTCCTGACACTCCCATTCTTACCTAGGAAAGAGCATGAAAAACAAAAATCAGATATGCCATTTGGGTACTTTCAGGGTGGCTGCCTTAAATATTGCATTTTTAAAAGAAATTGTTCCTACTTCTAATTTTCCTGTTTTTAGGGTTTGTTTTTTTGTTTTTTTTTAATAAAAGTGATGTAAATTCTTTTGACTGTGAGGGTATTGAATTCACTCTCAGATCTCCTGGCTGATATTCAAATCGTACTTTGGTAACAGAGGTAGGTACCAGTCACACAGATTGTGAAATCCCTCAGGTTCTTCTGGGGGTAAAATAAGGAGAAAAATTCAATCCAGAGATTTTTTTTATTGCAGAAGGGTAGAAACTCGTGTCTTCAAAGAATTCAGAGACTGGAGGGACAATAAAAGGAAGCAATTTAATACTCAGAAGTGCCTGCAAGCAGCACATCTTACACAGGTGCCTTGTAGTGGCACTGATCTGCAAGCACTTGGCCCTTTTGTAACAAACGGCTGAGATTTGGTGTTTTGATCTCCTAAGTGTTGACCCTTGGCCATGAGTTTGCAGCTGACACGATGCCTGTGACAATCCAGCTGCCAGCCCAGTGCTTCCTGCAGAACAGACTCTCCTGCCCGTGGGTGGGGTGGGATACAGTGGAGTTTCCCATCCTCCCTTGAAATCCTTAGTTTTGATCACCCACGAGTGTTTCCAGAAGAGGCAGGAGGAGGCCCAGCAGAAGCAGCTCCAAGATCAGCTGATTGCTAATTAAAATTACCTCTGACAAGCTCATCACTTTATCCTCTTGTCCCTCCTTAGGGAGGGGACATCTTGGAGTCCCCATTGCTGCCCCTGCTCCCTGATGATGTTCTCCCTACATCCCTCCCTAGCCTAGCTACAGCCAGCAGGATTCACCCCTCTTCTCCTCACTGTAATTCCCAGCCCAGCAACTCTCTCTGTCTCTTTCTCTGTCGATGAGTGTTCACAAAATTACAGTGAAAGCTGCAGTCAGAGGTCATTTTCTGCTCTGCCTTCTACGCCAGGAAAAGCTGAGATCCCTGTGATGGACCACTTGGTTTAATGCGAGCATGAGGCATTTTGTTTTTCAAGTCCATGAAGTTAAGAGCTATTAAAAGGCAGCTGCTTATTGACAAGCTATCAAATAAATTTGGAATGCATCCTGCTGTGCAGCCATCTGATGAAGCTGAATGGGAAAGCTAATGACCCTCACGCTATACTTGCCATAAAATATGGCCTTTATTTCAGCACTTGAGGTTTATTTTGTAGTGGGGCAAGGAAGGAAAATGGAATGCATCCCATTTTGCTCCGGCACGGAATCTCACACGAACATTTTGGTTACAAACCACCCAAAAAACTTGCTCTGTACATCCTGCTATGTGATCCTCCTGCAAGCTCGAGAGCAAAACAGAGAGAGCAAAACAGATTCTGTGGCAGGCAAAACAGCTCTTGACTTCTGTGAATTATTTGGAGTTATTCCTCAAACACGAGCTGGAACATCAGTTGGGGGATATCAGTTAATTAGCTCTTCCAGTTTTCTCCTGCTGAGAAGCTGACCCAGTTGTTATAAATAATTCAGAGCCTTTTCATGCTCCGCGTGCTGCAGTGGTGCAACTATCTGTAGAGTTTTGCTGATAGTGACATCTCAGACTCATATGACCGGCGGGGATAAAATCAGATATTTGTTTTTATCAGCAACACACTTTACATGGCATTGCCTGTCTCCTCTGATTGGATGGAAATAACTGAGAACGTGATTCCAATAGTGAAAATTAATTTGGAAATAATCTTCCTGGCACAGGCTAACCTTTTTCTCCTTTGTCTGTATAGCACCCAACACAACAGCAGCCTGACCGTGCCTGTAAGGTTAGCAAAATTCAGATAATAATGTTGAACTGAAATACACCCAAGTGCAGAGGGTAATCTGCTGTTTAAACTCTCAAAGTGAAGGATGTAACCCAATTGTTCTTGCAATGGGTCACATTACACACACTGCAAACCTTCCCCACTATTTGCTGAAGTATTAACTGTTTCCTTTAATGCTGCTGCACAAAGTAAGAAGCAAATACAGTGAAGGCATTGGGCACGTTTTACTCAGAGACACCAAACTTCAGCTGACAGCAAGAGCAAACAGTCAGGTGTAACCATGCCTCTGCCTCCAACCCCATGCACTCAGTCAATAATCCTGGCCCTTCAGGACACACATTTCTGATTTCAAGAATTCAGCTCATTGAAAGGTCAAAAAATCACACTGTACTTGTAAAATAACTCAGCAAATGGACTTAATTTTATATTTTATAAAAAACTGATCTGTTGATGAAGAAGGTCCCAGTGACACGGGGAAGAGACGCCAAACATGGAAGTGAAATTTTGGAGAAAAAACATTTGTGGGGAGCAGAAAGAAAAATAGAGCAGAGATAAAATTCAGAGTATTTGTGTGTCTTTGTTAGCCACCAACCTTTACATTGCCTCAAATCCACCCCATGTCCCCTCATTCACATGAACTTCTCCTTATAACAGAATTATAGAATGGTTTGGGTTGGAAGGGACTTTCAAGATCATCTCATTCCAACCCTCTGCCATGGGCAGGGACACCTTCCACTATCCCAGATTGCTCCAAACCCCATCCAACATGGCCCTGAACACTTCCAGGGATAGGGCAGCCACAGCTTCTCTGGCCAGCCTGTGCCAGGGCCTCATCACCCTCACAGGGAAATTTTTCTTCCAAATATCGAATCTAAATCTGCCCACCTTCAGCTTAAAGCCATTCTCCCTTGTCCTATCAATGTATGCCTATGTTAAAAGTGCCTCTTCAGTTTTTCATCATTCTTGCTCAAGTATTGAACCATAACATCACCCCCAGAGCCTTCCCCAGGCTGAACAATCACAATTCTCTCAGCATTAAACCTTTTTGCCAACATTCACTGTTACTACCCCTCTAAATGAAGACACAACACAGAAATCACTCTGACAGTGATTAAATCTATCATAACTAAAATGGGAGCTTAGATTTAGACACCTCAAATCAGATGACGCGTGTTATCAATCATCTTATATAAGAAAAAAGGAGTTATTTCTAGAGATCAAGACATCCCAGCCTTGACGCTTTGCAAAGGATGCAATATAGATGTTATACTAATTCGGTGTTCTAAAAATCTAGACTGATTTTAGTGATTAATTATTTTATTGCTGATGATTACTTGTATTGGAAGGCTGGAGAAGGACTTTTTACAAGAGCATTCAGTGACAGCCGAAGGGGGAATGGCTTCAAGACAAAAGAAGGTAGATTTAGATTTTATATTAGGAAGAAATTTCTTATTATGGGTAGGCCCTGGCACAGGTTGTCCAGAGAAGCTGTGGCTGCCCCAGCCCTGGAAGTGTCCAAGGCCAGGCTGGATGGGGCTTGGAGCAGCCTGGGATGGTGGGAGGTGTCCCTGCCCATGGCAGGGGCTGGAACTGGATGATCTTTGAGTTCCTTTCCATCCAAAGCCATTCTGTGACTCTCTTTGTTAAAAATAAAGAACGTTATGAGTCTTCTGACCAGATATATGACTATAGAAGTGGAAAACAAAGGAGGTTAAGAATAAAACCCTTTAAAACCTGTTCTTTTGGTTAACGGGATGAACTGCTGAGATCTCTCCCTACCTACTGAACCTTCTGTGTCACATCCAAAATGAAATACTTACGTTTTTCTGTAAAAGTCCTGCTTTGGGCTAATTTAAGACTCCAGCTCTTGAGAACTGCATATTTATTTTTACTTCACCGCAGGCTGGTCAAACACAAGTCAGCTCTTTTTTGGGTTCCCCCCACGGATGGCTAAGCTCAAGGGAACGAGCCTGGCTGAGAAGATCCTCAGGGCTGTGAGGACCCTGCCCTGAGCCACTGATGCTTTCATCCCTGGAGGCAGCTGGAAAAGAGTTCTGTCACTCTCCTGAGCTCCAGGTTGCTCTGCTCAGTGTCCCAGCAGCAAATCTCTGTCCCCCCACACTTGAATTTTCTCTCCAGGCAGACAGATGCAGAACAGCAGCCTCCTGAACTTTCCAACATCCACAAACCCTGACTTTTGCCAGGGAACAGACACTTTACAGCCCCTCCTGGTCACTGGGAGAGTGTTTTGTGCCTCTGCTTTCTGCCAGCTCCAGCTGTAATGACTTTGCAATCCCTGGTGCCAAAGGCTATAGATAAAACTGTGTCCTGCATGCATCTGAACCAGTAACCACATATTTTTTATGGCAAGGCAACATCTCCACAAATAAATTAAGGCAATCTGAGAGTATTTTCCAGCACTGAGGCCAGAAATTACCCATGTTTATACAATTAAACTCTTTTTAGACTGTGAATTGAAGTTGCTGCATCCAGACTGACCACTGGGGAAGGGTTTTGGGCCTGTGCCAGCTATCAGTCAGCATCCAGAAATGGTAAAGACAGTGCCCAGGCTAAAACCCCATCAGGGAGCATTCAAAAATGTTTATCAGCAATTTCCAGTGCCCAGAATTGTTTCCTAATACAGTTTTATTTCCTTGTGTAGCAGTAGTCCACTTACAGCCTGTGTGGGGGCCTGGGCTCTGGACACCCTCATAGCAGGTGGCCTGTAACACACAATGTTTGCTTGAAAATAAATACTTTACAGTGGTTGCAACAGCAAACTGAGTTTTCATGCACAAAGGGGTGCGTCTTGTGAATCTTTTAAAACTCTGGGCTTCAGGAGTGTTTGGTGACTGTAAATCCTGCTGGGCAAATGGAGAATTTCTGAGGAATGAGGGAGATTATTTTCTTTTATAGAGGCTTCACACACTGGGTGTTGCCTTCAGAAAACACTGCTTTTTGCATGTAGAACATTAAGTGATCAAAGCATCTCCGAGCAAATGGATTTGCAAGTGCACCCAGTATGTTGCTATGCTATTAACATGCTGAAAGCCCCTTCTGTCATCAGTTTTGCTATAGCTGATTGGAATTAAACCTCTACAGAGTCAAACTTTGAAAGAAGGTGGCTGCTTATTTTATTTCTTTTTTTTTTTTCCCCCACAAAATTATGTTCTGGAAACTCTCACGGTGATAATTGTTAAATAACGAAAATACACAATAACAATTCTGCTCTCTCCTGCGTCGTGAGCTTTATATAGCACAATATTATGAATATTCTATGTGGGTTTTTTTGTTTTGAATGTGATGGAAATGTGAGGTAATCTTAACAAAGCACAAAGAGAGCCACGCATTGCTATTTTTAACCTCTATGGGGAGACAGAGTGAATAGCCCACCCACCCAGAAGGAAACAACAAAGCTTCATATTCATCTTAATTGTTTCCGTGGGATTTTAGGGCTCAGGGCATGGAGACAATAAAATTCCAAAACATCACTTCATCTTCCTGCTTTATAATCACCCATTGTACAGCTGTTCCCCTCGCAATGTGGGTGGCAGATGTCTGTAACAGGGCTTTAGAATCTCTAAACCTGCTAATGAAAAGTGTTTAATCCCTGCTCCCCAAGGCAAATCTTTAACTGGGGAGGCTGCTGGTGCTGCAGGCAGCGTGTCAGGAGCACTCATTGGGACACCGTGGTTACAGGAATGCTGGGCACGAGGATGGGGAGCTCAGATCCCAGGCTTTCATCGCCACCAGGGCTGGAGGGATAATCAGGGATTTGTATCCTTGCTGCAGAACTGTGCTTCCATCTCCTCGGTCAGGCAATTGCTAAAATAACACAGACCTTAGAGTGGAGCTGATTCACTCTGAATTTAGGGCCTCAGCATTGCCACACCATCCCCAGACTCCTCTTCTGCTGCCTTAGTCACACCACTGAAAGCAGGCAAGATGTGGAAAGTTAGAAATCCTTCCTGTGAAATGGCAATTATGACGTGTTAGATCAGAAGGATCATGAATTTCCAAATTCAAATTTGCAAATTTCCCACTGAGCGTTTCATGGAGGGAAATTGAAGGAAATAGGGATTCTACAGACTTGAACCTGGTGTGATTTCTTTCTGAAAGGTGCTGTGCATCCTAAACAATCCTCCAGGGATTTCTTTGTGCGTGAGATGACACAACACATCCAGAGGAAGGGAAAGAAACCTTTAATTTGTACCTCAGTTAGTTGCTCCCTTCTGACCACTCCGAGAGGGCGACTGACTGATGATAACTGGATGCTGTCAAGACTTGTGGTTGAAAGTCAACAGATTCTGGAGACCTCTGGATAGGAGATTGTTGTTACCCAGCCAACCCTGATGCTCCCAAAGACAGTTTTTTATTGCCAGAACTGGTGACGTGGCCAAGCATCTGCTGAACTCTGATCTAAAGTGGCCACTGGGCTCCTTCTCACTGATTTTGGGATCTCACCCCTGTCAGAGTCGTGTCCTTAGGCTGTCTTCTCTTCTGAGTTCAGCAGGAGCCCAGCACCAGAGACACACCTCCAGCTTTCTTTTTTCCTTCAGCTATATCACCACATACGTCATGAAAATAGATCTCTGTACTGTGTTTCAGAATTTAAAGCACCAGCGAGGAGAAGCAGCTCCAGATGTCGAGATTCTTGGAGCTGTCCCATGCAGGGACAGGAGTTGGACTCCATGATCCTTTTGGGTCCCTTCCAACTCAGAATTGATCCTATTGATGCTATGATTCCCACTTAATCCAGATGGAGGTATTTATTCCACAGGCAGCTAAAAACAGAGGAGATTAATCCCACCCTCCATATCTTCATTGCCAAAGAATCATATTCTTTATAAGTGACTCCCTCTCACTCCTTTTCTTTTAGATTTGTACACATTTAAACATTTTAAGCAATATGAAGCAGCTCTTCTGTAAGAGCTGGAGTAGCATGGGCTGTTCTAGAGCTTTGTGAGGACAAGTCTCTCTTCAGACCAGGATGGGAATTCAAGTCCTTACAGAAAGAAAACAGTTTGAACTGCATGAAGACCTTCCATGAACAGCCAAACTTGTGTATTAATAGACACTGGAATCTCCAGATTTGACTGGTAGCGAATAAAGTCTGCCACAGTGGCAATAATTCTTTCCTTTAACATTTATCTACTTATTTATTTATTTTGCTTGACATTTACAGGTACTTACCCAAATTTAGAGGACCAGCCAGTTAAACCCAGCTTTACATAATCTTAATTAAATGTGATAAAAATGTCATGGATTGAGAAAAGTTGTGCTGGATTGACTAGCCAGGAATAATCATGTGCTGTGGATAGAGATTAATAGATAGAGATGCAGCTACATTCATTCCCTTACCAAAAATGATCAAGTGGAAAATAAGGCAAGCTTACAATTCTATCACAGATGATATTTTACTTTTTCCTTCAGAGCTCAAGAGAGTATTTCTGGGAATAAACTGAGAATGATAAAAAGTCCCTTTCACTATCTGATTACTCTTTACTGATACAGCATCTAATATAAAAATAGCCCAGAGCCTTTATAAAATTCAACAAAGTGAAGATTTTTGACAGCAATCATTTCTGAATATAGCAATATATTCTTTTATTTACAGTCAGGATTTAAACAAGGCAGAAAAAAAAAACCACCAGAACCTTTTATAAAACCCACAAGTTCACTGCAACAAAATTAAATGATACAGATTTGACACAGGAGCAAAAGGCGTGATAACAATATATGTGCATTTTTTGGGGGATGAAGGAAATGAAAGAATGAACTAATTGCATTTTTATCTTAAAAAGAAGTTAATAAATTACCATTTCAAAGTGGGATTTACATATTCCAACACTTTGCAAAGATTAGCTCTTTCTTTGATAGTTTTTTCTTTCTCATTTTATTATCCTGCCTTTTGGATGAGATACTCAAACAGAAAAAAAAAAAAATTAAAAAATAAATTCCAAGGCCCATTCCTTTGCAGTCATTAAAAGGTCCTGTGGCACTTTCCACAAGAGCTGGAAGTGTTTTAAACCTCACTGTCCTGGCAGAAGTCCAACTTGGGTAATTACATTCCATCCTGCCTCAAAGAAATCCTTTCCTCAAGCTATAATTTCATTTGGAGACATTGTTCCACACTTCTCTGCCTGGAAACGATTGCTCCGTGATCTCAGCTGCCACATTGCAGGCAGGAAATAGCTGCATTTTAGTGCAACTAAGTGTTTTCTACAGACTCCCTGTCATTCCATCTCCCCACCGCGCACCTGAGTCCAATCCACACTCCAAACCCTGATCCCAGTGTGCACCTGGGTGAAGCCCTCAATATGTCAAATACAGGTGATTTCTATAGGAGGAACGAGGAATAATGTGCTGTATTTCACAAAACAACAACTGCAGTCATCTGTCATTTGTTGTATACAGGCACCTTATGGTTGCCACCGTTTGCAGCAAGGAATTTAGAGGTAAATAGAGTTGGCAGCTCATATCACAAATTTCCTCTAGGATGAAACATTCTAATGAACGGTTCAGAAATGCGAAATGGCCGTGAGACTTCAGAGAAAAATGTTTTCCTGTAGACATAAGGTACATCATGATTATCTTTGATTCCCGGCACAGGATCTGAGTCCTCTTCACGTTGAACAGGATGAGAGGAGATCTCCCAGGGTCTTTTCCGATTGTCTCTGTGGAATTCAGGCTGGAGGTTATGTTCCTCCTCTGTCGTCATCTGTTATGTCCATCATCCATAATTTTTCCTCTCATGGATGTGGCAGCACCATGTCTAATTGTAGACAATTAAAAATCTACATCTAAAGTAGGTTTGAAGATCTGCTTTGCCATCAATGGAGAGCAAGACTCCACAGGCAAACCATCCCTTCTAAAAATGGGTCTCTAAGAACACAAATATATGAAGTTATTACAGATAAATTATGCAATATGCTGGACTCCTGGTTTCTGAGGTTTGCTGCGATGAGTTATACCCAGAATGGAGAAGATCTGAATATGAATCAAAACACAGGGTGTTAAAATTTTTAAAAAGGGTGTGCTGCATGTAGTACAGTGGGAGTAAATGGGGATGAAAACTGTGTCTCACCCTGAAGACAGAAAACCACACAGGATTATGGCCCTGCCCTCTCTGGGTGGCTGAATCATAGAGCATTTTATCAATCTACTTAAGGGAAATGATCTCCTGAGTCAGAAATGTGCCCTCTAATCCCAAGGTCCTGCAGAATTCAGCAAAAACCTCAGACAACAGCAATCCTCATCTTCCAGACATTTTAACCACAGACAAAAGGATTCAGCACCTAAAGCAACATAAACAGAAAAAAGGGTTTCCACAGTCTTCAACAAGTGCTACATCAGGACCTAACTCAGCTTCATAATTTCCCTTTTCCTGGATGGGACTATGGCAGGAGGATTAAACTCTGACTTTGCCTGTTTGGAAAGAGATTATGTCCTTGACTTGATGTCACTATTTCCTTTCCCCTTAATTAAGTAAAAAAACTCAGTACAGGGGTAAGAAGGAGAGAGAGAGCAACAGGGAGAGAGGAAAGAATTAAGGAGAAGCTGACCGGAAAAGCCAAACAGTTAAAGTCTTTTAATTTCGTATTTAAAAGCTTTCCTGTGAGTCTGCTTCTCAGAGATATGACTGTTAAAGAAAATGAATTTTTCTACTTCCAGCCAACCAGAATATATGTACATATTTATACACACCCACAGCACAGACACACGAATGTACAGAGAGGAGGAGGAGGAGGAAAAATTATACTGAAAAAGATGTTGAAGCTGTATCAAAAGAAAAAGACACAGAAAGAATTTTTTTCTGAGAAAATCCATTTTGTAAATCCATGACTAATCCCTGCAGAACACACAAACACACACACACAGAGAAAGGTAAAGAATGAAGCAACATTGCTACACTTAAAAACATGTTCAGTTCTTGGCATATACACTCAGGATTGCAGCAAACCCCTCTGGGTGGTAAACTGCCTGTTGTTTTTTAAAGCACATTTTAAAATAATCTATTTTACCACTCTGTTAGGAAAATAAATAAATGGTTGTCTAAACCCCACCAAAACCCAACACAGGCATCTTGTGGAGGAGCTGTGAGCTAGAAGATTAGACCAGACTAGGGTGGGGAAAGAGCTCACTGAAGAGTTTTATCAAAAGAGTTTTATCAGACATTCATGGTGCCATTTGCAGCTTGAATCTAAATAAAGCTTTAGAACTTTCCCTCTCTGTGGAAAACTCCGTGGAAGGAAGGAGGGATGTGCTCCAGGGGCAAAGAGTGGGGAGGGATCAGAAAAAAAGAAATTTGGGGTTGGTTTGGTGTCTGATATTCCAATGCTCAGGCCATGAGTGCATCTGTTCTCCAAGGAAGCCCTGAGTTATTCTGCAGCCCCTCCAGCCCACGCAGCCTCATAAGGTCCCCCTTGTGATTATTACAGATTTCGCTGATCAAAAACGAGCCAGAGAGTCAAACAGCTTCAGTTGTAAGAGATTTCTGGAGGTGTCTGGCTCAGCCTGTCACATGCAGTAGGGACAACATCAAAGTTTTATGCAGATCACATCCCTCCTTGCTGCGTTTTGGTTCCATGAGAAGACCTAAACACAGGCAGGAGGAAATAATCCTTCCCTTTGCTCTAAGGCATTTGGTTATTTATTGCGGCTGATTGACTTCTCCAGCAGTGATTTTAAATTAATACATAGTTTCATACATCAGTGTACACACAGACCTAACTTCACACATCTTCTGAGGATGGATGGACACACGTGCATAAATGAATGAATAAATAAACGTGGTGCATGTTCACTTATTCTTACACACATCAGCACAATAATTTGGTTTTCTGTACGAATGAAACCCAGAGAGTCTCTGGGATGGCCCAGGGTCACCCCCAGCCCAAAACCCTGTGGAATTTTGGTGGTGACACGGGTGAGTTGGGGAAGGCAGCACTGAGCGTGATGGGGCTGTTCAGTGCTGGCTCTGCCATTGCTCACACTTGTGGCTAAAGTTCTCTAAGCAGTTTTTCACCATTTACAAAAATCACCAGCTGTGGCCGTGTTGCTCCTCCTCTAAATCCATATTTTTGTCACCCAGTCTGGAAAAGCAAGATTTCCAGAAGAACTGAAAAGCAGTGAGTAAAACCTAACACCTTCAGGGAAAAGGGACACCAGTATCTGGATTTTTCAAAGAGATCTGTAAATGTAGGTCACCTATTGCTGGATTTGGAATGGTTCCCATCCCAGCCCTATTTCTGTTAAATTTTTAGCTGGCCCCTGTCTTTCTTCTTTTAGATTTTGCTTTTTCCAGCTGCAGCCTGCCTCTTCCCAGCCAGCTGTGTATATGGAGTGACTTTGGGACATGCTGGCAGGGAGCAGCTTTAAAAATAAACATGGTGATATTCACCAGGAAGACACCGCAGGCTGCAGACTCCTTTCTGGGTGATAAAGATTTAATTATTACATGCTGGCCCTCCTTGCCTTCTTCCCAGCTGTAACAGGTGCCTGAGTTTCATCTTTCTTCCAGCTTTTTCTCAAGGTAATTAAAACTTTATCCTGGAGATAGGTATATTCAAGAATGTGAGTCTCTCACTGCTTTAAAGGGAGACATTTTTATTTTTTATTAACTGTACTAATCAGCAGAGGAATTATATATAAACTAAGCTAGGGAGGCTACAGGGAATTCTAGGTTTTATCTGGTACTGTGTTTGCCTGTAAAATAATCCCATTCTGGGGAAACCTGCTATGGTTTTGATTTTAAGCAAAGGTTGTGTTCATTTTGTAATCCTGATAGCTTTATTTCACACAACCCTGGGATTTAGTTCTAATCCTGAACAAAATGATTTTTCATGGGAGAGAAAGAGGCTGCAGCGATGAGGACAAAGCCCTGGCCTGCAGCAGGATTTTTCCTCAGGCTCATTAAGTGACTTGGGGCAAGACCCTCCGTGGTACAATTTATAATGAACCACAACTCAGTTTGATCACGGTGTGATCAAATGCTCCCAAAACCTCTCCATACTCCCTTTTGCCAGACATTTGACTACATGGGTTGTGAAAAAGTAGAGAATGTAAAACAGCGCCATTAAGACATCTGGACCCCAGGAATGTTACATGTAAAACTTTGAAAGCTGGACTTGATGATCTTGCAGGTTTTATTCAACCTTAATGATTCTATGATTCTCTGAAGATAACAAAAGTGAATCTTTACAGACTCTCTAATGGTGAATGACTGGAAAAATTTTTGTTGGGAGATTCGCACTGAGAAATTCGGGTCAGAGATTGAGTTAGGAACTGGAATAGTGTGTTAATTTAACCACCCACTGCCCTCTTTACACACATTCCTTGCTCTCCAGAGGAATGACTTGATATAGGATGTCACTGCAAAAGATATATGAAATCAATTTTGAAGTAGTAAATATATAATAGAAATCACACTCCATACAGAAAGTCATAGGCTCATAGAATAGTTTAGGTCAGAAGGCACCTTAAAGCCCATCCAGTTCCAGTCCCCCTGCTATGGGCAGGGACACCTTCCATTGAAACAGGTTACTCAGAGCCACATCCAACCTGGCTTTGGACACTTCCAGGGATGAGGAAGCCACAGCTTTTCTGGGCCAGGGCCTCACCACCCTCCAAGTAATGAATTTCCTTCTAATATCCAATCTAAACCTCCCCTGTGTCCATTTAAAGCCATTCAGCCTGGTCCTATCATTCCACACCCTTCAGAAAATTCCCCTCTCCAGCTCTCTTGGAGCCTCTTTAGGTGCTGGAAGATGCTGTAAGTTCTACCCAAAGTCTCTTCTCCAGGCTGAACACCCCCAAATCTCCCATCCTGTCTCCATAGCACAGGGGCTCCAGCCCTCAGAGCATCTTTGTGGTCTCTTCTGCACTTGTTCCAAGAGCCCACGAAACCTGAATATTATTCCCTGAGAGGAAACTGCTTTGAGCTTGTGCTCCTCTGATGCTCTCAGAGACAAAGGATCAGGTGAACCGATTTTACTCAATCTGCCTTTTGTAGCTTTGCAGACTCTACTGTTAATGGAAATCATGCAACCATCCTTATATTACTTCCCCTGCATGAGGAAACAGAGGTGGGCTGATTTTTGACAGGTCATTAGGCAAACCTCCAAGCCCAGTATTTTATCTTTATGCTTTGAAAATCCTTGCTCAAGTCTTCAAGGCATATGACAAAGTCAAATGACACTTTTCTCTCCCTTTCTGTCTCATGCCTGGGGAAAGAAGTCACTGACCAAAAAAAATCATTGACATACAGCCTGGGTATGTAAATTATGGGATTCAAAGGTTTCAGAGATTGAGCTAAGTGAAGCTGAGGAAGAAACTCTGTTTGGTTTCTTTTGTGTTTGTCAATAAGGTGCTTTTTGTACTGGCCACTGAATTTAGACAAGTTTGAAGATCAATAAAGATTCAAGGAAATATGTTCCATATGTTTCTTCTTCAGTGCACTCGTTACTGGATCTGTAAACTCTTGAGTTTTAGAATCAGACCCTCAGCTGTTGTAAACTTGTGTGACTCTTTACCACTTAAAAAAAATTTGGTCCACCTGATGCAAAAGTACCATATTGCAGTATCTTGATGTACTTCAAGAGTTGCTTCTGTGTGAAGTTTCTGGCAATTTCCTGAGACCCTCAGGGTAACAGAAACCAATTCTCCTAGTGCAAGCCTGTATCACCCAACTCCTTGCAGATATTTATCAAGCTCCATGAAGCCCCATTTTGGCTCCTTTTTACCTCGTTGTTCCCACCAAAAATCAGTTTCCAGAACATGAGTGTGTTAGTGATTGGGAATGTTCTTCTAATTGCCAGCCTAAATTTATTCATGGGCAGTTTAGTCCTTATTTGTTCCTCTACAATCATTGTCTCTGCATTTATTTTCTTATTATTATCCCTTCTTGACTTTGTATTTAGTTCAGAACTTGTAATGAACTCGCTCTGTTTTGAGCAGCGTTTAGAGAAACCTTCTCTGAGCAGGAGCTCCACTCTGAGCACACAACTGGGACTTCAGGAGGTGCTTAGGCACCTTCTGAAGTGGAGCTTTAAATGGTGGGGTTGTACCAATTAAGGTAAGAAAATGTTCTCCACTAAGTGTTTCACCCCGAAAAGGGGTAAAAAGTGAAATAAAGCAATTGGAGCTTGGGGAAAGGAAGAAAATACAGAGTTTCTTGCTGTTCTTTCTAACTTCTCTTAGTTTAACTTTGGTGCAAGCCACTGGTTGCTGGAAGGTTAAAAAGCTTTCATCATCCAGCTCTGGGGTGTTCAGCACAGGAAGGACATGGAGCTGTTGGACAGAGTCCAGAGGAGGCACCAAGATGAACAGAGGGATGGAGCAGCTGTGCTGTGAGGAAAAAATGAGAGAATTGAGATTGTTCAGCCTGGAAAAGAGAAGCTAAGTGCCGCCTTCTAGTACCTGAAGGGGCTGGCAGGAAGGTTGGAGAGAGACTATTTAAGGGGCCTGGAGTGACAGGGCAAGAGGGAATGACTTCAGACTGAAAGAAAATAGGTTTAAACTGGATATTAGGGAGAAATTCTTTACTGTGTGGGTGGTGAGGCCCTGGCACAGGTTTTCCAGAGAAGCTGTGGCTGCCCCATCCCTGGAAGTGTCCAAGGCCAGGTTGGATGGGGCTTGGAGCAACCTGGGATAGTGGGAAGTGTCCCTGCCCATGGCAGGAGGTTGGAAAAAGATGATTTTAAGGTGCCTTCCAATCCAAACTATTCTGTGATTCCAAGATTTTCTGCTCTACTGTCCACTGGAGCTGCTACTATTGGCCATGTCAGAGAAAAGCTGCAACACTGGACGAGCCTTTGATCTGACCTAAGTAAGGCCATTTTTGTGAAACTGGTTTGTATCAGCAACCTGGTCCAGTGGAAGGTGTCCCTGCCCATTCCAGAGAAGTCACAAATGGATGATCTTTAAGGTCCTTTCCAACCCAAAGCATTCTATGATTCTATGATCAGCTCATGCAGTTAAACAAACACAGGGGAATGATAATTCAACTGACATCAGAGAAGGAATTTTCTTTAAAAAAAAATACTAAAAAACCCCAAAACACTTGGAGGCAAGTTGTCCACTTCTAAGGAAATAGGAGGCATTTTCTGTTTGATGCTATTTATGCTTTCCAAAGAATCATAGTTTGTAGGTTTGGTCATAAATAGCACTCAGCTGAGACCATTTTTTATTACAGTGCAGGGAAAGATGTCATTTTCACATGAGTTTTCCTCCAGAGGTGTCTGGGAAATAGAATTTTTGTCCTCTGGGAAATTTCATCTTCTCAGAAAGCAGTTTTCATTTGTCAAAGAAAATTTCAAAATTTACCACATGGTGTAAATTGCCCATCCAAACTGATTCAACCTTCAAACATTTCAGTTTGCAAAGTTGAATATTACAGCTAATCCAGAAAAAGAAATGATGCTAAACATAATTTTGAGACAAAATTAGAATGATTAAAATCTTTCAGCAAAATGAAACAGCCCTTAAAAAATAAATAGTGTTGGGATTTGATCTGTTTTTACCGTTCAAAATTGCAGTGTTTCAACAAAAGTGCTTTTTTAATGTAAGAAAAAACACTTGAACAAAAACTTTTCATCAAGCTCTGTCTGCATGCACAGGGACCAAGAGACAAATAAACATGTGCCAAAATGGGACAGTCATGAGTTAAATCAATCTCTACTTAACAATTATTTCTTTTGCTAGTTTTAATATAATTGCTTTAATATAGTGCATTATGCTATACTCTCCTGGTAGTTTTAGCTTTCATAGTGTGTTGTAAACAATTCTGATTGAGATCTTTTTGTCTAATCATTTATCATGATAAATAATTCATTTTTATATGGATTTATCTGATTTGGCATCATTAAAAACTGCAGGACAAAGTTTCAAAACTTAAACTGTTGACAGTCTGTGGCCAAGATTAGCTCCAGCCAGCCCAGGCTCCCCTCTGAGAAGCAGTTTAGAAAGCCCAGGAATCCTCTCTGCACTTCATTACTCAGTGTCAGGGCTTCTCTAATAAGCTTTCCCTGAAGATCTCACTTCACCCATGACACATGGAAAAAGGCATCTTCTTTTGTCCCTCTTTTTCATTCTGAACTTTTAAATATCAGGATTGGCTCCCTGGCTCTCTTTGGGCCACCAGAGAAAGCCATCAGCTGGATTTGAGTTGTTCATCCACACACCAATCCGCACTCTCCTATATCCCCTCTCCTCCCAAACTAGCACAGAAAATTATCCACACTACTAAATTTGTCCAGAATCTTAGTTGAAACTCAAAAAACCTACTAAGAACCTGCTCCAAACATCACCCTAGGGATGCAAACCTATTGTCAGGTGCTTATCAGGAGCAGACCTAGATATTTTGCCCAAAGATTTACATTATAATTACTTCCATATCCCTTATGTCTGGGAAAGTGACAAAGAGCTAAAAAGCAGCCTGAATAGACAAAAAAATAAAAAAACAACAGCCCTTTTTAGTCTGAACTGATTCCAGACTGTGGTAGAGTGACAGTGATGCTGTAAGGTAATGATCCCTGCCCCCAAAACCAGAGCAGGTATCAGTGGCATTTCCTCAGGTGACATCAGGCATGGAGATTTCATTCAACCACTTCAAGGAGAAGGTCTTCAGCTGTCACTTTGATGCCTCTGTCACTGTGCTTTTTTATTTTATAAGCCATTTTCTTCTCCTTGTCAGAAATATCCTGCTCCCACAGGTGGTCCAGACTTCCCCAGGAGAAAATGGAGGGGACGCAGCTCATTTTCCCTTGGTGCAGATAATGGAAGCAGCTGGAAGCTGTTGGGTGGGAGGCAATGTAGGACTGCTGCACACCTCCTCTGAGTGTCCCCTGGGGTGCCATCTCCATGTGATGAGGACTTCTTCCACACTCCAAATTCATGGTAATTTTGCCTATTTTCCACCTATTGCATCGTGCTGTTTCAGTTTGGCAGGGTTATTCCCAACTGCAGAATCACAGAATCACAAAATGGTCCTACCTGGAAGGGACCTCAGTGGGGTCATCTGGTCCAACCTCCCTGCTCCAGCAGGGCCATCCCAGAGCACAGGGCACAGGATTGTGTCCAGACAGTTCTGGAATATCTCCAGGGAGTGTGGACATGGTCCCAAAAGTGAAGGTGCCTAAGAGGGAGGTACTCTCTGTTCTGCACTGTGAGAACACCCATGGTGAGAACACCTCGCACAAAACCCTATTTGGGACAGAACAATATAAGACCTTTTAAAACAGACAAGAAGAAAATTACCTTCTTAGTGCTCATACACAGTGGGATGTACTCCAGGTACTGAGTGACCTGGGCAAGGTCCAAGTCTTTGAAAAGTTCAGATAATTTGATGAAAATGGATCCATCTTCCAAGCATGATCAGCTAATGAGAGGCTGAGCAACTCCGGCAGTCTCAGTCTGCAGGGAGGTACTCTATCCCCCTGAGAATATTTGTGGCCCTTCTCTGGACCTGCTCAAACAATTCCACATCCTTCTTATACTGGGGGCTTCTCTCAGATTAGAGACAAATTTCCTAGGTGGAGAGCTCTCTGAATAGATGCCTCCCCCACAGCAAAGGTTTCTGGCACCCCCTCCCCCACAACAGAATATTTTGGATGAAAGGGGAAAAAACTGTTTCATTAATAGAACACGCAGGGTGCCCTGCAAGGCACAGGGGAAGGAGAAAGGGGGAAAGGAACTATTAAACCAGAGTAAGCAGTTGATGAACTTTAGTGTCCTTTTGCTCAGGCGTAGCTTCCACTTTCCAGGGTCCCCAGAGGGGCCAGGTGGGGTTGCTCTGGTGGCTCCCTGGAGGATTGTCGTCTGCTGTCCTCCGGGGCACCACAGGTTCTTGGATAAGAAAGCAAGTCAAGGAAAAAAAGTCAAAAAAAACGACTGATAAAACAATCCCAGGGAGAAAAAAAACCAAGCAGCAGCCACAGCCGTAGCAGCCCGACTCCAGAAAGTCCCTTCCTCCCTCATTCTTCTCTGCAACAATTGGGGAAGGGAGAGTTTCAAAACATCCTGTGCTGGCAGAGCCTCTCCCAGCTGCTGAACACAGGAAAAGCTACCGGACCACATTCCTAAACACACATGCAAATGATAGGGAATACAAGATTATGATTATGTCACCCCAGGACAGGGTTCCAGGGCTGGATGGGATTTTACAGGAGCAGAGCAGAGGGGCAGAATCCCTTCCCTCACCTGCTGCCCACCCTGCTTTGGGTGCAGCCCAGGACACATTTGGTTTCTGGGCTGCAAGTGCACATGGCCAGGTCATGTGGAGCTCCTCATCCATCTGCCTGCAGCGTCAGCATCAAGCTCACAACCCAACTGGTTAGAGTTGAAGGTACAGTTTAAAAATGCAATTCAGCAGCGGGAAGAGGCAGATGAAATAACCTGAACCTTAGCCATGCTGCTCTGTGAAGACTGATTCTGCAGACTCCTGCTTTCCTGGGGGACTTGAGATGCTGCATGCAATTTCATGCACATTTTAATATTGAAAGGGAAGCTTTCCTTCAAAAAAATGTGTATCAGAAACTTCAGCACTTCTGCCTGTGTGGAGAGTGCCCAAAGTAGTCTTTAGACTGACTCCTCCATCAAAACCACTTCTGGTTGAACTTTCTGGGGAAAAGGGTTTTTTTTCTGGCTCTAATTAACTTTCTGTCAACCACTAGCAAGGCAAAAGGATAAGTACCTTTTTTTTTTTTTTTCCAGCAGAGATAAGGCTGAGAAACTGAGAGCACAGCTTATGCTGACAGGCATTAGGCACTATTAGACTGATCTATCAGCCTGAGTGATGATGGTCCCATGGAAGCAGCGAGCACATCACCACTTAAAGCATTTAAAACTGATCTGGACAGAGCACCAGGGGATATTCTGGCAGAAAAAATCCCAGACTAGACTGAGGATTAAAATTTGTGGCCTAGAGGTTTACTGTGGGTGTGTTTTGCTTGGGGGTTGTTTCTGTTTCACTTTTAGGGGTGTTCGTTGTGTGTTTCTAAATGCCAGGAGCCACATGAAAAGAAATAATGAGCTCCTGCACCTTTCAGAGAAAGACTCTGAGTACCAGGAATTTGTAACAAGTCCATGAGCTGAAGAAACACTCCAATGTGGGGTTAACTTCAAGCATGTCAGACATCCCAGTGGAAGATGTTTTATCACCAGATTTAATTGAGTGTGTCACAGAACATTTACTAAAGAAACTGAGAAGAACAGACAGATTAATCACTCTGAGAATATCTGGGGCCAGTTTTCTGAACACACACATAAAAGCCCTGCGTGCACATTTTCTGAGCATTAACACCTCCATATCAGGTCCTTTCCAGGGACAAAACCCACTCCCTGCAATGGGGCTGGGATGCAAATTTTGAATTTAACCTGGATAAAAAAGACACAGATGCACAGGAATTATTGATGCTGGTACCTTGAAACATTCTAGGCAAGAACAGCTACAAGGGCACTGTATTTTTCAAGAATATTATGACTACTTTAAAGGAAGTCCTAGAAAAAACAGTTGTCCCAAATCTAGCTGTAACAGGATCAACTTCCCCATCTCATTTTGTTGAGCTCTACACTATTGCCTGAAAGAAAGGGAAAATGAAGCAGGCAAAAGGGTTTATCTGGTGAGGAGCTGCTTATAAAGGCTATCTGACTTAGCCTGGGGGCACCCCAAGACAGCACCACATAACCTGATAGATGCTATTAAGGCAAGAACATTTTCCCCTCTAATATTCACAGGTTTCTTTTGCTGATCAAGGCAGTGATGAGGCTGGATAAATAGTTCACACAGTTTATATCCTCTGACTTTATGGTGATAGTATTTGAAGAGGCCTCACACAGAAGGCAAAAATCTCTTTATCAAAACCTGGACTGTCTTTCTGTTGGGTGAGAAGAAATATCAAGTCATATACTGACATTTGATTCATGTGCTCTCCAGGGCCGGAGGAGATACAGCACCTCTTTGTGTTATTTATACAGAAATACCTGGGGAATCAAAGGGAGTGTGTATCTTCTACCATTGGGTGGAAAAATGTCATTGTTCTGCTGGCAGACATGGCAAAGTTTAATTAAACCTCTCAGTCAGGAAAAGAATCTGAGGAATCTGCTGTCTGCAGGAGAAACTCAAGTCAAATAGAGCTTCTGACACTAGAGAAGATGGTTTACCTAACTAATGCTGATCATGCTTTTACAGTTTTTAGATTAATTTAGTAGGCCCTAATTCAGCTCTTTCTTCAGTAGCTGCATGCCTTCAGGCATTTCGGCATGGTTGTTGTCACACAAGTGTATAAATGTTCTCCTAACTCAGGATTATCATTTAATTTAGTATTGATATATTGTACCTCTGTGGGCTTTTTTTCTTTTTTTCTGCTTTTTCTGCTTTTAAAGCATGTGGTCACTGCTCGTCAGAACAGTTTCAATGCCAGCTGTGTAAAATCTAAAACCTGAGTTAGGTTTCTGCCTGCTGTAAATGAAGAGGGAGTCATGAATCACAGCCACAACCTTAAGCACTTGCTCTGATCACTTTATCATTCCTGAGGTTGCAAAGTTTTATTCTTTTTCCAGTAAAGGCAGCACTTTGGGTCCATCAGCCATACAATGGTGCTGAGTTTTGTGTAGTAAGAATCAGTTCTGGGTCAAGTTCACAAGATATTTTAGTTATTTTAAAGGAGCAGCTGGTGGAAAGAAAAAGTTTCTAGTACCCTCATTTTGAAATTAATCACAGGTGTACAAAATGGTACAATATTGCAATATTTTCATCCCTTCTGGGTATGGCTACAATCCCAATTATTACAATTACCTGACAGGATATTGTAGACACATGGAGAGTCAGTCTTTTCTCCCAGGTAACATGAGATAGGATTAGAGGAAAAGGACTCCATTTACACCAGGGAAAGTTTGGAATGGATATTAGGAAAAAATTCTTCACTGGAAGGGTGGTCAGGCATTGGAACAGGCTGCCCAGGGGAGTGATGAAATCACTGTCCATTGAAGTGCTCAAAAGTGCATAGATGTGGGGCTTTGGGAAATAATTTAGTGGAGGACCTGACAGTGTTGGGTTAATTGTTGGACTCCATGATCTTGGAGATCTTTTGCAACCTTAATAATTCTATGCTTTATGTCCTATACACAGCTCTTTAGAACCATTGGAAATACTCCAGGTTGTCTTTCCTGACTCTCTTCCTACTGCTGGTTCAGGAAGTTTTTTCACCTTGATATCCCCTGTTCCACCCACCAGCCTTGCAAAGACGTCTCAAACATCCTAATGTGACACAATAAATGTTAATTTTCACACAGATCAGTGAAGCTCCCCATGCAAGGGTTGGTAGGTCCAGACTTCATGAGGATCTTCTGAATAAAAGGCACAGAGATTCGTGCATGGGAACTACAAAAAAAAATCCATCAGAGCCAAATTCCCACCTTCTCAGTGTTGGGTACCACAGCTCAGATGTTATGGACAGTGACAAGGGTGAATGGCTGCCCACAGCTCACTGAGAGACACTGAGCTTTCTGCGTGCTCAGCAATTAAAGAAAATCCATCTTTCCATCTCCTTTATAAACATTAAATGCAAAGGGAATTAAATGCATTAAAGGCAAAATACTGCAGACAGTACCAGGGGAAACTCAATGGAAACTCCAGCAGGGCTTCTGGTGCCTGGTCCTGAGCTCATAGACTGAGGCTGTTCCCTCTGTCAGAGAGGGGATGCCATAGATTCATAAATTCCATTTATCCGCATTCTGTCCATGATTTTGCCAGCCCTAAAACAATGAAGGATTGTGTTGGATGGAGCCCTAAGCAATCTGGTCATCCCTGCCCATGGCATGGGGGTGGAACTAGGTGGTCTTTAAGAACCCTTCCAACCCAAACCATTCCATGATTCAATGAGTCTTTGATTTTATGGGAAGGATTACTAAGCATGGTGTCAGCCAAGAACAGATTTGTTGGAAAAGAAGAGGCACTTTTGGAACTGCCACAGACATTAAAAAAAAACCCCAAAAACCAAAACACATGCAATCCAAAAAACCCAAACAAACAAACAAGCAAAAAACAAAACAAACCAAATCAAAAACCCAAAACAATAAAACTGCACGGTAGAACTTTTGGATGTCTTTGGAGGGCAAAGGACACAATTAGATGGTAATTTAACTTCATAACAGCAGTGATCCCTCCTCCAAGCTGGAAGGCAGCAGTTTTCCCCTAAGCCTTTCCACAGTGGTGCTGCCCAGGAGGTGATCTTTGCCAATATCCCCTTCTGACTGTTCTTCTCTCTATATTGATTAGAAAACAGAGACAGCATTTAGAGAACAGCATTCATTACTACTCACAAGGCCCTTAAAGTACCTACAAGGTTCCTTGCTGCAAAAATTGCTAAGGCTCTTCCACGCCCTCAAAATTCAAATTTAAATTTAAAATGTAGATTTTTGTCCTGTCATTTACCATCTCCTGACATCAACACATGATATCGGCTTGAAGGAAATTAAGGGGTGGTGGAAAGGAACAGCTGAAATACTCTTTCCTTTTGCTTGCTCTGATGTTGTGAGAGTGTCCAGTTGTGCCCAGTCAGAATATAATTTACCTTTATTGCTGGAAGAAGCTGTGGGTGTGTATCCACACCTGACTAACTCTCATATTAAAGGGCCCATGTCAGCTCCAAAGTCATGGAGCATCTGCGGTCAAAGATGAGCAATAACAAGGTTATAAATCTATGGAAAAGAAATACCATCAATTTAATGTGAGGTTATAGCGCAAGAAAAATAATAGAGCTTAATCTCCAATATGTGTTGAAATAGAACCTGCCTCTGCTAAAGACACAGTCCTGGGCTGAATGGACACTGATATCAGCCCACAGGAGTTTTTTCATATCCATATCTAACTCCTATAAGATATGTAACATTTTAATGAGAAATCAGCACGGCACAGATCAGATGGAGCAATTGTTGGTCAGCAGATAGTTCATACCCAGCAATTAGAATGCAAGATTATTTTTAGCATGGTCTGCTTCTAGTAGGGTCTTAAAGACTGTCTTTTGTGCTCATTGTGCAGTGACCTGGAAGAAATTCTTACTGATAAGGCTGTCAGAGGACCTATGAAGAGGGAAGGATGAATAATGTGGACTCTCCCCAGGGAAGATATGACTCCAAAAAAGATTTGTCCCTCCCTCACCCAGGCTGAGAAAACAGTAACGGGATCTAATCCTTGCCTGGCTTCTTCAAAGAGCAGCTTTGTCTCTATTATATCAAGAAAAGAAGAGAAGTGGCATATCAAGACCATGTAAAAATTCAAATGGGGGCAAATGTTATAATAGTAATACTGTCTTCTGCAGAAAGGATAATGCAACAAAATCCAGGGCCTGAAAATGTTGACAAGGGCAATATGATATTTCAATAATTGATCACTTGAGCAACGTGGCAATTGCTCTCTTGTCAGATATTTTCATCTATAAATCTGTTTATTGGTGTGTTGTGGTTTTGGGTTTTGTTTTCTTTTCCACAAAGAATGTATCCTAAAAAATTATTATAGTACACCCAGTTTTGGGGCCCCAACACAACAAAGATGTGGATCTGTTGGACTAAGCCCAGAGAAGGGACACTAAGTTGATCAAAGGGTTGGAGCCACCTCTGCTTTGGAGAAAGGCTGAGAAGGTTCGGGTTGCTCAGCCTGGAGAAAAGAAGGCTCCAGGGAGACCTTCGAGGCCCTTCCAGTGCCTAAAGGTCTACAAGACAGTTGGAGAGGGATTTTAACAAGGGCATGGCCTGATAGGACAAGGGGAAATGGCTTTAAACTGAAAAAAGGCAGATTTGAGTTAGATATTAGG
Source organism: Acanthornis magna (assembly GCA_036785705.1). Lineage (NCBI taxonomy): Eukaryota > Metazoa > Chordata > Aves > Passeriformes > Acanthizidae > Acanthornis > Acanthornis magna. Next base: position 12,655,460 of record JAWUZG010000119.1, on the reverse strand, counting down.
AAGAAATTCTTCCCTTTGAGGGCACTAAGGCCCTGGCACAGGTTGCCCAGAGAAGCTGTGGCTGCCCCATCCCTGGAAGTGTTCAAGGCCAGGTTGGACAGGACTTTGAGCAACCTGGGATAGTGGAAGGTGTCCCTGTTCATGGCAGGGGGGTTGGAATGAGCTGATCTGGAAAACATCTCCCAACTCAAACCATTCTATGACTCCTATGATTCTATGATTCTGTGACTCCATGATTCTGTGATTCAGGGTTCCACCCATGGAAGTCATGCATTTTAGAGGTGGCCAGAAAAGAGAGTCACAAGCATTCTCCATGGCTTGTAAATCAAGTTCTTTTCAAACTCTCTTCTCAGCAGCTGCACCTCAAACACCCTGGGAAAGAGGCTGATTCCACCAAAAACGAGGCCATGGAGAGGAAAGGGGTTTGTCCCACAACATTCAGGAATCCAGCAGCAAAACTGGGCATATCCCCTCATCTTGTGGACCCTGTTGGCATCTTAATCCATTCAGTCTCCAGACTCCAAACTGCTCACAGGAAACCCTAGTAATGAGATCTGATGCGTGCCCTAGTCTTGTACATCATTAACGAAGGGAAAAGTCTCTGCTCCAGATGTTGGCAGCTGAACTGTGAGGGTGAGGGAGGCGAGGAATTACACCAGAAATATCAACTCTGCTTTGATAGATCCTTGTACCACAAGGGAAAGCACTCCTTCATATGAATTTCTGGTTTGCAACAGCTTTGTGTTTGTTTTCTTGAAAGCTAAAATAACCATCAAACAGGTTCAGAAGTTCAGTGTGGATGCTTAGAAAGCTAAATCTCATTCCAGAAGAAAAATGAGAGGTTGGTCATGTAGCCTCACAGGAGATTAACTTGTACAGAACTAACAAAACTTCATAACACTAAAAGTTAAAATTCCGCAGAACAGAGTAAAACATAGAAATAAAAAACTTAAATCCTTAAGAAATGGTCAAATCAGGAGATGCAGATTTATTTTTTTTCCTCTTCTGGGAGTGAAAATAACCACTATGGTTATGCAGTGCTCAGACCAAAAATAAGATGTGACATTTTGAAGTGCATACAATCTGGTAAAATATAAAATATTTAATAAATATGTAAATTGGTCAAGCTGCTTCCCCAAGGAGGAAAGCTTCAGTCGTGTTTTACAGCCCTCATTCACTTACGCAAATACTTTAAGAGGATCAAGGATGGATTTTAAATGAAGTTAAAGTTTAACGAGAAATATATAATCCTTTGAGGAAGAGATATTGTCATCTTCATTTATAATTTCTTGCAAGTTTTAAAAGTAAGAAGTTGAGAATGTAGCCTTCTGAAGCTTTGTGTGTGCAAACTCAGAGAATTACAGCAGCTCACCTGAATGCTGCAGTCAGGGATGCAACAAAATGTAGACATTGCCAATCTTTTATATTCCTTGGGGAGTTCAGGATTTTCCCCGAGGATATGTGTAAGTTCACTGTTCAATTCATTCCCACAGGATCCAGGGACATTCTAACATTTCATCTTTGTCTAGACTGGCAACTTGAAGGGACATCCTAAGTCACCAAGACCTAAGACATGTGTCGTATATTCTCTTTTGAATTCCCTTCAAGCTCCATCTTACAGTATTTCACTGTTCTGTTTTGTGAATAAGATGTATCTTTTCCTTTTAAAACCTCATTTCTTTAGCAGTTAGGAGCCCTATTTAAATTTCCAGATCAAACTGGAAAGGTTCATGTTTAAACCACACGCATACATACATAGATACTTTTTAAAACTAAAAAGTTCTCTCATAGGCAGAAGAAGAGAGAAAGAAGAAGTTTAGAGAAAGTTTTCCGCACTCTTAAACCAGCCCTGACATCACCCCTGCTTTTATGATATGTTCAGTGTCTGGAAACTGTTGATGAATCAGAATCATAGAATGGTTTGGGTTGGAAGGAACCTTAAAGCTCATCCCATTCCAACCCTGTGCCATGGGCAGGGACACCTTCCAGCAGACCAGGGTGCTCACAGCTCCATCCAGCCTGGCCTTGGACACTTCCAGGGATGGGGCAGCCACAGCCTGGCCCCTGTGCCAGGGCCTGCCCACCCTCACAGGGAAGAAATTCTTCCTAAAATCCAATCTAAATCTATCCTACTCTGGCTTAAACTCGTAAGTTCAAGATAGTTGTGTATGTCATGTCCAGTGGCATTTTCTCATGATGTAGGTTTTTTAAAAGCCAGTAATAATCCTGAAAAAAGCTGTGAAGGAGGCTGTTGAAGGAAAAACAAAAGGCTAGGAAAAGAAAAAAAAAAAAAGAAAATAACCCAGAAAGCACCTTTGCACTGAGGAAGACTTCAGCAAAGGCACACGCTACATATATATTCTCCTAGATCTGGGGACAAGGCAGAATGAAAAAAAATAAATACAGATTGAGAGCTGTTGATGTTGGAGGGTTGTTTGGGACTGGTATCAGAAAGCAGAAATTTCCCTCGATATACACTTTGCTTGCACATTTGTGCATTGTTCTCTTCATTTTCACCCGTTTTCTGAGTAATTTCACACTAGAAATGATTGCTCTTCCTGCTTCATGTGCTCACACTTTGCATGCTGGAGAGTTTGGAACAAGTTGATAAAGGACTTAGGAACCTGTGGGGCTCAAATTTACTTTTCTCCCTACTAGGGAGAAAAAGAACACCACTATATCATGTTTCAGTGATGTCTGCTCAGAGACCAGCACTCTGCCACCCTTGACAAAGGTCCAAAGAGGTGTTGAGGTGCTGACAAAAGTGGAATGGAGTAAGAATAGTGTCTTTTATTCCAAAACCAAACTAAATCTGCATTAACATCACATCATTCACCCAGCAGAGCAGTCAGATTTTCTTATCTCCTCTGACTTCAACTTTGCTGCCCTTGCAAGGACAAAAGAAGAGAATGAAGTGTTGAAGAGAAGGACTGTGAGAGCAGAGGATGACAAACCCACACGCAACTTTATTTTCCTCCTCAAAATCAATAATCTCACTGAATCCATTTCATTGTTATCTTCACCAGGTCACCGTAATATTGTGTGAGGTTTTCTGGAGCGTGGCCTGTGTCCATATCTAAACCACAGCCATACATACAGACACACTTTAAAGAAAAAAAAGTTCTGTGATAGTCAGAACATAGAGGAGTTTAGAGAAAGTTTACACACCCTTAAACCAGCTCTGACATCAGCCCTGCTTTTATGATAACAACTGAATACCAGTTTTTTGGCACATCCAGCCCAGCCAGAATCACTGCTTCACCACCACGTCAATGCGATGCTCATCTTTCACCCTGAAATCGACAGTCAGACACAATTTCCACAGCACAACGGTGAAGATGAAGCTTGGTGCTCCTCCAGGGGCAGTCTGGGCTGTTGCTGACAGATTCACTCTTCCTCCCCAGGTGCACAACATTGACAGAGACACTTCGGGAAAGTTCCAGCTGCCTTCACTTTAGCAGAGCAAAAACAATTTATACAAAGTGAATGAAACAGACACAAATATCAGTGGGGAGACGTGGTCACTTCTGGAGCAGAGCACCATCATTTGCCTCTTGGAAATCTTCTCAGCCTTCAGCGAGCTGCTGCTGAGGACTAAATTAAGGTTTAAGTTAGACCACGTATTTTTACCTGGCCACGGTTCAGTGCAATGAACCTAAATTCAAGAGATTTGCATGGAACTCGCTCTTTATAGCTGACATTCTGCTCCTACCACCTCCCTCAGTCCATAGGGAAGTGTGAGCAATTATTAAGAGAGGTGTTTTGGTTTGGGTTTTTATTAGGATTATTTTGTTTGAATTTCTATCTTTTCACACTCTTTTTTTCCCCTTGGGGAGTACCAAAACCATCATCTCTGCATTCACCCACCCTCTCCCTGCGTCTCTTCTGTGCCCGTGCAGAGGAACACCCAAGACATTTCCTTTGATGTCGTTGCAGCCCAGTAGCAAGGGAAAACTACAGAGAGTTGTACAAATCAACTCCTCCTGAAAATTACTTCCACAGGCTGGCAGTCAAGCAGTTAAACCAGGCACGGAAATGGTTTGCAATCTGTTCCACCAGTCTCTCAAGATTCCATTGTCAAAGCAAGATTATTTTTCAGTAAAACAGCAGCCCTCGGGAATCAGTGTAATTAAAGACAACAACAACAACAAAAAATTTATTGTTTTTAAATATATCTCTAAGCTGTGGGGGAAAGGGAAGGAGAAATCTATTGCAAATTACAATATTTCTCCTTACTATTCACACTTATCAGTCTGTATCCAGTCATGAGCCGAAGAAGCAGGGTTTGATCTCCTGTGCTTGAGACAGCTTTTGCTGTTTAAAAGGAATCCATCCTCAGTGTTTATTCATGGGCACAACAAAATGTTCCTCACCACTGCGAACTGCTGGGAAGCGCAGAAAGGGTGCAGCTTTCCCGGGCTGCTGGAGCACAAAATATCACAGCTTTTAAGGAGTGTCTCCCACGACCTTCCTCAAGGACACCTTCCTGCAGGAGGGAGCAGGGATGCTGTTTTCCTGGTTTGCTGTGTGTAGGGTGCCTCTTAATGGGATGTCATGTCAGTCCCAGAAGTCTGGGGGAGGTTTAATGAGCATAAAAGTCTAACCTTCCCTCTCACTTTCCCCTGAAATCCATTGCCTCTGCTCTAGGTTAGCCTGAACACTCAGAACAGTCAGGATGAGGCCTTTGTGACAGTGAAGCTCTGTCTTTGAAAGGGAATTGGGTGTTCCCTTAGCAAGGAAATGACATGCAGTGAAGATAGGGAAAAACTCCAGAAAAAAAAAAAAATCAAACTTCAATTTTGTTGCAGTCACCTTCCATCATATGAAATCTTCTGCTGTGTACACAACTGAATGTCCTTTTTACTATGTTTAGCGTTGGACCTCAGAGAGAAGGACAAATTAATAAAAAAATTGGACTTGATGATCTTGGAGGCCTTTTCCAACCTCAGTGATTCTATGATTGGTTTCTATGATTCTATTCTATGAAAAATAAATCCACCAAGGTCCACGGGAACCCTCTTCTCAGACAGTCTAAGAGCTACAAGCCACTAGAAACTGGGAGGCTATGGATGAACATTGCTTTCTAAGGACTAATTTCTCCTTAAATTCCTGCCACTGGTCAACTTCAGGAGCAGGATGCTGAAGGAAAATATCCAAAAATCTTGGTCAGCCTTTCTTATGTTATTTTCCAGTATCAACAGCTTTGGTGTAATGTTGATTTTTCTATTAGTTCTGCAGAACTATAGCTGCTTCCAGGAGGATGTTTTTGGGCAGTCAGTAATGCCATGGCACAGCTGGATAGGAGCTGAGGAATATTTTTATGCTGTTCCAACAAGAGATGAGAAATCAGATAGAGATAATGAAATCAGGCAGAACAGATTTAGTGAGGATATGAAAGCTGCAGTGCCTGACTCCAACAAGAACAGATCATCACTGCAGAATTTGGATGGCCAAGGTTCTTGGGGTAGATATTCCTGCTGAAGGGGCTAAACTGTGACTGTGGTTCTAAAGGAAAGGTAAAGAACAGAAAGGAGATGTGAAGAATGTCTTAAAAAATCCTACCTTTATCTGTACACAGAATCCTAGAGTCACAGAAAGGTTTGGGTTGAAAGGAACCTTAAATACCACCTCATTCCAACCCCTTGCCATGGGCAGGGACACCTTCCACTATCCCAGGATGCTCCAAACCTCATCCAACCTGGCCTTGGACACTTCCTGGGATGGGGCAGCCACAGCTTCTCCTCACCACCCTCACAGCCCAGAATTTCTTGTCCCTTCAGACAGCAGGCAGCAGATTAATTCCCATTTCTTCACGGAGCCATGTTGCAAACTGAATTAACTAAACATCTGCAAGGGAAGAAAATCAAACAAAACACCCACCCAGATATTCCCGAGGAATGCAGAAATCTCTTACTTTTAGAGACAGCTTATTAGATTGACTTGTTTTATAGCTACATTGACACAAATAATAAGTTTGTAAAATACAGGCCTGGACAGGAAGAAATTATTGGGAATGGGGAAAGCTGGAAGTCACTTAAATCCACTTTGCCACAGAGAACTTTCACGCACGGAAGAAAACCTAACAAAATATTCATGAGCTGAGAATTTTGTCTTTAATGTTTACGTGATATTACAGCAAAGCGTTATTCTGGCTTTCCTTGTGAAAAAATGAACTTTCAAGACAGGCATTTTCATGGAAACATAGCTTCATAGAATATCCTGAGTTGGAAGGGACACACAAGGACTATGAAAATCCAACTCCTGTCCCTTTTCCAAAGAAACTGAGGGGACAATAGTCACCAACCCCCTCCAATGCCTTAATAAAGGCATGTTTTGGATTTGTGTTTACAACCCTGCTCCATGTAATTTAAAGTCCTTGCAGTCCAAGAGCAGGCAGGCAGTGAGGCTTTGGAACAGGTTGTCCAACGAAGTTGTGGATGCTCCATCCCTGGAGATGTTCAAGGCCAGGCTGGATGGGTCCCTGAGCATCCTGATTGAGTGGGTGGCATCCCTGCTTATGGAGGGGGTTAAAGATGATTTTTCAGGTCATTTCCGATCCAAACCATTCCATTACTCTATGATTCTGTTACTCTATGGTTCTATGGCATATACACACACCATCAGATTTATAACATACACAGTTATTTATAATATTACTTTTTTCTTACTAATATAGTGTGTACTTGTGTAAATATATGTGTAAATATAGCACACCAACATAAAAAACATCAGCAAAATAGGGAATTCTCTGAGAGAATAAGACACTATTTTCTCATCATAGTGGCTTTTGATCTATCATATTTTATAATCCCTTCTTTTCACCTGTTTCAATATTTCTTTCTTGGAGAGATTGAGGAGCACTCCAATTCTGACAGCCGAGTAGTGCACTATTAACAACCCACATATCAGGATTTTACATACGGTTGCCCTAAGGTTTAATTCTGAAAAAAAATTGAGAATTCACAAATATCACCTGCAATTCTTACAGCATTTTTCATCATTCCTGGTTTCTGTTACTGACCTGAGTCTCTGGTCCAGCACAAAGACAGGAATGGGCACATTGCCAACCTGGCTTATGTCAAAGGACCACAGCCCAAATCCTGTGGTCTAAAAAGAGATGACAAGAGCCTTTTAACAAGGCAATGCCCAAGGCCACTCATACAGCAGGTGTAAATCACCAGCTGGGAATTTGGCCCTGAATGTACAAGTTAATACATAATGCCAATATTTAAAAGTATTTATGCCTGTCTCAACTAATTGCAAAATGAGATTCAAGCGAAAAATTGAAAGCAGAAGGAAACACTGCTACAAAGCCTTTTTTTTTTTTCCTGTGTTGCTGGGCAGGGGTTCCACTCTCCAGAGGACAAAAATGTTTGACAGCAAAGGATATTTGTGTTGGCAGGATCACTTGATCCATGTTTCAGGTGCCAAATTGAAAACTTATTTTCACAAGGTGCAACTGTAGATCATTAGAAGGAGCCAACTTCTGTAGTTGCACAAGCAGTTCTGAAAGAGAACAGATGTATAAATTAAAATATACCCCCAAACCTGACAGAAATATATTTGGGGATGAGAAAATGCAGCAAAGGCAGCAGATTTTTGCGTTGCCATCTTTGCTAACGGTCCAGGTTCTATCTGCTGCAGTACGTGGTTATGTGGTTGGGTTTTGCTGTTCCCTCTGCAATGAAAGCTCTACGCCAACTTTTTCCCTCACAGATTTTAGTAAAGGATAATCTCATCTTTTAGTGGCTGTTCTCAAGAGTACTTTGCAGGAGATTCGCATCAGCATACACCCAAGATGAAAAACACTCAGGGAAAAGAGACATTTGAGTCACCCAAAATTTTCCCCAGGAAACAGACAAAAGAGACCTGTAAATTTCTGTTTGTTGGGAGCAAACCCAAAATGCTACAGCCCTGCAAACACCACCTGGAGAAGCTGATTTGCTTGAGGGAGGTGATGGCATCCAGAGGGACCTTGACGGGCCTGTCAGAACATCATCAAGTTCAAAACTGTGGTCACACCATGCAAAGAAAAACACTTGAAGAACAGAGCAGCCATAGACACCTGGCCAGTTAAAAAATTGCTCTGTGACCCATGACTGGCACTGTCAGTCCCTTTCCTCTGTCCCACATGGCCCATGGTGAGCACCACAGTGAGCCCTGGTACCCCACAAGGTGCTTCAGGTGCCATAATTTTTCTCCCGTGGTGATGATGTCAGAGTGATCAGCAGAATTTGATTTTGTGGCATGAAAGGGATGTTCTCATTAAGGGAAATTGGACTCACTCATTTTCTAGCACTGTGTAGAGAGACACCTTATTCCACTTTTTAACCCTATTATCCATGACAGTAATTCTCAAGGACTCCATTATCCATGTCAGGAACAAATCTCTGAAGAGAAAGATATTCAAGTAAGGCAAATGGAGGACTCTTATCCTATCAAGAAAATAGAAAAGGAACTCAAGCATTGCTAACGAAGACTTCAAGCCATTCTTGACATGAGAAAATGAACCTCCTGGAATTGCTTCCATTTGATTTAGATGTTGAAAATTTACTATTTGATGTGAAAAAACATTGCTTGGTGTTTTTTCCTATAAAGCAACCGGTAGCCTGTGCTTCTTTAATAAGTTGCTCAACATCTCTTTTCCTTACAGTAGCATTTACTTGATTATATTTCTTAATATATTTATTTATTGACCTATCACATTCCTAATATAATATTCAGAATCCAATCCATCTTGCCACAACTTTTAAGGTGCTTATCATAAGCCTTTAATACTATCAAGTGTTTTAAAATGTCTGATCAGGACAAAAATCCTAAATACTCTGATTAAACATATGCTTTTGAGCTTCAAATGACCTTTGTCTGCTTTTAAAAACTGGATTGATTTTTTCACAGTGTTTCCAAATGCAGCAAAAATCTATTAGATAGATGAGAAAATTGCTTCTTAATTATCATTGTTAACATTAATGATGGTAATTAGATGCTAGAAAAGAAACATCAGTCCATCTGAATCATAACTTCTGAATCAGAGAACTGCAGTGATGAGAACTGCTATTTATTTTTAATTCTCCGTGACAGCATTTCACTGTGTCTTAATAAAATTTGTAACTTTGAAATCTAAGTGCCATGAGAGTTTTAACAGTACTTTTCCAACTGAGTTTTTTCTTCACTGTCATTTGCCTCTCTGGCACTTCCTAAGTTTCTCAGTTGTCACAGTGGTCCCATAAATGATGGAGATCCCCAGAAATGCAGGTGAGCTGGTGAATCTGCACTGTGTCACTTTGAGCCTTTCAAACTCATGATGGTCCATCCTGAGAAAAAGTCCTTCTTCAACAAACCAATGAGGCCCAGATTTAGAGGAAATCTGGAGATCTGAATTTCACCAAAATAAACAATGCCACGGTTGCAGGTGCCAAGAAACCGCCTGAGTATGAAGGGAAATGTAACTCTATGATTATTATAAGTTTTTCTAGATATTTATCATTAGATATGACTACAAATTAAATAGTAGACTCCACAGTTTGGTGTCATCATTTAACTTGCTGACTGTACATTCTTCCTAATCACCCAGATAATTAATGAAGCTGTTAAATAGGACTGAACCCCCATTGACCCTGGGATCCACAATTCCAGTGAGTCTCTGCCCCACTGACCACCACCCTCCCTGTCCATTTGGCCAGTTTTCAATCCTCTCTGCCTGCTCACCCAGCCCACGGATCAGCACCTTTCCGGGGAGGATCAGATGTGAGACAGAGTCAAAGGCACTCCTGAAGCCCAGGTAGGAAATATCTTCTCCTCTCCCCTCATCTGTTCACTGTTCTCACCTCATCTCCCAGGTCAGACACTTCATCACAGAGGTTTATCAAATTGGTCAAACCCAACTTCTCCTTGGTCGAACAATGCTCTCCCCCTGATCTTTTCCTTATCCTTAATCTGCCTGAAATGCTTTCCAGGATCAACTGCTCCACCACATTCCCAGGAGCTGGGAAAAGGCTGACCAGCCTGCAGTTCCCTCAATCCTTTTTGCCCTCTTTGAAGACAGGCATGATATTTGTTTTCCTGGTCTTTCAGCACATCTCTCAGTCACCACAATCAACCAAAGGTTTCCCCCTTCTTTGTGCCCTTTTGCACAAACTTCTGCATCTGTTGGCTGCCTCTTTTAAAAGACCCAGTGGATCATAGCCATAAATTCTCCATCTCGGTTTCTTTTTGGACTGTTGGGTTTTTTTCTTTTTTGTAGAGATGATCAATATTTGGGAAAGTGTGTGCCTTGCTATACCTGCTTTACATGTATTATGACCACAGTTTGGTTTAGATAATGTGAACATCAAATAACCTTCACTTTAAATCAAATACACACCAGGAATTACCATGAGAGAGGCTAAAGGAACTCATGGAAGTGGAACCTTTGGCAGAGGAGAAGAAGGTTGGGAGGAATAATGATTTTAAGACAAATTTCCATGTTTTCCAACCATGTCTAGCAGCTATGTTTCTGTTTGCATCAGGTGTCTGGGGTTTCTTTCCTTTTTACAAGTACCCTACTATTAATCAGTATTGTAAAAGTGGTGAAAAGTTTACTGAGTGGTGATTGCTCAGAAACTCTTCTCTGGGTTAGGAAGTTTTCTTTTCTAACACAAAACAAAGGGCTCTGCCAGTAAATTACTTTCACACAAGAGACGGTGGTTGGCAGGAAAGCAAAAAAAAACCCATGGCACAAGAAAGGGATTCACAGTGCATAGCCTGGAGTCCTGAGCAGCTATTGTAATTTAAAGGACTAATTAATTTAAACTGTTGTCCTCCCTTTCTGATTGCAAAAATGTCAAAGTCCAAAGCAGCCTGAAGTAAAATCTGTCCATCATTTTGCAATTCTGTTTTCAGTTCTTTAGCTGCGCAGCACTGGATTTCAAACCTCTGTTCTCTGCCTTGCTTTGCTTTCCCTGTTGGAACCCCAGTGTGAATGTGCATTTATTTCCATTTCTGGAACCTAATCTCTCTGCCTGGCTGTGATTTATCACCACAGCTGGTCCAATGATAATTGTCCTGTTTCTTTTAAGCATACTTTTATCTCCAGTAGCATTCACTTAATGAAAGCAGAGACTTTGGGTTTAAAATATGTGTTGGGGATGGATGCATAATGAATATTTATAGATATTTAAAATATTTTGAATGTTCAGAAATACATTTATATTTTTTTTCTCTTCAGCATAATTTCATTTTTATAGTGTTTTCAATACTAAAGCATTTTTGGTTTACTTTGCCATTCATTTTGCTCTCTTGTCCTTTTTCCATGGATCTCTTTGACTGGACCTTTTAATAGTTAAAGTCTAAGATTCCTAAACAAAGCAGAAATGTTTCTCAGCTCACAGGACCTCTAGGAGATAATAAGGTCAGATAGATATTACAGTTCCTTTTTCCTTTTTATTTATTTATTCTTAAGAAAATTTATTCTTAAGAAAAATCTCCACATATTTCCATAAACGGCCATGGAAACTGGCAGTTCTGCAAACTGTGGCAGACTCACAGTAAATACAGAGTAAATGCTGGAAAACTGAACTCCAGATACCTAAATTCAACTCATTTATTAACAGCAAATAGTTATGATTTTAAATAATTTATTTAAATAGAACTTAAAACTTGAGGGGTTGGGTGTTTTGGTGTTTGTTTTTTTTATTTTCCTGATTTGTGGGCAGGATTTTGGGCATGTGGACAAGTAGCTGCAAGAGACACCTCACTTTTCAGTTGTCAAAGTGATTTGAATGAGTCGTGGTGAGAGCTCTGATCCAGAATTAGCAATTTCAGGGATTTTAAACATTCTGCTGACTTATAATGAACAATCTCATTTCTAAATATTATCTTGAGTTGATGTTAACTATTTTCTTTATGAGCCACAATACCACAAATGTAATAAACAGTTATAGCTATCCTGACTACTTCCTGATAAACAGTCCCTGATTCAATATTAGTAAAAGTGCTTTTTAGATTGAAAAATGCATCACACTCTAACTAAACTCCAGTCAAATGCATTATGGGTTCAGGATTTCAAGAATAAGGAAAATTTTTATCTACTGATATTTATTGACATCAATTTTGACAACTACATTAGGTGTGTTTAGCTTGTATCCTCTACATTATATAGTGTATTTCACATAATATTGCTACTCATAAATATCTAATGTAGTTGTAGAAATAAACATGGACACTCATAGGTCTGATGCAGGAGGAAACATCTTTCCACCTGCAGCTGGGCTGGAAAGCTGGAGACACCTCCTCCAGGTACTACATTCTTTGGTTTATCTTTTTCTCTTTTTGTTCAAGCCACTGCATCATAAATAAAAATAAAAAAAATAATTTAAAAAAAAGACAAAATCACAGTGCAACAGAAAAGGGTTTGTATTAGGGGGACACTGGAAGGTCCCATGTGATTTTTCCTGTCTATGACTCTGCTCATCCTCTTCCACCTCTCCTTTGGATGTGGTGGTGGTTGTGGTGGAGGAAGGAACGGAATCACAAAACCACAGTTGTTAAGGCTGGGAAAAAAATTTATAGATCATCAACCCAACAGCAAGTTCACCCCTAAACAGTGTCCTCAAGTGCCATATCCACATGTTTTTTGAACACTTCCAGGGATGGCGATTTCACCACTTCCTTGGGCAGCCTGTTCCAATTATTGATCACCCTTCAGTGAAGAAATTTTTCCTAATATCCTGTCTAAATCTCTCTTGGTGCAACTTAGGGCCACATCCTCCTGTTACCTGGGAGAAGAGACTGACCTCTCCACCTATCTGCAACCCCTTGTTAGGGAGCTGTAAAGAGTGATAAGATCCCCCTTGAGCCTCCTTTTCTCCAGACTGAGCCCCCCCAGCTCCCTCAGCTTCCCCAGCTCTGTTGTCCTTCTCTGGACACACTCCAGCCCCTCAAAGTCCTTCTTGTGCCCAGGTGACCCACTGGAGCTGCTGCTGAATGAATGCTGCCACCTCAATTCTGCCACAACTGCTCATCCCTTCAGCTGCAAAAGGAGGCAAACAGCCACCAGGAAGAAGCAGTGACATCCTTGCTCTGTGCAGCACAGAGCAGTGAAATGCACAGAGGAGAGGATTTAGCCTGTAAGCTGTTTGTCTCTGTTGTCATTGCCGTTAATCAATCCGTGCTTAATGCCATTTCTTTCAATTCACTAACTCTCCGCTGCCAAATCAGTGTAATCCTATTCTCCTCGCTGTCTGTGTGTGTCTCCTGACTTCACCTCCTTCCTGCTGTCTCTTCTTCCCCTGCCACCCACCTTCCTCCAAAAAGCCATATGGGACAGTTTAATGGAAAGACAAATATTTTATACAAGAACCCAAGGCATTGGTCTGGGTGTCAGAGGCTCCTTCAGGCAGGAATATGTGGGACAGTGACAGGGGGTAGAAAGATAATATAGAGGGGGAAACACAGTTTGTATTCCCTGGATGGAGCAGGGTCAGCACACCTGAGCTCCCACACAGAGCACATTTTAAGGGAGATTCAGCAGAGGGTGGAGTAGAGACGCCGCAGACTCTGCTCCCCTGCAGAGGAGGGAACTCAGAGGTGCTCTCCAGCTGATAAACCACACACAGCAGCTGAAAACCGAAGGAGGTAAAGGAGGATTTCCTGCTCTTGAATCAAAAAAAGTGCCAAAATCACTCTGTTTGGACTGAGATGTCTCCATCCCAAGGTTATCTCAGGCATATAGGAGATACTGACCCCTAAGGTACAGAATGCAATGAAGCTCCCCTCAGTCTCCTCCAGGGTGAACAGACCCAGTGTCCTCAGCTGCTCCTCGAATGGCTTCACCTCTGAGTCCTTCACCATTTTTGTTACCCTTCCCTGGATGCTCACTCACACCTTTATGTCTTTCTTGCATTGTGGTATCCAAAAACGCACACAATATTCAAGGTGAGGCCGCCCCAGTGCAGAGCAGAGCAGGACCATCCCCTCCCTTGCCCAGCAGGTGATCTGTCCCTGATGCCCCCAGGACGTGGTTGGCACTCTGCTGACTCCAACTTTCCATCAGTGAGACTCCCCAAGTCTTTTTCTGCAGCACCAGTCCCGGTGCAAAAGAGAACCACTGACCATGATAAAAGTCAAGAATATTTTTCTAGAGGAAGGTGTCCCTGCCTATGGAAGGGGAGTGGAAATGGATGATCTCTAAGTTCCCTTCCAACCTAAACCATTTGGGGATTCTATGATTCTGTGATTCCATGATATGTGCAGTCCTTCAAAGTGTGTTGCTGCTGTTGTAAGCAAGCTGTAAAACTCCTTAGTCTAAAACAAAAGACGTCCAAAATGTCTCTGAGTAAGGAAGGACTGAAGAAAGTGGATAATTTTTATACAGAAGAGTTAAATATGTCTGATCTCAGCACATATTTATATTCATGTATCTCCCATCTTCTTGTTCTTTTTCTATAAAGATGTCTAGAACCTTAAAGTTTTTCCGCTGGATTTTGCTTTTGACAAAGAATTCAAAAGAAATTTGTGATAAATTCCTACCAGCTTATATAATGTTATCTTTGTTTTCAAACCTACTCTACCAGTTCTGCTCCTTTTGTTTCCCTAGAGAAGAGTCCAAAATCCACCACATTGGAATTAAATTTACAGGTGATTTAGAGACATGTAAAAATATCTAGAGAAAATCAGTCAGGAATTGTAGAGTTTTCTTCTTTTCAAGGAAAGATGGCCATTGATTTAAATTATATAAATACCTTCCTTCAAAAATTTCATGGAATTTAATTTCCCTGGTATAGTTAGAGGAAGTCATAAAGACACAAAATACTAACAATGCTAAAGCAATTAAACAAAAAGCACAAATAAAGAAAAACAACTGCTCTGCATATGCACATTTACTACTAAAAGAAAGTATTGCATTGGTGAGATACAGGGAATAAACAAATTTCAGACTAATCAGTGTTCCTCTGTTCACTTACCTGCTAAGGTAAAAACAAAGAATGGAAGAATTTCAATTACAATAGAAACAGATTTTAAAAAACACTGAAGTTCATAAAAATTTCAATTTCCCTGAAGGTACAGTGTCTTTCTTATATAAAACTTACTGCTTATATAAAACTTATATAAAAACTATACTGTGAAGATAAGAAAATATAGGAACCTCCTAAGCAGAAGGTTTATCCTAAAAAAGAGGAAAGCTAATCTTTAAAAATAACTAATAGCAGTCCCTGGAAGAAAATTTCTTTAGAAGTTTATAAGAGGTTAGATGTCAGGTGATTTTCACAGAGGTGAAGCATTTTGGTCTGAAATCATGGCATCAGAAAATTTTGCAAAAAATACAGAGAGAAAATGCAGCAGAGCTTCAGATCACCTTCCAGTTTTCTTTTTAAGTATCCATAACAATATGAATTTTTGGCAAAATCTGCTTTTATGACATTTCTGAAGATTGCATTGGGGACACACTGGTTTTTGTCCCCTTGATGTCAACTCTTCCAAAATCTCCCAGTTAAGAGATTAAGAGGTTTGTGCCCTGGTCAGCTTGGCTTGCTGGTTTCACACCACCTGGTCCTTGATGTCCCAAGCCCACACTGGCCCTGCACAATTTGCTGCTCAGAAGAAGGAAAAGGAGAGAGGTCTTGTCTCCAAAACAGTGTCATCCCATCGAGATGGAAATGAGAAGAAAACATAGCAGGAATGAGGGGAACATAAGCAATCATTCTCTGGTTTAATTTTGTTGGGTTTTTTTGTTCTCTTTCCATTTCTCTCCTATCTCCAATGGGCTCTTGTTGTATTTGGGATCCCAGTGTTTGATCTCTGACCTGCATCAGCCACAAATTTGTAACACCAAGGCTGGACAGGGACTTGTCACAAGGACATGGAGCGGTAGGACAAGGGGGACTGGCCTTAAATTGGAGGAGGATTTAGGTTAGATATTAGGAAGACATTCTTTATAAGTGGGGTGAGGCCCTAGCACAGGTTGCCCAGAGATGTTATGGAATCCCCATCCCTGGAAGTGTCCAAGGCCAGGTTGGACAGGGTTTGGAGAGACCTGGTCCTAGTGGAAGGTGTCCCTGCCCATGGCAGGGGGTTGGAACTGGGAGATCTTTAAGGCTCTTTCCAACCCAAATCATTCTGTGATTCTGTAATTCTGTAAGTCTGGAGGTTGCTCAGTGGAAGAGAAGAAAATCTCTACAGGACATGTGAATACAGCAGAGGGGGTTGAGGGCAAACACCTCAAGCTCCCACTGAGGATGTGGTGACACTGATTAGTGCCGTGCTTTTTCCACCTGTAAATTGGAAATGGGAATTGGGTGTGAGAAGTTAATAATATCTGTTTAATCAATCCTGTTCATTAATGCCCTGTCAAAGGGTGTTATGTCTAATTACTGCCTTTCCTTTTTCCTTCATATTTTTTTTGCCTTTCTTGTTTGTATGTGTTTACTGAGTGTTGGCAACATCCAACTCTCCTGCTTTTAGGAACTTGTCACTTCAAGTCAGCATCTGCTCAGTGTTTCATTTTTAGCTCAAGAACATATTGGCCTTCAGAAACAAACAAGTGAAACCCCAACATCTGAATCTATTTCGGGGAAAGCATGCTGAGGAATGGAGCTTCAAGAACATCTTTCACAGAGTTTATTAAAAATCAATATGGATTTTTTTTTCTCTTTCCCTTAAGTCACACCAGGCTGGAGAGTACTGTTGCTCCAGGCCAGTTGGATATTTGGCATCCCCACCCTGATTAAGCTATATCCACTTATACACGCACACGTGATAATACCCCTTCATGGTTTTATGTTACATTTTTGTCAGATTTCTGATGAATTATTTCACTAAATGTCAGAAATCTTCCCTTGACCAACACCTAAATGAATTACAGCCTGGTAATCTGTGTCAAGTTCAACTGAGCACACTGTACATCAGCAGGAGAGAGTGAAGCTGCCTCTGATGGTCTCATTAGAGTTCACCATGTCAGATTTGAAAGGTTTCTCTGCTGACCTGAGCACTCACGCCGCTGGCACATGTGGCTGCTTAAAATAAACTGAGCCAAAGTTCATGTGCAGATTTTTAAAAAGAAGAAATGAAGAGAGAAGAATGAGAGACATCAGGATTAAGCCAATAAGAATGTTACTGCAATTCTAGTTTCTCTTTTTCAGTCACTCTTTAGGGGGTTTTTGGCTCGGTATTTTTAGGTTAAGCACAGAGTCTTGACTTAACAGGTTAAGAGGGGTTGAAAAGCTCCAGTTCCAACTATAAATATTGTGGTCCAACTTCCTAAGTAATTTAATCAACACACATACTGCTGAATCTAGGAACTTTCTCCTGCAAAATGGGGGATAGGCTCCCCAGGGAAGTGGTGGAATCACCATCCTTGTTGAAAAAAGATGAAGTTGTTATGCTTGACTAAATGGTTTAGTGGTGGGCTGGGCAGTGCTGGGTTAATGGTTGGAATTTATGACCTCAGAGGTCTTTTCCAACCAGGAGATGTTCTCTCTGAATGGAAGAGAGGGATCATGCAAAATGCATCCATTAGCAGCACATGTCAGCCACAGAGAAAAATGGGAAAGAAAATCCCTGCTCAAAATGCACAGCCCATTAAAATTCGGAGAACAAAGCAGGCTATTTTGCTATCCAGAATTGACGTTAATTAAGGGATGACACAGACAAATATTTTTTTCTTTCCTGGATATTTATCTTTATGCAGGTGGAGAGAAAGATATTATAGTCAATTCCCTTGGGATACTGCATGCAAGGAATCATTCCGATTCTTCCACAATGCCTCTCTCTAGACCCTATTAAAATTAGAGAAAAAATGTCCTCCTGGCTCTTAATTGTCTTGCGTCACTCCATGTATGTGTAGATGTGTGTTTTGTTCCTGGGTGAAGGCTGTGAGTGCATGGATCCATCATATCCCTCAAAAATTTCTCTCAGCTTTTGTTAACTGTGCTGTGCTGCTGATTAATTTCAATTAACTTAATCTAAGATGGTGAAACATTTAACAGATACGGGTGGCACATCATGGTTATTAATGTTGTCAGGGCTAATTGGAGGGTTGTTGCATTCTAATATTGCCTTGAATTTGTCAGCTTCTCTGAAATCCAGATAAATAAGCACATGGCTTAGGTAGTAAGTAAGCAGTGCAGGTAATGAAATAGCATTTCAAACCATGTCTCCAAGCACTTTTGTATCCTACCAACATTAATAATCTGAAAGGAGATCTTGATTTTCCTTTTTCTATTTCTTTCTGCATCTGTTGTTTTTTAAAGTAGGCTTTTTCCCTTCTAAATTCTTAGAAAATGAAAAGCTGGAGTTGCCTTGGAGCCAAATGTTTTAAAGGAATGTGTTATTTCTTTTCTACTGATAATTTATAACAGATCCCCTCTCCTACCCTTACCCTCTTCCCAATAGTTAATCATTTGGCACTCTGTAAAAAATGACATTTTTACTTTACACTTCTATATGGATAGTCAAAGATCCAATCCAAGACAGCATGAACACAAGTTTATTTCACCTCCTTTGAGCACAATTTTGTTTAAGACACACTTAACTTTAAGAACATACTTAAGTCTCTCAAAGCACTTTGTTGCATGTGGGACGGAGAGCAAAAAAACCTTGAAAAACAGACTTACCAAGAGAAAGATTTTTGAAAATGTTTATTTGGGTGTATATACACTTCAGTTTCCATTTAAGAAAAGAAGGATGAAAAAGAAGAGCAGAATTTTTCTTGATAGAAATAATGCAGCTGAGGCCCAGGTTATTTGAAAGCATTTTTATTTTCAAAGGCCATGGTGCACAGTTGTCAGATGTTTCATTTTCTTTGTTTACTTATTATTAATATGACAGTTATTTTGCTTCTGTGAAGTTTTCTCAAAGAACCCAAAAGACTGAGAGATTTTTGCTACTTACATAGTCCACGTTGGAAGGGAAGGGCTGGAATACAATTTCCATCCCTGAGCTGTACCTGTTCCAAACATCAAAGTCTGTCTTTAAGCCACCTATGCAGTGGTTCATATTTTTAAAGCAGAACACATCTTTTACAATTTCAGTAAAGAGAGAGATAACAAAAAGATAAATCATGGAATAACAGCTCTGCCAAAAAGGAAATAAATTTGGTCCGAGATGTGGACCTCAGAAAAGACCACAACGTTTCTGGACCCCAAACAAGCTCTCAACCCAAAAGCTCTTTTGTTGCAGCCTATTGCATATCTATTTCCCATCGAGCTATCCATTTTGGTGGGGTAAAAAATCTAGTGAGATCATACTAATTTATTTGTGAACCATAAGAATTAACCCTTCTCCTTCAATGTGTGTATTTCAGCTGAGGACTGCTACACATTTCCTTTGGTAGAAGGACTGGTAGGTCTTGCAGATTTTATCATAATTAACCCAAGTATATCATGTCTTCCCCAAAGACTGATATTTTACAGTCATGGAAATAGAAACAATTGAATTTATCCTTCCTTCCTTCCTTCCTTCCTTCCTTTCTTTCTTTCTTTCTTTCTTTCTTTCTTTCTTTCTTTCTTTCTTTCTTTCTTTCTTTCTTTCTTTCTTTTTCTCTCTTTCTCTCTTTTTTTTTGCTTTCTTTCTCTTTCTTTCTTTCTTTCTCTCTTTCTTCCTCTCTTTCTTTCTTTCTCTCTTTCTTTCTTTCTTTCTTTCTTTCTTTCTTTCTTTCTTTCTTTCTTTCTTTCTTTCTTTCTTTCTCCTAAGGAGCTTGAGAAAGCAAGCCATGGAATGTCCTTTGGATACACTCCTTGCATCATTAGTTCAATTTCAGATTTTCAAAGAAATAATCCTTGTTCTGAGGGCAGTAGGAGAAACACATTACCAGGGACTAAGTCACAAATCTGGACAAGGAGTTTAGTTTCTATCATTTACATCTATTACAGCAACATTTGGGACAGGAAAAAATTCCCCAATACAACAGATTATTCCAAACATCTACTCCCCAAGTGAAAAGTTAATTAATATTTATTTTTGTGCTGCTTTTTCCATTAGCTTGCAGCCTGCATCCACCCCCTGATATCAAGTTAAAAAAGCCAGGGCCAGTGAGCTGTTGTAAATGGGCAGATTTTAAACACAAAAGAAAGGAGGCTTGGATTTTTAATATCTCCTCAAGGCATCCAAGAAAGGCAGCAGCTCGTAACTCCTGTCCTTGACTGAGTTTTTGATTCAAGAGAAGTTTTGCCCACTCATGGACAAGAAGTCATTGATCAGCTGCTTGCAAAAGTCCTGAGTTTTATAGTCAGTGTCTTCTTTTTCCCACCAAGTTCCAAATAAATGTTTCTCTAAACAAACTGTGATGCAGAAACCTTGAAAGTTTTCTGAGATGTGATTAAAAGTCCTACATAAAGCTGGGGCGTAACAAAGCTGTAAATTCTTGATTGATAAAATTATGGGAGTTCATACTGCGACAGATCATATAAGAAATTTTTCATTTGGTGCTTTTCAAGTGGGAATCACAAACCCTAATTCAGGAGAGTCCACAAAGATGGATTTCTCCCTTGGACAGATGAGGCCACACAAGGCAGGAGCTGGGCCCACATTTGGTTTCAGCAACTGAGCCCAAGGACATGAGTGACAGGACAAAGGGGAAGAGCTTTAAGCTGAAAGAGTGTTGATTTGGATTGGATGTTACAAAGAAATTCTTTACTGAGGGTGGTGAGGCCCTGGCACAGGTTGCCCAGGGGAGCTGTGGATATTCCATCCCTGGAAGTGTTCAAGACCAGGTTGGAGAGGGTTTGGAGCAACCTGAGATAGTGGAAGGTGTCCCTGCCCACGGCAGGGGTTTGGAACTGGATGAGCTTTAAATCCCTTCCAACTCAACCCGTTCTGTAATTCTGTGACCACCCAAAGGTGTGTTTTATTTGGTGCACTAACAGGAATCACAGAGATGAATCCATCCATCAGTGGTTGCCATCACCACCTCTGAAAGCCACCAGACTTCTCAGCGCCTCTCTGCTGTTCTATCTGCACATCTAAATCCTTCTAGGGAGCTGTCATTCACAGCATATGCAGAAGGTGGTTACGTTTGAACCTGTGTTACTGCCTCAATTTCCACATACCATTAATTTATTTAATTTCTGCATTGCTCTTGCAAGTGTTATCTTCTTAGATGAATTTCTCTAGCAAAACTAATTTTCCCTTCTTCAGTTCCATGAGTTTTGCCCATGGTAGTGGTTCTGAAAGGAAAACACTCATTGCAGACATTAGTTGATCTCAAGATTCATTAAGTCCCAGAGGACTTTCACCTAATATATTTATTCTAAAGGCATAATGGAGCAAATGAGTCTGAGATAACTGAAACATAAAAGGAATTGATAATAATTTCGTACTTAAGATCATATCCCAGACATTCTGCTTTTGCTTTCAGTGATATTCTAGGAAATGCTCATTCTGCTGCAAGTGTTCTAGTTCTTCGCAATATGCTTGTAAAAATTATTTGATTTAGGAGGCTGACTTTGTTCATTTTTTTGGAAATAGATCCCTCTCTTTAACCACTTTCCTTAACTTTATCCATTGAAAAAAAAAAAAAATCAGTGTATTCAGAAAGAAACATTTATCCTTCTCTAGAAACCATAAAAATTAAAAATGCTTCATAACTGTGGGCACTTTTTTGTGTGGTGGAGTTAATCCCCCCATTTCCTTCTTAATTCTAAGATTGCTGCAATTTTTATTTGAACACTAATTTGCCTTAAGGTCCCTTTATATCAGTTGTTCTTCAGCAAATTGTGCTGGGTTATCATGGCCCCTGACCATGAGTTTTGGCAGCTGGTCTGGTGGCAATTCATCTTTGTTTGAGGAATCACAAGAACCTGAAGCCACCAAACACAGTCTGCTCTGGCAATGAAATTTCAGCTCCCATTCCTGTTCCATGTCATTCTGGCTCATCATAGACACTCTTATTTGCTGCTGACCTCAAACAAGAGTCAGAAATCTTCTTCCTCCTCAAATAGTTCTTGTATTTCTTCAGTTTTGTTTCAATAGTACTAATATCTTGAATTCAGATTTTTGTGATGTCAGAATATTGAGTAAGTGTGGCTCTGGAAGGATATTTACCTATCCTGGATGAAATATGTCCCAGAAATGACTCACTAAAATCCTAACACTACTCTCGGTGACACAGTCAGCTGACAGCAATAAATTGAATCCCAGCCTTTCAAACCCAGGGATGCCCTCACAGGACACCATCCCAGCTAAAGAGAAATGGGGGGTTTGTCTGCTTGGTAAATCTCTGCCTCTTTTCAAGTTTTCCAGCACTCATACCCAGGGAAAAGTGGGAAACCAGGGTCTGTTGGGGGAAACAGAAAAGCAATGATTATATGATGGTGAGGAAGCCAGCTTTGATCTCCTGGGGCAATGCTGTTGTGCAGCGTCTTTTTTACAAGGTAAGATGGAAGTACACAGGCCATTAATGGATTTGACTGTAAAAAATGTAATTTTGAAGCTATGCTTGAGTTCATTGAATTCTGCAGGCTGTCAGGCTGGCTAATTCCTTGTCCTGGGCATTCTGCACCTTCTGGATAAGAACTGCAGTATTGCAAACACAGTTTTCCTCAGATGGAGACAGGCAGCCACCAGGACATTCCCCAGCTGTGCTTGTCCTCACTGCTGCAGCAATTCCTCAAGGAGATCTGCTCTTCAGAAGACTGGAGTTGCTGGAAGCTTGTCCATCATCTCTGTTTTATCAAATAGAGTGTTTCAGGAAGCGTATTTCTTGTAAAACATTCATGCTCAATAAAGCATTCATGTGTTTCTACTTGCTACAAGTGGGGATGAGCACAGTGACAGCAATGCTGAGCTGATTGAGGACATCCATACAAATCCACAGAGTCCTCTCAAGTAATCCATGCTAGGACACTACCTAAACTTCATATTTAACACATCATCTGATTCCATCGCTCCATCTTAATTTATTTGTCTGATACTTCAGTGGTTCCCTTGGAAAACTGCATATTCAATATCCCCTCCTTGATTCCACCTATACAGAGAGGAAAATCTCACACACACAGCGGCTTCAGCTCGTCAGCTCTCACTAAGAAGACATGAGTTTTCCACCCTGGAGATTGTTTCTGCCACAGCTGCTCCATCTGTTCTCATTTCTCACCCTAGAACCAGCTGTGGAGCAACTGTCATGCACAGCTTCTCACTGGCACTGCCTTCCAGCAAATGAAGGATTTTGGGGACAGGGGCAGATTCTGCTGGGAACATTTCTAAACTAAAATCTTTGTAAAGTCAGAGCCAGGAGCCTCTGCCCTCGAGTAAATTCCCTGATGGTGTCTTGATTCATGGAAAAAATATCATCAGATTCTGCATTTACGAGAGAATTAATGTGTCGCCTGCGTTGAGTGATAAAAGGAGACCCAAAGGGAAAGTTGCAGTAGGCAATAATGACAATAAACCTTTTATAAAGAATTTAGGCCTCCTCTGAGTTATCTTTTGAGATACAGATGCACAAAAATGTTGTTTTGGAGGTGGATACTGCAGCTAACCATAGTGAGGCACAGTAAGTAAGGAACTCCCATCACTATAAAGTGATTTTTCTGCTACAAAACACCTGGGAGATACCCAATGGCTTCACCTACTCATCCCATTCACCAAACAGTAAAGTTTCTTTACCTGATATGTGAAGCTAATTGTTTAGACAAATAAATACAGCAAGAAACTCCCCTCCTCCTTGTGTTGTACTTGTGTGGATAAATAGTTGCCTCTAGTGGAAGAAAGCATTTAAACAAAAGAAAAACAGTCATGAGGTGACAGGGGAATACAATTGCTAAGGTGATTTTTAAAAAAATCAAAAAAATGGGTGCATAAGTAGACAAATAAGATTATATAAGAGTGGAGATAGATAAAAGCAGAGAGCTACAGCCTGAGCACACTGCGCTGGACATGTTTTTGATTATTAGAGAGAGGTTTCCCCATAGCTTTCCAGACCCAAACTCTGTTTTCTGATGGTGCTTGCTCAGTTTTGAATGAGTTTCTGGGCTTTGTTAGCCACAGAAAGGACTGAACCCAAGATTCACACCTGTCTTTCATTGTGTGGATTCTAAGCTTAAAAACCCCTCAGAATTCGCTCTGCAAGGTTCATCTCCACTGGCACCTGGGAGCTTTACCTTTTAGCCATCACTTCCAGAGCTCCTGTGTCCCCTTTTGTGCAGAATGACCCCAAAACCAAAGCTGAGCCATCAGATCCCAGGGAGCCAAGTGCTCTAGAAACACGAGAGAGAGAGATCTATGTGCCAATAAGAAGGCAAATAAGAAGATAAATTCGAGCAGGTGAATAGTGACAGGATATGGCTCTGCCTAAGTGCAGAGATTGAGATGGATTGAATTGTTTATCTTGTTAACTATTGCCTCCACAGTAATGGATATTCAGGTCTCTGAAAAGGCTCTTTTATTAAATATCATCCAGCCATATTTTCCGTATCCTTTCCTGTATTTATCTTTCAAGAACAGTGAAGGAGTAATACATAAATACAGCACAAGTTCTGCCTCCTGTTTCCATCAAGCATCTGCAGCAATAATCCCCAGTGATTAACCAACTCCTCTATGCTGAATCAAAGTGCTACCAAAAGTCATGGAACAAACTAAAAAGCTTTCATTAGTATTATTTTGATTAGCCTTTAATTAGATGGCTCTTGGGACTGGCCAGAACACAGCCTTTCCCAATATTATGCAATGTCAGAGACTGGATCTTGGCATGGCTTCAATTAGAGAAATTACCTAATTGCTTAATGGATTAAAATCCTCCCAAACTGGCAGTGTGTGGATATTGGCATCTGACTTGAAGATTATTTGTGGTTATAACTGGCTCTAGGTGACCCCATGGCTGGGTTTTATTTGAATTCTTCCTCAGAAAAACTGTGAAAAGGCCTGATGAGGATTTCTGTCAGCCCATTGGATTTCATGTTCAGAATACAGGAATTCCCATTTTCACGGGATTTTGTTCTTTACGTTTCCTGTTCCAGACGAAAGCTGAAGGCTGAATTCAGTGTCCCAGCTGAATGTCCTTGAAACAGCCCCACAAAATGTGCATTTTCAGACCCTTGGCTTCTCTAGTACCCAGGTCTGAGACTTATGATCTCTCCATTGACTGCTTCCCACAAATGCACCTCAGAGAGGAAAATAATCAGGAACAGACTGTGATGGACAGCAGGGCAGATGACAGCCCTTCACCATCATCTCTTCTCCATTCTCCAAAGCTTTTTCTTCCCAATCCCTCCTGACCCCTTCTACCTTCTGCGCCTATGTTCTCCCAGATAAACAACTCACCTTTAAGGGTTTTTTCCTCCATTTGTTGCAGTTTGACTATAGCCATGCTCAAATTTCATATTTCTGATATCATCTGTATAATCCCAGCCTTCTTTTTAATATTCCTATTGTGGATCTGTAGGCACTCTTGGCTTTACAAGATCCCAAAGGTCCCCAAAATTCCTCTCCAATCTGTGCTGAAGTTTATCTGTCCTTAACTCCACCTGTGAAACTTGGCCTGAATGGTCATGATGCTCCCTGCAACTTTTAGCAGCCTCTCACTCTGTTATATATTTTCCAATTTCTCATGTCATTTCCAACTTTTGCACAGCTTGTTCAGTTAATGCCAGACTAGAGCTTAGTCATCTACTTAAATACCTTAACATCTACTGTCCTTACGGCTATATCCAACAGAGAGAGAAATTAAAAATAATTGGGGGGAAAAAAAAGAATAGGAAGAAATAAAGGAAAAGGTGGAAATAAAGGAAAAGATGAGTAAACCCTGGATAATAGAACTGTGAGATGTCCTGCCAAGGTGATAACATGGGGAAGAATAGGAGTTGTTTTGCACCAGATCAGCTTCTGGGGATGTTTCCTTCTGCTGCACCACGCTCCGTGGGATGTACAATCAGTAGTCCCGGATCAGACAATGATTTTAGAAGCAGAGATTTTAATGCCAGAAGGAGCACACACTGACAACATAATCTAACCTCGCATATCACACAGTGCACAGCTATTTGCCAAGTTTCTCCCACAGAAAACCAAGTGGGTGTTTAGCTGCAGCACTGCCTCGTAGGAAAGCTGTACACTTTTTGAAAAGATATCAAGAAATGGAAATTTTATTACTCTCTGTAGTGGTTTAATCACTGGAACAAATCCTCCTCACTTTATAAAGAGAAGTGTATCCCTCTGTTGAACCTGACTGACATGAAAATTGTGGATTTTTCCACAGGTTTAAGCATCCCTATGAAGCCTTTTGTTTTCACCTTTGCAATAAGCAAACTGGTATTTACAGTCCTTCACTTTCAGAGAAACACCTTGTGACTCTTCCATGCACTTTCTCTGTGATTACACATCCTTTATGAGTGCCTGGCAACCCAGAAGCGTTGTGACATCCCAGCATCTGCAGTTTCACAGAACACAGGTAAAGTCTTAGCAAACTTTTTTGAATAAACTCACGGGTGATGTTACCTTTTGACGAGCACAATGTGGTTGGGAACACACTTTGTTCCCAATTTTTGTTTCTAGCAGATGATCTTTTTGGTAGGGTTTTTTTTTTTTTTTCAGCATTTTTTTGGTTGTTACTTTGGGGGTTTTTTTTAGAAATACCACCTCCTGATTTCAACTGGGATAGAGTTAATTTTCTGTGACTGGTACAGTGCTGTGGTTTGAATTTAGGATGAGGATAATGTTCAGGACATGCTGCTGGCTCTGCTGAGCAGTGTTTGCACTAAGTCAAGGACTTGTCCTCTCACACTCCACCTCCAGAGAGGAGGCTGGGGGTGCAAAAGAAACTGGGAGGGGACACAGCTGGGTCAGCTGACCCCAACTGACCCAAGGAATATTCCAGACCATGTGATGTCATGCTAAACACGAAACTGGGAGGACTTAGTCAGGGGTGGCGCATACTGCTCAGGGACTGGCTGGGCATCAGCCAGCAGGTGATGAATTGCATTATGTATCACTTATTTTATGTATTCTTTCATCATTATTATCATTTTCCCTTCCTTCCCTGTCCTAGTAAACTCTCTTTATCTCAGCCCACTGTCCTGAATGAGTGTGCTTGAGATAGCCCAAAAAATTACAAACAAGGGTATGAACAAAAGTCAGGTTTAGTATTAAACTACAAAGCACAACAGATTCTTTGGCAAGATTCACTCTACGCACAAAGGACAACCAAGGCACTACAAGGGAAACCAAGCAACAGCAAAACCCAACAAAATCCAGGCAATCAAAACAGAAATGAATTGAAAATTTCTCAGATCACACTGCAGCCTGGAAAGGATTTGGGGCGGGGATGCACCACCACATCCACAAGTTTTGTCTTTTTGCTTTTCCCAGTTCTCTCCCTGATCCCACTATGGGTGAGTGAATAGCTCTGTCATATTTAGCTGTCTGCTGGGTTAAACCACAGCAAACTGCTTCAACATTTCCTGGGAAACTCTACTGACCCCTGCCCATTCAGGAAGGGCTGTATTTGTGCTGCCAACATGTAGGATTTGGCATTTGATGGCCATAAATCACTTTTGTATGTATCCAGACTACACACGTGTGTCCTATCCTAATCTTTACTTTCCTGTTAGAAGTCTTTTGGTTAAACCACACACTTCATCAGCAATGGGTTTATAAAATCTCGTGGAAGTCTACAGCCTTGCTGACACCGGTGTTAAAATAATCTATACAAAGACAATAAATAAATCCAAACATTGGATTAGATGTTCAGCTGTAAAACCATGCTGTGTGCTTTTCCTGGTTTTAACCTTGAATGGTCCATAAATCTCTCTTGAGACATGGCTTTCCTTTCATTTTAAGTCAGCAAACCATTCCATGTCCTGGGAATTCACATCCCTTTGCATTTGGCAATAAAAATTCCGTCCTTGACTAACGCTACCCATGCTTAGAGATCCCATATTCTGCAAACAAATGACCTGGTATTCTGCACCCCATCAATCTGTACATCATGCCCAAACTGTTATGAGGAGCAAGGCTGTAGTTTATTACCAGCACAAAAATTGGATTGCATTGGGTCAACGGCATTAGAAACCCATGGGCAGTTGTAGGTCCAGCTCCTGTTTTTTCAGCCAGGAGACAAAAGGGAAATCCACTACTCAAAGCAGAAGATGTGAGTTAAGCAGTCCCATTTATACCCCAAGTAGTCTGTATGCCCTTATCATATCAGAATTAAAAATACTCTTACTTTCTCTCACAAAAAGTATTTTTTTTTTCTTCTCTTTTATTTTTCACAAATAGAAACTTAAACCAATATATTCATCTCTCATCCCTGTCCATGGCAGGGGTGTTGGAATAAGATGATTTTTAAGGTCCCTTCCAACCCAAACTATTCTGTGATTCTCTGATTCTATGAATATATTTATCTCTCACATCGGTCTACACAGGCAAAACTCAAAGTATTTGGAACAGCTTGATTTCCCACTGATGGTATCCATGCACTGGAAAGGCTTCTCCAGCTTTTTCTAAACATTTCTTAGACTGTGTGTGTCTCTTTAATCTGTTTTAAGTGATTCTCAGGCCAGGCTGGCCAGAAATACACTGCAGAATTGGAAAGAGGAATAGAGGCAGTTCATTAACAGAGGAGTAGCAGGTGAGGCTGGGTCACTTTATTGCATGAACAAAAGTAGAGTTTAGATTTCCAGGTATGGTCAGAGCTTTACTTTGGGCATGTAAAATCTCATCAGAGTAGGTATTAATCAGAGTAATTCTGTGTGAAGCAGAGTAATGAGGAGGATGGGCTGTTCCACAGGCATTACCAAAGGAGCTGTGAGCTTTGGCACACACAGAACAAGTAAGGTTGGAAAAGACCTCCAAGACCATCAAGTTCAATGTTCAACCAAATATCAGCATGCCAGGAAGTGTCATGTCTACTCACTTCTTTGAACACTTCCAGGGATGGGGAATCCACCATTTCCTTGGACGGTGAATCCACCACTTCCTTGGGCAGCTTCTTCCAATGCTTAACCACTCCTTCAGTGAAGAATTTTTTCCTAATATCCAACCTGAACCTCTCCTGGCACAACTTGAGCCCTTTTCACTGTCCTGCTGCTTGTTACCTGTGTGAAGAGGCTGATCATGAGCTTTCCAGCACAAACATCAGCTTGCATACAGAGTTTAGACTACTGAAATGCTGCCACCCACTCATTGGGGTGGTAGAAATTTTAAAAATTCATTTTTCTGCAGAACTTTGTTCCAGTACTTCATTTTTTGAAGCCCAGTGCTTCACGGCATCCCCAGGCCCACATGGCAAAGCGGTAGAAGATTTGTATGGCCACGTTTTGAGGAGAGGTCAATGTCACATTGTGCAGAGAAAAGGAGAAATGAAATTTGAGTCAGCTCCTTTCACAGGAGGGAAAGACTCCATTTTACTCTCACTAAGTTTCTCCAGCTGGATGGTGGCAGAAGAATTTAAGTAGGAAGTTGATGGTTGGTTGTTTCTTGTCCCAGGTAACAAGTGACAGAACAAAAGGCCTTAAGTTGTACCTCAGGAGGTTTTGATTTGGTATTAGAAAAAATTTCTTCATGGAAATTGTCGTCAAGCACTGGAACAGGCTGCCCAAGGAGTCATCCCAGTCACCATCCTTGAAAGTGTTTAAAAAACATGCAGATATGGCACTTGAGGACATGGTTTAGTGAGGAACATGGTGCTGCTGTGTTGGTGGTTGGATTTAATGATCTTAAAGGTCTTTTCCAACTTTAATTATTCTATGAACATATTTATGAAGCTTCTGCCACTGCCCCTTTGTCTTGCAGTGCCTCTCAGGAGATAAAGAACCACAGTTTGCCCTCACTGCAGCAGGACACTTAATGCACCAGTCTAATTTCAGTCTAATGAGGGCTAAATAACAAAACACAGCTGGAGACAGGCAGGGGTGTAGAAATCCCTGTGCCTCAGAGAGCTGCAGGAAGACAAATCTGAGCAAGACCAGACATTCATAATATTCTCAGAAATAAATTTCGCTCCAGCCAAGCCATTTCCTTGTCACTCCTATCCCCCATCCTAGAATAATATTTGTGGTGTGGTGTGCTGGAATCGATGCCATGTTGCTTTGCATCACTCATTGCCCTGCTCCTGCTCAGAAAAGTGTAATTTCTAGGCTATAAATATTTCTAGTGAAGAGATAATGTTCTGGGTTTCTTCCCTTTTCAGCCACTGAGGTCACTAAGAGCTACCCTATTTATCATCCATATTTCATCTGCCAACCCTTTTGTTTACTGACCTTGAAAGTATTTCACTTGAATTCATCAGGAAGGCGTGTCCTTTGCTACTTTGGCATTTACTTGCCGTTAATAGGGCAAACGTGTGAAAAATATTTTTAAAGAACTCACCGCCTTTCATACATTTCTGGATCATAATTTTATTACAGGGCTCCCTCTTTAATCTGTGTTATGTGTTTTCCATGGACAGAGGTCCTTCATCAAACCAGATAATTTTATTTGCTGAGAGATGCTTTTGTGCAAAACCTGATGCCTAATTTATGAGATAAGCTGGACTGACAGCAAAATGACCTTCTCCTTCTATCTGGTTATTAAATTGTTTGTGATCTAATAAAATGCTGGTAATACACTCCGTTTCAGCAGGACTTTAATTTCCTACCTGACATTTAGATTAAAAAGACTGTGGATTCAGGGAATAAATTTGTCACAGTCTGAAACAGGCTTGACAAAGGCTGAGTTCTGCTACCCACCAAACACCTCAGAGGGAAGAGTGGTTTGCAGCCCATGAGTCTGAGAAGGTAAAAGACTCAGGATTTCCCTCCTCCTCCACACTCATTTGGCTGCTGGATGTGTGAGCACAGTGAGGAGGCAGAGGGACACGTCACTCAGGGATCTGCCCTGGTCCTGGCTGTCGTCTTCACCTGCTACTCATGAGACTGAATAAAAGCAAATCATATTTCTTTCTGTCATCCCCACTAAAAATAAGTATTCCTGAATAATTCTGGAGCAGGGCTTTGTGTGCCAGTCAGAGGACAGTGATGCACGAGCTCTCTCACCCTTCTGCCATTCTCTGGGTATCCCAGAGATAACATCATCCCATTTTCCAGCCCCTCTGGCTCTGTCAATGCAGTCACACAGGCAAATGCTCGAGCCTGTTCTCAAAGCCAGACTCCATTGCCTTCCTCGCTCGCTGCTGTCCAGGGAAACCTGGCTCAGGAAGGGAATTAATCTGTTATCTCAGAGCAAGACACATTTTCATGCAGGAAGAAAATAGGATGTGTCTTCATACCACAATGATTTTCTGTATAATAACAACTCTTGCAGTTTTTCAGCAAGTGTAGAAGTATCAGTTCACTACTCTTCCCAATACACTGCACAAACATTCTCTCTGAAAAATCCAGCTTTTCCTACAGAAGTAAAGTTACAGAATGAACATAACTGATTTTTGAGGATTGTATTATCATGAAATATTATTTGTAGCAGACAGAGCTCTCTGCCAGGAAACTGTTCCATGGATCTTTATCTTACACTGAATCCAGAGATACTGACATTCTAACAGTCTTAGCTTCTTGAGGAAGTCTGAAAATACAGCCTTTTAGTAAATGGTGAGGAAAATTGAGTGGGAAAAACTGTCACTGCAAAAAACTGAGAGGGAAGAAGCCTCACTAACACAAAAATACCATAATGCATCTCAATAACTGTGGAAACTTACCTCAATGAAATCTTAAATTTCTGTGAGTCCTTCAGTCTTCTCTCAGCCACCTATTTTATGTCACTGAGTTTGGCAGTGCTTTCTCACAGGAAAAAGAAAGGGGAAAAGTTTAGGAGCATGGGAAGCAAAAGTACTGCACAGGAGAAAAGGAAAATGAAAGGAGAGCTGGGTCTTTCTTCAGAAAGTTTATAAAGTCCTAATTACTGTGGGAATCCACAGTGACACAACTCAGCCAAGAGCTCTTTGAGGTTCACTTCTCATTACAAGATTCTTCTGCTGAGAGATCAAGAAAGGAGAAGGAAAAACCTTTCTAAGGTTTCAGTGCTGGTTTTTATAAAGAGACCTTCCCCCTTAAAATACTCTGGCTCCATTTTTCAGGTCTGTTTTGTGTGGTTGCTGTAACTGCCTGGTTTTTGTTTCACATCAAACCTGCTTCCAATCTCTGTTGATTCCAGGCTATCTCATTTGTTCAGTCTTATTTATCTGCTAGATCCTCTTATAACATTTTGTTTCCCCGCCCTACTTTTTGTATGCGAGTTTAGTTCTTTCAACATAAAATAAAAAAATCATAAAAAAGGTCAGTATGTAGCTGTGGTAGTGCATCTCACCCTCCTCAGACCAAAGTGATCTGGGAAATCCTCATTAGGCCTTGGCATTGACAAACAACATCTGGGCTGAGCTTCTCTCGAGCTTATCAGGAGCACAGACTGCTCCCAGGAACTTGTGCTGCCTAACGAGCTCCTGCTTTTTAATGAACAGCCTTGGAAACTTATTTTTCTTGCCTGAATAACAAGCCAAATGGAAGAACATTTTTGTCACGGAACTTCGAAAAGTTACCAGCCTGAATGGAAAGGTCAGGATGGAAAATTGCTGCGGCCGAAACCCACCGATTTGCAGCCCCATAAACACAGGTCCAGAGTGAGACCCTTTGAGTTCTCCTGGACCACAGAGAGCTGTGACCAGCATCTCCCTCTGAGTGGACACCTCTCAAAGCCAAGGAATTCTCAAGTTTGTTGCACTTGGAGGACTAGTGAATGATGATGGATCCTGGGCTCATCCCTCCCATTCCCTGAGGCACAACTCTTCACCTGTTGAGAAGATGGAAAAGCATCAGATGTGAGTCCTTCCGTGACTTTGGGGGATATTATTCACATGTTTATACCTTGTACACACTCCTTGAGGTCTGTGTGTGTGCAGTGTGAATATTTACTGCAGCAAATGTTTGATGAATGTTGCTCTTGTAGATTCTTAAGCACATTAGATGTGTAAGTCAGGCCTAGAAGTGAGTTACCATTGTGCTTATAGTAAATTCTATAGAATATTTTTTTTTAATTGTTTGGCTTGAGCTATCAATTAAGCACTGTTAAGTTTAAATGCTGTTAAAACCTTTAGGACTAAACTTTTAGACTAAACTTGTCTGCGGCTAAGTTTGGCAAGAGGGTCCACTCTGAACCTTGTAACTGAATGGGAGGGTCTCCCTTATTCCTTTCCCTTATTCCTTTTTGCCTTAACCTGCCTCAAGTGTACATATCCCAAAAAAAAAGTGAAAACATTTGCTTTGTAGAAAAGTCAGATTTCAACTTGTGTGAGGTTCTTGCAATCTTCAAGGTATTTTCTCACACCAGTTATTTCCTCACACTGATCAGTTGACCAGGGTTATAATACGGGCATGTTCAGTGAAAAATATACAGGTTTACAGTCTTTGGCCTTGTAGAATTCACAATTACAAAGGAACACAGCACCTATGGAGCTACTCCTCTATATTTGTCTCCGTATTTGACTGGATTTTAGTGCTCACCCACCCAAAAGTGAGCATTAGGCTCAGATGTACCCTGGGCATCCCTGCCAGGGGGAGGATCCACCCAGAAGCTTCCTGCAGCCTTGGGACACCAGTTTGCCCAGCTGGCCCAGTCTCCAGCAGCATTTTGCACCCTTTTGCAAGCTGATGAGCACCAATATCTCAGCTCCCTCATCTCTGTAATTCATTAATGATGCATCCAGACTGTTCGTCCTACAATTCCCACCAGGTTTTCTTATCTTAGGACAAACCACCTCACCCATCAGAGAGAGTGAAAAGGGAGGGGAGGATGCATGGCAAGACCTGACTCTCTTCTGTCACCATCACACTGGTCTCCTGTCTTGTGCTTAAAATCTAATTTTGTTCCACCCCTCATGGTATCCATACAGCCATTCCAGAGAAATCCATTAGTTTGGGATGTGAGCATCCTGAACCTGGCAGGAGTGGAGAGATGAATGAAGGGGTAAGACCTGCAGCTAGAAAGACAAAGGTGGAAAAGGACTGACGAATGAAGTGTGCTCAATTCCTTGAAGGCTGTTTTAAGCCTTTAGTTTGTTTTTTTGGCAGTGGTCTTAATCTCAGAGAATCTGGAGGATGAATGGCACTGCAGGTGGAGAGCCCTGGAGCCATGCAGGTGCTGATGTGTTGGCTCTGCATCTTTTATCAGAAAAGGCACTGAAATGTGCATTTCTGGTGAAGACAACACACCTCCTGCTTTGCTGCTGCTCCTCTCTGTCTGAGTGATACCCCTGCCAGGAAATGTGTGTAGCCAGGACTTTAAACATTCTTAGTTCATGCAGGATTGCCTAGGAAGTCTGCCCTTACATAGAAAGATGTCAAAACGAGCCCAAATCAGATCTTCACACTGCCTGAAAGGTTCAAGGGCTCACCATGATGATCAAGGAAGCTTTGTAAGTATAAACATATATAAACATTTTTACTGCTGCTTCACCTGAGTGTGAATTGACACTGTATTATGCCTATTCAGGTCACGTCAGCAGTGGTTCAGCTGACACAAGAATGATGGAAATTTGAAGAATGTGTGCAAAGCTCATATAATTCCAACACAGTGTCTCACCTGCTTTGATGATGAAATAAAAATCAGAGATCAAGAAAACCTAATAGACGGTACAGTAGATGTATGTAGCTTTATTAACTGTAAAGGTGAGAAGCAATGGGAATGTTTCTCCCCCTTTCCATGGTCAATTATTCCATGTAAGAATAATGAGTGTCCTCACTGTTAGGGCATTTACTGTATGATTCATCTCACCTAAGTTTAGATGCCTGTATTATCAAATCTACTGCTGAGCTTGTCACCCTTGACTTCTATATTAAATGGACAGAAATAGGTGTTTTAAGGGCTCCATTCATCTGTCCTGTGACCTGTGTTAGACCTTAGGAAGACAGGACTCTCATCCTTAGCTCAAGGGATTATATTCATTATCACTCCCCTATCTGTCAGGGGAGCTTAGGTTAATGGGGATGTCAGTGTTTAATGATTTGAAGAATATTCTTTTCTAACCAAAGATGTCCTTTGTTCCTCTCCCCATATTGTTATGACCTCAAATCCATATCATACACCAAAGAACACAGAATTCTGAGGAACAGATGGAAAGAAGGGGTCACCTTCTTCCTAAGGACAAGAGCCACATCCTAGGAGCAGCTGGCCATTTTCCACCTTACAAATCTCCAGTTATTGAAAATGAAGGTACAAAAGCAACATGCTCAGTCTCTTTCTTGCTTCCTTGGACACCCTGTTTTTATGTAGGGTTTTGTCTTTTAAAATTTTAAAATGTCTAATTTTTGCTTGTTATGGAGCTCTGGAAGGGCTGTGCTATGGCTTGTGGCATTTGAGGATGCACACACTGAATTTTCTAGGACCCAACATCCATGGCAGGATATCTACTGAGCAAAGGAGGTTGAACTAAATAAGCCACACACTCCACTCTGCTATTGTGGTATGAATAAACTCAAATTTCAGCTCCTAAATGTGCGGATTTTTTTCCCAGGCACCTGCCAACCAAATTTTCCCACACCGAGTATCCCACCTGCTCCACCAGTGGTGCCAGCATTTTCTTGCTCACTTCTTATTCTCAGCTCCTAAACTCTCACTGGGAAACATCTCCCCAGCCTTCTTCTAGCCAAGATAAACAGCCCTACCAAACCAAGCGTGGCTACTTTTAAAGTCACCCTATTCAGTGGCTTTTTTGAAGTCAATGGGGAAAACAGAGCTATTTCCATAGGAGATGTATGTGGGTGTCAGAGTGCACAGGGAATTTATTCTTCTGTCAGTTTTATTCCTTTCAGCCATTAAAGCGTAAGTGGTTTTCACAGGGTTATGGCATGTTTGGCAGTTCGGTGTACTATAAAATATCATTTATTTACACTCATATTCCTTAAGCAATTC
Source organism: Acanthornis magna (assembly GCA_036785705.1). NCBI lineage: Eukaryota > Metazoa > Chordata > Aves > Passeriformes > Acanthizidae > Acanthornis > Acanthornis magna. Next base: position 12,619,664 of record JAWUZG010000119.1, on the reverse strand, counting down.
AGATTTATTTGTGTGTTTGTGTGCTTGTGTGTGCATTTTTCCAGTGGTGGCTACGCATTCACTAAGTTTCTTCTTTCCTGACTTAATCATCTCATCTCCAAACATTGATTTCCTCTCTGTTGTCTTTCATGATTTAGTTTGTAGGCTTTTTTAATTTATTTTTTTTAATTTGAAATAATGCAATGCTGCTTAACAGACCTGGGGCTGCCAGCCCTGAAGGGAGAATGCTGCTGTTTATCAACAGCAAAGGTTCACTGCCAGGAGCTGCAGCCCAATCTAATCTGGAAGGAACAACTGCAGAACAGGTGGAGATGCTCAGATTTAAGACCTGTTACCATTCAGCCATTCATCCCACTAACACTCCTGACAAGATGATTCATTACTAAGACTCTTAAGTACTGATAATTAATGGTAATGATTATGATTTATCTCCCAGTGACGGAGTTCTGTTTTCCTCAGCCTCATTTCTTTCTCCCTCTTTTACACATCAGAATATTTTTCAAGCGTTTTGAGGTCATGGAAATGAAAGTTTGGCCTCCTCACCCCCACAGAGCAGAACAATTTAATGGCTCAGGGGCTGTGGATGTCCAACACTTCCCATCAGTGGCTGCCAAAGATGCCTGTCAGTTTGAGACCCTCACATTGGACAAAATGAATTACATCAGAAAATACAACTATTTCATGGACCAGTGATCTAGCTAGGCAGAATACTCTCTCCAACAAAAGGCAGGAATGGTTGTTTTGGTAAAACACCCATTAAACAGGCAAATAACAGAGTAATTCTTCCTCCCACCTTCTGGCAGGTGGCTCCTGCATGCACAAGTCACATGGAGATTTCAGTGTTTAGCATCCAGTCACAAATTTATCCATTGTGAGTCTGTTCATTCCCCTTCAAAATGGTTTGAGGGGGAATGAAATTTGAAATTTTGTTTTTCACTGTATTTTGGGGGAAAAAAGATACGTAAGTCACCTGAGTGTTGCCTGAGAAATTACTTCTCTTTGCTTGATCTGATTGTTTCACTGCCCAGGCCTGAATTAGAATTACAGAATCATGAAGGTTGGAAAAGACCTCCAAGGTCATCAAGTCCAACTTTTGACCAGACACCACCATGGCCACTAGAACCATACCACAAAGGGCCACATCTACTCAGGTTTTTTTGAACACTGCCAGGGACTGGTGAGTTTGGTGACTCCACCACTTGCAAAGAGCAAGGCAATTAATAATTATTTCCTGATCATAACTCTTTCACATCATTAATCATCTACTTTCCAGTTGTCTCTCTTCAAGTAAAAAAAAAAACCAAGAGTCTAAACTCTGTGATAATTTTCCATAGAAAAAAACCTCATCTGAGGATCTTCATTTGGGACAGATTTTCTGGTATAGAACCATTCCCAGACATCCTGAGTAGTTCTGATGCTCTTTGGCAACGTTCACACTCTGTATAATGACAGTTGTGACAGTATTACCAGGTGTCCTGAAAAAAAAGAGGAATAAAAAGTCTGTATGTTTAAAGTGCTCCCATTACTGCTTGAAGGCACAAATGTTCACATTTCTGTGCTTTGGGCTATTTCAGATACTCAGTTGTGATTTTTTTTTTTTTTTCCTAAATGCAGGAAGACACATTCAAATTGCAAGGGGATTTTTTTACAGTGTAATAAAATTTCCTCTTGGATGTTGAATCAAAACTTGAAATCTACCTCTCTTTTTCTGTTACAAACCTTGTTAACCAGGATCTCAATGTTGCCATTTCTAAATTCAGAGATTAACAGGTTTGAGAGGATGGATGTATTTAGGAGTGCAGAGGATCAGAGTGAGTGGCATATTTAGTTCTGACGAACAATCAGAGGATGACCTATGAGCCACATGAGCAAAGCAGCTCTCTCCATTGCATGGCAGTGATGCAGCGAAGGCATCCAGGTTCAAACCCTGATGAAGATGCAAATCTGAGTACAGACATACCTGAAAGGAATTGTTGCTGCCTGAAAAACTGCACATCAGTTGGGATGTTTCTTGAAAACGGTCTCACAAATTTAAAACAGCAAGGAAATTAGTTTTCTCCCCGGTGAAATGAATGACTTCTCGTGACTTTTCCCTCCTGGCTGAAATGTCAATCCAAGTCTCTGAGATGAGAAAACACATACCCAAGGTGTATAAAGAGGAGGGAGAAATCATATACAAGATATCCTAGTATATTAAAAACCTAGCAGGAAACATTTGCAATATCCTGTAGAGAATATCAGAATATAACATCAGGTTTTGTAACCCAAACTGCAAAGCCATGTGCGGGAGACAGGCATAGTATCTTCTTGCAGAAAATACCCTTTTTATCCCAGGGCTAGAGCACAAAACTAGGCATGTGAAGATGGAGACTGTACTTTTGAATGTTTGCCACTTTGAACCCTTAATTCCTGTTATTATGACTTCAAAGCCACCTGCCACCCAAAAGAAAACATGGAACAATACAATGCACAGAGGGTTTGTTTATTCCTTTGCTTTTTAACCATGATGAATTTTGATTCAGATTTGGAAACAGTTTAAAAGAGGGACCAAATTCTGTCTGCTTTAAGCAATCCCAGAGAGGACCTTATGTTTCTCTATCCCTGTATCTCTCTGGTCCAGAGAATGACCCAATCCCTCCAACTTAACATATTGATGGACAACTTCTTGGTCATTTATTTGCAACCCACAATATGGATTGCAACATGGAAGTGCTTTTGGATAGATAAGAGAATAATACTGAGAAGGACTTTCTCGGTGAAGCTCTAATTTGGCCACTAACCCAAATACATCAGGAGTTGTTTTGCTCCTAAATTGTAAAAGAGGCTTTGATTGAGTGTGTAATCCCCACTTTGGCCAGGAAAGGATCACAGAGCTGCCAGGGCTTTGCTTTCCTGTGTCCACTCTCCTCCATCAGCACAATTCATCACCACAGTGACCTGTTTCACTCAGGCTCTGAGCCCTCACTGTCCTCTGCCTGGCCAGGGCCTCGGTCTCATCCCACACTCCCTCTCCTGCAGTCTGGGATGTGAACAGCTTCAACTCCTTAAAGACCATTTTAACAGCAAATTTCCTGAGTCTTGTTCATTTTTCCTTGGAACACTGTGTTCTCCTAAGGCTCTCGAGCAGCTTTGAGAATAAAAATCAAAGGGCTGCAGGGTTCAGCTTCCCAAAATTTCACCTTGAGCCAGCTCCTTTTGTCACAGAGTAGAGAAATGAGAGGCTGTTGTTGTGCACAAGCCTTGGTGACCAAAATGAAGGCTTGGAGAGGTCTGGTTTGGATGCCACCGCTGCAGGTGACGTTGAGAAAATATTTTACTGTGCTGGCTGTTAAAAGATTTTCTGAGTGAGGCTCTCAGCCATGAGTGACAGCCAAGTGAAATCCTCAGGGCTGTCATGCCCAACAGGGAATGGTGCAATGACCTGTTGTGAAAACTGGAAGAAAAAGATCTCATAGTCCTGAAAACTCATTATTTTTTTTCACCAAAATTCACAATGGGAGACTGACTCTGCCATCATTTGCCCATATTTTGGCAGAATCTATAAAATCTTTCTCCTAGCCCAACCCAGGCTGTGTTCTGACATATGAGGCTTCCCAACCTCCCAGTGTAGCATTCATCTCAAGAATCTGAAACTCCTCTTGTTCGTTAGCCTGCAAATGGGCAAATGTCCCACTTGGTGAAACACTCCGCAGATGTGGGCAAAATTTAGCCAACAGATTGTCAGGGTAATGATTTCCCCTCATCACAGAAACAAAGGCACAATTAAGGGATGGGTAACATCCGAATTATTTGCTGATGATGAAAAGGAGAAAATTGGACTCATGTTTTCCAACTTTGGATATGGGAAAATGATGTCGCCCTCCTTTCCCTGAGCCACGAATCTTGGCTGTTGTCATTAGTCTTTTCATTCCTTCTATTGTTCTCTCAAGGAGCTGCAAATTCTGTATTTTAATCAGTTACTGAAACCACAGCAGAGCTGTTGCATACAGGATAAAAAAAGACTGAAACTGTGAAAAGTTCGGCTTTCTTGAGGGGCTGCAGAATGGCACTGAAGTTTAGGGAAATGTCATCTGGATTTACCAACACGGGAGACAAGGTAGTGGGGGGGGAAAAAGACATAAAAATCAGGAGAACTTTTCTCAGGGACTCCCCCTTAGAGTATTATTCAAACTGAGATTTGAAGAAGGAAAATGTGGAGCTCTAGATTTGTCAGTGGATGAAAAAGTGATATGCCTGGGCCCAAATTTTGTGTATAATCCCTTAGGATCTATTGAAAACAGAATGGAAATCCACAAATGCCATTCCAACTTATTTTTCCAAGAATTTAAAGTTGGCAGCTGCTTCTAGCTTTCCATGAACAAAGTCAACTCAAAAAAATCCAAGGATGCACTTTCTGAACATCAGCACCAAAATACTGCCACTGTGGAGATCCATCACCCATCTGGGATCAATAAACCAACCAGGACAAAACCACACCTGCAGATATCAGAGAGGAACATTTCTTTGAAATGTTGCTCAGCTGCTCAGGACATGATGAGTAAAGTTCATCTGCCCCTAAATATCGAGGTCTTGACTGAAGTTTGACATGGCAAATAGCAAGTGCCAAGGTGCTGGTGATTTTTGGCTTCCAGTATAAAAAATCCTTCTCACTGTGTGTGAGATTTATGGATATAACCTCATGTCTTCTGCATATCAGAAAGTTTCCAGCAAGAGGAAGAGATCTCCATTGGAAGAGACACATTCATGTCCTTAACCTCTGGTTCTGGTGCCAGCTCTCTACATGGATCCTACAAATCAGAGAGGAGCCAACTCTTTTTTCACTGGGACACAGTAAAACTCTGTTTGAAATCCCTTTAATTTGTGTTCCCAGATGGATTTATTGTCAAAACAGGGCAAGTGAAATTCAGCACCCAAAAATTAGAGGAAACATTTGCCTTTAATTATGTGCATCAGCTATCGCCCCTCTCCAGATCGCATGATCCCAGAAATAGAAACATTTTGAAAATTGGCTCCTAAGAATTTGAAAAACTCTCAGAAGACACAGTATTGAACATAAGAGAAGAGCACAAGAAGGTATTTTAGTTTTATTTTTAGAACAGGGTTGAGTGAAGTTCGAGGATAAACTGGGATAAACTTGCTGCAGTCACTGAACAGGAAAACAGAAACAACATATTGGCTGTCTTCTTCCTAAATTATCATTATGTTCTGGGCACAAAATAAAGTATGAATCTGAGGATGAATGGGATCACATAATTGAAGGTTACCATAAAATGTGATCCCAGTCATGTGTTCCTCCTTGCTTGCTGTGTTTTAAATTTTTATTATTTGTCCATGCAGTAGTAAATACCTAAAGGCAAAACCATAAAAATTAAAAGACCTCAAAAGTAGCCTGGGAGATTTTGGTCAGCATTGGAGTGAGAATCTTGTGGAAAATGACTGGAGACAAAGACAAATAGAAGGTGAAATAGAGACAGATAGGGAGGGAAGACCATCAGGAGACATTGCAGGAGTTCTTCATAACCCCCATTAACGGGGTTAGAAAATCAGAGCAATGATTATTGTAGGGTCTAAGGAAAGCTGAGAGGACAAAGTGCCACAAAGTTAGGTCAAAGAGAAGGCTGTAATTTCATGTGGGCATAAAACTGAATCTTAATATCATAAGGAACTCTGAGACCTTGCCATCTGTCCTGGCTGGAGACCAGAATGTGCAGGCAAAGTACTGACAATATGGACAAAATCATAGGGGAGGGAGGAGTGTGACCTGGAAATATGAAAACTTATGAGGGGACAAAGACAGATCGATTTTGCTTTTATTTAGTCAAGAAGGAAATTACCTTTTCTGATAATGCACTGTGTATTTACAATTTATATATTGCAATGAGACATTGGTTTCAATATAATATGTAAATAGACCATTACAATTATATCAAAAATAATACAGAAATCATAAGTAAGTGATAGTAAGATCAGATTAATTCCTTCAACTTAACAAAATTAAAAGAAACAGTGAAACGATCCACTTGCTTACCTTAAGGCTGAAAATGCAATTCCCCACAAAACAAAGTTCAGAAAAATGTGCATTTTCTAAATAGCAGAACTTTTTTCCACTGAGATTTGTTTGTAAAGGGCAAGATGTTGCTAGGTGAGAAAAAAAAGACAATATATAGATACATAAGAAAGGCATTCATGAAAGTACAACAAAGGAAAGAGTTGTGAGATTTTCATATTTCTTTTCCTAGAAAATCAGAACCCAAAAATGTTGTCTTGGCTAACTATAATGTTGTTTTTTATCAGTACTAGAAAGGATTCTCAACACCTCAGTGGAAAAATAAATCAAGACCAGAGATGGGTGATTTTAATGTGGCAGCTGGAAAATTAAAGGGAAATGTCAAGGATGGGTTGGGCTAAAGGTGTGTTAAGCAGTGTGACAGTGTGGGGATGATTTTTTGAGTCGTAAGTGTCAAGTAATTAAAAAACAACAAGGGGATCCTGTGGCTGGGTGGAGATGTCCAGGAACAGAGGAACAGGAGGAATCCTGAGAACTTGCTTGGAGACTTAGGAGAACTCCTAAAGAACAGAAGATGAATCTATCAAAAGCAAACCAGAAAATTATGAAGAGAGTTGTGAGAAGAAATTATGAGACCTGAAAGGTGTCAGGATTTCATGGAAGAGAAGAAAGAATACAACCTGAGCAGCAAATTAATCAAAGAGTCTTTGTGCAAAATTCAGCCCTCATTCTTTGTACATTCCTCTTTTTTATTGTTGTTGTTGTAAAGAAAATAATCTTCCAGGAAGTCATTACATCGATTCCCTGTCACATTAGCCCATGCTGAAAACTAAGGTCCTGCCAAGGGAAACAATAGAAATGAAAGATTTGATTTCTCCTTCTCTCTCTCTGTGTTTTTGATGGAGGCTATTCCAGCTCAGGTGTCTTTGCATTATTAATTCTCCCTCATTTATCAGCTTCAGTGTTCTCCACCAGGCTTGCTCACACAGATCACAGAATCCCAGGATCACTAAGGTTGGAAAAGCCCTCTAAGGTCATCAGGTCCAATCATTAACCCAGCACTGCCAGGGCCACCATTAAACCATGTCCCCAAGCACCACATCTACACATTCTTTGAGCATTTCCAGGGATGGTGACTTTACCTCTGCCCTGGGTAGCCTGTTCCAATGCTCAACCACCCTCACAAAGAATTTTTGTTTTAATATCCGATCTAAATTTCCTCTGGCAATATTTGAGGCTATTTCCTCCTGTCCTATCACTTAGAGCTGTCCCCTTGTCCTGTCTCTTGTTACCTGGAGGAGAGACTGACCCTCATCTGGTTACAACTTCCTTTCAGGTAGGTTTGGAGAGTGACAAGTTCCCCCCTGAGCCTCCTTTTCTCTGGGATGAGCTCCCCCAGATCCCTCAATCACTCCTCATCAGACTTGTCCTCCAAATGGTGTTGTTATTTTCTGGATCACGGGCACAGGAACAAATCATTATGGCACAAGCACAGCTGCGGTGCCTAAGCAGAGTCCTTCAGGAGCTCTGGAATGAGGAGAATTCTGACTCTTGTCCTGTAGTAAGTCATTCCTACAGCATATCCAACATGGGACTTATCCTAAAGCACGGTGGTGCACACTTACCCCTGAGGTCTGCAGATCAAATCCTTCCAGCAGAGAAGCAAAGTTTGCTAATGCAGACCCAGAAAAGGTCTGTTTCCTGGATTATGACAATATCAACTATTTTTATCTTTGGATGCATATCAGCAACGTCCTCCCTAAAAGGGTTTCCTTCATGCATCCATTTGTTGTGCTGATTGTCACTTCTCCAGTAATCCCCATGCACCTGGACCTAAATCCATGTTTTTGAGCAGCCTGCCCTGTTTCCTGCAGCCCTGTCTCTCCCACTTTCTCTCTGGTGGTTGCACATTACCTGAGGCTGTATTAGTTGAACTCTCTAGCAGGAGTTCTCTGTCTGTTCTTTGCTATCAAGGGAACAGGCAATTTAGCAGTACAGCTGTTTGAAAACGCTGTGCTGGGAGATTTTCAGCTCTAACAGCTCATTGCAGGGCTTGTTTGTTTTTGTTTTTTAATTACTTCTCATTTTGAAATGTGTGCTGCTAGTTATAATCCATCACATGTAAGGATATAATTTATCATGTTGCAAAGTTGAAATTGAAGAAAGAAAAAAATATACAGTTTCAAAACTTTCTTTTCCTTGTGGATTTTTTACTTTTCATTGTAAATATCCATTGCAGTCTGTAATGATGTTTTTCTTCAAAACAAAACAGCATTTATCATACAAAGATATTCTGAATTTCTCTCAGCTCTATTAAGTAGATTGAGAAGTTCGTGATGATTCCTTATTTAAGGAGAAGTGGGATGTTTTCATCAAGGGATGGTATTCCTTTGTCAAACTTCATCCTGAGCTGTATTTAAGTGCTGCTGTGAGAGGAGGAATATTTTTAAAATTACATTCACATTCTGTTGCCACTGAATATCCTGCAACGGAGTGGATACCTCTAATGTTCTGTGTGTAACAGGTGACAATTGATGCATTCCCCATGTGCTTCGCCTTTGAAAGAGTATAAACCAATCTCTGATTTTCCAGCTTGGCTCTCTTGTTCTTCCAGATCAATGTCCTCCGCCTATCCTATTACAGTGTCTACTCTCGTTTATTCTTCATTACAAAGCTGGTGAAGGGTCTTGAGAGTAACTCCTGTGAGGAGCAGCTGAGGGATCTGGGTTTGTTTAGCCTGGTGAAGAGAAGGCTCAGGGAAGATCTTCCCACTCTCTATAACTCCCTGACAGGAGACTGTAGCCAGGTGGGGATTGGCCTCTCTCCCAGGCAGCAAGCAACAGAATGAGAGGACATGGCCTCAGGCTGCTGCAGGGGAGGTTCAGGCTGGAAGTCAGGAAGAATTTCTTCACAGAAAGGGTGGTCAGGCTTTGGAAGGGGCTGCCGAGGAGGTGATGGATTCCCCATCCTTGGAGGTGCTCAAGGAATGACTGGATGTGGCACTCAGAGCTCTGGCCTCGTTGACAAAGAGGGATCAGTCAAAGGTTGGACTCGGTGACCTTGGAGGTCTTTTCCAACCTTAATGATTCTGTGATTGCCATCCATTCCTCTCTTGGCTCGTCGGAGGTTTTCCCTGGATGAAAACATAGCAAACAAACAGAGTCCTTTCTCTGGGAAGACCACAGACACTGATAAATAAGTCCTGGCAGCTGTTCCTGCAACAGATTGGCACTTCTTTGCTGCTCTGCACTCAGAGCAGGGCTGACAACAAAGCCCAGGTTTGCAGTACAACCCTCTGCCCAGGCCCATCCTCCAGCCTGCAGCCATTCACAGAGAGCAAAATACAACCACCAAATCTCATACTGACACAGGGATCCATCCTCCAGGCTGCCATCCAGGTGACAGATCTGATCTCAGGCTGGTGACTGACAGAGGTGACTTCTCAAACCGCTGTGGCAAGATTAGCCAGGGCTCCTTTGTCAGTTCTGCAAGCAGGGAACATTTTGGCAGGTGCTGCCCCGGCTGCTCCCACACTGTCTCTCTCACACACAAACACTCCCGAGTGTGCATAAGTGAAGGAATCACCAAGCAGATGTGCACCCAACAGCTCCAAAACTATGTTTTTATTTTGCAGCCACAACAGCCAGCACCAAGGAAATCAGGCATTGATCAAAATTATAGGACAATTAAGGCATGATAATGAGCATCCAATACGGCTGCTAATGTAATCACAGTGTCGTGTCTTAAAGCTGTGCTGCCGGGTGGTGAGGCAGGATGGTGGAATATTAAGGGCATCTCTCACTCCTGTGCTCATTTAACATTTTCCAAAAATGCAGTTAAGTGAACCTGGGGAGGAACAAAAGCGAAAATTGGAGATAAAAATGTCACTAGCAGTGCCTCTAGTAGTCCATAGAAGTGGCTTTCCAAGGGATAGGTACCAGTGGTTTTTGAAACAAGGGATGGATAAAGGGGTAGATTTTGCTTCCAAACAAATAAATTCAAAGGTGTGGGAACAAAAAGAGGAGGAAGCTGAAAATAGAAGTCAGAATTTATCATGCAAATGGAGCACAGGATACAATTTTATTCTTTCCACTGGCCATGATCCCTTGACTGTGGATAAGGCTTGTAGGATAGTGACAATCCGCTTGTCTAACAAGTGTAAATACTGCTTCAGGGAATATTTGCAGTTCAAGAGGGAGTCTCAGGTTTGTGTGCAAAGCATAAGGAACGTGGATTGGTTCTGCTAATCATGCTCGTGCAAAAGTCAGGCACATATGTAGGAGAACGTGCGCATTCAAAGGTGCCTGCGCTTCATTTGCAAACGAAAAGTGTATTTTCTTTCCATATGTAACATGCCAAACTGAGATGATCCCAAAAAATCCCCAAAACTATGCCTGTCTTGCACTTCCAATGCTGTAAAATCTAAGAAAGTGTTGAAACTACTTTCAAAATGTGGCTCTAAGTACCTTCAGTATCATCACTTCATGGAGCAGTAATGATGCAATGGAGGGTGACTCAACATTCAAGCAACATTTAAGACGATGACTTATTTCTTTAAAATTATATTTCTGCCTTCTCAAGGGAGAACCCCAGAGCTAAGGCATGTAAATAACCAGATTTATCAAGGGACTGTTTTGATTACTTGACTGTGCTTAAATTTTTGTCCTGAAATATTAAAGTGTTTCACCATTCTTTGGCTGTGCAAAGTGTAGGTAACCATGTGGTTCCAGTCATGTGTGTTGTGGGTGATCTCAACTAATTTTCAGTGTTTAAATCCAGCTAAAGTGCAATCCATTTAGCTGAAACTTAGGTGTTTATGTGTAAATATGAATCAGTGCTTAAATACATGTTGTAGTCAGTGGAGAACTAATCAATCAGATCAGCCTGCAGCATCCAGCCAACCAATAATCTGTAAAAACCACTAAGGACAGAATTAATGTGTCTAAAAATATGCTTTTGGGGTGATTCTAACCCTCTGCTCTGCTCTGGTGAGTCCCCACCTGCAGTGCTGCATCTGAGTTGTTCTCCAGTGCACCTCTGTGTGGCTGAGGGAGCTTCAGGTGTGTCAGCAAAGGTGACCTGGTGCTGTGAGACGCCCTGAGACCCCTGGGGTATAAAAAACATCCACAGGGAATATCCTGTCAGGTCCTGAAACTTCTGTTCTTGTGCCAGACTGGATAGATAAAGAAATAGATATATTCAAAGCAGTATCAAGTTTCTTTAGCAGTTGTGAACTTGTGCATGTTTTAGATAATTATAATTTATTATGCATAAACATGAGGTTTTTGTGCCATTTTTTATGCAATAGAGTATCCCTCCTGGATCCAGTTAGTAGTGCAGAGATCCTATGTCAGATCTGCCAGTGTCCCATGGTCTCGGCTGGCACAATGTATCGATGCTGATTAATAGAGTCAATGCATTTAGAGGGAAATTCACAGGGCCAATTATACTAATTTGTTTTAGGATGAGGTGAATTAACCTTAAAATCCACTAACACTGTTAAATCTGCCATTTAACTATAAGGACTATGCCCTGGTCATCTATAGACACCTAGCTAAATGACGTTAACACCCACATTTAATTAAATTAGTCATAACAAAACTATTAGGCCTCTTTTTTTTTGTTCACAAATTACCATTTTTTCTGTTTTATTTTGATAATTGCCTCAGTTTAAGGAAATACAGAATTTTTTCCTATAACTAGAGTCCTTAAATCTTCTTGTCTCTGGGAACCACAGAACACACAAAAAGTAAATTGCTTCCTTGGAAGAAGAGATCCAATCTCTTTTTTTTTTTCTTTTGACAACTCTTTTCTCACCTCATTATTTCTCCATCACAATAACTGAAGCTGTCAGATTCCTGACAGAAAGCTGCAAGGGAAGCATGTTGCAAGCAGCTGGTCTTCACAGAGCTGTTGATTCCCTGCTCTCCCCACACTGTTCCCAAATGTAGAACCCACAAACAAAGCAAAGCAAAGCAAAGCAGAAAATACATTTCCTTCCACCTGTCCAGGTTTGCCAAAGAATTTCACTGACATGTTCACAAATGTGAGAATAGAAATAAAAAAACAAATAACTGGGTGATGAAAAGTGCATCTGGGTTTATTGAGCTGGGGTCTAAAGGTTCATGTCATGGATGGGTTACCTTCCTACCCTCCCTTGGCTTCTGGACATTGGTGTTTGCTGGATGAGCTTTGAGATCCACAGGTGGAAAGCAATGGATAGGACTAAGGAATTACGACTGATGCTGGATCTGGAAAAAAAGTTATCACAGGATCACAGAATGGCCTGAGTTGGAAGGGACCTTACATATCTCATTCCACCCCTCCTGCCATGGGCAGGGACAACTTCCACTGCTGAGTGAGTTGTAGGGGAGGAACAATCCAAGGCATGGAAAGGTAGATTTGGGAGGCATAAATGTGGGAAATAGAGGTCTAAGGCTCCAGAAAGGGCAGGTCACATGCAAACATGGTTTTCACCTCTTTTCTACCAAAGCTCTTTTTGTATCCTTCCCTGTGAATCTGATCCCTTCCCTCTAAAAGGGTTAGAGGGTTCAATCCATTGCATTAACTCATTGGTGTTTATACCAAGAAGCAGCAAACTGACAGCTTTTAGATCAAATTTTCCCCTTAGAAGAGGAAAAAATCAAGATTTGGTATTGATAAAAGGAAAAGCATGTCGCTATACAGCTGCTCCTGCCATGTAAATTGGGCCACTTCTAAAACCACTCACTCTTAAGATAAATGATAATTACTTGTTCAGCCTTTTAGGCCCTCCCCTTTCTTCACCATGAAATAATTAATAATATCATTCCCTGAAATATCTCCACAGAAATTGCAACTTTTAGAAAAATAATCACTGAGGTTGTTGACAGTAATTTATATATTTAGGCTACCAATAAATCTTGGAGTTAAAGGAATCCTTCAGCAAGGAGAACCCCCATGCCCTGGCAAGAAAAATAGTTTAGGGAAACCATTTGCATAATCAACATATTAAGGTATCAGGACATCTCTCCTTGTTGGTCTTGGTATTCCTCTGATGTCATTATCAAGGTAGACATGACAAATAATATTTTATGTCTATGAATGATAATCAGCACATTGCACAGTGTGTATCCTTATTGATTTGATTAAAGGCTTTGATCTGGGAAATTACCAATTAATGCTATCTAAATTAGTCTCTGTGGGTTTGGACAGAGCAGCAGGAAAATAATTCTCTCGTAAAGCTAGTGATTGGACACAAAACCAATTTGTTTAATCGTGCTAAATCTGAAAAGAAAATATTCAATTTGGAGGTCTCCTGCAGGTCAGTCCTCAGTTCCTCATTAGTCATTAATGACTGCACTTCAGCCCCACTGTCTGAAATTGCATGTGCATTTTAGAGAGGCGTAATTAAAAAAAGACAGGGAAAAAGTCTTCCCTAAACAGCTGAGAGTGTGTGACAACCAGATCTGCTTCAAAGAGCAAGGACAGACCAGAGAAATTTTGGAAAGAGACTTGCTGACCTGGCAAAGAGGACTTTGAACTCAGCTTGCTGGGCTAGGGAGAGCAACACCCTGGGATAATCAGAAAAGCATGGATGAGAGGAACAGGCAAAGGACAGGGCAGCAGAGGGTGATCTGTGACTCTCCCTTGATGAAGGGCATCTCGAGTACCTGAACACACCAGGATGGCAAACAAACCAGAGGAATGAGAAGCCTGTGTGCAGGTGCTGAGCTATGGCACTGGAATTGTAGGGATTTGGAGGAAACTCGAGGTGCTGGAGCACTGTGATGGACAGAGCATTTTGTAAGGAGAATGGCAGCAGGGCTGTCTTTTCTCCTGTGGGTTTCTGGTGGGGAACAAGCTGCAGATGGGTCAGCAGTGGACCCTTATGTGGAGAAGCTAAAAGACAGGGATTTATAGAATCACAGAATATCTGCGTGGGAACCCATCAGGATCATCAAGCCCAGCTCCTGGCCCTGCACAGGAAAACACCAAGGGTCAAACCATGTGCCTGGGAGCATTTTCCAAACTCTTCCTGAGCTCTGTCAGGCTTGGTGTTCTGACCACTTCCCTGGGGAGTGCATTCAGTGCCCAAACACCCTCTGGGAGAAGAACCTTTTCATAATATCCATCCTAAATCTCCCCTGACGCAGCTTTGGGTCATTCCGTCAAGTACTGTCACTGATCACCAAAGAGAAGAGATCTATACCTGCCTCTCCTCTTCCCCTCACGAGGAAGCTGTAACTGCAATGATGTTTCCCCTCAGTCTCCTCCAGGCTGAACAAACCAAGTGTCCTCAGGTGCTCCTCATATGGTTTCACCTCCAGACCCTTCACCACCTCCTTTACTCTCCTTCAGACACACTGTAATATTCTTCTTATATAGTGGTGTCCTTTTTATATTTTTACCTGTTTAGCCAGAAGAGAAGGCTAAGGGGTAACCAACTGCGATCTCCCCAAACCTTTAGAGGCGTTAGAGTGAAGGCAGATTCCAGCTCCTTTCAGAGGTGGTGGCAAAAGGCAGTGGTCGCAAATTTCAGCAGTTTGGAAATACAGGAAAACAATTCTTCATCACCAGAATGGTTAAGTACACCAGGGGCTGAAGAGCCTGTGACATCTCAAATACTTTCAAACTTGGCTGCAGCAGCCAAGGGGAAGGATGTTTACCTTGGAAATCAGCCCTGCCTTCAGCAGAAGGTTCAGTTAGAGAACTCCAGATACCCTTTCCAACCTAAGGGATTCTTTGATCCCCCACTGGCCTGCAGAGCAGCTCAGCAAATAAACATTACTGAGGATATGGATCTTCATTCATAGTAGAATGAAGAGCCACTTGTCTGAAAGCTCTGTCAACGCATTTTGCTGCTCAGGATCCTGTGACTTGTAGCAGTGAGTAAAACACAGGCATCTCAAGACCTAGGGAAAAATATGTCTGAGTAAAAATTTTGCTATTCCCATCTCACCTCTACAAGCCACCTGAAGTTATCCTCAGAATAGGAATTAATTTAAATCAAAGAATCACAGAATTAACTAGGTTGGGAAAGACCTTTGAGACCATCAAGCCCAACCTATGACTGATTGGAGTCTCCTCATTTTCCACGGTCATAGTGAAGGTATTGAAAAACCAGAAAAATACTGTGGAAGCTTTTATTGGAAGAAAGCAAAATATTTGCTGTCCGTGGCAGGGTGGTTGGAACTAGATGATCTTTAAAGTCCCTTCTATCCCAAACCATTCTATGATTCTATGAATATACACATAAATTTCAGTGTTGCTTGCTCTAAACGTAATTCCATGCCTTCAGGGTTTCTAATCTAATACTAGCACAGCACAATTCCACATGGTAAGTTGAGTCATTACCCAGATGTTCCTCCTAAGTATGAAATAAGTTGTTTGATGCTTTTCTCTTCTCAGCTGCATCCTGGAAGTCACACTGGAAAATACAATTCGCTCCAAAACTTTCTGCCAGGAAGGACTCCACATGAACCCATGATCACAAAGGATTTTCTCTGCTGCATCATTTCATCAGCTAGCTCAGACCATTGGCGTGGCTCAGTGTCCTGCACTAGCTCTTCCCTTCCCCTCAGAGAGAGACCAGTGAGGATCTAAGACTTTGGTCTGTTGATTCTCACGTTTATTGCCACCATTATCAGATTGGAACATGGAAAATCAAATCCAAGCCTTTTGATGCCTGGCCTTATTTTCTACAAAATTCTTTGCATCTCCTTGGCTGAAAATTTGCTGGATTGGTTTTGGGATTATTTTTTTGGAGGAATTTGAAAGCGAGCTCTGTATGAGCACGTCCTTGGGACACAGCTGTTCGTTAGCACAAATTACCTCTTGTTCTGACCACCTCCCCCTCCAAAGCACCTACTGAGACAGGGAAGGGAAGATATGAGCTTTGCCATGGCAACCCAACACCTTCTAGTGAAATTAAAACCCAAATGGAAAAGGATGGCAAGCTCGCTTGCAAACAAAAACCTCACTTTTCCTTTCAAATGAAGCTGATGGAAGTTTTAGATGTGTCTTGAGATATTAATAACTAGACAGAATTTTTCTAGAGACAGTGAGATGAACAAAATAATTACAACAGTGGCAGTAATAGCGGTAATAAAATGAGCAACTCTCTTTGAACTTGAAGCTATCATTAGATTGACTGAGGAGATCAGCACTTGGGCTTAAGTCCCCAAAGCAGTGTCTCTGGCTCATACAAAGGGATGAGAAAAATACTGTTTCGGTATTTCAATCTTTTTAAATAGCAGAAGAGTTTCCCACTGGGGCACAGTTTGTAGAGGAAGGAAGTGCCTCGTTATTTTGTTTTACAGGGTGCCATTCCAGACCCAGAGCCAGGCAGGATTATGCTTCTGCAGAGGAAAAAGATAAAAATAGTCCTTGCCGCATCAAAGAAGACAAAAATTAGACTGGAAAACAAGATGAGCTTAGGTGTGGCTCACTGACTTTATATCTGTAAATCTGCTGTTTAAAACATGAGATATGAGAAAATCCAACTGTCTTGCTTAAGAGACTTTGTCAATAAATAATCTAGATTGTGGGAGGTTTGATTTCAAATCCTCATTTGGACACCCTTTGAGCTGATTTGAGAAGAAAAGCAACCCAGTTACCATTTTATGGAATTTTTTCCTGATTGTTTCCTGCCTGACACATCCTATTTTATACAAATACAGGACCCAGAGACAAATACACCGTACCATTTTTTCCTTCAATGGTTTTCTCTCCCTCTCTTAACATAGTTTTATTCTATCCTGGACAAGAGATTTTTTTTCCTGAGAATTTTTATGTGTCTCCATTCTGATGAATTGCTATTTTCAAAAAATTTTGCATGTGATTAAAACAATTCCTGAGTAGTTCTGCTAGTTCCTGTTCTGAAGATGGTATGATCTTCACCACTTTCATCCATGGAAGCAACAGCAATTTAGAACAAAATGAGTTTATATTTGGAATTTCTCTTCACTGACCACCCAGCAACTGAATTTCCATGTCATGCTTCCTCTACTTAATGGAGGGTCAACAAATCCAAGACATTACAGCAAGGTCTTCTTGCAGGTCAGCATCCTGAAATAAATGTGGAGCTCAGATTTTGCTTAATGTGACTTTCTCTGGTGCATGAAGGCAACTTCAAATCAAATCACTCCTCACTACATTCACCATCTTATGTCAGTGCTGCTTGAGCATCACAATCCTCACACAGATTTCCAGACATTCAAGAACTCAAAAACTTCGTTCCACCCTTCCCAGCAAGATGGAGCCAACGGCAGCAGAGATAATGTGGGATGAGTTTACTGTAAGCCCAATTCCCTGTCCCCTTGAGCCACTGGGGAGGAGGAGATAGGGAAAATCTGGAGTAAAGCTGAGCCCAGGAAGAACGTAAGGGAAGAGGAAAGATTTGGTTTTATTTCTTATTATCCCGGTCTGACCTGATTGATAATAATTTAAATAAATTTCCCCAAGTCAAGCCTATGGCAGTAATCTGTGAGTGATCTCTCCCTATCCTTATCTCACCCCATGAGTTTTTCAGGATATTTTCTCTGCCCTGACAAGCTGAGGAGGGGAGAGGTGGAGCAGCTTCGTTGGGCTCCTTGTGTCCAGCCAAGGTCAGCCCATCACAAGGTCTAATAAAAAGTAACACTTTCCCAGCAAGGACACTCTGATCTCACTTGGATGACTACACCTCTCCTTTTAGCATGGTTTTTAAACCAAAGGAGGAGAGATTTAAATTAGATGTTAGGAAGAAATATTTGACTGTGAGGGTGATGAGGCCCTGGCAGAGTTTGCCCAGAGAAGCTGTGGCTGCCCAACCCTGGAAGTGTCCAAGGCCAGGTTGGATGGGACTTGGAGCAATGTGGGATAGTGGAAGGTGTCCCTGCCATCAGCAGGGGTTTGGAACAAAATCATCTTGAAAGACTCATCCAACCCAAACCATTCTGTGACTCTATAATTTGTCCCACAGATGGGGAAGTTATTCATGCCTACAGCCCTCTGATATGACAAGGCTGTGGCTCAGACAAGAACGAGGCATCTCCAGCTATAAAAAACACATTTGTACTCAAAGTCCTCCAATTATCCTGATCTGGCTTTGCATTTCAACCACCAGTTTAATATTTCCTTCAAAATAGATTCACTTTCTGGCTAATTTGAAGGTGAAGCTCTCTAGACAGCATTTTGCCATGACAGAGATCTGACTGAAAGGACCAGATTCTGAAAGAAATAGCTGCAACTGACTGAGAAAGATGCAAACATGGGGGTTTGGAAATCTAATTTATTGTTATTCACCCAACCTCTTCATTTCTTCCTCTAAAGGGAGCTCACAAAAAGCTTTTCCAAGTGTGTGGGCTGGAATGAAACCTTCAAAAGCCTTAACGAGGTTCTCTGAAAAAGTTGGTTAGGCTGTTTAGTCATAAGATGTTTTCATCATACACTTTCATTTTCATTTAAATGAAAACATTTTGAAATAAGAAAAGGAAGTTAAAATTCTGTTTGGAAAGGGAAAATGAAACAGTTGGAAATGCACTTTTGGTGCAGAAGAAATGAATTTTTTAAAAAGCAATTCCAAAAGTTAGCATATATTGAACCAAAGTTTTTTCTCTTATAATTTCATTTCCTTGGAAGTTTTATTGAGATGGAATATATTTGCTCAATTTCCAAATAGTAAAATGGTTGGAAATTATAGAATTCCTCTAAGTGGAATTTTTTTTTCCCTGCCTAGCTCTGCTTTGAGGGAGGGGAAAAATGCAATTTTCTTTGAAATATAACTTGAATGACTTGTAGTCAGGAACCATTATTGTAGGTGTTGCAACCACTATATTGATGTCTACATGAAACATTTTTCCTTCTACTTGAATCCTTCTTTTATGTCTTCTTCCTATTATAATCTCAGACACTGTTTTTTCCTTTGGCTCTGTAGTGCCAAAGGAAAAAACTTTCCATGGGCTGAATGTGAAGCCATTAAACTCCTCTACATTACACAGCAGAATTTTTCAAACTCTGAAGAAGAATTTACTCAAACATGACAACAATCCCCTGGACTGGCTATAGAAACTATACTAAAGTAATTCACTGAACTGGGACTTTATTTTTAGCATCTGCAGCAAAAAAAATTTCCTCTAAGAACATTAAAGATTAAACTATAGAAAATAAAAATAAATGGTGTTAATATGTGCTACAAAATGCAGTATATTATTATAAATTACAAATCTTCATTGTATTTATTGTGGTATTTACTTGTCATGGCACCTGTAGTCACTGCTTCACTGCTTCTCTGGCTGTAGATTCTTCTGTCCACAAAGATCATAAAAGCCTCATAGTAGTCCTATTTTTCCACAGATTCAGGTGTGCCTGGAGCAAAACTCTGCAGTACTAAGTGCCTTTTGGTAATACGTTTCATAATAAATCTTAAAAGCCTCTGCATCATGCTTGCCAGACAGTATCTTGGGAAAGGTTGCCAAATTGCTGCAATTTGAAGAATATGGCTCCCATTCCATGAAAGCTGTGGTTCTGTTGAAGCACATAATCATGTGGAAAAGGCACAGGAATTTCATTTCTGCCTTGGAGTTGCAGCCTTAAAACACAGATCAAAAACCTGAGGAAAAGGAAAAAACCAAGAGACAAAGCACTTTGCTTCCCTTCCATCTCCACTTCCATCAGACAAGCAGGGTCACCTTGTATTGTGGTAGAGATCAACACTCCTGCCCTCAGCTGAAGTGCCCATGTATTTAGACGTTCATTTTTTCCTGTTAAAGAGCTCCCATGAGACACTATCTGCATGAGAAATGTCTGGCATTTATTATTGTGACACAAGCCACAGTCCACACTCTGTCTGGAAAAATACCACAGAGAAAATTATTCAAGAGCTTGGGACCAATCTTGAAGTCTTTTTTTACAGCCCCAAAAGCAGGGGCTACACTCACAGAAACCAAGAATATTTTTGGCTTAAAGTCTGCAGTGCTTGACTGCCACACTGACTTATTTTGAGGAATTAAAAAAGCACAGTGTTTCCTCGGGGAAAGAAATAAAAAGGCTAACCTGTAATGGGCTGTTCATGATTCCACCATGAGTTAATTGCCCATAAAGGCAGCTCATCTTTGTCCCTGCTTTTCAGGTAAGTCGTAGGCATTTTCTGTTTGTTAAAGGTTGATGCCGATGGAAAATCTACAGGATAAACACAACATTTCAGGGAGTCTTCTAACCTAATATCAATAGAAACACAAAAAATCACCAAATATGCTTAAAGTGAAACCACTGGGTATCCTGGGCTGAAAAAAAGAATTCCTACAAAAATTCTGATCCAGGCTGCAATAGCATCCCATGTTTAAATATTTGGTTCTTAAACATCAGTAAGAACACGAAGGTCCTGAATAAAATAAGCTGTTATAATATCTTCCTGCTCCTGTGGTTACTACTATTTATTTTGCTTGAAATATCATGGGGTTTGAAAATTTTAGCACAGTTGTTCACTGGATTCAGGCGTCAGCTTTCAGGTTAGTAATTGTTCACATCAGTATATATTATATCTATAAATCAGCGATTGTGTTTTGCTTCCTTAGTTCTCCATTTGTCTTGCTCACGATACAAGTTAAAATTTCTAAACAAAGATCTGTATGAAAGCTACTGAAAATACTGAATATAACTTCTGTAAATAGTTACCTTAGTTCAAGGGTTGAATCCAAGCCAGAAGGACCACAGAAGTTTTCTAAAAATCACAGTTTCACCACAGGTGATGGAGATGGTTGGGATCCAGGACATCTGCATGATACCCCTCGTCCCTGTCTTTGTGACCCTCAGAACAGGCAGTGAACCATCACTTTCCTTCATTGCTCTCCTCCAAAGTGCAGAGAGGGAAATACCACATTTCTGAGTTTCCTACATTTTATCTCATCCCCTGAGGTTAATTGATGAGGGTGGTGGAACCTTAACTGTTTAGGTCTCTCCCACTCCACTGCAGCAGCATCTTCTTCAATGGTACTGAGGAAATAACAAGTTTAGATTTCATCAGCCCCAGCCCCTGAATTTTAGTCAATTTTTATGCCTAAATGATACTAGAAAGAGATAAAGGAGGACCAGCATCCTCTTTGCTGCCAGCATGTTCTGAAATGTTCCGTTTTCCTTTACCTCCAGGACTAAAACATCTTCTCTTTCCTGATCCATCTTTTCTAAGTTAGTGACTCAAAAATATATGTCGGACATGAGCAATTTAGCTCTGACTGTGATGAGAACCTTTAATTTACTTGAGTGCTCTTTACGAGGGGGATCTATTTGTTTTCTATAGATTCCCTGCTTTCAGTCAACATCTTTCCAGCACTCAGTATTTACAGTTGAACCCCTTGAGGTTTGGCACAATTAGAGTCACTACAGGGAAGTGATACCATGAGACACACGTTTTCCCTGCTGCTCCTGGAAATCTCTGTGGTTAAGCAGGCAGCTGACACCAAACAGACACAATTTGCACTGAATATTTGATGATATTTGGAGACTAAATTTTTGTCAGCAAACTACTGTGGCAGGAGATCTCTACACAGGCAAAACCTGAGGAGAGGAGTTGCTTAGTAGCGGTTGAATAGAGCTGGAATAGGCTGGCCAGAGAAGTTGTGGGTTCCCCATCCTTGGAAGTGTTCAAGGTGAGGTTGGATGGGGTACATGGCGGAGAGTTGGAATTAGCTGATCTTTAGGATCCCTTCTGTCAGGAAAACTTAATCCACAAACACCAGAGGTTTATGTCCAAAAAGGCAACAGAGGAGTCCTGTAACTTTATTCATGAATAAAGGGGGAGGTCATGGGCATTTCCCATGGGGTCTCTCCAATTGCTAGAGGACACAGCCTCTTTTTATCCTAATTTCCTGGCCGCAGGTTCCCTCTCCCTTTCCCCATTGGCTGAGGTACACGAGAGGTACAGACTTCCCAGAACGTCTAATGCAGACATAAATAATAAACATTTCTCCTAAATGTAGACACCCGTACTACACATCTCCCCTAATGCAGACACTCTCAATACACACCCCCCTTTTCTTTTTTTTCTTACATCTCTGTTCCTGTAGTTTATTAACATAGTCTTGGGCAAGTCAGTCAGTGGAATTCCTATGGAAATCCTTCCCATTGTTTCTTCTGTCTCCCCATATCGGCCTTATCTTACCAGCAGTTTGTTTGTAAAGACACTCCCTTATTCCTTTAGCTTCCAACCCAAACCATTCTGTGATTTTAGTCTCACATTTTCTTTCAGGTACCTGAACACCATAGAAAGCTTTGGCTGGAATCCAGACGCACAAATTCGCTTGCAGGGCTGCAACACAGAGTGGAGGGGGCACAAACTGCAGAAGAGGCTCAGAAAGGCCATGAATATACCCATGTGCTCCTGTTGCTGAGCCACCTGTCCATAAAAAGCCTAAAAAAGTGTATCCAAGGTTGGAAGCAGATGTCAGCTCCAAGCACAGCCTGGAGAACCCAATGCCACCAATGCTTGCTGTGGCACCGACAGCGCTACCTTGGGAAAAGCCTCCATTAGTTCACTGAGCCACCCAGCAATCGTGAAACTCTTCCAGGCTGGTTTCGGAGTTTCAGAATTCAGGAAATCTATGAGACTGTCACTTATCAACACTTTTCTGTGAGTTTTCTGCATTTGATATGAGATTTTCATCGAAGGGGACTTGCTGCACCTCTGCTCCATATGGAACTTTACCCTTTTGGGTGACAGGCTCCTGTGGAATGCCACTGAGACATCAGCCAGGGTTGGCTGAGAAAACTCTCACAGGCAGTGCTGCTTCTAAACCGTTTTCTCAAAAAAAAGAGAAAGTCAGAGTTTGGGCTTGCCTAGTTTCAATATTAGACAAAATGTAGGGTGAGGGAATATCCATGAATATTACTTCTGTTGAGGTCTCTATCATTTTTATAATATATTTAATTTTATCTTTCTAGATCATAGTGTTTTATGACAGGGGTCTTGCTTTTTATAAACTTATCTGATGCTGTTTTAGAAGTTATTTTTCATTTAAAAATATAATATTTCCCTAGTAAAGTCCACTAAAGCTTTGACTGGCAGTGAGAAGAGTTTCCAGCATTAAAACCACTTGGCTCCATTAATGGGGAGGAAAAATAGCTCTCCATGTAATATTAACACCCCAAATTCCTTTTTGCAAAACTGAAATAAATGCCAAAAAAACCCCAAAAATGGCAGCCATTTGCAAAAATTTAAGATCAAAACCATTTGAACTGAGATTGAAGAGTATTACAGAGCACTCGGGTTGTATGAAGATGAATTTTATTACACAAGATTTCAATCTAGCTTCAAATTTACAGTATTCATGGAAGAAGAAGTAAGATATTTTATTCTCTGTGTGGAAAAGGCAAATGAGAGCCCATCTCTGCTTCTGGCATGAAACATCACCACACATCTGATGATAAATAATGAAAAAGACAAGTATCCAAGGTGACTGACTGCAAGTGTCTGTAAATGAAGACAGAACAAAACTGAGGGTAGAATTATTTCCCAAAAAACAACAAAAAAAAGAGAAAAAAAAATGCAACAAAATTCTCTGTCTGTCAAACCTTGTGAAGTCTATTGTAGGATCATGAGAGTATTTAGCATATAGAAAGCATAAAAGTCAATGAAAGAGAGAGAGCAGGTATGCAAGCATAAAAGTGACAGGTGACAAAATTTATTGTGCTTGGTAAATCACTTTTATAATTGATATAGCTTTTTATTAATTTTTAAAGCTGTGTTTTTATGCCAAAATGAATTGTCTAGGTGTTAAAATTTGTGTTTCATCCCTCATTGTTATGAAATGGGAGTGGGATGAGACAATTCAATGAAGTGCTGTTTCTACTGCTCTCCCTCCCAGGCTCCATTTCAGCATGGCAGGGAATGGGACACCTTGCAATAAAAACAAATGTTCTCTAGGTGCTTTTTATCATCCCTGTTTTATTCCTAATGTTGCTTGATTGCTGCAGAAAAGACACATTCAGTCAAAGGTCACCGAGAAAGCACAAAAGAATAAAACCTCCACATTTGCAAAAATCCCCACTGTGTAAAAGCCTGCTCTGAGACTTACCCATCAGTGAAATTTCATTTTCTGGAGGGATTTGAAGTGATGCTAAGCCTTCAGCTGGCTTTTGGCCTTGTGGTGAGCTTTACCCTCTTGGGAAAATGGCTCTGACGTCAATTGAATCAGATGACAGGTTTTAGTCCATCTTTCTTTCCTTTTTGCTATTACTTTTTGGACACTATACTAAAACATAGAAATCTACAGAAACACGAAGTCTAATGTACCTGCAGTATTCACATCAATTTACTTAATCGCAGTAGAACTTTGATATAGATATATATATATAAATGAAAAATAATAGTTGTCTTTCCTTGCAGCATAGCAACACGAAATCTTATCAGAAAATCACAGAATGGTTAGGGTTGGAATGGACCTTAAAATCATGTCATTCCAACCCTCTACAAGCAGGGACACCTTCCACTATCTCAGGTTGCTCCAAGCCCTGTCCGACCTGGCCTTGGACACTTCCAGGGATGGGGCAGCCACAGCTTCTCTGGGCAACCTGTGCCAGGGCCTCACCACCCTCACATCCTGTGAAACTCAAATTTGTCTTGACCCCACTTTTTACTTCTCCTTCCCCTTACACACAACAGCGTTTGAGCTTTGCCAGACCAACAGTTCATGGGTCTTAACAATGAACTGGATTAGGAGATAATACACGGCAGCCTCAGTGGAAAACTGAATTCTGTTTTCACAAATCTCACTTGCCCCAATAACACTCCTCTACACCACTGAACGCAGTATCTCCAATAACAAAATGAACTTCCTAAGTCAATACGGCTTTTCTTTATATCTGAAAACATGTTAACTTCTTTTTCAGAAGATACAGAGAATCCTTTCAACATTCAGACCTAATGCACATCAATAGAATTATCAACATTCTCCTGTCAGTCACTGGTGTTGCTATTTGCAGGCAAAATGATTCAAGAAAGACTCATGGGTTTATTTTTCTCTTTAAATTTGCAATTAAGAGTGAGGGTGTTGCCATTCAGTTTCCAGTGGAGCATGAGAATGGCATCGCAAAGGGAATGCTGTGAGTTTTGGGGAGCCTACACAATTTGATTATTTAGAGTTTCCACATGGAATAACTCATCATTAAACAGTGTTGACCCTTTAAACTATATCCTGAATTTATCCTATCCAACAGAGGCAGGGTCAGCTGCTGGTCTGTGATTAGGGCAGTGGACAGACAGTATTGTGCACTGGAAATATTTGCTTTCACTGACTCCAGAGGATCCTTGGATGACCCTGTTCCTTAGAGAGGTACCCAGGTTAGACTGGATGAAAGAGGGATATCAATCTAATCTCATCATTTTTTGTGCAAAACTAATTGCAATAGACTTTTGTACAAGATCAGAAAGAGATCCAAAGTAGACACAATTCTATTGAAACTGTGAAATGTCTAGAAGTTGACGAGAAAAAGTAAATTTATATTAAATATATTTAGATATAAATTTTATAATCTAATAGATGTAAAATGTGATATTAGCTCTTTATCTTCACAGTGAAGATGAGCAGAATTAAGCACAGAAATATTTGGAGCAACCTTCACTGGTTTGCATTGTCTCAGATCAGACACCTTAATCTAATTATTATCTTTGATGCAAAAATTTATTCTTGTTTTCTCAGAAGCGTTCTGTCCCTGCAGATTTTGGTTTTTTGGTGTGTTGGAGTCAAAGGTTAAAATTCTTGAAAGTTTTTTTCTCCAAATGAAAAATCCAGAAATGGAATGAAAAGTTTTATAGGAAGAAGAATTTTCCCCATGAAATTGAAATAAATTTCCACCATGGAGTTTTGTCTTTAGTCTGTATGGACTCCAGGACTCCACTTGTGTATTGCAATAATTTTTTTTACAACTTATCCTTTCAGCCAAAATTCCCATAAAAATACTTCTAAATGGATTTAGTCTCAAACACAACTTTGCCTTCTAGTTCATTTCACACAGATATGGAGTGTCCCTATCAGTTTATTATGGATAACCCCTAAAGTCTGATGGTGTGACATCAAGGACTTTGTCATTTGTATGTGACTACACCAGAAAATGCTCTGCAGACACTCCCCAGCCCTATCACAAAACCATTTCCGCTTGTGTTTGCTCATTTCCTCCAACCGTTGCTTCATCCCATGGACTGATCTCTCAGGTAGAAGAAAGAGTTCTCAGAATCCTTTTTTTCCCTCTCCTTCATCCATAAATCAGTAATTCCACTCTGTGAAAACGTCAGCAATAAACTACCTAACACAGCACAATCCAACTTAAAACTGAGATGCTGTCAATGAGTAAAAGAATTACAGCCTTTTAAAAATGGGATTTCATTTTTGAAAACACACATAGAAGAAGTACATATTTGCAAATGTAGTTGACCCATAATCACTCTTTATTTTTTATGAGTACTATTTTCAGAATCTGTGCTTTCATTTGGAAAGCTCAGTACTGGTAAAAGTCACCAGAACAAATGTTGCTTGGGAAAATCAACCTTCTGGAAATTTGGATGAGAGCAGAACATCACTGTGTGTACTGAATGCCTTAAGTGAACTTTTAAAAGTAAAGTTTCTGGATTCAAAGGTGATCTGGGACTATAATTTTTCACTTTAATTGCTTCCAGTCCATATGTGTTACCTGACTCCTGTGCCTGTACTCAGCAAAAATACCTTCCCAATACTTTGCAACAGCTCAAGGCCCCAGAAAAAGTTGGTTTCTACATCTCAAGACCATCCATGAGGGATGGGATCTCCCTGAGGAGGAGACCCTGAAGGAAAAGACTTTGATAGAGAGACTTTTCACCAAAGCCTGTAAAGACAGGACAAGGGACAAAAATTTTAAACTGACAGAGGGGGAGATTTAGATTGGATGTTAGGATGAAATTCTTCCCTGTGAGGGTGCTGAGGCACTGGAAGAGGTTGCCCAGAGAATTTTTGGATCCCTCACCCTGGAAGAGTTCAAGGCCAGGTTGGATGGTGCTTGGAGTAACCTGTTCCAGGGGAAGCTGTCCCTGCCCAGCGCAGGGGTTGGACACAAAATGATCTTTGAAGGTGCCTGCCAACCCAAACCATTCCATGATCCTAGGGAAGAGCCCTTGGTTAAACCACATGGCTGATTTGCCTTAGAGCTGTGTTCCTCAGCAGCACAGTGATGAAAAATAATACTGAGATGTTTCCATGGAAACCCTGTCTTGAATTCAGCAAAGTTCATCAAGCCTAACAAGATTCAGAGGAAACACTTCAGGGCTGATGAATTGGTATTTTCCCTGAAACATCTTAGTCGAAGCCCTAGAAATGTACATAGAAGCCTTTATGATACACGTAGGACTCTTTTAAGAGTTCAGCCATGGCTTTTGCAAAACAGAAAGATGTAGTGAATCACTCACATAAATATTCAGCTTTAGCTCCACTTGCACCTGTCAAAGCTTCTGCTGCCTTTGCAGCTCAGTGAAGATCTGGCCTGTTATTTGGCCTCGATGGTAATGCCAAGTATTTCTTTTTCTTTAGCTTTTCCAGCAATCCTGTTACACTGAAATCTGCCTGTCTATTCTTAGAGATCACCACCACCTTGCTGTGATCACTGGAGATGAAAGTTTATCCTGTAGGTTTATTATGCTATGAGAAAACAAATTACTTCCTGACAGTCTCACGTCTCTCGTTTTCGAGACTCTTAAATGATTCTCTCATTGACTTCCCAATATTCATCTTCTCAGCATCTACCCAGAGCTGACAGCCATCAGAAATTCAAAGAGATGCTACTTCTCCTCAAGATTGAGAGCTGGAAACTGATATTGTAACTCACTGTGACAGAGAATGAATGAGGAGACATCGTTTTCCTGAAAAATCTTCATCAGCTGCAAACACACACACCTGGGAAGGACCATCAAATGCAGCTTTTTCACTTACCAGCTCAGTGCAAAGCATGACACCCAGATAATAAACACAGAGAGATGGTGAGAGGGAAAAAAAAGAAAAGAATGTGAAATATTGATATAGAAACTGAGAGTAAAAATAACTTCAATCAAATAACTAAATAATTACAGGTTTTTTTTTCCAAGGTGATAATTGCTTGAAGAGCTGAATCTATTCCAACATTTCTCGATAATATTTAGGGTCCCTTCCAACCTATGATTTTATGATCTGCACTTGGCAGGGTGTTAGGTTTGGGGTAAAATGAAAGAAATGTGTTTGCAGAGAGATTTAGTAATTTGTTGAAGGTCAGGTGCCAAGATGCAGATGTGAAACACTTGGTCCTAATGCATTACCCAAAGACCTTCCACTCTCTCTCCATGAAGCTTCTCACCCCCTCCTGAGTTAAATCAATTTATATTTATTGAGAATGGGGCAATGTAGTGTGGGAAGGAATGAGAAAAATATTTCCTGGAAGCTTGAATTGGTAAGGAAATTTCAGCAAAAGTGAATTAGACTAAGTCAGATGTGAGGAAGATTTACTGCAAACTGCCTGATGCTGGTCACAGCAGATAGAAAGTGTTAATTCGAAACCGTATAAAGCCTTCCAGACCTCCTCAATTAGTCAGGACTTGCTGGCAACACAGAAAGAGAATAATATTGTCAAGGCCATAAGGCAATGCAAGTGAGAAATTCAAATTCTAATAATGAACTTGACCAATGCTACAAATCACAGTGAAATAGAAAATCAATCTGGAAATAACCTTGACAAGTCATCTAACCTTCTAGCCTGTTCCATGACCCATTCAGTATCTAAAATGATTCATCCAACGTGACTCAATCACTGTAATATTTTGCTTTCCTGTCGAGTAGATTTATTTGCTCTGAATCTACAAGATGCTAACACTGAGAAAAATGTCAAAAATCACACTCTCTGAGCAATCAAGGGAGTGGAGACTGATAAATATTCATTTCTATATGCTTAATTTTCATATTATTTCATCTAGTCCTAGAATTTGCCTGAACAAAGAAGTTTTTTAGGAATGCCCATTATTTTGATTGTGGTTATTTCACCTGTCACAGCAGTTACATCACCAATCATGTGACTCTGACTGGCTTGACCCCTCTTGTCCCCTGAATTTTTGGTAAATGTGCTGAAATACCACTGCCAGAAACACAGACCTTCCTCAGTGAGTTCAAGGTCTCTGAAAATGATTAAGGATAATTCAGCATGGGGGAGTGAACTGCTCTAGTGTTCAGACACTCCCAGGAACCCAAAAACCTCACCTTCTTACCCCGCAGCAGGTTTCCATGGTGTTCAGAAGTTCTTGGTCGGTCTCTGAAGCAGAAGAAAGGACTGACAGATGCAGGGAAAAAAAACCAAAAAACAACCTGGGACCTGAGGAAGCCAAAATCTTGGAGTTGTTAGGCTGGAGATAATTTTCATGACATAACTTATGTGATTATCAGGGGAATTCTGCTTGAGAAGAACTAAAATTGAGTGATCCCTCGGTTATCAAAGGTCTGACCTGGTGCATCTACAAAATAGTTGGGTATTGCCACTCAAAATCTATCAGCAAAATATCTGTGCCTGTGTAACACTGTGCCACAGCTAATAAACTCTTTTTCCCAAACATAATTTCAGATATATGTGTAAGGGGGAAGCCTGAGACTTGTGCCCATCAATTTGTTTTCCTCTGTGCCATAATCCCCAAATTTCCAGTTCCACAGTTCACACAGGTGAAGACAGCTCAGGCCTGCTCAACCCATGAAATACAGATACAGTGAGGCAGGGACAATCTCTTGTTAGAAAATTTTAAATAATTTTGAACCTTATTTCCCAGATTATTCTCTTCTGAATATTGCCCCAGTTTATTTTTAATTCTTCCTGTTTACAGCACTCAAAGAAATAATTCCTGATGAAGAGTACACAGGTTATTTGCAGCTTCTCATCCTGGCAGGGAGAGCTCAGACTCTCGCTCAGGAATGGCCAAACCCCAGGGACACCTGAGGAGCTCAGCAGACACTGGGAAATCCTGAAATCACACAGGACATGGCACATCCATGTCCTGAGTGATTTCATCCCACAGCAGGAGGGGATTCTCTGTCTCACCTGCTGGGAGGTGACCTTCTGTGAGCTCCTGGTACATGTCCTCCACCCATCACCTCAGCCAGGGATGTTTTCTATTTTAAGCTGGCAGTGGCATTCAAAACAGTCTTCCCATCCCCATTTATCCTGCAGCTCACTTGAATGCAGAGCACAGACCAGGGAATGCTGGTTACTGATAACTGGGACCATTTGCAAGTGGTCCTTTTGGAAGTACCACCTTTAAAAATCCATTGCTGCGTGCTTTGCTACTGAATTCTTCCTGATATTAATAAAATACATAAACAACTAGGCTTTGTAGCACACCTACTTGACTTTTTTCAGTACTGTACTCACTTTTCAGGTATTTCTGAACAGTGGCTCTTTATTTGCAAACACATGTGACAGCAGGGTACAGACTCTTTCCTTCCTTTGTTTGTGTCCTTTCTGTTAGAAATGAATGGATTTAAAGTGGTCTCGCTCTTGCTTTTCCTTTACAATGGGGGACAGCTGCCTCTTGGTAAACAAGCACTTAGAACAGCTCCTCGTGCAGGAAATGCTGTGCAGTAATGAAAAATATACACCACCATGCAAGACATCCTTTCAGCCTCCATCTCTCCACGTCAACCAATTCAGAACATATTAAACCACTAAAGAATGACATTAAGCTTCAGAGTAGATGGGAAATTTTATGCCTTGTCATTATCTTCAGCTTCCAAATCTGGCAAGCAAATATAGAATAATAAAAAACAACCTAGCAAAAAAAACCCAAACCCCACACACTGCCACCACCACCACCAACAAAAACCCACAAAACAAACCAACAAACAAAGAAAAAATTAAAATCAAAGAAAAAAGCCCCCAGTAGTCAGGATTCTTTATGTGTAATGCCCAGGGGAAATAGGTGAATAAATGTGTTGTCTTTTTCAGGTAACTTGCAGTTGAGACTGAGGGATGAGGAGGGCATTATACTTCACCTGGCAAGCCAGTGTGCTAATTCATCTGTGCTAAATACAGAAGACAGCAGCCAAAAAATAAACATAATTATTCTTTACCTGGCATGCAGCATGTGTGCTAAATATAGAAGAAAACACCCTACAAATAAATGTAATTATAACATACATATTTATGTATATATATGTTTGTACTTTAAATCCCACAGCTTGAGTGCCAGCTGCCTTGAATGGCTGGAGATTTTAAATGGGGTTTTAATGGAAATTCTTGTCTCTCAGCTATCAAGGGATGCAGCAAGTCAAAGTCCCAAGCAAGTATGAATGATAAGCTTTGCCTGTGAAAGCAAGGACATGAGAAAAAGAGGAAGGGAAAAGTTCTTGGGTCTTTGGGTTAACCAACCTCAGCACCATGACTGTTATTGTTGGTCCTGGAAGAAAAGTAGCTGTACCTTTGGTTTTGAGTTTCACTCACTTCTACAAGTGTGTTTTGAGGGAATATTCATTCAGAGATTTGAAATTAGTTAATTGTTATGTCAAAGCAACCATAAGGAAGTGTATGAGAAGCACAAGGGATGTTACAGGAAATATCTCTTTTTTTTTAGCAGCTCCCTAGAAAGATAAGGAAGAATTATCATTGATTTACAGCCGGGATACTGAGAGGTGTATTTGTGCATCACGGTACAAACCCTGAGCTGAGCTAAACAAGGACAGCAAGTCAGAAAGTGCATCTTCAAAGGTCGGAGTGGAGGTGTTGCTCTCAGGTGCACATTTGCTGCCACCCAACCATGACAAAGCACAGGTCTGTGATGTCCCACTTTGCAGACAGACCCAGCATGGCCAATTCCCTCTGTGGCAGAGGTCAGAGTGCAGGAGAGGAGCCCATGGCTCACTTTGCCTTCTCAGCAGTGCAAACTGAAGGCATTTCCCTCTGGATAACCCGTATCTCCACTATGAGCAGAGGTACATTAGATGTCTTTTTGTTTTAAGGGGCAGAGGTGAGCTCCTCTTGCTCTGTTTCCAGAGAGGAACATCAGAACCCATGTGGAAAGCCTCCTGCAGCTCAATGTGCCATATCCTAATAGGATGCAAAACACCTGCCCGGCGAGATCAGGATTATTGGAGCTGAGCTCATGCATTGCATGGCTTTTTCTAATGAATCCCTCTTTAGCATACATTTATGCCAGTTGACAAAGTGAAAGAAGCAATTCCTTTAAATATTGAGCATTCATACGTAAATTGCAGCCTAGTGGAATCTTCTCCTATCCAAACGGAACCCTTTATCTATTTCTGTTATATAAGAAAAGCAAATAATTTCTTATCGGTTGACTTTGAAATACAGGCAAGTGTTCAGTAGGAGTGTTATGAAGTGTCAGCTTTTCTACAGCATTTACTTTTCATGCTCTTAATTTCTCATTTCATTATCTCGTCTTATTCTCTTGCCATGTCAGTGTTTTGATTCGATGGCTTCCATGTGACAAGAGCTCTCGCTGTGTGAGCGATACAAATGCGGCTTTAGAAGTGGTACAACTTCCTATTAAGGCAGAGGCCCTTCCTCGGGAATTTCTTAAAGCTGCAACTGAGACAAGGCATAACCAGAGAAACTTTGATATGCACAGCAGGCTAAGCCCTCCTGCAGTCCCTGCCATGGATTGCTCTGCAAAACCTTTCTCTGTGTTTCTGATTTGCAGGGGTTTGATCTGTTATTGCCCTGGCAAAGCAGAAGTGGCACATCACGCTTTTATCTCTAAATGCTCTCACTTCAGTCAGCAAGATGCTCAACATCTTCTTACGAAAAAAATATCAATATTGCTTTAATGCCTGAAGAAAGGGCAATATTTTTGCCTGAGGTCAGTCCCTAGCCCAAGCAGAGATGAAAAGTGCAGCTGGGGCAGAGTCTGTTTCTGCCAATAATGGCCAAGTTGACATCCCAGTCCTCAGAAATAATCCAAGGAAGACATCCAGCTTAGAGGTGGCCATCAGGAATCCCAAGGCCCTGTCTGCTGCTGTCAGGGGCAGTGTGGAAAAAGCAAGACCCCAGAGGGTCTTGAAAAGGCAGGACAGAGCACAGAACCTTCACAGAGCAGGGATGAGTGTGGGAGACCACAAAGATGCTCTGAGGGCTGGAGAACCTCTGCTCTGGAGAGCTGGGGTTGTTCAGCCTGGAGAAGAGAGGACTCCAGGGAGAGCTTAGAGTCCCTTCCAGTCCCTCCAAGAGAGCTGGAGAGGGACTTTTCACAAGTGCATGGAGTGACAGGACAAGGGGGAATGACTTTAAATTGACAGGATATGTTTAGGTTGGATTTTAGAGAGGAATTCTTCCCTGTGAGGCTGGGGAGGCCCTGGCACAGGTTGCCCAGGGAAGCTGTGGATGCCTCTGGATCCCTGGAAGTGTCCAGGGCCAGGTTGGATGTGGCTTGGAGCAGCCTGGGATAGTAGAACATGTCCCTGCCATAGCAGGGGGCTGGAACTGGATGATCTTTAAGGTCCTTTCCAATCCAAACCATTCTGTGATTCTGATTCTCAGTCTGTGTTTGAGAGGAGAGGAATGAATAAAAACAGTTGAACTGATCCCACGTGTATCACGATAAACAGACCTGGAAGAAGAAAGTCAGCTTCTCTGAGGAGCCCACTTGACACAATAAAAAGAATCAAGGAATATCTTACAAAAGAAGTCCTTGGGTCTTTTTCCTGTTATGTAGCAAAAGATGTATCAGAAGATCCAGCCACAACCTCTCTCTCTTCTGGTTTTATGCCCTCACCACATCGCACTTTGAAAGGAAATGATGCAAATTTTACATGTGAGGTCTCACTTTAGGATTTCCACTGCACACAAGTGAAGTGAGGGAGAACTGCTCACATGGACCAAGCAAGGCCCCAGAAAGGGAACAGCGCAGGGAAAAGAAAGTGCCTGACCAAAAGTATTCGGTGGGGATACATGGCAGCCTTCTCCTGTGCCAGAGCTCCCTTTGTAGGAATGGGAATACAAGCTGTCATCTCTTCAGAGGAAACTTTAATTAGCATAATGGGAAATTGCACCACTGGAATGAGCAGAATCGTTTGTGTATATTCCAGCTGTATTTATGCTGTGAGCTGACTCACAACTCAGAGCAATTCAACTCCAAGATCGCCTCTCTCATTTGCCAGTCTGAAGGAGGAAAGGACCAAATTCTCTGTGCAGATGAGAAGGGTGGAAGTTTTCCTCCTGTTCTGCAGAGCCATCGCCATTGGCAAAGGTTTGGGGCAATGAGAGGCACAAGAGGCTACCAAGGCTCAGTGTGGGTTTGAGGAAGGTTATATCCACCTCTGGTGTTCTCAGCACAAGGAAGGGCATGGACCTGTTGGAATGAGTCCAGAGGAGGCCACCAAGGTGATCAAAGGGCTGGAGCACCTCTCCTATGTTGAAAGACTGAGAGAATGGGATTGTTCAGCCTAAAGAGGAGGATCTGGAAAGACCTTAGAGCAGCCCTATATGCTGCCTTGGAAAGTTGTAGATTCCCCATCCCTGGAAGTGTTCAAAGCCAGGTTGAATTCGGGTTTGAGCTACCTGGTCTAGTGACAGTTGTACCTGCCCATGGCAGGAGGGGTGGAATGAGATCATCTTTAAGGTCCCTTCCAACTCAAAATGTTCTGATATTCTATGATCTTCTAATCCCTCCAGAACTCCTTTCAAAAATCCCTGCAGTGTTTGATTGTGCAGAGTGGTGTAAATCAAATAAAAAATGTTGTCAGAGAAGATGCCAAGGAGACACCAGTGAAACACCTTAATTCCACCTTGTGCTTTGCCCCCACCAAATATTCTCTGTTTGCAGGTCTCATTTGTTTGAAAAGCAAAGCAGAATATTTAACATCCCTGGAACCAGCAGTTGAGGTGTTTGTGTCCGACCAATTGCTCTGGGAGGAGGACAGTGCCAGCACCAGTCCCACCATGGGAAATACACAGCACCAAAGGCTGTGATTAACCTCTTGTAAGAGCATTTGGCATGTGAGGACAAGGAGCAGCTGAGATGCAGCTTGCAAATGTCCCTCTGGACACCTCACACTGCTGTGTACACATTCCCAAATTCTCCACTGATTTATTCCTGGTATTGCACATCTTGGTCTGGATAGTGCTACCAACGAAAATTGCTTCAAAGATACATTTTGGAAAAATTATAGTTACATATTTTAGAGTTAAATTATTTCTTTATTCACAAACTTGTCCTTCCAGTCTCTTTGGTGTGGCGGATTGAAGATGATGTGTCATATCCACCTTGAAAAGAAATTGTCATCTTTAGAGATGGGAAGAAAGAGATGGAAAAAGAAGTATGAATATTAGCCATATCTTCAGATTAGCTCTCTGGAAGTTAATCACATGGCTTAAAAACAGAAGTGTCTTTTCCTTCTATCTTATTTTAATCACTCTGTTTTCATTTTTCCAAACTTGAGACTTATTTTAATTAAAACAACATGCTTTCTAATTAAAAAAATGATTAGGTTAATCAACAGCTGTTTAATTCAAGTGGCATTCTGGAAATTAAATTTGTAACTCTTCTGCCTGAGCTCAAATACCAGCTCAGTGTCTTTAGTTTTCTAAATCAATATATTTGGGGATGGATAAGTTAGACTACTTATGATTCTAGGTTAAATTCTTCAGGAATATTGGCTGAAGAAATTATGTGCGTGGCTGAGTTCATGTATGCAGATGGAAAATTATATCCTTGAAAACAAGAGGATGTGAAGCTTGTTGATGTGAAACAGGGATTAAAATCCTTTGTCTGATCCAGGGAATTTATCCTGTGTGTTGATCCTCTCTTAACTTTGTCCCGATTATGAGGATACACAGCCATTTCCACAGGGATGAAAAATTGTTCATTTCTGGTCAATTTGAAATGAAATTGTTTATTTGTTTGTAGGTCAGTCAGTGAACTGAAATACCCTTTTTCTTGTGCAATCCTTGTTCTGCGAAAAACAAAACCAGGACAGAGATGCTTTGATTTCACAGAAAAAGCCACACTGTAATGAAGCATGGACAAGAATCTGAAGAAAGTGGACCAGGATGTGACAGAAAAGATGCGCAGGTGAAAAATCAAGGAATAATACATCACATAAGAACTCTGGCACTCAGCACAGACAGCTAATGGATTGAAGAATAACAGCAAAAAACAAGGTTTGAAAAACACTTCCCTATTTTTGTAGATTTTTTATCCTAACGTAAAATAGCTTTAAAAAATGGAAAAAGAATAACAGGAAAGTAAAAAAAAAAAAGGGGGGGGGGGAACAAAGAGCCCTGAAACACTCTTTCCCCCCCAAAAATGCTGAACTGGAATATCTGGTGCCCCATTAGCACTGGGACACTAATTTCAGGATAAACTCTATTTATTTGCCTCTCTTACATAATAAATAATTTCAGCACTTGGTTTCTCATATATAGTTTGACCACTGGGAATTCATGTTTTCCTGAAGGCTTGCTGGTCACAAATTGGAAATCTCCAGTAATACAGGGTGTTTAATCAGGGATCCTTATTCCCCAGAGAAATTCTTCTGGTCCACACATTTTTAAGGAGCTCAAGTCTCTGGGAGTTATTTTCAGAAGCTGACACATAGGCAGGGCTTCCTTAGTCCTGGAATCTGCTTCTTTGTTTGCTCTTAAATCTGAACAAGAAATATTTTAAGGGGAAAATTAAAAGCAAATCTGTTAAAGTGGTTATGTTGCAGTGCTTCCATGAATCAATAGTTTCCTGGTTTTCCTTTTCCTAAGCTGAAAATTATTTCCTGGCCATAATGCTTTTGGCCCTGGACATTCTTTTTCAGTTACAGATGTGCCTCCTCCAAATGAGAGCAGCACTACTGTCTGCAAAACCATTGGTTTATGCCCAACCATGACATCTCTCCCCCAGATTTGTCAGTCTCAAACATATCCTACAAGAAAGGTTTGGAGGAGGCCTCATTTGAGGGTTTGTTTAGTCAGTTGTTTTTTTTCTAGCTTCTGGCGAAATGAGGGGTCTTGAGCTTTTCAGATTCACCTGAGATTGCTCCTGACAGCAGACAAACATAAGGGAGATAAGAGATTTATCTTTACCAAAAAGAAAAAAAGCCTTAGGAACATGACAGCAAAATTGGAAACAAACAGAGAAAAATAAAAAGCAATAAAAGGTGAAGTGAGATTATATTGTCTCCTTTTCTAGCTGCCACTTTGGATTGCTCTGTGGGACACCACGGTGTTGGGATCCAAAGTCATGGTCCCTTCTCCCATCTGACTGTGACTGCTCAGAACTAACAACCTCCCTAGACATCTTTCCTCAGTGATACTCAAGGATACTCTATGAATAAGTTTCAGTGAAGCTTCTCAGCAGATTTTAAAGATTCCCCAGGGTCTCTTGTAGTTTAGGAAACCTTATCCTGCTGCAAAACTCTCCAGCTGATTCCTGTCTGCCACAAATGCAGATGGAGCACCCCTGGCTGAAGCAATGAGAGTTTCGCTTTGATGTGTAGACAGCACCTTTTTAGGGCTGATTCATCTTCCTCCAAGGACTTTTATCTCCAGAAGTCAAGGGAATATCACTTTCCTCCTCTCATATTACAAATGAACGTATCATCAAAGTTTAGTTTGTAGTTCACCACCCTGGACACAAGAAAGAAACATTTGTGAGGATTTGGACCCCTCTTCCTGCATCCTCCTCCCTCAGCTTCACTGTTGATTTTAGGATTTAGTGAGCAGTACTTGAGCAGGGCTATTTTAGGGCTGGTAAAGTCCCTGCTGTGTGTGTAATGTCCAATGTCAGTGGTACCACGAGGATATCCAAGAAGTCCTCTCCTCTCCTCTCCTCTCCTCTCCTCTCCTCTCCTCTCCTCTCCTCTCCTCTCCTCTCCTCTGTCTGCCAGAGCATCAGCCTGCACCCCATGAAGGATCTTTCACGCATGATCACATTCATTTATTAAGTTTCCCAGCAAAAAAGATGATGATGATGAGCACTATGAGAATGATGAGGCGCTTTAACAGGCCAAACCTGCTTTGTTTTTGTCCCAGACCAGGAAACAAAGACTTTCAACTTCACTAGGAACCAAAGCTGTCACCTGCTGGCTTCCTGGGAAGAACTATCTTAAGGAGAAAGTGTGAGTTGAGGGGGAAATAAAGTCATAGAACCATTTAGGCTGGATCATTTAGCCCAACCATTAACCCAGAACTGCCAAGACCACCACTAAACCACTTCCCCATGCTACATCCACACATCTTTTAAATCCCTACAGGGATGGTGGCTCCACCACTGCCCTGGGCAGGCTGTTTCAGTGAGTGACAGCCCTTTCTGTGAAATAGAAATAGCCCAGAAATAGTTCCTGCCTTATTGAAAATGCAGAGGTGTTTTTTTTCTCTGCTCAAATGCAGTGCATTCATCAGCCACCCAGGCATGGAGGAAACCCTCGAAGAAAAACTTTTGGAGTTCCATCAGATCATATGATGGGTACACAGGTCAGGGTGGTAGGCAGGACACCTGAATTCTCCTCCTGGTCTGGCACTGCTTCGAAAAACCCAACTGTGGGAATATGTCATCACCTCTCTGTGTCCTTGACTCCATTCCCAACATGTGAAGAGAAAATGAAAACTCAGTATTAATGTCTGATGTGCGTAAAATGTCAGATTCTTGTTCTGGTCAGGTGTCTTCTAATACAAATAATAAGAACAATCTTCCCTTGTCTGTAAGAAACAACATTTATATGCTAGACAAGATTTTAAAGTAAGGGAATAGAAAGATTGGGTTTTTTCTCCTCACCATGAAGCAAACAAATGAGGTCAACAGGAACGAGCATCCAGCAACTCTCATTTATTCCTGTTTTCCCATCTGCCTACACTACAAATACACATTAAAAAAAAAAATATACAAATACATTGATACAGTTACTAACTCAAGCACTCCTAACTTTGGAAATCCTACAATGGATTTTAACTGTTAGTGCACAGTTAATCCAATGTGGTTCCATAATTCAGATCCCACTGACATTTATGCTATTATTCTTATAGCTTTTAACCATATAAATATTTTTTTGCTTTCATCTTTGGCAAACTCCACCAGGAAACTTGGTATTTGATGATATTTGATATCATTTGATGATGGCAGGAGAACAGTGAGACTTTGAATAGTATTTTTCTCATATCACGATCTAAAGCTGTGTAAGCCCTTTCCACTCTGCAAAATATGATCCCACATTCCCCAGGCCTATAGATTCTAGATTCTACATTGAGAACCCCAATTAAAACCCTTCATCTGCAAAATCCATCCTGCTATAGTCCAGAACTCTTAGTCCACAGAAAATTCTGCTCAGCTTTTGTCTGGAAGACATCCAGAACAGATAACAAATTTGGGAATTCTGCTTTTACTGTTGGTCACATCTCCAAGGACCAGCACTTTGTTCAGGTTTAGATTGGTTTCTCAGGGATGATAAAGCTCTTTTGAAATGCTCACTGGAAGTAAAAGGAATAGAAAATCTCAAGGGTTTTTCAGAAATGCTGAAACAGAAATATTTGACCAACCTGAATCCTGAAAATGGGCAAACCCACTTTGAAAAATTTTCTAAAAATAAAAATTAATAAGACATGCTATGCTAAGGCAAATACTAAAGGATAAGATGTCCAGCTAAGAGTAAGATGTAATTGTAGATAAATATCAGTGTTTAGAATGGAAAATCTCTACCAACCTTCCCCTTTGACACCACTGTTCTGCAGTCATGATCAGCCTTGGCACAAGCCCAGCAATTAAAACAAATAGGAAGGTCTTGATGGGTGGTGAGTTCACTCCAACATTCCTCGCTCCCTTGTTCAATCCCAAAAATGATGTTGTGAAATCCTGGAGGAAAAAAAAAAGAAATTAAAATGGATTTGGAGACTCAGTGCAGCGACATTAATTCTGCGTATCACAAAAATATCACAGTATTCTCATTATTCTTATAATATAGAATGAGATTAAAGGCTGTCATCTTTCTGGGTCTTTATCTTCATATCTATAATTCCAGGAGGGAGCTCAGTGAATCCAGTACATGATAAAAGGGAATATAACACTTGATGCTTAACACTTCACCATGTAGTGACTAGGAGAGTATTTCTACCTAGGGGGAAGAGCCCAGGGGCAGAAATGGGCTCAATCTACTCCGGTGCTGAGCTGAAAACATCAGATCCTTATTATCTCTCATGCTATACCAAAACTATTTGTCTTCCCTTCCAAGATTATTGATCCTCAGCAGGAGTGTGGCACCAGGAGTTCAGACTGCTGGCTCGGCACAGCGAGAGGTGGGGAAAAGCTGAGTCAATAGTCACCTACTCATGCAAAGACAGTCAGAGGTTTCAGAAGAGCTTTTCAAGGACTGTAGAATGATCTCCACCATGGCATTAGGGCTCTCGAGTGTCTTACAGAGCTCTCGAAGTGCAGACCTCCTTCTGCATAAATACAGGAGAAAATCAATCCAGCCTGTAAGGAAATTCTGTGCTGCCATTCTTCTTAGCAAAGAACAATAGAAAGAAGGAAACTAGCACCACAGATATTATTCATACTGAACTATATCCCTTAATACACTCCAAGGGGTTATACTGATGTTGTAATGACACAAACATTAAAGCAGCAGAATGGATATCCAAGGATTTAACTTTGTGAGTCAAACCCTTTACTAACATCATCCTTCTGGCAATTTTCTTGCTGTAAACATTGTAATCAGAGTTGCACTGGCATTTCCATTTCAGTCTCATTCCCAGCTGCTGGTGAGTTTTCTGATGGCTGTTGACATAATTTAGAGCAACTCCAAATGATGATCCAAGCTGTTCTCACTCTCACCTGGCCTGTAACCTGTACAGGACTGAGATTATGGGGAATGAGCTTCTCTTAACCCTGAATATCCCACGACTTTCCCCCCTCCTTGGAAAGGTAAAATAATGACCTTAATTTTATTAGCATCTGAGTCAAAGCGATTGTTTCAAGTTCATTTATTCCTTGTGTCACAAAGAGAAATCTGAGGCATGGTGCACATTGCACATTTTCCTCCCCTGGCTTGTCTAATCTCTTGCTTGCTGCCAAGTTGTCCAATGCAAATAAACTGTGATTTCAAGGGGAAAGTCAGAGAAAAAGTGTTGTGGCATTGATGGATATTTACTTTGACTTTGTGGCTGGAGACAGAGTGCAAAGTAGGGAGTATGAACAACCTAGAAAGGAATACACAGTTGTCATTTCTCCAGTCACTGGCCCAGGTGATCTCATTAACAAAATCATGTTTTATCAGTGGAGATTGTTGCCATAATGTCTTGATCAAAGTAAATGCTTAGCTGGGTACACACACACAGTCAGAGCCAAATATTCCAAACAGCCTGGATATGTTACAGTAGAGCTGAAAGAATTTTACCTTTCTCTGCATTATTAATATCTTTTCATCAGCTAATGCATTTTTCCTTCTGTGCTCAGAGACGTCTCAGCAGGGAGCACAGACTTGCTAAATACCTTAGGGTATTTAAAGCTACACAGGGAGTAGGGGATCTTCTCAAAGACACGTGATTTAACTGAGATAAAGTTAAGATAACTAAGGTGAAGACAACTACACAAGATCAGTGCAGGTTACAGGGCAGTACAGCTCTGGTCAATTCTGCTTTGACAGAAACACCAATTTCTTTAAAGTCTATTCGCTTGTTTTTTCTTTCAGATAGTTGCATTTTAATAGAATATGAAAATGGGAAAGGTTTATCTGTTTCAGAGATTTATTTTCTGCAAGATGAGTCTAAATGCACTCCAGATTAGTGAATGACAGTTCTTTGAGCACTGGCTGAAATGAAAGTCTCTCCTGCTCTAAGTCTTACAAGGAGACAGGAACTGGCATTTTCTTGACAAACTCTCCCTCCCAGATTTCAAATGGTGTTCCTCTATTTCTAATGTGGGACAGAACCAAACCTTGAAGCCTTCACCTTTTGGTAGAAGAGAATTCCCCATTTCTGGGCAGCATCTGGCCTTGCACAGATTAGGGGAGAGGTGGTTTCTGTGGAATGTCCCTTGCACAGCCTTTCTCACAGACAGCCTTGACCATGCTGGAAGTCTTGCCCTTTTCCAGGGCTTAACATGTTAATTCTGTCCCCTACATTATATTTACACATCAAGAACCTCCTAGGAAGGTCTGTAAGGCAAATTTTTTCAAGAATTCGCACTGCTGCAAGGGCTGTTGGGTTATTCTCTCCTTCCATGCCCACGAAACCTAATCTCAAATGTGAGTTTATGTCCAGTGACCTCCAACAGCTCCTTCTGTAGTGGTTGGTCTCTGACTCCAGGAAGTCTCTCCCCCTCTCTACAAGTCAATTTGTGGGATTTTTGTACTCACAGGAACATCTGAAGTCAAGATATTGGTGCTCTCATTACCACTCCAGACAGGAAACTACCTCTTGCGATGTGCCCTATGATAAAATGCCATTTCTTTTATTCAGTGATTTGTATTTAGTTTACCATTCTGACTCCTTTATGTGTCCATTTACTTCTATGACCAACATTTAATAAAATCTGGCACAGACACAGATGGATTTGTCTGCATCGCTTACTGTTCAGCACCTGAAAGAAAACCTTGAATGTAAGAGAATCGGGCAGGGAGCAAAAATAGATCTCATTTTATTTCTCACCTCTTAGAAATCTCTTCATTGTTTCCTTTTTTTCCAGCGCTCTCTCCCCAAAGGCTCTCTATTTGTCATCACTCAAATGTTAATTTTATTAGACTATGCTGCACATGGAATTACTCTCATATAATCCACTCTCTACTTGTTTCCCTCACGTATGATTAGCTTTTGCCTCCAGATTCTTATATAATACCCAACAGAGAAATACCAGAGTATTCCGGATGTTTGGGTAAATAATCCTCAATCTCTGCAAGAGACTTGGATATGATGACCATCTCCTTAACAAACAGAGAAACAAGACCTGCAGGTTCCACTGCCCCTTCTGCCTGCGGATTTGATTCCAGACTGACCAAGATGCTTGTGATGGGTTTGCTGCATATGTGACCAAGGTGGGAACTGAGCCAACATTTCCTAGGGCTACATCCTGTGCTAATCCACAAGAACGTCCGTTTTTCATCTCAGTGATTTAGCATGAAGCAAAATGTGACACGATGGCTCTGCGGTAGACAAAAGAGGACAATCCTAACCACATGGGTCACAGTGCTGGTACAACATCAGTGAGTCTCGGGCTTGATTGACTTTGAAGCCAAACTCAAATGGGTTTGGATGCTTATGAGAAAGTTGAGAGGAAACAGTGCTTGAAATTCTGCAGAAAATACAGAGAAAAAACCTGCAGGAATAATAGTCCTTTAGCAGGGGTATGTGCACTGAGAAGCACACCCTCTGCTTCCCTGGCTCTTTTGGTTGCTTGGGTTTTACCTAAGGAAAAAAGCAAATGCAACTGGCAATGCCTTAACTCTTCCCAGCTTTATCTGACTGCAACATTCAACAAAGCTCTCCATTTCTCAGTTCTATAGAGACTAAATCAGAAGGAATCCTTAATTGTTCACATGAGGATACAGCTTTTATGTGCTAGCAAGGAACTAAGAGTCTGCTCTGACTGACATGAGGGAATAAATCTGCTTCTCAGCATGAGTTACTAGAAAGAGGTTTTGGCATCTAAAGCAGAAGGGTGGTCCCACATGGAGCTTTGGGCTTCCTCTCCTCCTTCCTCCTGCCTCCTGAATTCATCGTCATGGAGTGATCTCTTCCCAGATGGGTCCCTCCTTTTGACTCATTCAACCCAAAACTCCTCTGAAGATGAGGCACATGCAAGGAAGGAAAGCACCTGAGGATGGAGCCCACTGTGCTCACAAAATGCACTGCTGCCTTCAGAAGATCCACATCATGGAGCCTCCCCCAAATCAAGCCACCAAGCCATCGGTATTCCCACTCTGCTCTGAATGGACACAGTCCACCCCAGCATGGATTCAGTCTCTCCCAGCACAAAGCCCAGTGGCACAGCCTGAGGAGGAATCAACCTCACTCTGCTGATCTGGCCAAAACCCAGCACTTCCAGAGGCCTGGCATCACCTGACCACACGTACATTACCTTGACCTGTAATTAACAAAGGAGCACATGAAAAAACATAAAACATAAAACATCCTAATAGAATGAGTCCAGCTAGATCAATAATCTGTATTGAGAGGATGCAAATAAGGAGGCAACACAAACCTGGCCACTGTCTGCAGTTCTTTCCTCTTGAAGTGTCACAAATTCCATACTTTTTGCATTAGAGATGGCAAAGATTATAACTCCTGCCTGTTCTCTGCCTTCCCAGACATTCCCTGACATGATTTTGGCCATGTTATGTTTCTATTTTCAGTCTTCACAAGTCCTGCGGCAACAGTCTCCAGACATTCATAGCTACTCTGTTAAAATATGCATATGGATTTATAGAATCATAGAATGGCCTGTGTTGGAAGAGACCTTAAACATCATCTCATTCCAACCCCCATGTCATGGGCAGGGACACTTTCCACTATCCCAGGTTGCTCCAAGCCCCATCCGACCTGGCCTTGGACATTTCCAGGAATTGGGGCATCCACAACTTC
This sequence comes from Acanthornis magna, assembly GCA_036785705.1. Lineage (NCBI taxonomy): Eukaryota > Metazoa > Chordata > Aves > Passeriformes > Acanthizidae > Acanthornis > Acanthornis magna. The sequence goes on along the minus strand of JAWUZG010000119.1, from coordinate 12,575,164 downwards.
TCTGGGAATCCTGTTCCACTCACCACCCTCAAAGTAAAGAATTTCTTCCTGATATCTAATGTAAACATACCCCCTGTCAGTTTGAAGACATTTCTCCTTGTCCTGTCACTCCAGGGTCCTGTAAATAGTCTCTCTCCATCTTTTTTTGTAGGCTCCCCTCAGGTACTGGAATGTCACAGTTAGGTCTCCCCTAAACCTCCTCTTTTCTAGGCTGAACAACCCCAGTTCTCTCAGCCTTTCTACATAGCAGGGCTGTGATCCCTCTGATCACCTTGGTGGCATCCTCTGAACTTGCTCCAACAGCTCCATGTCCTTCCTGTGTTGGGATCTCAGAGCTGGATGCAGCTCTGCAGGTGGGTTCTCACCAGAGCAGAGTAGATGAGCTGGATCATCTCATTTATGCACTTTCATTTGTTTGGTTTTTTGTTTGTTCACTTCAAATCTGTTTCCCTGATTTCAGGGCGATTTCCCAGCTCAGTGGATTGAATTGATCTCATCCACAACCATTTTTTATTTCAATGATCTTGAATATAACCCCCTCACCTTTTTCCTCTCCAAGAGGAAGATTCCCCAATTTTATATTCTCTCTCCATAATGCAACTTTTCCTTTCCATCAGCAGTGTGAATTGTCCTCCTCTGCACCCTTTTTAGCTGTTTGTTGTTGGTTTGGTTTTTTTTAAACTTGAGCTGGTTTGTGTTTCTGCATGACAAAAGTGTGTTTTCCACAAAAATGTTCAAACTTGATGTGACAATACTAAAAGATAGGGGACATGCAGCTTCCCTTGCATGTTTGTTGCAGTGACTAATAGCCTCCACTGTTAAAAAAAGCCAGTTATTAATGTTTGCTTGGCTGTCTCTGCCTGCTGCTCCTTGAAATTTATTTTCCTGGTAGGTTTAGGAACTCTTTAGCACCCAGTATTTTGTTTTTGCAAAAGCCTTTTATATATTGAGAACAAAACACTTTCCAGTCTTTTTTTAACTGCATTTTCCTTCATAAACTGAAACAATTCAGTCCTTTAAGTTGATCAGTGCACGGTTTTATATCCAGACTGCAAATTCTGTCTGGGGGTGCTTCCAGAGCTGGTGTCCTCATTGCCACAAACAGCTGTGGGTTGGGAAATTACATCAGCTTGTCTTGTTTCTGCACCCACGGTCTCATTAGCACTGTTTTCCCATCAGCTCTGCAGCCCAGGGAACACTAAATAAGTGGCTCATGTCCTGTGCCACTGAGGTGCTTTCCAGTGCTTTTCCCTGATTTGTAGGTCAGGATGTTCTCTTTGTTCCTAGATGTACAGCCATGCCTTCAGCAATTGCAAATGTTGGTCTTCTGAAAGGGATGCAAACAAGAAGCTCTAGGCAGCTTGGCAATTTTAGTCTAAGCAATCCACTATCTCCCTAATCAGATGTGTCTAAGAGGCAAGTAATTAAATTATAAAGTTGGTGAGGTGCTCCCTTGGGAGGCTTCAGAGAAGGTAGAGGCTAGTTTCCTTCTTAATGGATGAACACTCTAAAAACAGGAGTTTAGGAGAGATTTCCAGCCTGGTCCTTGTTCTTAGTTTATCCAGGAACTCACAGGAACAGGAGTCCTAGCCCCCCACCAGGTGAAGGTGCAAAACACTCACTCTTGAGTATGAGCAGATGGATGAGGCACACAGTACCTCAGTCCTGCAGTGTGCATCTCTATATTAGAATTCCAGGTGCTTATGTAGCTTTAGACATTGCCACACAATGACAGGAAACTGCAAGGATTCTGTAGCTTAGTGAGAGTATTCAATGTCCAGGTTTTGGATTGAATTTCTGCTCGTAGTCTTTTTTGTTTTGATCCGGGTTTTTCATGTCTTTGCCTTTCTTTTAACTTGAGCACTGAAAGCACACGCCTTGAATTGCTGAGAAGATACATCTCTTCTTGTCCTTCTCTCTCTGTTATACAGGAACAAGATTGATGGTAAATTGCCAGTGCTGCTGAACAGAGATGAAGCTTTAGTCTTCATTTGTGTGCATTCTTTTGTACAGGCCCACGCACTACTAACCTCACAGAAGATGAAAGTGTTCTTAATCGGAGCAGAAAACGTGGAGAAAAATATCACACTGTGATAGCCAAGAAGAAAAACTCTCAGTGGCACTCAGTTTAGGAGACATTTGTTCTGTCGCACTTTGTAGTTTGTTTCATTTTGACTCTTGTTGTTGCTGTTGTTCAATTTTCTGCAAAAAAAGCTATTGAATTAATAGAAATTGATTGGTGCATCTACAGTTATGTACGGGGAGGTTGGGCTACACTGGGCACATACATTACAAACAAACTTTCCTATCATGTTTTTTCACTGAAATCATTTATTAAAGTCCACTTCTGCTTCATTCTGGTCCAATCTTTACCACCACCACCTGAAGCCCACTCTTCAACCCATTCTCCAGCTTTTCCTTTCACTGGAAAAAATAAAAAGTGTCAATTCAAGACAGAATGGATGCAAGGTATAATAAATAGCATAAAATCAGACATTGCTATTTCACTCCACAGCTTCAAACAAGTTTACAATCAGTGATTTCAACCTCACAATAACGTTGAGAATAAGGAATATTATTGTCCTTGGACAAATATTTCCCTGAGGAGGTGAGCAGAAGATTTTTCATGTAAACCAACATCACAGTGGGGCAACGCTAACTTTTATCTGCTGCAGTTCTGCTATAAAATAAAACTCAGGGGGCCAAACAAAGATAAGCAAAAATTATTTCCTTGTAAGATAATCTCATGGAGAGACACACACCATCCCTGTTGTTCAGGGTTGAATCCTGTAGAAGAAATTGTTAATTTTAGCAGCCAGCTCCACACTTGTGATGTTATTCAGCTGCATGAACCTCTTTCCATCGCCTAATCTTAGGCAGAAGGGCAGGCTCCCTTTTGTGTGCACCCTGTGACTTTAGATGTGGTTCCACCAAAGCTATTTTTCAGGGTAGAACAGCTCCCCAAAAACTCCATCTCCCACCTTTTCAGTGGTTTGCTGAGTCCCACCAAACCTGTGGTGTCTTTGTCAGCTCTGCACAAAGCTTTCTCTGGGAGATTGTCAGCAAAATGTCCTTTCCTAACAAGCCTTGGTTAAATCAAAGATAACAGCAAGGACTGGCCTGAGAGGTTTGTGAGAAGGAGTTGGGGAAAAGAAAGCAGAAGACAAGAAGAGGTTGTAGATGTGAATGTGGAATCATAGAATGATTTGGGTTGGAAGGGACCTTAAAGATCGTCTCGTTCCATCCCTCCTGCCATAGACAGGGACATCTTCCACCAGACCAGGCTGCTCAGAGCCTCATCCTGGCCTTGAATATTTCCAGGGATTGGAAATCCACAATTCCTCTGGACAACCCCAACCAGTGCCCTCCAATTTACAGTGACCAAAGGAACTCTGTAATTCTGCCATGAAAAACTGACAGGGAGTCTCTTGTTCTGGCAAGGCCTAGCAGGAAAGCCACGTAAATCCAACATGAAGGCTGTGGATTAACACGGGGGCAGTGGCGGAGTGAGATGTGGTCTCCTGCGTGATCCAGGAGTGTCCCGATTCCCAGACAGACCCTTCCAGCCTCTGCATTCCACAGCGTGCAGGCAGACCTATTCTATCACTCGTGCTGGTGGGTAGCACAGACACTCACACACCCCAGAGCTTCTAATTAGCTCAGTGCGTTTACCAGAGATACAGAACTCAGAGGGCCCAGACGCGTGGATATGTCCCCAGGATTTTATTCCATGAGGGGAATCCAGCAGCATAACAGGCCAGGTCACTCTGCAGGACTACAGATTTAGGGGTCAAGGTCCAATAGGGTTAGGGAGGAGGCGGGGAAATACAATGACAACCAATGGGAAGAAGGGAGGGGTGGAGCGTGAGGTACAATGAGAACCAATGAGGGGAAGGGAAGGGCGGAGTCAGGGATACAACAACAACCAATCAACATAGGAGGATTAACATAACCTTAGGGAGAGACTGTTTGGCCAACATTCAGAGGATATTTCACACCTCAGAGTTGTCCCACCAGTTTGCTGCTGTTTTTTGTCCTCTCGGTTCCTCCGAGAAAGTTTCAGCTACCGCCACAGTGGATCACATCAATGGCAGCTGTCTGTCAGCTAAACCTCCTTATCCTGCACCTCTCTGCCCCACTGCTGCTGCAGATGGGTTCCCAAAAATTATAGTCAAAGTTGTGTCACAAACGTGGCATGAAGACTATTAAATTGGTCTTTGTACAGCACCATGTGCCTGAGAAACACCCCATAATCAGTGAGGGTGTTAAAGCATTCCTTGGCACAGACTGAATCAAAGCCTGGGCCCACTGTGGTACTTTGTCCAGTTTTCACAGGGATTTGAGGCAATCCTTTTGCTGACAAAAAATTAGAGAAGCCACACGAGTGAATCCTTGCACAGCCTGCTCCCCACCAAGGCACGAAGTCAATTGCTGGTGCCGCAAATCTTAGACATGGCAGAATTCCTAATCCCAGAGTTTAATTCTTGGCATTTCTGATAGGTTTCTAAGCAGGAGGCAAATAAGCTTGATCAGTCTTTCAAGCTGATTGTGCCAACACCCAACACGCAGCCTTTATTTCAACATCTGAAGTCTCACATGGCATCACAGGCAGGAAAAGCAGGGCACAAACCAAAGGGATCAGGAAGATTTCTCCCCACAGATTTAAAATAGGATAAACACACCTCATGCTTTCCAGCAAGGGCTCTCAGAGGGCCAGTGTAGACAACAGTTACCACAGCTACAGAAGATTTGTCTGGCCCGAATTTAATGTTGCTGATGCTCTGAGAACAGCAACAGGGTAGGAGTCTGGATTTGATAAGAGATGTTTACAGTAGTTGTCACTCCTGCACCCGACCTTGTCCTGGTTTCCAGCCTGGATTATCACAATCCAAACACTCTGCTTTCTTTTTGTAGTTGGTTGCACTAGTGAATGGGAAAGAAATGGGATTAATCAGTGATACTCAGCACAACATTGGAATGCATTTCAGTCCTAATCCCTCGGTGAGTTCAGTCAGAATACCACAAATTTGTTATATGGGAATATATTTCATACTTTTGCCTCCGGTTTTCTTTGTGGTGTCACAAACATAGTAGGACACCATGTCCCAACCACCTCTTGACAGAGTAGTTGACTTGACTGCTCCTCCAGAAATCTTGGTTTAAAAATTCTAGACGGGTTTAAATCATGTAGATAACTGATCTTTTCTTACACTGCACACTGTGGACAGAAAATGATTACAAATATTGAGACATCTGGCAGAAAAGAGGAGATAGAAAACCCTGGGAAGGGGCAGCTGAAAGCATTTCCTTCTTCAGCTGGTGTAGCTGGAGCCAGAGAACAATGCTCCTAAAATTTGAGTAAAGGACTTTGCAACAATTACACTGCTAAAAGGTTCAAGAGTAAACAATGCTCATGAATAAAAAAAAAACAAAAATAAAACCTTATGTATCTAACAAAACTAGAAGCTTCATTGGAAGGGGTTCACAGGGAAATGTCTGTCCTGTGGTTACATTTTTCTCATGCCCCATAAAACAAGTGCATGAGTTAGAAGTGTCTCTTGCCTTCACTCTGCTCTGCTTTATGCACATTGAATTCACTTTGCAGTTTTCTTTGGGAAGCACTAGCAAGGGTTCACTTTTTTATACTTAGCCATCTGTATTCACTAAGTTAGCAAGCAAGTAAAGTGAGAATTATGACACTTTATGCTAAATACATGATACTTGATGGCTCTGCACATGGCATATGGCACTTCATGGGGCTGCACAGGGAGACTTAAAGAAGAAGAAAGGCTAAGGAGAGACAACTGACACAGGATAAGTAAAAGAGCAAAAGTGAAAAATCTTTTCTAGAAATTGCGGAATTTTTTAAAAAGTACAAAGAAGAAGAAGTAACTTTTTCGCTTTAAATTCATTTAAACTCAGAACTTGCTCACACATACATAGCAGTGAAAGACTGAATAGATAAAAGGGTGCACATGCTTTATCATTCATAGGGCAGACAGGGTAAAGTCCTGGCCCCAAAGAGATCAAAGACAACTTTAGTGCAGGCAGGAGCTCCTCAAGGATGACAAACCATAATTGTAGAAACAGGTCAGATGTGGGACCAGACCTGGAATGACCCAAATCAAAGACTAAACTCAAATAATGAACAAGAAGGGAACAAGGAGAGAACTTCAGCTATGGCTTCACATTGGAAAACACCAGTGTGGGGGGAAAAAGTATTTTAAAGAGACAAAGTAGATTCTTTAGCTCCAAGAAACATCTTAACTTTCACTATATAAAGTTATTGGTGTGAGAAATTTTCTGAGATCTCCAATTACCTGTGTCAAAAAAACTTTCAAACAACATGATCCAGGGATTTTTTTGGTACTAATCTACCATTTTGACCATTTCCAGAGATATTGTTGGAGGAAAAAATTAATATTACTATTTAATGGTATGGTACAATTAATTATATTCACTAGTGCTTCCTCATAGACCAAGATCTAAACCCACAGAAAACCAAGTGACAGCAGGGCTTGTAACCCAAGAAATGTGTAAAGATGATTAAAAGAAATCCATAAGGGATGGATTTATTGACCATATTAAAAATGAGCCAATAGTTCAGTTCTGCAATTCTTCACATTTATTCACAAAAGGAAGTGTTCTCCTGTCAGTGGGGGCAGCAAATTTGTAGGGTGGTGAGCAGGGAGTGGCTTCACACTGATATCAGGATATACAGAAGATGAGGGATTCTCAAAAGGAAGCCCCACCTCTGGAAGTGTTCAAGGCCAGGTTGGATGGGGCTTGGAGCAACCTGGGATAGTGGAAGATGTCCCTGTCCATGGCAGGGGTTGGAATGAGATGATCTTTAAGGTCCCTTCAGACTCAAACCATTCTGTGATTCTGCGGTTCTGTATTGAACCCAATCTCTGGCAGGTGAATTGCTCTAACCCCAAAAGACCTCCAAGAGCCATTGGATGGCAGAACTATGGAAACAACACCTTCAGCGTCATTCAGTTCATTCTCCTCATTCTCTGGTACTATTTGAGGTCTCCTTTCTGGTACCTGACTTGCTGGCCTGCCTTCCCCACAGCTTCTACATATCGAAGGTATGTGCTCATCCCAAATTTCTTTCCTTCTTCCTGGAACACAAAAATATAGATTATTTCCTTAAGAGTAAGACAGGAGGAATTAGAGGCTGCTTCATTCTGTCTGAGCTGCAGTAGTTTCCACACAGAAAAACTGCAGCTCAGTGAAGGAGATTCCATCACAGGAACCAGGGGTGAAAAAGTTCCTCTTCTCCATTTGAGCAGGGCAGAACCACCTGTGCTTTCCTGCAGAGTGCACAGCTTTTTGTTCCTTTCTTTTTATTTTCAAGTAAAACCATTGAACCAGCACTGCAGAAGAAATAAAATCTCTTGAAAAGCAACTTAGATAGCCAGATCCACTAAACTTGCCAAAAATAAATGGATGTTTACCCCACTGGGTTCCCATCTACAGATGCGCTCTGTCTCGTTTCATGTTCGTGCCTCAACAGATTCCAAAAATAAACAAGTAAGCACATGTCAGTTTTTCCATGGTGATGAAAATATCAGAGAGCTGGGATATCAAAATCAAACTGTTTCCTCCAGAGTTTCCTGAAAGAGTCTCAGGAAACAGGATCCTGTTGGAGATGCTCTGGGGCAGGCTCTGCTTTACTTGGCTTCTAAGGAACTGTACATCAATGAGGGGCCCAGTCAAAGAAAAATCTGACTTCAGTCTGTGTCAGACCAGTCCCCCATGGCTCAAAAACATGATCCAAAATTTAAAAGCTATTTTCTAGAAGGAATGTTTGTATCTTATTCCTTGTGTTACCAGATAGCAAAGGGAGGGGGGAAAATATATTTTTTTTTTAAATCAACAAAACAAGACCAAAATAAAGGGGAAGAAAAAGAAAAAGAAAAAAAGGAAAAAAGAAAAAAGAAAAAAGAAAAAAGAAAAAAGAAAAAAGAAAAAAAAAAGAAAAAAGAAAAAAGAAAAAAAGAGAAAAAAGAAAGACCCTAGGGATTAATTTTGCCAATGGCCCTGCCAATGGAACTTCCTCGATAGGTCAGACTTTTGACAATTTATGTAAAAGGCATGAGGAAGACAGAACACAACTTCTCTTAGAAAGATTGGATCTTGAGCATATTGGGGAATTCTAATGCAGTTAAGGAAAGATTTATGCAGCTTTAGCAGCTCTCTCTACTCAGTAGAGGGACTTATCTTTTTGTCTTCGACTTTATTATTTTCATGAAACTCCAGGTTCCATGAACCAAACTGCTATAAAAGAATCTCAGTTCTCTTTTAAAAATAGGAAGAAAACAATTTCCAGTTCCCATAATTGCAAATAAACCCAGAAATTGAATTCATAATTGCTTAAATAGGCAGCAGATAGAAAGAGCAGATGATTTTTATACTTTCCTGGTCTATTTGGAAGGAAGAGCTAAGGTAAATTTCTGATATTTAGCTGTGAAAATGTCACTATATGAACACACACACAATAATAATTGAAAATTCAGTAGTTACTGAGGAAACTCTAGAAAAAGAGTAGAGGAATATTGGAAAAACATCAGCAGGACAACAATATTTGTGATAACATCAGACATAAGAATTCCTGCAGTATTAGATCTTAAATACCACATATTTCATAGGATATAAAAGCCAAATAACAGTAGGGAACTGTTACAGCAAGTGGAATTAAAAACTCACACTTCTAGGTTTTGCTGCCTATGATCTTTCCATTTTTCTTTTCTTTCAGCTCCAATTATTGGGTTTAATGAGTTCCAGACCTTGGTTTAGGAACTGGAAGACATTAAAAAGTGGAACTTACTTGTTGTCCAGAAACACGCTTATATTCATTTTTATTGGCAGCAGTAATTTTGTGGATATTGGAAAAGTGGGATAGGATTGAGCAGGTTTTTTGGTTTGATTTTGTTTTATTTAAACAGACTGAGAGGTCTGAGGATCATGACCATCAAAACAGAATCCTCTGATCAGAAAAAACCATTATTGGAATTTCAGGCTGTATATGACAACATTTCATCAAATTTTTCTCAAGAATGATTTTTCACATACGGGACAGAATTTAAATAGAGATGGATGCCAGCTCAGAAAAAAATCAATAGCATTTTAAAAAATTGATACCTTAGAGTTAGCCTAGAAAAAAACCTCCCTTATTTGATTCAGAGCAGGAATCTGAAATTAAGTTTTCCCCATAAGAGGTAAATGCCCTAACAACTAGAGAATCAATCAGTCTTTTGTGATGAAAAATTATAACAGCAAAAGTTGCCATCTGTTCAGATGCAAAATTGAAAACAAACTGTGAAGCTTCAACTCTTAAAAAAAAAAAGGAGTTGCCATTTTCTAGCCCTGATTTTGTAGTTTCAAGTATTGTATGGTGTGATGAAGACCAAATTAAATGTATCAGTGTTATTGTAACTTTTTATTAACATCCTGTAAAATTTAATATGGTTGACACTTCTCATGAAGAATTCTCAGGTTTCAAGAAACAGAAGGGAAACTGCTCCTTTGTGGGATTTTTTTTTTCCTCACTGAATTCATCAGGGCTATGACCAAGGTTGATTTTTGATTTCCTTTTAGTCCTCCCCTACACAAACCATGAAGTGTGATTGGTGCTGGCCTTACACTTGCCAAGAGACATTCACTAGCCACTGTGAGCCCCGCCATGTGTTGATTTGATTGGACATTACCAGGAATTTTTCCACTGAGTGTTGGGCTCTTTTTGATTTAACTGTGGTTTAGACTGATCTCCCTTGTCACTCTAAAAATAAAGAATAGCTTCACCTTTACTAAGATGAAAAGAGAAGAGAAGAGAAGAGAAGAGAAGAGAAGAGAAGAGAAGAGAAGAGAAGAGAAGAGAAGAGAAGAGAAGAGGAGAAAAGGAAAGAAAAGAAAAGGAAAGAAAAGAAAAGGAAAGAAAAGAAAAAAAGAAAAGAAAAGAAAAGAAAAGAAAAGAAAAGAAAAGAAAAGAAAAGAAAAGAAAAGAAAAGAAAAGAAAAGAAAAGAAAAGAAAAGCAATATTTAGCCCTTCTATGTCTGTTCTTGGCTGATGTTGGTTTATAAGTTGTACCTGGCAAGGAGCTTAAAATCTCTGGGAAAAGGGAACATGAGTCCAGCTGGAAGCTTAAAGAGGTTTGTTTCTCATTTCCATTAGACTGAAGTTTCATTCTCTGTGATGAGAAAACCCTCTGGTTCTGACACCTGATATCTCAATGTTATTGTGCATTCATAGCGTGTTTGAATAAACTGGTTTAAACCTTCAGAGGAATTTGAGGCTTCTTAAAAGTGGGTGGGTATTAATTAACTTCTTCAGGCAATTATCTTCCTCACACATCTAGAGAACTAAGAGAGTGGTCTCATATTTAGTGACATATGATTATGGAACTGACAGCTGTGGGTGAAACCCTGATTTATATGCACAGAACTGAGATCAGAATCTAATTTTTTGTAATTTGGAATATTATTGCCTTAGCATTTTAATTAATAAAGGTTGCACTAGGACAACTTTTGAAAGAAAGACCTGTGATAGGAAGAATCACAGAATGGCTTGGATAGGAATGGAGCTTAAAAATCATCTTATTCCAATCCCCTGCCAGGGGCAGGGACACCTTCCACGGGGCTTTCCACCAAACCCTTTCCCAGAAACATCCTGAACAGTTTCTTCTGTGGTGGCAACAGCAATGGGGACCTTTGGAAAGGACAGCTGCTTCACATCTCTTGGCAATTTCTTGCTCTCCTTCTGTCATCAGCAGTTCTTGTCCCTAACTGTTGGCATTTCCACACAGGAAATTCCAGGACAGCAGGAATGTGTGGCTTTGGGCAAATCCCCACCCCTAGAAGTGTTCAAGGCCAGGCTGGACAGGGCTTGGAGCAACCTGAGGCAGCGGAAGGTGTCCCTGCCCATGGCTGGATGGAATTAAATGATCTCAGAGATCCCTTGCAACCCAAACTATTTTAGGATTCCATGATAAATAGGGCAGGTGGTCATGGAAAGAGAGGAGAGGTTGGTTGTTAAGGAGAGGCTGTCTGCTAAGAAAGATGTTCACAAAAGGCTAAGCTTGGATGCAGAAGATTTTTCTGAAATTCACACAATAACAAATGGAATTCCCTTCAGAAAATCACCTTTGCTTTTCCCTGTGCAGGAGGCTCTTTGAGGGAACATCGTGTCTCTGTTCTCCTTCGACTAACACAGCGTTTATTACTATCCTTCATCATCTTGCAAATCCTTGCATCAACCTCAATTTAGCAAGAGCTTTAGCACAGCTACTCTTCTCCAAACACCTCGAGTCCAGCAGGATTCAGACTGAGCTGAAGATATATTGCCTCAAAAAAGAACTGCTGCAGTATGTTCACTTCTAGAGCAGCACTGTATCAGCCGTTAGAGGATAATTGTAAATAAAGCTCAGGAAGATCGATCCAGCTCAGCTCAATCAGCTTATTGATTCGAGCTATAAAAAGAAAATAGCACATAAACAGCCCTCTTACATGTGACCCCACCACCAGCCCGTGCTGACTGACAATTCCCAGGTGCAAATAGCACATGAACTTCTAGCTGGTGGGTTTTGCATCCTTTTAGGTTTGCAGGTAACTTCGGAGATTCCTTTAAATTACACAATCTCTCCCTGCCTGTCTTGAAGACCGGGCCAGTTTATCTGCATATGTGTCATGTGGACAACATATTGGAAGCATTTTTCATGGCTTTGTGGTATTTGGGGGGAAAATAAGACACACAAATATTGCAGAAATCACCGGTATCTGCAATAAAAACAGAGATTCATCTAAGACTGCAGAAATATTAAAAAAAAAAAAAAAAAAAAAAAAAAAAAAAAAAAAAAAAAAGCAGAAGACAAAGACATAAGCTAATGAGCAGTTGCTCAAACCCAAGCACCAAAAAAATTGTAGTTTTGCTTATTACTGACAGGATAAACCTTTATCATAACCAGCATGCCACCTAAAAGAAAAGAATAGCCAGAAACAGCTAAAGGAGCACATGAGAGACAGCTGGACCCAGGCCTGCATTACTTAACACAGACCTAATCCTGTCCTTGCAGGTTTTGCAATTTTGCCAGAGGTTTTGCTCGGTTTTTTCCTTTCCCCTGGCTCTGTTCTGTGACCATGAGCACTGCAGAGATGTTGCCCCAGCTCCTCGCAGGAGGAGACTTTTATTAACCCAAAAAAAAAGATCAAAATAGGCAGAGAGAGCAAACCACTACTATCTGAACGCTGAGGAAGAGAGCTGAGGAATTGGATTTTATCTTCAGAAGATCTCATTGAAACATCACCTGAAGTACCCCACCCCGACAATGAGGGGCCATGAGCTTTTAAAACTGGTTGGTTTTTTTGCACACATCTAATCCTGCCATCCAGGTGTGACAACAGACTCTTGGAAAAGTTGCCCTAAACTCCTTGCCATTGTCAGTGAGACAAATGGATATCTCCACAGGGATGATTATTCTGTTCTAAAATCTTTATGAATCTTCAGGTGAATAGATAACTTTTTTTTGGACAGACATCCTGTGTTCATCATTGATCTGGCTGGTGTCAAGTCAGCCTTTTTAAGTGAAGAATTTATCTTTCTTTTCCATGTTCTTGCCCCATCAGAGGAGACACTTTGGACTGGATCACAATTTACACTGATCTCAATTTCTGCTGGATCACAGAGATCCTTTACACTGTAAGGACAGAAATACAGCTTGTCAGTGCATCCCTTATAAATTTATGGGGCAAGCCCAGGGATAAATATGTGGAACTGAGGTCCCAGCATCCTGCATCATTTAAAGCAGAGAGTGCCCATCAAGTAATAAGGATGAGGGACGAACATAAAGTTCAGCATCTTTGTGGAGTCCCAGCCCATCCTAAGAAACAATTCACCAGGACATGCATCTCTGGGTCAAGCTGCATTCAGCGTTCCATGCTGGAATCAGACCACTTTATGATCTTCTTTACCTTTGGTCTAGAAAGGTAGGGTTTCTCAGGGTTGCACTGTCACACAGTATGTGGGACACTCGGATTGGATCCAAATTGCCTCCTGCCATGACTTTTCCTCTACCTGTGCAGACAGGATCTGCTGTGCTGCTGACGACACTTCTCCAATTCGTTGGTCATCGAGCCTGCAGAGAAACTCTTCTCCTGGTTCCCTCACACCTGGCCAAGTGCACAGAGAAAGAATTGAGGCAGGAGAGATCACAGGGCTCAGATCCTCTTCCTTGTGTTGAGCCAGCGCGTGCTAAAGGAAAGTAAAACCTTTTCCTGGCCCATCCAAAAGCCCTTCACCTAAAAGAAGAAGTCCTGACTGCAGTCAAAGTCAAGATGGACATAAATGTCAGAGTGTAGCAGGAACTGTAAAGTTGTATTGTGTGGGTTTGAGTATCAGGGGTTGTCTGCAAGAGGAAGAGTTGTCAATGTCACCAGAAAAAGAAAGGTTGGCTGCTCCCACTCTGGGCCAGACATTAGAAACTTGAATGTCACTCAGTGCTGTGACTCCTGAAATGCCAGCCAAGTCAAGGAGCTTTTAAAACTGGGGTTTTTTGCACACATCTAATCCTTGGGTTTGCTTCTGTCCCTGACATCAGCAGCAGGGCCCTGCTGAGAGAAGAGCTCTGCTGGAGCTGGGCTGGGGTCACCAACCGAGCAGCTGAGCCAGGGCTCGTTCCACCCAAAAGCACAAGCCTTGAACACAATTGCTCTTCTGCTCTCTTCCTTCCCAGTAGTTTGCAAGAATTCACCCTCTTCCTCTGGCAACACAACAGGGGGGGAATTAATGGGATAAAAAAACAGTGAGTCCCAGAAGCGCGACGATCTTCGCATCTTTCGAGTAAGGGAATGTCTTCCCTGCTCAGGATGATCAGTATTCTCAGCAGTTAACATGGCAGATTAACTGGTTTACTTCCCTGAATGGAAAATATCAGAGAAAATTATTTAATTGATTTAATGGATTATAATTAGACGGTAATAGTTATGTGTGTATATGCAGTGAGTGCAGTAGACCAAACATAAGAGGAAGATTTATCATCACTAAAATTTCTCTGCAGATCACTAAACAGGGATAATGTTGAATGTTTTGGTCTGTTCTGTGTCATGTTTTTTGTTTTATTTTACTATTTTATTATTTTATGTTTCTGATTTTCTTTAATTTTGATTTTTTTTTTTTAATTATATTTTCATGGATAAGAACATTTTTCTTTTTTCCTTTCAAATAGCAGTTCATAACCAAGGTCACAAAATGTAAATTATAAGTGTTGCTGAACTTCCTTAATGCCCATTCACACACATCCACAGTGTACAAATGTACCATTAATCAAAGGAGAACTCGGTCAATATTATTCATAAATACTTTTCATAGGAATTGCCATACAGTTTGAAATGCACAAAAATACTCTTCCTTAGAGTGCATGCCAGAAAAAAACAGTTTAATAAAATGGTTTGATAGCACATTATAAAAGAGCTAAGACTTTTTTTTCTGTAAAGAAACCTTGAAAAAATCTTGACATATAATAATCTCCATTTTTTTAAGGAAAGGAAGGCCTAAGGCAAGTAGGGATTACCCTTGAAATACGGGACAAGTCTAGAACAACGCAAAGTTCAGTCAATTCCATCCTTATCAGGAACTGAAAGTGCTTGCTTTTAGAGCCCAATTTATTTTGATTTGATGCACTTTGGAAAAGGAATTTTTAATGGTGAAAATGTGGATAACAATACCTGCAGAAATCTATTTGTGCAAATATAAAAGAAGTATGAACGCAGGAAGGACTGGGGGTTAGCCAAGACCTCCCAAGATCTACATTCAAACCATTGTTCAACTTAGAGAACAAAAACAAAAAATTAAGACTCACTTTTGCCACAGAAGGAGTCTGATCCTAGTACTGCCAAGTGTTTTGGTGGACCTGTTTTACTAGCAGGTGTGGCTATAGAAGGAACATCCAGTCTGCTACAGAGCATGATCAGAGGGACCTCAATTATCTTTGTGAGTCCCTTTAACCTCAAGATATTCTGATTGTGTATTTGGCTTTTCACAACAGCCATGGTACTGAAATATTCACTGAGAAATGATACTACTAGAAAAATAAAACAAATAAACTGTTTTCCTTATCCAACCAAACAAGCTTCCCAAATTCCTGAGAGCTCATTGAGACAAATTGAGACAAATTGTTCAGAAAACAAATGACTGTGAGGGTTGTTACTGTAAAAACAATGTTGTGGGCTGAAACCATACCCTTGGTCAGTGGTGATATCACCAAATATTTCTCCATCAGCCACCTTAGTGGTGCCTTATGAGATTAGTCTAAGTCTCTCTTCTTTAAGATTTGGAGATACATTTTATTAATTCAACAATCAATGATTTAATTAATTAAATTTCATTAATCTGTTTGCACAACTGGGGATGTAAAACCAGCTGAAACACCAATGCAATGAACTATTCTCAATTCACTGTTCTCTTCCCCTAAGCATTCCTCGGAAGAGAACTCTGACCTTGCTGGAGACCAAATTTCTTTTCCATAAAAAGGGAATTTCCCCTTCCTCCCTCCTTTGTAATCTGGAGAAAAAAAGGAGGTTTTCTTTTCCTTTGTATATATCAGGATGTGAACACAAGAGCCCTTCACTTCTATGCATATATTTGTCTTACTATTTTTAACCTGGTGATAAATTTAAATCAAGTTTGTTGCAGGGAAGCAGAGTTCAAAGATATTGTCTTACATGATTCATGAAAATAAGCAGCCAGGAAGAGAAAAAAAGTCCTTATTAACCCCTGTATTGCAGGAAAACATAAACTGTGAGCCCAGCTCTTGCTCTATATTAGACAGTCTACACAAGAGAGAGCCCTCAAGTCAGAAATTTATAGAAAGCTGAGATCAGATGTAAAATGGAGCAAGAGGAACAATGAAATAAAATGTTTAAGTGCCTAAGTCGCTATCTTCAGCAAACTTTTCATCCATCCAAATGGCCAATACTTGAAGAGTGTCCTGTGCAGACAGAACCTTCCAAGAGCACCTTTCCAGCCAAGGTGAGTTAAATCAGAGATAATGCTTTTCTCATAATGGGACTTCAAGTGAAATTCCTACTATTGCAGTCAAAAATTAGTACAGAGCAAAGAAACAAAAAAATCCTTAACTCCAGGGAGTCCAGTGATGATCCAGTCACAGCTCATGCTCTGAAAGCATTTTCAAAGTATTCCAACAAACCGGGGGGGAACTATTGCTCCCTTATTTTTTTTTTCTTGGGAGAGAAATCTCTGTGATACAGAAGGGAAACTGAGGCACTTTACCAAGTTAACATGAAGATTCTCATAGGACAGCCAAGAACTGAATGAGAACAGCTCACCCCACTTGCAGACAGCAAAGCAGCCACCCACTGATTAAAGAAACACTTCGCTGCAATTAATTTTGCCCAGATGCAACACGACAGCTCCCAGCAGCATCCCAACGCAGCCCAGGATGCTCTGCCAGCTCCTCTGTGCCACAACCTCCTCAGCCCATGGAGAGGAAAGGCTGTCTGATGGGGGAGTCTGAAGGGAAATATTCCCATTGCCACTGCCACAAAGTGAGACATAGCAGGCACCTGAGCAAGATAATATTTTGATTCTGTTATTCCAGAAATTGTAACCTTTAACGGACAGTTCCCTTCCTTTCTGCCACTGTAAATCACTTGGAGCACATAATAACACACATTTGCTTCAGCTCCAAGGCTTCAGCAGAAGGAAGTGAAGAGGGAGAGAGCAAGAAGAAAGGTGTGATTCACTTTTCATTTCTGTAACTGTTCAGCTGGCCACGCACAAAGTCACTGGGTTTCATCCTGTCCCATATTGCTCACAACCCAATTCTGCAAAAGGCCCTTTCTCACTCCCGGTGAAGTCACAGAGAGTTCCTGCCCTGTCGTTCTCGCAAGGGTAAAGCCAAGAGTGTGGGGCTGTGTTTTTAAACTCCACTCAAAACTGTTTCTACACTTCAGAGACATAGAAGGGAATGACAAGCACTGGGCAGTAAGAGCTTTTCTTCCGAAAAATTGAATAAAAATGGTTCATTTCCTCCAATGGGATCATACAATCATAGCATGGATTGGGTTGGAAGGGAACTTCAAGACCAACTAGTCCACCCCCCTGCTGTGGGTAGGGACATCGTCCACTAGACCAGGTTGGTCCAAGACCCATTCAACCTGGCCTTGAAATTTGTCAAGAATGGGGCAGCCACAGCTTCTCTGGGCAACCTGTGCCAGGGCCTCACCACCCTCACAGGGAAGAATTTCTTCCTAATATCCAATCTAAATCTACTCTCTGTCCATTTGAAGCCATTCTCCCTTGTCCTGTCACTCCATGCCCTTGTCCAAAGTCCCTCTCCAGCTCTCTTGGAATCTCTTCAGGAACTGGAAGGGGCTCTAAGGCCTCCCTGGAGCCTTCTCTTGCTAACATTTTTCCTATCTGCACAGCCCGAGGTGTGCCAAGGCGACAGAGGCAGACTGCAAGTGGCAGATAAGGAGAGATCCTTGGGGAATATCAAACTAATCCTCGTGGCTTTGCTCCTGCTTTCGCTACAGCTTTCTCTCTCCAAGGGAAAATGCATGGAGCCAGCAATCCATGGAGGAGAAAGGAAAGAGGATCCTGAGAGGGGAGGTGGTGCTTGGGATTGTGCTGTGTCCAAGGAGGCCACGGCACCACAGATGTGGGGGACAGAGTCTGATCCTGCCGGGAACCAGCATGGCCACTCCCTGGGCTGGTGTTGAGTTAAAACATTGCACACTTAAGGAGTGAGCTCAGAGAGGTTGAAGAAATAAAGGAACAACAAAAGACCAGCAAAAATATTCGTTTTCTTTTTCTGGCTTATGGTAAATAATAGAGGCAAAACCTCAGAGAGAGCAGTTTTAATCTCTCTTCTCAAGACACAGAAAATAATGTCCTTCTCAGGGCATTTACAGCAAGTGAAATTGAGGCACAGACATGGGATGTGGCACTTGACCAACCTGACCTAGCCAGTGACAAAATGAGGACAAGAACCAGGTCTGCTGGCTCCCCTGGAGTTGTTTGGCCCACTAAGGTGGCCTATCCTTCCATGCACAAAGAAGAAGTGGTCTTTGCAGCCCCTTTGCACACCTGGTCACTCTACCTGGGACAAGGGCGGTGTTTTCACACACAGCACTCCAAGCTCCACTGAGGAGCCAGCAAAAATCCCTATGTCCTAATTATTACCCTGCCTGTCCTAATAATTTCTCTGACAGCAATTTTGATCCCTAAGGGGACCTCCTAGGGTAGATATTTTGGACCTGTTTCCTTCCTGCAGCATTCTTTTTCTTATTAATTGCTGATGGCTGAAGGGAAGAGTTAACTCTGAGGATTCATAGGCATTAATTTTTCATCTGATTATTAATATGCTTGCAGCAGGTGTTGGACACTTTCTATTTTAGTGGTCTCAGAGAATGGAAAAGGATCTAAGAACCACTTATCTTCATTTAAACCTCTGTCTGGTGGGGAGAGTGGGAAAAGAGAAGGGGTTGGACATAACTGCAGTGTATTTGCAGTGCTGTTTGCTTCCAATTCTGTAATTGTGAAGACTTTATCTTATTATAGTCATATTTGACTATTCCTTTCTCTCTTGGCTCCCCCTTGTTTTTCTCTTTATTCTTCTTCACTTTGCCTAAATGCAGCCACAATAAATATCTTCAGTACATGATATGTATTTAGCAAATATATCTGTATAGATTGTTTATGTCTCATCTCCTTAGTAGCTATTTTCTGTTTCGGAACCACCTTCATTCAATTAAATGCAGGGCAGAATCTGTGTGTAGTCTGAGCATCCAAGGCAATCAGCAAAGAGAGCTGTGAGGAGAACCATGGCATGAATTGGCTCTAAAGCTATCGACAAATTTTTAGTCAAAAACCAAAATAAATTATTTGTAGGATATGGCTGATCTACAGGGGGAACGTTAAGTAATTCTGAGTAACTTGCAATGCATAATTCTACATATTCTGGTCAAATTAACTAAACTTTGAGGTCAGCTTTATCTGCCAATAATTTCTTGGTTGTCAAGACCTGAGCTTGGGGCAGTTGTAATAAGCCGAGGAAGATTTAGGTTGGATATTAGGAAAAATTTCTGCACTGGAATGGTTAGCAAGCACTGGAACTGGCTGCACAGAGGAGGGGTGGAGTCCCCACCCCTGGAGGGATTTAGAGGTGTGTAGATGTGGCACTCAGGGACAGGGTTTAGTGTGGTGGCTTGGCGGTGTTGGGTTCATGGTTGGACTCGATGATCTCAGAGGTCTTTTCCAATCTTAATGATTCTGTGATTCTAACTTTAGATCCCAGGCTTGGATTTAGACTCTAACCACTAGCTGTGACTGTCCTTAGTTTCACCCCAATCTAGGCGCTTCCTGGGGATTTTCTAAATATGAAGATAAGTTTTAACCCTGTTTTGACACCGTTTGCAGGAAAGCTTTAACCAATCTCACACACCCTGAGTTCCTCAGACTCCACACAGCATTTCTCTCTGTGGGGCTGCTCCTTGGCCACTTGGGTCTCCATTAGAACAGACACTGAATTAAACCTGCCTCAGTATTGACTGGAGCACATTCCTGACAGCAGTGGGACCCTTTTCTTTCACCTGGCACCAAACAAATTGCTAAGAATGCAAATGACAACCTCCCTTTTCATTCTGCCTTCGTTTCCCACTGTACGCACTGGATCCAAACATCTGTGCTCCAGGGATATCTGACAGATATCTGCACCGGGCTTTGCATAACAGGTGAAGCCCTGAAGTAGGTCAGCATGGATCAATGAGTCGAGCTTCTCTATCTCTGGCAAATCCTTCAAAAAATCTTTCTTTGTGTCCATAGAGTTTGTATATATTTAGTATCTACTTAAAAACGTTAGTTCTCCTAGAGCAGGGTGGAGATTGATGCCTTTAAAGGCAGCCAGAGCAGCTGGTGAATATGCTGAGTTAAGAGTACCACCAAGAGGCCAGGAAGGAGATGGCTGAGGAGCTTTAATTGCATTTCACCCGAGAGCACAGAGGCCCCCTTACTACAAAAGGTGAAGGCTGGGAAAGAAAAACTGGGAAGTAGATTTTTAATAACCAGTTGAGCCGCCCCTCTTTGGCATTATTTTGTGGCAGTAGGATTGAAGAATGGTAAGGAGACAGGGCCATGCCTGCTGTATAAATAGTAAAGCATAAATAGTAATGCAGCAAGCACTGAGAAATGCTTCAGTGAGCACCCTGCATGCCAGGGCTTGGCTGCTGCTGCAGCAGCACAAGGAAGAGAGTCTGGACATCCCCAAAAAAGCCCAAGTCTCCTGTCACATCATCAAGTAGAAAACACTCCCTTGCAGAGTAATCAGATCAGACTCTGTGTTGTGACAGGAAAATCACAACTATCCCAATAAACAGCAGCTTTTTTAACCACAGAATTTCCTCTCAAGCAGTGCTTTACACTCTCCTTTTTTCCACAGCAAAAAAATCAGATCAGCTGAATGTGACCAGAACTATAAAGAAAACTGACATTTTTCAACATAAATTAGCTGAAAAGCCACCAAATCTGAGTATTTGCAAGGCACACACTCACTTAATATGGGTGAGCTCAGCACTGCTTAAAGCATGATGATGATGTGAGGACCAAGATGAGGCTGCTCAGCATGTAATGAAGGAAAATTCCAAAGCTGGACCTACAGTAGCAATACAGAGTGGCAGAGTCACTGTTAAACACTCAAAGTTAATTATCTATTCTGCTAAACCAGTCCCTGGTGCTGCTGCAGCCTGGAGTAGCTCGTTATCCTGCACAGTTCCCACACAGCTCTGAAGCACTGACACAAGACAGGGAATGTTCCCAACAGGCAGCTTGGCTGCACCAGCCCTGTTTCGGGCAGCAGGACAGTTCGGTGGTGAGGGGATCAGCCACCCTCCAGCTGTGCTCAGAGAAAGGTTCTAGGTATGTGTGATTTCTGAGTGCCTCTGTGGCCTGGAGCACCTACAAGGGGCTGAGAGGGAAGAGGAACTTACCAGTGAAAGTCTCAGTGGAATGACTCAGGGAGCGTGTCCTTGGCAAGCTTGGCTCCATGTGATTAAGTCTATGAAAAGCTCACACAAAACGGTGGTTAACCAGTCCATAAAGAGTCTACCCTGCCCTAGGGCAGGGTGATGGTGTAGATAATCTTGTCAGGAGCTTTTCAACCCTCTTTTCTCTGACCCTTTGTAAGAGAAGTCTTTGTGAAAGGGTGAGTCCATCGAAAATAAAGCAGAGCAGTCCCCAGATGAGCCTTTGTTGACAATCCTTCCTCTACAGAGTGGGAGTTTTCCACTTGTATGGGAGAGGGAAGTACAAAAGAGCCCTTAGGAAGGACTATGATACCAGACGTAGGGAATATACACAATCACTGCTACAATTAATTGCACAAATTGGGGACCAAACTGATGAAGTAAAGGCATCTGAATTCTGTTTAAATGAACACTGAACTGCAGCCCTTAATCCACTCTGACACCTGCATTGTATTTGATTGTGTATGTTGTGCGCAGAAAGGACCTGACTGATCGCAGTGTGACTCCAGTGTTACATTGGGATACCTGCAGGAGGAAAGTCAGATCTCAAAATATTGATCCAGAAAGGCAGAATTTAAAAATGGCCAGGCATGTGGAGAGATGTGGATGTACCCATGAACCTGAGCCATGTGAGTATTCCTAACTTTATCAGTCTCCAAAATAACAGATTTTTTTTTTTCCATGATGGTAGGAAGCTCTTGTAGTTCACCAATTCAGAATCACAGAATGGTTTGGGCTGGAAGAGATCTTCAAGATCATCACATTCCATCCCCCTGCCACACACAGGGACACCTTCCACTATCCCAGGTGGCTCCAAGCCCTGTCCAACCTGGCCTTGGACACTTCCAGGGATGGAGTATCCACAGCTTCTCTGAGAAACCTGTGACAGGGCCTCTCCACCCTCACAGGGAAGAATTTCTTCCTACCTTCTTCCAGCTTAGAGCCATTTCCCCTCGTCCTATCACCATGTGCCCTTGCAGAAAGTGCCTCTCCAGAAACAACAGGTAATTTCTCCCTCCCTCTCCTGCAGGCAGAGGAATTAATGCAGTTAAAGGAATTAAAGGCATCCAACAGAGAACAAGTGACTGCTTTTTTGCTCCCACTTCTGGTCCTGGTAACTGTGACCAAACGCACTTGGTGTCACTTTGGGTTTGGCCTGACATCCACTGCTTGAGAATTAGCCCATGTTCCTTCACAACTTTCTAAATTTAATATGGACCTGTAAAATTTGACACTCAGAAAATCTGAGTGTCCCAGGGAATCCACCTGGAGGGTTGGGTGTTTGGGGTACAGGTTTACTGTTTATGGCACTCTGACCTTGTCCTGAGTGTGATGGAGGAACAGGTCTGGCAGGGTCAGAGGCACAGCTCCGGGACAGGGTTAAGGCACAGAACCTCATCTGGAATCAATCTGTGAGAGATGATTTTCTGCTCGTATTGATTCTCCTCATCCCAAAAAACCCAGCAGCAAAGCTCCTGTTAGCTTCAACAGATGCTGAACTCGACTCTGGTAGCACAGACGGAGTTAGGGAAATCCCATATCCCCTGTCCTACCCTAAGTATCAGTGCCTGATGGTGTTTGGGATACACTGGACGTAGAGTATTTGCTACTCCAACAGCTTCGAGGAGTACACAACACAGGTCCTCAGCCTACACTGAAGAAAAATTCCTGTGATGATGAATAATAAAGAGCCAGAGAAGCCCTGGGGACAGCAGCTCTGTTTCCCTGCCCAGCATGCCATTTCAGAGACCTTGGAATTCCTTGAGAGCTAAAGAAATTAAAGCAGGAAGACTGAAATACGCCCCTGTAGGGCGCCGAGACACGGAACGCTTTTGCTGGCTTGTATTTTTCATCCTCTGTGGCTGCTTCAAAAATCTCTTTAAATATTAAAGACAACAATATTTATTTTAGTGATATAATGTGTGCAGTGCAGTGAGATTTCCATTTGTGTGTTTAGCACAAAAAACAGTTTGAAGTCTTTTAGATGAAAGTATTTTTAGACTTGAAAAACAAAGAATGCCAGAGTTTTTTAATAACAGCTTTCTAGGGGTTTTTTAGGGGTTCTGCCATGTGGATCTTCTCCAGGCCTAGATTTAAGTGAAGAAGGAGTCCAATAGTTTGACTTCACTGTCCTTCTATCCCAGTGCCTTGTCCCTAGGAGTGATCTGAGCCCAAATACTGGGACAGCTGTGGTGTAACACATCCACAGTTCACAGATGAGAAATCCTCTGATAGTCTCAAAAGTCCCACCTTGACCTCTACTAAATCTGTCTTCAAATTCAATACTTAGCTGAAAACGTCCTTCCTCTAGGAGAGCCCAAGAACTTTCTGCCACCAAGTTGCCAAGGTGTTAAACCAATTTTATTATTTAGATACCCCTGGATAATATTAGATTATCCAAGTCTAATATTCTATCTCAGACCAGGTCTCAATTATGAATTTTGTTGATATTCCACTTCAATATGTTTCACATCCTTGCAGTATGGATTTGCCCAAAGAATCAGGTCCATGTAGGCCTTAAAAATAAAGCCAAGAAACAGCTCTATGCTATGATGCCTGATGAATACAAGAAAAATATAATTGGAATAAAGTATTTTCTGGAGTTTTTTCCTTGAAAATCGGTGGTAAAGCCTTTTAAAGATTACTTCATCACAAATTCCCACTAGAAGGGAAGGCAAGTGATTATTGATATCTTCTGTCTCTTGATCTGCTGAGACACTTCCTCCTGCATTAGAAAGAATAAACCTAAAAGATCTGCATGATAATTAATACTTTTCCTTTGCTCCAGAAGGCTTTTGCTTCTTTGACTATTCAAGTACTCACTGATACAGTGAATAAATTACAAATAGCTTTGGTCTGGAATACTTCTCTCCATTCCAAACTTTCTCTTTTGGAACTGCCTCACCATCTGCTCGTAAGGAACACCTCTTTTGGCAGAAGAGAAATATGGGGATCAGCGACCAAAAAGGGTCGTGCTGCTCGGGGCCTCACGTCCTTGTCATGGATGTTGGAACACACTTCACTTGCAACGGAGGAGTAGCAATATATTTATTTTTATAAACCATAGATTTAACAGAGTTTTCTAGTAAATGGGACAGTGGTTTAACAAGATTTGAAGGCAAGGTACTCTTGATTTTTTACTGCTTAGAGGACAAGGTCAGACAAAAGGCGTCAGGGACACCCTCCCATTGGGTCGTGAGGTTCAGAAAAGATTCCTTTCTATTCTAAACAGGGTCAGTGTCTTCTATCTAAAGGATTATATGTGCATAATCAGTCTTTCATATCACTTAGCCAAGATTTCAAGGTTTCAGTGCTTTTATTTCAAACTCACTGAGTATCTCACACAGTAAGGATTCTCCAGTCTCAAGGGGTAACCTTGAGAGGAGTCCCTGCTCGAGGGAAGGTCATGACATGCACCCTGCTGATGTACAGGAGAGCCCAAAAAGCTCTGAGCTGCCCACTATTTATGGAGGAAAATAACTGACTTACAGTGACATTTGCATACGGAGTACAAAATTTAGTTTCTCCCACACTTGGCTTGAGTCAGACCTTGACCAGCACAATGTTGGGGGGGGTGAGGGTGTGTTTCTCAGATTAATCCTTGGCTGTTGTGTTGCTGTTTGTCTCCCCCAAAGCCACTATGAGTTGGATCCATCACGACCAGACACATCCCTAATGTCCATCACTGGTGGTTATCGCTTGAGTGAGGTTATGGGAAATAAAACTTGCTGAAGAATTCAAGCAAAATTATGTTCTCCTTCCCTCTCAAGACTATAAAGATGAAGATCTGATGCTATCCCAGTATAAAATGGGTATGGATTCTGTTGGCAGAAAATGGCTGGAGAGAGAAAAATAAATTTAGGGACAATACATATATTTCCTACATCTGGGTGCTGGACTAGATGACCTTGAAAGTCTCTTCCAACCAAAACTATTTTATGATTCTGAGATAAAAGCTCCTATGGTAGCGTGGAGGGTTCAAACACACCAGTGAGTTAATGCAGGGTAAAAGGTTTCCATGCATCAGCTGACCTGAGGTAGCTGCCCCTGTGTGTACTTTCATCTTGCAGTAAATCTGAGTTAATTTGAGTCACAGCAGCCCTCTTCCTTTAAAAGAATGTGAATGATTCAAATAACTTCACATTTGCTACAGGCAAGAAGCTTGTGCATGGGCTGTTGCCACGGAAACCTGCTCACAGATCTTAGCACAAAGGAAATATCGTTACTGTTTCATTAATTACTGTATTAAAGCAAGTCACCATCTGAGATCAATGCCTATGGCACTAAGTACACAGTGAGAAATAATCTTTGTCCCAAAAAACTTCTGATCAAAAGAAGGAAAAAAAAAATAGCAGGAAAAAAAAAATGTTTATTTTACAAAGTTAAGAATTGAACCAGAGTCACATAAATCAAAGTCAACCCACACTGCCTGCGGATCAGCCAAGTTATTGCCAAGGAAGTCCAAGGCCAGAGGTCCACAGGGACTCGGCTGACAATGACAGGGGTACCCAGGGCTGCCAGCACGCATCAGGAAATTGAGCCACGAGCTGTGTTTCTGGGTTTTGTGGGTTTTGTTTTTGTACAGAACTGAGCTGTGTAACTGCAGTAGCAAATGCAGTCTAATAACCAACCAATTTCCTATAATGGCACTTCATATTTCAGCCTCTATTCATTTTCTTCTCATTGTCAGCCAGGAGGTAATGGCACTGTTTGCTCTTCACAGCAGAGATGCACCCTGGCACGCTGTGCCTCTGAGAACAAAGCACAAAATTGAAGTTGGTCGAGTGTAATGAGTGACATTTTCATGGCATGATGAGGTTTAGCCATCATTTCAATTATCACAGAGCTGTCATGTGATATTCCAGAGAAATGGGGTTTGGGCCTGAGAAATCTGCTCTCCTCCACTTGTCAGGAGAGGTTTAAAGGGCTGCTTGCACCACATCAGCGCTGCTGGGAGCCAAGCTGATGCTTTCCCAAATGTGGCTTTCAGGTGGAGTTAGGATGTTGTATGAATCCACAAGCATGGCACGGCTTTGTTTCCATAAGAGACTGGCAAAGAGACTTTTTCTTGAGTCGGGAGCTTCATCTAACATTGCTCGAGAGTGGCCTGCAAAAGTCCACGGCAGAAAAAGATATCTCACTGAGAATTTGATGAAACTGAGAAATCCAGAGTGATTTTGTGGAGAATCATAAAGTGGCACTTGTCAGTCAGGAGGAAGAGTGCCAGAAGGTCCTTTTCCTCTTCCTGCAGTGTCAGTTGAGATCACAAATTCCTCTATGCTGATTGACTAACAATAAATATGTTTTCCTGTTGTCTTTGCAGCATTCTGGGAGGTACTTCAAGAGTCCTTTAATTAATGAGTGAAAACCATCATCATTAAAGCCCATCAATCAAGAGCATACACAATGCTTTTTCATGTCTGTCTCTAGATCCCCTTCATATTTTTGATTATCTCATTCACAACATCACTTTTTAATACTTAAAACTTATGTGGAAAAATGTAGCAGGCCTGAATGAAAATAATCTCTTAGCACAAAAGAATTTCTTCTGGACAATTAAAAGAAAAGTAAAACTTGTAACTCAAATTTTCTCACTGTTAGGAAGTTGTGTTCCAGAGGTAAACAAAGATTGCACCACAATTCTAGTTTAGCCTCCTCCTCGTCCTTTTTTGGGGGGTTTCTATGGCTACTCTTCTTTCCTAAGTACCTCACAACTCCTAATGCACCTATTTTCATAGTTCTTTCATGCACTCTGGCTGTTTTCTAAAATTCATAATATCCTATTTCTTGTAAGTCTGTGGAGCATCATTTCAGCCATGAGATGAACAGGGCAAAATATTATCCATTGTGCCTATCCTCAAGACCATTATTTAGGTAAAAATATCAAGGGAAAATGTGTAGTTCACAATAGTGATCATTCCTAAGTGAGTGAAACTGGTGCCTGCAGCATTCCCTATCTCTGTACTACAGACAAAACCAAACTTCAGAGTCTGGTGGCAATTTAGGCATTCCTTTACCAGCTGCTGTGTCTGGGGGATGAAGAAAAAGGACAGTTAGACCATAAAGAGTTGGCTAAATTGAAGAAAGATGGTTTATTTCAGTGCACTGAAAGGATTTCTTTCTCCTCCAGGGACTGCACAGCAGGAGCAGAGCTTCTTGGCCTTGCAGCACAAGCTGGCAATGAAGGGAAGAAAAGCCCTCTGGTGAGGGTTTAGCCAGGTATCAGGAAAATTCATCTGGCTTTTCCAGGTGAATTCATGTCTTCATTGCCTTCTAAATCAAACCTCAGGGTGTATTCATTATGAAAGATGTGACTGATTAAATGCAGTGGTCTGCAAAGTTGGCTCCACCACCTGAGGAAGTCAGACAGCAGATCAAGAGATTCAACAGAGTGAGTGACATCACGCCTCATCCTGACACCGACAGATATTTTGGTAAACCGAATTGAACCCCACCCCACTCAGTATTTTAACTGGCTCTCCATTGACTGGAACAGGAGCCCTGGCAATACAGAATGATGTAATGTACACGTTGTAAGCACCTGAATTTGGGGAACATAAATGCCATCCCATATATATCTTCGTGAGTGTGTACATGTAATAACTCAGCACCATTCAGACACAGATGGGGTTGCCAGACTATTCTTTCTCTGTGATGCAAGGTGGTCACAGCAAGGGGAGACACAAAAATAACCATCTGTGGGAAAAGAAACAGCTTTAATGACAGCTTGGAATTTCAGCCAAATAGGTGGACAACTCAGAACTGACACAAAAATCTTCCATCCATCCATCCATGCATTCATCCATCCATCGCAGGGCTGGAGCACTGCTCAGTGCATCTGTGAGCAACAGTCATGCCTAAGAAGTGAGGACGAAACATCTGAACTTCACGGATGTCTTTTGAAATATTTTCCAAAGGGTTGGTTGGATGCACAGGCAGTGGCTCAGCCAAATGTGGCTTTCAGCCATACTCAGCTACTGAAATTGCAGTGAATGGCAGGTTGGGCCAAAGGCAGAGGATCCTGCAAATTCCCACGGTGTCCTTCCTTTGGTTATTACAGCTCCAACCCCACGGCACCTTTTCCTTTACCTTGACCTTTACAATTCCCCAGTTAATTCCCCTGCAAGTCCTTAGCGTTGTTCTCTCTTGATAACTTCCTGGATGAGGTCCTCAGGGCTGAAGGAAAAGAGTTGGATTATTTTGTTTTGTTTTTTTTTTAATTTGACCCAAAACAAAGTAAAACAAATTCCCTGTGAAAATCTATTTTTCATTCAATAGCATCTTGTTGTCCCCAAGGTAGACAAGCCAAGTCTTGTTTCATAAGCTCCTTACTTAAACAGAGGAGCTCACACTGAGACAGAGAAGACAAAGGGAAGAACAAAGACTCAGTTGGGAACAAAAGTCTCTATTACAGTAATGCCACCAAAAGTCACGGCTCTGCTGTGTGGGGACTGCTCAGAATAGAACAGAACATCACAACCTGAAATTTGTATCCATCAATAAAACAGGAGCCCAAACACAAGGGTCTGTCCCTAAATATTGTAGGGGTAACAAGATGGGTCAGGACAAACTGCAGAGTTCTACTCCAGAAGAGACCACCAGGACTTGGCAGTCCGAAAGGGATGTCCAGAGTTTTTGGCAAAAGAAAACTTCTTTTCAAAAAGCCCTTGTATGGAGGGTAATGGTAACATTGACTTCTCCTGATACTGCTTTAAAAAATATTAAAAAAGAAACAGAGTTTTTTGATTGGGAAAGTCATAAAGAATAATATAAATAGTAGGGGAAATTTATTATGCAATGAATTGTCATTAGACAAATGAACATACAGGAAAGAAAATCCTGATAAACATGTATCTATGTGCACATACAGAATTCACAGACACAAATATATATATATAAAAAATATATATTAAATATATATAAATATATAAAATATATATATATTAAATATATCTAAATATATAAATAAATATAAATATATGTGTGTGTCTTTACTTACCTTTTTGACAAAAAATCTACAGACAGCAATTTCTAAGAGGCACTATGAAAAGGGATTGGTTATAATGGGATATAAATTCTGACATGAGACATTACCAGGTTTATCTAAAGGTGCTAATAACAGCGTACACCACATCTACATATTCTCAGCTTTCATGCTGGCTTGTCAAGCAGAGACAGGAAGCATCATGTCACTAATTTAAGGGATAAAATAGCAAAAGCTAAATAGGGAGGGAGGGATGAATAAGAAAAGAGACAGAGGAGATGAATGCCTCACAAAAACCTAACATCTGAGTAGTTACCTGCAGCTCTGCTCTCCTTGAAGTTGCTGACAGTTTCACAGGCATTGCAAATTTTTTTTCCTGCTACTGTGATTTGCTGGATCCAAAAGGAAGCAAGGCCATGGCCATGACCTTGCCAGACGTTCCTGTTCAGGTGGGAGAATCTGGGAGGAGATTTACACAGTGGATAACCAGCACCAATGAGCACAGAAATTGAACACACATTTGCTGACATCCTGGATGCAGTGTCGTGTTGGGTGGACCCAGTTTTGGTGCCAGGTGCCCACCAATGCTGCTCTCTCTCCTTCAGCAATGTGAGCCCACCAGAAATGCACAATTTCTGCCAGCAAACTTGGCACGGGCTCCTTTCTCCACAGCCCGCATCAGACAAAAGGGAATCTTATGCAATGTTCTCGCAGAAGACACCACTGTAGCCACCCTTCAACCAAAACTATGCCAAGAAAACCCAACCCAGTCCATGGACACACCAGGAAAGGGATGTGCAGGAAGAGAAAGCCAAGACAAGATGTTATCCACGCAGGTGTTCACCTTCAAGCCAGGCAAAGAGGAGGATGCAGGGAATTACAAGATGATCAGCCTTATTTCCTGGGAAAACTACAGAGCAAAACCTCAAATAATTTATTTCCAGGCACTTAAAGGACAAAAAGATCATCATGTTGTTGAGGAGAGGGTGAGAGAACTGGGATGGTTTATCCTGGAGAAATTAAGACTTTGAAGGGACTTAAAAGCAGCATGACAGTACCTACAGGGTCAAAGCTGTGATTCAGTCAAGAGAGGCTGAATTTCTCAAATCTGTTTCTCTCTCAAATTTTACTTTTTTGCAGTCCTCTGTAAGGCTTCTAGGACAGCCCAAGGGAAGAGCTGTGACTCTGTAAAGCTCTACATTATGCCCCATTTTGCCAGCCAGGGTAATGGGAGCAATAAGGTCCAGTGTCCCCATCTCAGAGAAATGAAAAAATGGAAAAAATAGGCCATGAAAACACTTGGTAGTCTAAGATAAAATATCCTAAGGTCTCCCTTGCCTCAAGACCTCTTGGCATTCATTCCAAACAACACTTGCTGAAGGAAGAAAATTTAGTTTTACGCTACATAGAAACATATTCTGCTTGTGCCTGTTGCCTGCATATCTTCCCAGGGGTTTCTCTCAGTTTTGAGCCTTCTGCCTCTACAGCAAGAGGATAAAGTGTCACCAGACCTTGGCAGATTCATACACATTGCATGGTGTCAGAAGAACAGAACTGCTAAAAAATAATTGCTCCTGATAGCTTATTGACTTTGATTAGGAAACACACATTAACATCTTTCTTCATTTAAGCCTCACTTGTAGAAGGTAGCCTCCTCAAGTGTTCTGTTGTCTGGGATATTAGACCAGGAATTAAAAATGACAGGATGGACAATTTGGCAGCAAGTGTTTAATTAGGCAATAAATTAGAGTCCCTGAGAGCACCAGGATCTGTGGCATCTCTCTCCTTTTGAAAATAAATCATAATGTTTGTCCAATGTACAACACCCCCTTACTATACACTACAGATGGAGCTCCACGCCCTGTGCTGTTGGTTTTACTAAAGCCATATTGACAAGGAGAAAACAGAAGCTTATTAACATCATAAGTACTTTCTGCTGATGGATCTGGGGGACCTTCCAATACGTATCCTGTTCCAGGATTAAGCTAGGACTCTTCCCCCAAACTTCCAGACCCAAATCCAGCCATTTCATGGTGTATTTCCCCTGACTTTGCATTATACTTATGATTTTAGCACCTCTTTTTGAGAAGGATGAAGAGCTGGAAATGCCTCTCAGCTTCCCGAAGTGTCAGTGGGTGGGATGCCAAATGTCAGATCATATGCTGATAATTGGATATCAGATGCTTTGGTGGCTCACTGAGTTACAATAGGAAAAAAGGTGGGTGCTGGGCTGCAGCCAGAAGTTTGTCACTCAAAGTCATGCACAGAGTCTTGTTTTGTAGCAGATTGAGTTCTCTGTCCTGCTCTGGAACCTCACTCTGCTGGAATGGGGACAATGCCATGATCTTTTCCCAAGAATATTGGATAATGCAGATATGGTGGCAGGAGAAGAGAAGGGGGCAATGGACAGCTTAATTGCCTAATTTGTCCTTCTTTGATTGATTCACAATCAAAATTTCAGGTGATTCAATTCTCTTTGAAAATTTTTACCTTCCCATCTAACATTTCCTTCCTTCCTTCCTTCCTTCCTTCCTTCCTTCCTTCCTTCCTTCCTTCCTTCCTTCCTTCCCTCCTTCCTTCCTTCCTTCTTCCTTCCTTTTTTCTCCTTCTATTCCTTTCCTTTCCTTTCCTTTCCTTTCCTTTCCTTTCCTTTCCTTTCCTTTCCTTTCCTCTTCTTTTTTTTCTTTTCTTTTCTTTTCTTTTCTTTTCTTTTCTTTTCTTTTCTTTTCTTTTCTTTTCTTTCTTTTCTTTTCTTTTCTTTTCTTTTCTTTTCTTTTCTTTTCTTTTCTTTTCTTTTCTTTTCTTTTCTTTTCTTTTCTTTTCTTTTCTTTTCTTTTCTTTTCTTTCTTTTTTTTTCCAGTACATTTTCACATGAAAAAAGAGCTGTTTCTGAATGAAAAACTACAAAAGCTCATTTGTACAACATGGACATGAAGTTTCTCATTGCTTTGGAAAATGCCACCAACCCAAACAAAGGTCTTTGCTGAATTTCCCTCATTTCAGAAAGACTTTTGCTGCTCTTTTGAAACTCTGTGTAGTAGAGTGTAATGTAATAATGTCTCCCCCAGACTTCTGCATACTCAAGATGAAGGCTTCACATTGGGAATTCTGCTTCACTCTGCCTGTAACAACCATTGCCTTACCCCATGGGCCTTATTTAATCTTCCAGTGGAAATTGCAGGCAAGGGATATATAAAATCAAAGTGGTACAGAAACTGTTTTGACTAACACTTCTTACAAATAAGAAGAGCTTACAAGGAAAAGCGATGCCCAAAGGCAAGAAAGGAGCAAATGACAACCAGAGTCCATCTTTCATGGGGGAAGATTGGGCCAATGCTCGAAGGTTTCCTGTCCTCCAGGTTTTTTACACTGTTTTACCTTTGTGGATGAGTTCTGCTGTGACTGGCTGCTGTAAGGTTGGTAAAACCTCTGACCAAACAAAGCCACTGCTCATGTGTGGACCATTTCCCTCATCTTACATCTCCTTACGCCTGGCTGGTGTGTCTGAACTCACCATGGGCTCCCTGAGCAGAGCAGGTTTTAATTGATGGGTTTGAAAGGTGAGTTTAGAAAAATAGTGCCTGAGAATAAGTCTGTCAAAATGAACAACACTCTCTCCATGCCTACAGCATCCATCAGTCTGCAGAGTTAGTTCCATATCTATCATTTTGGAGAATGGAAAAAGAAGAATCTGGAAACACATCAAAAAACCTCCTGCCACTGAAATCGTGGTAGATTAATCAGGTTGGCAGAGATTCTGCACATCTCCCTGCCCCAGCCACACTTGTGTGGTAATTCCCAGACAAAAACCTACTGTCAAGAATAACATCAGCAAAATAGTTCAGTAATTAATGTATTTGCAGGGTTTCTTGTGCTGTTCTTTTAGCAGGCTGCAGTTTCTGTGGCTTTGCACTATTTACGCTGATGGTCAAAAGGATGTTTTGTAGTGGGACACGCTCGTGGGAGGGTGGGTCTGTTACAAACCACTTCCATGTGCAATAACACACTCAATCCTATTTTCTTAATCAGCCAGCTTTCAGGGCCCTCAGATCAGAGATGACCTGGAGAGGGGGAGCAAGGATCAGATGTTCACTTTTATCTTCAGTAAAAGCAACAGGAAACAATCTGTTTGCTATTTAAGACAGTGAAAGGCAGATTTAAAGAAAAAAAACCCAACACATAATTCTTCATATGGTGTCTGGTTAATCTGTGAAACTTCTAGTCATGGGAAATAAATATATGTTGGAAAGACTTCACTAATCTTCTACAGGAGAGATCCCCCCCTGCAGTCACTTTCTTGCAGAGCCAAGGATGTGAAGGGAGAAAGGGTGAAAAGAAGATGAATATTTTTGGGGTTTTAGGTCAATTCCCTAGAGGCACACAGAGAAAAGAGGAAGGACATAAAATCCAGGCAGGTGCACCCAATGCTATTAAGGCATCGGGTCATGCAAATATTACAAGCCCTTTTTAAGAATTACAAGCCTTATTACTGCATTGTGAACCAGAAGGAAGGGGAAAGATGGGAAATTCATGTTGCTTCTATAAAAATAAAGTGTCGTGTTGCTGGATCAGCCAGGCCCAGCTGCATGTTTGGTCAGTGCCAAGATCAATATCTGCCTGGTGCCTCCTTCACGGAAATTAACTTTCAGCTGAATACCTTTATCCCTGAATTCCAGACCTTTCTGTGGACCAGGGCAGGAGTGGGGTTGGTGAGGGCAGCACACAAAAACTTGGCTTGCAATTAATGGGTCAGCAAACAAAGAGGAAGGACTTGGAATTATCCAGCTCTATAAACTGATAGCCTGGACAGGACAGAGATGGAAACAATTTATGCACTTCTGCATTTCAGAATAGGAAAAGTCAGGAAAGGATCTGGAGCACAGGAGAAACTGAGGGAGCTGGGAGGGTTCAGCCTGGAGAAAAGGAGTCTCAGAGGGAATCTTACTGCTCACTACAACTCCCTGAAAGAAGGTTGCAGCCAGGTAATTGGTCTTTTCTCTCAAGTAGCAAGTAATAGGAGCAGAGGAAAAAGCCTCAGGTTGCACCAATGGAAGGTTTCAATTGGATATTAGAAAAAATTTCGCTTGATGTCAGGACGAATTTCTTCGCTGAATGCGTGGTCAGACATTGGAACAGACTGCCCGGGGAAGTGGTGGAACCACCACCCCTGGAAGTGTTCACAAAATATGTGGGTGTGGAACTTGGGGACATGGTTTAGGGGTGGACTTGGCAGTGTTGGGTCAATGGTTGGACTCAATGCTCTTAGAGGTTTTTCATCCTTAATGATTCCCTGATTCTTTGGTGCAAGCAGAAGATTAAAATAAAAAGAGAATTGTCTGTTGTTTCAACTGTTAGCAGCAAACATTGAACCTGTCATTCAGCAATTCTTCTGATGGAACAAGAGTTGTTACAAGAAGAAAAATAATGAAATGTTGTTTTCAAGCTGATGTTTAGGGATAAGAAAGATTTTGTTTTGTTTCTTAACAAAATCTAAATGAAATGACATATTCTTGTGCCAGAAGGAACAAGATGTTCCTTTTGATCAAAATTGGAATATGGCATTATGTTCAGACTATTTTTAAGTATTTGCCTTTCTTTCTAAGAGAAAACAATCAATTCGTAAGTGAAAAAATAATTTCTGGCTAAAAAGTAAACATAAATGTTCTTTCAGGAGCTGTGAAAATTGCATATATTATCCGTTTTGCTCCTTACACATTCTGAATGTTGTGATGTTTGCTGAAGTCAATCTGTTCGCTAATAGTTATGGTCACCGTGAAAGGTGGGGGTTTTCTGAGAATTTACTTTTTAGCAAGAAAAATAAGTTTCTTCCTTTCTCTTACTTAATTGGTGAACAACTTTGGGGTCCTTGTTGTGCCTTCTATGCATTCGTTTCTCTCATCTCTAAGAGTGGGAGCAGTCATTGAATTTACCCATTTGTTTGGGGGGGCTTTGTGGGTGATAAATTGTGCATGAGTGATTTAAACTTTGAAAGTGTAATATAAAAAGCTATTTAGACATCTTGAGGTTCCTTCCATCAGGTTTCTGAATGAAGAATTGGTGAATAAAGCCAGACCACCCTCTCCTGACAAAAGGCAATTGTGTCAGTAGTTGCATCCCATAATCTGTCATACACAATAAATTAAACCTACCCCCCTGTCCAAGCTATTGCCTCCATTCACAAGACCAAATGGTATTCATAATTTCCTTTATTCCTGTTCAGTGCCTGGAAACTGAAGTTCCTGGGATATGAAGGAAGCAAGTGGCGTTCTGCTGCAATAATTCTCCACAAATCTACCACAGAAATCATTTCGGCTCTGCACATGCTGAGGAAAACAATTATATCATTTCAGTGATTTATTAACCCAACGAGCAGAAGTAACACAGCAAGGCTGAGTATCTATCACCATGGATCTGGGAATTATGTTTTAATTAACCAATTTCTCTAATAAGTTGTCTAAGATTCCTACAGGGGAATTGAAAAAAACCCCAAACAGCTGCAAGGCTGAAAGACTCTCTAGATGTTTGGTGTCCTTGTTGAGTTTTGGTCTGGCTTAGTGAATGCCCCTAGTGACAAATGTATATTGATGAAGCAAAGAATTGGTTAATTGACACATTTAATGAAAACTTAATGTATTCTTCTAGTGGCAGGGGGAAATATTAAACTTGCTCACAGTCAATTGTTATAAAATATTAAACATAAATATGGAAGCAAAAGGAGAAGAGAACATGGATTATCTTCAAGTGAGTCAGATCTCTGGAACAGGCAAGAATATCAATTCAGAGCCTGGGAGCTATGAAAGACACCAAAAATCTGGAATAAATGAGAACTTTCTACATGTGATTGCCAGCATACCTTGACTAAAATTTAATCCTTACACACAAACGATAAAATTAATTTGCCTGTCCTATCTGTGGCACATAATTTATTCCATGCACAATGGTCTACTGTTGATTTCTCTTTGCCTACCAATTAAGCCTCACCATTTCAATCCCAAACTCCTCTGGGAAGGTCTAAAGCTGCACACTGTGCTTGTGTAGCTGTCTCTGCAATAGGTCGCAAGTGAGTCCTCATCTTTGTTTCATGCCACAGCAGAACTACTCCGCAATATAAAGAACAGCTAAATGTCTTTGTTAGTTTCTATATATTTAAACAATATTCATAAATGTATATATTTCCAGGAAGGTTCAGGTTGGATATTAGAAACATTTTCTTCACTGAATGAGTGTTTCAACATTGGAACAGGCTGCCCAGGGGAGTGGTGGAGTCACCAGCCCTGGAAGTATTCAAAAAATGAGTAGATGTGGCACTTCGCAGTATGGCTTAGTGGGCATGGTGGTGTTCAGTCAAAGGTTGCACTTGATGGTCTTGGAGGTCTTTTCCAACTCTAATGATTCTGTGATTCCATGATTCCATGATATTGCATCTCTTCTGCCTTCTTAAGCCTCATTTTCCCAAGCTACACAGAAAGGATCTTCAAAATGTCTTATAAATACTCATCCAAGAATGGGCTGTCCAAAGCTTTGGGTATTTTTACCCCAAAAACGTGAAGCAGTGATATCTCTGAGACTTAGAGCTGAGTAAATCATAGAGCCTGAAATAGGGTCTGCCATGGTTAGGAGTTATTTCCCACAAGGTTTTAAAGTATTAGGAGGCAACATTAATTCAGAGCATTGAGT
Organism: Acanthornis magna; assembly: GCA_036785705.1. Lineage (NCBI taxonomy): Eukaryota > Metazoa > Chordata > Aves > Passeriformes > Acanthizidae > Acanthornis > Acanthornis magna. The sequence goes on along the minus strand of JAWUZG010000119.1, from coordinate 12,538,467 downwards.
TCTGAGTTTTTCTCCTTTTTCATGGCACATTTGATACCAACGGGAAGGATAAGGGGGAATGGCAATAAAATTAGAGTGGTTTAAATTACGTAGTAGAAAGAAGTTCTTCCCTGTGAGGGTGGTGAGGCCCTGGCACAGGTTCCCCAGAGAAGATGTGGATTCCCCATCCCTGGAAGTGTTCAAGGCCAGGTTGGATAGGGCTTGGAGCAAGCTGGGATAGTGGAAGGTGTCCCTGCCCATGGCACGGGTTGGAATGAGATGAGCTTTCAGGTCCCTTCCAACCCAAACTATTCACACATTCAACTGTGACTGTGATTCTGTGATTCTGTAACTCTGTGAGTCTGTGACTCCGTGATTCTGTCATCATTCTGGTCTTTGCCTGACGTCCTGGGCAGACATTTATCAGAGGTTTGTTTGCAGTACGTGTTGCAGACACGAGATGTCACTGCATGATGCAGAGTACTGCACAGATGGTCCAGAGTGTGGTAAAAACATTGAAAGGTGGAGCTTGAGCTGTGTGGACCCAAGTTTTCTACTCTCTTTACTGACACTTCCTTTAGAAACTTATTTTGTTGAAGAAGAAACATGATTAGGCACATCCGTTAGCAACAGTGAGACAAAGTATGACCAATAAACCGATCTTAAGACAATGCACTTAGCCATTTCTTCAGGTTTTATGAATAAATGGGAGGTTTATGCTGGGCAAAATGCTGGAACAGAAATCCTATATTTTAATCTGAAGTATTGCTTTCTGAATTAATTGCAGAGATGCCACCGTAAATTATAGAAATTGATGAAGCTGGTATTTTTAGTTTAATAATTTTCCATTGGGAAATTGCATTTACCTCTAATCACAATCATCATGCTCAAATAACAATATCGTTATTAATAATTACAAAAACAACACAATACCAATTTAAAATATTAACCAGGAAGCAAGTACATCAAAATGAAGATTGATTAATAATTACAGCACAAGCAGCCAGGAAAAGAATAATTATAAATTATTTTTCAAGCAAGTTCTTCACGAGCCAGCAGAGCTATGGAGGTAGGGATAATTGTGGGCATCATCCCCAGTGACAACTGCCCTTTCTGCCTTGGAACTGGGCTGAGCTCAGCTTCCTCCCAGCTGTGTCCACACAGGGGCCAGGGACAGGATGAGTTATGGAGCCTAAAAGGACATCTGCTGCAGAAACAACCCTTTCAGACACCCACAAGGGAGAAAAAAGGGAGAGATTTCATTTTCACTGCAATTCTCCAGTGTTTTCTCAAGGCAGTTGAGTATTTTGTGTGTTCCCACACATGGTCCTGACTGAGCTTTAGTCACACAATCTGAGTTCCTGACTTTTCCTGACTCTCTCGCTGCATTGGTGAGGAGATACTTTTTCCTTTTTTTCTGTCTTTTCTATTTCCAGTTGAGTGTTCAGCCTGTGGGAAGTTAAAACAGCTCCCTGGGATTACCCACCTTAGAGAATACAGATAAATTCAAGGGGTTAGTGACCTTATATTCAGAAACACTGAAGTGAGAAAAATGTGACTGTGCCACATCCTCCACTAGATCTGAGTTTATTTGGGGAAAGACATCCAAACAAACTGGTTAGCTTTACCTCCCCAGTCAATAACAGCTGATTAAACTACCTCCTGTAACAGTGAATGGGCAACTTGTTCTTCCTAATAATGTAAAAAGTAAAAGGCAAAATGCCCCTCATCTTCAAAACAAACTGAGCAGCATCTCTCAGGAAAAACTGAGCACCCACAGTGCTCAGAAAGGGTCTCTGAAGGGGTGTTTTCAAAATCTGGTGAAGCTCCTAGTCTCTACAAAACTGAACAAGGATATTTCCCTGATTTTTTCCTATTGAGGTAAAAATGGAGGGAGGTACAGTGTGCCAGCCAGGGAGCTCTGTGTGCAAAATGAGCTCTCTGAGAGAGGTAAAGCTCCTGCACTTATTCACAGAAGTCTGAAACCCTTGATGCGCAAGCATGAAGAGTGACTTTCTTCTCCACACAGTCAGAGGATGTAATTCTGCCCTAACTACAGCCTTGCGCAGCAAATTAGTTCCTGCCTCAACACAGGGCTTCAACATTCCACAAGTTCCAGAAAAGAAAAAAAATTGCTTTAATTCATATTTTCTTCCATTCACAATTCCTGGTAAACTGAGATACTGAGCATTTTTTTCCCTACTCATCTGCCACTATCCAGGCTCCCTCTCTCCTTTTCACCGTCACACTTTTAACCAAAGGAGTAAGTTGAAGTGTGGAGATTCAGGGTGCTCAGTGCTAAGTCTGGAGCAGCATTTTGATCCCAAAGGATCAGAAAAGTCGTTTGCATCCCATCCCAGCTGAGATGAGCATTTGCAGGGCAGGTGTCCCATGGAAATCATAGAATCACAGAGTGCTCTGGGTTGGAAGGGACCTCAAAGATCATCTCATTCCAACCCCTTACCATAGGAAGGGACAGCTTCCAGCCCCATCCAACCTGGCCTTGAATACTTCCAGGGATGGGGAATCCACAGCTTCTCTGGGCAAATCTGTGCCAGGGCCTCACCACCCTCACAGGGAAGAGTCTCTTCCTCAGATTTATTCCAAACCTGTCCTCTAACAGTGTGAAGGCATTCCCCCTTGTCCTGTCCCTCCAGGTCCTTGTCCAAAGTCCCTCTCCAGCTCTTTTGGAGCCTGTTTAGGTACTGGAAGGGACTCTAAGGTCTCCCCAGAGCCTTCTCTTCTCCAGGCTGAACAGCCCCAGCTCTCTGAGTCTTTCCTCATGGGAGAGGTGTTCCATCCCTCTAAACCTCGTCATGGCCTCCTCTTGACTTGCTGCAACAGGACACTCTTGCAGTGAGAAATTTTATTATTTTTGTCCATCTCCTTTCCTCACTCTTTTTTAAACTCTAAGTCATTCAGTTCAAGGACAATGCTCTGCCATGACAATGCTTTCCTAGAAATCACTCCGTTTGAAAATGCTCACCAATTACTTGAAAGCAATGGCAAACAAGAATTCCATCAGGCAGTAATATTTGCAGAACAGCCACACTCTAAACTGGTTGATTTTGAAGCAACCTTACAATCTTCATGCTCAGATGTATTGATTTCATTTTTATCTTTCTTTGAAAGAGGAAAAAGGGAAGTCTGTAAAAATGCATTCAGATGTAATAAAGACTCAAATGTTTCATATTCATTGGGCTTTGCAGAAGTTTTAATACTTCTGAGAGCCAGGTCCCTGCTCTCTATTGCTGTGTGCCTGTCTCTCCCTGTGAGCACATCTGAGAAATCAGTTCAGAGATGAGGCACCTTGATATCCTAAAACACTTTAATAAATTCCAGTGGTTTCCCCAGCAGATGATATGCAATTCCAAACAGATCCGGAGGCCAAGGTCCTTTGTGATGGACTTCTTCAGCTGAAAACTTGGCATTCTACCAAATTCTAATTCAATAACTTGAAAAAATGTGTGTGAACAGGATAGAGAAGCCTCATAGCACAGACACCTGCCAGAAGCACTTGCAGGGGCCAGCAGAGTCACTCTGCGTGCGCTGATGGATGGATGCTCACTTTAAGACGCAAGCAAAATCATTTTAGACCACATTGCATGAAAAATCAGCTTCCACCGAGCTACTGCATAAATCACCTCGACAAGTGGGTGTCAGCCCAGGCTGTGGAAGCAATTCAAAATCAACCTGTCAGAGGGATCCCTCCCTCTCCCATCCAGAGACGGATGTGGAACGAACCAGGACTGATGAGTGCAAATCCCTGCATAAGTCACTGCGTGGCACGAGGCAAATGGGGTGTCAGCAGGGAATGGTCGTGTTCAGAACCTCTTGTGCACCCCCAGCATCTCTGGAGGATGGCTGGGTCCCACCAGCACTGTGGAAAAACATTCATTTTCTGTGAGAAAAAAAAAAAATTGCTGTGGCCATAAAATGCAATATTTCTGGACAAATATGAAATGCTCTCTCTTTGTCACTCCCAACTGCTACTGGAGTGGCTTAACTTTGTAATTCATTGAAAAGCAGATGAAATCTTGTTTCAGTCTGGAGCATAACCAGGCTGCTCCATATTCATTCCACATTTATGGCTGGTTTGGTTTGTCTGTTTTTCATCCTCAAACTGTTAATGCCAATTTCATGCCTGGCATCTTGGACTGGGAGAAACCTGCTGCTGCCATACTGGGACAGCCTGGTAAATATATCCACAAATTTTACCCACAACCTGGTTCATCCACCACAGACTTTTCCTCCCACTGACTTGCATTTGAATTACATCATCAAATAATTATACAATGAACTAAGATAAATCTCTTGGTTATAAATTTCTGTTTGGAGAATCCACTCCGCCCATTTCCTACTTAGAGAACAACCGAAGTAAGAAAAATTCCTGCCCAGAGGAGGTTCCAGATAAAATGCATCAAGGAGGAAAGGGTGGTGGGTTTTTTTCTAATTCCAAAGATGGGGAAAAGGTACCTGGAAGTGCTAAGGGATAAATCAAAAGATGCACAAAGCTGAGAACTGCGCTCAGTCTTGCTGAGTTGGGTTTTCCATACCACCCAACAGAAGAAAGAGGAAAGATTTCTCCATTTCTCATCTTCAAGCTGATACCAAAAAAAAAAAGGCACTGATTAAAAAATATGCTTTTCTAGTGACAAAGTGCACTATTCCCCACTTTTTTTTTTAAGATAGGATACACTGCTTTTATCCTCTGAAATTTCAGCCAACGACAAAATTTAGTCAGATAGATGAAAAATTAGACAGAAGTGTGTATCTCCTTTTCTCAATAAATTTTTAAAAGGTTCTCAAAGTTCTTTCTTATTTCTCACTTAAGAATCAGGAACTGGGGTACCAATAGGTTAAGGACCACTCCTAAATTTTCTGCAAATCACTGAAACAGTAGGAAGAATGCACAGAAAAAGGAATAATTCCAAAGGGAATTGTTCTCCTTGCCCACTGAATCTGTCACCAGCTCATTTTATCTTGCCCATAACTGCATCAGTCTCTACCTTGCAAACCAGAAGGCTTTTTCGTCCATAATATTCCTTCAGTTTGGCCCAAAAAGAAATATTTTGTACATTGGAACTCTTAGAGTCCTAGGCTCGTAATGAAAACATATTTTTCAGTTCATTAAAGTGCCTATATTTACAAAAAATCTGGACACCTGATGTTTGCATTGCTTCCATGTCTTCAGCCCTGCATGTCTTGATGTGAAAGGTGCTTTAGCTATTGGTGAATTTTTTTTTTTTTTTTTAAGTAAAATTTCAGAACAAGGCCTAAATACACAGTCTTACAACCTTGAGAACTGATTCAGCTGTCAGGAGCCGTTTCAAAGGGGTGCAGAAAGTTCAGCTTTTATCCCAGGTTTTGGCTTCAACAAATTTTGCGTCCTCAGTCAAATCTCTCCACCACAAAATGCCCCTCTTGTTGCACCTGCTGAATAGGGGTAGCAGCGCACACCACAACCTTCTCTGAAAGCTTGTGAGGACAAATCCATTAACCTCTTGGAAGTGAGAGAGCGATGAGAGCAGCTAAAAGACACTGTAAAACCACAAGCCTGTGAGTCAGCATATTCCCAAAGATTTGTTAGTCCTGCTCAGAGCCACTGCTTCCCTCCACTGTCCTGCTCTTGGGATATTTCACCACCACCTGCCACGTTCCTCTGACTGAGATTTGGCTGCCTGGCACCACAGCTGAGTTTGGTTTCTCCCCAAACTCAGCTGTTCACGTTAGGCAGCAGACACAGATCAAAGTTCCCCAGCAGCACAAACAAGACTGGATCTGGGGACAGCCAAGGTTTGGGGCTGTGCCCCAGGAGGGAAATAGAAATGTGAAAACTGGTGGCAAGTCCTAAAGGGTCAAGCATGAAATGGTACCAGGGCTACTTCCACTGTGACTTCTACACTTCCCTTGTAGTTTTTTGTGTCCATTGGCAATCGTGAAATACTCTTGCACAGCTACAGAAGCTTGAAATGGAGAAACCTCCCAGTTCAACCTCTCAAACCATGACAAAGTCCCTCCCTCAATGACTTGGGCTGGTTTTCTGTGTGTTGTGCTCCCAGAGAGAGGCAAATATCTTGTATTCTGGTTTCTGACCCTTGGCTGTGTATCTTTGCTCTCGATTTTGTGATGCTCCATTTGTCAGCCCTCCAAAAGAGAAGATCATTTAATCAGGGAATTGAATATTCAGAGTTGGAAGGGACACACAAGGATCACTGAGTTCAATTCCTGGCAATGCTGTTGGCTTCCATATGTACGAGGAGGACAGAAATAGCAACCTGCTTTACAAAGACAAAACTCATTATACACAGGGAAAGGGATGGGGTTGGTGCTCTGGTTTTCCAATAAGAAATCACTCTGCTCTCTCTGAGAGGAAAACAATTCCCTGATCAGGGACAGCTCCAAGTCATAACAGTGGCAACTTTAAACCAGCATCATTCACTTTTCAGGCACATAGCAGAGCAATATGTGTTATAGTGTGGAGATCTATATATAAAGATCTATATATAAAGATACATATATTTGTGTGTGGATCTATATCATAGAATTACAGCATCATATAATGGTTTGGCTTGGAAGAGACCTTCAAGATCATCTTGTTCCACCTCCCTGCCATGGGCAGGGACACCTTTCACCAGACCAGGTTGCTCCAAGCCCTACTCAGCCTTGAACACTTCCAGGGATGGGGCACCCACAGCTTCTCTGGTCAACCTGTGCCAGGGTGTCACTGCCCTCTTCCTAATTAGATATTCGGAAGAATTTCTTCCTAATATCTAATCTAACCCTACTTTGTTTCAATTTGAAACCATTCTCTATCTGTCTCCAATTCCCTTTGCACTTCCCTCCACAGTGAAGGGTATCTCCAGCTCTCTTCAGTCAGCAAGGTGGGTCACGGACAATCCTCTGTCTCTCTATCTAAATTAAGATAAAAATGAAAGCCTCAGAGAGTGCCTTTTGGACAACCTATGGTAAGTCCCACTGGACAATACCAAGTAGAGAAGCTGTCTGACAAACTGAGGAGAGTCAAACAGTGTCTGATCTTCAGGAGCCAGGCAGTAAATTGAAATAAATGAGATCTCAGCTCCCAAACTCACAGTTGTATTTGTCATACTCCAAGAAGCTCACTGGTACTGTCTGGAGACTACCTATGAATGACCAGGCTTTGACATCTTGGTTTGGAGTGAAACATTCTTGATTATGATTTCTTTGACCATAATATTGAGCTGTTTCAGGAGAAATTAAGGCCTGGGAAGCCAACAGACAGACAGACAGACAGACAGACAGAGAAGGTGATCTTGGAGCAATTTTAAGAAGTTGTCTAAAGCGTCATTCACATTTGAGAGCTTAATCCTCCTCCCCAAAAAACACATTTGAGGTTTTGTCTAGGGGACCATAATGCCTCAAACATCTGCCCTTCATTGCTCATATTGAGCTCCAAGTTGGATTCCTGAACTTTGCACACACAAATTACTGAAGTGTCTGAAATTATCACGTGGGCATTCCCTGTGGTCCAGGCAGTGAGGATTTTCAGGATGCAGCATTCCCTGTGGTTTTCCCCCATGCCAGGAAGCAGATGTGGCAGTAACCTGCTACCTGTACCTGGCCTCGAGGCTCCCACATTCCCTGCACACCTCTGCCCTGTGCAGGGGTACCCCAGAAATCAGTGCCAGCAGCTAAAGAGGCATTGGTTCCATCCCTGCTGGGTTTGAAGTGCTGCTGCTCTCCATCTCTCAGCCTGATGAGTGAAGGTTTCCCAAACTTTGGCAGGGAAGAGGGGTCAAACAGGACAGGGAAGGGGGAATTTACAGGCAGGGGTTGAGACCCCCAAGTTTCCCCTTTCTCTCAGTCTCTGCTATGTCTGGAAACGTAACCTGTCTGGTGTGTGATGCTGCCCCATGTTTGCAGGAAAAGCTGTCTTTCTCTAGACTTCCATATTGCTGAGCTCTCTTTCAAACCAATTGCATATCATCCACATATGTCAGGAAATATGGTCACAGCTGAAAGAAACTAATGACTTCTGTTAATTGTGCTGAGTGAGAGGCAAGGACAGCTTGTTAATGAATGACTAATTGAGATGGAACTTAATAATTCTGCAGCTGAACTTGCTTGGATTGCCAGGCATTTCTGAATTTTCTTTAGAGAGATCTGACCTCAGAAAGCATGTGGCAAGTGTTCTGTGGCCATTAAAGCAACTGAGTTCAAACGTTTGAAAAATGAAAATACAAAATCACAAGAGATAAGAGCCCTAAATTATAATTGGCTGAGAATAACCACTCCAGAATCCAAGTGCTTGAATTTCCACTCCCCACAAAATTTACATGTTCTATCCCTTGGTCCTGGTGACAGTAGGTGAAAGGCTGAGCAGCAATAATTTTGCAAAAGAGTAGTTAAAGATCATATCACTGACCCTTGTGTGAGAGTAGAGAGGGTAGAGTTAAGGCCATCTGTGACATCTTAACTAGAAAGGCAGGTATTACTCACATTTTTGATGTATCTCTTAATTATTAATAAATTATTAATAAAACATAAATTAGTTATTTTTGTAACTTTCCAGATCCAGAGAGTGAAACAAATTATTTCAGTTTCTGACTCTGTTACAGACTTAGGGCTGCCCTTGCTTACATTACTTAGACGTGGATATATCTGCTAAATACAGATGCTTACACCTGCCTTACCTGCACTGACTCTCTCTCTGCAGACAAGGAACAGGGAGCCAACTCCCAGCGAGGACCACAGTGTGAAATGCTTTTTCATAGAATTCATCCCTCTGATCATCTTGGTGGCCTCCTCTGGACTCTCCAACAGCTCCATGTCCTTCCTGTGCTGGGACCCCAGACTTGGATGCCATTCTTCAGGTGGATCTCACCAGAGCAGAGCAGAAGGGCAGAATTCCCTCCCTCACCTGCTGCCCACACTGCTTTGGATGCAGCCCAGGACACATTTGGGTTTCTGGACTGCAAGTGCACAAATGTTGAGTGATTCCAGCCTCTCATCCAAATCTGTTCATCCCCCAGCCTGGATGGACACCAGGGGTTGCCCTGACCGAGGTGCAGCACCAGCACTTGGTCCTGTTAAACCTCATGAGATCCCCATGAGGTTTCTTTCTCAAGCTTGTCCAGGTCCCTCTGGATGGCATCTCATCCTTCAGGTGTGTCAAAAGCACCATTCAGCTTTTTATCAGAAGCAGATATCCAAAATGGACCAGGAAAATAGTACCTTGGAGAGTCTTTCCCTTAGTAGTGATTAGAAAGGGAGCCTGAGAAGCCTCCATTTTCACACCGCATTCATGTTAAAGCAGATGAGCCAAATCCCCTGGTCCTACATCTGCACACTTGAGGAGACAATCGGTCATCCAGTGTGACAAGCCCACCGTGGTTTCCCATGAGACACAGCTCTCTCAGGTGCCACACAGTTGACATTGCCTGTGTTTCAGGGGTGTGGTGGTCTGTGAAAAACAGGAGGGACTTGGGGAAAAACCTTGGCAAGAAGAGAAATAGAATTCCTTGGCCAGAGCTGAAGAGCTTCTAGGGAAAATAAGATCGACTTTTTATGCATGCAGACAGTGATAGGACAAGGGGGAATGGTTTTAAACTAACAGATCAGAGATTTAGATTAGATATAATGAAAAAGTCTTTACCATAAGCATGGTGAGGCCCTGGAAGAGGTTGCCAAGAGAGGCTGTGGACTCCACATCCCTGGAAGTGTTCAAGGCCAGGTTGGATGGGACTTGGAGCAGCCTGGGATAGTGGAAAATGTCCCTGCCCATGGCAGGGGATGGAACAGGATGACCTTGAAGGTGCATTCCAACCCAAACCATTCTGTGATTCTATGAATCTCTGAAAAAAATTGTGCCTGGAAACAAATACAAACTTCCCTCAGAGGCGCTTGTTGTGCATTGATATTAATGATATGATGTTGATTGATATTAATTAATTAAAGGAGGGGACTCCCCACCCTGATAAAGTAACATCATTTGTGCATTTCAAGAACATGTTGTTCTGGGAATTATAATGCCCAAAAAAGTGGAAATAAGAAATTTAGGGGACAGGTCAGTTCTCAAAGGCATAGATGGAGTGCCTCATCAATCATCCCATATTTCCATATTTTTTTCACTTCATGGCATCACCAGTCATTTAAAAAATATTCATAAATGTCACTAACGGATTATTGCTGCATCCTGAAAAAAAACCCTACATTTATTTATGCAGGGAATGTCGATTAAATTGAGATAGATATTGAAATTAATAAGCACCCAGTAAAATGTAAAGCGCACAATTGATTTTAGATCCTCTGTTATATGCACAGCATGTAATTACCAGTAGTAAATCTAAAATTAAAATATAGAAGCTTATGAGATGCTTCAGTGCAGTTGTTCATTTAGATCCACATAAATTCAGGGGACACACATTAGAAGTGCCAGCACTAGCATGAAAGGACTAAGCTATAACTACAACCTTCATGGAAGGAAAACAAGAAAAATCCTTCTACAGCAGAAATAAAGATTAAAAAATATATAACACTCATCTGAGAAGGTCACAGTCATGTGTTGATGTTGATGGTGGTGGGTAAAAATGAATGAATAAGTAACACATCTAGCAGGATACAAATTAAAGTGCCAGGAGAGTAAAGGTTAAGTTTTCTTTATTTTAATCAAATAAGGGAAATTGGTACATTGTAGTGCATCTACAACAAATAACAGCCAAATTTCTCTGGTACTTTTTATTGCAAATGATAGTTTTGAAATGCAGTTTAAAATGTGTTTTGTGATGGAGTTTAATGTGTTTTGCTTGCAAGTCCAATAGGAGATTTCAGTGATGCATGCAAAGCTACACTTTGTTGTGCTCTGGTTCCATTTTTACACTGCTTATCACCCTGGTGTCTGAATTCCTGACACATTGGGATTTCACTCCCATCTACACAATTTTTTGTAGGCAAATTCTTTAGTCTCACAGTCTACTTTTCTAAGTACAACATGGGCTTCTATCAGTGCTCTGTAATTTCAATAACTCTTGACCCCATTGTCAACTGCCAATATTTTGGAATGGTCTGTGTTGTGTAAGATCAGCCCTGTCCATTATATTGTTATTGTATCATCCATTAGGGATGCATCTCTAGAGAAAACAGAATTTTTTTGTAACCTTTGAAGTTAATAACGATCACCTTTAAAGAGCCTAGGGAGTTAAAAATTTATGTCAGTCAGGTGAGGGATCCCTCCCCACAGAAGGCAGGGAGACACATTTCACCTGCTGAGGTCTTCAAACCACAGAGTAGTGAAAAGCTTCAGCAAAGCTGATTTTAAACAGCTGCCACACTTTGGAGGAGTGGGGCTTTGAATCCACACCCAGAGTGACCTGCCCAGACCCAAAGGGTGGAATTCAGTGGCCTGACACAGGTGTGTAGTGTCATCGTAGATGCTGTAAGGGAATGATTCCTCTTTCCACCTGCCGTTACAGAAAATCACATCTCTCATATCCTGTGGCATATCTGTCAAGCCTGTCTTAAATAGGTGAGTTTATGTAATGCAGGGAGTTTAGGATTAAGATGGATCCTACAAAGAGCCTCAAATTACAACAGAATCCTATATTTAAGCTGTTAAATGCTGTCCTGTCTGTACATCCATATCCTCCACTTGCACAGCCTGGTGACTGAGGTATCACTACAGTCCTCTGGAAAGGCTGAGGAAAAAAGGTGTCCAAGACTTCTTGAGTCTCTGGTGCCTAAGTCTTCACCCCACAGTAGGTTTTAACCATTAGCTGAGGATAATTCCCATTTCGTTGGCTTCTGTTTAATGGCAGAGGGTGCACAGAGCATGTCTAATGGCATTTGGCTGCCACACAGCACAGCTGAGGTTGTCTCACAGAAAGAGACATTCTCTCACTCATTTCTGGTTTAGAGCAAACACATTGATTTAGGGTGGATTATTCATCCGAGAACATAAAAGGAATAAAAATCTCCAAGAACCACAGTGGTTCCAGTGTTTGAATGGGAACAAAAAAACCTTAGACTCTGTATCTACACTTCACGGAGAGATAATTCAGAGACTTAAAAATATTAATAATAAGCCTGGTCTCTATGAATACATACTTCTGAATATTTTTAACAAGCTGTGGCCACAGACATTTTATGATCAAAAGAAGTATAAAGTAAGCAACAAGAATCAGCTATTCTTTATAAAGCTAAAATATTTCTCAGTTGCTCCAAGATTATCTTTGTGGATGGCTGTTCTCTGGGTGATGATAAGCAGGTAAGTCAGAAGAGAGAGTTTCAGGTGCATATATTAAATATTCTTTAATCCTCCTAAGCAAACCATGGTCACTCAACCATTACCTTTGCAAAAGGGGTAAGAAACACAACCTTAGAAGGGAGTTATATGTTATCAGGGTACCTCTGAAGGATATGGGCAGAGCCACTGAAGTCAAGAGGTTGGAGTCCGTCTGTGTTTTGTGCTAAAATATTGCCCAGAATAGATGGGTCCCAATCGGAAGCATATTTATAGAAACACCATAAACAGTGATTGTGCTGGTGAAAATTAATTACCCACATTAATTGCACCTTCCTGACTGCTCCACAACATGTGCAGGATGAGACCACTGTGCAGCATCACCACCATCAGCATGAGCAACCTGTGAGGAGAGAAGTGAAAATAAGGAATTCTGTCTTCTTAACATATGTGGCCACCATTTGTCCTGGCTGGACGTGACGCACCACCAGGTTCTGCCAGACTTCCAGGGAAACCATCAGTTTGGGCATCTCATGATGGGCTTTTAGGAATCATGCAGGAATTTAATTACTGCTGAAATCTCTATTCCTGGCTCAAATTTGGTTGAAATCCAACAACATTTTTAAAAGGTATTCAGTGAGACAGGATAGTGAAGCTGTGTGTAAAAGGACAATATCGAAACTAGTCTTGTGTGACATCTCCACCATTCAGCTATCTCAGTAAAACTGTAGTCATATTTATTCCCTCTGGATATGGGTCTTCCCAGGTGTTACAAAAATTTTGGGATACCGGGGCAAGTGGGGAAGTAAAGCTGCCTTATTACTCCCAGAGAACAGCAGAATTTAAGATTTGACTTCCACATAAATTTTAGCCACTAATTTCCCTAGATCTTCTATAAAATAAATTCAGTCCTGAAATCAGGATCTCAGAAGATGGGCAGCTGAGAGAATCATTATGTGGATGAAAGACACATTATCATCATTCTCTTAATGGTAACTGAGCTCCCACCTGCCAAATCCCACCCCTAAAACCAGCAGATTTCATACTCTGGTCTTACATAAAAACACGCTTTTGTGCATATTCCCCCAGTCCACCCTACACCTCCTTGTGTGCCTCTGTCTCAGTCTTCTTTTTTCTCTATTTTTTCAGAGCACTAGGGTCAGATAATTGGGACCTGAAGAATTAGTGCATAATAATCCATTTTATCCTGTTGATTCATAGCAAACCTGTGGCACTCCAATTACATTCTGCCAAGCAGACCTGTGCTGTAGGGGCTGGATAATAAAAGCACACAGGTGTCTGCCACCAGCATCCCCATTGATTTGCAAATTGGTCCCCAAGAGACATCTTGGCAAATATTCCCACAGCATCTGAGAGCTTTGCCTGATAGAAGCTCAAACAAGCTAAAAAGGAAATGCTAATTTCTATATCCTGCACAGGTTTTAATTGAAGTCTGCCTGTTCTAAAGCCAGAGGGATGATAACAGTTAATGTATTCTCCACCTGAGAGGCAAGGCACCTTCTTCTGTGCATCTAAAAGACTGGAATTATGATCCTGAGAGGATTATAAATTATAGCAACTTCTTTTGCCCAGGGTAGTGGAGTTTTCCAGACCTCTTCAGTGTAATTTCATAAGGATTTGCTATTTTAAAGCAGAAAAAGTACAAAGGAGAAAATGACTGGGGTGGGCACTGGCTGAGAATGTCTCTGAAAAGGACTGGTACAGTTTTTGCAAGGTTTCTTTAAGAAGCAAAACTTATGTTGCCACGTTCTCTGTGTGTCTCTTTGGGCCTTTCCCCTTTTTGCCTTTTTGGACAGAATCCATCCAATTTGATATAGAGGGAGAGGTCTCAAAGACACAAAGTTGTCAGAAGTTTAATGGAAACCGGGATCTGTGATATGAGCTCATCACCTCTCAGACACATGTAATCTACACAAAAAAAAGAAAAGAAAAGAAAAGAAAAGAAAAGAAAAGAAAAGAAAAGAAAAGAAAAGAAAAGAAAAGAAAAGAAAAGAAAAGAAAAGAAAAGAAAAGAAAAGTTATAAATGTTCCTAAAGCTTCAGAGCTTGTAGTTTCATGTTAAACATTTGAGAATGCAAACAGGAGCTCCCACCCCTGTTCTCTGAGCAGATAATGAAATAAGGGCTTCCTTAATTCCACCACTCAGGGCATCACAGTAAGTCACAAGGAATATGAAACTCTTTACCTGCAGAGCCATGCACCAGAAGTAAGCCATGAAGAGATATAAAATAAGGTTGCTATTACAGTATCAGATGATTAGTGAAGCTTCTGCTCTACAAAATATTCTTACCTTAGTAGGTTTGCTGTCCAAAGAGTGGAAAGGTGATGGAGAGAAGAGTCTGAGGCATAAAGAGATCAATAAACCAGTAAGAAAGCATGTTCTCAAGCAGTGACATAAACAGGACCAGAAACAGTGTCATCTGATTTTTAAAAAGTCACAAAACAAAAAATCCCAACAGCAGTGCCCTAGAAACTCCCATGCTGGTTGTCCTACAAATCAATTTCGTACTGTCAGACCATGGCTAGTGAGTGACTAAGGATAATAAACCTGTGCTGAAACACTAAATGCATTTTAAATCTATGGCCAAAGTCACCTTACCCAACTTTAGATGACTTCAGAGTACATTTCCTAGTAAGTCAGCCTGGGCTTCCTGGGAAATAATTAAGATCAAGTTAATAGGGTTGAGGGTCTTAGAGCAAAAAAATGTACCCATCTATTTCAGAGCAAGATGAAGCGCATCTGAAAACCCACCATGCTGCAGAAATCAATTTAATCCAATTTGTCTCACTCCTGCATCCCACCTGCCAACAGCTCAGCAATCAGGTCCAAGAGCAGATTTCCCTGGGATGCAGGTGTGCTGTGTGAGCAAAAGTGTCCAGGCTGACACCTCTGTGAATATGGACTGGAGAACTTCCTAGCAAAAGTGTCCCAGTGAGGAGCAGCTGCTGCATGCACTCATGTCTTAGGTTACATGGAAGGTGTAACCAAAAGGATGTATTCTATTCCCGTCTCCATAAGCTGTTAAAACAGGTGGGGCAGTGTTCTTTGTGTTCAACATGACCCAGCCCCGATAACACCATCGGGGCTATCTCTGCTGGTGGGCCATTGAGGGCTCCAGGAATGACTCATAAGATTCCATCAGCCATTGTGAGATGCCCTGCCCAGAGGGGAGGAGTTGAACATTCCTACCTGCTTATAAACTGAGGCTCTGGAACACTGGGGTACCTTTTCCACTGGATTCCCAGAGGAGAAGAGCTCAAGAGCCACCATTGGACCACCAGAGACTGACAAGACTTTTCCACAAGATCACCACTTCAACAAGACCACATCCATCACTCCAACGGGGCTGCAGCCACCATTTTAACTGCACTGCTAGCACCACCCTAACAGGGTGGCAGGTTGTATTCTGACTTTGTTTATTTGAACTGTTGTTTCTGTATTGTTGCCTTGCTCTAAATATTAGTACAGAGCTGTTATTCCTTTTTCCCATATCTTTTGCCTGAGAACCCCTTGATTTCAAAGTTATAATAATTCAGAAGGAAAAGGAGTCATATTCCCTATTCCAAGGGAGGTTCCTGCCTTCCTTGGCAGACACCTGTCTTTCAAACCAGGACAACCCAACACCCAAATATTCCAGCAGGTCTCTCCTTGGCCTCAGTATGCCAACAATCTTCTGTCTGTTCCAGAAAGCCATGTGGACCTGCAGACACCTGTGAGATAAAGAAACTCCTTTTGTTTACCTGTCGGCTCTTGCTGACAAGACTTGGCCATTTCAAAAGTGCTCTTTGTGTAAGTTCTGAAGGCATAAATTCTGTTCTGGGTTGCCACATCCCTGAGCTGCCTTCCTGGATGTTTTATAGCAGCCTGAAGAGTTTTCTTATGTTTTCTCTCCTTCTCTTTGTCAATCAATATCAGAAAGGTATTTAGTCACATCAGCAAAACGATCCATCATGTGAAGCATCCTCCTGGCAGGAAAAGCCACTACATTTATTTTCCTAATGCAGCTAAGTAGACATTAATATCTGTAATTAC
The DNA here is from genome assembly GCA_036785705.1 of Acanthornis magna. NCBI lineage: Eukaryota > Metazoa > Chordata > Aves > Passeriformes > Acanthizidae > Acanthornis > Acanthornis magna. The sequence goes on along the minus strand of JAWUZG010000119.1, from coordinate 12,522,214 downwards.
TATTAAAATGCAGACTGACTGATTCCTCTGCATTCATACCATCTGCAGACTTCTCTGAAAATCACAGTCTTCAAATAACACTGACTTTAACCCATCCTTTTCTATCAAAAACAATTCTGAGCACGGGCAGTGACTGCATTGACCCTACCCCTACACGAGGCTGATTAAGAGCATGGATTTGTGGAGGTAAGGAAATTGTTTTCATAGTCACCATTGTCTCTGGATAGTATGGGGGGAATGGCTTTAAACTGAGAGTAGGTTTAGATTGGATACTGGGAAGAAATTCTTCCCTGTGAGGGTGGTAAGGCACAGGCACTGGCACACGCTGCCCAAAGTAGTTGTGGATGTCCCACCCCTGGAAGTGTTCAAAACCAGGCTGGATGGGACTTGGAGCAACCTGGGATAGTGGAAGGTTTCCCTGCCCATGGCAGAGGGTTGGAACTAGAGGACCTTTAATGTTCCTTCCACCCCAAACTTTCTCTGATCCTACGTGCATTGCCCTCTCCTCATGAGATTTAAGAATCTGGGTCCTAATTTACAAGTTTTTTATACTTGCAAGGCCAGAATTCTCATGAACAAAATGTACTAAAGTTGGACAAGTTTGGAGAGATGTCCATGGCTTTGTTTATGCTTCTGAAAATCTGATTTGGTGAGAATTGTTTATAGCAGAGAAAAGATGAGGGAAAGCTGTTCTTTAGATTAGATTCTCCCATATATTGGAACTAAAGATGTTAAATATATGGTCCTTTCCTTTCCTTTCCTTTCCTTTCCTTTCCTTTCCTTTCCTTTCCTTTCCTTTCCTTTCCTTTCCTTTCCTTTCCTTTCCTTTCCTTTCCTTTCCTTTCCTCCAGAGATTGGAAAAGAGACTAATAAAGCAAGCAGTAGTCATTAGTAACTTTCATGGGGAAACTCAAAAATCTGACACCAAAAATGATGAATCTCTCTATTTTAGTCCTCCACACAAAATGTGGAAATATCAGCCAGCTCTACCACTTAAGGATGGAAAATGGGATGGGTCCTGTCTGTGCTCTCTGCTAACCCACGTGCTGACCCTGCCATGGGATGGGGGACAGCCCAGCACAGTCCAGCTCAACTTGCACTCATCATGGTGAAGAAAGGACAGCCCAGCACAGTCCAGCTCAACTTGCACTCATCATGGTGAAGAAAAAACGTGCCCACAGCAGATCTGTGTCCTGGAGCAGATGGATGCTCAGTGGATCTTTCACTGACCTCACAAGCTTTGCATGTCCTGTCCCTTGCCCCCACTTTCATTCTATAATATTTTGTATATCATCCCATGATTTGCACTGACTGCAAAGAGGGAAATACTTTGCCTTGAACTGTGCCCTCAAGTTCTCTCCCTTTCTCTTTGAAAAGAACATTTGAAACCAACATCTTCAAACCAACCTTCTGGCTTTTCTCAGAGTAGAGGATCGCTCTAATCCCTCTATCTGTTTTCTGGTTAACTGTTCTATTATTACCCTGTTTTGCCATGGAAATGAAGCCTAGGTGGTCTCACTCCCACTGTGTATTTCTGTATGTGCACCGCCAATAACTCCTGACCTCATTAACCAAAATGATAGAAAAGCCTGAAGCTTCATAGATAATTACATTTAATGAAGGCAGAAGACAGATCTTAGAGGCACTGCCACTGCAGGAAAATAAACAAGCATAAATCTTGGCATAGGTGGGGAAATCCACATGGGAGAGAGCCTTTTACAGGTGCCCCAAGCACAAGAAAATCTTCAGTCGCAGTTTAAACCTTGCTTAAAGCCAAAGCCTATCTACCACAAGACACACATCCACAGGCAAAGAAATTTAATTTATTCCCAAAATCCTTAAGTAAACTTTGGGTTCATTCTGAGTAATATCTTAATTAGGTTTGTATGTGAGCTAAAAGGCAGTAACAAAGCTTGGGCCAACAGATAATGTACTAAGTTTTTTTAGTTGATTTAATTCTGAATCTAGAAAACATTTATAATTTCTTGGTAGTTATTTGTTTGTTTGTGTGACTTCAAATTCACTCAGTGATTCTTTCTCCAAATAACCTCAAAGCAATGATCATTCACTTACCTTTAAAATTAACAAGATTCATGTACTCAGGTCTTAGCCAGAGGTTAATAGAACTCTACCACTCACCCCTCCCAGCCTCCATAAATACTTCTGTTAGATCTCTCCTTGGCCATGCTCTCCTTCTACCTCTCTTTTAGCCAGGACTCTCTTTCCATTTGTCAGTAGGATGGCAGCAAAGGAAATTACACTAAGTTCTCACTGAAGACTCCATTTGAGATTACCTCTTGCTTAGGAATTTGGAGGTTACTGGAAAGCGAGTTTTCTCAGGAAAACCCCATTATTCTGGTCATTTAACTTTCCTTGTTACTGACCCATTAAAGGCAGAACAAGAGGCTGGATGGGCCCATGGTGCTTTGATGGTCTTTGTATTTAATTTCTGCACCATCTGAGGATGCTTAAAGCCTCCTGTGGAGTGTTCCACTGGAGCTCTTTGTGGAACAAAGTCTCAGTCCCAGACCTTACCCAAGGTTTATTTCCCACTGCTTGGTAAAAGTAGGAAATCTCTAAGGTGAGCAGTGGAAAAGCAAAGCTTGCTGTGCTATTGCCTATAGCAAAGACACTGTAAATGCTGGATAACTTTTTTTCCCATTTTCCTACTCATTAAAGAGTTTCCTTCATCTTTTTTTCTGTTTCTTTCTTTTGTCTTTTTTTCTCTTTGCATTGCACTGTTGGTACACCTAGAAGATTTCCCAGGTTCTTTGACACGGTGCAAATTGCTGCATTTTTTTCCATTCCGTTTCTTTGATTAATTTTTTTTCTTGCTTCATTTAGGGATCAGCTATTCTTTCTCCTGTTGCGATTTGCTTTTCTCATCCACGAATTACTGGCTTTATTTATGTGGTAGTGTCAAAAGGTTCACAAACACAGAGCTTGTTAAGATTTGTGTGTGTGTGTGTATGTGTCCCTTTTCTCGAGGTTAGAACAATAATGATGATTATTAATGGTACTCCCCCAGAGCAGGACTCTAATCTGGCACAACCTCGTTCAAAGGGAACATCAGACTGCAGAGAACAAGATAAACTATGCACACCCTAACTCACAGTGACCTTCCTTTCTTCTGCAAAAACTACTAGTTTAAGAAAAATCTCCACAGTCATAAATCACCATCACTCACCACTGTTTGGAAAGAGCTGGATGATTTTGGTACATTTATCATGGTTTAAGGAATTTTGACGTGTTGTTCTCCTCTGAATGTTAAAGTTCTTTTCTTTGTGGTTGTTTCCTTCCACCACACGCACACATTGCAGGAGGTTGCTCAGAAAAGTGACAATATCAATTGTCAGGGGGGAGAGGAGGCACATTGTCCATGCTCCTTGAAGATGAAAACATCGAAAGAATTTGACCTTGACTGAAGGAGCTTCCGTGGAAGATTAGAAGAATAACAGTTCTCTAAACAGATGCCAGGTCATAATTACCACTAATGGCCACCTCATGCGTCATTCCAGGCACCTCACAACAAAAAATGTTATCTTTTGACAAAGCTGTTGGCAACTGCACGTGGAAAAAAAATTAAGGTTTTGCCCATTATTTTCTAGTTTTTTTTTACAGACTGAGAGTTACTTAACTTGACTGTAAGTAAATAACCCACTGAAGACAGGCAAGTAGTCCAAGAGTGAGAAAAATGTTTATATACTATGAAACTATCTGTGGATAGTTAGATTTATAAGTAGAAGGGATAAAAAAATAAGATTTCTGCAGTACTGAATATTTTTTATGCTTTTTTCTGTGTCAGTGTGGGACCTAGAACACAAGCAATGTTTGTTTAAAAACAGAAATCATGAAAAGCGCAATTTATAATTGCTCATTTGATTAGCTTTTTTAAATTAAAAAATCTCTATGCTCAGGTATAAACATTTTGCTTACATTTTTATTCATTAAATTGAAACTAAATACTTCTAACCTATTTGATTTGACCTGAACCTGTTTGCAACCTGAATGGTAAATCATGAGTCCCTGTCACTAAAAGTATTTACGGAATAATAGGTTTCAGAAATTGCTCCAGCAGCCATTTAAAAGTTTCTCTGGGAGCAGAGAGAAAAATATTGGCCCATTCTTCCACAGAGTCAACCTGCAGAGAGTGCTTTGAATGTGGATCTCGCAGCTCTGGCACTCAGGCTGACTTTAAACTAATTCAGCTGGTGCAAAGCGAGGAGTAACACAGAGTGGGAAGTGGAGCGCTCTCAATTAGGTTGTTTCAGTTTCAAAACCCACATCCAGTGCTGTCCAAAGTGGGGAAATGGCAGGATACCTCTGTGTGGAGCTTTTATAACTCAAGGAGGTCTGGTGTTTGAGGCAAGTCTGAGCTATACCTTTGACTCCAGTGGAAGTTGTCCTCACCCATGGCAGGAGGGTGGAACTAGGAGATTTTTAAGGTCCCTTCCAACCCAAATCATTCTATGATTCTACATTTTTTCATGTGGAACAGCTTCATTTATTTCAAAAACATCTGAGAATTGAGGAAAGCATCAGTTCCAGCGAGGTTTCTTAATAGGGAGACAAATGTTTGAAATTAATTTTGAACATCTTTTCTATTATTGCTGGCTATCTGCACTCTGCTGTTGCTATAGCACAGAAAAAGGCAAAGCAAATTCATTTAATTGGAAAAAAACATCCTCTGTTTTAATAGGCAAAGCCTGTTTTCAAGGATTAACTATATTTTGTCAGTTCACAGCATTTTCCTGTTTTGAAACAGTTTACTACGTCCTCCTAGACCTGCCACCTTCGACAAACAAACTGATTCTACAAAAAAAAAATCAGAGAACATCAGCTTTTCAGCCTTGCTTGGAATTACTCTCTTCTTCTCACATCCCAATTACTTTTGATGCAAATTTCTGGATGGAGATTGATGTATAAATGATACCTGGCTGAAATATTCACAGTGGAGTCTAGCTAAGCACAGGATTTTCAGAGGAAAGCCTTAGGATGAAATATAGCGGCACGATTGCCAACAGTGATGAAGTGAGTTCTTTAAGGTCTAAAGTACATCTGGGGGAGAGATCAGAGGTGGAGAAGGTTTATCTCTCTCATTCAGTGTAGCTCCACACAGTTGGCAAGGACTGAGCTGGCTCGGGGGCATCAGGACTAGAGGTGGATGCTCAGGTCCATGCCCAAGTTAAATCGTTTCCCCAAGCCCTCTTTGTTGCCTTTCCATTCTGCCCTAGAAAAACTTCTAATGCAGAGAGACAACAAAATAAAGGACTTTTTTTAATTTTTTTTTCCCTTCATTATGGAAAGTACTTATTCTCTGAAGATAACTTAGGACAGACAGATAACACCCAGAATTATATCAGCAGTGCAGCCAAAGCCTCGGAGTCAGCATTTGTGGTGGTCAGGAAAAAAACAAGGGGTAAAGCTGAACCATTCACAGTAACTGTCTCCAAGAAAGAGGATGAACAAGGTATTCCCATGAGGGATGAAGGCTCATGGTGTCAGAATTCACAAAAATATTTTCTTGTGCATGAGGCTCGAAGCCACCTTCAGTCAATGCCAGCTCTGCAGACTGAAACATTTCTGAGAGCAGACAGACAAATTTATATGAGTATGAATATATTGACTCATTAAGGTTTGGGCTAAAGAGATGCATAAGTCTGGAAATTAGTAACAGTTTGAAAGAAAAAATTATATTAAAACATCATCAGCCAAAAGCAATATCACCATTGTAACAACAAACACTAGATGAAATAGATAATGGAACTGAGAAATCATTAAGCACTGTGAAAAGAGATCCTCTGGATAAAAATGAACTCTTAGCATTGCAGACAATAATTATCACTCTTCTCTAATGCCACGATGCCCTGACTTGACCTTCTTGCTGATTTCAGGCTCAAAGAAAGTCCAAGACCAAAATCCAAATTTTGATTGAGTTGCCCAAGTGAACAGAAAATATTCATATCCATGAAATAAGGTGAAATAAATGGCATGCTGAAGAGCAAAGACAATAGAAGCTATCAAAATCCAAGCACTAATTTGGTTTAGAAAAGAAAAATAATTTTGAATTTGCATAATCTTGAAATAGAATGACTATAGCTTAGAGAAATTGATTAAATTTGCCTGCAAATTTTCCTGTTCCTATTGTTACAATTGATGTAAAAGGCCAAGCAAAGTGTTTCCTGGGTAATTTATTTAAAGGATTTAACTTCTTCACATGTGCAAACTGCATTTAACAGCTTTTAACTTTTTCAAATTTCTTTGCAACTCAAAATTATTTGATCCAAACATGGACTTATAGTTTCTGGCAGACTTCTGAGAAACCAGTAATGGCCTTGAAGTTTGTAAATTTACTTATTTCATTGTGCTTTTAGTCAACACACATTCCATGGCAGTGCTTATGCTGCCCATGAAGCTTTTAAGTTTGCTTTGCAAATATTTCCTGTCTAAATGGACACTCATAAAATGTGAGATGGGCCAGGATAGGCACAGCAGATATTGATATATTTGCATAATCTAATTCCTGTAACTGATTTATTATGTCAAAAAGTAAATACGGAAACTTCTCTCTGCTTGGTGTGCTGTCCAGGATGCAGAAGGACAAAAAATTAATTAATGCATTAATGCATTAATGCCAATTCCAAATACAGGAAGAGTGAAAATGAAGTCAGAAACATGATAAGGAGTGATCCCAATAAGCTGTCTGACTGCTGGACATTTTCTGTAGGTCTACGTGAAGAAGAGAATCTCCAGGAGGATGTGAAGAACAGTGCAGGGGGGGTTGGTTACTTCCTGATAGCACCTTCATATGAGCAAAGAAACGGCACAGAAAGTGTTGAAAATTAGGTAAAGTAGTAAAAGCAGTTTCTTTCTGGCTTCCTGATAAATGTTCCCAAAATCTTTTCTTTCTCCCCTCATTACTCCAATGCAAGGCAGTGCAAAATCCCAACAGAGCCTGCAGGAGCAAAGGAATGCTCAAGAAGTTTGTCAGTGAACTGAGTCCAGGTCAGGCAGGGCACAGGATGATGACCAAACCCCTGGACTCACTTTATCCTTCTCCAGTTGGAAAATGCCAGATGTCATCTCCAGCAAAGGGTAACAGAGCAGGGGGGATATGATGGAGTCACAGTATTAGAAATTCAATATGGCTGATATTTTTATGATTATCCTGTGTCCAAACCCCATCACTAATCATGGTCCCTCTTCCTGCAGACTCGCCAGCTGTGGAATCCCAGACCAAAAAACTGTGCAAGCCCTTCCCCATGAAGCTTAACATACAAGCCACAAAAGGTGCAGCAGGATCATAGAATTATGGAATGGTTTGGATTGGAAGAGACCTAAAAGATCATCTCATTCCAACCTCCTGCCATGGGCAGGGACACCTTCCACTATCCCAGGCTGCCCAACGCCCCATCCAACCTGGCCTTGAACAATTCCAGGGATGGGGCATCCACAGCTTCTCTGGGCAGCCTCTTCCAGTGCCTCACCACCCTCACAGGGAAGAATTTTTTCCTAATATCCATGGAGGTGAGGAAGGAATATCCCTGACTTGTCCAAATACACTCATCAGTGAATTGCCATCATCCAGTAGTGAATAAAAAGGGGTTAGAAAAGAGGAGCAAGATGGCTCCATGGCTATTTTACAGACATCTTCCAAGGGCAAGACATTTGGGAGAAGATACAAAGCTGCCTTCAAGGAACTCAAAAATCAGTCAGCAAAATCATCATTGACCTCATGGCTGAAAGCAAAGAAGCATCTTCATAGCATTGAGGCATGATAGGTTTGGAACAGCCCTTACAGGTTTTGGAAACAAGCCCAAGGCTCATTCACAGGCATGTGAAGAAAGCACAAGATGTCATAGAGATAATGAATTAATTGCTCCAGTGTCTCATTGGTCCTATGGGAATAACGTCATTTTCCTCAGAGGGACGTTGTGAGTAGGAAACCCAGAAACCAACAATCAGAACATGGATATTGGGGAAAAAAGTCTTCTCTTAAAGCGTGGTTAAGCCCTGGTATTGAAGTGGTAGAGTCACTATCCCTGGAAATGTTCAAAAAACAAGGAGATGCAGCATTTCAGGGCTGGGGGGTTGGTGTTCAGCCAAAGGTTGGATTTGATCTTGGAGGTCTTTTCCAATCATAATAATTCTATTATTCTATGAAATGTTCATATTTTGCAGCATTTTACTTGGAAATCTGGTCTTCTACACATATTAAATCAGGTAGTCTCTTTGGGGGTGAACACTGTAAGGTGGTGACCTTACAGCTCACAGAAAAGAACTTCCGGAGAAACACAGCACCACTCAGAAGGACAACTGCAAATAGTGGAGGAGGGAAAGAGGGGAAGACTTTGGAGCTGATATAGAAGCAAAAAGGCCTGGAAGGTGCAGCTATAAATGGCTCTCTAACTACAGAACAGTTTAGTTTTACAAGCACAGAGTCCTCTTCTGTTATTACCCAGCACTGAGTATGTGGAGGAGTAAACGTTCAGTAAAGATTTGTCAGCCTGGCCTCTCTCACAAGAAATATGACAGGGTCACAGGTTTCTTTGCTTTGTTTCAATAATTGGATTTTCTGGGCTCCGAGTGTTTCCTCCTGAGGCGTGAGGAACAGGCGCAGGGGTGGAGGAAGCAGGATAACCATTTCAAAGGAGCCATCATTACTGTGCCCATGGAAATCTGGATCTGCGTCTCACAAGGAAAGCTCAAAGGCATTTCACAACTTGCACAATTCCATGCCTAACAGGAGCAAATCTCAGGAGCACCACCAAAGTTTGTGTTTGCAGGGTTATTTTTATTTTAATTTGTCTCCTGAGGCAACCTCATTTGAGCTGAGTTTTAAGGACAAAGCGGAGGAATTTAAAAGCATCTTTAAGCCCACAACTGAAATACCTGCTACTACCTAAATCTCAAGTATTTAATGGTTCCTAAAAAATATATTGCCTTGTTAATGCCTGCAGCAAAGCATAGAGTTTATGGGGAGAGAGCAGTAATGCCCCTTTAGCCATCTGGCCAGCAAGAATACAATGGGGTGTTTGATAACAGCCATTTCCGTGTCTGCAGGAGATGGCTGCAATAAAAAGAACAAACAAGCACATTTACAGGGGGCTGCAGTTGGGTACCGAGCCAGACGAGGAGCCATAAGAAATTTAATGTAAATCTCTGCGGCCCAATCACAGACAACTCCATTGCTCCCAAAGTCAAATGGAGCTTGGTGCCTTCAGTTATGCAAATGGATATTCCCACCCTTAATGAAAGTGCCTGAAGTACCTTGAGCATCTCTGCCACCATCATTTTCACTTATTGAGACAATTCTTGGAAGATTTTTAACTTGGAAAAAAAAAGCTTCCAGAAGCCATGGAAATAGCACCAGAGCAGCACATACAGTAGAACTAAGGACCCTGGTCCATGGTCTCCATGGTCCTACATGTTTGATGGAAAGACTTCAGCAAATTTTGAATTAAGGACATAATCGCCAAGTCTAAATAAGGCTATTTCAGGGCATAGGTGGGTTGAAGCAACTAGATCTAGAAAGGATCTGAGCGTTCAGAATGATAAGATTAGGTATTATTAAAAATGTCTTTACTGTGAGGGTGGTGAGGCACCGGCACAGGTTGTCCAGAGAGGTTGTGGACTCCCCATCCCTGGAAGTGCTCAAGGCCAGGCTGGACGGAGCTTGGAGCAGCCTGGACTAGTGGAAGGTGCCCCTGCCCATGGCAGGGATTTGGAACTGGATGATTTTTAAGATCCCATCTAGCCCAAATCACTCTGTAATTCTTTGATTCTATGTATACAGAGAAGGTCTTCAGCACAATGATGGGGCTGGAGTTGAAATTTCAGGAGGATCAGCTCTAAACTTTCTATCACTTTGTGTATTATGAATGTCACAATTCCATCCAAGTCACGTTTCAGGAAACCACTTTATTTCAAGACATACTGAACTGCTGTCTCCTTCCCTGAGCATGAAAATCTCATAATATTATTTCATTCCTCTGCCTGTTTGTGCACCGGTCATACAAAAAGTTGTGAAACTACAACCAGGCTTTTCAAGCTTTTAAACACGCAAATATAAACTGCTATTAAGGGTACATCACATTTCCTTGCTTAGTGCTTGGCTCGTAAAATGTTATCGCTTCACAGTCTTTCCGGCATTGAAAGTAAAGTTTTTCCCTTAAGCCCTAAAGGGAAGGAGAAATTTATGTCACCTAATTTCAGCTATCTAAAAATTAGGCATGTAATCTAAGATAGTCATCTCTGTCTTAGCTGATGCAAGGGATGGAGCGTCTTCCGAGCACAATTCGTGCCATCGTAAACCACGATGAGAATCAGCTCCAGGGGAAAAGGCCCTTAAATGGAGATGTTTTCATGTGCATTGGGTTACAAACCTCTGCTTTCACTCTAGAGGGATCTGTAGCACATTTAGTGGGAAGTTACTTTAGTTCTAGGCACTACAGGGCATCCCACACAGCCTTCAGAAGGGTGTGATCTCCTCTCACTGTGTCATATTTGCCAGCCCCTGTGTCACCACTGGGCACCCGAATGGCACCAGACATCTTTGTTCAGGGAACTGAATAATTCACCAATTTCCTGGTCAGTAGAACAGCTTTTCCCACTTCATTAACTGCATTAACACAATACCCACTGTTTATAATGAGAATTCAGACACTTTGTTTGTCATCACTTACACATGGAAACCTAAAGTGCAGTTATTTAATCTGGGGAATGAATCCTTCCCTAATATGCTTGATGTGCATGGATGGCTCTGGCTGTGGAAGTACATTCCTTTTTTTGCTGACCATAAGGAGATCCCAGCGAAAGAACTTAGACTAAACTCCTAATTTCTTAAGAGCTAAATTATAATAGGTATAAATTTGAGTGTAGGTGTTCATGGTTTTGATGTTCATGTTTGGAAGTAGATGACTTTTACTGTACCTTTCAACCCAAACCATTCTGTGATTCTATGAAGATTTTGGCCTCTTTAAATAACAAAATACTAATGAGAACTGTGATCTAATAAATCATTCTGCTGTTCCAAAAGCAATCATTTCTTTCTTATAGCTATTTCGTTCTCCATCAACAACTTCCAGCTGGTAATCTCATAGCATTTCATTCATGGATCTTGATGAAAATCTCCAAAAATTTTTTCACATAAAGGCAGAAGCTTCACCACAAGCAGAATCTACCCGAGGATAGATGAGCAGGAGTCCAACGCTGTAAATTGTAGAAGCAACATAAAGAGTGGAATTGGATATGCAACTGAGTGTAACATTATGGCACCAGCATAAATCAGAACATAAACATTATGAAAGAAAATATTGCTGCTTTGCTGCTTGAAAAAAGTTGTGGGTTTCACTTAGCTTATGCTTTAAACAGTGAGTGCAGCAGAAATGACAAGTGTAGAAAACAAAATAAAAAGGTGAATTGAAGCTCTAACTTTCTTTTTTTAAAAATATAATTTTCCAGGAAGAGAACCTGGCTGCCTGTGAAGCAACTGGATCCCCTGACCTCAGAACGAATTACATTTAGTTACAGTTATGTGGGAAGAATATTTGTGACTAAAATGCTTGTCTTGGGACTGATGTTGGGTTAAGCAAAAGAAATTACTAATTTTAAGGTCAACACAATGTTTCACCCTTTAAGGTCAACACAATCTTTCACTATTGAATAATCTACTACTGTTTCAATTTTGACATACTGAGCTTACTAGTTTGATTTATCTCTTACTTACAAACAGAAACATAACATTTAACCACTGACTTGTCGTGCAGCATCACTCCAATATCTGCTGACCACTTGAAATCTAAACCCATAATTGAAGTTTTGTTTTTTCAGTCTCAGGCTACTGGTTAACAGCATTTTGCAGCTGCAGTATATAGTAAATTTTATCACCTCTTCCAAATAAAAGTGCCTCTACAAATATTTATTTGCGTCCTCCACAATAAGGTGCAGCTTAGGAACAACCAGCTACCAACACTTATGTTAGTTTTGAGCTCCTGGGGGATAAGTTTCCTGTACTGGGAAACTATGTTTTTATCTCTGCTGCACAGAATTGTTCAGTTTGGATATATTCTGAGACATAAAATCCAGTGTCTCCTTCAGGACACGATTTGGGAAAGACATCAGCTTCTGAAAGTTTATATTTTTAGACAGTCTCTCAGCCTATTCTAGTCCTGAGATCACACACATTATTATATCTCAGGTTATCTCCTGCATCACTGTAATACGTCTATATTTCATAAAACACAAACTTTGATTTCTGTAGTGATTGATACCACTATTTATTGTCCATTTGTGAGATGACTCTTCTCCTTGAGTTTTAGTGCTGTAATCAGAATGAAGGAATGCTTCTAGTTGAAAATATTATCTGCCAATAAATGCACTTTTAGGATGGCCCAAAAGGATAAGTTTAGCAGTAGGGTAATATACAGAAGTGGCAATAAATGGAAAATGACAAAAAATAAAACATTTCAATTTTTGTCTGGAAACACAACTTAGTCAACTTTCCCAGGACTTAAGACAGCATGAAGTGGGGTGAGAACAAAAAAAAAGGTCAATAGACTTGGAGGATCATGGTAACCACATTTTTTTATTGTGCATACTGAAAAAAAAAAAAGAAAAAAAAGAAAAAAAAGAAAAAAAAGAAAGAAAAAAGAACAAACAAAAAAACCCAATTGCCTAAATAATTTTCACCTGCTCTGACCTTCACATTCTTCCAGTGGCCACCATAAGAAATCTCAGCACCAGGAGGACTTCAGCCCTCTAGTGGTGCCTGGATGGACCTGGTCTTTTGTTGACATCAATGGCTTTTTATAGAGTATTTTTATAATTTCTAGAATATATATACTATGTTCTTAGATACTCCAAAACTCTTTCAACCACATGAGTGGCTTGACTGAACACCAGATTTATCAGCCAGAAGATTCTCTCAAGGCAGTTTCGTAGATTAGAGAAGTACCACTGTGCAGAGATGCCTGAATAAAGCAATTTGAGATCCAAATTAATGGCTCCTAATTAACGGCAGCTTAAATCTGAGAAAAATTGATCATTTGTACATCATTTGCTCTTCCTTGGGTTATTATCTTACATCATGTCTGCATTAAGTACTTAACTGATTCATTATTTCATCAATACACTCAGTTCCAGCCATTACCAACAAAAGTGGTCAGTTCATGGAGCAGATCTTTAAGTAGAACAGTTGGACATTTCCTAGCCTGTAAATCCCTTCAAACATGGATGTCCCATGAGTGTTCCAAAGGAATAAGACCATCTAGCTCATTAGTCTAATAATTAGCATCTTATAAGTGACATTCAGCAGCTCCCCAGTATTCTAGAAGTAAAGCTGATAAAAGAATTTGTGTTTCCCAGCCATTCGTGGCAGTTCTTTGACTGGTACCAAAGAGAATGGGTGCAACTGGATGGTTTTGAGCCTGCACAAATCCATTGCAGATAACAGGCATGCTCTTTTATCTTAAATGAAAGGAATTTTGTGTGCAGATCCCAGCATCTGAATTTGCTCCCCAGCGAGGCTGTGAAGGTGGGCTGTTCATGCTGCACCACGGGAGCTGCTCCTCAACACACAGAAAATATTCATTCTTGAAGCAATCAACACTGTACCGTGAATGTGACACGAAGTGACAAATGGGACACTTAGTCCATAACAGAGACGTCCAGGGAGAAACTCCACAGCAGGGAAGGAGGCACCTAACCTCAGGTGTCTAAAGCAGGGTACCTGCATGGCTGTGATTCAGCTGCCTAAATGCAGGAATCTGGAGCCATCATGTGCCACCTGGAGTGCTGTGTCCAGCTCTGGGGCACAAGAAGGACATGGACCTGTTGGAACAACTCCAGGGGAGGCCATGAAGAGGATTAGAGGACTGGAGCACCTCTGATATAAAGAGATGATATGGGAGAGCTGTTCAGCCTGGAGAAGGCTTCATGGAGACCTCAGAGCCCCTTCCAGTGCCTAAAGGGGCTCCAGGAGAGCTGGAGAGAGACTTTTTCTAAGGGTAAGTGGTGATAGGACAAGGGGGAAAGACCTTAAGCTGACAGAGGTAGATTTAGACTAGATGTAAGAAAAAAATCTTTTCTGTGAGGGTGGTGTGGCACTGGTACAGGCTACCCAGAGAGTTTGTAGATTCCCTTCGTGGAAGTGTTCAAAGCCAGGTTGGATGGAGCTCTGAGCAACCTGGTCTAGGAGAAGGTGTCCCTGTCCATGGCAGATGGTTGGAATGAAATGATCTTTAAGGTCCCTTCAACCCAAATCACTCTGTGATTCCGTGATTCTATTCAAGTTGTAATAAAGTAATCAAAACACTGATGTTGTGCTGGCAGGCTTCTCACAGGACACACAAGAGACAGAAGCCCTCCTGGAGCATCCAGAGGCTGGAGAGGAGATAGTAAAGGCAACCCAACTGGCACCAGATGCCCACAGGAGTAACTGAGTCCTACATTTGCCATCTGAACTCTATAGTTAGAGGACATCTGGAGCTGCCCCTGGTGCGCATGGACAAGGGACACAACATCCATTTGGGGCCGGCAGTTAAAACACTGCACAAAAGGAAAGTCAGACTTTTTTGTAGAGTACCTTACAGCAGCCCAAACAACACAAACCACTTATGTTTAAACAACTGAATCCTGCTCCAGGCTTTGATTTTACATTGCACAGAAGATACAAAGAGTTTTCCAATTCCTCAAAATAAATCCCTGCTAGAAACACACAAGCAACATTTCTAAAGCAAATGCTGAAAAGCATCAGGCTCAGAAGTTACCAGTGGGTCCAGATAAAGAAAATATTTGAAATGTGGCAGGAAAAAAAAAAAAAAAAGCAATTGCCAAATTGGCATTTGTACACACAAACAAACAGCAGTTTGATCCATTCCCATGTATGTCAGCTGCATCAAGACACAGAAACAGTCAGGGGCTCTTTTCCAAAAGAGTTCCACAGCAAGTCACAGATGGCTATGACCTCAAAGAACCTGCTGAGCACCTGAGGCAGCAAGTTCTGCATGTGAAGCATTTGGTAATGAGGTTTCTACAGAGATACAATTTCACATGCTCAAGCTGAAAACAACATAGACATTTTCAAAAAAAAAAAGAAACCTGGTCTGGACCACTGCCAAGAGCTGCTCTAAAAGGGACCCTAACTGTTTCATTTACTCTCATGATAAATAGGATGGTTTAATGGAAACACTGTACACAAAACTGTACTGCTCAGGTAATTACCTTGATTGAAACAAGTGCTTTTACACTGAAAGCAAAATTCCCCTGGAGTTAAACCAAACCTCAACACGAATGAGACCTCTGTGGAGATGCAGTCCTATAAACAAGTCTGTGCGCTAATTATTTTCCAGTGGTTCTCTTAATGAGTCACTTGCTAGAGTCCACTGGTCACAAAGATGATTATTTTAATGATGATTCACAGAATTTGGGTACACATTGCAAACACCAAGTGCTGCACTGGTTGCTATGGCAGGAAAATGTGTGTGGTTTGTTCCTCAAATAGCAGAGTAAATAATTTCATGACAGCTTGTTCCTCCTCCAGAGGGTCTCCCAGTGTTGGAAATGATCTGCAGGGAGCTCACCGCATTCAACATTTCCACCCCCTGCTTTTTCCTTGTGGATAAAACCCTTAAACACTTATTCTCATATGCAAAGCTCATTTTTAAGCTTATTTTTCTCCTGCACTGGAGACTTGGAGCTTGATTCTGGTCTCTGTTTCCTTGGTGCAAATCAGGAGTAAATCTGTTTTTTTCAGGATAACAGCATTACCAGACTCTCCAGCAGACAGAAAAGCAAACCCTCTCTCTTCACACAGGGCAATGAGGAACAAGTTAGTATTTAAGACAGGTAAAAAATATTCAGTTTTAACAGAGCTGGGTTTTGTCTTGTGCCCCTTGAGAAGCATGTGTGTATTCTAGAAGAATGTGAACGAGTGTGATTTGGCCTGGGCATTTTCTGAAGTTTAAATTTTGGAATTATGTTTAAATGGAAAGTACTGAAATAAGACCATCATCCCTATAGCACCAGGAAGGAAACGGCATGCAGTGAAAAAGAATTTTTAAAAGTATACGAGAAGTTGATTTCCTGATAGTTACCCTTCCTGTGCACCTGAAACAAGCAGTGAACAAAGGAATAAAAAAGTCACATACAGAGCTGAAAAGCTGTTTTAAAGGGGAGGATGTAAAGGGGAAAAGCAACAATGTGGGTTAATCTGATGGAGGTGGGTTTTCTCATCACCAGGGATTGATAAACCTGCCAAGGAAGGTAGCTCTGCTTAACAGTTCACTTCACTGAGGCTCTTAAGCATCTGCTTTATCTGAAGGGTCTTTATTCTAAATAAACGACACTTCTCCATACGGCAGCTATTTGCTCACAGATTGCAATGCTCATCGCCCCAAAAGAAGCAGAACAGCGAGGCTGAAAGCTAAATCAGACTTGATGCAGCTATAATTGGTATTAAGGAACTGCAGAGGGGAAAACCTTTCTGTGGGGGAAGATACGGGTGATGCCAACCCCCTTCATCTGATGGGTTAAAGCCCAGAACCAGAAATAAAGGATCACCGAATGGGACAAGGGAGAGTAAAAATCCCTCCCTGGGAAAAAAATGTTATGGCAGCATCTTAAACCCTTGAGGTGGTTCCTCTGAGCTGTACAAGCTTTTAACAGGTTGTTAAATCTCTGTCTAGCTCATGTTCACAGGCCATTAATCATCCTACATTAAGTGGAGTGCAGCTGAGATTGTCTCCTGCCTGCCCAGTGCCCAGCAAGGACAGTTCTGCTGTAGGAAGCTCAGACCTGAACAGCTCTGCTTGCTTGGGCTGGGGTAAGGTTAATTTTTTTCACAGTAGATGGTATGGGGCTGTGTTTTGGATTTGTCATGAAGGCAGTGTTGATAACACAGAGGTGTTTTAGTTCTTGAGCAGAGCTCACAGAGTGAAGGCCTTTTCTGCTCCTCACCCCACCTGTGAGTGGACTGGGGGTGCACAAGGAGCTGGGAGGGGACACAGCCAGGACAGCTGACCCCCACCGGCCCAAGGGATATCCCAGACCGTATTGCACCATGCTGGAGTATAAATCTGGGGGAGAAGCAGAAGGGGGGCATGTTTGGAGGGATGGTATTTGCCTTCCCAAGTCACTGTTAAGTGTGATGGGGCCCAGTTTTCCTGGGGATGGCTGAACACCTGCCTGCCCATGGGAAGCACTGAATTAATTCCTTGTTTTGCTTTGCTTGCATGTGCAGCTTTTGCTTTACCTATTAAACTGTCTTTGTGTCAACCCATGAGTTTTCTCACTTCTGTCCATCCAGTTCTTCTCCTCATCTCTCCAGCAGGGAAAGAGCGAGCGGCTGTGTGGGGCTGAGCTGCTGCCTGGGGTTAATCTACACCAGCCCTCCTTGGCACCCAGCACGGGACTTGGAGGGTTCCAGATAGCAACAGGCTTGATTGGCATATGCTGGATCGAGCTGTTATTGCTGTTTAGCTGTTAATTGACAGCTACTGTGCTTGCCATGGGACTCGTTTGCCTGAGTGTCTATTCGAGCCCAGTGCTTGTTAGTGGCTGCTCTTTTCTTCCGCTGCTCGCTGCGGTGCTGCTCTGCCCTTATCTGCCTGTGCTGTGCCTGGGAACACTCTGATAGCAGCAGCAGGGATGTGCCTGCCCTGGCAGATGGCCAGGGAGTCCCTGCTGGCTCTGTGCTGCTTTTCTGGACGCTCTGGAAGTCCAGGGTGCCCTTGAGTGGAAGGGACAGTGACCTGTGTGAGTCCACGTGGGAGCAGGACACCCTGAAATGTCTGTGGCCATGGACCAGCCCAGCCAGAGCAGATACATCTCGACGTGGCTGTGGGGATGTCTTTGCTGTATGTGTCCATCCGAAGGGTTTGTGGCTCCAGGCTGAGTCCGTGCTCCATCACACAGACTTTGAAGCATCAGTGGCTGTGCACAAGGTCGGGCTAGAGGCAGAGCAGAAAGAAATGAAAAACAGGAAAAAATATGTGTTGGTATGCCTGTGTTATGAGGCGATCATGTAAAATAGAAAATACAATTGGATTCTGCACGGTTTCCCCAAACACTGATGATTAAAGGGTTGGACTTCACAAGTTTTGGAGATGGCTCTGGAGCACACATGAAAATTCAGAAGTCCTCTACCAGGGTTTGCACTGAGCTTGGCAGTGAGCTCTGCCTGGACAGGACATACACAGTTTTCAGACCTGCCACTGGTTTTGCATCCTAACAAATGTTGAGGACAAGATGTGTTAAATTGACAGTTCCAGAATCTGGGAAAGAGACCACACTGCAACAATGATGATGAAAGTAAAGAACCATCTGCTGCTATGGCTTGAGCTGCAAAAATGTTTTCACAGCTCTGAAGGGGAGGAGAGGGAGGCAGAGCCCTGGTAGGAACCCAAAACACCACAGTGAGAACCTAAACAGACGAGAAGAGAGGCAGAAAAGGCTGCAGGTGTGGCAGTGCTTCATTTGGCATCAGCTGAGACAGCACTGTAAGGAATCAAAAGATGTCAGAAACTGATTCCTGCAATCCCAGAAAGGAAACAGCAGCAGCTTTTCAGCCTGATCCAAACATGGGCTCCCCACCAGAGGAGCCAACAAGAGCCAATAGAGAGACACCATTCAGATGGTGCTCAGCACATGGTTTGAGGCACACAGCCTCCCTTTGGGCAGAAGGAGCCGAAATGAAGCTCCAGCTGGTAGTTGAAGAACACAGAGATGCTCAAGACCCTGCTCTCTGCATCTCTGAGCTCTTCAGTTGTGTGTCAGAGCCCAAAAGACCCTAGGAAGAGCAGGCAGCAGCAGGCACAAGAAGGTGAAGACAGCTGCCATGAAACAGCTGCTGAGTTCAGCATCTCCACAGGTTTTTAGACAGCAGCAGCTGCTCATAAAAGTGAAAGTTGGTTCTTTCTAACCACCAGGCCAGAAGGAGACCTTCTGTGAAGAAGAGATATTTGGCCAAGGAAGAATGTAGCTTTGTAGCAAACACAGAGGCAGCCACGCAGTTTGTGTTTGCTTAGGTCTGTCTGTTGTTGATCAGAGTGGTACAAGGTGTGTGATCTCTGGAAATAATAACAGGATAATAACATTTTTATAAAAACACAAATTTTTAACCTGTTTCTGGCATCTCATGGAAATACTCCAACCATTGCCCTGAGTTAGAAAATAATTATTCAAGCTGTGTGGTCACCGAGCCTTGCTTAGGTATGTTCTGAGACAAATGATCACAGACAGGAGAGCTGGAAGAATCCCCAGTCTCTTCACCCTACTGAACCGGGATTCATAGAATAATTAAGGTTGAAAAACACCTCTGAGACCATCATCAAATCCAGCTGCTAACTCAGGACCACATAACCCCTTGATCTGTGTCCTCAAGTGCCACATTCACACATTTTTTGAATACTTCCAGGGATGGTGACTCCACTGCTACCCTGAACAGTCTGTTCCAGTGCTTGACAACGCTTTCTGTGAAGAAATGTTTCCTAATATCCAGTCTAAACCTCCTCTGATGCAACTTGAAGCCATTTCCTCTTGTCTGTCCCTTTTTTAGATTTCCAGTAGAAATTATCCCACATGCCCATTTGCAGAAATAAAACAGATGGAACACACTATTGGTAAAATCTGGAGTGGTTTGATAGTGTAAAGTCCCCAGAGTTAAGCAGAAATTCTGCAGGGTTTTCAGGACCTAAAACTTTGACTTGGGTGCTAAGGGTAGATGAAATTAGTTGTCTTCTTGAGGCATCTTTATTTCCACCAAACCTACAGGGACACGAGACAGCTGACTTAGAAAAGGCTCTTAGCTTTTAGGCAGCTAAAATTGGATGGTATAATCACCTAACACACTCCCCAGCCATTTTATATATCTAGTCCTGCTGACAGCTGGGTCTGCTCTAAAGCACCACAGAAAAATGATACCGCAGATCCTTGAAGAAAATAATGTCTCAGATAGTGATGGAAAGGAACACCATCTGTAACTCTGAATCTCAATTTTGTTCTCATTAGATCTTCATTATATCAGCCATCATTGTTGTGCAGAGACCTGAATCTATCCCCTCTATATTCACCTGCAAGCTATTTCCTTTAATTGCTGTGCACACAGAAAATCAAATGTATTCTAACAACGCTGATTCATTGGCTCAGCTGTTAAATGCAATTTGTGCATCTCTCTGTACAGTTTATTTATGTATTTCTCATCCCTGCACCATCTGAATGCTTCCCAATCTTTACTGAAGTTAACCTTACAAATATTTCCCCAGCTCCACAGGGCAGATGTGGAAGAAAAGCCAAAACCTATTCCCCATAGCATTCTCTTCAAATGTTTAACTTCCACTGAAAACACAAGTTTACAGACCAAAATCCTAGGAATATAAAAAACAGCATGGACTAGCATCTGTCAGACCAAGAGATGAACTCTTGGCATGGAAATGTCTCATGGGGGAGCTCTGAAGTCAAATAAATAAATTGCGAATTTAGTCTGAATTGGACTTTGCTAACTTAGCTGCTTATGTGAGCAGCCCTTTTGCAACTAGATCAAACTGTTTAGTTGCTTCATTAGAGGAGTGGAAAGAAAGTAATGAACCTCTAATTGTGCTGCTGGGGAAAGAAAAAATATATAAAAACTCCAAATCAGATATTGTTGATAGTCACTGCTGAATACACGGTGATTTTCTGGCACGTAGGAGAGCATTTTGCCAGGACCAGGCAGTGAATTGTGCAAATCTTAGCAAGAGACTTCATGTTACACTGTGTGGCAACCATATCTTGTCCTTAGGGAGGATTATTTCTCAGATGAATTGGAAGAATTTCGTTCGTCTTGTTCGCCATGTCATGTCTGAAATTTTTACATATTTAGGGTTTGGGCTGCTTGTGAGAAATTCTTTAAACCGAAAGTTTTGTGGTGTGTTGTGTGGGCAGAGGAGCCAAACCTTCATTGTTTATGAAGGTCCTGTTAAAAGCTGTGAGGGTTGGGCTCTTCTGACAGGCTCCACTTGAAGGGGGACACTCATGGAATCTCTCTGCTCAGCCTAACAGCTGAATAACATCTCTACTCATCCACCTATTTTGATAAAAATAACAGGAGATTAATATCTTTGAGACCTCTGTCATTCCATCAACTGTACAGAAACAGAAGTTACCTCGGTGAACAGACAGCACAGAGCACACAGAGGAGACGGGATCCCAAAATCTTTTCTTTCTGGTCTTTGCCATCTAAAATGAATCTCTCACAACTGCAGAACTTAGTGATTCTGGGAGTTATGATACAAGTGAGATCAAGTTTTGTTGTTCGTTTTGATTCCACAGTATTCCCGCACCTCTGGGGTGAAAATGTGAAGTGAATCCCAGGGAATATCAGAAGTAGCTGTAAGTGTATAACTATACAATTTTTTGAAGATATATGCCCTTAAAGATGTGCTAATAGTTCAAAATAGCACAGCCTCTTGCTTTGATGTGCAAAGCTTTCAGGTTGACAAGGAGAGGAAGCTGCAGGTACCTGTAAACATATTTAAAAATGGCTTAAATGGAGCTTATTCAAGGTAGGCGCAGTGTGGAACAAATTTCCCAAAGTTCTTTCAGTCAGACGAGTAAATGCATGGTAAAAGTGCACCAGATGGTGGAGCAACTGTAGAAAATAAAAATATTGAGCTCACATCCCAGTTGGAGGGAACTAGACACAATTAGCAGAAAGCAAGATGATTTTCAAGCAGCACAAGATGCAGTTTAGCTTGAAAGAGTGTTCAGGGTTGGCTGTAGAATGTGTCAAGCTCTCTGTTCCTCCAGCTTTTAGCACTGAAATATTCCTAGTCAAAACCAACTGGGATATAAAGGTGACAGGGAGTTCTTCTGCTGACCTTTGCATAACAAAATTAAGTAAAAGGAAATTTGAGATAAGTGAAGGAAAAATAAAATGTAGGAGGAAATAAAAGCTTTCTCAGACAATGAACCACTTGCCACAGTGGAACAGACTGTCACTAAAGTAAGAACTGGCCAGATGCAACCACCAGTGAAATTCACTTTTCACGGATAAGGAAAATAGCCAAAATTTAGGGATGAAAACCAAAAATTTAAGAAAGAACTTTGGGCTAAAATAAAAGCCTTCAGGCTTCAAGCCTTAAACTAAACTCTTAACTACTCAGAAAAAACTCTGTGCCTGACCACAGAAATCTTATATCAACATCCAACATGGATTTGTACACTTCCTTTGCAGTTGAGTTAACTGGAGACAGACAATGCTCTTGCTAGATCCTGAGTCTGATCCAGGGTCAAAACTACAAAATCATCTTCATCAGAGAAATCTATGATCTGCTAACTGCCTCCAAATCCCATCTCAGAGAAGGATTGTGGAACCAAGGCATAAACCACACCACGACAGACATACTGAGTTTTCATCTAGAGTCTCACACTTTTTCCTTTTCCTGAAATATCCCAACATTAATTAAAGTCTTTTTGTGCTACAAAGCACGATCTGTTCTGATTTGCCTCAACATGATGCTGTCAGCAAAAAGCAAAAAGACAAGGATTTCCTTATAGGAAAAGTCAGCAGAATTATATATCTCTCAGGGGAATAAGAAGAATACAGAGGAAAGCCTTGGTAGGGGACAAGGAGCAGCCACCTCTGCTGTCCCTGATGTCCATGCAACCTGCGAGTGCCACTCTCTTTTATCTCTGTTGGTGACAAATGAAGCCAAACAATCTCCAATGATGTGCAGCGTCATGTGGGATGAATCCCACCAGGAACAGTTCGGTTACTTTGGCTGCTGAATTATCCTTTTCTATATAACAAAAAGAATGTGGACACCATAGACATCAAGGAGCTGCACTCCGGGCTTCAAAACTCTCTAAAAATTAACTCCTTGTTAAATCAAACAAAGAATCACAGAACCATGGGACATTTTGGGTTGACATAGACCTTACAGATCATCTCATTCCAACCCCCTGCCATGGGCAGGGACACCTTCCACTACCCCAGGTTGCTCCAAGCCCCATCCAGCCTGGCCTGGAGCACTTCCAGGGATGAGGCACCACAGCTTCTCTGGGCAATCCTGGCCAGGGCCTCACCACCCTCACAGTAAAGAATTTCTTCATAATATCTCTAAGTCATTTATGAGACTGTTTACATTCTCTGCCTACAATGTAAATGCCTGCATAAAACATCATTCTCGTGCCTCTTCAGACTTTCACGTAAAAAATTCAGATTAAAAATCCCTTCCTTCCACCACTTGTTAAGCAATGATATCCTTTCAACAATATCTCATCACATTTATCTTAATTTGTGGCTGAATAAGCACTTTGTGAAATAAAGCCTCTTTTTAACACTTTCCACTCCCCTCTTTCATTTGTGACTAGGTTTACTCAAAGGACTCTCACTAAGTTTTCAGAGCTATTTGTGCCTCCAGATTTGGTCTCAGTAGTTTCCAAAATTTACCATTTATTTTCAATCTGCTTTTCCTGCTTAGTAAGCAAACCAGTGCTCTCACTTCCCTCACTCTTTACCTTTCTAGATTTAATTCATGGTGGGGTTTTTTTCAGTGAAGGTCCTGCCTCTCTGTTGGTCTTTATTTACTGGCAGCAGCAGCAGTGTTGCCTCTGCTAAAATTGTCCCTGTGCAAGGACCAGATCCTGTCCTTTGTCAAACTGGATTTTTGAGATTTCTCACCAAGTCTACATAACTAAAAACTGAAAATACCCTTGCCCCCAAACAGCGATGGAATTTAAATTTTGTTTAACATGAAAGCGGATCATCCTTCTTCCAGCAAAGCTGAAGAAAAATATCACTGGCTGCATCTGGTTTGGTGACGAGTTGGTTTCCAGACAGAAAACACAACCAGAAATAGTCTTTTCAAGAAAAAGTTTTGTATGTTGGGGTTTTTTTTAAGGAATGTCTTCATTGAACACCAGAAAATTCACTCATATGGCTAAATGTGTTTTCTCACTTGTTCACAGAATCAGAATGCTTTTGGTTGGAAGGGATTTTAAAGACCATCTCATTCCAGTCCCCCCTGGGGACACCTTCCACCAGTCCAGGTTGCTCCAAGTCCCATCCAGCCTGGCCTTGAACACTTCCAGGGATGGGGCAGCCACAGCTTCTCTGGGATAGAAGCCTGTGGGTTACTACTCAGCTTCCCCAAGGGCAATGACATCTATATTTAGGCAAGAGAATTACAGCCAGGTAACTGAGAGCGTTAAATCCTCCTTGCTAACAGCACACCCTCTGCTGTGGTCAGTTGTCTGATCACAGAATACAAGCAGACATAACTTCAACGCAGTATTTTTGGGCAGTGGAATGAGCACAGCTTGCTGTGGTCCTGCAGCCTTTTAATGTCACCTCTACTATTTTCTGGGACACAGTTCTGGCAGTAGATGCTGAGCACAGAGGCAGAACAGAAAAAAATCCCCTTGCCCTGTAAAGGCTTAAATTCTCACTAGAGGCATGACATTTTTACAGGAAATCCAGTCATAAAGCCAAACCATGTGTTGGTTCTATGTTTATCAGCTTTCATCCCCTCTTTCTTTTTAAACAGCTTCAGGCTGATTTATCAGCACCTCTGTCAGCCTTTTGTTCCAAATTGCCCTTTCCTCCTCCACTGACTACAGAGGAAAACTCACCTCCTAAGGCTAAAGCTAACCTTTGCCAACTAAAACTGGTTATAAAGCGAAAAAGCCATTACATGGATAAGTTAATATATTTTTAATTCATCTCTGGCCACTTCAATTAGCTGCTCTCAGTATAGCCTGCATGTACAGGGAGCTCCACCACTGGCAGCATTCTTGCTGCTGAATGCAGATAACAGATATTGGTTATTTCCTGATTATTTGCATTGCTCTTTCTGATAACTTCAATACAGCAAATTCAGAAACACTAAAAGCAAGTCTCTGTTTCTGCAAGGTCTCTGAGTTCAAAGTGTTTTAGCCTGATCAGATATTCATGAGCGTGGTACCAGACTGGTTTATGCTCCTCCAAATCATTTGAACTCAATTTACGGAGCGTGGATGTGTGCGAGAGAAAAGATTAGTTCAATCTTGCACCATTAGTAGCATGAAAGATCTGAGAGAGCTGCAGGTTGGGGGATAATTTGTCTTAGTTTTGAAATACCTGTGTGTAAGGGCTCATCCAAGGAGGTGCAAGGAGATGAGCAAAAGGTCAGGGGGGAATGGGGGAAGCCCCTTGCTGGACACCACTCCTTCTCCATCAATACAGAATTCACATCCTCTGGAAAAGTGTTTAATACAAACTGCCTTGTTCTCGATCTCTGATGCAAAGGAGAATTTTCAATAGAAAACAATTCTTCATGGGCTTTAAACTTGAAACCAGAAGCACTGAAATGCAAAGAAAGTTTAGGAGACTTTTCCTTGGCATGGGAATTTAATTTTCAACATGTCATGAACTCAGAAGTCATATCAGGGCATTATTAACAGCCAGCACCAAATACATTTCCTAGTACTGATTAACAGTGTGATTCCCACGCTGTGTAAGATAAAAATTCATAAGATCAATCTTCATGTACTACAACTGCTAAATGGCTTAACAAAAAATATTCAGTATTGGAAAGAAAATTTCCTCCTCAGAACAACTGGAAAATGCTCAGTGAGATAACCAGCCACCCAAAAATGTGGCAGCAGCCAGGACAGGTCACTGTTTTGATGGACTATGACAGCCATACTCAGAACTATGCAAAAATCAGCTTGGATCCACCTTTTTCTGAAGGAAGTTCCAGCCCTGGCAACATTCTATCCTTGATTTATATGAAATGCTCTGCTTTTCAAACTCTGCTTCTTCAAGCGCTATTTATAGCATGCAATTTAAGGAGACAGAGAGTGAAGGGAGAAGGGAAAGGTAGGAAAGCTATTTGCAAATGAGTCATTCCCCAGGAATGCTTTGACAGGCTGTCAGCAGAGATCTGATAAAGACATCCAGTTAAAATACTCCACTGTGGTTCCAGGTGAAGGAAGATTGACGTTCTGGTGGTGTGCACGAGGCAAACTCCACCCAGGAGATGTTTAATCTCTGTGGGAAGCTTTCAGACAGCCCGAATGATTCCAAAGTCATTCTGCCTTTTAGCAAATAATGAACATACACAAGAAGTAAGTTAAAAAGAAAAAAAATAGAAAAGAAAAACCTACTTGGAATAATAATCTCCCCCACTAGCATGTCATGTCAGGCATAGTTAGTAATGAAGTGTTTCTTCCAATGCTGCTCTACAGCATAAGCTGTCCAATCATTAAATATTCCCATCAGAAGAAGTCCAGCACTTCCCATGGAAACCTCCTGATACAGAGCCTACATTGTCCCTTGATTTACTCCTAATGGTTATTCATGATGGTCTCTTGACTTGTTTCTTCCCTGACTTAACTATTTACAGACCTTTGCAGCGTTGCTGCATTCTTCCTTAGCTGCCATTTAAACCACAGATCACTCCAGGAAACCTCACCAACTTTTCCAGCTGTGTCTGTTGTAAATAGCAGTAAAAAAACACCCTGGAAAAAGCAGTTTTGTCATCTGCCCAGGCCTGCTGCGTTTGTGCCTCAGTTTCCCTAACCTTCAGCAATGTGCTGAAGACAGAGCTATTATAGACCACATCGGATTCCTGCACACCCATAAACTTGGCAAATGGATTGGCAAATGTGTCCTAGCAATGTTTAACTTACTGGTACAGGCATAATTCCTGTCTCATCCCGGTGCTCTTTGTGTGTCCTTCAGGGACATGTTTATGTGTTATTCCAGGGTGAGCTTCGAGCTCCGGAACAGCCAGTTCACCTGCCTAAATTCTCTGAAAATCACAGAATCATAGAATGGTTTGGCACCTTAAAAGATCCTCCAGTTCCAACCTTCCACTGTCCCAGGCTGCTCCAAGCCCCATCCAGCCTGGCCTTGAACACTTCCAGGGATGGGGCAGCAGTTCCCAAGCCTCACCACCCTCAGAGTAAAGAATTTGTTCCTAATCTAAATCTAAATCTGCCCTCTGTCAGTTTAAATCCCTTCCCCTTGTCCTCTCTCCCCATGTTCTTGTGAAAAGTCCCTCTCCAGCCTTTCAGTAAGCCCTCTTTAGACACTGGAAAGTACTGTATGTTCTCCCTGAAGCCCTCATTTCCCCATCATGGGGAGGAAATTTAAGCATTGAAGCACAACTTTTGGTAAAGCTCAGAGTAGCCAATTTTCTTCCTAAAATTCCACTTGTTCTAAACAAACATATGGAGAACAGATTTAACCAGGTCCTTTTTTTTTCCCCTTTTTCAGTGAAAACATACCAAAAGCAAAAAGGACAAACTTTCTGAAAGGAAGAAAGTGTTAAACTTGAGGTCTAGAGGTTTCCTTGCACAACCACTCTGTATAATCCCACTGGGAAAAGCGACCTTTCTGCCAGAACTGCGGGACCCAAATTCAGAGAAAAAATCTTGCACAAAGCCTGCACTCCTCAGCATCTCTGCAGAGGTTATCTGAAGTTTTCCTATTCCCATTTCTGGTGCATTAAACCAACTGTTTTAAGGAAATGCCAGACTGCCAGGGATGGTAAAGATCTATCACAGGATGAAATAACCTGCTGTGGCCATGCCCATGGCATTGATGTATTATAAGCCCAGGGCACATCTGGACACCCAGAGCATCTCAAGCACATCCTTATTCACAGCCCACATTGCTGAAGGTGAAGTTTGCTGTCAGCACCACAAACACACAGCCAGGATTTGTCTCACCTCAAGGATACTCGATTATGCACAGTGGCATTTAAGCAGCTCTCAGGAGGCACAGAGATTTTCCAAATCAACAGAGGAACAATGATTTATTGTACCAAAACTGCAACAAACTCCAGACTATCACATTGTTAACGAGTGTATAATGCACACTTATGCAGGACACATAAAAGAAATTCATCAGGCCTCCCTTGACTCTGCTGAACGGTTCAGCAACCTTGCGTTGAATTTACAATCTGTCATTGCCTTTCAAAATGCCATACACAAGAGGACAGAGCCTGGGGAATTGAAGTGCCTGGAGAGGAGAAAAACAAACAAACCAACAAACCAGCCAAATTTGATCACATTTCAGCCTTTGTTGTCGTTGAATAATTAATTTTAATTCTCCACACTTGAGTTGGCCTAACTTAAAGGGAAATGGTCATAATGTGAAATTACTCTCAGGCTACTTGAAATGGTTTGATGGATACAGAAATGCCAAGTGAAAAAATAGATTGTGTGCTTTAGCCTGTTTTCCTTGATAGGCCCAACAAATGAATTAAAACTTGTGCCAGACTGCAGTTACACTTAACAGCACACTGTTTAGGATTAAAATTATAATTGGATGCATTACCCTCCTTATAAATTTCCTGCATTGTTCTTTTCCATTGGTCTCATTCCTTTTTTTTTTTCCTACTAACCCTGCTAAAAAACCCAAAAAATCACACAGAAAAAAAGCAAGATGCTAAATCCTGTAGACAATTTCAATCTCATGCCTGATATTTCCAGAGCTCTACTGAACCTGTGTTTAGAAGGAAGTGTACAAAGATTTGTGGTACCTGCTGTGGGCCATATGACAGCTCCCATCTCACTTTCTGCAGATGATTCTGGAAATTTGTGGTATTAACTAAAAGTCCCCATGGACAGAGGGTGTCTCTGGGATTTGGAGGAGCTCACATTGCTTTGTGTCTCATCCACACCCACATTCTGCTTCCCGCCTGCATGAAATCACAGTGCACAGGCCAAGGTGGGATGAGTTATTCTCCGGCCAAATTTGGCCCCCAGTCTGTCCCTGCATCCCACAGGCATTCCATGTGTTCATCCACTCCTTCCTCCAGGTGTATTTTCCTTTCATAACACCGAAGCACTGCTCACATTTGTAGCAGTAGAGGACACCAAAGAGATCAATTCAGCAGATATTTGAAGTGAAGAGTTCAATGAGTGACTGTTCTTATGCTCTTAAATGCAATTTACAGATGTCCTTGCCTGTGCTGTCTATCCTGAGTGGTTGTTATTCTGTAAAAATTCATGTAAACACTAAAATTCTTCTATCTAGATGTCACCATTGCACTGTTTTAGTGTCCTCTAATTGAACTTTTGTGATTTGCATTCATGATTTTGAGGTCTCTGGTAGAATCACCTGCTTTACTTTCAAGGGTTCTGCTTATAGTCATGATAGTCCCTTCTAAATTTCCTCCTTTTTTTCAATCTTAGTCATTTAAGGACAGCATTTATCCAAGAAAATACATGTAAGGAGCACACGTGATCTAAGAGCTGTTTCATTGCCCATTTCCTTTGGACCCAGGAGGGTTCATAGATAAAAATATGTACATATTTCTAGATATGCAGATTTTTCTTCCTATATATAAATATAGAGAGTACAAATATGTGTGATATTGCACATAGATTCACTTTGCATACATATATTTATATATGAATATACAGTGTGTAAATATATATTATGAATATATATAAATTGAGTATATACACATTTAAGTGTATGTAAGTAACGACTAAAATATTCTTTGACACAAAATAGATAAATGAATAAATGAATGTTAAAGGGAATGGAAAATAATAACAGTCAAATGTAGGTTTGGGTCCCTGATTTGAGAAGGCTGTTCAATAAGCCCCAACATGTTTGGGATGGGGGAAGTTAATTAGGTCCATCAGGCACCAAAATGGGGGGAATGAAAACACTGGAATATGCAAATAGAGTACTCAGAATAATATTTCAAAGAGAACCCACTACTTGTTTTTTCCATTATTCAAAAGATTTCTTTTTGCCTGTCCTACCTTTTCCCTTTCCTTTCAAACCTTTTTTGGTTTGTCTTGGATAAATGGAAATTATATAAATTGAATAAAGGAGGATGGGAAAGTAGCAAGACACATCGTAACCCTCACCAGAATCCAATAAAATAGAGCAAATATGAAGATTGGATCAGATCAAAATTTATAGGCAAAATCATTATGTGGAAGGAAGTAAACTGTAAAATTCCTTTGTAATCCTGGGCCAGAAAGGAGGAAAGTTTACTGTAATATATTGCTGAAATACCTGGGCAATACCAGGAGCTTGTGAGATTTGTGAGGTGAAAAATTATGCATCATAAGAGGTAGTTATCACCTCTTTTTGTCAGCATGTACCAACATGCCTACGATGTATTAGAAAACAGAGGCCCGGGAAAGTTCTACAGCTGTGATAAATTGTAGAAAAAAATATATTTATACTGATATGAATTAAGGCTGAATGTGAAGGCACAGGAATAAAACACCAGTAGAAGAAGAGGTGCCAAATGGCTTGTGACACCTACATCAGCAGGTCATCGAGATCCCAGAGCACAACTTCCTGCAATTTCTCCTGACAAGCAGCTCTGGAGCAGACAGTGACTAAATCTTGATGACTCAAGGAGGTGGGTCAGGATAAAGAGATTAATCACTGTCAGCCCCTCATTGGCATAACGAGACACAGCGCAAAGCACCAGCACAGACTTAAGAAGAAGCCGTGAAATGTGGGGAGGGTCTTAAAAGTTGATTTCCTTGTCCTCCACTCACTGCAAACAACCCTGGATAGGCTCCCTGGAAACAGGTGCCTTAATGCCTGAATGATGGGCAGGCTGCTTAAAATAAAAGCCTCTCAGTGCTCATGAGTGTAAGAGATTAAAATTAGTTGTGTTTTATGTAAATTAATCCTTCTTTGTGTGAATATCCCATTCACTGCTGCTGGAGTGTTGTGCTATCATTTCCTACAGGACTCTCTCAGCAACCTATTCCTCTAACAACATGAACTGGTGGGAGGAGAGAAAAAAATTAAAATTGGGCAAAGACTGAAAACAGATAAAAATGAAGAAACAAAAGCAGGCCATATTTTTTTATATAGGGCACTCTATTGACTACAACAGAATGAACTCTCCGAAGTTTTCCTGATCTGACCCCTCTTTGGAGATGCCCAAGAGATGTATTTATCTGACTCTCTCAGCCTGTCCTCGTATGGGAGGTGCTCCAGCCCCATATCATCTTCATGGCCTCCTCTGATCCACTCGAGCTCCTCTTGTTGGTGAAGAGCAAAGAAGAGCTGTGTCCAGACCCACTTGCCACATGATTCCCCTCAAGGATTTCCCATTGTTCAGGGGAATGATGTGATAATTTAGGTAACTGTGTTAAGGTTCCCCCAGGCACCACAATGCTAGAAATGTCTAGAAAAATATTAAAATGTGATTTGGATTGTGGGAGAATCACACTGGACTTTGCCTCCTGATAATGAGTCCACTTTTTGAAGAGAGACAGAGGCATCAGCCTTGCTCTCCTATTTCTTTGTTTCCCTTTCATCCCAGCCCACCACCACCACTCATCTTTCCACCTACGCATGTTGAGAATCAAATTTCAAAAGCAGAGGAGATAAAAGTTGTTCTGCTCCAATCTGATCACAAAAACAGGATTGGCAAGGTAAGGGTGTCCTACAGCCACAGCACAGGTCATCCCCACTGGATGAAGGTGGTAAATATGTCCCTGAATTTCCTCTTTCTTTCAGTTTGTTTTTGTTCTGCTTTCCTTTCCACATAACGAATCAAGCTGGCAGGTAGCAGAGATAATTCTAGCTGACAGAAGCACAGCAATACATTTTAAAACTTCCACCCTGTGGAAAGCTTTCTCTGTTTGTACATCTAATAATCACTTTCTCCAGTCCAGAGGAGTTGGCAAGTAACACACTAATACTTGGAGTTCCTGCATCTCCCCAAGTGAAAACCAGAATTAAACTGAAATAACAAAAACTCAGAAAACATTAAGACTTACCAGCAAAAGTTTGCCTTTGCACTCCTTTTCGATCTCATTTTTGGCTTCCAAGGAAACAGTAGAAACTGGGAACTGATAAATAGAGTTTGACCAAAGCAGCTTTACCTATTTAAATGTGAACACCATGGCAGAAAACCACTCACTGGAACAGTCCCAAAAGAGAAATGTCATGAGCCTTGTACTAATTTAAAATTACAAATTACTTGGAGCTGGTAGCTTACCCAATTTAATAGTGGAGGCTAAAACTGAGCACAGATTGCTGGAGCTATCTACAGTTATCCACCGGATCGTCGGGCAGAAATACATTCACAGACGCTTGCTGTTTGCTTAATATAATCTCTTATTGACCACCTGGCATTGCCACTGTGTTTTCTTCTGATTTACGCAATGTAAGAACTTTGGAACGCTATGTTCACACACACACACAGTGAGGAAACCTCAGCACATCTGTTTTCTTTTGTTAGGAGTAAATAAATGATGATCATTAATGAATCCTTCCATAAATGCATTGCAAACTCATTTCTTACTTCTCTATTGGTAATGACACTCATGGTCTCATCTCTGTGAAATCCACGGAATCTAGTCTGAAACCAAGATCTTCTCAGAAGACTCCTTTTGTTTGACATATGCTGATGTGCTCCTCTCCAGAGGAGCTGGTTTATGCAGATTCCATTTCTGAATCTGTTTTTCAGAGAAATTTGGCTGGACTTACGAGCAGGGACATTGTAGAAATTAGGAAACCAAATTTCCTTTTTATCAACTCAGCCCCACCTAGGTGTTGTCCGTTCCTTTTAGGAATGTCCCACTTTTTTGAGCTATATTTTAGGAGTAACATCACCCACTTCACAGGGTGTCACTCAAACTCTGTACACTTGTCCAGGTCTACACATCCTTGGCAAAAGCATGTGCACAGACATGGCAAAATAAGGTTTGCCTGAGGCATTCATTGCCACAGAGCCTCACATCTGGGCAAGACAATCCCTGTGCACTGTAGACACATGAAATGAAGACAGTTTACATTCAGGGATCTCAACACCAACAGCAAACCCTCCACAGCTCTCAACCAGACCTGCTTTCACACCTAAATCAGTGATTGTGTGGCACATCAAAGCCCATCATTGTTGCTGTTGTTTACAGACAATACCAATCTTGGCAGATGATGACAAGAGAAGAGCAGAATTAAGGGAGAGGCTGAAAGAGATTCTATTTCTTCCATGATCCCTTAATTAATGCTGTTGCAGAGCAATTTCCTGAATGCAAATGTGAGGTGGCCACATCACCATTCCCCATTTCTTATTCCAACAGATGGATTCATCTCTGGATTCAGAGCAATGAGGAGCACTGGCTGAGACAGGACTGTGTAACAACACATCTTCCAGCAGAGCCAAACACAGAAAATAAAGGAGTCTGGCCAGAAATAAAGGAGTTGATCTCTAGTGAATGAGAGCCCTGGACCCACAGCATCAGCACATCTGCATAGGATTTCAGGAGAATAACACTGTGAAATCAATCACTATCTGGGAGGTGATTTCATTTCCACATCTGGCCAGGTGCATGATTTAAGATTCTGTAAAGAGAAAGGGATAGGACTGACTAATGTACAGGACACCAAATACTTTTATTGTATCATAAGATGGGAATCAAAAGTGTTTTGATTATAGAAAATCAGAAAATTCATGGAAGGGAAATATTAGATGCACTAAGGCTCTTCAGCCTGGAGAAGGAATGCAAATCAAACCCCAGTGGCCGGAACATAAATCCACACCATTTCCTATTAGAAGTTAGTCATCACTTTTTGTAAGACTGAAGATGATTAGACTGCAGGAAATTCCCTGCAGGAAATGATGGATTCTTCATTTGTCACATCAAACTTTGGTGTCATTTTAGTCCAACACAGATAAGTGGTGTCAATATAGGGATATCAGGGTGAATTCCAATGGTAAAAAAGACTTTTCATTTGTGAATTATGCTGATCTTGGTGTATTATAAAAATGAAACTCAACGGAAATTCTTCCCAGTTTCTGGAG
This sequence comes from Acanthornis magna, assembly GCA_036785705.1. Classification (NCBI taxonomy): domain Eukaryota; kingdom Metazoa; phylum Chordata; class Aves; order Passeriformes; family Acanthizidae; genus Acanthornis; species Acanthornis magna. The sequence goes on along the minus strand of JAWUZG010000119.1, from coordinate 12,488,447 downwards.
TGAATGCTAACAGCCCAAAGAACAGTTTTAAGAGGTTTACATATTGTGTGTGGGCAGATGGCATTGCTTTCTGTAATGAAACGTCAGCTCCTTCCAGGAGGAAGAAAAATTATTTTCTGACAACCCTTTTGTCTTGTACTGACTATTCAAAAGCCAGAATACTGTGCACTGCTCCAGTTCCTCTGCCCTAGAATAAAGGCATCCAGTGACTACCCTGTCAAACACCAGGCAAGAAAGTCATCCACAAGGCAAATTCCTGTGCAATTTTTTTGTCTCGTGATTTATCAATTTAAGTGGCTTGTTCTTCCTTTGTGGTTCATTCTTAGTCATCCAGTTCCCTCAGACACTGTAACTTGACCTTCTTCAGATTTCTCAGCCCTGCACAATGATGCAGGAACATCATTTTCCCATGGCTCACAGGACAAAGCTGAAGAATGAGAAAACTGCAGGTGATGCATAAATCTGTCAGATGGCAGCAGTGAATGTTTATAAATCTTTATGAATTTGGAATACACATTTCTTGTTCCATTAGAGAGTGATGATTTAAAGATTTCCGGATTACAAGGAGACTAGCGATGTGTATCTGGACCCTGCTGACACACATCTCCTATTACATGGTGGTTGACTATATAAAAAATTAACTTCCCGGTGGCAACACTTTCTGCAACAGCTGCTGAAGGAAAATCAGTGATGGGTAAAGGACTCTTCTATGATTTCCATCAGAGAATTTAGACATAGGAAGCACACTGATTTCTTCAATGACAGGGTGTATATTTTTGTTCTTCTTATGCAAGCATAGAGCATATCATTAGAACTCCACTAAATCTGATAAGAATATGCATCTCTTTTCCAGGAAGGACATCTGAACTTTTCCAACAAAGCTTTTCCAGATATCTTTAACATGGACAGAGTGCATTTTAGGTTCACTTGGGCCCAAATATTCCCAGTTAATTTCTCCTGGGAAATAATGGCAGAAGTTCATGTCAAACAACTCCGAGATTTATAGCTGAAAATCTCAAAAGACCAAAATGATGTATTGGTTTTCTGGGTCCACTTATAATAACCTGGAATGACTTATATGTTTTATTATTGGAATAGCAATGTGTGTGTATATATATTGCTGATATGAATGAGCAGTAGATGCACTGCATATACCTCCACCAATAGGACTGAAATGTATACATATCCATCACTACAAAATGAGAAATTGGTCCATAGTGGTTTGGTTTTTCCAAGTAAAGAGAACTGACAAATACTTCAAGCAAAATTTGCTGAATGAGCACTGAAACTTTTTTTAAATTTTTTTAAATAAAAACTTAAACTGGAGTTTAAGCTACTGCAACATGGGATACATCAGGGAAAGAGAATTGTTAGCAAGGATGATAATAAATAGCATAAAAGAAGCTGCTATGCAAGAAAAGGTGGAAATGACAACCCACAACTTGTTTAACTGTATTCTAGCTCAGCTCAACTATCAAGTTACATTAAAATGCATCTGCTTAATGTTAGGGTCTTTTTTTCACTATACAGAATGAGATGTCTAAAACTGGAGCTGAAGGATGATCACCATACCTGGGATTTACTTTGCAGTTTCTGACTGTCCTGCTATACTCATCCTGACAGGAATATAAATAAGTAGGCATCCTGACAGACTCGATTAATGGAATTGAGCTGAGAAGTGATCCTAAAACAAAAGTCAAAGTTAAGTTGTTTCTTTTCCCAAGTCCTGTTTATTTTCATTTGTTCCAGAGAAATATTTCTGAGATGATATAAATCTGACAGCAACACTGCCAAAATATCAATCTCCATAGCTGCTGCTGTAAGATCATTGGAGAGTCACAATTACCCATAGCTGAGGAGGGAGATCAGGCAAAAAAATGGTCAGGTAAGGGATGGATGAGGTCTATCTGGGTGAGTTGTCACCTAAATGGACTAAGTCAGTAACAAGGAAAAGAAGGATGTTTTGTACTATCATCCTGCTAGTGCAGGCATCACAGTGCCTGATTATAGTCTATAATACAGTGCCCATTTTTCAGAGATAAGAAAACTCAGGCTCATCATAAATATGAAAAATTAGACAAAGTGAGTGACCTTCAAAGTTTTTTTTAGGGTTTAATTCTTACTGATTTCAGGCTGAGACACCTCACATTCAAATTTGGGCACCTAACTGAGGTGGTTCATAGATTCATAGAAGGGTTTGGGTTAAAGGGATCTCATTCCAACCCCTGCCATGGGCAGGGACACCTTCCACTATCCCAGGTTGCTCCAAGCCCCATCCAACCTGGCCTTGAACACTTCCAGGGATGGGGCAGCTTCTCTGGACAACCTGTGCCAGAGCCTCAGCACTCTCACAGTAAAGGATTTCTTCCTACCATCTAATCTAAATTTCTCCACTTTTAGTAGAGTAGATGCCATAGGTACCTTCAGAGGGTAAGGAGCGGTAGACACTAAGATGATTAATTTAATCTTCACTGCTCTCCAGTGATCAGAGAGAGCTGGAGGTGCTTAAGTTAATTACAGGCTCCCATTTAATATCTCACAGCTAATATTATGTTTTACGGCTGTGAGTGTTGGCCCTTCATGAGGACCTGGAGCAAAACAACTATCTAAAGTTACCACCAGCAGCCAGGAACAGAGGCCATTGCCTGCATGGATGTTCCAACCATTGGATCATCCCCAGTTTTCTGTATAAATGGGAGAGAAAGCCACCAGAGCCAGTCCCCACAGCCGATCAGATGCTTCGCTTTCAGTGAATTTACATGAACTTTTCACACTGACAGGCTGCACACAGGACTTTGCTGCCACGGAAAACTTTGCTTAAAGGCTCAAAAGGGCATAAACCTTGTTTTCTTTATTTCTGAATTTTCATCAGTAAAATTTCCTGTGAATACATCTCTGAGGCTGATAGTATTTAGCAGTGCTGTGAATAATTTTTTCCCAGCATCCTGTTACACACTCTGAGCTTCCTCAGTTGCTGTTGGCTCCTTTCTGCAGATTGTGAGGTGCTGTGCCTTCCCCAATCCCTCACCACTCATTGCTGTTTGCCCCTCAGGTTTGATTGCTTACTTTCACCTGCGTCAAGAACAGAACATACTGTCACATCCATTAAAATTAAAAAAAAAAAAAAAAAAAGAAAGAACTGTCAGGCACTACCTGGATGACTGTTTTGCTAGTTATGCAGCTTTATGCAGCCATATGCTCAAAGGTTAAGAAAGGAGAGGCATCTCTTCTAGCTGCTATTAGCAGTTTTATCATCAACTGCAAGCTCTTTATGGAGGCCTCAGTGGGAGACCACTCCAATAAAAACCTGATGGGACATCAAAATTTCTCTTTGAAATAGGTGTAACTGTGTGCATCAGGTCTGCACAGATCCCTCTTCAGACAAAGCACAAAAGAGTTTTATTCAGGGTTTTATGCAGAGCTCTGCAGGACACTAACAGCTGGCTTTTGTACCTCTCCCATACACAGGTTTTAGGAGCAGAGGGATCATTGTCACATCAAGTCTTACCAAAGTACAACCAAAATCCTGCTATCAAATACGCACAGTTTTCACAAATATCGTCACAGGTAGGCAGGCTCTGTTTAATACCTCGGTCAATTATCTGCATGAGGCCCTCAAGGACACCTTCAGTCAGTTTGCAGCTGACACCAAGTTGGGGGGGGGGGGGGGGGTGTCAATGTGCTCTGCAGTGGGCTTTTGTCAGGAAAAATTAATCCACAAACGCCAGAGGTTTATGTCCAAAAAGGAGACAGAGGAGTCCATTATTAATGAATAAAGGGAGAGGTCATGGGCATTTCCAATGGGGTCTCTCAGATTGCTAGAGGACACAGCCTCTTCTTATCGTAATTTCCCAGCCACAGTTCCTTCTCCCTTTCCCCACTGGCTGAGGTACTCGAGAGGTACAGACTTCCCGGAACGTCTAATGCAGACATAAATAATATACATTTCTTCTAAATGTAGACACCTATACTATACGTCTCCCCTAATGCAGACACTCTCAATACACACCCCCCATTTCTTCTTTTTCTTATGTCTCTGTTCCTGTAGTTTATTAACACTGTCTTGGGCAAGTCAGTCACTGGAATTCCTATGGAAATCATTCCCATTGTTTCTTCTATCTCTCAGTGTTATAAATGGCCCAAGGAGAAGTTTACTTTTGTATATTAGAATGGTTAATAAGTAAATTACTAAGTTTTGAATGTTGCAGTGTTGATGGTTTAATTGGTTAATGACACATTAATGAGTTGATTAGTTGACTATTTGGTAAGTTACAATGTTCCGGTTATTATTTCCCTTTCCTTGTACCCTCCCTTTTACATATATTTAATAATGTTCAATGACTATGTTAAGAAACTAGGGGTAAAATGGCCGACGAAGAGGAATTTCTAGAAAGTTCTGTGAAGAATGTCAATCAGGACATCAGTCAAGGTGCGATCCCTCCCGGCCCCACAACTGAGCACGCTCCATGGGGTGGGGCCAGGTCAGGCCGCCCCATATGGGCGGACACAGGGGCAGAGTGGGAACATCCCCACCTATGATTGGGCCAAAGTATCCAAATGTGTCCAGGTGTATTGATTGACATTCAAAGAGGATAAAAGCGGCTGCACAGAGCCTGAGAGCTGTGCCTCTGGCCAGACCAGTGTGGCTTGTGCTGCAGGGTTGTTTTGTGGGCATCCTCAATTCTTAATTGTTTTCTTCTAATAGTAAATAGCTCAAAGCTTTACACAGTGAAGCCTCGTTCTTCACACTCAGTATCAGCCTTATCTTACCAGCAGTTCGTAGAGACACTCCCTTATTCTTTTCACTATGGACAGCCTGGATCGATGATGTGAGACCAGCAGGATGAGATTCAAGAAGAGCAAGGACAGGGTCCTGCCCAGTCCCAACAAGGCCCTGCAGTGCTCCAGGCTGGGGCAGAGCGGCTGCAAAGCTGCCCAGCGGGAAAGGCCCTGGGGGTGCTGCTGACAGTGGCCAAACATGAGCCGGTGTGAGCCCAGGTGGGCAAGGAGGCCGGGGGCAACCTGGCCTTGTGTGTCAGCAACAGTGTGGCCAGCAGGACCAGGGCCAGCAGGACCAGTGATTGTCCCTCTGTGCTGGGCACGGGGGACACCACACCTCGAGTGCTGTGTGCAGATGTGTGTCCCTGTTCAGATGTGATTAGGGAGAGATGCCTCTGTGCGAATTAAGGTACCAAGGAGACCATCTACCAAAGTCAACAACATGGGTTTAATAATAACAACAACAGGGTAACTTAACAATAAATATGGGGTAGAGAGATAGAAAGGCATAGGAAAGAGGAGGGTGAGAAGGAAAGGGGGAAGAGCAGAGCTGTGGTGTGGTGGGGTGGGGAAGAGATCAAGCAGAAGACAGTCCAAGACGCTTGGCTCCAGCAGTGTCCCATCGGTCCTTCCTCACCTTGCGCTTCTGTGCGCTGGGGTCCCGGTGGTTCTTGTGGAGGTGGAGGTGCGGCCCCAGGTTGTTCTTCCACCTTTCTCCAGTCCGTATTTCAGGTATCCAGGGAGGCGTTTTCCTATTTGCTATAGGAAAGGAAGATGGGTGTGTCTTCATTTGCCCGCAATGCGGAGGCCCAAGGAGCGTTTCTCAGCTCCTAATGCAGCCTGGGGCAGGGCGGGGATGCTCCCGGACAGTGCAGCCCGGGACTAAAGTCAGCTTCTGTGGGATTGTACAAGGCAGCGCTGCAGTCCTTCCTCAGCTCTCCCCGGCCAGGCTGCCTTGCTGTTTGCTCGGCCGTGCCGGGCTGGGGCTGGCAGCAGGACCCACCTTTGGCCAGTGGTCACCTCATGGCGAGCAGTCATCTGCGGGGTGCTGGCAGCCGGGGTCACTCCTCCCGCTGGCCCTGAGGCAGCCGAAGGACAGAAGCCGGCACAGAACCCGCCGGGCCGTCTTGACGATGGAGCGCCATGGCCGTGGGGCCGGGGGCCGCGGGACAGTGGCCGTGCCAGCGGGGGAAGAAGGGACACTGCATGGCAGGGGCCGGGCAGGCACCGGGCAAGGCCCTGCCGCTGCCTCAGCCCCGCAGGGCTTCTCCTGGGGAGGGGCGGCCTGGGCACGGCCAGGCTCCATGCGAGCTGTGCCGGCCTCCTCCGCGGGATCGGCAGGCACGGCGGACACTGCTCGCCATCCTGCAGACTACACCAAAATGTGGGGAATGCGTGATTTAGATCACTTAAAGAACCACTGTCAAAGCTGTTAGAAGAAGTGGTTTTAGTACAATGCGGCAAAAGTTTGAGGTGGGAGTCACTCTGTTGCTGATTGGCACAGTCATTTGGGCATTGATTCTGAGCTGCCAAGGTGCAAGTCAAAGTTTCCGTACTACAGGGTTATGGACAATATCAGTCCATTACAAAAGATCTGCCACTGGTAAAAAGTCTGATTTCTAAGTCATTCCAGCTCAAGGAGAGATCACAGCCATGCTGGCAGGATGCTTAGCTGGGAGAGGTCAAAGAAAACTCACTTTGTCCTTTTCACAGAATAAAGCAACTGATTCATAGTCAAATTACATGCGATGGGAAAGGTACAATGCTCCTTGTACGCACAACTTTCTTTGCTCCTTTATAACAGAGCCTTGAGAAAGCCACCCACTCTTCACGTGTTAATTGCATGATTGCTGTTCCAAGCTCATGTTCATCTCACTGTGTCACTCAGGTCCTTTGTGGGTTTTCAGAGAACAGATAGAAGCTAGAGGAACCCCTTAGAGCCTGTACCACACTTCTGCTGGTTTAGTTAAAGGGTAAAGGGCATCTGCCACAGAGGCTGCCAAGGGAAGCAGCCACCACCCCTGGAGGTATTTAAAGGGAGAATAGATGTGACGCTTAGGGACATGGGTTAGTGGACTTGGTGACCCCAAAGATCTTTTCCAACCCAAACTATTCTATGGTTCTGTGATTGTCATCTAGGCAAGTATTCATTTTTTTGTAGTCTTTAGCAAATATAGCATCCTCAATGGCACTGACAAACTTTGTTTATTATGTAAAAACTCTGAGCAGAAAAGCAACCCAGATTTCCCCATTCACTTCGTGGGACAGCAAGGCAAAATTGCCAAAATGCAAGGCAGAGGCAGACCTTTCTCTGCTAACCCTTAGATATTAGTTATTATGAGGTACAGGAATGAAATATTCCACTACCATAAAATATTTCACTGACAAAATTAACAGAGGGAAGTCAGATTCTCCTTCAGTTTACAGACAGATAGCTCTATCTATCAGACAGATACCTATTTGGAAGCAACTGCTTTCTGATTTTGCTCTGTTACCTCTCTTTCTTTCTTCCTTTACTATCTAGATCTCATACAGAGTGTTCACGTGTCTTAGCGTACTGGAAATTGCAAGACTGCCTCTGCTGCATTTCTCACAGATTTGCCTGATGTAGTAAAACTTATGTCTTATTTTACATTAATTACATACATATTTTTCGGAAAACTGCAGAAGAAAAAATATATCTTTATTTTATATGGATATCCCCGCACAACTGCTAGCAAATCTTTCCCATGGCCCTTACTACGGTGAGAGGTGTGTTAATGACACACTTCTGGCTGTGAAACACTCTCACAAATTGCCTCTGGTTACCCCCGTGGTCCAATTTGAATTGCTTGCTTTTTGCTCCCATTGTTTTATAGGTTTTCTTATACTGGGATGAGAGGTGGGGTGTTCATTCCAGCTGTGAAACTGCTTTATTGAGCTTTCACAGACACTTCTAAACTGTTTTTCTGAGTTTCAGGAAAAAGGGCTTCTGCATGGGGAGCTGACAGTAGGATTCCTTGACAACACATTGCTCTCAAGCACAAGTTTATCTGTAACTCCCCTCAGCCCTTAAGGCAGAGTTATCTGCTGCACAGGTGTCTTCAGCAAGCACTGAAGGGGTAATCAGTGCCTTGCATAGGTAGAAAAAGCAAAGCTGTTGAGATACAAATGTGAAACTAATTCTCAGTTGCTCTGAGCTCAGAGAAATGCGAGCTCCAGTTTGTCAACCTCTTTGCCTGTATGTACACACTACACTGTGTACTGGTGCTGACTTCAATTACCATTATACCTATGCTCAATATTAAGTATTTGCAATACCACAAATATTGTCCAAACAGGAGGAACAGGAAAGTTTTCCTATAATGAATTTGATTTTTTCTCTAGGTATAAGCATATTCAACAGCAGTTGTTTCCAATACATGAAGTTCATGAATATATGGACTTCATAAACCCATGAACAGTGTTTCCAGCACTGAAAGCTTCCTGCTATGAGGACCCATTTTTTAAGCTTTATCCTGAAAAATACAGCTTGAAGTGTTCAAGTAATTGCAGCAGGCAATGGCTGTTGGGTGAGAAATGGAGGGAGGAGGATGAGGGAGGAATATGAGTCTCCATCAGGGAATGCAGTGCCAGGTTAGAGAGCCTCGAGTTAGCTCTGAACATGCAGATACGACTCTGGGCAGAGCTCCATGCTGTAAAAATAGTCAGGTGAAACCCAGAAAACAGGATAACTGTGCTAATTCTCATCCTTGGCTAATTAGTCCTGCAGTTAATTAGCCTTGTTACAGTATTTTTCCTGATGGGACAGATGCCTCTATGTTCTGGAGTCAGCAGGTTTGGCACTGGATTGCCACAATGGTTCCGATTCATCAGCTGAGATCCAGATAATATTTTTGCTGTGCTTTTTGTAATCTGTTAGTGCTACAGAGCTGAAATAAATAATCAAGCCAGGAAGAGGGACCACCAGGGTAATGGGGCCCTTATGATTCCAGTCTTAAGGGATTGTGGTGGCTCCAATCACCAAAGGGTGAACAACTTGTCTGGACATTTGATTTCAGAATATTAAGCTTGCACAGGTCCATTTTCCACAGTTTTCACTGGATATTTGGTTCAGACCTCCTCATTTCAAGGGCCATTTTCTTGCTTTGAGGGCTATAGCAAATGCCTGGTTATATCAGGGTACTCTGAAACAATCCAGCAATATGCAATACACTAAAGAGATAAGGGGGAAAAAAAAAAAGCTTACAAACTTTTCTGAAAAACTGAAAGGTTTTGTGTTCCTGGAATTTTCAATAACAAAGGCTCAAACTCTGACCTCAGGATAAATAGCCTGAATTGAAAGATCCAGTGCTGTAATGGAAATTTCTTATTAATAGGGAAGAAGGAACACATTACCCAGAGAGGTTGTGGACTCCTCAACCCTGAAGACATTCAAGGTTGGATGGAGCTCTGAGCAACCTGGTCTAGTTGAAGATGTCCCTGCCCATGGCAGGAGGGTTGGCAATGGGCAGGGACATCTTCCAAAATACCATCTTTAACTATCCCTTCCAACCCAAACCATTCTATGATTCTGAGCCAGTCTGAAAAGGGAGTGTCAATTTAGTCCTTATCCAAGGCTTGAGGCCTTGGAATTCTGTTTTTTCCACTCTTTTCTGTTCCCTCAAAGCTCTTAGGTAGGTTCAGTTTGTCAAGAAACACTTCAGAGAGCCCTGAATCTGTATTATCATAAGCCAAATAATCCTCTATATTGGGTGCCCCAAGCAAATTCCCTTTAAACATAGAACAAGGCATCAGGGTCTGCTCCAACTGCCTTCCAGCTGGGAAGCTGTTCACCATCTCAGCCCTCCATTTTAATCCAAGGGATTGTGTCTCAGCTCACAGCGGCAAAAAGGACCAGGAACACAAAGCAAGAGGCCAAATCTCCAGCCACCACCTCTCCTTCACCTCAGCTAACACCTGACATCCCCACTGTCCGCAAGACACAGCTGATGTGGTGGGGATTATGAACATAAAGAAGGAAAATTACTTACAGCTGGAGCAATTGTCAGGCAGGAAGATAATTGAAAGCCAGCAAAACGATCGACCGTTTAATTGCTTACATTAAAGAAATGAATTGACAGCAATCAAGCCAACCTATAAAAAGTACTGAAAAAAAATTGACATGTGAGAAAATAGATTAATTTTCATAAAGAACAAGTAAAAACAAACTCGGAAAAAAAATTGAAAACCCAAGCTAGTGTTGTTTATAAGCCTTAATCAATTTAAAACTCATTTTCAATGTATTAAACTTTACTATTTAATGTCTCCCAATGAATTCTGCCTCTGGCATTGTTCAGCAGCCTCGCTGAAGCCTTGTGCAGTTAAAAAGATTATTCATCAGCATTACCTCTGCCAAACATGCTTAAATCAGGAGGTAGTACTCACAATCGTAAAGAGGGGAGCACTGTGAGGTTTTTTAAAAGGAATTTTTCCTATCTGGGGGACTGTTCAATTCCTGGGAAGATTTTTTAGAGAGGCACAACTATTGAGCTCTTAGAATTTGTGTTTTCAGACCTTTGGCTTTGGTATTGAATCTTTGCATGGAATCAAAGGCCAAATGTTGGTAAGGAGGGAGGTGTCTCCATTTTCAGTCATACAGTGCAGAAACATTTCACATCTCTTTAGATTGACTCATTTTTTCCAAATAACGTGCCTGAAAAGTCCTTCAGAAGGCTTTGTCCCTAAGAGCAGGACCACAGCAAATGGCACGAGGAAAACAAATTCCCAACACACAGTAACCCCTCCTGAAATGTTTAGACCCAAACCTGAGGTGAGCAGGGATATGACTCTATTGTACCAATGTATGACAATTTTTGGAAGGTGTGCTATGGTGAGGAAATGGAAAGACAACCACTCCAGAATGGATCCTTGATATTTCACACTTCATTTTTACAAAGAGAATATGGAGGCTTGTTCTGGGATTTTTTCACACTTACATAAACCCCTTAAAATATTTTATTTTGAGAGGAGAAGAGAGGTTGTATACCATCAGTTTTTCTCCCTATCATCAATTTTTCATTTCATGATAAAAATCTAATTTTGTATGTGTGACTCTCAAAAATAAAAAAGAAGAAAATAAAAGAGCCTGAATCCAAGGGCTCAGCTCCTGGCTGCCATCCAGCCTCACCATGCAGCTGACTGATCACAGGATGAAGTATCCCCCACCCAATAATTCCCCAAATGTTGCCGACCTTCACACCCTGAAACTGAGTTATGAAAGTTCTACATAAAATCAATACTTTTTTGAAGCTTTCTGACCTTTTATGGCTTCCCTCATGTTTTCATCCTCACCGTCTTCTTGCTGATAGCTCATTGTTTTCATGCTGCAGATCAGTCACTCTGGGTTAGAGTTGAGCTGTGTCCCACCACAGTGAGAGCAGGAATGGAAAGCCAAGTACTTTTCTAAAAATACAGTGATTTTAGTGCCCCTCTTCGTGTGCTAATCTGGATCTTAACTCTGCATTTTGTACACCAGGGAGGTTTCAAAGGCAGGTCACCAAGCTGATCAAAGGACAGGATGACAAACCTGAGGCAAATCTTAAGAGAGGAAATGTTAAAATCAATGCCACCTGGATTAGCCTCATTACTTCTTGACAAAGCTAAAACTTCATTTTCTACTGTAGTGCATTACTTGATAACTAGAAATTATAAAGTAATAAGTAAAAGATATTTCTGAAGGGGGAAAAAATCAAATATTTCCCTTCTGGAAAGGTCAAGATTTCTGATTATCTCACTAAGTTCTGGGAACATAGGTCTGGGAAGAACCACGTGTGCTTAAAACTGCAGGTAGCAAGTGGCAGAGGTTAAGTAAAGCAGTGAAGTGAATTGACTCCACTCTTACATGACATTGGGTGACATTTCCCTCTCTAAAGCAATCCCAGCACCAAACACCCAAAACACTGCAATGTGTCTTGGCAGAATAGATCAAAGGTGTTCCATGCAAGATCCCATTTTTCTTTCCATTTCTTGGACCCTAAAATTAGAAGCAGAGTCATCCAGAGTTTCCCACTGAGTGATGTGTACACAAAAGTCAAAGAATCCAGAACTTGCCAGAGTTACTACATGTTGAGATACACAGATTGTTGATTTCTAGATATCTGAAGTGTTTCCTACTTTTAGCTCTGATCAAGAGGCCAGATGGCAAGAAAGCTTAGAAAAATAGCTTCATTCCCCTTTTTTTTTGCCAGGACAAAACTCTGGGTGGAAAAACACAATCTCTTCTTGGAAATCTGGGTCTAGAGTAGTCCCAACCTAATCACCACTGTAGAAAAAGACATAAAGGTCATGAAAAATATCAATTTTATTTGCCAATTAAACCCAGAGGGAATTATTTTCTGAATTCATCCTTGTGTTTTATTGACAGCAATAGTTATGATCCTTATAATGGCCTTATAATTCCCTGTCTAGCTCTAAGACATAGTATATGCTGAAAGAAACTAATGAAGCAAAAGACACTTGATATCATCCTTCAAATGAGCTGTTTAGAAAATCCTTTCCAAAGGAAAAATAAAACAGCCATTTTAATAAATTAAAAACCCTGATGCACAGCTTGCTGGATGGCAGGTCCAATCAAGAGGGTTGACATGTCACGCTGTAACTACTTCCCAGTGAATGATGACATAATTTTCAGATTTGCCCTTCTTACTGGCATTGATGCATTCAGGCAAAACAATATATCAATCAGCATTTAGGACCTAAACGCCTGTTATGAGTCAATCTTCTGGGGCTCTCAGCTTCCCACATCTCATAAGAATCTCAGCAGTGATTTGTAGCCTTTTGAGTGTTTCCTAATGCTTCACATCTCTCAAATTGGTCAGAGCCCAACTTGCTCTGTTTCACAACAATCCCATGATTGCTATAGGACAAGTGTGTATTGCTCTGTATTCTTCTTACCTCCATGTTAATGCTAGTTTCTAATAGTTAGAAAGGGATGGAATCCGCTGTTGTGTCACACATTTAAGAGGTTTATGGTCTGCTTTGGCCCCGGCTCATTTTCACAGCGTGTGTGACTCCTCAGCAGAGCTGCTCCCAAACAAGAATTCCATCGGTGGACAAAGGAAGCACTACTGGTGTCATCTGTGAGGCCTTTGATTTGGTCCCCTGCAACATTCTTATCTCTAAAATGAAGTGACATGGGGTTTTTTTATGGACTGTTGGATGGGTTAGGAATTGGCTGGGTGGCCACATCCAAAATGTTGTAGCCAATGGCTCTACATCCAAATGAATCCCACTAAGAGTGGTGTTCCCCCAGGGTCCATTCTGGGACCACTACCATTCAATATCTTCATCAGTGACATGGACAGCAGGATTTTTGACACTGACAGTTTTCAGATGACTTGATACACTTCAGGAAAATAAAAATCCATCCAGAGGCATCTTGACAGCCTTGAAGAGTGAGTCCATGAGGACCTCATGAAGTTCATCATGGCCAAGTCTCTGTCACTGAGAGTTGAGGGTGTTCAGTCTGGAGAAGAGAAAACTCCAGGGAGAGATCTTTTGAAGAATTTCTATTTCTAAGGGGAGGTGGGGTGTGGTGGGAGAAAATCCTGCTCCTGCCCTCTCCAGGGCCAGCTCCTTCTTCTCAAAAGGGCGCCACCCTGACAGGGACGGACACAGAGATCTGAGAACCGCCCCGTGGGCAGGGAAGGAGCTGCCTATCATCCTAGCTCCGCCCCTTTCTCTAGACAGTTCTTGACAGTTATGTTTGTGATTGGTCGATTCAAGTATGTCTCTTACAAGGTTTAAGTTCATTGGTTCCGAGATGTGGACACCGCCCCTTACCCACCCCTAAGCTTGCTCGCGATTGGCTCGTCGGCCGGGTATTTAACACCTTGCCCAACCGCCGCTTGTCAGTTGGCTCGGCTTCGCTCCTCCGTGCTAACAGATGCAGTTACACTGTAACAATCCTGTGTTAGGTCTTGCCAGTTGCACTCCTAATAAAGGGTTTTGAGGAGAACGCCTCGCTCCAGCCATTTACTTCTCTGCTGCTCCTGTTTTTCATCACCTTCCTGAGCAGAGATTCTCTTGCCTGGGGCCGCGCCACCAAAGGGGAGACTCCACCCACCTGTTTCACCTAGTGCCAGGCGCATGTGCCCAGAGGTGAGCCTGCCTGGGAGGAGGAGGACAGTTACTGCCGAGGACTGGTCACACCACCAACATCGAAGATGTGGCTACAACAGTGGGGGGACAAAAGAAAGATGGACGGAGAGTTTTTCCTCTCTAGTGACAGAATAAAGGACAATGGTTTTAAACCAAAAGAGGGTGGATTCAGACTGACTGTGAGGAAGAAGTTTGTAAAGATAAGGGTGGTGAGACACTGGCAGAGGTTGCCCAGATGTGGCTGCTCCATCCCTGGAAATGCTCAAGGCCAGGTTGGACAGGGCTTGGAGCAGCTTGGGATAGTGGAAGGTATCTCTGCCCACGGCAGGAGGGTTCCACTACTGCAGAAGGGCCCTTTCAACCCAAAAAATTCTGTGTTCTGTGCTATCATATCAAATTATAAATGAGATACAGAGAAAGGGAAGACAGATAACAAATGGCTATATCATCTATTATATAAAAGGTTTATAAATTAGGTATTTCTGCTATATTACTGGATTATATACTTGAGACAAGTGCTGACCAGACAACTCACATTCTATCTCAAGCAAAACAGCAGAGGATCTCAGGTAAATTATACACATTTTCTAAGGAATAGATCACTAAGAAAAATAGACTTTTAAATGCTTTGAAGTAGTGATAGTCAAAAGGAAATGTATGACCCTCCAAAAGTTTTCATATTTCATGATACCTGAAAAAACTCATTTATATGAACCTTTGCTTGCTTTCATCAGGTTATTGGAACTCTGATATTGCAGCAAGGGGATAGTCACCTGAAAACTAAATCGCTGCACCTCAAACTTCATGACCCAAGTTAGAAACCAGGCAAAAAGATCATGATGGTCTGAAAAAAACATTGTATTGGCAGTAAGTTACAGCCGTCAACAGTGCATTGCAACAACTGAAACTTCTCGTGCTGAAATGATTTGGGCTTGGGCCAAAATGCTCAGAGTTTTTGGGTTTTTTTAATAAAAATTACAATAAAAACTCTCTCAAAATCTATTAAACAAAAACATTTTAATCTTGTCTGATTGTTTGGTATTGGTGATTCGTTCTTTTTCTCCCCATTAAAAAAAAAAAGATTTTGTGGGAAGAAAGAATTTAAAAAGAGACTTTGACTACAGTAAAAATTCCCATGGTTTATAAAGGAGGATTTTAATTTTTTTAATCATGATCAGGTGGTCTTACAAAGAAATAAACTACCAGTCTCAAATTAGACCTTTCAGAACCCCATTATACCTAATTAAAATCCTTTTGCCTAGGCTTAATAGAAGTTCTGGGTGTGAATAACTTTGCTTAAGCAGATTCACAAATCTGGCTGCAGTAAATTACAGATGAGACTTCCCAGGAGCAGAATAAACCCCATCAAGACCCTCATAAACAAAATACCAACATCTGGAGCCAGGGAGAAAAGCACAGGCAGGACGGAGAGAAGAATTACAGACCAGGGATTAGCCTATACATCAACATCATGTAAGATGAAAAAAAGTCTTTATTTATTGCTTAGCAGCCTTCAGGGTGTGAGTGTCACTCAGCATTAGCATTCACCTTTATAACTGTGCTTTGATTTACAGCTCCACCCCAGCACAGAGGAAGGAGCCAATTACATGTCTGGGGAACATGGATGCATTGAGTATATCCCAGCTGCTGCTTCTTCCCTCTCATACAGGATGCATACAGAGAGATTTTCTTGGCCTGAGCCTGAAATAGAGGTGTGAGAGATGAGCTCTGAGCTACGTTATTAGATGGCTTGCAGAAGAATATCATGTTCTATAGAAATCTGTGCTCACACAGGGTAAGCTGCAGTAGAAAATGTAGATGTTAGACACAAAGATACTGTTCCACATTAGTCAGAGCCACACACAGCTTTGCCAAGGCTGCAAGCAAAGAGTTAAAATGCACCAAGGCCCGTGAGGTGACAAACTCTGTGTTCCCCTGCCTACAGTGAACAGGTCTGTGACTACTTAGATATTGTACGTCAAATAAAATCCATGATTTATGTCCAACCTGAGTGATTCTACCCCTCTAACTGCTGCAAGATCTTTCCTCCCCTCCTCTTCCTGGTGGCTTCTGTGGTTTCTTGATATTTATTTCTCTTGGGTTGTTCCACAGTGGCAACCTAGGATGAGCTGGGGAGGCTGAGCACCTCTCAGCACCTTCAGATGAGGTTGGATGCTCAGATATCACCAATGGTAAAAGTTGTCTCTTGACCACTCAAAATTTCACTTAATGTCCCAAAACCCTATACTGTGAAGCCCTGTTCAGTGCTGGGTCATGGAGTAATAAAACATAAAATGGTTCCAGTTGGATGACCTTACAGATCATTGAGTTCCAGCCTCCTGCCATGGGCAGGGACACCTTTCACCATCCCAGGCTGCTCAGGGCCCCATCCAACCTTGAACACTTCAGGGATGGGGCAGCCACAGCTTCTCTGGGCAACCTGTGCCAGGGCCTCACCACCCTCACAGAGCAGAATTTTTTCCTGTTGTCTAATATAAATCTGTCCTTTCTCAGTGTGAAGCCATTCCTCCTTGTCCTATCACTACATGCCCTTGTAAAAAATCCCTCTCCACCTTTCTTGTAGCCCTTTTTGGTACTGGAAAGGGCTCTAAGGTCTCCTTGGAACCTTCTCTTCTCCAGGCTGAGCACCCCCAACTCTCAGTAGGAGAAATCCCCAAGTGTATTCCTGAACCCATTTTTCTATGCTGTGTTTGCAATTTACAGTGCTGTTTACAGGCTTGCAGCTTTCCAGATCACAGATCCACACCACTGGAGATGGGTGGTTATGAAATGTGGTGCTCTGACTTTTGCTTTCTGAATTCAGAAGAGCCCCCATGTCAAAGACTTGCCATCCCACCAGCTGTGAATTCACAAAGAGCTTTGAGAGGCTCACTACAGGTGGCACCTGAACATTCCTTTCTCTAGCTGCCAAATCGCCAGTAAGAATGGAACCAAGGTGATTTTTTTAGTTTGTTTATTTATTTATTTCAGTATCACATTTATTTTTTTTGCAACAGGAAATATTGAAATGTTTCACTTCTAACATTACATGAGAGAGGAGTTGCAGTCAGGCTGGGTGTACCAGGCAAATTGAAGACAAGTCTTCACATAATCAGATAAATATTATAGGAAAGCATTTTCCTTCAGTTTCAAATATTATTAAGCTAATGATCAAGGGATGCCACTTCAATGGGTACTCATTAGATTTGAAACTTTTGATCCAATCCATTTACCCTCCCACATACCCCTAAATAGGCAGCTCCCCGGCTCTAGAAACTCCCAGGCACAATGACCCGTGCATTACACCAACATTAAGAGTCTCACAGCAGCACAAACTTTATCCCTCCCTAAGGAGAAATGAAATTACTAATTTTTTCCCTCAAAGGTGATTCAGAGGACAGACTGTAGCAAAGGTTCTGTGCATGGAGAGAGAATTACTGCTAAGATTTTATTAGCACATAAACACTGTGACGTTTTTGATGCCTTGGGCAATAGAAGCACAATCATTACAATGAAGGCCATATTTCTTTCCATCTTTCCATGGTTCCTGTAACACACTGAGCAATCCATCTTGCTCACATACCCTACATAATCATAGATATATTTATTTCTTTGCTTCTCTCAATTAGCATTTGACCTTTTGAGCACTGCAGGTGTTCTGGGGTGTGACAGCACAGACTCTGCAGCTTTTGCCTTCCAGCAAAACCCAGGTGAGGCTCATGAACAGGTAAAGGACAGCCATGGCACTATCAGGTACCAAATTTCTGAGAGCTGCTGCATGACCCTCTACAGATGCCAGAAATAACCAAAAGCAGCGCATTGACGATGGCTGGAAATGAGTGGCAGAACACTGACAGGGGTTATGGATTATACACACTACTCTGAGGTAAAAAATATATGTTTGCTCACAGACAAAGCAATGTTGATATTTTTGTAATCCCAATGTCATTCACATGAGACACAGACCACTAATCCATAGAACCACAGAATGGTTTGGGTTGGGAGGGATTTTCAAAATCATCTAGTTCCAACTCCCCTGATACTTCATTTAGAAATAGTTGCAAATGCATAAATCTAAAGCTTTAGCAACATAAGGGGGGAAAAAACACATTCTGGATTGCTGAGGGTTCAAAACACATTTAAGAAACATTGAGATAATCCTCATTGAAAAAATATGTAATAATTATTTATTTTACTCATTTTTTAGATCATGCACAAAAAAGCAATTTTCTGAAATTTTATTTCGGCTTGTAAATGAATAGCAAATACCTCTGCACACAGTACTTTTAAAGAAAAGAGCAAAACTGAATCCACTCTCAACCTCCATTTGGCTGATTCAGTCATGTAATGCACTTTCTTTTTAATTGAATGATTTATATAACTGTGAAGCCCTCTGTGAATTTTACAATTGAATATATCATTGATGATTTTCTGCAATGAGGCTTGAAGCTTAGAATTAAAAAGTTATTAGTATTTTCATTAGGAAAGTTCAAGAGCTCAGATATTGAAGACCAAATCCCAGAATCCGTAGCAGACTTGTACTGACTTTTTTTCTGCAGTTGTTCAGAATTTGATCTTCGTTATGAATTATTTAAATGAAACCCTTCCACAGACAAAAAATTTCAGTGCCAGAAGACCATTGCAATCATTCAACCTGATCTGCTTTGTAATGCAGATCACAGACATCACTTTACCTTCTCACTGGTGTTTCCAATTAGGCTTTGATGTGCCCTAAACTCCTGTCCTCTGCAGCATCTTCCCTGTCCTAATGCTCAGCACGTCCTAATCCCTACAGAGACACCCTGATTTACTGGGTCAGCAGAGATGAGGTGTTTTCTGCCTACATGTTATTTTACCCTTTGGGATATTTTTTTACACCTATCAACCCTTCTTTGCACCTGTATTTTCCCCAGTAAGACAAGCCTGCTTGGCAGAGAAGGGCTATGCAGATACAGTGAACTGGAAAAAAATGTCCATTCAAAACTGCTAAGGATACTCAGTAAATAATCATGAATTGCATAAAACTCACTGAGGGTTTTTTCCCAGAAGAAGCCTGTACTGATCCCTCTCAGGTGATGCCACAAATGGAATCAGATTCATAGAATGGTCTGGGTTGGATAGACCTTAAAGTCCCTCTGCTTCCAACCCTTGCCATGGGCAGGGACACCTTCCTCTGGACCAGGTTAATCAGAAAACATGAGAGCAGCACCACATCATCACAGATGAGCTTAATGCTGGTTTAACATCACTTCAGCAAGGGTGCACAAGTCTCAAGTCAGTCTGGAATCTCTAGAATTTCATATCTCAGAGATGCTATTAATGGTCTTTACTGTTGAGGAACAGTTGGAATTTTTTTCGCTTTTACAACCCCAATCATGTAACTCCGTCATAGAGCTTTTCCAGAAAAAATTATCAAAACCTCTTTTTTTTTGTTTTTGTACTTGTTTTTACCAGCACACCAAAACTCCACATTTTGCTGAATCATTAAAAAAAAAAACAAAACCTACTGTTAAAAAGTCTTGAGTCTTTCTAATGTTGTCCCCTCCGACCCTAGAGTCTAAGAAGGTCGTGGCTAAAGCACAGAGAACAGTAATCTAAATTTTAAAAACTATAATAACTGCAACAAAAAAAAAAATGGGCATGAATAGCTAATCAGCAATTTTGCTGTTCTTTGCCCACTGAAACATTTGTGCTGTTTGTTTTATTGACTTGCACATCACAAGAAGCCTTTAAAACCATGAAACCAAAGGTTTGGCTCATCCTCTGGTCTTCAATGGTATTTCCATTTTACCTTTAAGGTTATGGTCTTCATACTGCTTTTTGCTTTTTTTGTTGTTTAATCTTGAGGGATCCACAAGTGCCTGAGAGAATGCATTCTGTCCCCATCCCTTTCCAAAGAGTGATTTCTTTGGGGATGACCTGAGCCAACAGAATCCAATATCAGGAACTTAGTGCATTGTCACTTTATCACTGAGAGATAATTACAGAATAAATAAGTCCAGAGAAGCGTTTGGAAGTGACGAATGAATATAAAAACACTACAGCACTCTTTTCACTTTAACACTTTCTTTCCAGTTGGGAACAGAAGCCTCTGCTGTTAAACAGATGGTGGGAGATCAGCTCTGCTTTGGAAAGTGGGATGGGAAATGAAATCTGGCAGGATATTTTGCCCGAGAAGCAGAATAAGAACATGGGATCCCAGTGCAGCACAACAGCTGTAGCTGCACTTTGAATGGAAATATTTCAACTTCATCTCCCTTTCTTCTTTAGGTCCTATCTTCTTTATCCCCTCCTTTATCTTCACAATTATTGATCACTACAATGCTTATCACTGTGTTGAAAACAGTTGTGCAAGATTTTAGAACTTAAAAATCATTGAAAGAAAACTTCAGATCTCAAAAGCTGGAGGAACCAGGTTCTCCCTAGATAGAAATTAGACATGTTGGTGCCCCCAACAGAGCCTCACTGATTTCCATCCCCTAGAAATGCAGACCTGTCTATAATTCGCTCTCAGTAAATCTTTCCTGGTAGGTAATTAAGGCAACACATCCCTTTTACTGTTATTGACAGACTTGGCTTTCAATCTGTTCATTATTGGTAGGAATTGCTATTTATACTTTTTGTATTATTTTTCTCCGTGCACAAAAATGTCTCAATTTTTCCCACTTAGCACAGGCCCTGTCCTCTCCTGATCCCATAATCATCTTCTGAGCTCAGAAGGCCACCATTAAGAGTCTGTTAGGAAATGCTGAAGCAAGGACCAATATCGGTGATTTTGGAATTCCTTCCAGTTCTACACTCTGAATATTCAAAAGATCCTCAAAGGCATAAAATTCACCCACTTTCCTAGGAAGACCTGTGTGTACTTTCCCAAGATATATTCTCGGATTTCAGATGATTTGCATTTATTTAGTGTCCACTTTTCTTTAGCAAGCAGGAAAGAAATTGCAGTAGAAAGACCGGAATTCCATAAAACAGCTTAAACACTCCGCAAAATTCAAAAGGAAGACTTGTCCCAGACCGTTGTTGACTGCAGAGCTCTGATACCCTCAAGTAATGAGTGTATTATGTCACTGCATAGGTAATTATAAAGAGGCATTGACGATTATTTATTTCTTTTTATCTTGTAATGTGTTTGAATTCCGTTAGGATGCAACTGCCTGTCCAGAAAATAACAAATAATGTCATTAGAGAGGAACTGAGATTCAACCCCTTTCCCTCAGAGAGAAATCAAGCTATTGTCACAGCAGAGGTGGTTTCTTCTGCATTCCCAGGTGATTAATATTCATTGGAAGAGGCACTGGAGATGATCCCTTAGGAGGCACACTGATTCAGGCTGTGAGGAATGAAATAAATAAAAAATGTGTCCCAAATGGAGCACTGTGTATACTATCATCATTTTTATAGTCCTGGCACTCAGGTATCTGTGTCACAGCCACAGTGCAGCTTGAAAAGCTGAAAACCTTCCTGCACAGGACAATATTTCTTATTCCATTGATATAATAATACCCATTTTTTGGTGTAACTGCAAGATTGGCTTTTTTCAGTTTTATTTAGACCGTTTAGAAAGCAAAGTAAAGCAGAACAAGTAATGCTATTCTTAATTAGGATAAGAGTATCTGTGTGGGAAGGACTGGGAATGAGATTATTCTGCTTACTAATCACTCCTGACATCAAACAAGTGTAATTGTATAGACATTCTTTTGGATCACTTCAGTCCATCTACCCAATATGCCTAATTTAACTCAAAATGCAGATCTTTGTTGAATTCTGTCCAGTTCTCAGTGCAGTCTTACCATTGCCAGCAGTTGGAAGTGCTGTCAAAGCAAGGATGTGCACTTTGTTCTGCCACCTCTGATGGGACAAGCTTGAGAGAGAAAGGTCTGAAAGTGGTCAAGACATCCAAGGATGGCAAAGTTTTAAAGAAACTGAGTGAAATACACCCAAACTCATCCATCAAAACTTCAGAAGAAGATAAAAAGAAATAAACAGCCGCCAATGTTATCCTTTTGGATACCTATGCAGTGACAGAGTGATGCCTAAAGATTTTAGTTTTTTATACATTTTTCATATATTTGTATCTTTGTAGGCTGTTAATACATGGTTATATAGCTCCTGGTACTTTTCCTACCCTTTCTCTTAGATTTTAGAATAATTAGCTAACCCTTCTAACCCATACTTGGAATTCTGTTTAGTCTTAAGAAACCTGACAAGGACATTTTGTTTTCCACTAGAACTTAGAAGACAAGAAAGCCTCTGGAACAATTCCAATAGGGCAGAACCCAGGGGAAAATTGCCTTACCATCTGCTCTTCTAATTGGACAGTATTGGTTGGATATGCTAATTTGTTCAATTTATAAAAACTGTAGAAATCCAATGCTGGGCCTGCCCATAGCCATGGGGGCACCTGGAAACCTCCACTAAAGACCTGCTTTTTGTCCTACTATTTTAACACTGTTGCAGCCATGAATGTGCAGCCATAAAGTGTCCATGGACCTGGTCTTACTCCTCAGAAGTCAATAAAAAAATTCCTGTGCCCTGAAAGGCACAGGACTGAGCATTTCCTTAATACTGAGCTATTCAGAGATGGCTCTACTCACATCAATTACAGTATGTCTTTTTATGCAGAACATTGTTCTTTTAGTGGATAAACAAATGAAAATAGTTTTCTATGGAAATAGCCTGTTGCAAGAAAGCTCCACATTTATAGCCCTTTACAGATTAAATTATTATTGCTGTGGACAATTGGACATGAGTGTCTAAACTGCAGAGGATTTTTTTTATGTATTTATGCACTGCCTGTTAAAATATATCCCACCCACAGAACAGGGCATGATGTTGAGTTTTCAGAAAAGAAAGGGTCATGACCAGATGGTCTAAGGAAAATATTTTAATTTACAAGTTCTACTCACTTCTCTTCAATCCCAGTCTTCATTTAATAGATAACATAGTGTTGGTGAAGTCACCCAGAGTACACAGACTACAGCTGAATTTTATTTGTTGCTAAACAGAAAAAGATTGGTTACCCACACCTGTTAAAAATGAGATAAATGTGTGCAGTGTAACAGAACTGATGCTCAAAACCAGCTTTGACTTCCTACTTTACAACTTAAATAATGGATAGAAAAGGAATAGTAGGTGCCCTTATCCATCCCTTTAAATAGATGGTGAAGGAAATACAGAGATATTATATAGTTTTAATTGGATTTTCTCAGACTGCATTCCAGTCAATAATTTTGGTGGGAGGAGAGAAAATCATCTCCTTAATGCTTTCATCAGCATTAATCACAGCTCATTTGTTTCTGCAGAGGCCAAAGACAAAAGAACTGGAAAGAAATTAGAGGCACCAGCAGTTTTTGGGTTCAAGGAACAAATACCCTGGAGTCTTCCTTGGTCTGCTGAACCTTCCTCCAAGTATTCTAGGAGCACCAGAAAATGAGAAAGCAAGAAAATTGCATAACTACCTTAGTGTGGGAACATTCAAAGGCATCTCACCAGCACCAAGAAACGCTATTTCCCAAACTGAAAACATCTGAATTCCTGAAATTCTCAAAGGTTTCTTAGGTTGCAAGCACTTGGCATGCTTTCCCTCTGTAAACCACAGTACTTTGATTCATTGTTTCTGGAGAAACCACATGCTCTAGGCTTTATGTTTCACCCAATATTCACTTTCTGATTCAATAGATATGGACAGCGAGTGCAGGGTGAGTTCAGCAGCTTCTCTCTCTTTTTCTGTCCCATGCTGTCAGTTTGTGAGGTCATGGCATTGCATCCCATGCACTGCTGTGTTTCCATGCCCAATTGGTTTGCATAACCACAGGAACTGTTTAATACAGAGCACAAAACTGGTTGTCAGAAGGAGCATGTTCCCTAAAGTGAGACAAAAATGAAATGTCATTTAGATACTAAGAGAAAACTGCAGCAAAATGAGATAGTTCTGCTGTTATCTAACATTCATCAAAGTGATCAGAGTGCTTAATTGCTGGTTTGAGAACTCCTTTATTATATCATCTGCTATTCAGTGTTGGAAAGTACATAATAATTTAGAAAGGTCTGTTCACTTTGAAGACGAAACATGCACAGATTTGCATGTATTTAATCAGCATTTTCATCCTGCCATTTATGGCTGGCCAGACCCACTCCTTTCCCTACAGAAGATCTGACAGAATATCCCAGTCCATCTGAAAGTCAAAGTCTGTGACCATCTAAAACAGCCAAACATCTAAATCACCTTCTGCAGGAACTTCCTTCTCTGCACTGATTTTCAAAGGAGCATGAGGCAAATACACAACCCTTGCAGACATCTCAATTAAGTGATTAATTTCTCCTTCTCCACATGTCCATTATGCAGAATACAGTCAAAGATACAATGTCCAGGTCTAGAAGAAACTTCTCCTTCAGCACAAAGCTTTGGTTACTTGCGAAACACCTAAATTTTCATCACCTTTACAATAAGAAATGCTTCTTCAGGCTCTTCATACCATTGGCTAATTAAGTAATTTCTATCAATGCACAGTAATAAGTAGATACTGTGGAAAAGGTACAGCTTATAGAAAAATAAGTATTTGAAAGCATCTGGGAATAAAAAGGAGACTGAAGAAAGGGCTCTCGTAGCAGGTGAGCTCCTTCCTGAAGCATGGAAAAAGTAATTTTCATTTTATGAGGCCATGTGTCTTCCTTGGGTTTTAGACTAGGATGTTTTCTTTTTCACCTTTGTTTTATGTGGTCTTTCACAAGGCAATTTAGTGCTCGAAAGTCTCTTCTGCTTCATATAATCTCACTGTGGTGCAGAGATTTTAACAGTCTGTTATTTATTCATCACTTGAGGTAGATCACGTGTTGGTTTGGTTTAGTTTGTTTTTTTCTTTCCTTCTTGCTCCCCTACTTTTAAGATCAACACCCCAAGAGTCCTTTGTGAAATATTATCATCACTTTGAAGTTCTCTGTTTCTTTAAATAATTTTTGTGTGTATTTTTTTTTCATTTTTGCAATCTCTAGGGTAGAGGCTTTCACTTTTTACCTGCCCATGTTAAGTCCTCATGCCCTCTGTTGTATCTATTACCCAGACGCTGGAGGACAGACCAAGTGGCCTCTTTATTCTTTCCAGTCTTGCCAATTTTTATCTGTGAGTCTGTGATGGTTTTTTGTCACTTGCCCTAAAAGCTCATGAAGAAATGGCATTTATTTTAAAATGCAGGTGTTTGCCCCTTTGGTGAAAGGAAACAATCTCACTAAATGTGCAACTGAATTACATAAATCATAAGCTAGGTTTGGAGTATAATACATCCTCTGCTTTTCTAACTTAATGGGAAAACAAATGGTGGGGCAAAAGACACAGTCCTTGTGAGCTATGGAAGTTTCCCTGCGGTTTATGAATCTTTGTCCATCATTAAAAGGACTTTACCTGGTGCTAAATGCATATATCTGCCTATCCAAAGCCAAAAGAGAGAGCACAAATGAATAGCACTACATGAATCTTTAATGTGTATTGGCTTTGTCTCCATAATGTATTTACGGCTGCTTCACTTGCAGCATTTTTCATGGAGTTTTGTAGGTAATTATGTTTATTGGCCCTTCCATCTTTCAGCCTATGCTGTCGTCCTCGCTCGTTTTGCCCCATCAGCCCTGCAGAAGCAAACCCTAAGGCAATTCAAACCACATTTGACAGAGATATAAATGTTTCAAAGTTACAATTTTGTGGAATATTACAGCTGGCCAAAAGGATGTGTTAATTAGTAGCACACTCACTTTGGGGACCTGATTCATCTGGTCTATTCAAACATTTAAAATCCATCAGATAGGTCTGGCCCTAGAGCACTTATTTCTTGCCAGCTGGTAAAAAATGAGTCTGGTCAATGAGATCACACTTAAACATCTTCACAGGAGATAACTAAAGCTGAGTAGCTGAATCCCACCCTTTGAGGTCTTTCAGGGTAAAATCCAATAAAAAAAGGCACATAGGAAACCGTGGTTTCATAAGGCTTATGCTTTGTTTCTCCTCTACTCACTGGCCTGGTGGGCTTTGCTGTTTCCTGTTCCAGAAGTCATTGGTGCTTCATGGTGAGACAAATCAACCCAAATGTTCACTGTCTGCATCGACTAGATCTCCATCAATGGTGGTGAGAACTGAGCCACATTTATCTTAGACTCAATCATGGCCCTGGGGCACCAGCCAGGTGCTTCAAAATAGGCTTTTTTGTGGTAGTTCAGACATCTTAATGTGTCTCAGATACCTCCAGTTGTTGTGCCAGTCTGATGTGATAAAGAAGGCGCAACAGAGTCTTGCTCAAACAGCAGCTGGAGGGAATCCTAGGAAATATTAGAAGGTCACAAAGTCTCACATTTAGACAAATGACTGTGAAGAGAGAGAGAAATCACTCATAATCGGATGCCTTCATATGCTTTCCTTTGCCATGTAGATTCTCTTTCTGCCCTGACACTGGTCAGCTCATCCCAAAATCTGGTAGTGAGGCCCCCGCACAGGTTGCCCAGAGAAGTTTTGGATTCCCCATCCCTGGAAGTGTTCAAGGCCAGGTTGGGTAAGGCTTGGAACAACCTGGTCTAGTGAAAGATGTCCCTGCCCACAGCAGGGGTTTGGAATTAGATGATCATTAAGGTCCCTTTCAACCTCAGCCAGTCTATGATTTTGTAATTCTATGTTCTCTCCTCCTGTTGCTTTATTCTTCTGCTCAGCCTCAGGAGTGGATCTCCCGAGGAGAACAAGAGTGCTCTTGGCCTTTCTTTATTACACCTTTTACAAAATCTATCCATGATTTTGTGAGGAGGCCTCAAAAAAGTACATTTCCTCATCCTATCTGCATAATTCAAAATAAAGTATTCAAATGATTCATTCATTCGTATCAACCTCCAAAAATCTTTAATCCAGTTTTATATATCCAGTCAGAAAATTAGAAAAACTCCATTTGGCTCTGCTGCTCTGTCATGCAGAGGTGGTGAATGTCCAGGAGCAGACGCATATGAAATCTGTTGGCATGAAACATTCATAGAATTGTTCTGGATATAGATTCTAAAAAAAATCAAAGTGCCTCTTTGAACAGAAATAAAAGGCAAGATTAATTAAATACATGGAACAAAACAAACTGTTTATTCTGTGTCAGATGACAGAAACAAGGAACAGCTTTTGAAGTTGGCAGAACCACCTTTCTGCACCACAGAGTAGAACAACAAACCCATTGAAATCCGTAGAAAGGGCATTCCCTCGAGTGTCAGAGCTGCACATGTCAAACCTCATTTCTCCAACAGAACAAAGCTTTTCACAACAGCAGCTTGGCAGCATAACCACCAGATTTAGCAGGGTAGGTGTCAGGAAGTTTCCACTGAGACCAGCTGGGAAAAATCTGTGAAGTGGGAGCAAGGGACTGGGTTGGTTTATCAGCATCACCACGAGGGAGCTCAGCGGTCTGAGACATCTGAGTTCACTGATGCCCACTGCAATGAGATACCAGGAGTTGGACTTCAGTGGTCCTTGCAGGTCCCTTCCAACTCAGGATACTCTGATCTGAAGGTCAGTGAGGAATTGTACTCGTGGGCTGGGCCCTCTGATTTGTGTTTTCAGGCAGAATGAAGGTGACACTTGACAGAAAATACACAAGCTTTTAAGAATTGACAAAATTACATCTTTGCCGCCTTCTGAGGAATTCAGCCCTCCCTCATCAGGCTACAGGGAAGCTGAAAGCTCTTGTTGGACCACAAAAGGCTAGAACACTTCCCTTATATCAGTTTCCCAAATCTCTTTTGTTTTTAGCTTTCAAATGTATTTTTTCCCATCCATCCAACCAAAGATTTGGCCGTAGTGGGCCATGTGTTTCCAAGCCTCAGCCTGGAACACTCAGGTTTACCATATCTGAAGCTGAATGTGGATATGATGCAAAGGCTCCATCTGGTACCTGTTGAACAGTGCAGTGTTCCATGGCTCAGCCTGTGCTTGTGTCTTGCAGTTGGCTTTTTGCTGGCTCCTGGTGCCAGTGCAAGCTCTGCATTCCGATTTTCAAATGATTTGATGATGCATGTCCTGGAGGCATATCAGAAATCAAATTCTGCGCAGAATTCACGCAGGAACTGTGACCCTCTGGGGCAAAATGAATCACTGAGTGCAGGGCTGAGCATAAAGAATCCTTAGTTAACAGAATCAGCTTTGGGGCAATCTTTTGGAGGAGATTAAGTCATTTGGCACTCCCTAAGAGTGCATTTGGCACTCTCTACAAAACACCCTTAAAATTTTGTCTTCAAAAATATCTTCCCTTCAAAAGCACTGTGAAGGTTTTGAGAGTTTTATGTCCTTTCCAAATATTTCCTGTCCAAGTGGGAATGTGAGCTTTGCCAAACTGAATCATGAGCCTAGAAGTTATGAAGGGAGTCCCCTAGACAGTTTTGTACCTCAGATTTCTTAAGCAAAAGGGAAATCAGCACCTCAGCCTCTTCGGCTTCCTGCTCAGGAGCGCTGTTCACTCTCTGAGTTATCCTCTCCTTCATGTTCTTCCTCACATGGCCACCACTTTCTGTTTAAAGCAGGTTGCAGTGGGTGTTTTGAAAAAGGAGCCAATCTTACTCATGAGGAAGAAGATATTCTCAAGAAAAACTCAGCCTACAGCCAGCATGGGACCTGCTGGTTAAGCCAACAAAGTCTTGAGAAAATGCCTATCGCAAACGGTATTTGAGCATCTCATGTGGTAACGCTCAACTGGGGCACCTGCAGCAGCACTTCCTAGAACTATAGAGTCATTAAAGTTGGAAAGGAGCTCCAAGATTGCCAAATCCAACCTTTACCATGTCTCTTGCCAAGTGCCTCCTCATGATGAGGCGAAACATTTTTGTGGCAAAACACAAAGGCTCCATCTGCTCCCTGCACGGAGCCTGAGGACAAAACAGCACAATTTGCTTAAGGATGAGATAAACTGATCCTACAGCAAAACAATTGCAGAGGTTTACTGTGTTGGGTAAGCGTCAAGGGAATATGCCCCAGTTTTGCCAGTTACACTAAGAAGTCATCAAATTTGACTGTGAAACCAAAAATAAAAACTGTCCCTATCCAATGCCCAGCTTCTAGGACACAAGTGCCAAAAATTATCCATGTGAGTTTCTATTATCTCAGTAGGATTTGACTTCTAAATTATGTTCACCATTTTTATCTAGGTGGTTTAAAACACCAATTATTCAAAGCATTTTGGGGAGGAAACAGAAAGTTGATGGATATTCTCCACCCAGGTCTCCAGTGTTGATGGAAAGGCAGCATGGCCTGGTAAAGGCCCAGTCCATTCCCAGAAATTCAGCAGTTCTGAATTTGACTCTGGTTTGTGCTGGCCAAGGACATTGGCTGTGAGGTCACCTCCTCTTTGCTGCTCTTCCCAATCCAAATCTTTGCCTGCTTTGTACTAATTCTTCTGGACTTGGAGGGATCTTCATGTGCATCCTGCTTAATACAGTAGTCTACAAAAAACATGACTACTTTACACAGTTATCCCTGTCTAGTCATTGGGCCTCACCAGATATAATTAATTTCATTTATTCCAGGTGTTTTAAGGCAAAAATTCCACCAAAAAAAAGCCAGAGTGGACTAAATGTCAACTCTAGCTGGACTGTTCAGGCATCCCTCTGCTCCAAATTAAAATAAGAAATGGTAACTGATAAAAACAGGCCTTGGTCAATCAGTGTGGGAAGAGGATTTCCAAGCCTCAGAGATTTAGGTGGTTAAAACCTCTTGTTTAAGTGGTTTAAATTGTTTCATGAGCCAAGCCCCCTGTTTTCTCCTCCACAAAACCTTCTCCTCTTGACATACATGCCTCAAACACAGGCCCACATGGCAAAAAAAAATGGGGGATATTTTCCTTTTCAGCCAGCTCAGGGTATTTTCAGGGAGGGAGGGATGCAGCCATCAGTCAGATGAGTTGTCTGTCCGTACATCAGGGTGACAGCCACTTTGTTATATTGATAGATTCTAGCAGGGGCTGGGAGTAGACTGACTCACTGATACGATTCATTACACTTTAACACACGATGCTCTCTCATTGCTGTCTAGAAACATTGACTAAGTAGAAGTCCAGAATACTGATTTATTGGTGCTGGCAACTGGAGTCCAATGAAGAATCCAACGCAGGGAACTTTTTGCCAATACACAGTAACTTTGTTTACTCAATAGAGGATGTATCCATCTTTCAGCTGGCATTGATTGCCCTTCCATTTTTTTCGACATGCACAGGCTGTAAAGGGGAAAAAAAAGAATCCCAGCACAGAAAGTGATTTGTTTTGGTAGAGTAAAAAATGTTTAACTTCTCCTCACATAAACCAAACAGGGTAAGAAGGAAATAACTGTCCTCTTCTGTAGCATAAGGATTTTCATTTGAAGCACAGCTCTCAGAGCTGATTATTTCCTGGCTTACAGTAGAAATATTCATTCAGACAGAAGCAAAATGCCATCATTTTTCTGCCCTGAAAGGCCTTGAGTTTCATGATGGGAGGATATAGGGAATGGAAACAACAGTCATGTTCTGGCACCCAAGACAGTAGTGAAAGAGGGTGGAAGAAATCCATGGAAGTCTTCATCTTTCAGACACATGTGTGATTACCTCCAAGCCAGCTGTTAGAGGATGAAGGATTCAGGCATGAGGAACATCTGGTCTGGCTTTGGACAGAGGGTTTGTGCCCTGACATCACAAATAGGGAGATTACAGGGAGCTGCCAAACACCTTTTCTGTCTATTGACCATATAATCGCAGAATAACAGAATGGTTGGGGTTGGAAGAGATGTTAAAGACAATGTCATTCCCCATGGGCAGGGACACCTTCCACTGTCCCAGGCTGCTCCAAGCCCTGTCCCACCTGGCCTGGAACACTTCCAGGGATGGGAGAGCCACAGCTTCTCTGGGCAACCTGTGCTAGAGCCTCACTGGTGTTTACTTCAGGTCAGGACACATTTCATTTATTAAAAAACTTTATTGACGCAAAACAAATGTTTATTAACCAATCAAAGCCAGAGATCTTTGGAAAATAAACTGGAAAACCTCAGAAAACTTGAAACTTCAACAAAAAGTAGGAAAATGTTCTCTGATAGCCTCCCACAGAATTGTTTCCATTCTTTACTGAACTCTCCTGAGTAACTATAGCACTCCACACCTGAAGAGCCTGACGTGTTATGCAGACAGTAAATGATAAACCAAACAATGCAGTAGGCTCAATCAGGAGATGGGTGTTATCTGTTCAAGAGCTGTTTGAGGCAGCAAGTTCAGTGACACTGGTAACTTAAACCAGTTAACCTTAAACCAGGTTTTCATTTTCCAGAGAAATAAAGAAAATTGTTGCTGCTCACTGTTTTCTGGAAGCTGTGTCATTTGTTAACGTGCATCTGTAAATTAAAGGTTAGATGTGAGCCTGAAGAATCTTTCAAGTAGCAAGACAAGACAAAATGAAAATTTTGTCTTTTGACAAGACAAAAATGAAACGGGAATAAAACGTAGCAAGTACTTTTTTAATCAGGGTGGTGAGGCCCTGGCACAGGTTGCCCAGAGAAGCTGTGGATCCCTGGAATTGTTGAAGGCCAAGTTGGACAGGGCTTGGAGCAACCTGGGATAATGAAAGGTGTCCCTGCCCATGGGAGATGGATAGAACAAGATGATCTTTGAGGTCCCTCCCAACCCAAACCACTCTATGATTCTGGGACTCTGCACATAAGTATGATTTTTGTTGCTTGTATAAGAAAGGGCCAGAATGTGCTGTCCCTTTGGAGAAAGAGCTTAAAAACATATTTTGACTTTAATTTTTCAGAACAGCTTTGACATTTGTAGCAGGGAATCTAACCCTCCACAAGAGCTTATCTGTTGTTTGTTAACCAGTCAGATAACTCAAGCAGGACAAGCTGTCTTGGAGTGAGTGATTTTGGTGCCGTGGGGTTAACACTGGTCTGGCATCTCCCAGCTGACAATAAACATCTTAGTGTTGAAGTGAGATTTAACAAGATAAGCTGAATTTCTGACTGACAGACTCTTGCTTTACAACTGTTAAGGCCAAACTTTCACAAAATAGGAATCTTCTATACATTTCCCTGGAAATGTGTGGATTTTCTCCCAGGAGTGAGGATGCTGCTTCATGGTTACTCCCAGGGGGTGAGTGAAGGAATCTGTACATTATCATAATTTTGGTGGTAAATCACTTTTGACTCCTAATCAATACCATTTCTTTTGCCAGCTTTAATATAGGTACCTTTATATAGTGCACTGTTTTATGTTGTGCTATAATCTACCAGGAATTCTTTTGGGTTTATACTGTGCAGTAATTCTGATTAAGACCTTTCATCTGTTATCTCTTATCTGTTTATTAAATAATTCATCTTTATAAATAGATCTGATTTGCCATCATTTGAACTTGTAAGCCAAAGTGATTCCTGAAATTCAAACTGTTCCCAAAAATTTGAGGCAAGGAAGGATCTACCTTTACTTAAATCCCTTTCTGTGAAAGAGTTTAAATACAAAAAGGAATTCTTCCTGACCCTCAGAGTCAGCAGCAGGGCTTCTTTACTGAACTTTGTCTAAAGCTTCCACTCTCCCTGACAACATTTACTCATAATTGCTCGCCCTGGGCTGGGCTGATGTAAATGAAGCCACTCACAGAGCATTTTGTTGTGCTTATCTGCAGCCTCTGCAGCTTGAAAAGCCTGTGTCTTGTTTGTTTGCCAGTTCACAGAACACCAAAAGGACAACTTTGTACGTCTGATTCCTCAGGAGCAGATACACAGGAGACAACAATGGGGATTTTCAGCCTCGCCCACATGTTCTTGCAATGCTCCTCAGGGTTTGTGAGCATTCCAGCTTTTACAATAGCCAAGGGAAATGTAGAGGTCGTAATTGGAGGCCTAATGCTGAGGTTGTAATTGGCAGGACACAGAAATCTGTGGTGTAGAAATTTATAGCAACAACACAACATTTTTATTGTGAGGCACAGCTTCATGCTAAGCAGGGCTGCACATTTGCACAGGTAAGCTGGGTTATAGTCATACCCCACCATGAAACATTAAGAGTCCAAGGGTTTAACTTTCCTCCATTTGTTCCCAAGATCAGGTTTGGAACAGGAAAAGAGCACCTACAGAATCTCTATTGGAAACTAAATCTACAAGCTGATGTTCTGCTGTCTTTATTCAAATGGAACAGCAGAGCTCTGTGCAGGACTTCAGTCTTGGTGGCAGATAGAAGGTGAAGGAATTAAATATCATATGTAGACAGCTGCCAAACAAGGCAGTTTTCAGTGAAAAATGTGTCAACAAAAAAAAAAAAAAAAAATCAGAATTCAAAAGGGTTCATGTGATTTCTGGTAAACCACATTGAAACTGCGTCATAATTCTGGATAAAGGATTCTCCAGCTCCACATTTCACTCTACAAATATTTTGCTAATTTTTTTCTCTGCAAGTAAAAAACCCTCTCCAGCAACAAAGCAAAAAGAATCACTTGGCATTCAAAAAACCTTTAGAAACAGAAAATATGTGCTGCAAATTGCGCTTTCCACACTCCACCCCTCCCACGCAGACAGCAATGAACACTTAATGCCCCAGGAGTGCAAGGAGGCAATTCCTCGTAAATGTTAAGTGCTGCCTGTTGCTGCTTTCGAAATGTCATTTCCAACAGTTGTGATTGAACGAGCAAGTTCTGCTGCATCCTTCCCCCACCAGCTCTCCTACATCCTGACACATGTCCCTGAATTCATCTCTGTGTGGAGGGAAATGTGCTGCATTTCTTACAGGCATGTGAGGGGCCAGAGTGGACTCCACTAATGCAGCGGAGAGGAGAGAGTTCACACGCCTGGAAAAATGCAGGGCAATTTCACCTGATTTTGCTCTGTAGGAGTCAGACCCCCTAAGGTTATTTACTAATACACATCTGATGAACTAGAAGCCCATTTCCCCCCACTGCATATACAAATGGGGTAAGCAAGCAGCTCAAGGTTAGACATGTCCACTGTAAAAACATAAAACCTACCTTTGAAAAATAAAGCTACATTTAAAAATTTACATGTTTTTTATTACTATATATTATTAATGACATATTGACAATACTGCCTTTTAATAAAAGAAAATTAGATTAAAAGGCTTCTCTGCTGTAGGCAGACATTTTGAAGAATGCAATGTAAAAGGCAACAATGAGGAGGCTGATCTTCCTAACAAAGCAGGGAAGAGCTCGGTAACATCAAATCATCAAACACCAGAAGGGGCACAGCCCTCCTTGGGCTTCAGCAGGAAGGCTTTGCCTGTGCACACACATCCAAGTGTTACAGTTAGAAATGCTGATTTTATGTAAATGTAGCATAGTCCAGCTCACTTTCTTCGGTATGTTCCAAGTAACTACAGTGTATCCTTAATAAATGTTGTAAGATTTTTGTTTATTTTTATCCTGGGAAGTCCAGATGAAAGACTCCACATAAACAGTAAAGCTGTTGTAGAGTAATATACTAGGGTCCTTATTGAGACTTAAGAAATTTCTAGTGAATTATGTTTTGGGTTTTTTTACTGTACATCCTAAAGTGCTATATACTGTCTCTGAGTACTTTCAAACAGCTGCTTTCTTCAGCTCAAGAGATTTCTGAACATTAGAGAAGGATGAGACTTACAAATTTAAAAGTAAAGATTTTCTTTTTAATATCAAACCTAAACCTGCCATTCTGGGCAGACCAATGGATGATGCAGCCTGGTACTTGTCTCACAAATCATGTAGAGCACAGAAAGGAATTTCTTGTCTTTCATTAGGGTGTTTATTATCAAATGGTGCCTACCAGCAATTTTTATTGTATTTGAAAGTCCACATATCTGTATTCACTACATTCCTTGTCTAAAAGATTGTTGGTCTTTTCATAAGAAATTAATCATAAAGTTAAAATTAAAAAGTAAAAATGGAACAGCACATTAAAATAGATCTAAAGGAGTTCAATTTGCCAGTTCTTCAAACATTTTTAATTGGCATGGTTCCACTACAGTTGATGGTGATTTTTAGCAGGTAAGTGTCAAAGAAATGTCTAAAAGAGAAAAGGAAGGCCATGGAGGCTGCCTGTGTGCAAATCCTACAGAAAGAGTGGAACCAGAGGGACTGTGTAGGATGGGTGAGGAGAGCTACACCAGGGTGTAATCAGCAGAACAAGAGAGGCTGGAATGGGAATTGGATTCAGCTGTCGGTGTACATTTCAGCCTAACTCCCTACGCAATTAAATTTCCAGCCAATATGCATGGGATTCCAGAGCATGTGATTCCATGGCATGGGATTCCATAGCATGGGATTCCATGGCATAGGATTCCATGGCATGGGATTCCAGAGCATGGGATTCCATGGCATGGGGTTCCAGAGCATGGGATTCCAGAGCATGGGATTCCAGAGCATGGGATTCCATGGCATGGGATTTCATGGCATGGGATTTCAGAGCATGGGATTCCATGGCATGGGATTCCATGGCATGGGATTCCAGAGCACAGTACCTGGCAGGAAAGCCAACTGGAACCCTGGTGTTAATATCTCAGTGGTTTGTAAGCCCCCCAAGCAGTCTGAGCAGAGCAAGAAGAGGAAGACACAAAGAGTTTGCTTTTTGACCAGTGTTACTTCTTACAATCTGACCATAAATTCTTCTCTGAAAAGTGATCCTGGCCTTGCCAGTTCCTCAACAATTCTTCTAGGAACATCCTCCACATCCCATGTGTTGGTTTAAATAAGAGAGCAAACTTAAAAATAACAGCAACTCTGAAATGAAGCTCATACACAGGGAAGGCAATAAACAATCTTAAACACCAAACCAAATTGTATCAAGAAACCCCAAACTCCTGTTGTGAAATGAACTCCTCTTTTTTACTTTAATTGCAGCTCTCAGCAGGCACTGTGTTATAAAACCCTGTGAGATACTTGATAATAAACTCAAAGAGTCCCATTTTCATTTCTTTACCCATTAAATAGATGATCATGATTGGAAAGAAGGAAAACAATTCTCAGTACAGAATAGTTCATTATGGATTTGTCCCATCCTGGGCAGGTTCCCTCTGGGGTGGGGGTTAAGGTGCTATCAAATTGGGTGATTGCCATTTCAACCAGTTCTTGTGGTCGATAAAGAAAGATAATTCCAGTCAGGAGTGGTGTGAATATTCATTTTAATGCCTCCTGGGTTCCTGCAAGGTTCTGGTCAGAGAGCATGCAGTTGTGTTTAGTGAAAACCTCATTAAAGATTAATCCAGCAAACACTGGCCATAAACATTTACCACTGTAATTCCATAAAAGTTAATGGTATCAGTAAACAGGAGGCAGGGACAAGCCTGGCTCCACAAGTCATGGAGGGGAGGGAACAAATCCCAGGCTGGAGCAGCAGCTTGCAAACACTTGGCAGGACTTGCTTTGCATGTGGCATTTGGAACGTGGGAATTGTTCCCAGTGGGAAAGGCTGAAGTGGATTCTGTCTCTTGATTTGCTTAGGAAAATGATTGTTTATCCCATCTGTTGTTAGGGAATGGTTCCCCACAGAGGGAGGATCCAGTGCAGGCATCGAGCAGCCCCGGGGAGGAATACAAGACGTGGGCAAGTCAGCAGAACATAGCTCTGCTATGAATTCGTGATGGTTGATGTCTTTCTCCAGGCAGCCGTACCTGAGGAGGGAAAATTAATTCATCCGCTGCATTCAAAGGGCAGTTTGGGAAAGACACTTTGTAAATATAAACCGGGAAACTGCCCAAATAATGATGTTTGATGGCAGGGAATTTCTGACTGAACAGAATCCCTTGCTGGATTTCAGCTGAAATGATTGCAGTCCCACTCATAAATAACATTCTTCTTTCCTTTCTGTTGCCGTTGCTGATGATAATTCATTGCATACTATTTATCATGTGCTAACATTACATACACAATGGGACAAAAAGTCATATTTTCCCTTAGAAAAGCAGCCTGAAGTACAGACAATGTCATTATACATATTTATACCTACAAGCTGAATGCCAGTGCTTTTATTATGCTTTATTAATCCAGAAAGAACTTTATAATCTCTTAATGCAACAGTTACATTCTATTCAACTGTCCTATAAAAATATATCAAAGCTGGGAATGGTAAATAATTATCTAATCCATTAAGACTCAGAATATAATGAGCAGTGACTGTTGTTTTATTTGGGAATGTCTCAAAGCAATTCCCAACTCTTTCTCCTCCTACCCCATGACATCAAGTATAGAGTTAATAAAGGAAAAATACCTCCAATTAACTTACATGTTAAAAGGCAAAACAGAAAGCCTAAAATACACTGGGAAAGTTCAAAAGAACAGTAATTATTTCAGAGTGATACAAAAAAAAAAATCTACTGCTGCATATCAGAAAAAGCAAAGCAGCATGAATTATGTACTTATGTAAATAAAGCTAATAGGCGATAACATTAATTAATGGCATAAAACTTCTGCTCATCATTCTGCAGATAGCAGGTATTCATTTGTGAGGATTAATTTATATTTTAATTAGAAATTTACATATTTAGCAGCCTTGCCATCAACAATTAGCAACCCCAGTGCATTTCAGGATTTTCAATTTAGACTAAACATAGTGACATTCAAAGGGTCATTTTGGAGCAATTTGTCTCCTTTCACAGCAACAGGGAGCTGCAGGTTCCCTTCATATCCACCCATTACCTTTGGAAAAAAAACTCCTAAGGAATAGTTTGCAATACCTGAAACATTATTTGGTCTCTTCTAATTTATTTCTCATAAAACATTTATGGTAAATATTAATTGCTAGGGAAGGTCTCTGTGGAGGCTGAGGAAGATAAAATTATTTGCGATGTAATGAGTTTGGAGCGACAATAAATCACCCTTGCGGGTGCTGGGTGAGTGGGTAAGTGGCAGGAGTGGTTGGCTCCATGTATAATTAAGTTTTAGGTAAGATTAGTGAGTCAGAGGTTAAGTAAATTTCAAATAATTCCATGATGTGCTGGCAGTATACACAGCATGAGGTTTGGTCTATATACAAAGAGTGAGAAATCTGATGAACCGGTGGAAAGATTTGGGGTCTGCTCTCCCTACCATCAGTGTGAAGGGAGGGCAACTCCACCACAGACAAAGTATGAGCTGTCTCTTAACCCACCAGAAGTTTTCACGTGTTCACATCCATCAGAACGTGGCCCAAAAAACTCACTTCAGAGTGGTTTCATTCCAAAAACTGGAATAGTTTTCCATTTCTGAGCAACCAGGTTAAACGCAGTTCAGAACAGGTATGTTCCCAACTGACCTGTGCTCATTCCTCATCCTGCAACAGAAGCTTGGGCTGGAGGATAATCCTTGGGAAGCCCAGAGCAGAACAGCAGCTCCTGAAATCTCACCCAGAGCTCATGGGGTGAGGAAATGCAGCCTTTATCTGCAGCCTTCACTTCCCATCACACACATGACATTTCAGGCAAGATAAAGGAGGAGGAGGCTGACTGATGGAGCTGCCCAAACAATATTTAATGGCAGGGAATTTCTTCCTGAACAGCATCCCTTTTTGAATTTCAGCTGAAATTGTTGCAACCCATTCATAAATAAATTTGTCTTTCTTTTGCCACTGCTGTTGGCAATTTTTTGCATACCATTTATTATATGGTTGCATTACATACACAATGGAACAACAATTAATATTTTCCCTTAGCAAAACAGCCTGAAGTGCACATTCAGGAGGAGGATGCTTTATTATATCCTATGATGACTGGACAATAAGTTTGGCTAGGACTACTGTTTCTGATAAAGTATTTTTTTAATCAAGGCCAAATTTCCATCAGGACATGGTAATTTCCCTGTGCTCCTCTCTCAGACTGCTGCCATGGGAATGATCATCTGCCACGATCAGGGGACAGTGGTTCAGTCCCACCAGCTCCTGCCTGGGGCCAGGGGCATGGTCTTCACCCCAACCTGTGCAGTGTCTTGTATGATCCAAGGCAAGATGAGCCTTGAAACTCTCTTTGATTCAGCTTCTCTAACTCCTTAATAAAATTGAATTCTCATTAAGGTTACTGAAATATATTTATTTCAAAAATAGTATTTTGAATACCCTACAAAATTTCCCTGAGGCATAAGGAATATGATCAGAAATACCCATGGATGCTGCCATTGGTTATAATGCTGTTTTTTAATTTTTCCCCATCCCCAGTTGTGCTCATTTGCTCAGTACACCTGTGCCATACAGAGCAGGGCTTCACTAATCGTGGTGTGCAAAGATCATTGATGCAGCTTAGAGAAATCAAGGATGGAGGACACCTTCAGAGATCCTCTACTCCACGGCTGCTGATACCTTCTCCTTTGTCAATATTTCTTTTCCCACATAAACAGCATCTTTACTCCTTAAAGTGGGCTCTGAAAAGTGTCTGTAAGTAAAAGCTGTTTGTTGAAACATCCTTACTTTGAGAAAGTGAGGTTTTGCCAGCAACTGTGTCACCAGCACTTTACTGGCTCACTGCCTTCCCATGAAGGATGGAGCAGTTTTCACCTAATATTACCTTTCCCAACATTTCACAAACTCCTCTGAATGTTCGTGATGCCTCCTAGGCCCCTCTCTGCTAATTTAAGTAGCACTGGCCATCCTCCTGCACTTCAGTTCATCTGAGAGAACAATATTTCACTGACCAGCCAGAAGGTATTAAAATATAAGCAGTTAACTCTTGGCAGCTGCAGCACAGCCCCAATCCACTCTCAAGGCACTACTGACACCTGAACCATTTCTCCAGTTATTTGACAACCTGTGGCTAAAAATGGGCTGTGATGGATACAGCGAGTATTGCTTCCACAGGTACTCATTTTCTTTGCTATTCTTCCCAATCGATTTTTTATTCCTGAAGACTAAATGAAATCTTTTTGTCCTAGTCAGAATGTAGAGACCTGCTGTCTCTTTCATAATTGAACCAATCCCTTTATTCCAATTATTCCTCCTCAGTCATGGTTTTCTTTACCAATATTCATTTGGCTGTTCAGCCAAACATTTGTGGTTTTTCCCTCTTTATCTGTGTTATGACAAGAGCTTGAAGCCCCAGCCAAGGCTGGTGATAGATTATGCTGGATGTTCAGTGTTTGGAATTTTATATGTACTGGCACACGTACTGAAGGAAAAGCCCCTCAAGATTTGGATTTAATGCAGTAGGGATAAAAGGCCAGGATGCTCAGGAGGAGATAATCACCCAAGATCTGTGTCACACAGGGACAATGGGCTCAGGTTTTGGGTACCATTAAAATCACACACAGCAGTGCGTCCTTTCACAGCCATTAATGGATTTAAGTGTCTGGAGCCAGTGGCGAAATACCAAAGCAGAAAAGGGGAAGAGGGGGGAGCCCTGCAATGCAGATGAGTTTCCCTTATATCAAATGCTATATTTTCAAAAGAGCCACAGAACAAAAAATGCCATTAAATATCCTGTGACTTCCTGCATGTGCTTCACAAAGTGCTTCTAGTCAGGCCTGACCTGAAACCTTGCAATTATTGATCATGATTGACATATTTTTGCCTTGGAAGGTGCCAGATGTAGGTCCATACAAATTATGCCTTTTTTTTTTTCTCTACAGTTATAATACAATCACTTTCCTGCCCTGAAAGCTACCACTACAAGCCTGGATACCCTTTTCATTCAAAATTAAATTCAAGCAAAATTAAAATCTTCCAGAACCTGCCCTTGTGTCAGCAGCTTTTTTTTCAGAATATGGCAATTTCCAGAAGAAAATAGAGATAAAAATTTCCAGATAGAAGATACTGGTATAAAAAAAGATATAGATATAGATATAGATACAGATATAGATATAGATATAGATTATATAGATATGGATATATATACACACCTGCAAATGTTTGGGTTTCAATATTTGCCTCTTGTTCAGTGAAATTCTGTGATTCCAAGCATAAGATTGCAAGGAAGATAAGAAGGAGGACATGCTCTCAACCCTGGGGAACATCTGCAGGAAAATTGTGTATTCTGGGATGCTTCTCCTGATTATGAGGGACTTTTCATGGGGGCATGTAATGAAGGAATGAGATAAAATGGCCTTAAGATGAAGGGGGACAGATTTAGATTAGATATTAGGAAGAAATTCTTCCCTGGGAGAGTGGTGAGGCCCTGGCAGAGGGTGTCCAGAGAAGCTGTGGCTGCCCCAGCCCTGGAAGTGTCCAAGGCCAGGCTGGATGGGGCTTGGAGCAACCTGAGATAGTGGAAGGTGTCCCTGCCCATGGCACGGGGTTGGAACTGGATGATCTTTGAGGTCCCTTCCAACCCAAACCATTCTGTGATTCTGTGATGATAGGAGATAGATCCTGATGGTGCTCACCCCCTTAGATTCACTGTGAGTCAGCCTGGGAAAAGTCATTTTTTAGTCATCAAAGCTTTCAGGATGAAAATTACCCTGTAAGCTCAGAGAGACCTGGGTCATTGCTATCCGAGGGTGGAAGATCATGTCTGGAGTGGCTCCAGCCTCCAGGAAGGTGTTGGAAGAATTCTGATTCGTTCTGGTGGCAGAAGCATCAGCATAGATGTAATGCCTAAAAAAAGTCATATAATCATAGAATCACCGTGGAATCATAGAATGTTTTGGGTTGGAAGGGGCGTTAAAGGTCACCGAGTTCCAATCCTTTGCCATGGCGCTAAGCTGAGCCAAGCCATAGGCGAGCACAGATATCACTGATGAATTCTTGGCAGCAGAAGCCTCTTCGAGAGAGATGTGCACTGAGTCCCAACAGCACAGTCAAGGCTGAATTCTCCCACCTTGGAGGAGGTGTCTACGAAATCCAGCTCAGCCCTGTCCAGCATTTTTCAAACAGAAGGGAAAGAAGCAAACTGGAGCTGTCAGAACGAGGAAGTTGTAGACTTGTGATTTGCTGATGTAATCAGTGTTAAAAAATGTAAGAACTCTGGGATCTATGCTCAGAATGACTTTGTGGACATATCTTAAACCAGACAGTTTAAGATGCAATTTCTCTAGGCATGGTAGACAAACATAAATTAAATGTCTTTATTCTATATGACTAGAATGAAGTAAGCAATAAAAAAGTAGATGTCAAAGTAGGAGCTGGACCTGGCAATCCTTGTGGGTCCCTTCCAGCTGAGGATATTCTGATTCTTTGAAAATCTGTACCTTATTGACAAGGAAATGTGTGTTTGCTGAAGGAAGGCACCTTCAAAGAATTAATATTAAAACAGAAATCCACACAGCAAACAAGAGAGACAGAAAGTAGACTTTGAAGTTCTGTTTTAACTGAAAACATTTAACAACATTAAAATACAAAATGTCAGTCCTTCATTCCTTCCTTCTAATCTCTTTTCTATAATAAAAGAATAAAAATAATTTCTTTATAAAATGTTCTTTTCTTCTTTTCAGCTGCTCTGCAAAACCAGATTCTTTATCAGAAATGCTGTGTCTGCTTTTCTCTTCTTAATTCAACCAGAACACTACACATTGGGTACCATTTTCTTTTACTAAAACATATTTATTTTCTTTTTGTGTATTATGTGATTGAAAATATTTTGGTTTTCAGTTTAGGAAAAATACTTTTTGTAGTTTCATAGGATCTTGAACACAAAAAAAATGCAACCATCCTACATATTAGCTATTCTTGTCAGTATTTCATTCAGAACTATAATCATCTGTGAAGCATCCCTGGTTGTAAATATACATAAATGACCAATCAAACAAAACAATGACAGTGGAGGTTTTTCAATGGCCTGAATTGCAGCTTGTTTGCTTCTAAAACGCTTGAGCAATCTTCTACTGCTGGGAGAAATTAACAGAGCAAATTACTCAGACACAGAGCCTAATCCTCCCTGCGCTGATCTCATTCAAATTGATTTGAATGGTCCTGATTTGAAGCTGCTTTGAAATCACCCACAGAGTCAAAGCAGGTTGTGTTGTCTTTATTGTCTTCAGGTACAGGAGGCACTTTCCAGGACAGCAATGGCCCCTGTGACCATCTCGTTCTGGTGGAATCGCAGAATCAATAATGTTAGAAAAAACCTCCAAGATCATCGAGTCCAACCTTTGACTTAGTACCACTTTGTCGACTTGGCCAGAGCATTGAGTGTCACATCCAGCTGTTTCTTGAACACCTGCAGGGATGGTGACTCTACCATTCCCAGGGCAGCCCCTTCCAATGCTTGGTCACCCTCTCAGTGAAAAAATTCTTCCTGATGTCCAACCTGACCCTCCCCTGTTAAATTTGAGACCATTTCCTCTTGTCTTTTTGTCAGGGAGAAGAGACTGACTCCCACCTTGCTACAACCTCCTTTCAGGAAGTTGGAAAGAGCAAAAAGGCTCCCCTGAGCCTTCTTTTCCCCAAACTAAGCCCTCCCCCGCAGCTCTTTCCACCACCTAAAGTACAGCTTTCAGAAAAATCTCTGCTCTGGGCTTCATCTCAGCTAAATAAAAATGTCTGCCAAGTGTCAGTCCCAAGTGCACCAAGAGGCTCTGCAACGCAAGCTCCTCCAGCCTGTTATCAATAATTCAGATTTTCTTTGGAAAACTTTGTATTTACCCCACAAAACATGACACAAAAGCAAATCAATGAAATTGCACAAGTTATATATCTACATCAGAAGACCAGTGTGGGTTGAATTTACAGCTTGACACCAAGTTCAGTTTTCAGTGTGGTACTGCAGACGCTCCATGAGTTTTTACTGATGAATTTTGGATTCAGCTGGATGGATGAGTCTTTACATGAAGCCTTTGTTGGCCGTACTTACTTCAAATGTTATCCATCTATCTCCTCCGTTTAATCAACATTCTTCATCTGAATTATGGATTTTGTCAATACCCCCCGTAGGATTTTTCCAAATGGTGCAATTCAAAAGATGTTTGACAAGCAGGACACAGGAGCAGAAGTTAGAAGAGATATAAAGGAAAAAGTCTTGGTTCCACTGAAGTCTGAAATTAAAATTTTCAGTTCCACTGAAAATTACATTTTTTTCATTGGGATCATAGTTTCACTTCTAGACACTCTCAGTTCAGCTGGTACATCGTGTGACTTTGGACTAATCCCCAGCCTCTCTGAGTCTCAGATCCCTGTAAAAGACAATAAGATTTTCAGTTATATTCATTTATACAGGATTTAGATTAACTTCACAAAGCACCATTCTCTCATGCTCTCCTATTTCCTGGCATATATTTGAGTCCAGCTTCCCACAAAACTGTTGCCTCTTCCCTGCATTTTACATGCAGCTGTGTGGTGGTGACTCACAGCCATCACCTAACACAACAAAATTCTTCGTGTTTATTTCCAGATGTTGTCTGCGCTGTCCATTCACTTTACTGTGCATCCTATAATCTGTAGTATTACCCAATTCACAACATATTTATCCACAATATGCTGCTGGGAGGTTTGCTCACAGATTGCAATTGGACAATAAAGAAAATCAACCAGACAGGAAGTCAGCTAGCCAGACATCTGAATTTTTGTACTCCTGAGCTGAAATTGTTTGGGTTGACTTTATAAAAAGAACTTCACAGTGAAAGAAACATTCAGCTATTCTCAACATGGACAATTAGTGCTTTGAATTGTAACAGCTTTAGCTCTGCTCTGCTGAGATCCCATCTGGGGTGCTGCCTCCAGCCCTGGGGTCCCAGCACAGGAAGGACATGGAGTTGTTGGAGGCAGTCCAGAGGAGGCCACCAAGATGATCAGAGGGATGGAGCACATGTC
The DNA here is from genome assembly GCA_036785705.1 of Acanthornis magna. NCBI lineage: Eukaryota > Metazoa > Chordata > Aves > Passeriformes > Acanthizidae > Acanthornis > Acanthornis magna. The sequence continues at coordinate 12,443,905 of JAWUZG010000119.1, read as the reverse complement.
ATACAAGGAAAAGCTGAGAAAATTAACATTGTTCAGCCTGGAGAAGAGAAGGCTTTGGTGTGAGCAAATTGTGGCCTTCCAGTACCTGAAGAAGCCTACAAGAAAGATGGAGAGTGACAGGATAAGGGGGAATGGCTTCAAACTGAAAGAAAGTAGCCCTAGATTAAATATTAGGAAGAAATTCATTATTCTGAGGGTGGTGAGGCCCTGGAAACAGGTTTTCCAGAGAAGCTGTGGCTGCCCCATCCCTGGAAGTGTTCAAGGCCAGGTTGGATGGGGCCCTGAGCAGCCTGGTCTAGTGGAAGGTGTCCCTGCCCATGGGAGGGGGTTGGAATTCAATGGCCTTGAAGGTCCCTTTCAACCCAGGCCACTCTGCAATTCTGTGATGACCAAGTGGAACTGCCTGGTACAGATCATCATTGGCCATCACAATGCCCAAACTGCATTAGAAGCTCTTTGAGAGATGACTCCATAGCCCAGGCCAAATCAAGTGCCACTGACTGAGAACATTTCCTTGTGCTGGCTCATTCTGCTGTAGTTCATATACTCCCATATGTCTTATAATGTATTCACCGATTTGCTACATTTCGTGTTAGCACACCACAAATACCCTTACTCACACACCAAAGCCATTAGGCCTGGCATGACCAAAATCATTATTCCTCCAAATACATTTATATCTTGTGCTCTTTGAAAACATAATCACTTTCCAGATTTTGTGTCATGACTAAAGCTGGAACTGGGGTGGGGGAGATGCCCAAGCACTCTATTCCTTGTTTTTCTTTCCTTGGCCTAGCTTGGATACAGCCACATTCTTTCTGTTTCCCATCAGACAGCAGGACTGGACAGATGAAGTAGGAGATGGTCTTTAAGGTCCCTTCCAACCCAAACCATTCCATGATTCTATGGAATTAGAGGTTCTGTATGTTATTCAGAGGGACAGCTCTCTCCAGAGCTCCTTCATCTCATCCTGAGGTAGATATCTGATCTACTTCAGATGAATTTCCACCTAGACGCACTCTTTTATCTTTCCAAAGTCGAATCAATGAGCTCACTGAAGAGCTGTACACTGAAAATATCTGAAAAGAGGCAGGAGGGAGCCCTAAGCCTCCTCCAAAACTAACCCAGAGCCCTGAGGGCACACAAGAGCTTACAGCAAGAGGATAAGAACTGAACAGCACTGGTGGCACTCTTTTCATGGGGCCAACACCAGGCAGGGTGGGCTATCAGAAAACAGCACATTCCCACCCCCACAAACACATTTCCCAGTCCAACATAACAGCAGTGAAGGACATGGCTGACAATGACATGGCTGATAGAAACTGATGAAAGTGGATGCATTTTTGGTGAAGTTTGCTCCAGGCATCTACAGAGTCTTTCTTTCCGTTCATGTCAGACCTAAAGAGTCTCTGTGCCAGCCCAGTGGGTGTCAATGACACCACACTGCTTCCTGTCGCTTTTTTTTTGTTATTCTGGGTTTTTTCCACAGTGTTGACCAAACATTTTTTTTCAGAGCAGGTCTTCTTTCACACATGAAAATGAGGCCTCAGCACAGGGCCTTTCACATCAGTCGTGCACCTTCATTGTGTGAATATTTACTTCCATCCTCCCATTTGTCTGACTCAATGACAAGCTTTCAAAGTACATCCAAGGGCTGAATTCCAGTGTCTGAGTTTTGCAAATATGTTTATTGCAGATGCTGCTTATTAAGTATTTCCCAAGTCATTACCCCTTAGGATGTATCTTCTAGCTTACACTGGAACAGCTAGGGAGTAGAAGGGATCTCTCAGAATTTGGTTAATTAATCCAACTGCAAACAGTAATTAGATTTTATCGTAATCAACTAATTAATTCTTCCAACTCAGTAGTCAATGTAATGAGCAAAGGAAACACAACCAGCTCTTGCAAGACATGAACCTCAGCTTGGAAAATAAAGGAGCAAAGGCCACCTAAACCAATTAAAGGAGAGTATATATATCAAGTTACTCAGAGGGGAGGTGGTTCTGGCATACTTGACACAGCTAAGTTGATATTAAGTGTACAGGACAGGGAAAATTACAGAATTACGTAAACAGGCTAGCAAGACTTTCAACACTGTCTCCCATAAAATCTTTCTAGACAAAGGGGTGAGGTATGGACTACATAAGTGGACACCAAGGAAGTCTGAAAAGTCAGTGAAATGTAGGGCACAAAGGTTGTGGTCAGTGTCATGGAATCCAGCTGGAAGCCAGTCCACAGTATCGTATGCCAGGGACCAATATTGGAGACAAAACATTTTAACAATCCTGGTAATGGCATGGATGGCGGGGCAGGATGGACGCACAGCAGGTTTGCAGATTGCACAGAATTGGGAAAATGGTTGTTACCCCAGGTGGGTGTGCTATCACTGAGGGGGACCTTGACAATCTGTGGGAATGCATCAACAGAAGCCTAAGGAATATTCTGCACATGGGGAATATTAACCCCAAGCACCAGTACAGGCTGGGCTCCAGCCTCTGGAAAGCTCTGTCTGGAAGGACCTGGGGATCCTGGCAGACAACAAACTGACCACAATCCTGACAGCAATGTGGCCTTGTAGCAATGATGGTCAAAAACATCCTGGGAAATGTTAGGGAGGACACTGCCAGCAGCTCAAGAGAAGAGATGCTACCCTTCTAAAGATCCTTCAACCTAAGGAAAAGCAAAAGCAATAGGTGAATAGGACTACAAGACATTGCCATTCCCCTTTCCATCAGCATTTTCCAGTGTGCCATACACCTCCAGTTCATGCCATGTGCTCTCTAACTTCCACAGCCTGGGTCAAGATTGTGGCACCCAGGGAGCATTGCTGATGCAGCTGCCATCAGAACTATTTAAAGGTAAGCCAATCCCAAAGGTTTCTGGAGAAGAGCAATCTACTAAGCCAATATCATCAAATGAAAAGATATTTCTCCTGTCCAAGTCTAAGAAGTGAGGGAAATATCTGGAAGCTGTTTGAGTCAAAACTTTTCACTCTCTGCACATAAGGCTCATGCATTTAGTCATTAACAATGTTCAGCTAACAAGAAATAACTTGGTAAACTCAGGTGACTCAATTCCTTGCCAATGGCCACAAATTGCCAAGCTGCCTCCACTGTAATAGGGCTCTACCCTGGGCAGTGGCACAACTGTTGTGAACGAGCATTTTATCTTTGTCAGGCAGAAAATCTATTAAAATGTTTCCACACAGAACTTATTGGCCCACTGCATCCTTGCAGTCCCTTTAATTAACTCAGTCAATTTCTGAGCAGCATCGAACCCTGCAAGGCCTTGTCTCTCCCCTTTAGCAAGTTCTTGTCCTCCCTGAGATGTGCCCCAGCCTCCTGGTCATCTCTTGGTGTCTGTGGGGTCTGCACTTTGGCAGGTCTTCAACTCTAGGCTGAGATTTGCTAACCTGTTGCACCCTGTGTTCAGCTGCTGCTTGTCAAGAGTGGGTTCAGGAGTCCAAAGTAAAGAACAGGTTCTTCTTGTTCCTGATAGCCCATCTGACATCTGATTTGCAAGAAACATAACAAGCTCAGACACATAAAACTGACATTATCCATCACAATGCACTAAAAAAAGTCCTCCTTTCTATCTCTGTCTCCCCAAACATTATATCAAACCTCCCTGCCTCTGAGATCTCTGGTATGTTTTCACTGAAGTAATCTGTGGCATTGCCACCTTCAATGCCATCACCACGTGAAAAATCCAACAATCATTATCACTGGCCTGTGCCCTGACCTTGTAGGTTACAAGCAGAGATGGCACTCAGATAAATTCCCTTCCTCACTACTGGAAGCGATTGCTCCTCAGCTGAGCGGCACCATCAGGCCACAAGACACATCCGTGCAAGGCAGGTTTGTCACCTCACTGCACTTTTGTGGGCACTTTAGTGCATATGTCAGGCTGAGCTCGGTGACTGAAATCCAGACATCTGCACCTCTCTGCATCCTGCCATCCTGAAAGTGTGCTAGTCCCTGGCAGCAGGTGGTTGCATCTCACATCGCTGCAGCAAGATTTATCTCCACTTGTCTGTCAGAGTCTTAAATCATTTGGCAGCTGTGTAGGTGGCTAAAGGGACAGGAGCACAAAAGCAATAAAGAAGTAGCTCCCTATAACTCTTAACTACTTTACATTTGAGAATGAGATGAGAGAATGGCTCGGCTTTGCCTTCCCTCTGAGAAAGGGCTGTAAGTCAGCTGTGATGCTGTGCAGGAGAAAATAAAATTGTTACCTCAAACAGCAGCACTGCTGTGAATATTCGGTAACTAATGGCACTATTCAGAAGGCACTGTGTGAGTCTGAGCAGGGCAGAGAGGTGGCAGAGGAGGTTATAAGGGATATCTAATTGTGCATGATGTTTGCAGATGAGGAACATTTAGACAGATACAGTGGTGATGGATGAAGGATGGAGAGTGGCATGCATTACAAAACAGCAAATAGAAGAATTTTAAATGGTGAAAATTTGGCACTAAGGAACCATAAGAAGGTAGAAAGGGAGTCAGGAAGAAGAGGGCTGCCTGTAGCCTCCTCTTTCTTTCTGTCTAGGCATTGGTAGTCATAATTTCACAATTATCAAAAACTGGGGCCAGCAGGACATCAAGAAATCATAGCCTAGTTCCCTGTCCCTAGGCCGTCCTTCCCAGGTGCTCACGCGTCACATTCATAAAGCCTTCTGGGACAGAGCCCACATTTAACTTAGGCAATTTACTTCAGCATTTTTCAACTCTCAGTGACAGAACTTTCTTTTCCAGGCTCTGATCCAAAACTCCCTTGTTGCATTAACACTATTTCGTGATATACTCATGAGGAACCTGAGAGCAGGAGAGCAACAATTCCCTCCCTTCTTTCAATTTCTGGACTGTGTCATAGGATGATAGAATGGCTTTGGTTGGAAGGAACCTTAAAGATCATTGAGTTCCAATTCACCTTCCACTATCCAGGTTGCTCCAAGCCCCATCCAGCCTGGCCTTGAGCACTTCCAGGGATGGGGAAGCCACAGATTCTCTGGGAAACCTGTGCCAGGGCCTCACCACCCTCACAGCAAAGAATTTCTTCCTAATTTCTAATCTAAACCTACGCTCTTTGATCCTAAGGCCATTACCCCTTGTCCTCTCCCTCCCTGCCCCGGTAAAAGTCCCTCTCCAGGCTCTGTGTAAGCTCTCTTTAGTTATTGGAATGCTGCTATAATGTCTCCTGTAGTATTGGCATATTTTCTCTATGCTAGATCATACCTCTTCTCTCAGTTTTTCATCTTAAATCATGGGGATGAATCCTCTTGCTTAACATCACGGCAAGTGACCCCATACTTCAATTAACTTTTAATATTCCTGGGGATTTCCTGAGGACCAGCTGCCACTCACTAAAGCCTTTGCCATTTTTACTCGCCGGGTGTTCTGCCCAATTTTAGGCTTTATTGTGCCTCGGTTTCTGTCTGCAGAATGCAGGTAATGATTATTCATGTCCTACCACTGCTTGCCCTTGGAAAATGTCCCTCTCCAGCCATTCTGTAAACCCCCCTTTGGGTTCTGGAAGGTTCTATGAGGACTCCCTGGAGCCTTCTCATCTCCAGGCTGAACAAATCCAGCTCTCAGTCTGTCTCCACAGCAGAGGTGCTCCAGCTCTCTGAGCCTCTTAGTGACTTGTAGGACAACACCATAAGCTTTATGCCAGCTTCCTCCACAGCTCCCTGTGCATAAAAATGGATCCTTTCTCCCTGTAAAGGCTCACAGTGTGTAATTCCTGCACTGGTGTGTCATGGGACAAAAGTTTATGCTTTGCCATATGTATGTGAGACTCCTGACACAGTGGGGGTTAAATTTAGTGGAGGCACATCCAGAGAGCAAACAGTTGTTACCAAAATAAAAAAAAAAATCTCACTTCTAGACAAGCTCATTTCTTGCTCTGCACCAAAGCACATTCGTCAGGTTGTGGTTTGGGTCCCAATTCCCCTCCCTCTTGACTTTCTCCTTCATTTTAGTATTTTATTCTTTCCTTGATAAATCAGGAGACTTTCCCATTGCCTTGCACTCAGCCCTTATCAAGAGGCTTTATAAATAATAATAATGACCAGGCAAAAGATGCAATTCGGTTAACAGTGTAATGACTACAGGGATTAGCACTGCTGTATATTTTTTATGGGTGTAATATGTCGTTTTCATTCTGTTGCCGTAATGAAAATAACAAATTAACAGAAGCATTATGCAAATTATACATTAAAAATGTCATGTTTATTAGTCCATCTTGGCAAAGGAGAAGCTACAGCAATAGCAGTGTTAACTGCTTAATAACCATGTTGTAAAACAGAGAAGAATCTCAATTCAGCTCACTTTGGCTTGGCCTTGAGGTTGTTTTCATGACTTCAGTGGCAATGTTCGTGTCCTCGGAGCAAAGCATATGCTTAAATACATTTCTGGAGAGCAAGACGTTAGTAGCAGTTTCAGTTCAAGGATATTTATCTCAATTACATACTTTTGGAACAAATTCCCCACAAAACACCTTACTCTTTGCACTTGCAAAATACTTATGCAACAGCGTTTACTGGGAGTTCCTTAAAATCTTTCTGCTGCTTCAGGAACTGCTACAAATATTTATCCAAGCATTAACTTTATTACATTTTCTGCAGAAGACAGTTCTGCCTTGTTCTCTTTGACATTAAGGGACGTGGGGAATTTCGTTTCCAGCATACCCTGAACTTAATTTTGCTCCTAACCTTGAGGCAGTTTCTTGAAAATCCAGAGGTGATTGTTTTCTTACAACCTTCAGTGATTAACATTTAGTGGTAAAAGTTTCTTTGTCCTTGTGTAAAGAACTTTCTACTCACAGGAGGAACAAAGATTAACAGTAATCAGGAGATTCACTTTTAGCTTTTGTTTATTAAACACTAACTCAATAATAAAATACAGTTATGAGATTTCTGTAATGTACTGGATTATTGACGTTCATCAGAATCTAAAGACACAAGGAAATTAATTTTCTGTATGAGATTCGGATTGAAAAAAAAATGATAGTGCTGGGAGCTGTATATTTTTTGCAAGAGAAACAGTCTCTGCGCTTTGGATTTACAATTAAAGAGCAGTGAGATGCTGGGAAACCACAGGCCAAAAGTGATTAAAAAGGACAGTGTCTTGTCCCAAATGGGAGCAATGGTGAAGTCAGGATGAGTATCCATATTTCAAGGCTTTCACATCCCTTCCTCACCACCTGAATCACATCACCTCTCTACACTCATGGCTGTGTAAATTCTGGACCTCCTGGAGGCTCCATTTGCCATCAGTGGGGTCCCACAAATTTTCTATGCACACCCAAGGAGAGCAGAGGCTCCGAGCTCAAAGACTAATTTAAAAAAACAACAATAAATATAATTAAAAAGAAAGGGGGAAAGGGGAAATAGCCATCAGACAAGTTCAAGCAGAAGCCAACCTAATCACAACTTGAAAGGAAAGTGTTTATTTCACAGTTACTGTATTGAAAAAAACATGTCAAGTCATTTTCACAGGAGTCTAAAACCCAAAAACAATAAATGTGAAGCTCATAGAAACTTGAGAATTCCATTCTGTGGAAATTATGACATCTTCAGAAGAGATTTGTTATACTGAAATGAAACAAAGCCAACTTTTGACATTTCTCACAAAATTTAATTGCCTGAAACATTTCCTTAATTGTTTCAGCTCAATCAAGGCATTTCATTTTGTTTTGATGCATTGGAATATTTCTAGCTCATTTCACTACTGAAATCAAACACACATGCACACACACATATATATAAATTGTCTTTTAAAATTAGGGTTTGGTTATGTTTCTTAAATTAAAATCTAAAATGAAATGAACATCCATTGACTGTTCTAAACAGGCACTTGGCACTTTTACTGCAATTAGGAGTTAGACTGGTTATCTCTGATTATCTGATCTCTCCCTGACCAGTTGTCCCAAACTTCCTTACTGATAACTGCAGAACTGAGCAATATTTATTTATCAAAAATCTGCAAGCAGTTTATCTGGATGATTGATTCCAGTTCACATTTAGGTCAGGAATTCAAGTCCCAGGTAGGTCTCAGGCTGCTCAGGAAATAGTTCCATGTAATAAGAGTCTGTTACAGCCACCAGGGAACAAGAGGAGGCCCACAGGACTGGGTAAGACAATTAAAACCAGGAATAGCAGTGCTCAAGCTTTTCTAAAATCAGAAACCGAGCTGCTGAATTATTTCGAGGATGATCAATTTTTCATACTTTGAGAACAAAATATTGTCAAAATCATCACTTTTCAAAAAAACTCTGACATTTTACAGGAAAAGGATATTCCATATGTGAATTTTAAAGACTTTTTCTGTCCAAGAGTGGGATTCAGCTCTGTATTTCAGCTGCAAGCCTGAGCCAATAAAGGGGGTGGAAGTTCTACCAAAATTTCTTACTACTTATTGTAAGATTTAAGAGCATCTTACTACTGGGGGGAAAAAGGGGGAAAAAAAGGAAGGGGGAGAGGGAAAAAAAGAAGATATTGTATTTCTGCTCTATCAATAGTGATCAGTGGTTTAGGAAACCTGATATGCAGGGCAGGAAAACAGGAAATTACCTTCTTTGTCAAAGAGAAATGAAAGAGGCAGAATGCAACACTGGATTCTGACTGACATGAAAAAACACGAGTTTGAACTGAAATAAGGGAATTTAGGCTCGGAAAAAGCCTAAAATTAGTGGGGAAAAATAATTTTTAAAAAAAAATTAACAAGCAAACAAAAAATTAACCCCCCCCCTCCAAAAAAGCCATCTTTCTAAAAGGAGCATAAAGGAATTCTGGGATAGACAGCACAGAAATGGGACGTTCTCTCTACATGCCCAAATCCATTTCATGTTCTCAAAAACAGTCCAAACATCCATCATGCAATAACACAGAACAGTTGATCCTGTGCATTTTCTTATTGTCTTCCAGCTCTATTTTCTCTCGTAGTCTGGAAGACCCAGAAAGGGAAAGTCATTAATTCAGATCCTACGAATTTTACAGAGGTTAGTCTTGATTAAGAAGCAAAGAGGTAAAGGTCTTTCCTGGAAGGGTTCCCATCCAGAAAACCTTGTTCCTTTGGATACCTCAGTTCCCTGTGTGGCTTATTATGTCCCTGGATTTTTCACATCGGATCCTGGGGGCGATTTGGGAAGAACAAATCCTTTCTGCCCACCATTTCTGCTATCAGCACCTCCCACAAAGCTTCCTTTGGTGCTTCTGATCTCTGTGAAAAAGGGAAGAAAGAAATCCAATCCTGATGAGTCTCAGCTTGCCAGCTCTGTTGCTGAACCAATGCATTTTTCATGTGTTTGTGACAGAGAGTGGTGAGTTTAATGTGCCGAAATGAGCCTGGAGAACTGTGGGGTTGTTGCTGGAGGTGGGCCATGCTCTGCCTGGCTGTGCACTGATTTGGGCTGGTTGTTGCTGCTGTGCCAATAGTCCTGTGCAAAATGCAATCCCACCACGCAGGGACTGTTAATGCCTCTTGTTTGCACTGTTTTTTGGGCTGCACGTCCTCTCATCGCTCCACATTCGTGCTATTTACCAGTTGCTATCGGGAATCCTTAATGAGCTGAAAATACTATGTCCAATCTCACTTCAAATCCCTCTGGGAAAGCAAATACAGAAATACAGAATCAAAAAATGAAAGAGACCTTAAAGATCACTCAGTCCAAACCCCCTGCCATGGGCAGGGACATTTTCCACCAGACCAGGTTGCTCCAAGCCCCATCCAGCCTGGCCTTGAACACTCCCAGGGATGGGGCAGCAACAGATTCTCTGCCAATATTTCACTTTGTCCCTTAAGTTGTTAGAATCAAGACAACAGAGTCAGAATAAGTATTTTATTTTAGCTGACAGTGAAAATAAAGACATATATTTGATACTGTGGTATAAGACCATCAAGAAATTGTGGATACCAAAAGGAAAAAAAACCACAGGATTGTCAGACTGCAGACACTGAAGGGGCTGAAAGACTCATGTCATTGCCAGTGTGCAGGGAAAAGGGAGAATTATTTTAACAAAATGGGGAGAGATTCATCAAAAGAATAACAAAACCCTGCGATTTGGCACCAGAAACATTAAGAGGGTTGAAAACTCCTCAGATTGCTGGGAGAGAGTTATCATGAGAAGGGTATTCTGCAGTTTGAACCAGTCATGGCTGGGCAAGATTGAGCATTTCAGGTTTTGGTTTTTTTAAATGCCACTACACTGCCCTTTGTCACATCTGCTGGGGTACAAACCAAATGGAAGTCTATTTATTCTATTATTCCCTATATTAACATAAAACAAAGGTAACATTTCTTCAGCCAGCATAATTTTGACCCAGTGCATTGACTTCCACTAGGACTTTTTGAAGACCTTCCCCATAGTTTATAAATGTTGAGACACTGTTTTACAGGAATAGTTTCTTATGTTACATGTGGTGTCACCGAAGTGATTAATTTCCCATGGAATAAGTGATGTTTAGTTTAACTTGCAATTCTCTGCAACATATTTCTCCATGCTGTAGCTGTAAAGGCTAATAAGAACTTCAGCTGTGCAAATCAGAATAGATTAGGGTGGTATGTTAAGATTATTTCCCTTTCGTTCAGTTCCAATGGTCCCTAGTGCAAGAAGGAGCATTGCAAATCATAGTGAGTTCACAATCTGATATAATGGCACAAAATGAACCTTTGCATGAAAAACAGAAAGAGCTTGATCTCTTTAGCTCAGCCAAAAGAAAGTTAGAGGGGCCATTATGAGATTATAAATTTCTATGAAGGGAAAATATATTGTATAACAGGTGCTTTCAGTTTAGCAGAACACTGAGTAAAAATTTTAAAATGCTCGTACCAGGCACCCACAGGATCATTTGGTTTCCTATATGGTGGAAAAGTATCTATCAAATAAGCAGGAGGTTAATGGTGGCAAGTGCAGAGTGAAATGAAAGTTAAGGGTTTTAATTGCAAGGGTAGTGAAGCACCAAAACATACTAAAGTCACAGTAGATTCTCCATTACTGAGCAAGGGAAAAAGATTTCCTTAAATTTCAATGTATTGTTCAAATTACAGTGAACTCCAGGAAAACTCCAGGTTTCTCTTCAATGGGAAATCAGATTAAGTAACTTCAGTTGTTCCTTCTGACCATGTGAAGTTGTCACTGGTGGACAGAACAGACTGGTCAGGATCTTTTAGCCTTTGCTCTTCTGTGTCTTCTATCCAACTTGCAAAAAGGAGGAAGAAGAAGTGCCATGAGACATTTGGATATTGCTGAACTGACAGTTTTTGCTTCCTCCAGAGATGGGCAAATAGAAACAAATGAACCAAAACAGATGGCCCAGAATCACAGAAAAGGTTGGAAAAGACCTCTAAGATCGAGTCCAACCATCTACTGCCAAGTCCACTGCTAAACCGTGTCCCTAAGCAGCACAGCTACGTGGTTTTGGAACGCTCCCAGCATGTTATAGCGTTATATCTAGGACTGCTAAATTTGAGAAAACAAAACAAATGCAGGCACAGAACTCCGTGTTCCCAAAACTGGAGGAACCTCCTACTTCATCTCCTACCCATCCAGGATCACTTTCAATAGCACTGCAGTTGATTTATTCAGGAGTGGTATATTTACTGCCAAGCATCTTTTATCGTGTGCAGAGGTTTCACTCAGCTGAAAAAATCTAGATAATAATTTCAAATCACAACAGTATAATGCCCATTAATTTGTCCAGTATTTTTCAAAATAACATTCATCCCGATGAGCTAATGTATAGTATTAGGATGATCACCATTTTTATGCTGTTTGTGTTGCTGTTCAGTGCTCTGTAAACTCAACTTCTGCATCAAAGCATATTTGTAAATAAACAATCCCATGCTTATAAGGCTCCTTGAGCACCATATCAAGCATTAAATAAGATTGTTATTAAGGTGGTCTCCAAAACTTCTGGTGATGAAGCTGAGAATCTCCGTGCTGCAGGAAGATGAAAGCAGAAAGAATTTAATAAATGTCACTGTGCTTTAGCCAGCAGTGGTACAGAGCAGCTGGCTTTGACCAGGGTAACAAGCATCAGTGTTTGAATCACCTTCCCTATGAAAAACCTTTTTCCTTATATTTATAGGAAATTTCTATATTTCTCTTCATGCCTGTTTTTTTCTTGTCCTGGTCACTGGACATCGCTCAGAGTCTGACTGCATCTTCTTTACTGTGTTTAAGTACATCAATGAAATATTTGCCCTCTCCATGGGCAAACATATCTGGCCAGTTCAGAGATCAGCAGAATGAGATGGGATGTTTTGGCATCCATGGAGCGGTTTCATGTCAGTCAAAATCAGGATCTAGATGCTTTCTCCCATGTTCAAACCATGTCAGACTCTGCAAGATGATGCAATTTCTCTGTCACTCTGAAGAGTAAAGGTGGTGGCAAGGATGAGAGTCCAGCCCTTCACTCAGTGTCTGGGTTGCTCCATTTATTCCATTTCTAGGACAGCTCAAGGGTCTGGAAAAACAGTCTCCAAACCAGGAAAAGCCAGAAAAAGTCATCAGACACTACTATTTAATACAGATTTTACTGTCCTTCCAGCTTGGAAATCAAATTAATTTTTATCCAGGTCACAGCATCTACCTTTTCATCCAGGTCATGACACCTACCCTCGCTCAAATCCTGGCATTACAAGTCAAGGTGTATCCCTCCAAAAGTTCTGCACGACCAGTCTTAGATCCTAAAATGGATAATATTGGGCAGCCCTGCAGATCTCCCTGGGCCAGGCACAGGCAGCAAACCTTCATTTCACCAGCCCAGCACAAGGAACCCACATTGCAAATCTTGTAAAGGCAGATCTCCCAAAACCTTGCAGATGTGTGTGGTTAAGATGCCTCTGCTGCTGCACCACGAGTCTGAAAATCATGGCTTTTTCTTCATGCTCCCAGGACCTAACATTAACCAAGTTCTGTTCTTAACCCAACTGCTTCCTGCTTGGCATTTATCTGTAGCTTTGGCTCTAAAAGTCTGTTTGCACCGTCTGTTCTGTTTTCCTGGAGGGAAATCACCATCTGTATTTGCCATTGTTTGATGATTAGCTACAAGTAGTATCACACTCTGCTTTTTCAGGTGTTTGCTCTGGAGAAAAATTCACCTGTTTTAGTGGTTTGACTTGTTGCAGATTCTAATTCACATTAATCCAAAACTTTCTGGTTTAAAGAGCATTTTTTCTCCCAGTGGTGATGGTTTCCAGCCATGGGGCACCACTCTCAGGAGTGACTAAAAATCATGTTGAGGTCCATTGAGTTGGCAAAAGCCAAAGCCCAGACCACAAATCCCTGTTTGCAGAAGATACAATCCATTATCTTTGCCTCCTATTTGTTAACTGCTCTTTGCACTACAAAACATCAAAAATACATACGGAAAGAAACAATAGGGGATGTCCTTGCCTAGAAAAAAAATATTTCAAAGCTGTATTTCACTGTAAACTCATGTGAATGGTTTTAGTGTCTCTGTAGGAGAGGGAAGCAAGATATGCCTGAGGAAAGTAAGTTTTGCTCAAGAGAAATGCCTTGGAAAATTATTTTTAAAAATGAAAAGCACCAAAGTAATAATGACCCTGATCTTTCTTTTCCTTTCCTGGCAGGAAACCCCTGCCTATTAAGAAATTGCTTTTGGACAAAGGTATTAGAATGTGATATAACACTCTTTTTCCACAGAAGCTCCAAAATTTGCTGGCCAAGTTCTCCCTTGAAATAGTGAAAATTTTGTGCTGGTGGCAAAGATATCAGAGAAGTGAAAAACAACTTTGATAAATGTACAAAAAACAGTTTTGTGAGGTTATAACAAGAACTTCAGCTCTTGTTAACACATTTTACAGGTTCTGCACTTAACACCCATGGGCCAGACATTAGGGGAACCTTTTCACCTGAGAGCATGAGCATCAAGACTCCCAAATCCAAGAGCAGATTTAGACTGAGCTCCACAGCCTTTTTTCAGAGGGGGGAAAAAAAGCTATTGGCAGGAGCAAGTAAATAGTGAGAGGACAAGGGGAAATGGCTTTAAAGTGAAAGGAAATAGGTTTAGTTTGCTCATCAGATAAAAAATATTCTTTCCTGTGAGAGTGGTGAGGCTCTGGCACAGTTGCCCAGAAAAGTTGTGGATTCCTATCCCTGGAAATGTCCAAGGCCAGGTTGGATGGGGCTTGGGACAACCTGAGAGAGTGGAAAGTGTCCCTGCCCACGGCAGGGGTTGGGATGAGATGATCTTGAAGGTTCCTTCCAACCCAAACCATTCCATGGCTCTGTGAAGAGCTGTCTCCACCCTGATGGGATGATTGGGTACAGAGTTGAGCCTTTCTCCACATCAGTGGTGAGGACTACAGGGATTTTGTGCATGCAGCCACTGTTGCTTCTCTCCTCCCATTGGCTGCTTCTCCTCCTGTCCAGGAGTAGTAATACTACTCAGCTCAGTAATAGACTTTTCATTTGCATATTCATTGCTCAGGTGAATAGAAATGCAATGTACTGATGTTTAGGCAGTTTTGGGTTAACACCCAGCAGTCCAGAGCCCACAGCACCTTTCAACTCAGCACCCACATTTAGGAATCATTATTCTGCATTTCCTGCCTGCTTCCTCTTGAAAATGCACTGCATTCACCAGGCAGGTAGCCCACATCTGTCTGGTAAACCCAGAGCTGCAGCAGCCTGAAAATTGCCTCTGCACTGTGTTAATAAGGTGGAAGCATCCTGAATGTTCTTGGTATGATCTCCAATAAACACTGCCTGTGTCTTCCCTCTCACCATTGCACTCCAACCCTTCGTTGGGTTTGTGACACTTTGGTGTGGGAGACGCCTGCCCAGCACTGACAGCCGGGGTAGAAAACCTCCTGGTGATGCAAAACCTTCTGCAGAAGCCCCTGAAGGTCACGAGACATCCTCAAAAGCATCTCAAAGGGCATGAGACAGCTAAAACATTAATTTACAGTCAACCAGGCACTATTTTCATGGAAAAATAGGAGCGTGCTGAGCATATTTATATAAATAGAGAAAATATGGGGTTTGATTTTACCATGCATTTGTTTCGGTTTGCATTCTCTCCTGCCAGCTGAAGGGATGCGAGTCAAAATGATCAGAGGCATGAGGAATAACCAGAGGCATCAGGAACCCACAACTCGACAACAAAAGACCCCACAGTGTGAGAGCAGCTTGTCAAAACTGCCACTGTTATGACACTTCTCTCTGCAACAGAAAATCAGAGCACAGCAAACTCAAATGGAAATAATAAAATAAAAAATATGGGTAAGTGCAAAAAGGAAATAGGAAAAAAAAAAAAGGAAATTACATGAGGTTTTATGTCACCTAATTTTTTTTTAATATCCAAGTCTCATCTGCCTAGAGAAGAACATGTCAGCCCCATGGTTTATATTTCTCTAAGAGAAGTTATTCATTTGTTTAAACTGCTCCAGACTAATTATCACCCTTCTCTGTGAAACCAAAGCTTGAAAATTTTTGATCTTTGGTATTATTTACTGAAGCTGTCCCTGACTCAACAGCAACCTCATAATAAAAACTGTAATCAATATCTTATTATGGAATTTTTTTTTTTTGGTAAATTAGTTTTAATTCCACAGAAACCTATACATTTTCTTGTTTTAGTGAGCCTTTTCTCTCTGGCTATCTACTCCCCTTTCATTTAATCTCAAATCAAAAACCAGATCTCATGATTTATTTTGAAAGGAAGCAAAACAAATGGAATTTGAAGAGGAATGTCTGAACAGTGGAAGCAACAGGGACCCAAGAGACCTAACTGCACTCATCTGTTTGTGATGTGAGAGATCTGAGACTGAAGACAGCCTTCATTTCAAGCTGCAGCCACCTCTTCTCTTCCAGCCACGGCTGTACTGTGCCTTTTACTGAAATAAAATGGATAATTTTTGTCACAGCTGAACTGTAACTCAGGAAAGAGGAGCAGCTGCAAGAAATGAACTGTGGAGCAATGCTGAACTTTTGTCCATTTTGATTTCTGTAAACAATATTCCAGACAGGCAGAGCTCACAGCCCCTGTGAAAAACCCTTATAAAGTCTGAAAAATTCAAACTTCAGAGCAGACTTCTTGCTATCCACCTGGCTTTCCTCAGTCATTGTCTTCAATTAGCATTTAAAAAAAAAATCCTTTTTTCTTTCTTCCTTATTCTGTTAAAGCTGTAAAGAAAGAACTGCAAAGTGTAACCTAAATGAATGGCCAATATTCTGGACTGAACCTGTGGCAAAGTCAATAAATTTTATTATTCCAGCTGATGGGCAGTAAGGTTCCTGTAAATGTTCTTTGAAAGTTTTAAAGAAGTCTTTATCACAACCTTCATTAAACTAAAAAAATGTGCAGTTTGAAACAGTCAACAAATTATGTTCAGACTGTTATGTAATGTGTTAAAATAATAGAAATTAAATTGGCAAGCTTCCAGCAGCAATGCAAGTCTGAATTGAAATGTGATGGATGGGTTCTGAGATATGAAACTCATTGGAATAAAAGAGGTAAAAGGATGAAATGACAAGAAGAAACTCTTTAGAACCACGAATGAGCTTGATGGAAAAAGAAAATGGGAAAAGTCGCAGCCTGAAATTGCAGAGCAGAAGGCATCTTTACTGTCGTGTTGCTGCTCCCTCAATTTGATGTCCAAGCTCACGTGGTCTGTCAGTCTCTGTGTGCTCCAGGACATCTCTAAGGTCCCCATATTTGGCCAGGGAAATCAAAAGCAAAGAAATCAATGTCCTTATTGTGCACCCCATGTCTTTGCTTGTGGACAGGACTGAGCTAGATCTCATTTCCACCAGCCTCCTGTTTCTGACTCTCTGCACCCACAAGTGCCACAAAAGCCAAATTCACTCCAGCTCAGAGCTCATGGGTGATGTGGCCCAAGCTCATCTTGATCCTGCATCAAAATTTCCTTCCTCTCCAGAGGCTTTTCCCAGGTTTCCCACATTGCCAACTGAGCAGACAGATAAATTCAGCACTCCACTTTCACCTCTCATTCCACTGCCAAGGTGAAGCAGTCAGGGGCTAAACCCTTCCCTGCTATACCATCTAGAAATTCACAACTCAGTTGTTGCTGTAAGGGGTTTACATTCTGCATAAGACTTTTATAAATCTTCTCTTTTTCACAGGGGTTAGATGATATTTATGGTGTGTTTAGGAGCTGTGGGGGAAAAGGGACAGAAAATTTATGATAACCTTCCCATCCTGCAGTGCCCAGGACATTTTGCAGTGCGTGGAAATGCTCAGCTCTTTGGAGGAAGGCACTCCGAGGGATCTCAGTGCAGCAGCCAACATTTGCTTAACGTCCCGTTAATATTTAAACAACAAATCTGTCAACAGATTAATTGGCACTGCCACTTTCCAGCAGTTTTATGGGCACTTCAAACCACCAGCAGTCTCTTGCTAAAAGGAAGCATGTAGCATTTAAATATGTATGCATATGAGATAATAGGGATACTAAGCACTCCGAAGAAAAGGCAGAATTGTAATCACGCCGTTCTTGTGCTGAATTCCCAATGCTTCCTGCTCTCTCTGGAGAAGTGTTGACAGAAAGAGGTCAACAAAAATATTTAGGAATTATTTGGGCACTTTTTCCCATGGCAGAGAATACGTTGATATCGAGGACCGAACATAAACTGGAATGAGCAAGGAGGGAGAGAAGATTTCAGATAATATAAGAAGCCATTTTGTGGAATCATTGAATCATTAAGGTTGGAAAAGACCTCTGAGATCATCCAGTCCAGCTGTTAACTCAACACCAGCTCTCTCAGGAGACTCTCCCATCACTTTCCCACTCACTGTTGAGGGAACCCGGACAGTTTGGATTTCAGCTGACGCTTAAAAGCTGAATTTCAGTGAACAGAACTTTACCTCTGGTAGATGGCACCACTCAACCCCACTTGCTTAAATTCAATGGCATTCCCACCTCTATTTTGACAGGCACATCACAGTTAATTATGGGAATAATTCAGTGAAGTGGGCATAGATTAATGCGTGTGCTTGCTCAGATCCATGCCAATATATCTGGGGGAAAATTGCAAGAGTGATAGACACTACAGTGGATAATTCCCTTGCTCCACTCATTAGCCAAGCATATACCAGTTTCAGGAGCAGTGATCCAACCTTATTTGCTCTGCAGAGAGATGAAATCCACAAATGAGTGGGAAGGAGAGGAAAATGGGCACAGAGATAGAGACTGCAGCCCCTAATTGATCCTTCACAAAATGTATTTACTTTGCTTTCATTCCCTGGTGAATTCATTAGCTCTCACTTAGCACCATTCTTTGGTCAAACGCTCAGGGAGGAAATAAATTGAAGCAATTTATTCTAGGACTCATAAAACACTGGTTTATTTCCACCTTTCGACTACACAAGCCATGAAAGCAGTTGTACTTTGGAAGAGAAACAGTTCTCTTCCTGGCCTCCAGAGGCTTTTTAGAAGAAACTCACACAAATTTGTGTGTCTGTGTGTCTGTGTGTGTGCACACTCATGGCAAATTTCACAACAATTTCATGGGGTCACTATCAACAGCTTAGGAACAAGATACAAACAAGACACCCGAAGTTTTCTGCCAAACCTCCAAGCTTTTTTCTGGAGCCTTTCTCACTTGCACTGCAGATTAGATGGGGTTAACCAAACCCTCTTGTGCTCCATCACTTTTCCTTCCTCAGCCAGAGGGTGAGTAAATGAGATAGAGCTACATTTCATGTTTATAAAGACTCACAGTTCTTAATTTTACTTTTAATTTTAAGCAATCAAGAAATACTTGTGTTCATTCAGCAGCTGTTCAGTGCCTCTTTGGTGAAGCAGGTAGCTGCCCATTTGGGAGCTGAGACCATATTTCTGCAATATGTAAATGAAAAGGATTTTGAGATTTACCACTGAGAAAACTTTTAAAAGTTTGCCCACTTACCCTACCAAGCCATCACTCCTTATTTAATGAGTGTTTTCTGGCTGCATCTCAAGTCTGCTTCTTCATTGTGGATTTCTGTAATTAACATTTCACTTAACACGATTATTTGGCTTTACACCTGGTGTCTGAACTGAAAACTGGATTAAAAAACAAAAAAGACACATTTTGAGATATTTCCTGCTTACTTTTATTTCCCTTGCTGGGCTGTTATTGAACACACACTCCTTTCTCCTGTAGTGCAAGGTTCCAAATGCCAGGAGCTTCACTTGAGTTCAAACTTCAGAAATGAGCGATTTCTGAACTTCCAAGAGTCTTTGATCCTCTAGGAGCTCATTAAAGTTGCTCCTGAATACAACACTATATTTCTGCAATCACTTTGCCAATTAATGCTAATGTCACTTTTTAATAAGTGTGTGAGAGGCCATGACCTGATTATTTGGAATAAGAGGCTGTTACTGGTTTTAACAAAGGAGATACTTCAATAGGCCTTTGATAAGAATCTGCTATATGGCTGCAAATAAACTGGCTCTGCATCATGTGTAAATTATTTAGTGACAAAAGAGACAAATTCTCTCCTAGAACCTCCCTTGGCTAGAAAGTTGTCATCATTCATCCTTTGCCAGAGCCTTTCCAATGGAAGAGAGGAGTATTATTTCGAGTTTGTTTTTTTTTTTTTAATTATTATTTTATTATTTTTGCTGTTGAAGTTACCACTAAAATACACTTTCATTGCAATTTTTCTTCTCCCTGCACAGGGAATTCGAACATCAATAATTTGGGGATTTCTGTCTTCAAAGGAAAGAGCAATGTTTGATGAAGAGCTATAAATCCAGGGAAACCCAGACATGGTTATAATTAACACCTCCAAGTATGTCCATTCTCATTTATTTCTAAACTTTGTTACAGCTTTAAGTATTAGCAGGAGTCAGCTGGGGATTTACAGCTTCGAGGCTCAAACAGAAACAGCTTCTCCTAAACCATACCAGAGCTTAAAATGCAATTATAAATCATGTGTTTAATTACAGTGAAACCTCTCTGTATACACAGAATATTCCAGTTTGCATAATCAATAGGAAAGACTGAGAAAGCATCAGTGTGAACTCTGAAATCTCAGGTATAACAGTTAATTTACCCAACACAAGCACCAAAGCCAAAACAGCGCTCCTCAAATCTCAGTTGCAACAATAAACTTCTGGAGAAGCATTTTGCCTTCGGAATAGTTTTCACTTAGTTTTGAAAGCTGCAGTTCAGAAAGAAATGAGGGGAAATGGTCTGTTTGCAGTCTCCATCCATGCAGACATTGAAACCCAGCTAGTCCTTTGCAGTCTGATTTCACTCCACCTCCTTGAGGGGATTGTAATGATCATCTCCAAAGATCTATGCCTGTATCACCCATTCCATAATTCTGTGATGTTATGGATATTTACCCCAGCACAACACAGAAAACAACTGTCAGTAAAAAATTATTTAATGGCTTATATTTGTAAGACCAAATTTCCTAACAGCACCTGTCTCTCACTGGCATCCAAGGAAAAAGTCAGGAATCCCATTCTCAGGGAATTAGACCAATAAAATAATCTTAAATACCCTTAAGAAGATCTTTAGGAAAGATTGAGCATATGCATGGAAGAGGTTTTTAGGTTTTGGGGGTGATTCTAAGAGATATTCAAAGGTAAATTTCGCAGAGCTGGATATAGATTTTCAGAATTTTGCTTTACCAGTAGAGCAGTTATTCTAGTACAAACAGGTAGGATGAAGCAAGACAAAAAATAACAGTTAAATGACAAAAGAATTAACCTGAATTTACTCTAATTAACCTAAAGATAAATTGGTCTCTACCACTATATTCTGCCATCACACTATAGTTTTTATAAGTTATTTTTATTGGCCAATCCATCTTCACTTCGACTTTCTTTCTTAAGTCCTCATTACTATTCCACAGCTCAATAGCTTTTTTTTCCACTGGACATGTTAAATGGGGGAAAAATAAAATGGATCAATACAGCAACTCAATTAATTCCTCATCTTAAATTCTAATAAAATCAATTTGGAGAAGTGTCGTATCGTTAAGCTTACATCATAATGCAGTAATTAGAAACAACTTTCATCTTGCTTGTTCCTTTGAAGATTTTAATGGCAATCAATTAAACATGCCTTGCTTCTCCATTAAAGACTTCCAAAATGGAAATTGGATGAGAAGTTAAAGATAAGGTGGCTGATTGCACAATCTTCCCACCCACCCCCGTATCAAATATTCCCCCCAAAATGTGCAAACTCACCATTAAAAAGTTAGCATGAGCATAGTAACCAGCAATAAGTTTTCAGTTAATAGACCATGTTTTAATAGAGTGCTGCAGCGCTTTGGGATTTGCATATTTACCAAGCAGAAATTTTGCTGTGGCTCGCTGGGCTCAAATATTTTCTTTAGCTCTACACCCAGACACCTTTAGGAGTTTAGCTATTTTTTATTAAAAGGATGCAAACTAAGCTTCACTAGCGTACTATTTAAATTAAAATGTTTCTGCAGGTCTTAGAGAGAAATGGATAAATTTTACATGCTGCTTCATTAATAGTAATAACTGCAGCTTAATAGTGATCCCCCTACACCAGGTGCTGCAGCCACGAAAAATAAGGAAAAAAGACAGAGCCAGGTTCAAATTTTCTACAGTTTGAGCATTAACTACCAGGTACCTCCACTAATTTTTTTCTCGCTAGGAATTTATGCCCAGGAGGAATTTGTATTCAAAAAGAAAACACGCACACCCAGTCAATGGCTGAACATCCAATTAGCTGCATTTGCTTTCCCCTGCTTCTGTCTGACATCGGGGAAATCCAAATTCCTTAATTGTTTGTGTTTCACCTTATTGAACTCCAGCAGCATTTCCCAACTGTCAAAGCCGCATGCGCTGTCCATGGTGCTGTCCCAGCATGGACCACAGATCTTCACACCATCGTCCCCATTGTTGTCACCCCATGATGCCTGGAATAGCACTCAAGGGGTTTTTCAGGGTCACTTGATGCCTTAAACAGGCTAGTAAAAATATGAAGCAGACACAGCAGTACAGGGAAAAGGGAATTTACCTCGGTTTAATAGGATCTTAGGTGCCCAGACCCGTCAAAGGTGGAAAACACGCCATGGAGCGAACGACGAGCCGGAACTCTCCCCGTACAAAGTGTACCAGATTTTTATGGACTTCACAAAATTAGCATATCTACTTAAAATCCCCCAATAAGAAACTTAATAAATGAAGTAATTGCCCCAAATGAGCCTACAGCCTAGTTCTACAGCCTAGTTTACAAAAACATGTTCCAAAGAAAAGGCTCCGTCCAAGGTTGGAGCCCCTAGTCCTGAGATAATGTGAATGTTTGGTCTTCCTCGCTTTGCAGGACCCCAAACTAAGCGAAATATCAGACTACAAGGGTTGTAAACATGTAGGGCTAAAGTACAAGGAGTGTTTGTGCAGGGTACAAGGGGTGTGTATAGAGGGTAACAGGGAAGGGAAAGGGTTTAAAAATATATATAAAGGGTGTAAAAAGAAAATACAAAAGTAACTGGCATCACACTGAATTGTTCACATCTTGTGTATCAACACTTAGATAACAAATTGCAGAATCATCGGATCACAGAATGGTTTGGACTGGGAAGGACCTTGAAGATCAATTCATTCTATAGCATGAGCAAGGACACCTTCCACTATCCCAGGTTGCTCAAAGCTCCCTCCAACTTCACCTTGAGCAGTTCCAGGGATGGGGCAGCCACAGCTTCTCTGGGAAACCTGTGCCAGAGCTTCATCACCCTCACAGAGAAAATATTTTTCCAGATATCTAATCTAAACCTCCTTTCCTTCAGTTTGAAGCCATTCCCCCTTGTCCTGTCACTCCATGATCTTGTGAAAAGTCCCTCTCCATCTTTCTTGCAGCTCCTATCGTCAGAAGCAGATCAGAGCTATTGCCATTGAGATCATCACAGCACAATAGAAGGTCTGGATCAACTCCAAACCATGAATCCTATTTATTCTCCAGGTCTCTCCATTGTCTCTTGTTATTTTTGTTCATTCACTTAACCATGTGTCCTTTCTACAGGCAAAGAAAAGAAAAGATGAACATTTAAGTACAAAGATCTTCCAAGAATTGAGCAACTTGTTCTTTAGTTGGTGTCATTGGAATTTTAGAGATAAAACTATTTCTGGATGTGTCAGTAAAAGAGACCTCATTGTGCCAACATTTGCAGTCAGCTTGAGTATTGATGAAAATATGAAACGGTATAATTAGAGTTCATTGTTATAATTAGAATTCATCACTCTTTAGTTCATTCAAAGTTAGCATTTTGTTGAAAATGTAAGATCAGCTTTTGTTGAACAATTTTTAAAATTCTTCCTTGGACATCTTATGAAATATTAGTATGTGAAAGCAATTCTATGCTTAACTTTTCCTGAACATTCTTACACTTTGAACAGAAAGTGAAGAGTAAGTTAGGAAACTGTTTTAAGAGGGATGTAATGCAGTCATAGCAGAAGAAAAAACAAATTAAAAAGGAGGAACAAAAGCCAAACAAAAAAGAGCAAAACCAAAAGTGGGGGAAAGGAAAACTTCCTTTTTTAAAAAATGGAACCTCAGAGAAAGAACCTCAGGTTAAAAATTATTAATTTACAACATTTCTAAATAAAATTACATTCTTCAGTCAAAAGCTTGTGTAATTTGGATTCAACCCATCAAAAGGTCTACACCTGAACTAGAAATGAATGTGCTTTTAGAGTCAATGGTAAAAATACTTTGTCTTAGGATATAATTCAGATGTTAACAATCAGTCAGATGGATAATGTCTGTTCCTTTGCAGGGCCTGCAAAGTGAGCCTCGTGTTTCCAACACTGAGCAACACAGGCAGCACCCAAGGGAGGTGACATTAATGCCATCTCTGGGTTCTCAACCTCGCCAATGTCACAGAAAATCTTGTTCAGAGACAAGAGAAGTGCAGGGCCAAACATCCAAGAACCCACAGGAAGCTGTGACAGGGTGAGACAGTGGATTCGTTTGACTTCTGAAAATTATAAAATCACAGAATGGTTTGGGTTGGAAGGGACCTCGAAACTCATCTTGTTCCATGGTCAGGAACACTTTCCACTATCCCAGGCTGCTCAGAGCCCCATCCAACTTGCATTTGGACATTTCCAGGGATGGGGCAGCCACAGTTTCTCTGGACAATACTGAGGTTTTCGTGGCTGCATAACAGCACAACTGGAACCATCCTCAGGTTGTTTTTCAGAAACTGGTATTGGCAATAATTTAACCTGGACTTATCAATAACCTGAGGTTTTGCATCAAAAGATCAAATGGTTGAAAAGTCCGTTTTTATATTTCTCAAGTGGTCTTTGCACTCAGGAGAACATTGTGCTTTTACTACACAAAATTGCTCCAGACATCTGCAGGTTTAAAGGAAAGCATGTTAAAGAAGGGTGATGTAAATATCTGACAAACTAATTCCCCATCAGTGCCAATGCCTGAACTTGACTTTGAACAGGGTATCAGAACTGAGCCCTTTTCAAAACAGAAAATCTGAGATACACTCAGTAAAATCCTGTATATTTCACAGAAAGCCTCAGCAGCTATATCCTCTCAGCCACTGTCAGTGCAAAGCTGTCTTAAACAAAGATACAGGGGCACTGTTAATTGGAGTCTGTTGAAACAGGTCTAAGAGAACACCCACACACCTCTAGAGAGATCAGCACTGCTTTAAAAATGTTCAACCCATGGCAGGTCCTTCACTGAGTTTGTATTTTCAGGACAGAGGATAGGGAGCTGCTTGCTCAGAAACTTCAGGGGAAAAAATTAGGCTGAACTCGGTTCCATTAACCCTGGCACAGGATCTGCCCTCAGGGACAGCAATCACAGGATGCATTTGTCAGCCACGAAGGCCTGGAGAAACTGTTTGCTTGCAGGAGTCAGACCACAGGTCAGGAGTTGGAGGTACAGACCCCAACCTCACAAATAGCTGCTTGGTAGAGCAATAAATTCCATTTAAACATGTCCAGAGCACTGAGCTCGATGTGAATTCCCTCACGAAACAACTTTGTGCATCCTTTCTTACAAGTCCTTTCCACAGCTCTGCCTCACTTTTTTTTCTGTGCCAATGCTTTTTTGGCACAGCAAAAACCTGAGGCTTCCCCATCCCTGGAAGTGTTCAAGGCTGGACTGGAAGGACTTGGAGCAACCTGGGATAGTGGAAGGTGTCCCTGCCCATGGCATGGGGTGTACCTTTGATTTTTAAGGTCCCTTCCAACCCAAACTACCCTGTAATTTTATGATTATTCAGTGTTTTATTCATCTATTCAAGAAGTGCAATCCGAGTGACTGCAATGGTGCCATAAGTGATTGCAGACTCTGGGACAGAAGGCAAGACAAGGCTGAGCCAAAACATTGAGCCAAAAACATCTGAGAGACGCTCACCTTTCAAATACCTGCCATGGGATATTCACGAAGTCAGAATTCATAGCAACATCCCTTGAGAACTTTGTGAAGGGGCTCCTGCGCTATTGACTGTCCTTTTGTTGTGCTCTAGAGAGAAATCATGAAGGAAAGATTATTTGAAACTAAAAAGAAGTGCTATTTTTTCTTGCTGCCTGTTTTAAATTCTGAGGGAGTATCAGAGTACTCTGCTAATCTGTGCCATTCCCAACCAGGTATCTGAGATTTCACTAATAAAGAAGTGCAACACATCTTCCACCATTCATTAGCAGCACAAGGTTCCTCAAATTTTGAAACAGAAGCTTTACAGACAATTAACTGTCTAATGTCTAAAAGTCTCTCAGGTGTTGTTTTGCAGCATTAACCTAAAGCATTGTGACAGTCTCTGATTAGAAGATGAATTTTCACATAATGACCTGTAAAGGTCTTGATTAAAAAAATTTTTTTTAAAAAAAGGCATTTTTGGCTGTTTCTATTTTTAGATAAACATCCCAGTTTCTTAAAGAAGATCACATCACATAACCACATTATCCACTTATAGCCACAGCTGGAATCTGGTCTTTCTGCAGAAGCAACAGTACAGAAAAACTCAAGAACACAAAAAACTGGAATGGATTGCTTGAGAGAGACACAGAAAATTCTTAAAGCATTTAATTTTACAAAGAAATTAGGAAGAGAGAGCAAAAGCCTACAGAAATCATTCAAACATAACAGGGAAGCTGCAGAATTTCCATCAGCAGAGATTTTTAAGGAAAGGTTAGACTGGCATGGTTTGAGCTGAAGTCAATACCCTCTTGAGGAAATGGTTTGGCCAGAAATCTATTCCAGCCCCATAATTTCTACAGCATTCTCACCCTCTTCAGCTCTACTGTGCCAGTTAAAAAAGACAAGCTGAAGCTGCACAAGAGGAATTTTGTACGCCTGATTTTGAGCAGAGCAAGGAGTTTCTCCATGTCAGACCTACAGGAACCAGCAGAGGATGTTTTCTGTGGCTCCATTTTCTGTTTCCATTGCCCAGATCCTACAAGCTGTTCTGGGATGTGTGACTGCCACTCCCACAGCCTGGACAGGTGGCTGTAACTTAGCCCTTGGGTCATCCAAAATTTGTGCTTCATAACTGTGATTTTGTGATTTAGATGCCACAGAGGTACTTTCATACAGAAAAGGAGTTGCACGCAGGTTGCAAAATGAGATCTTTGCTCTGCTGTTCATGTACGAGTTTAGGGATAAAGATCAGGTTTCAATTTATGTTTTCTAAAACAGAGTAAATAATGCTCTTTGTGTTATTTTCTGCACATGGAGGAACTCTTGCATCAGGGAATGGCATAAATAACAACCAGGCAGAGGGCAACAAACTTTAAAAATTTTAATATAATAAATTCCTTTAATTTATGCCTCCCATACTCTATTCATCAAGCAGCATCTCTTCCTCCTTTCTCCTCCCTGACCCTGAAGCTATCCCATAATTAAGAAGGGACTTTATAGGTCACCTGGTTGTCCAGGTTTACTGGGTTAGATCCTGACCTGAGGCACTTACACTCAAAACCAGATGTGCAGTGAGTTTCAAGTGTTTAATCAGGTCCTAAATTAAAACCCAATACTGTGTTCCAACTCGCTGTTCTTATCAGAGATGGCCTGCACACATCCCACTTCACTTTTAACATGGTCTATTCAGAAATTAAACCATCTTAAGCAAATGTTCATCAATATAGTTAATATAATCTCTTCATTTTCATGAAATCATGTTTGTGTGTAATTTTCATGCTCATGAAGCCTCGGTATACCTGCACAAGAATTTGTCTGAGGCTAAGCAGCACAAATAGCTCTATCTGTCCCTAGCAGGCAGTTTTCCTCCTTTACTCTCACACCTTCTCCTCTCTCACTGGTTTCAGGTGCCATTTCACATTCCTTACTCCCGAGATTGAGAGCTGTGCCATTTTTTATTCATGCACATTCCCCACCAAACCAACCAGAGCCCTGACCCTCCCACGAGAATCCCTGATGCTGCAGCGATGCAAATTCCTCGCTCGAGGATTTTGCCAGGCTGGAGAGCTCCCCTCCTGCTGGGCAGCTTTGCTGTTGGCCACTGTGCCTTTAGCATTGATCATTCCCAGGAGTGCCTCAGCACAGCAGGAAAAGCTTGGGAATGAGAAAAAGGCAGAGGGAAAGCTCTGAAGTGTGGAGGGCACAACCTCCTGCCCAGCAGTATTTGCAGTGGGCATCTCACCTGGGAACTCTGCTCACTCACCATCAAACCCCAGGGTTGTCTTCAGAGCCCTTCAGGGACTCTCCAAACCTCCAAACCTTTGGACTGGCCCAAGCCCAGTGGCAGTGGCCATTTTTGCTCAGGGAAAGATAAATACAACTGGAAAAGAAAGTCCCAGGAGTGGGAAATGGCCCTTGGAAGTGTTCAAAACATGCATGGATGAGGCACTTGGGGCCATGGTTTAGTGGTGGTCTTGGCAGTGCTGGGTTAACAGTTGGACTTGATGGATTTAAAGGTCTTTTACAGCCAAAATGATTCTGTGGTCCACTTTCTTCACAAAGAAAACATCTGTGAAGTCTCTGTCCCTGGGGCCGTGACATGCCTTAGACCCTGGTGGCAATCAGGGCTCCAGGAGAGCCTGTAGTTCTCCCAAAATTGCAAAATATTAAGGAGAGCAGAGACAGAGCTTGGGAATAAGATGGGAAGCTGTTATTGAATTCTTTCATAATTATCTATATACTACTCAAAGCATGCAGATTAGGGAAAATATAGATTTTTGTCAGCGTCTCCTCACAAACCAAAACAGCCGCAGGAATTTTGCTGCTTCCCAAGATGACAGGAAAAATCAGAGACATCTCATTGTGCGTGAGTTTGTTCTACTGTGCCTTTCAATTACTCGTCGCTGAAAACATCTTATCATGCATTTACTAAAGAATCAACATCTCCGCTTGCCCGACCCCAAATTTCCCTTTCCTATCCTTAATCAGTACAGCTGGCAGAAATAGCCTTGATTATTTTCCATAAGATTTTATATTGATTTGAATAAAATGCCTGTCTGAGGAGGAGCACAATTCAGAGAGTGAAAATCAGTACCAGATAGGAATTACATCCCTTTTCTACTGCACAAGGAAATGTGCAGAGGAGATTGAAAAAGTGAAGGAATCAGAAGAATGAAATTTGTATTTTTCTACAGTGCAGAGACTAAAGCCCTGTGCAGTTGCCAGAGACATTCAATCTCATCTTTCCAAACACCTTTGCCAGGGAAAAAAAGTTCTACTTAAAGTAGAGAGATGTAATTACTCTAAATTGTGCAGAGGTAAATGAGACTCAGTCATGCATGAGGGTCTTAGGAAAAGAAAATGGGGCAGATTCGGTGGTTTCCATGGGATTAGTCTTCCTGTCAATCAATTTGATCTGAAAAGCTGGGCTAAGCAGTCTTTCTGGCTTTTATTATTATAGCATCAGGAAATTGCAGTGACTTGAGAGGCTATCCACAAACCAAAAAACACTTTTACAATTCTCAGACATTTTTGCAGCCTTTCAACAAAATTTAGGGATTCAAAGTGCCTGCCTTTGGTGTGCTGTACATTTTCTGAATTTTGTTGTAAATGCCTCCAATTGATGAAAGGAGCTGCTTTTATTTATTTTTGTCTCCAAGCCCTGCCTTTTTTACCACCATCACTACCTGCAATTTTTGAGAGTTAAGGTAGGAAAGTGAAGACATCTTCTCTGTGCCTAGCAGTTTGTGATCCAGAGGAGGGTGAAGCACTAATGGATCCCCTGAGGAGCAGAGAATGAGGGATTGTGCTGTACCACAGGAAGTAGAAGAAAACACCATAAAGGGTAGGGAAGCCATAAAATGATCAAATTCATGCAGAACAGTAAAGGGCTTTGAAGGTAATGCTGGTGGGACAGTAGAGACAGGAAAGAGAGGAGTGGAAGGGTTATTTTTCTGAGTGCTTTCCTCTTGTCTGTGCTGTCATTTTCTTTAAATGAATCTGTATGTAATCAAAAAGATCCCTAAATCATTAATTTGAGTAGGAAGGGGCTCTGGTCTCT
Organism: Acanthornis magna; assembly: GCA_036785705.1. Classification (NCBI taxonomy): domain Eukaryota; kingdom Metazoa; phylum Chordata; class Aves; order Passeriformes; family Acanthizidae; genus Acanthornis; species Acanthornis magna. The sequence goes on along the minus strand of JAWUZG010000119.1, from coordinate 12,414,500 downwards.
GTGCCTATGCAAACACAAACACATGGATTAACCATTTGATTCCAGGCACTGTTGGAGCATCAGAAGGAGGTGAATAAGTGAGGAAACAGCACAGGAGGTCCTGGCAGCAGAAGAGCCCACAATCCTTCTTTGGATATACATAAATAAGTGTTTGTGGGAAGTGTTTAGCAAAATCCAAGGCAGGCCTGAGCAAAATCTCTGCCTCTCATATTTCCAGGGAGCTGGAAGTCAACTGAAATAACTTTCAGTGTCAGTTTACATACCTTCAGGAATGCAAAAATTGCTGAATTTGCAAGAGCTGGAACACCTACAGGAACCTGGAGAGATATGGAATCTCAGCAAACATGAGCACTGGACAGCCCTCTAAACTCAGCTCTGGAATTTGCCTCTGGAGAACACCTTGGGAGAGGTGGCAAGACATTTATACCCTGTGATTTCCTCTGCCAACCAGGACTGAGTGAAAAAAAACCTAGCTGGTGTCCTAGAAGCATGCCAGGCAGCTCGCCATCCAAACCTCATAAAAACTCAGATGGATGTCAGGACAGGTTTTCTCTACATCTTACCACACCTGGACCCTTTCTTGTCTCCTTGTGGCTGGGCTCAGATGGGTAATTCAGGCTCTGCTCTCTCTATCCTCAAAGCTTTCTGCATCACAGCCTTTGCCTGGTCTTTGAAGCTGTTAAATTTAAGCAAGAGCTGCTGTTTTTCAAGCTCTCTTGTGTCTATTACCTCTCTGTAGGCTCACAGCTCTCAGACTCCCCTGAACCCTGAAAAACAAACACCAGTCCCTGTGACTTTCATCCGTGGCACTCTGCAAACCAAGGCAAATGTGTTACATAAAAACAGATTTGATTTTAGTCCCTGGAAACCTGAAAAGAGGAAAAAAGTCTAATTAAGATGAATGTGAAGTTATTTTCTTTTTTTAAGCTTCATGAAGTCCATGGGAAAGGGGAGCTACCAAAATGCAAAGTGAGCAACGTGGTTTAGTGGAAGCTGCCTCTGACCATGACAGGAGGTTGGAACTACATAAACTTTAAGGTCCCTTCCAGCCCAAACCATTCTATGATTCTGTGACAGTTCTGTCATGACTGAATGCCACACCACCAGGAAAACAAAGAAATGAGACACAGCTCTGAGTCACTGCAGCTCCACAAGTTGTAGGTCACTCACTGACAAAAAAAAAACAGAGGAAGTTTAGGCTGACACAATTCTCCTCTCTTTCCATATGTCAGAAGTTCCTGTGAGAGATAAGTGCAGAGCCAGTGCAGGGTGAACTCACTTTGCCTTGGTAACGCCACTTCCTGACGGAGCCTCCAGGACAACCAGTTTAGCAAACTATTTTAAATACTAACACAGTGAAATTTGGCTCCAAGGTAATCTCCTGAAAGTCACAGAAGAAAGGGTAACAACATCCAAATGACATCACAAGCCCACTGTCTACTTTTTCACTTCACTTCAGGATCAAGCTGGTACTCAACAGAAAAATATGATGCAAAAAGAGCTGTCTGGATGCTGCTGGCACTGCAGGTCTGTTTCCCACAAGCTGTTCTATTTTCCTGACAGACTGCAAACGCTCTCTGCCTTTCTCAGAGCCTTAATGCATCACATATCTGCAGCAGCCGAGTTTCCCTGGGATAGATCCCTTTGCTTGGCTGTGCAGCTCAGGTTGGCGATTGTTTTAGATTAATAGAGCCTGTCGCTCCTACAGTAACAGCTGTTACTCACAAAATTGGACATTTTCCAGCTAACCACTGCTCTGAACAGAAGAGTAAATAGAGACCATTTAGCAAAGGCGAGCAGCTCAGCCCTGCTGGAGGATCAGGACTGTCACAGGTGACAGGTGTCCTCTGAGTGGGGAGTAAGGTCAGGCAGCAGAAGAGTCTCCCCATCTGCTGCTTCTTCAACACTAATTGTCAGCCTTATGCTTTACGTTGGTGATTGCCTCAGGTTAAATCAAGCCCTGATGTCTCTTGTCTGGAAGAAGCCCGCGGAAAAGTGAACAGAAATGTTTGCAAGATGTTTGCAAGCTGTTTATCCAAGCAGCCAGACACTGGAGGAGCTCACCCAGGGAAAGGTGTAAACCCCACCCCCCCAGAAGAGTTTTCAAAAATAGGTTCAGTGAGCTGCTAGAAGGTGACAGCTCCGTTTGTTAACATTTCCAAGGAACAAGGAGACAGCTTCAATATTCCTCTGTTTCTTGTGAAACACTGAGCTGCTAAAATTTGCTGAACCGCCCTGCTAAAAAGTGAAGATATTTTGAAATGGTTAAAAAATCAATGGTCCAGCCATATTATTATCTGAGTAAATTATACTTAAATGTCACATAAAATCATTAAATCATAGAATGGATTGGGTTGGAATGGACCTTCAAGATCATTCAGTTCCAGCCCCCTGCCATGGGCAGGAACACCTTCCACTAGACCAGGATGGTCCAAGTCCCATCCAGCCTGGCCTTGAACACCTCCAGGGATGGGACATGCTCATAATAACACCAATAAAATAATAATAAAATAATAATAAATAATAGTAAAAAATTCTTTCAGTATCAACGTGAGGTTACACAACCGACATCCTGTGAAAGAAATTTTTGCCTTCAGTCCATTTCCAGCAAGTCCATTGCAGCAGCACAGCTCTGGAAACATTGCCCAGAAAAGCCCAGAGATGAGAGGTGATGGCAGCGCTCTTGTTCCAGCACAAGCAATGAATGTGTGGCAGAAATGGCCAACTGAGGAGCTGTGCCCAGAATCCCAGGATCATCAAGTTCCAACACCTCTGCCATGGGCAGGGACACCTTCCAATAGATCCATTTGCTCAGAGCCTGACCCAGCCTGGCCCTGAACACTTCTAGGGGTGGGGGGTACCCAATTTCTCTGGGCAGCCTGAGCCTGTGCCTCAACACCCTCACAGTAAAGGATTTCTTAATATCTAATCTGAACCTGCCCTCCTTCATCTCAAGGCCACTGTCCCCTGTCCTCTCACTACGTGTCTTTGCCAAAAGTGCCTCTTCATCCTTCTTGTGAGTCCCCTCTAGGTACTCCCAATATCCCAAAACAGCAGTGGATACTACAGAGCCCATCCCTGGCCAAGAGTTTGTCCCAAACTGGATTTTCACAACATCAAGTATGATCATGTCCTGTTCAGGGTTGCACACGAGAAGAAATATCTATGAGATCCATTTTAAAAGGACACAGTATCCTCAAGCAATGTTCAGGTCTGGGCTTTGTTTTTAAAAGTATCGAATGAAAGGTAGTGCCAGTGGGAAAGGGAATGCTCAGGCATTTCTTTGAATTTTATTTCTCAGAGGTAAAAAAAAATAGCTTCATTATTCTCATGTCTACAATATTTACGACTTCTGGTGAATCAGGTCCAGCAAATGCATAGAATTTCATCACCTAATTTTTGGTAACTCTTCTATTGAGTAGTAAGGCATGACCAGAAGGTGCCTAAAATCAGACATTAATTTCAAAAAGGATGATGGTGGCAGAATTTTCTCCCAGGCACGCACTGAGGGCTGCTGGCATCTGATCTTCAAGGCACTCCCCGGCAAACAAACACCTTTTTCTGCTCACATGGGGTTTGCTTGAGTGCCTCCCCGGAGAGCTCAGAGCTGCTGTGTGAAGGGCTCACCCAGAGAGTGACCTGCTGTTCTTCCCCAGCTCGCTGCCAGGGCCAGAGCTCTGCTCTCTCACAGCAGATTCCCTCCTGCTTTATTAGCTGAAACTCAGCCCTGAATGAAACACGAAGAAATGGATTCCCAGGCTTTTTTCTTCCTTCTGCTTTTTCAGCGCCTGTGCTCTTGTGCCAGCTAATTCAGAGGGGAAAATGTGTTGTGAGCAAAGGGAGCAAAACAAATTGTTTTCCTTTCACTCCAGATCACTTCCAAATTCTCAATTTAAACTGCATTCGGGTTGAGCATCTCAGTGCAGCCTCACAGTCACAAACAGGAGAGCTCCCACCAACACTCCTGCTCTGTCACCACCCCCTCAATTAGGGATCAGCTCATCACTTGCCGTGATTGGTTTTATGATTTTTCTTTTCTGTGGCCAACCGTACTCTTTAAAGGTCTTTATATCAAGCTATAGACAGTGTCTTACACATAAATGTGTGGGTGGCAGCAAGAACTCCAGAGCCATAAGGAAAGCAATATAACAGACACTTCAGATGGAAATTCCTGTTATATCCAATCCCAGAAAATCTCTGATGCGCCATCCGCAGAGCTGCTTCCCAAGTCAACACACCTTGGCAAGTGCTTCTGCTGCCAGATAAAGGAAAATGAGGCAAAATCAGTCTGGGAAAGGCCATGGCAGCATGAGAGCTCTGCCACACAGCAGAGAGAGACTGCAAGGAGGAAAATGACAGCCCTTCTTGCTGTCATTGTCCTGCCGGTCCTGCTGTGGGGAGTGGGCTCCACTCTGCTATCCACAGTTTCTCCTCTTTCACTGTGTGGTGATAATCAGCTCTGGGGAACAGTGGGAAAAGGGAGCAGTGTGGACAGGAAATGAGGGGGGAGGATTTGGAGAGAGGAAAAATGCTAATGTGCAGCTGGAGAGGGATGTGGTCATAATAAAACAATGACAGAGAAAAAGGAAACCAACAAAAGGAGGGAAAAATCCAAAACTCATATGCTTTCATTATTTAACCAACGAATCCTGAGGACACTGATAGCAGTGTTCCACTTTATCCTCTAATGGAGATAAGACAGAGAAAGAGAGTAAGAATGGGCTTCAAATTCTCCCATGGAGCAAGTTCAAAGCAAACCCAAGGGGGTTCATCATGAAGCTGGGGAAGTCTTCACCACAGGATGCTGTAGGTGCTGAGAAGTGGTGAGTTTTCATGGTGAGTTTTCATGGCGAGTTTTCATGATGAGTTTTCATGGTGAGTTTTCATGGTGAGTTTTCATGGTGAGTTTTCATGGCTATGTTCATGCTGAGAGAGCCACTGATTTTACAAAACACACAGAAACCACTGCAGGCCAGGAAATCTCTGAACACCAAGTGGTTGGATGCCAGAAGAGCAATTTAGGGAAATATATGTTTAGCTTGTTCTTATACCTGGTATCTCCCTGGGCACTGCCAGAATCAGGACGTGAGGCTACACAGCCAACACAGCCTCTCTCATTCCTGTTATCCCAGTGTTGGAAAATATACCAGTTTAAAAATTTTGTATAATTTTAGTCAGAGGCTTTTTTTGTCTGTACCCCGACAAAAAGGATTTTTAAGTTTCTTTTCAGGACATTGTTCTACCAGGTGAGGTCTGATGAACTCAACATATCTACAGACTGGGAGTAGCCCAAAGACACCCAGAAAGATAAAGGCCATCAATGGAACATTAACAGAACATCGGTGGCCATCTCCAAACATCTATCCCAGACGCCACCTCTGACAGAGTTGAAGACATCTCTCCCAGAAAGGACTGATAAGAAAATTGAAAAATTAAGATGTAATTTACATCGGAGGTGAGGGGATCCGGATCCAATAGAAAGCTGAGCACTGGGGGTTGCTCAGCTCTAGACCAATGAACTTTGAAACAATGTATTTCTATGGGTTTTGACTGTGTAAAATTTGGGGGAAAATCCTGTAAAATCTGTGTGTCATGGAATGATTCTCTCTGCACACCCAGGCTATGTGTGGATGAGATAATTTCTGTGGTACACCCTGGCCAGGACAACATCCTGGCCAGAAAATAAAGTAATGCCTTGACTCTCTAACATTAAAATTGTTGTTGGAGGGTTTTTGTTTTTCCCACAGTTTTGGTGACACCAGGACCTGCTCAACACTCCACAGAAGCAGCATCTCCTCTTCCCTTCAGTGCACACACAAACACACAGCCCTTCCCTCCAACAGGCAGCTTTTGTTTTTTCCGTGTGACCAATATCATCCCAACCCCTGACCTTTAACATCAGTGTCATGCCAGTCCCTCAGAGTCCTCTTCCTGAACTGATCCTGCACTTCCAACTCCGTTTCAATCGCTCACAGTCTCCAGGGACTATGGCATCAGCTCCACATTAGTCTCACTAATGCTTTAGTCCCTTCTGCCTCCTACCAAGAGCCTCAGATTCCCAAAGTCAGGTTTGGGAGATGGAAGGAAGGTGTAAAAGCAAGGAGATGTGATTTGGGAAAGGAAGCATAAGCTAAATAAATCCACAAAACCAGCAAGATGTCTTCTCTTCTGCTTCTTTAAAGTCTGCACTGTTTTTTTACTCCTAGCTTACGCTTTTTTCCCTAGTCACCAGTGCCAACACACCCTCAGAAAAGATGCTTTCAAAGCTTTTTTTGCTTCATAAAATGCTATTTTTGTTGTGAGGTTTGATGAGTACCTAAGAAATCTCTTGTACCCCTGTCAAAGACAGAAATCTAAGGAAGAGGTCTTTTCTTAGGAAACAGCACAGAGCTCAGTCCAAAACATGTCTATGACACATAATTGCTTCCAATAACTCGGACTATCTTAGTGTTGGCAGTTGTTGGCCTAAGGCTTCTTGTGTAAAGGGAAAAAGTGCAATATTTACAGGTTGGCTTGGGGCATCTCATTTAACAGTTCACAAACTATTCGGGCTTTGCTTGCCCACAGATTTACCCCCCACTTCCTGAGAAAAACGTGTCTTCAGGCAATACATGTGCTAAGATTGACCAAATGCCATTGACTCAGTTCTCATGCCAGAAGGGAGGTGTTCATACACCCAGCACCCATTCAAGCACAGAAATTTCATCAGTCCCTCCCTGGGGTTGCAGCATCTTCCTGCAGACTTGTAAGAAATGTTTGCTCTGATGACAAACATCACCACAGCAGCGGATCTGCCTTTTCATGCAGCGTGGCTGGGCATGGTTCCCTTTTTCATTTTGTAAAAATGGCTCTTTAATATATTTCTGCGATCCTGAAACTCCATCAGGGATGTGTGTTTGTGTTGGAAGAGAACAGGGGACAGGCAGCCACCCTGATTAACAGGACAATGATGAATTGTGTGCATGACCTGAGTCATTATTTCTGCTTTTTTCACCTCAATCTGAGAGCTGCCTCAGCAGAGCAGTCATTCGGTCAGGGCACTGCCAAGTCACAGGGCTCTGAGGGATGCACTTCCAATGTTGCTTTTTATTTGTATCACATTTCAGGGCTCTGTGCTGTTTTTCCTGCAGCAGGAGAGGGAGGTGAGACCCTGGCGGGTGTCTGCTGGCTGAGGTGAGATCACACACACAGAATATTTATTTAACAGGATACGAGTGAGGAGAGGCAGACATGCAGATCAAGTATCATCCACAGAGGTTGCAGAGGTTGTCATCACAAGCTTGACAACATGTTTAACAGCTTTCCTGGCGTGCTCTGACTGCAGAGACATCCCTGTTCTGCAGCCAAGCCTTTGGCCACTGTGATCTGCACTGGAAATGTAAGAAGAACACAAGTTTGGGCACTGATTTATCACTGGCTGGACCACTTCCATCTTGGAGCAAATTTCAAGCCTTTCAAGGAGGTCTTTCCCAGGCAATGTCTAAATATCATCTGAGGAGCAGCACAAGCCAGGGACTGCTCCTAAAGGGTAGAAAGAATTGTCCTTTTCAGGTAAGGATGTTTAATTACATGCAGGCCAACCTGCTGTGTCCTCTGGACTGAGGAAAGGACTTTGCCCCTTATTTATCCATAAAACACTGTCATAGAAACCAGACTCTAGACATGGATGAATTTATTTTAGGGTGAATATTATAGCCCAGAGGTATTTCTGAGAGAAAATTAAGACAAAAAAAAAAAAAAAAAAAAAACCAACAAAAAAACACAAACAAATCTTCTTCCTCCTTTGGGCCTAGACCCAAAGATTTTTGTCCACAGTAGCAAACTGCAAAAGACAGCTGTTCATCTTCGACCACCAAAGGCCACCCCTACCAAATATGCCTTCCAAGTGGAATTGGGACTGTGACAGGGGCTTGAGATAAGAGAAAGATGAAACTATTGTCCAGTCATCCCAGATCTGGGGAGAAGAATGTATCCATCTGATATGGAAGATTGGAATGCTGATGGCTCAAACATTCAGGGGGAAGCTGCTGATGTGCAAAGTACCTGCCCAGGTACAGCTCACCTCAGGTGATGAACAAGATAAGGAAAAAGGCAAAACAATCATCCAGCTGAAGATCCCTGCCTCAGGGGAGGTATCTGGGCATTCCCACCTGAATCTGAGTGGACATAAATCCAATAGAGTTGGTGTTCCTGGGATTTTCCACAACACTTGGGGTTCTGGTCTGTGACCATCACTTTGATCAACAGCTACTGAAATTGCAACAACCAAGTTTTATTTATCTCTACAGGTGGTGAGAGCTTTCTACTTTTAACCTTTTCTACTCTTTCTTACATGTTTCTAAGTGACACCTTTATGCTTTTATATTGTCATTTTACTGCAGGTAACAACCAAAATAGGTCCATACCCTTTTTCCTGTGCAAACAAATCGTTCTACAATAAACCCTACATGAGTATACTTACAAACCCTGATGATTCAGTTCTAATCTGCCCCAAGGGATTTATTAACAAGAACCTGGGTTATCCTTGCCTTTTAGGAGGGGTCATAACACGTGTCCAACACTTCTGCAGATATCCAGGGTTTGCTTTCTGTGCTCCTTCTGCTGCACCAGCAAGCAGAATAAAAACAGCTTAGGATAACAACTGTTCACAAATTACATGCTGCGGATTTGGCTAGTTTGGTGAGCTATCACTGCTTTCTGGAGAGAAAAAATATCAGACTTTTTTGGCTTTCTGTTTCTATCTTCATTGAAATTTTAATTTTCCAAATGAACTCCAGCCAGTGTGAACGCATGGTTTCTGCAGAGTTTTGAGTCCAGGAGGGAACACAGATTTCAGTTCACTGCCTCTTCCTCACTGCAGTGGCTGGAATTAAATTCTCGACTTCTTGAAATGGAAGTTTCTTGGATTTGCAAGGATAACTCCTTCATCAAGAACAATTGCTTATATGAATTAATTAGAGCTTTAGGACGTGGACTTCCAACATGCAAACAAAATAAATCCACCTTGGGAAAGAGTTAATGACTCTGACAAGGTCAGTCCAGGGCTCCAGGCTTTGCTGGAGGGCGGCAGTGCCTGAGGGCAGAACAAGAAGGATACCAAGGGGATGGGAATACTGACTTTGTCAGCAAAAAAAAATAATCTTGTCTCTTGATTTCTTTATCAAGGCAGAGGTTTCTTCTGAACTGATCAATACCGTCCTGCTCTGACCTTCTTGTACGTGTGAAGATGGGCTTTGCACCACGCCTGTAAATTTTATGAGACAAGATACGCCATAAGGTACCTGTGAGTCAGGCAGATCTCTCCAGTCAAGCAACTTTCCAGCCAAGGAGCAGGAGCGGTTGACAGAAAAATCCATTGGCACTTGTCCCTTTAGGCAGATCTGTGTTTTTTGGCTTCTTTGCCTGCAATCAGACATGTGCACCTGCCTAACACTGTGCAAGGAGCAGCTGTACTGGCCACAGTTTTGTGGGATCACTCACACACTTGTTCCTGCAAGGCTGGGAGTTGCATTAGTAGGAATTTCAGATTTTTCCAGTGGCCCTGTTCATCTAATAAATTAGACATTTCTGACCAGTGCTTAACTTTGGATCAAGTTTCTAAAAGAGATGCAAAAATATGTATTAATAAAATAGTCCGGAGCTCTACAGAACATAAAGGGAAGCTTTAAAGATGTGAAATCAAGCCCAAAAACAGGATTTCAGAAAGAGAAGCAAATAATGAATTCCTTTTCCCTGCACGAGTAAGCAAACAGATGAAAAATGATGCAGGGGCTTCAAAAGGAAAAATCATGAAGCTGTGGTCCATAGGAATAAGCTGCAATATCCACTCAGATGTGTCTCACTTGTTCATCAAACAGAGGCAGCCCGAAAAGCTGGGTGAAATCCTGCTCTGTTGGATGCAGCTTTGGGAATTCTCCCCTCCTCTTTCATCTGAGGTTTCTTGTTTTCCTTGCAGGAGACCAGGGTGACCTTCCCCAGCTCCTTTGCACATCAGTGCTGTGCAGCTGAATGTGAGTTGGCACAAACTGGGTTTGTCAAGCAGCGTTCACCTCAGTGCTGGGGGCTCCTCTGAAGTTTGCCAGACACTGCGAGTGACCATTGCTTTTCATGGCAAAAAATGTCCTTAAGCAGAGCTTTCTCTGGCATAAATTACCAGTTTGCAGCATCTGAGGACTTGGCTCCATTTTGGTCACTCAAAGGTGGCACTTCAGCCCATTTCTGATGAGCTCTGTCATCCTAGGAGGTGGGAGCAGCCATCTCTACTTTTCATCTGTTCATAATTTAAAGGTGATCTTGCATTGTTCAACAGGTCCATAGGCTGGGATATGGAAACCTTAGAGCAAAAACCTTTTCCAAACATCTCAACAACTGAGAAAATGGAGGTTTTTACAGAGCAAGAAGTGTTTCAGCCCAGGCATGGTAGTCTGAAATGTGGTGGACAAGGAATATATGGCGGATCTTTCTCACACAACTCCAATTTCTGTGTCCATTAGGCACTGAACTCACAGGTGACTTCTTGCTTGGTAACTTGACTGGCTCAGAACTTGCTTGGGAAACCATGAATTTGACCTTCCAGGCCCATTACCTGCACAGAAGCTCCTTCTCAACCCTCAGACTCTTCTGAGTCCATCCAGTAAAAGCCAATTACTGCATCTGGTAGTGTTCAAATCATTATTATGCACAAAACTTTCACACATGCTGAGGGTTGAATCTTTTCCTTGGTCATGGTGAGATTTCTTGTAGTCTTTTTAATTTCTAATTGTAAAAATGCATTTCTATAAAGGGCACATCTCAGAGCAAATTCTCAATAAAAAGCATCTATATAGGAATCTGTGTCCATTTCATATGGTATTGGGCAGGGATAAGATTATCTCACACCTAGGAATGTCTCTGATACATTTAGGGCACAATAACTATTGATTCTCTTGCACAAACAGAAGAGTAAATATGACAGACATGATTTCACTGCTTTGAAAATTCCAGGAAGGAAGAAAAATAAATAAGTACAAACCAGCCAGCACGTGTTTTGTCAGATGAAATCAGTGGGGAACAATCCGTGATTTCTGAAAGTATAAGAGAATCTTAAATGCAATGAAAATATTCATTTGTTTGGTTTTAAACAGGAAGAAAACAATAAATGCACCAGTTGTATACACTGATAGTCACTTTCTTGGCAGATGGGATTCGTAACTTGATCCAGTTATAAAACGGGCAGTTTAAGAGGAAAAGAGCAACTGAATAGTCTGAGAGCAGGAGTGTCAGCAGTTATTATCTTTCTGAGTGCCAGAAAGTCATCTGAAGGTCAGTAACACCAGGAGGGGAGCCCCACAAAGTGTAGGGTGGCAGTCGTGTGAGCACTGAATGATTTGGGTTGGAAGGGACCCTAAAGATCATTGAGTTCCACCCCCGCCATGGGCAGGGACACCTTCCACTACCCCAGGCTGCTCAAAGCCCTGTCCATCCTGGCCTTGGACACTTCCAGGGATGGAGCAACCACAGCTTCTCTGGGCAACCTGTGCCAGGGCCTCACCACCCTCCCAGGAAAGAATTTCTTCCTAATATCTAATCTAAATCTCTCCTTTTTCAGTTTAAAGCCATTCCCCCTTGTCCTGTCACTCCATGACCTTGTCAGAAATCTCTTTCCAGATTTCTTGCAACCTCCCCAGGTATCAAAAGGCTGCAATTAAGTCACATTTTTAGGACAAATGCAGTAGCTGCAATTTCTGGATTCAAAGCAAAGGCTCCCTAACCTTGAATTTAATTACAAAGCAACTTCTTGAGCTGGACCTCGGTCTGGTGAGCTGGGGAAGCAGTTGTCTTACAGGAAATACATCTATCCTCCAAGATTCACAACGAGTGATCAATACCCACTTACACTCTGCTCAGGTGTGAGAATGATCTCACACATCTACAGCCACAGGGAGGATGAAAAGCGAGGTCCTGATGTAGTCTCTGTGCCCAGGGTGTCCAGGGAGACCAAGCAATGGAGCTGACTGATGGACACAAGATGCCCTATCACAGGAACACAGGCCTGGAGAGGGATGGCCTCATCCAGTTATTTTGCCCCTGAGGCACTGTGCCTGTACTCCCCATCAGAGCCCCACCATGCCTATTTAGGGCTGACAATCATGTTCTTTCCCAGAAATACACTGCTTTGTTTCTCCCCTGTCTGGCAGCTTCAATGGAGCACCGAGGAAGCAGCCTGAATGGATACATTTGCTCACCACATAAATTCCTGAAAGAAAAGGTTATGCAAATATTTCATTTCCACAGCAGCAGGCTTCGACCTCGGGGCACCCTTTGTGGCTGTGTTATCTCTGCTAAAGGCTTCCAACTATGTTCAGATCTGGCATGTGAGATTAATAGCTCTGTAAAGTGGTTAGGGTTTGTGCTGAAACATTGTTGAGAAGCATCACAGTAACTCAATAGAAAGGAGTCCTTCTATACAGCTCCAGTTTGGCCAGTGGGATGATTTCAGTCCAGCTCCTTTGGGATTAAAAATTCAGGTTCTTTCTGCAGTGCTCTGACATACATCTGCTCCGAGGCAGACGGTACCCAGCTCTCAATACACAGATGTATAAGGGAAGCAACCGTGTTCATGTAATCAGACTCCTTGAAAGGCTGAGAGAATTGGGGCCGTTCAGCCTGGAAAAGAGAAGGCTCTGGGGAGGCCTTAGAGCCCCTTGTAGTGTCTGAAGGAGTCTTGCAAGGAATCTGTAGAGGGATTTTTTACAAGGGCACGTAGCGACAGGACAAGGGGGAATTGCTTTAAGTTGAAAGAGGGCATGTTTAAATCAGATATCAGGAAGAAATTCTTCCCTGTGAGGGTGGTGAGGCCCTGGAATAGATTGCCCAGAGGTGGTGTGGATGCTGCAAACCCTGGGAGTGCTCAAGGTCAGGTTGGATGGGGCTTTGAACAACCTGGTCGAGTGGAAGGTGTTCCTGCCCATGGCTGGGGATTGGAACTCAATGATCCTGGGATCCTGGAAATATCTCAGTTGGCGATTTCTGCCACAAATTCATTGCCTGTGTTGGAACAAGAGCACGGCCATTACCCCTCATGTCTGGGCTTTTCTGGGCAATGTTTCCAGAGTTGTCCTGCTGTGATGTGGCTGCCAGGAAATGGTCTAAAAATGAGTAATGCCTTTTACAGCAGGTCAGTTTTAGACCCATTTATTAAACATGTATTAAACACTGATGGGAACAAAAGTGGTGAGCAAAACCTAGCACAATTAGAGATCAGTTATTTGGCTCAGGGCCAGAACACAGTGACAATTTTCTAGCATTCTTATGACAGAGGTGTGATCTTCACATGTAATTGCTTTAGATAGTTTTTTTTTCCTGACTTTTAATTTAGCTACAGCTGTTTTACTCCACCCAGACTTCTCTGGTGGAGAGAGACCAGTGACTCTCTCTGACCTGTAGCAAGAAGTTAAAAATATTCACGGATAAACAACATGAAGAAATTAAAGAAAAATACGGTTTAACATGCAAACACAAATATCTCTCTCTGTGTCCCTCTATTCATCTAATCCACTGTAGACTTTTCTGTTCTTCAGCTGGACAAGGACTCTCTCCTTCTGTGTCCCTCACTGTGGAGGACATGTCCTTGTAGGTGGCAGTCCCTGAGCCAGGCTCTCACAGACATTGGAGCACATTCAGCTTTCCTCCCAGCTTTGGTTTATCTGTTTCCTATTGGGGGACAGTCCTGCAATCCCTCTTAATTAAAACAGGCAATTGGAGAGGCAAGTGACTCTCTGCATGTGTTATCTCCGGCACTTGACCAGCGAAATTACAACCTGTTGCCTCAGGAAAGGGCAACTCCTTCATCTTCCACAGCTCTGTGCATCACCCAGTGTGAAGTGCATCTCCTGCTGGTGCCGGTGTTTGATTTGTCCTTAGATCTGCAGGTGTCTGTACAAACAATTGCATGGTATATGAGTATTGCTCATTATGGTGTGTCATCTTCAAGTTTAGCAAGGATTTCCGAACAACCTGGACAAGAATTGGTTATGTTGACCTAAAAATGCTTTCTCTTATGAAGCTATATTTTTGCTGTCCTTGCTGTCCTACCCTCTACATCCCTCCTTTAAGAAAGGTGTACACAGTTTTCAGAATCATAAAAAAATTCAAGTCAAAAAGACCCTCAAGAAATCCTCCCATCCAAACCCCTGGACAAAAAAGGCTTTGAGATTAGATCTGATTACTGGAGTCTTGTTCTACAAATCTGACTAATATCTCCAAGGATGGAAACTCTACAGACTTTCTGGGTAACCTGTTTCAGCATCTGGATTAGCATTGATAGCAAGGAAATTTTGGCCATAAAATTTCATCCCAGTTTTCTCTAACCATTGGATTTCCACATTCTGGAACAATTTTTGGATGGGCACCTGCCAGCCTGGGCTTGATTAGCATTGTATCTTTGTGTCTCATTACCAACACCTCAGTCTAGCTCTCCTGGAGTTTTGGCTCCAGGGGCTGTGATTGCTTTCAGACTGATTGTCCATGGTCACTCTTTGTTCAGACCCAGTTTCAGAATATTTACTTTGGCTTCATGGGCAACATCCTGGAATTCACTTCCTTCAGCCTTTCTGCCCATTGATGCAAACTTTTTCTGGATACCATAGAAAAGAAAAGTCAGTGGATCAAACCAGCCATCTGAAGACCCTTCCCACAATTTTTTCTGTCTGGAATAACTGGGAAAAAGGGAGAAAGCTTTGATATCTTCTTGGGTTTTTGGGGGGCTGTTTTTCTTGGGGGGGTTGTTTTTTGGGGGGGGGTAATGGGGGTTTGTTGTTGTTGTTGTTGTTGGTTTGTTTTTTGGGTTTTTTTAATCTTTCTTTATCAAGACTTGAAAAAACATCCTGTTTTCAGGTTTCCAGATGGCCCCAGCTCTATGATCATTTATTGTGTGGACATGACGAGGCTGGTTGGCAATAAACAAAGGTCCACAAATTTTCAAAGGAATTCAAACCACTTGTTGAAAAACTAATTAAGTATCATACAGATTAGATGCATGCTACAGTGATTGCAAATGCTTTGTGTCTCAAGTGCTATCTTAGCACAGACATCAACTTCATAATTTTAATTTCCTTACACTCACCCTCTCTTCAGTTCCGCCCGAGTGACTTATTTGGGCTTTTCAAGTGGTATAAATTAGCATAAATTGAAATGTCAATATCAGGCAAGTGAAAAAAAAAACAACAACAACCCAAAAAAAATCGCTGTTGGGAAAACTATGTGCCTTTTTCAATCCCCTGAAGCACCCTTATTTTTAACTAAGGAAGCATATCCACTTCAAAACGCTCTGACCTCAAGTAGTTCAGTTTGTCTCATAAAGCAGAAGGGAGTGCAGGTCATGCCTCAGAAGATTTACTGGCTTGTCATTCTCATTTTCCAATTTTTACAGTGCAGAAATGGATAAATCTCATGGTTTATAGGGTTAGGATTTACCACAACACATGGCAAGGAGCTCTTCTGGGTGATGGATGCCCTGAGTGCAGGTGATGGGCTGTGGTTGACCCAGCAACCTCACAAGAGTGGCTGAGCATCTGCTTTGCAATACCTGTGTGATGGCCCTGGCTGTGTTTGGGACTTGATCAATCAAAATCAAATCACAGGATCAACTAAGAATCACATCACCCCAATTTAGGAGCACTGCAGCCTGCCTGCTGCAATCCAAGTCCTAATCACTCCCTCAAATTACCCGAAAGGAGGCTGCAGCCAGGTCGGGGTTGGTCTCTTCTCACAGGTAACAAGCAATAGGACAAAAGAAAAAGCTTCAAGTTGTACCAGAGGAGGTTTAGATCGGATATTAGGAAAAATCTTTTCACTGAAAGGGTTGTCAGGCACTGGAACAGGCTGCCCAGGGAAGAGGTGGAATCGCCATCCCTGAAAGTGTTCAATTAACATGGAAAGGAGTTGCTTATGGACGTGGTTTAGTGATGGGCCTGGCAGCTCTGGGTTAATGGTTGGACTCCATGATCCCAGAGGTCTTTCCCAACCTGAAAATTCTATGATTCTAAGTCTCATCCCAGAGGAAGTATGGAGAAAATCTCTCTCTGTCTGAGGCTTATGCAGAAGAAATTCATGCAAGGTTAAAGGATTGACTACTGTTTTCATTTCATACAGAGGATGTACAGATGATTTCACACTGGGCAGAAGCAGAATATAAGAAATTACCAGTCTTATGAGCATTTCATTGCTCGAAATGCAGACAAGAGTTTAGACACTGAAGAAACCCAAGAGAAAAAGATGATCCCTAACACGACTTTCCAGCTGAGGTGACAGGGATTAGATGCACAGACCATTGCGTTGTGCTAGATGACACTGTTTTACAGGAGATTTTTTAAAAGCCAAGGATCAGTTAGACAGTGCCATTTCTACTTCATCTTGTCCCTTCCCTGCTCTTTAGGACATCCTCCATTTACCATCTCCATCTGTGGCATGAAATCAAATTAGGAGCAACCATTTGAGAAGATATAAACACATGGTTGAGAGGCAGAGGAACTTTTTCTGTAACCTCATCTACACAGGAAGGACGATCTCTGTCTTCACTCTTCACCAAATACCCAAGCATCACTTGGCCAGAAGTGCTAAAAGAGAGCCAAATGTCACAATGCATGGTGACAGCTCTATTAATGAACTGTGCAACTGGAAGCAGCCAGGAAACAAATGAAGTGCCTGGCATCAGTCAATTCAAATCAACTGCAGCACTCTGTACCTGGCTCTCGCAGCCTGGATGCTGTAGCCACTGAATTTTCACAGAACTGTAAATGTCCTCTGACCTCCTGATCTTCCTGCCCACGATTCCTTCTGCCCACTCGCCACAGTCATGCACCATAAACTCACATGCCTCTGCACACAGGGGCTGCAAGCACTAACCTGTGATTCCATGCAGCCCAGCTTTTCCCTCTCGCTGTTATTCCATGCCAAAGGGAAGAGCAGATTTCCAGTGGTAGCAGGAGTCAAACATTTCAGAGCCGGGAGCTCCATTATTTCAATGCTACAGGTACATTATTGCTCCTCGAGGCTCATTACTTCCCTCGCCTTCAAAGAAATTGGAGACCTTGAAGGGATCAATAAGTACATTATTACTCTTGTTCAATTACCTTCCTGCTTGGTTCTGAGCCATCTGAGGGGAGCTGCTCATCGGTTCAGCTTTCAGGAGCAGATTGCTGCAGAGCCAGGCAGCTCAGCTCCGAGTGGTGCCAGTCACCCCCTCCTGGCACAAGGTACTCTGCCTGCAAGGGTAATCAGAACACATCATTATCTTAAAGGCAGCAATGAATATATTAGAGATGAGGCACAAAGATGGTAAAACTGCTGAATGTTCTTTTTGACAACCTATGAGCTCTCCAGTTGCTCAGCTGTAGAACTGCAGCAGTGTTTAGGGCAAGAGAGACTTCATTGCTTATTAGTTTCTCTCTCCAGCTCTTTTTAGAAAGAAGGATTCCCATTTCCTAAGGCAAGCTGTTAAACATCTCTGTGTCTATGCCCTATTTTTATGACATAACAAAAATCTGGAGCCAGCTGTGTTAGTTTATGCGCCTGTACAAGTAATAGGAAACGTGTTCATTTTTCAAACTTACTGCACGAAGGGGAAAGCCATCTCCCTGAACTACTTTTCTGCATGTTGGTGACAATAAACCCAAAGAGCACATTCTCATCTCAGTTAAATTGGCATCAGCCTGCTCATTTTCCATCATTGCCCAGTTAACTTCCAGGTGCAATACTGATACCTTTTGCACTTGAGGCAAGAGGCCTGTCAAGATTTGGTTTCATTTCTATTTTGGAAAAAGAACTTTTCTCATCACCTGCAACCCTTTGCCCTGCCAGAAGCTTTCACTCTAGGAACTTTCTTAATTGTGCAAAGATCTATATATTCATCTCTATCTGAAAGTCAACAAAGTTTGAAATGGAAATGAGATGCTTATTTTAACAGTGGATAAGTAATTATTGGAACTGATTATGATGGGATGAAGGGACAATCTCCACTGTTTGACCCCCTTAATCAAAGTTGGATATCCTTCTAAAAAGAGTTGTGATAGATCATTAAGCAGCAATCTGAATGAGATTATAAAACCATGTGAATATCCACATGTTTCTCCACACCCTGAGTCTTTCAATCTGTTTATTCTTTTGGTGGATCTAACATTCAAAGCACTGATCCATCACACCATCCAAGCTTATCAAAGAAGTGAACCCTTACAAGCTTTAGCTGAAAACAAAATTTGTTGTATAGTAGCAGTGCCAATCTGGAGGCTTTTAACAAGACTTCTACAGACAGGTGTGTGTTTTCCATTTAAGGAAAAATTCAGAAATTGGCAGGATATAGCCAAGCTGCAGCACAGAAAGGGATAAATGCTGCCAGTGTAACATTATCCCCTCCAGTTCATACTTCTGTCAGACTTTTCCCATTCTGGATATTCTCACTGTCAAGAGATCAGATGCTTCATTTCAGCATCTCATGGAGAAATGGTCTAAGAATCTGTTTGCTGGACAGGCAAAGGGGGAAGTCCCTCCTCAAGCAAAGAAAGCTTTGGAGGGATTTTTCTAAAGCATCTTTACAAGCTGGGGTAGGTAAAACTGCTGTTGGCATTCAAGGAATTCCCTTCCCTTTCTCTTCCTGTGCAGATTCATTTACCCAAGATATGATCTTCAGGGAAATAGAATCAATCTTCACCTCCTAGAATCGTACAGGGGTTTACAGCCCAGTCACTCCAGGACCTGAGACAATGTAAACATCCTTGGTCTCTCCTGATTTCTTCCTCAAAAATGTCCCCCTTCCCTCGGTTTTTTTCATTAAAAGTGTTACGTTTGCAAGAAGATGGTGGGAAATGTTTGGAAGTGGAAGCATCTAGCCTGAATACTCTTAACCCATTTCAGACCCAGCTTTCCATTCCATGGCTGGACCAGCTGCTGTGCACAGTGACTTTTGTGGATCACTGCTTACCTGTGCTAAGCAAAGGTCTAAGAAGGCCAAATCAATGCCATGAGAGACTTAAATTTCCCAAAAAGTGGACCAGTTGCAGTTTATAGTGAAACCTCAATGTTTCTTCCCCAGAGGAGGATGGAAACCTGTTTTTCTGGCTGACACATTGCCCAGCCATTGGCCCTGGGCACTCGAGAGTCTGTGAGTTCCTGGCAGGCAGAGTCCATCCAGGATGCTGCTGGCACAGTGCTGGCAGGCAAACTCCAGCCTTGTGAGCAGTTTGCTGAATGGAAAGGAAAAACACACTAAAGCCTTCCTCAGGATGTTGCAAACAACACAGATCAGCAATTTCAGCAGCAGGTGTGTTTTTCTCAGCATTTTCCCCACCACTTCTCCTTACAAGTTCAATATTTCCTGCTGTATTTCTTGGTTTCCAGAGACTCATTGCTGCCTGTCAGATGTTTCAAGCTGTATCCTGCCCTGCTGCAGGAAAAATCCTGATGCTGGTTTTGGCTAACCTAAATTTCCTTTGAGGAGTGTATTCCCAGGTGTTCAGTTTAGTAACTATGTGATTTTCTGGATGATCTTATGTTTTACAAATAGCAAAAAATTATCTTTTAATGGAGAGTGAATAAGGAGAAATCTACTCTTGACTGCCTGAGAATTTCAGCCTTTAGCTAACAATTAAAATTTAGAGATGCTGCTTTGAAGGAATGACTTGGAACAGGGCCTATCTTCCCTCTGCACAGCAAAGACCCATTGCAGCGTAGGAGCAACACTCAATAAATGTGCTAATTAATCAACTTTCCTTAGGAAGATATCAGAGAGAATAGTTCCCAGACAATTCAGCTGGACAAATGTTTCTGAGTCACAAGAATCAGATGTGATTGAGTGGATTAAAGAAGCAAAGGGGCACAGGCACACGTGGTTCCTGCAGATTTACCCTTCCCGTTTCAAAACACTGCCCTAAAATACCGCTCTGGGGCAGATTTGTTTGATGGGGAGAGATTTAGGGTAGCACTTTCCCACAGCATATCCCCATTTCACTCTAAATAGCTCCAGTTCTGAGCAGCAATAAAAAGTAAATTACATTTATTAAATCCCTTGATCCCACCTTTAAGGACTGCCAGTAACAGCATTTTCATAAAAGGAAATGTCTCTCTCAGGCTCCAAATCTTTCCATTTCTGTTGGAATTTAAAGTGGGGAATAATTCCTTCAGAAAAGATTTCTGCCAACGCCTGACACCCATGTTAGGCATAATTAACGTTTAATAAAATATTGAACACACCATGCTGTACTTCAAACTCTTCAAAGACTTGATACTGGATGAATATCCCATGAGTGAGATTTCAGCTGCACAGAATGGTTTGGGTTGGAAGGGATCTTGAAGATCACCCCTTGTTCCATGGGCAGGGACACCTTCCCCTACACCAACTTGCTCGGGGCCTAATTACCAGCCTGGCCTAATTACCAACTGTTCATTGCCATTGCTCCAGAGGCTCTGAGCTTCCAAATCACTCTGTGGTTTTGGGGAGATTTTATTGATGGATTCCCATCCATTTGGATGGATTCCCATGATGTTGGAGCAGATGAAGCTCCTCTTGGAAAGCAGGAGGGGTCGAGAGGATGGACACACGACACAAACCCTGCACAGTGCCTTCACAGGACTTCTTGGCCATTTGTTTGCAGCCTTGAAAGATCTCAAGATCATCTGCACAGGCCAAGATCAGTGTTCCTGGTGTCCTACCCCAGGGCGTGGTAAGTACAGGGGAGTCACAGAGGGGTATTAGGACAGATTATCAGAGAAAATAGCTTTTCTGGGATACACCCTCCCATCAACTGGTTTGGTGACTTCACTGATTTTAGGAACTTCCCTACTTGAGGATAGGACCCGAGGCACTTTTGACATGCTCCTTATGTTTAATAACAGAAAATCCAAGGGACCAATGTGCTTGCAGGACAGCAATCCCATGGGAAGCAGTGGATAAATGTGGAAGGATGGGACACAGGAAAGCTCTTTTGTTCCTCTCTGCTCTCTGCTCTGGGCAAAGGCATCACCAAAGTTGCTCATTTCACCCGTTTATCATTCCATGATAACCAGATCTGTTTTGTGAATAGTCAGAACATAAACCCAGGTCAGACTATGGGCCTTTTTCTTGAGCAGAGATGAAATCAAGTGGATCCTCATCTCCTGCAAGTGGGGAGAGCACTGTCAGTGACCACCCCACTGCAGCTCCTCTTCTCCTGCAGGTGGAGGGAGAGCTGTGTGATTGCATTATCACAGGGATACATCCACCTCCTGATGAAGCAGCTTCCAGGAGTTGTGTTCTGTCTCCAGTCCATTTGGGTTGATAACATCCCACCCTCCAACTGGAAAAAAAAATAGATCTGATGAGACCAACTCCCATCAGTGCTTTCTGTGCATTCCTGGTATCACAAACACTCATTCTGCTTTTAGAACTCCCATCACCATCTTTAAAGTCCTTAGAAAAATGAAATGGACCTCCTCAGTGAGCTCATTTTTCTACTACAGAGCTGCAAGAGCTGTGGTTCACAAAGATGTGAGGGCTGAGGGTTTGCCAGGGTGATGGATGGTTATTGGGCTCGATAATTCCCTGGATGTAGTTGTATGATGCAATTCAAGTCTTGCAATGGCAGTGCATTTACCAACAGGGAGACTTAAGACACCAAAATTATCTGAGAAAAAATCTGTTGTTACAGATAAATAAATTCAGGTTATCTAAAAAAGGAGAAGGAAGAACAACAGTCCTTTGTCCTCCATGTGTTGCCACAACACCATAATTATGAAGGAAAGTATTATCAACAACACATAAAAAAGCAGAAAACCTGCATCCAGTTCTTAAATGTTACCTATTTTTAAATTAAATCACTCACTAGAATATGATCACCTCCAAATAAAGAGAAGTGTTACCTTTTTGGACACTTACATAGACAATTATATAAGAATATGCATATAAAGCCTTGCAGACAAGGAAGGAAGGAAGGATACGATCCAGCTGTGGGAATTTGTGTTTGTTTACTTGTGAAAACACTTCAAAATCTTTTTCAGGTCTCTTCCAAAATAGCCTGGGCTGTAAGGCAGAGCTCATGTTTACACAGTGTGGCACTGATTTAGCTGTGACTCCGGGAGAAGAACCCAGCAGGGGCTGAAAGGTTGTAGCTGCCATGGATTTACAGAAGGAAAAGCCTTTGGATCATTTATCTCTGAGGATGAAGTGCTTTGTATTCACTGTACACAAGGGAATAGCAAGAGTGTTATTATATTACTATGGTCCTAACCTAATTAATATTTGGCTGAGAAAGAAAAAGAGAAAAAAATAAAGCTTTTAGAAGTTCAAGAGTATTAGATAAAACCTTAGACTTATCAGTCTTCCTCTTTTCATTTCCCTGCTTTAATCTTCAGGTATAAAGAGACTAGTTTGAAATCATTTAGGATGTTTTTATGGGAAGATCAGAGAATTGTTGAGTTTAGAACAGAAAACACCTACTCCAACCCTCTTATCAAAACAGGGTCAGCCAGAGTAGTTTGCTTGGCTGAGTTTTGAGCATCTTCAAGGAGAGGGACACACAACATCTCTGGGCAAATTGCTCTACTGTTTGTCCTCCCACAAAATAAAATAATTTTAAAAAAGAAGAAAAGTATTTTCTTATGTTTAAATGAAATCATAGAATCACAGAAGGGGTTGGGTTGGAAAGGACCTTAAAGATCTTCCATTCTCACCCTCCAGCCATGGGCAGGGACACCTTCCACTATCCCAGGTTGCCCCAAGCCCCATCCAACCTGGCCTTGGACACTTCCAGGGATGGAACATCCACAGCTTCCCTGGGCAACCTGTGCCAGGGCCTCCCCACCCTCACAGGGAAGAATTTCTTTCTCATATCCGATCTAAACCTTCCCTCCATCTTAAGGCACTTCCCCCTTGTCCTGTCGCTGGATCCCCTTGTGAACACCCAGCTGGGAAGGGACCGACCAGGATCATCAAGTCCAGTGCCAACCCAAACCTGCAGAGGCTGCGGTCAGCATGGAAAAGGTGGAAAAAAGGAGAGTGGAGGAGAAATAGGGCAGGCACCCTGCAGGGTGTCTCCACTAACAGTGACATAGCTGACAGGATTCAGGTGAGGACTGGGCACTGAAAGTGCTGGTAAAGCACTGCTGGTGCTCAGTCTGACAGCAAGAAAAAATTTTTAAAAATGTGTAAAGTATAAAGTTTAAACATTAAGGAATTCCTCCTGGAGTAATGGCAGCAGATGTGAGCTTGCTGCTACCTAAGAGCTTCACAGCACAAAATCTTGTTTCCCCTGCATGTCTGCTTTCCTCAGAGAGCCAGACGTGCTCTTGACCTGCCTGTCCTGCCTTCAGCATGGAGAGAAAACACTCAACAAAGGTCCAACATCCCCTCTGGAAAACATGGAGGTAAATCCTCAAAACGGTGTGGTGGAACCTTAAACTATCAAAATACAGGTACCATTTCCAGGACTGTCAGATTAAATGTTTCCATAGCATTCAGGTGGCTGAATGCTTCATTCCCCTCACCCCTTTTTTTTTTTTTTTTAATAAATATCCATTTTTGTATAAATATCCAATATTCCTATAGGCTGCCATATTATCTCCAGGTAGTTCACCTCATCATTCTACATGTTTTTTTCTCATCAGCAACTCAACACTCAGACTGATGTTTGGGATTCCTAACAAACTTCCCTCTCTTCCAGCTGAGAAAAAAGGTTTCTGCCAATTAGATATGGAGGATTCCTTTTTCTTTTGGGCATCTTTATGACTTCTTTTTTTCCACTACAAGTTTAACATTTCCAAAAAGATTTGAAATAATCTGAAGTATAATACATGAAACAAGGCGGGCAAGGCAAAGGTGTCTTGGTAGGAATCTGAGCAGAAGTCCTTGTGCCAGAGGGTTTTTTACAGAACCTCTCTCTGATGAAGATTCCTGGCTTTGGTGCCTGCAGGTGACATTGATTTGGATAAAGCTGTGTTTGACAGAGTTGAAAACAGGTTCTCCAAGGAAAATAGGTTCTCCAAGCATTGGTACCTGAGTTTTGACATCAAAAAGCATTTTGTAACATTCCTCTGTGCAATAACTTTGGACTTATTTCTTCCCAGAAATAATGAGAGAAAGCCCTGGGGTTTTGTCCATTTTCTTGAAGACAAATTAAGGGAAAAATGGAGTGAGTTTCTGGTCTAATCTCTTTTTTGACCACTTCCTAATTGTAGGGCCATCATCTGGTCTTTAAAAATCACAAACAGTTTTGTGGAGATGGCCTGGTAGAAAACCATCCATCCTCATTCCTATGGTTTTAATTGACAGACAGAGCTAAGAGACCCTGAGATTGTTTATTTCTGTTCTGTAGATGAGCAAAGACATTGACTGGCACAACAATATTTGTCTTCTTTTGGATCCCTGGTTCAAAATGATAGCAAAATACATCAAAACACAATGTGAGGGTACGAGATATGCGTTACTGCAATTACACATGGCAGCCACGTTAATTAGTCACCTCAGCATAGATGGTGGAGGGGTGAGATTATAAATTTAAACAGCTTGGGTCACAACAGTAACAAAGTCGGAATAAAAGCCAAAAAGACTTGTGGGAAAGAGATAATATTTTAACTATCTCTATTTTGGAAACGTTCATCAATTGTGAAATGCCATAGGAGTTAAGAAAACATTTTATCTACTAAAACTGATTGAGTGTTGTTTCTCTGTAGAGAGGAAATTCTTGCCTGTTTCTATTTTTTGTTTCTTCAGAAAAATTTTGTCTCCAGAGAATATACCAGGATTCAAGCCCTCTTGAACCATTGCTGCTAGCCATAAACTTGAATATTTTGTTTTATTTGTTAAGGAATAAACTTGTTATTTTGTCCCAGTAGCTAAATTAACTTTGCTTTCCGCACGCTTCCCCAAGCCCAGAAGAAAGCAAAATATCAGCACTCATTTATTAGAGAAAAAGCATCAGATCTAAAAGCTGGATTTTGCTGGGGTTTTAGCAAGAGGTTTTCTTGCTTTTGCAAAACTAAAAGGAAGACAACTAATTTACCTGCACCTTGCACTTTGGGTTCCAGAAACCTCAGTTGCGAACAGTTCAAGAACATTTGCCTTCACCATGGATCAAGGACGAACAACCTAACTTGCCACAGTTTGATTCCTTTTTCCTGTAAGAATCCACAGCCCCTTCACAGCTCAAAAGTTTTGAATTTTTTAAACTGTGATTCTGGAAGATGTGAACAATTTGATTTTATTTTCTAGATACACACCAAAAACATAGCTTTTGAGAACTTACTAGTAACAGGACTTGCAGAAGTTTTATCCTCCTCTGCCTACCAAGGCCCTGCTCTTCTTACAGAATCATGAACTCCTTAAGGTTCAAAAAGCCCTCAGAGATCATGGAGTCAACTGTTAACCCAGCACTGCCAGGTCCACCACTAAACCACGTCCAAGGATGGTGATTCCATCACATCCCTGCGCAGTCTGCTCAATTCACTGACCACGCTCTCAGCGAAAAACCTTTCCTAATATCCAATCTAAATCTCCTCTGGTACAACTTGAGGCCATTTCCTCTCATCCTGTCACCTGGGAGAAGAGACCGAGCCCCACCTGGCTACACCCTCCTGTCAGGGAGTTGTAGAGAGCAGTAAGGTCCCCCCTGAGCCTCCTTTTCTCCAGGCTGAGCCCTCCATTCCCTCAGCCCCTCCTCACCAGATGTGCTCCAGACCCTTCCCCAGCTCCGTTCCCTTTTCTGGACACACGAAGGTGTCTCCTCTTCTTCACCACACCCAACAGGTGTGTTTGTCCCCACACCCCACCTGTGACATCGCCACAGCTCTGCTGCCTTATTTGATGTGGAAAAAAGGGTAACAACTGAGAGAGGGCTCAGATCTTTGGCAGCTTCTCTGGATAAATCCAAATCTTTTGCCGCTGTGGTGGTGCAGGAAATCCATCCCTCCAGAGCTTTCCATCCCAAACCTCCATCCCATTGCACAGTATTCTTCTTGTTCCTCTTCTCCCATAGCAGGAGCAGGTCAGCTCCTTACCCTGATCAGCTCTGCCTCTTGCTAAGAATCCTTGAGCCATTTTTAATGCCATAAATGGCATAGGAAACACTTTAGGACGTTATCAAAATTAGTAAACAACTGCCCAGAGTCGTGAAGGACTACAGAGGGCCATTTTTAATGCCATTTTCAATGCCAGAAATGGAATAGGAAGGACTTTAGGATGCAATCAAAATTAATGAACAACTGCCCAGAGTCATGAGGGACTACAGAGGGAATGTGATTATGACTCCTGCTACATCTCCCACCACTGGAAAGGAAGGGGTCTGGTTGGCAAGGCACCTGGGAGGGCTCAATAATCCAGGAAGTGCAGCCAGAGTGAATTCCCTGAGCTGGAGGCAGGTCTGCTGCCTTCAGCAGCAGAATTTTGGGGTCTGCCAAAGGGAGGATGGATTTGTGCTGCCTCAGCACACACAAAGCCCATTTCCCACAGCCGCTCACCTCCATCTGTCTCCTGCACCTCTGGGGCTCCACTTGCCTCGAGCTTTAACCCTGAGATTTATGCAGCCTTAAGAGAGCAGAAAAACAGCCAAGAATCAGCCATTAAGTTTGCACTTTTTGCTGTTGGGGGAGTGGTAGAGGGGTGGTGATGTTGTTACTTTGGTCAAGATCAAAAACGTTCCAAATATGAATGTAGAAAATAATTATGAAGTAACCACTCCTACTTCTTGCTCCTTGCAGATGCTGGAAGACTATTTCTCTCTGAATGGAAGGACACCTGCAGAGAGATCAGTTTTTACAGGAAATGCAGCCCTGATGAATATCAATTGCTGAATTTCCCCTCTGTCCACCGTGAAACATTTCACCTGTTCATCTAATGGCTTTTTGGAGTAGCAGGGCTGATTTGTCCTTGCCACAGAGTGAACTGGCTTTTAACAAGGATTTATCCTTCCTTTACTTTGCTGGAGGCTTAGTTCTCCTTTCCAAATCAAGTCCCTGTGGCACATAAAACCCAGACCTGTGGGACACAGAGAGCAGAAGACCACCAGGGAAAACTATCAGAAACCTCTGGGATCACAGCAGCTTGGATTCACCCAGTTTTTCTAGGAAAAAGAACTCACATTTCCTACAGCAAAAAAACATAACAGTACAACAACTAAGAAGTTGCACAATAAGGAGATGCCGGTGATGTGAAATTCCCCTTCCTCCAAAGGGCTTTATTTTAGGTAGCCTCAATACCATGTGGAAAGACAGGAAGGGATAAGAGACAAGAATGTAATAAATTATTTGATGTGGAAACTCCCAGGCAGCATTGACACAAACCTTGCCCCAAAATTCATTGTGTAAATTGAACCTCTCAATGTGTGCAGGGTCACCACATGAGCTGAACAAATGGGAATGTGAGGGTGGGTTTGTTTTTTTTCTTTTTTTTTTAAGTATTTTTTTCTTATTTTTAAAAATATTTTTGAATATTTTTCTCTTCTTTTTTTAAAAGTATTTTGTGCTGCGCATACAAAATATGCAGAGACTCTGACTATGCCCCAGGCTGGACTTGCAAGAATTTAACTGATGGGACAGAAATTTCAAACAGTTCAGACTGGTTTGGGCTCATTTGGCTATGATTGGAGGAGAATGCACACAAGTAGCTCTCCATAATTTTGTGTTAGGGTTAAAAAAAGAACTGAACTGAACACTTTGTTTGTTGTATTAACAATTTTTCTGTCGTTATTGCATAAAAGTAAGCAGACTTCTGCAATTCCATCTTTGAGTTATCCACAAGGATGATATCCCAGAAATCAACTCCTGAGACAGTATCTAAACCATTTCAGTAGGAATTTCATATGAATAATGTCCCAGTGAAGGCCTTGATTTCAAGTTGCTTTCAGTGGTAAGGCTGGGGCAGACAGGCAATCCTAAGGTAATATCATTGCAAACCTCTACAAAACATCAAACTCTCATGAGACAGCAAATCACCTTGGCCAGAAAGAGCCAAAATTTAGTCATCTCTTTTGGCCAGTTTTATTTATGATCATGCCTAAGCTAAATTTTTCCCCCTTCTATAAATTCAGAGCCATAAAAATCCTCTTGCTCTCCATTATTTCCTCTTGTTGGTAGATAAAGGCTACTTTAAAAACACCCAGTGCCAGTGTATTTACATATGACTTAACATAATGAGCCACTAATCTTATTTGAGGCCTCTGAGCAGCATTGAAATATAGATTGTTACTAATAACCACAGCACTTCCATGTTCCTGGTGCCGAAATGGCAATCCTTCCCTCCCTGCTTGCACACGGAGCAGAAGAGAATATTTGCTGAATTTCCAATGAGCGCGTCGGGGAAACAACACCAACCACAGCAGAAACTCCCTGCTTTACTGAACATGTTCCATCTTTGAGTGGATTCTTGTGATGAAGATTCCTAAACTTTAAAAAAAAAAAAAAGTTGTCCAACTCAGTTGACCTGAAAGATGCCACTCTTCAGGTGTGCCAGCTTTACAGTAAATTGGAAGCATTTGTAACACAACCATTTTCCATCTGCAAACATTTCATGGAAACAGAGATATTGTGCTGAAACATTTTGATTTTGGTGAAATATCTGACAGGAAATTTGGATTGTTTTGACTCTTCATTTCACTCTGCTGTTGAAATGTTTTGTTTCAGTAAAGCAGAGAGGGTTTGTTTTGACTTTCTTACTCTGTTTTATTTTGCCCTAATTTTATATTATGATCCTTCCAATGCGGTGTTTATATATTTGCCTGTTATAGTAACAGTTCCTTTGGCCATCTGAAAATATGCTGAGATGAAAGAAAATGAGCATATTTCATCTTTTCTCTGAGTAGTATTGATTACTTCACAACATAATGTTTGTACAATCACTGATGTTTTGGATGGTTTTTTCTTTTCTCATTTCACTGAAGTTCCATTTTGCTGCAAAAGCAATTTTCAAAATGGCACCTTTTCCCACAGACGAGGACATTTATTTACCATCAAAACGAATGTGCTAACTAACAGTGTCAAATCACGTTCAGCTGCCAGGACAATTAATTTCCACTGCCTGGCCATGGCTGCCCTATTTCCTCCTGATTTACAGGCACTCATTGTACAACCTTCCCCTTGCATTGGAATAAATTATTTGGCCTCCTTGCTGGGGAAATAAGGTGTTAATTCAGGTCCAATGCTCTACTGGGAGGTGTCCTTGCCCATGGAAGAATGTTGGAACTAGATGGTCTTTTAGGTCCCTTCTGACCCAAACCACTCTGTGATTCTGTAATTCCCTCCAGTGTCCCCAAAAAGCCACTTTTTGACTCCTGATTCAAGGCAGTGGAAAACCAGCAGCAATCAGGTTAAGTTTCACACTAATCCTTGAGAGGGTGTGCAGAAAATCTAGGAACATCTCCAGAGAATATCTCCAGAGAGCTGCACACCTTGGTTCTGAACAGCATCCTTGGGAGGTTAATGGATGGTGGCAGAGTATTTCCACCAGCCCTACCCCCAGAGTGTCATCTCATGTCAGCTTTTGATCCAAACAAATCCCAGGAATCAGAGCTACGGAAGATCTGTGCAGTCAGGTGGTGGGAGTCGGATCTTTGCTGAAGATTTGTCTCCATCTGGAAGTCTAATAACTAAAATATTAAGTTCAAAGCCAGGTCTGTGTAAAACACTGTGTCCTATTTTATATCCCCACACACCCCTGGGAACCCCTTGTTAATTCCTCCCACTGTCCCAGTGCAATAAATCCCTTTCCTATTCTTTGTAGCCCAGCTGATGCTTCCTAATGCTCTGGGATGTGACTTCAGGATGCCCTGGTATCCATTTGAGCTCTCCTGTGCTTTCAGATTTGTAACCATTTTTCCCCACTTACCTCTTAATATTCTCCATACCCACCATGCATGAAAACTCTGATGTTTTATTCAGGGCTAGCTGTCTCTGGCCATACTTCTGCCAAATTAAATACCAGCAGCATAACAATGCTGTTGCATGGCTTCAGCTTTAATTCTCTGACAATGTTTTTATTGCTCCAGATTTTGACTCAGATATTCGTATTTCTCGATGCTTTCCTTGTTCTCACTTCTATTTCCACCTCTGTACTGCTGTTATCTCTTATTACCAGGTTGCCACAGTAACTGCATTCCTCAACACTCCTTATTTGTTCCACACCAATTGTTATATGGACTATGTTTGTTCCCATCGTTGCCAAGATCTCCATCCTTTTTTTTTGTTGTTGTTGAAATTTCACCCTTATCCATGGTTTGGAAGCTTTTGGCTGCACATCATGGGGCAAGAAAGAAGAGCAGTAACTCCTCCTCCAAGGCCCCGTACTCACAGTTCTCACTGCAAATGTTGCTGCTCTCTGAGGCAGCTGGCTCTTCCACATCATTCTCTGCAGGTCATCAAGTTTCCCACCCCTCTGACCATCCGAGGATTTTCCCTGTTCAGCCTGGCGTTCTCTGCAGGACTGCTGAGCAGGAGCTACAGCAAACTGCCCACCCCAGCCAGCACCCTTGTCCAGAAAAACAGAAACATCCCATGGGCAGCAGAAAACCCCAAATCCCACTCCACAGCAGTGCACCCTTCCCGAAACTGTGAAATGAGCTCCTGCACGCTCTGCGAGGGGATCTCCGTCCCTCTCTCTCTCAATCTCTATGTTTTGCTGCCCTCTCCTGCTCAGCCAGGAAACCTCTCAAACCTCCCAAGCTGGGATGAGGAGCCCACCTGGAAATTTTAGGCTCCCTCACATGTGTAAGAGGTCTTGCCAGAGCAGAGCATCCCTGATGGGAGCAAAGTGGCAGAGGCAGCGAGGAGGTACAGGGAATTAGTCGAGACCAGGATTAACACTTCCAGAGTAGCTGTTTTGGAGGAAAAAAAAAAAAATAGAAAAACAACAGCTGTGAGGCAAATGCTCCACAAAAGAAGCAGTAATCAAATGCTTCTACCCCAAGCACTAAAGGGGGCATTTTCCCCTTCTTCCCTAACTCTCAGGAGCTCAGGGTGTGGTGGTGGGAGGAGAACAGAGAAGTCATTGCAGCCACTGCCGCCACTCTGAGCTCACATTTTGGAGATCCCAGCTGGTCCCTCAGTGCTCTCCACTGCCTCAGCGACAGCAGCAAAAGTTGTGGAGTGTGACCACCTAAGGCAGCAAAGGGCAGCGCTGCCACTCCCTCCACACAAAGCCTGTCCCAGGGAAGCACCTCACTGCCAATGTTCCAGTCTCAGCAATGTTATTGCCTGTAAAAATTCTCCATTTCAGGCATCACCGGAATGATTTCATGGTGCTTTTACTGATTCATTGATTATTGACCTTGCTGTGCTGCAGAACAAAAACCTTCTTGGGGCTGAAACAGAAGCCCAGCACTAAGGCCATGAACTGCTACACTGCCACCCAAGCCCCAGGAATGGAGCTGCTTTCTCCCACTAAAAACTATTGGAGGTAAGAGAATATCTGGGCTGATTTTAGAGGGTTCACTCACTTATTCCTGAAGGGAAGGCAAACGGTTTCCTCTAACTCACTCCTTGTGATGGGGTGCCAGGACATGTCACAGTAATGCAGCCAACCAAGCCATAAATCCCTGAATCATAGAACAGTTTGGGTTAGAAGGGGCCTTGAAAACCACCAAGTCCAACCCTCCTGCCATAATCAGGGACACCTTCAATCAGATCAAATTGCCCCAAGCCCTCTCCAACCTAAACTTTAAAGTTTCCAGGTATGAGGCAGCCACCACCTCTCATCTCTTCCTTCACTGTTCTCAAATGACAGTTGTACACATTCTTGAACCCTTGGCTTGCTTTAGACATCAAAGTGTTTTCCCCATCTGAAAACAGATTGGCAAAAAAATATGCATTGTGATGTTTTACACTCACAACTTCCTTGTATTATTCATAGTTTATTTTTGCCATAAAGCCATGGTAAAAATGCCAAGAAAGGTAATAGGGAGAGCAAGAGATAGAATTTAGTTCCAGGAAGAATTTAATTCCAAGGAGGCTGGAGAGGGACTTTTTACTACCCCTTTCTGTAGTGACGGGACAAGGGATAATGCCCTTAAGCTCAGGGAGAATAGGTTTAGATTAGGTATTAGGAAGAAATTTTTCCCCGTGAGGGTGGGGAGCCCAGAGAAGCTGTGGCTGTCCCCTCCCTGGAAATGTCCAAGACCAGGCTGGACAGGGAATGGAGTAACCTGGGATAGGGGAAAGTGTCCTGCCCATGGCACAGGGGTTGGAACAAGATGATATTGAAAGTCCCTTCCAACCCAAACCATTCCAGGATTCTCTGGGTACAATTCCCAGCTAACTAACGCAGCCATCAGGTGATCCTCATTCCACACAAGCAGAGAGGGGAGACTCAGGCCAGGGCGGTGCTGTAACAAACACGAACATGGGCATAAATTGACAATAAAAAAGTCACAGAGAAAAGAAAGCTGAAAGAAGGTGACCTTGACAAGTCAACTAATGCAATATTTATTGGCTTTTGAAAGAAGAGTTTATTGAGCAAGAAAGAATGACATCAGCCAAGAGAGGATGAAAATAAGCACCCAGTAAGGGTTGCCTTAAAACTCTATCCAAGCATAAGGGGAGGAATATAAAGCAGGAAGAGGGATATGTCCAAGACAGGGTTGGTGGATATGTTACCCACATGCTCAGTGCTCAGGGAAGTGCTGCAGGTGAACTGGAGCAGTCAATATTGTGGAAAGGACATTGCGCAGCCAGCCTGTCACCAAATTACCCCAAATCTTTACCAAGAATGCAGTCCCTTGTGATAATGCTAATATATGGAGTTTCTATTGCTCAGTAACTCCCTGGGGAAAAAACAAACAAACACAAAAAACCAAAACAAACAACAACAACAAAAAAACCCCAAACCAGAACAAAACAAAAGAAAAACACAAAAAAACAAAAAATAAAACAAGCCTCATAAAACCTGGCATCAGGTAGAAAGTGCATAAGTGCCTGGGAAAACTGAAAAAACCCCAGCAGTTTTGTTTTAAATTCAGATACTAACATTTACACTGAAATGTTGAGCCATAAGAGAATGGAATCGACTAAGCCTGTAAAAGCAAAATAGGCCACATTATTAGACAGCACTTTTAAAATTAGTTTTGATGTTCACTTAATTATATTCCCATGGCTGAGTCAGGAAAACAGAACCTTGCCTTATTATTACCATTTCACATCATTATGAAGGTCCTTGATTGGGTTCAGTAGATGATCTCAATGGGATCTGTCAAACAATAGGATAATCTTCATTTCAGTGAAAAAGCTCTCTCTCCCAAAGGCACATTTTTTGATAAATGGCTCTTTCATGTAGACACAAGCCTAGCAAGGCATTGAGTCATGTGTTCAAAATATAATGGCTTACACGATTAACACAAAGTTAACATGGAAAAGGTACAATGTACTTAAGAAAAATATCTTTATTCCCAAGAAGTAAAAAAAGATGGGGTAGAAGAGTAATATTTACTGCCAGCTCCACAGCAACTATATCCACACACAGTATAATTGTTTAAATTCCACTGCCCTCCAGTAAGGTGGGGGTCTAGGGAGCTTAGGACAATAGATCACCTGGAGTTGCCTAAAAATGTAACTCCATTGGAGGAAAATCCCTTGATAAGTTTATCAAAATTATGAGCAATTTCTTCCAACACAGTTAGAACTTGAGTGTAAAATCAATCAAATCAGAGTAAGCAGAAAGGTGCATTTGTCAAAGCAGTATTACCAGCAAGGAAGCACATTACAGCAAAAGTGCAGAAAACTGCACTTTCTTTGCTCAGAAAAGCTATAATTTGGCAAAGAACTTCAGCATGTGCCTAAATTATGAAGTACATTACATATGATGGAAATCAAGCAGTGAGGTTGTTATTCCCCAGAATGTTGTAACTTAATTTCCTCCATTTGTCAATTAACAGCGCATGGGAAAAATACTTTCTAAATCCAAGAATAAATACATCCAGAGAAGTAGGAGTACAAGTCTGATTGGTACAAGACTTCTGGCTGTGATGTCCAGACCTCACAGAGCTTGTACAACCACGTCCGTGACTGATTCACCTGCGATTGAACACGCCACAGATCTGCCAATAAACCAGAGCGCCTCGGGCCTTTCAGAAACCCATTCTACACAAGGAACATGAAAATCCTGACTTCTCTTATTTATGATTTAAAGCAGAACCTCCAGAGCTTTGTCAAGGCTGAGAAATGTGTGCAGTTCTGGGCATGTGGCTACCTCCAGCTAATAGAGGTGAGGAGGAGCAACACCTCCCCAGTGGCACATTGTCCTGTGGCTGCAGGACAACCTGCAGCAGCTCAAGGTGTGTGCTGTGGGCTACTGTCCAACACAACTACCTGGCCCTTCTGCAATTCCTCTGTCTCTGCCCACCAGGGTTATCTCCTCGAGGATCTCAAAGGCAACCAGCAACAAGACAAGAAGACACAGCCCCAAACTGTGCCAGAGAAGTTTCACATTGCACATCAGGAAGAAATTTCTCACAGAATGGGTGGTTAAGCATTGGAATGGGCTGCTCAGGGTGGTGGTGGAGCCACCATCCCTGGAGGTGCTCAAGAAACGAGTGGATGTGGCACTCAGTGCTGTGGTTTAGCTGACAAGATGGTGATTGCACAAAGGTTGGACTCGATGATCTTGGAAGTCTTTTCCAACCTAAGTGATTCTGTGATTCTCTGTCAGCTTTCAGGTTAAACCTGAAGGGTGGCAGGAAATGTAGCTGTGCACTGGGAACTGGAAATGGAAATGTGGAGAAGACAGCAGAGCAGGAAGGATGATCAAAGAGAAGGGAAGAAATGAGATTTGCTATGTATAGTGTTGCCCTTTATCCGTTCAAGTCCATCCTGGAGCAGCCTTATGACTGTGAAGATGGCGAAGCAGAGACCTTTGGACTCAGGTCTGACTGGTTATGTCCCTATCATCACATAACTTAGCTTCCCTGTCACCTCCAGGGTCCTAATTCCTGATTATCCTCGGATGTGTAAACATCAGTTCAGTCCCAGGCTATTTTGCAATAAACCAGTCAGTCTTCTCCAAAGGAACCCTCCAGTTTCTCATGGGTAGATTTTTACTATAAAACTCTTGCTCAGTGAGCAGTACATGAGATTTCACTAGGTTTGGCTCTCCTTGCCTTACCGTGGGTTCCAACAGGGGCACCCCTGGCTGTGCCTCTCCAGGGCACAGAGCCCAACGCAGTGTAAAACCAAAAAAGTCTGTGCTGGAGGAGACAATTCTTGACCACCATGGAGGAGTGGTGGGCATAACCAATGAGGAGAACAGAGAAAGGGATGAAAGAATGGCAGTAAATGGCTGAGGATAGAAGGGATATAAGGATATGAGGATATGAGGATATGAGGATAATGGGATATAAGGGGATAACCCTTCAAATTTCTCAATGTATGCAATCCCCCTGCAACGAATCCCATTCCCAGTTACAACTCAGCACTGGAGTCCCTTTCCCCAGGGTGCTGACCTCCTATCTCACCTGCAGAAATTATGGCCAAGCACAACAAGGCTGAACTCTGCAGGGCCAAAATTTCTTGTGGAATGGTTACAGCTATGGTATGCTCCAGTCTGTCCCAGTAGAGCTGCATGGAGCTTTGACAGAGGAAATCTGGGCCCAGTCCTCGAGAGTTCATGAACCTTTCAGTAAAACTGGCCCCCAATCCAAAAAATCCCAGGCTCACATCCAAGAAAAACTCCAGCTCCAAGAACATCCTGCCTTGCCATAGCTCTTCTACATCCATCCACCCAGATCATGCCAAGAAATGCTCGATGCTCTTTTCATCTTTAATTTCACACACAGAAGTGTTGAGGGATCTTGGTAGCAGGAAAATAAGTGAAAACAGAGGGGCCAGGTGTCTGCTAAAACCAGCTTGAAGCATTCTTTCTCCTCTCTAGTAGCTGGTTTAACAACTGGGTATTAGTTCACATGAAATTACAGCATTCCTATGGAATTATATACTACATCCACATCTGTTCTTGCACTGAATATCAAGCAAGAGGGAAGGAAGATTTTAGGCTTTTCCTCCCATTCTGCAAGCAGAAGGGCATTTGACTTTTCATATTTGTCAGCCTGCTCTGGGAAAATGACTTTCAAACGCATGGCATGAGCCCAGAGAGCCGCAAATAGAAAAAGGGATTTGATGTGTGTGCCCTGGCAGACAATAGCTTTGCACAGGCATTGTTAGGACAGGCACGGCCAGCTCGCAGCTGCCAGGCTTCAGCTGGTTCCCACACAGCCCAGAAAAGGCTCTAAAGTACAGCCCTGGTCCTGCAGAAGTGCTGAGCTGCCAGGAGCTCCCAGGGAATCTGACCCCTCGGTCGCTGTAGGAGGTAAGCAGAGGATGAACATCCCAAACTCTCCAGGTGGCTGCTGGGACTCTCTTTTGTAGCCCAGACAGCTGATGTCAGCCCAAGCCCCTGATGTGATCAAACCATAGAATATGCTGAGTTGGAAGAGACCCACAAAGATCATTGAGTCCAACTCTCAGCCTTGCATAGGACAGCCCCAAAAATCTCACCATGAGCTTGAAAGCATAGTCCAAATACTCCTTGAACCCTGGCATGTTTGGGATTGTGTCCTCTCCTGCCTGTGGACTACCCTTGGAGCACAGATATGTGTGAAATACCCATATTTTTCAACTCCCAGCAGTGCAGAGAGCCTGACATGCTGCAGGGAGGTTTCTACCCTGGAATGAAAGTGTGCACCCAATGTCTGGAGTCTCCTTCCAGCTCCTTCTTTCAGGAACACTCCAAGGACTGAGACCCCCGCCTTGCCACAGCAAAGGGCAAAATGCTCTCCGCCAGGGTGTGAACTTCTTTCAACCCCAGGACACACAGCAAGTAGCTCAGGGGTTGACAAATCCTGGTACATCAAAGAAACCACGACGTGGATTTTTTCAGGTTTAGTCAGACAGGGTTAGACAAGCAGGCTGCTGTCATTTGCACTGCGTTCCTGGCCATTGCATGCTCAACGAGCAGTGAAACTCTGCCCCTGATAGATGTACTAAGTGGGTAGGACAACAGTGGAACAGCTTAGCACGACATCACTCTGTAGCCTATACCACTGACATTGATTTTCCTTTCAATCAAGAAAAAGCAGGGGAAAACTCTGTTTCTACCACTGCCACCTCCAGGAATTTCCAATCGTCCATACAGAGAAGCCTGTTATCATCACTTTGCAGATTATAAAGGAAGCAAAAATCCTGCTGTTGATTTGACAAGCAGTGTCAGCCCTCTGAGGAGCAGGTTCAGGTCTTCCTGACACCTCCCATTCCCTCCACGGCTCTGAGAATGTTGTTTGATCTCTGTGTCTTTCAGATCTGCCTCTATAAAATGACGCTAATGCTGCTGACCCAGAAGGCTGTTGCAAGGAGAAAGGTCTTCACTTATCTCTGGTACCACACAGAAAGAACTGAGAGCCTAAGAAGAGGAGAAGGAGGTTATGTTCTGCTCTGCTGCTTAATTGAATAAGCTGCTATTTGCAAGTAATTAGGGGAAAACACTCAAGTGTCTGTGAGTGGGGTGAAAGAGGAGAATTCCTCTAATTTACATCTCATTGCTACTGAGATAAATATGCTTTCCTTGTTCTTATCAAAATGATTAACGAGACCTTCCTTAATAGCAATGCCTTTTAACTACTGTTATCACCTAATAATTAAACTAATGGGCAGCTAAAGCCTGGATGTTTCACCTGCTTATTTAATGAAAAAATTTTTCTCCCTCCAGCCTCCAATCCAGTCCCGGTTACAAACTCCAGTTCTGCTACAGATTTACCCAATAATGGAACTGGGAGAGGTTTAATCCTGTTTGTGAAGGCATCACGCCATCCATGACAACATGATCTGGCCAAGTCTCCACTGGTGGTTGATTGACTGTAGCCCAGACTCAAAGTCCATCATCATTCCAGAAATCCAAGCTCAGATAACTCCCCAGAGGCTGCACTTTTCCCTCACACACTCCTCAACTCACGTCTTCTGTATTCCAGCATTCACACAAGTGATGCAAACGGTGTTTGGGGTAGGATCCCCAAGTGCTGAATTAGCCCCAGAGCAGACCTTTGATGACTACACACGGTTTTGGATGCGGATCTATCGAATCCAGGCTGGAATAAAAGAACACCTAGAGCCTCCCCAGGCTGACATCACAGGTAGCACTCAGGATTTAGGATATCCATATGAAGGTGTTGGCTGTGTGACAGTGTTTGATCTCCCTTTAAAACCAAGGCAGATCATAGGCAGCACTCAGATGCTTTTCACAGATCTCCAGTGTCCCTCTGCCACTCCCAGGCAGTTTGGGTATCATGGGCCATATGACATCACCCTAGAAGTCCAGAAAATCAAGTCCTTTTCATGGTGAGCAGTGTCAGCTGGAGAAATATTCACTCTAACACAGATGCCTTTGAGTTATTGATCCAGAAAGAGGTCGGTCACTCAGAAGTTCTGGGCTACTTCTGTCTCGCCCACAGAGATTTTTGGATGTCATCAGGCATGTCAGATAGCAATGGGCATCTTCATTTGGCAAATGAATCCCACCTTTGTGCTGCCATTTGCACTAACAAACAGCATGAAATGTTTCCGAAAAGCAGTCATAGCCAGTGTCAATGTAAATGATCTCACAAGGTATAATGCTGGTAAACAAACCCATCCTTTTTGGTCAGTTTTTCTTTTCTCTAAGCAAAATTCCTACCTGACATTTTAAGCTTGCAAGGGTGCATCAAATAGCAGCATGTCACTTAACTAATTTTACATTTATATTGCCTCTCACATGCGCTTGCTGTATGGGATGCTCACTGTGTTCCTTGCCAATAAGCCATCCAGAGAAGCAGAACCACATTAATGATCAGGAAAAAAACAAAAGCTAGTCAATAATAACCTCAGTGGTAATTTCTTGATGAGAAATTCACTTGCTTCTTCATTCGTGCCTGGGAGCTCTCATTGTTCTTATTATGAATCCTCAGGCATAAAAAGTGGATGTGATTTCTAATTTAAATAGAGTTTGTATAACCCTCTGAAAATGAATCTTCATGAAATGATGAAGCAGCGCTCTAAGATTGTGTTTTGAAGGGCACCGCATGTTCTGAATAATGCTGTAGGTGCATGAATGAGCAGCACTGGCTTTAATGGGACAGAAATGAAACCCCTTAGATGAGCATGACAGAGTTGATGTAGTTATATGCTAATAGGGTGTGGACAGAGGGTCTGTACTCCTGGAAAAGACACATTTCGCTAGCCCAGGCTGCTCAATGCCCCATCCAAACTGGCCTTGAGCACTGCCAGGGATGTTTGGAGGGACCCACAAGGACCATCGAGTCCAAGTCAGCTTTTGGTGGGATGTGCTGCAGTGTAGGTGAAGCCTCATCCTGAACATCTGCAGGAGTGACACCTATAAATCTGGAAACTACTGACAGGCCTGAGGCTCTCTCA
Source organism: Acanthornis magna (assembly GCA_036785705.1). Classification (NCBI taxonomy): domain Eukaryota; kingdom Metazoa; phylum Chordata; class Aves; order Passeriformes; family Acanthizidae; genus Acanthornis; species Acanthornis magna. The sequence continues at coordinate 12,375,128 of JAWUZG010000119.1, read as the reverse complement.
GGAATAAATGGAGTTTGCTCAGATGCTGCAAGTTATCTAAAGACATTTCTTGCTCTGACACGACACACCAAGCCCTGCTACAGAGCTCGTGTGGACACCAGTGTTGGAATCCTTTGCACTCCACAAAGCAATGTGGCATCTCTCTCACTTAGCAGAGAACCAATAAAGCACCAACAGCCCTGCTCAGAGGATTCCCAGACCCTTAGATATGGCATAAAATATGAACTAGCTCCATCACTTGACAAGATTAAAGCAGGAAATAATATATTATTTGAAGATAGACTTGCATCACTGCACTAGAGTTAGAGGAAATTGTGATGTCAAATTTTATTTCAGTTTTGCAGAATAAATACCTTCCTTAATTGTTGCAGTATCTCAGACAGCTTCTGTCTCTTCTCTAAGTGAGGCAGAACCTTCACCCATGGATTCTGTTTTTCACACTGCCTAAAGCAACCTGAGTATCAAATACAAATTTTGAAAGTGTCTTTTATGTCCTTCTTTTTACATCCATCCCCTGCCCTGCAGTGAGAAGGAAGAGGTGTGGTACGAAGGTTTCAAGATCATTTAAAATATCATTTCCCAGCCTTGCTCACCTCCTCATGGTCATTTCATTCCTATTTCCTGCCACCAGTGCTATGTTTTTACCTGACTTAGCACCTGTCTGGCTCCACCTCGCTGTGTCTGCTCCAGCTGCCTAAAACACATTTGTAAAAGTCCTGAATGTTAAAAGAACTGAGCATAATTCTGCTCACTCCTACAAGGAGGACAAGGACAGAGAGATTTGGGCCATTCCTGTAAGAGGGGAGCTGTGTCTGGGAAAGCAGAGCCTCTGGGAAAGCTAAATAAATCCCAGGTGCGTGAAGAAGTAAGCAGGACTAAGGAGGGGTTTTAACCTCTGTACTGCGAGTTCATGCACAGTTTGGGGCCAACTAAGCTGAAAAATATTTGAAAGCCTAAATTAAAATCTATTCATATTGTTAAAGAACTATGGAAAGATGCTTTGGGGAAGGTTTTGAGGAACTGATAACTGAGAAGATGAGGCTGATTTGTTTCTTACAGAGCAAACTGAAGATTTTATTTCACAAAGCACAGAAAGAAATGGCAATAAGCAGTTTTGTCAGTGAATATGCCATTTTCTCTTCAGCTCTGCCTCCAGCATTTAAGCAGAAACACTACCCAAAGAACCAGTGCACCTTCATTTAAAAATTAAAACAATTCTTCTACTATATTTTCACCAGCAAAAAAGATAATTAAACCACCATTCTTCTGATCCTGTAGCAGCGTTCAGAGCTCTGATATGACAGAAATAACTGCAGAGCAAGCGATGGGGAGTCAGGACCCTCGAGAGGAAGAGTTTGGGAAGTACCCCTGGGATTCAGAAGGGTGAGCAGGTCTCCAACACATGGCTCAAGTAATTGCTCTCATTTCCTTGCTTCCCAGAGCAGTTCAGGATACTCAGCATGGCCTCCCAACACAGTGGGGGAGAAGGTAGAGCATAAAAACCATACTCCTCATTTATCTCAGAGCAGAAGAACACGTGATTTGCACATCAAATGGGCATCAGTGCCACGAAAACCAGATCAGTGCCAGGTTATGCGGGAGGTTAAGGTGAGCTTGAGGGAATGCTGAATGATGAACATGGGGGAAAAAAGAAACACCCAAAATATGAAAGGTCTGGTATTGTTGAATTTCTCGGTCCTGGGATAAAACAGTTCCTGGCAGGAAGAAGTTTTTCCAATGTAATGTCATGTGAATTAACCCCTCCCTCTGAAAATCATTTTGTCTTATAACGTAAGTGAAAAATTATCAGTTCTGTGGCTGGAGTGATGCCAAAATCCACTTTAGTGACAGGTAAATAATTACCAGGAGAAAAAAATCTTATCTCCATCATATATAGAGGGAAATGGCAGCAAGGAAAGGGACTGCTGGGAGCTCAGAGGGGCAGGAGCCGAAGCTCAGGTTTTTTGGGGCTGGCAAATTTTCTGACTGCCTGTGCATCTCTCATGGCCCAAAAGCTTCTGGTATATATGAAACTTGCAATAAAAAGAAGAAAAGCAGTTAAGAATCTTTCATCAAAAAGCTAAAAGCTCAAGGAGGGGACAAAGCCCAGAGATCTGAGCTTTCAGATTTAAAAAAAAACAAAAAAAAAAAAAAAAAAAGCCACCTATAAAAGTGCAATCTTCAGAGATGGCCCCACAACTCTAGCACTCATCCCCATGAATCTGCTGAAATGTGGCCATTTTTTTTTATGGAGGAGGTGGGGATCAGAAAGGGGAGGGAGAAGGGAAATTGTCATCCAGTGGGATGGGGTCACCCATCAGCCCCCCCCGAGCTGACTCCCCCTGCAAGGACAGCCCAGAACTCCAAGAGGTGAGGTTCAGCTCCCACAGTTTGACATCTCCATCCTTCCAGCCCAAAGGTGAGATTTGCCCAAGCTCTGTTGACTGCAGCAGCAGGAAAATAGCCTGGGAAGAGATGGACATGCCCGAATTACAGAGTCAGATCAACCTCACACTTTGAGGGGCTGATCTGAGTGTCTCCCACTCTTCATCTCCCAAGAAGAGGTGGCAAACATCTTCCCTTACATGGCAAAAATAACAATCATGTTGACTAAACATCTGTATGCTTTGTATTGAATCACAGATCAGCTTTTGAGTGTGGAAATCTATATCAAAGGTAGTTTGTGTTTTCATTGCAAAGGTTTATTTGGCAAATAAAGTTAATTTGCCTAATTAAAGGAGGAAAAGGAGAGCACTCTCCTTCATACTGGGCAATAAACTGGGGGTAGTGAGTTAATAAAACAGAAAAATAGCTATCATGGAGGAAAGAGATGGTATCTTTTCAGTTTGCCACCATCATCTCAGAAAAAGGCAGGGTAACCAGAACTCACCCAGGAATGATGGAAGGCTACACACTTCCCACATTTCTTCTCTTAAACATGTCCAATAAGCCTCACAATCACAGAGAGACTTCAACATGCATCCCTACCTACCACTCATCAAAACCACCCCCCAGCTGCTGGGCCATTCTACATCCCTTAATACTCTGAGCCATGACCACCAACACCTGGCGAAGGAGCAAAATGAGGCTGTGCCTGCTACCCTGGCAGTGAAACCTGCTGGAAAACAGGTGAAAATGGAAATCAAACCAGCAGCTATTCCTACACCTGGCAAAGGAGCAAAAGGAGAACCTACTGAAAAACAGGTAAAAATGGAAATCAAACCAGCAGCTATTCCTACACCTGGCAAAGGAGCAAAATGAGAACCTACTGAAAAACAGGTAAAAATGGAAATCAAACCAGCAGCTATTCCTACACCTGGTAAAGGAGCAAAAAAAGGCTGTGCCTGCTACCCTAGCAGTGAAACCTAGTGGAAAACAGGTGAAAATGGAAATCAAACCAGCAGCTATTCCTACACCTGGCAAAGAAGCAAAAGGAGGCTGTGCCTGCTGCCCTAGCAGTGAAACCTAGTGGAAAACAGGTGAAAATGGAAATCAAACCAGCAGCTATTCCTACACAGCACTTCGCAGTGTTGTGAAGCTGGAGGGGGAAGGATCTTCCTGAGGAAGGCGAAGGCTGTGCAGGACCACCCCGAGAGGTGTCCAGCAGAGGATGTCCCACCAACAGGGACATCCATGCTCTGTGGGGTAAGAGCTCAGCCCCCAGCATCAGCAGCAATTCCTGCACGGAGCAAGCTCCCAGGGGAGGATGTAAATCCTGGGCACGGCGCGGGTGAGACTCTGCCCTTGGCTCCAGGTCCTTGGGCTCGGCCGCAGACGGCAGCGAGGGTGGGCAGAGCAGTTTCACACGACCTTCCTCCCTGAACCAAAACTGCTGACGTCCACCCGGCCCTGCTCCCGGGCACGGAGCCAGGGCCTGCCTGCCAAAGTCTGTCCCCCTTCCAAAACACATCAGCTGGGATTGCTGAATCCCTGAACCTGCTCCGGGAATAACCCTGGGCTGTGGTTTCACCTACATGAGAACACAGTTCTCCAGCAAGAACCTGAAAACCCCCACTACACCTCCAAAACAGGGCTGTGGAGGCAAAAAACACTGCAGATTCACTAGGACAATCTATAAATGAGACAAAACTATGTACTGGCATCCTCATTTTACGGCCCAAACCCTGTCTGTCCTAAACAGTTGGTTTTTTCTCTTTTTTTTGTCTTCTGTTAGTCTTATTTTCCACCTAAAATAAATAAGACAATTATTTCTTTGAGAGTTGTCCTTATCTCTAACAAGATACCTGGATTTCCATATCAAGGGACTGGTTCTTATTTCTTGCAGATAACCAAAAAAAAAAGCCCTGGGGAATTCTGATTTACATTCAGCAGCTTGTGAGAAACCTATTGATAAAAACTAAGAAATATTCAAGGAAGAATTGGACAGATTGTGTCCAAGGATTATCTCTACACCCAAATGTATGTGTAAAAAATAACTAAAAGCAATAAAAGCCATTCCATCTGAACAGAGATAGAGGCAGGATTCTTTTGCAGTAAGAAAAGCCATTACTGTAATTCTTATTTACAGAAACAAAGTGGTTTGTGTTGGAAGGGACCTTAAAGGTCATCTCATTCCAACCCCCGTGTCATGGACGGGAACACCTTCCACTAGACCAGGTTGCTGTCCCTGGGACAGTGGAGAAGAAAAATAAACAAATACTGAATTGAAGAATAACTTTGCAAAATAACATTTCAAATAGTGTTTTAGCCTCTCTCTGCTTATGGGCTGGAAGGAAATGAGTGTAAAGAAACCTGCTAGGCTGATAACTGCATTATGCCAATTCATTCCCTCCTCCAGTGCAGGTGCTTTAATGAGACCTTTGTGCTTTGGAGAGGGGGCAGAACCAGCTGCTGTCCTTTGGCTGACAGGCCAAACACTTCCCAGTGAGTTTAGTCCCAGATCTTCTCCCTTGCGGAACTGCAAGTATCTTCAGCAAGATTAGAACAGTTTCATGGGGAGTTTTCCTGAGAGAAATTAATTTTTTTGAGCCATAATTTGTCCTTGGGGCACATCAGCCTAGTCTGGGGGCTTTCTAGAGCAGTGGGCAGAGGTAAAGACATCACAGCGCAGAGAATCTGAACAACAGCACTCAAATGGCTAAATTACTTATTGAAAGACATAGAAGCACAGACTGGTTTGGATTGGAAGGGACCTTCAAAGCTCATCTTGTTCCAGCCCCCTGCCATGGGCAGGGACACCTTCCATTATCCCAGGTTGCTCCAAGCCCCATCCAGCCTGGCCTTGGACACTTCCCAGGGATGGGGCAGCCACAGCTTCTCTGGGCAACCTGTGCCAGGGCCTCGCCACCCTCACAGCCAAGAATTTATTCCCAATATCCAATTGAATCCTGCCCTCTGCCAGTGTGTGCGTGGGGCAGGTGGCAGGTGAACACTGTCACAGGATGTGTGACAAGGAAAGAACTTCAGCTAACGGGTGGGTAGCGAGGAGGAAAAAGACACTTTACATCTGCTCTGCAGCAAGTCTTGGAAATCTGGGAAGGCACCGAGGGAGAAGTGTCCAGGGAGGGCTGCTGGACTCCAGAGAGGTTCAGCAGTGGTGCTGAGTGAGGATGAAGGCAGGCAGGAGGTGTCACATCACAGCCGTGAGCTGTGACCTCTTCCCAGCCAAGCCCTGGACAGGCAGATACCAAAGCACTTGGGAAAAACTGGAAAATTACCTCAACTCCAGCAAGAAGCTTGAATGAGTGAGGGAGGGGAAGGAGCAAAACAGACAGGATGTCTTCAAGGCTGGAGAAGCACCATCTCCTGAGGAGCCAGGGGTGTGCCTGCTCTCCAGACGGATGGCTCTGCATCTTCCTTGGGTTTTACCAACGCAAATAGGACCTCAAAATCCCCCACGAGGTCAACTCAGAGGATTCAGGACTAAGGTCATGATCTGGGGCTGTACTGTGAAGATGTTCAGGTCTGAAAAGAGATGGGTCATTTATAAGGAAAATGAAACAATCACCTCCCTGCTCAGCCTGGTATTTTCTTGAGGAGACAGATATTTGATTCCAGGATTTTGGCAGACATTTGTGCACCAGAGACATGAAGACCACAGAAAGGAGAGAGCAGATAGACAGACATTTACATCAAACCCCAATTATATTTGCCTGATGGAGGTGCAGCACATACAAGGATTTCAGAAAATGCCACAGCCTTTTAATCAACGGAAAAAATAATTTTCTAGAAAATCTTTTTTCTTGGAAATAAGTAGCAGCCTTTTTTAAGGCTGCCTGTTCATAAACAAACCAAGGTCAGTGGAAATTTTTCAGATTTATATGTACCCTAGGATTTACATGTTTTATTAATGATCAGCAATGTCATATTTATCAACCTATGGGCCAAGAAAAAAATGAACTGATGAAGGCAAAACCTGTGCTTGGTTGTGCTGGCTGCTCCCACCATGGTGACTGGCATTCCAGTCAGCCCCAGACACTGAAAAATCCTGAGTCAGGCCTTAAAACCCACATGCCCCGCTTGAAAACCACAAGAGAATTTGACATTTATGAATAATAACAACAAAAACAGCAGCAGCAACAACCTTGGTGTCTTACCCTTGGTTTCCTGCTGTATTTCCAGCTTGTATTTCTCAGCTAGAATATATTTTTGATCATGAAGTCTGAGAATATAATGGGTTAGAGGGTCCTAGGAGTTGGATGTGTCAGAAAAAGACTCATATATTGCAAAACTAACAGTAAAATTACACAACACCACTGTGCTTGGCATCATTACAAAGCAGGAATATTTCTATTTCTTGCACTTACCTAGACAAATCTACCAGACATCTTTCCTCTCCAGAATCAAAGGGACTTTATGGGACAGTAAAAACCAAATGAATAAACCTAGAAAAGAAGCAATAAATTATTGGCTTGGGGGAAAAAAATACCATACTTGTCTTTCAAAATATTTGAGCTGCAGAAACCATCAGGGAAGAATTAAGCAACTTTATAGCTGATTTCAGTCTGTGGGCTTTGGGAGAACAGGGGTTTGCATCCCACTGACCTTCTGCTCATGAAACATTTATAGACCCCTTTTTTTGCGCATGCATTTGGGCATTTTTAGTTGTGTCCTTCTCCCAGTTTATTCAGTTTTGCCTTGAAAAGGCAGAATAAGAGAGCAGCAATGGGAAAGCCAAAAATATCCTTGATTTTCATTTTCCAAAAATGGCCAGTTTGGAGGCAAAAAAAAAAAAAAAGTTTTGTTTGGTGGGTTAAGGCAAATGCCCCATTTTGAAATTTAAAAAAATGCTGTTTCCAGTCCAAACAAACCTTCTGGCATTAGGAATTATGTGATTGGATTGTGCAAGTCCAACGTGTCTCAGCAGACTGAGGGGCAAAGGGAGCAGCTTTGGGCATGCTCAGGGCTGCAGTCACAGCACTGCCCTCTGTCCCCTTCTCCCTCTCCCCTTCAACAACCTTCAGTCTGCTGCCTCAGTTTCTCTCGGTGCAAAACACACTAAAAATAGCAACTCTCCTCCCAGAGGAAGCTCTGAGGAATAATTAACTAATGCCTGCAAAGTGCCAGCCAGCACTAATTACTATCATTATGCAGGAGAGGAGCAGTCGGGGTTTGCTTTGGTCCTAATGGTGCTTGTTTTCCCGGACTCGATGAGCCACGGAATCAATGATGGGGTTGAAAGTGACTCCTCAAGGCACTGCAGCAGGTTCTGAAAATATCAACATTAACAAGTTGATTTATCTCTCCAACAGTCTCTGGAAAAGTGAAGGCTCCAGCTTCCCTCACAACATGGCACGCTGGGGAAAAGGGAAATTTACTCCTGTTATCCCAGGTTGATGAAGTGCCTGGGTTGAGCTGTACATCCCTTTTCACCCTTTGATTTGCCCTGCAAATCTAATGTGTCACAGCAGCACTGTGGTGGCTCTGGTGCAGCACCTGGAGCCATGCCCTGGGAGCAGAGAACTGGAAATGGGTCCAGGAAGGATGGGGGAAACCACCTGGTTTTCAAAGGAGGGAAAGAGAAGGAAGAACTTAGCCTAAGGAGCAAGAGTCAAGGTGTTCCCTGTACCTTCTGGCCAAAAACCAGGTCCTGGCCAAAATCTGGGAATGGATTGGGGAAGGATCAGAGATAGGGACATTACCACATTCATCTTTGGAACAGAGACTTCTGGTGGCAAACAAGCCTTTAGTGAACCCAGAGGTGTTAAACAATAGAGGATCCAAGCTATGAAGTGCCCAAATAAACATTTTTCTGCCTGAGAGAGCAACAGCTTCTCTATCATCCTCAGGTTTCACATCAGCAGAGGCTGCCAGGTCAATATCAACTAGAAATTGTTGAACCTGTGGCAGAGGGGTTGTAACTAAATAATCTTTAAGGTTCCTTCCAACCCAAACTATTCTATGATTCTATGAATTTACAGTTGTAATTCTATAAAACACACAGTTGTTTGCAATCTGCAGAGGGTCTTTCCCAAAGGATGCTCCAGAGCTGAGCATCCCCCATCACCACCAGAGCTTGCAGAAAGATAAAAGACTTTCTTCAGGTTTGAAAGAGGAATTCATGTTCGGGCTAAGGGCAGGCTGGAAACCTGAGCTCAAATTGAATTGCATTCCCAATTAGACAATTAAAGGGAAATAGATTTGCTCGTTGCTGTCTATCTTTGAAGACCTAACGAAGCAGAGAGAAGGGAATAGTCCTTGGCCTGGACATATTCCAAGGTGGTAGCAGTAAAGACAAGGATTTATTCCCACAGGAAGAGACAGTGTGAAGGAATCTCTTTCACAGTTCTTTCCTCTCTGGCAACAATTTTTCAAGTTAAATATTTATATATGTATACATGCAGTCATGTACGGACTCTCACAAAGCAAGGCAAAAAGGCAAATCTTACTGTCTGAAAAGTGGATCTAATCAAGCAAAATATCTTCAATCTTGAAACTCTGCTTACAAGATTTAAAAATGTTTTATTTCAAAGAACAACCTCAGCTTTCCAATTACAAAGTCATTTATAGATTAAGATTCTAAGTATAAGAATATCTGAAGTCCCTTTTCAACTTCCCAAAAAGTTCTGGAGACAGGAGGGTTCAAACTTACAAATCCCTGGGAAAGAAGGTGCCCCTTTAGAGCCAGATGGGCCTGTTCACTCCAAAAACCCTACAATTAGTAGGATAATTTGGAAAACCCAGCCTGTGTTACCCCAATATGACATTAGATGTCACCCATGCACTGCATTTACGGGCTGTCCCTCTCTCCTGATCCCCCCATGGGAAAATCACGTACAGCCCATCCCTCACCTCACCCCAAAGTGATTCAAGCTGGGGGGACCTCAGGATATCACACCAGGGAGGCACCTGGAATGCCAGGAGAAATGCCCACAGCCTGGATTCGCTATCTCAGCCTGGAAGAGGTGGGATAGGAGCAGTGTCCACATCCCCATGGCCTTGCAGGACAGGGGTGGGTCCTTGGCTGTCACCCAGCAGCGCCAGGACTCAGGAGACGGTCCCAGACGCCGATGTTTAACTCTGTGCTGTCCCTGACCACTGCCAGCCAGCACTGCCCATGTCTGGGCAGGTTCTGGGGGGGCTGAAGGATTTGGAGACAAGGCCCCCCTGGGATGTAGCCCTCATTTGGCAAGAAGAGAGTACATCTGCATGGAATTTAGATGTTCTGTGCTACGTGCCCAGGGAATGCTACATGTGTTCATGCCCAGGGAATGGGTCCTCAGAGGAGACTGGAGCCAGAGATGGCACAGAGGGACAGGATCAGCCCCGTGTTCAAAGGCAGCGAGGATGCTCTGCACCCCCGACACGTTCCCCCAGCTCAAGGTCTCCTTCACACGCCCTCTCCTCCAAGAACTGCTTTGCCCTCCCGTTCCCTTGCTCAAAGAGGGGGACCAAAACCCTGGGAGGGTGGCCCCGAGGCTGGAAAGCTGGGAGGGAGCCAGCTGAGCAGCCCCACGCTGGGAACCACCCCCGGTGCCATTTGGGCACTGTCCCAGCCCTACACCAAGTGGGGCAGGATCTCCCTGAGGCCTGACCAGGGGAGGGAGGAGGAATCCCATGGATTGGAGAAGGAGGCCGACCTCATTAAAGCCATGGAAATCCCCTTCCACATTCCCGGCTGGGCTGCGGTGTTTCCTCTCTTGCAAGAGCGTGAGGCGCTGGCAGGCAGGAGGAGGCACTTTGGGGAACATGTTTACAGAACTCCTGCCAAACCACAGGAAGTTCCAGCTCCCGGAGATGAAGAATGGGAGGAGGAGGAGGCAGATGTGGCCAAGGCTCTGTCAACTCCTCTCCACTGCCAGTGGCAAACAAAAGCCAGAGCACAGCAGCGCTGTTGTGCCTGGCCATGTGGGATGCAGGAGGGCCTGGAGTGCTCTCCCTTTGCTGTTTTATCTCAGGGCAGCTCAGCAAGTGAAGCCTACCAGCAAAAGCAGGAGAAAAGCACCTGGGGGACAGGTAATTCTCCTGCACATGTCTAGTGTTAAGCACACCACGGGTGTGGCAGATGAGAACAGACTCATAAATGTGATCCAACAGCTCTCCATGTAGAAAGCTGACACTCAGTTGTATTTTTTTTTTTTATGATTTCTAAACACCATTCATCTGTTGCATCCTATTTACCCACCCAAGGGATGTCATCTTGTGCAGTTCCCCTGGGTTGCCCCTAAAGGGCTGGCAGTACTCCAGGCATCCAAGGAGCCTAGTGTAAGGTGTCCTTGCCCATGGCAGAGGAGTTTGAACTACACAATCTTTCATGGTCCCTTACAACCCAAACCATTCTCTGATTCTATGATTTTATGAATCTGCTGCTTTTCCCATCACTCCCAGCCCCAACATGCCACTTGTCCAGTGACAAAATCACTTATCAAAGATTTGGGCAATAGCTTGAATGCTCCTCCTTGATCAGAAGGTGGTGAACACCCCTACAAACATATTCTGGAATGGTAAAGAGCTCCTGGGACTGGGCACCATGGGGGTCTCCTCTGCTGTCACCACCTGAGCAGGATTTGGGCAGCAGGTCCACAATTCAGTATGTTTCACATTCCTTTTCACTTCATTAGGGACAACAGCCTTACAGCAGCCAAGGATGTTTCTTTATCTCACACAATCTCACACTCCAGGTGGCTTTGGTTGCAACCTTGGTGAAGACCTTGCACTCATAATGGCTTAATGGCTGTAACTTGAAGGAGGGTAGGTTTAGATTAGATATCAGGAAGAAATTCTTTACTGTGAGGGTGGTGAGGCCCTGGAACAGGTTTGCCCAGAGGAGCTGTGGATGCCCCATCCCTGGAAGTGTTCAAGGTCAGGCTGGATGGAGCATGAAGCAACCTGGGATAGTGGAAAGTGTCCCTGCCCATGGGAGGAGGCTGGAATGAGATGATTTTTAAGGAACATTCTGACCCAAACCATTCTGGGATTCTGTGATAGGTATCTACAGGGAAGCACTACCCACCATTCACCAAAGTTCTTAGCACAGCTGCTCCCTGTCCTCACCATTTCACTTGTTTAATGAGGACAGACACTCCACACCCTGATTTATCTATCAACATCTGCAGGGGCACAGACAGGCAGAAAAACAACCTACCTACCAAAACATTACCTCATATTGCTCAAGCCAGTCAGAACTGCAAATTAATTCACAACAGACTGAATTTAAGACCTAAAGAAAAATACAAGTTCATTTACTGGACATGCTATTTCAAAATGAATAATATAGGTCTTGTTTAATAGCCACTAAAGGGACAGATTTAATAAAAGAGCAAAGTTTCCAAGAGGTTTCAGCTGACAGTGAATATCATAGTGAACATAGGAAGAGAAGTTATTGTTGTCTATATAATTAGTCCTTCCCTCCACTCCTGTTTGGCAACCACTTTATCAAATTACAGATGTCCAGACTGAATTAAGTGTTGCTGGAATACCTTGCAGTCAAAATCTTTGTGCAGTGTTCATTATCATTAATTAAGTGTATGCAATCCCAGTTCCCAGAAGAATGTCCTTGTCTATTAGCTGAGCTATATTTAAACTCAGGAGAATTCAGCATACATTTTTAATAGAAATTCAACAGACAGTATTGACATTTCTTTTTGGTTCACAGCAGCCTTTTACGTCACGAAAACCATCATGATGACCCAGGGAGATTGTGCTTGTCCTCTTCAGCTAAAAACCCCAGTTCTTTAAACCTTTCCTCCTAAGGCAGATTTCTGAGATCTTTCTATCGCCCTATTCTAGACTTAGATCCAGAAATACCTTGCCTCACTTCTAAGTAGTAACCTTGGCGTTTACTACAAGGTGATATGCTTGTTTACACCTCCCAGTATGCTCTTTACTCTCTCCAGAGGGTGGATTTCCTGACTCACTTGCCTGTAACCCATTGCCCAAACCGGTTGCTCCCCATTCTGTCTTTGTGCAGCTGAATGTTCCTGCCTTATTCCACCCCACGTGCCTCCCTCCTGAATCTCACCCTACTTTGGAAAGGCCGTTACTCCAAGAACTGAGGCCACCCTCCATTCCAATCTCATCCTCCAGTGCCTTTCTCAATCCTTCCCAACTCTGCATGTACTGCAGATTGAATAATCCTCCTCTGGATTCATCCATCCACTCTGCACACCAACGTTCACCATCACCACCCCCCTCAGAAGTCCTGTTAACGAGCATCTGAGTCGTGCTTTAGCTGTTTTAGAAGATCACTGATGAAAGCCCTGCTGGAGCCAAGGCAGCTACTGCATCTCTCCTTTCCAGAACAGCCCCTGCAAAGACAATTTGATTGATCCAAAAGTTTCCTCATGGCTGATACTCATTTCCTTTCTACCTGTCATGTGTTCATAAAATGGTCATTTAGTTACCTGTCCTTCACTTGTTTTTTTGTAACAGTGTGTGTTTCTTACCCTGTTGACTCTCCCATTTTACTGTACAGGTCCTGTACACCCAGTCTTGCTCTGCCTCATCATCCCGGATCCTCAGCATGAAAGAAGTTCCAGGTCACTAGGGGGAAAAAAGCCTCTCCAAAATATACCTGCTAAACATTCCCAGTGCCTTCAGTGAGTCTTGGGGTGCCATTCCTAACCTTAGGCCATCAGACCCTAAAATAACACTGTAAGCATACAAGTAACACATCACCAACTTCACCACAGAGCTTTGACCCTGGCTCATAACATTGTGGAGACTAAATGTCTCCATCCGTGGGTTAAAAAAATGCGGGTGATGCTTATCTGTTCCAAGGAACACCTGTGAAATGGATTCACACATAGAAACAACTTGTGTTCACCTCATGTGAGAAATGAGAACCGGGGATTTCTTCAGTGCTTCCCAGCCAAGCCCATACCCCTTTCATGGGAAAACATTCCCACGAAGGCTGGGCTGAGAAGCAAGGAGAAAATCCAAATGCAATGAAGAATTGTGTCTCCCCAGCAGCATCCCACAGGGGTTTTGTGTGGGAGCTGGCTCGTACCTGAAGATGCAACGGAGACCTGTGCTAAGGTGGCCTCAGGGGACTTTAAAACACACTTGACTGAAGGACTTTCATTAAAAGCTGCTCCTTGGGGTCCTTATACAACAAAAAAAAAATGGCAGAACATCAATCCTGAGGGTCTTTAGGGATCCTCAAGGTAGCGAGCATGAATCCCTGTTAGTGGGGATAGGGGTTCTCCACCATTTTGGGGCAAGCTGCTCACAGTTACAACAGGGAGGAATCAGAGCTTGCATTTCTCTCACTGCTCAGCTGAGACCATCTTCAGACTGCTCATCTCTCCCATGTGAGATAAAATTCATCCCAAAGCCAGTCCCTCCTTGCCAGAAGATGGAAGTGGTCCAATGCAAACAGGACAAATAAACCAGCTAACGCCAGCTCTCTGTCAGTCAGTCAGCCTTCCCTCTGAAACGAAAAGCAAAGCAAGTCCCAGAGGTCTCTCCCGCTCTGAGCATGGCTTTACAATTATAAATTATCCCAAGATTATCTCTGTCCCCAGCGCTGCTGAATTCACCTCCGCTGTGTTTGTCGGGGGATTAATTGCTGCTGCATTGGCTGCACTGCAGAACAAAAGCTGGGGATGCAGCAAACTCCTAATTACCACCATCATTCAGCAAGGGGTGACAAATTTAAAGCCAAATACACAGGAAACACGTTTTGGTTTAGCACAGTGTGCAATTAGCCAGCACAGACCACTGCTGGGAAGGGAATCAAGGCAAACAAGACCAGGCATCAAAAAGGTATGAGCAAGAACTGGGATTAGGGTGGCACTGGATAAGACAGCAATGGCCAGAGCTGACCATCCTGGCATCAGCAGGGACCATGCAAGGGCAAACAGGTGCTTCTTGCTCTTCCTACATCCTAGCATGGTGTTTGATAGTGCCTGGGTGCAACATCCATCTTATTCCTTGATATCCTCCACTCCTACACTGTCAGGAGACGGCATTGTTGCCAATTTCTAGGACTCTGCATTCAAAAGAGATGTTCCAGGATAGCTCTTCCATCCCACCTCTTTCCCTGATAGACCACACATCTCATACGGGAAAATGTGGAGATATCTGAGAAGATACCCAGAAGTTGGTGCCATTGCAGAGCACTAGGTTTGCTTTCCAGATAGAAGTCTCTGGTTCTGTCCTGGATATCCTGCCTGATATGTGAAGATATCCTGTGAAGAAAGGAGGAGCTTCATCTCCAGCAGAAAAATCTCCTGCTTGCAGGAGTCACCCACAGCCTCACCATCCTCATCCATGCTGGGAAAAAACAGCAAACACAGCGTTCCTCACCGAATCTGGGCTGGATCAGAGGAAAGCTGAGATCCATGGGATTGCAGGAAGGCCCCGGACACCAGAACTGCTGTCATCCCACTCTGGTGCTGCGGGACTTCCAGGCACATGGAAATGTGGTGAGAGCTCTGGGCCCAGAGGCTCAGATGAAACACCAGAAGCTCCATGGCCCTGAGTGGGACCGGGCTGGAAATCTGTCAAGCTTTCTCATGAGATTTCCTCTCTCCCTCCTGGTTCTGTTTGGACTGGAAACACCATGAGAATAACTTTCCTCCTTGCATTTCAGCAGTTTTGCTTCCGGGCCTGGGCTAAACAAGGAAGTGCAGAGGCGTGGGAACCGAGGGGAGACACAAACACATGGGAGCGCAGGATGAATGGCTCCAAATCCCAACAGCTCACTGCCTCCATCACAGGGCTTCTCCTGCCAGCTGAACTCCTCTGCATGGGCTGACACTTTCAGGTGGAGGTGGTTATCTGTGGGTCAGATCCTTCTCTCCCTTAGGCAGCAAAGCAATCCCAGGAATAACTCAAATTTTACTGCTGTGAGACAAGAACATTTCAACCAGGATCTTGATGCCTTTTAAAGACACAACACCCAACCCACGGCAGAGCACTTGGACACAGAGCCCAAACCTCCAAACCTTTGCCCTTCTGTGGTAAAAGGTTTGACTTTTTGATGCACTCATCATCTCAGCACCCTGAAAACAGAGTCCATTTCTGGTGTGGAGTACCACAAACCACTTCATGGGAGGCTGACCCATTCCTCCAGGATCCAAACTTCTTCTCTACTCCATGCCTTCAGCACCCACTGACAAAACAAGTTGTGCCCACAGGAGCAGGTATGGCACGTAGGGATGAATAATGATCCTATCACCACATACATATTTCAGGATAAAATTCCAGCTTCACCACAGCCTAATGCACCACCCAACATGTGTTTACACCAAACATTCAGTATCTCAAAGCTACAAAGAATGAGGAAATGGGAAGGAGTTTTTCCCATCCCAAGCAGCTTGCAATTTAAGGCATTGCTCTTTCCCATAAGTCTCCACTGGTCTGGCATGGAAATCTCTTTGGGATTATGTGGATCTATTCAGCAGTTCAAAGGTTAATTGAAGCTACACCAGCATTATGAGCAAAA
Organism: Acanthornis magna; assembly: GCA_036785705.1. Classification (NCBI taxonomy): domain Eukaryota; kingdom Metazoa; phylum Chordata; class Aves; order Passeriformes; family Acanthizidae; genus Acanthornis; species Acanthornis magna. The sequence continues at coordinate 12,359,278 of JAWUZG010000119.1, read as the reverse complement.
AGGAAGGGACAATTTCTAGCAGCAAGGTCGTGTATCTACTGAGCACATCCCTCTGGAGCATTCATCATTATTTAATTATCACTGTACTAATAGCTAGCATGAATTAAAGTATTCAGGGTCTCTTAGGCTTTGTGGAAGAAGCAAACCTTCTGGGTTTTTTTTAAATGACCTCAAAACAGGAGATGGTGGAGCATCCTCCTAGCCCAGCTGGCCCTGTCTCTGAGCACTTGGGGCAAACAACTGAACTTACTTCACTATACAACTAGGCAGGACTGGCCCAGACTACAGGCAAAGAAGTTCCAGGTGAACCTCAAGGACCTGCAGACAGCACTGGCACAAGCCAGGAGAGCACTCAGTGACTAGAGTTTAAGTGGCTTTAATTTGAATGAGATTAGGTTTAGATTAGACATTAGGAAAGAATTCTTTACAGTAAGGGTGGTGAGGCCCCGGCACAGGTTGCCCAGAGAAGCTGTGGATGCCCCATCCCTGGAAGTGCTCAAGGCCAGGGTGGATGCAGCTTTCAGCAATCTGGTCTAGGGGAAAGTGTCTCCTCCATCCTGCCAGAGCTCCTCACCAAGCAGGTTACATCTGAATTTGAGCCCATTATTACCTGTTGCAAAACCACCTTCCCCTTCTGAACAGCGCTACCTCGTACCAGCACCTAGACAGGCTCTGCTATCCTCTTGTCTGCATCATGTTCCTGCACTGAACACATCCCCAGAGGCACAAGCACAGCTTCTCCATGTCCTTGGCTCAGAGAGAGAAGCACAGCCCTGAGCCGTGTCCTCCTCTCCCTGTCAGAAGAAGCAAGAGAGGCAGAAATGCACCCAAGAGACACCCTGTGACTCTGGTCCCTGCCAGCTCTCTCCAATCTGCCCTGCCCAAGGCACTTTTCCCTGTCACAGTCTGGCACATCTATTTCAAATGCGGAGGATTGCCACATATCACAGGGAACAAGAAACAGATTCCCACCAGGGAAGCAGGGCCCTGGAGCAGTGTGGCGTCAATGACATGCCCTTGAGGTTCAGAGAAGGAGGACACAACTGCTTGTTAATCCTGCTTCCCAGCTGGTGATTTCTAGGGATAACCTAGCCAGGGAATTCTAGGGAAAACGTTAAAAGAACTTCTAGTAATGCACTGTGAGAATAAAATCCCCATCGCTGCAGCTCACAGGGAGGCAACGCTGCTCGTTGCACAATAAGCCATGTGAACCACCAGATACAGGTCCAAGGATCAGGAAATAAGCAGAAAAGTCTCCAGCAAAACCACCTCTTTCATTTCTTGGTTTTAGGAACCCAGATGTGATCCCCTGTGTTGGGGTAGATTACATGGTGGCCCCAAGTCCACCTTACAGCCCTACTTTTCATGAGTCCAACATTTTCTCATATTATCTTGTGCTTTTAATTAGTCATGTTCACCCCGCACACACATTCCCCTCCTTGCCCTTATCCCAGGCTCTCTCCCCAGCTTCCCCAGCCACCATGAGCCCTCAGCCTGTGCTTTGACCTCTCAGCATTGCAGTCTTGAGCTCTTTAGACTTTGCCTGTGGCTCTACCCTTTTGCACTTTTATTACTACAAAGATGTCTTGTCTTAGAGGAGAGAAAATGAAGCCACCTGGAAGCACAAGGAAAGGCCACATGGTTGCGGCCCCAGAAGACAAGCACGTGCTCCACGGCCAGCTAGATGCTACCTGGCACTGTCCTGCCACTGAGGACCAAAAAATGATTCAACAGGACAGTGCTGCACCTTTACACAGGAAAGGAAAAGAGGCAGAGGTGAAGGCAAGTCACGAAATCAGAACTGCGTTACTCAGCATGGTCAGCTTGTCATCGCAGCACGATCCACCACCTGAGTCACAGGAGTAGGATTCATTCCACTTAAATTTAGACCTCAAAAATGTAGAATCTTATGTCTGGCCACGCAGATTCAGCTTCTTTTACAGTCTGTGATTCATCTGACCTCTCCCAGACACTATTGTAGATTGAATCACACTCTGATTCTTCCTATTTCTCTGCATTGGCAACGAAGGGAGCCGACGGTGACTAGTTCATCCAAAGCCAGACATCTCAACTCTACATGCCAAAATAAGAGCAAAGGAATCCCACTCTGGGTATTGTCATTTTTCCCTAATTGAAGGGCTTAAAACTTTCAAAGCAGAAGGACAATGACAGCTGAATTTGTGGTGGGGCTTTTCATGCCAACATTCAGAGACTGCTTCTTCCCTGCCAGCTCGCTCAGTTTAATTCATGGGAATGTCCAGAAACAGGAACCCCTGGAGCACAGCAAAAAAATGAGGCAGGCTCTGACACTTGTGTGCGCAACCACTTTTTAATTATTTGACTAATACAAGCATTGTGCAGCAACCATATGCACTGAGGGGTTTGTGGAGGTTTCTTTGTCACAGGGACCTGTGTACAAACCTCCACAGGAAGGGGGGTCTAGGGTTTCTGCAGAGTCTTGGGTACCAGAGCACAATGCCAAACTGCAACTCTTCTCAGGGTGTTTGAGGAATTTATAATAAAACTGCCCTTAAAATGTAATTTGGGTCAGGAAGGATCAGAGAGCCAGGAGAGGTGGGCTAATGCTGATCAAGTAGGAAATGTATCATGGGCGTGATGCAAACACTCCCATGTTCTGCAAAGGGCAGGAGCATGCTGGAAGCAGGACTGATGGGAAAACCACAGGAATGGGGCTTTCTGCACAGAAAGGACACAATTACCCTGGGAGGAGGCTGCAAAGAGGCTCTCTGAGCCGTGAAAATGCAGACAAAATTACTCACAAGCCCCTGGATGATGGATACCTGTGGAGATAGGCGCTCTCTCTTCACTAGAAGATAGGTCAAATATGACTAGAAATTAAGGTTTTATCATTTCAGCTCCCCACCCCCTGAAGTATTGCTAGTTGAGGTCTCTGAGGCAGAGCAGAGCCTGGAGGGAAGGAAATGTCTTGGGCTGTGCCCAGGGGCTGCACTCAGACCCCGCAGGACTAGAGCAAGGCCAGGAGGAGAGCACTGGGGAAGGAAGTCTTACGGCAAGGTCGGACAGCAGCTGTCTCCAGGAATGAATCCAGGAGCAGCATCCTCCTGGGATGGGCCAGGAGGATCTTGCGTTGACTGACTGCCCTTCCTGAGTTCGGGAGGAAATTAATCTCCCACCATGAGCTCCAGTTTATTTTTACATTGCAAGTTAGCCCGAAGGGAAAAAAAGAAAATCATTAAAAAAATTCTATTCCCTAAAAGGAATCACAAATTTCACAGCGACCTAAGGAGATTAGTCAAATCCCTGTGACCGTCAGCAGTTTCACTTAGGTCAAAGCCTGGCATAACTCAATTTCTGTGAGAAGGGAGGAGTGGCGTGGACTGCCCAGCTCGGAAGGCTGGCCAGCCTCTCCAAGAGGGCCCTTCTGCAATATCTGGAGAGAAATATCCCTTTTGCAGTCCCACAGCAAACAGTCAGACTGACCCGGAGTGCAGACTGCGAAAGGGAGCATTATCTCTTGCAGATACCACAGTGAGACCTTCCAAGCTGGGAAGCAGAAGGAGGACCAATTTCCCAGGCTGGGAGACATCAAAGGCTGTGTGAAACCTTCCGAAAATGCTCACCCTGAATTTCTCATGCATGGGTGGGCATACGGGATAACTCTCCATAGGGTCAGGGAAATGTAGAAAGTGGAGCAGTCGGGTTCTGATTCGCCTCTTGCTCTGGGGGAGAAAATGAAGAGAATTTCGCTCAGAACCTAAAAATAAAGATGCCACCCATAGGTTTGGCTTTGCGCAAAAATTGGCCTGAGTTAGGTAACCTAAGGCATTTTTTGGATGAAGTAATTTCCATCCCCTGGCAAACATGTCTGTGTTAATGGGCTCACAGAAGCGTCAGCCTTTCAAGCTGTGCCTCAGACTTCATCCAGGGGATCAGTAATGTGGTGCTGCTGCTGTGGGGCTGCTGCTGCAATGCACTCAGTGGGCAGAGAGGTGTTGGAGAAAGAAACTGAGGACAAACTTCTGGATTTGGAAGTGTTCAAGGCAAGGTTGGATGGGGCTTGGAGCAACCTGGTTTAGTGGAAGGTGTCCCTGAGCCTGGCACAGGGGTTGGAATGAGATGATCTTTAAGGACTTTTCCAGCTCAAACCATTCTATGATTCTGGGATTACTCTAAGGAGAAACAGGGCTTTCAGCTCATACTCCACAGCTTAAAAAAAAAAAAATCTGCCTCTTTCTCAGTAAGAGGAAGGGATCTCTTGATAGAAACCCAACAGAAAGTCTCCTGCCCTGTTGTGCAAATACACTGTATTGATTTACATGGTACCATGAAGCCAAAGAGGATGGGAAATTCCAGTGTCCTCCCTCCACTGCAGAGAGGCAGGAGGCTTTTGCAACTGTTTCTCCCTCCCTTATAAAGTTGTTGGTGCAGTTCTCAGAAGAAATAACAATTTTTGCAACTCTTAGGTCTCTTCACAGTGACAGCTGCTCTTTCTCTTTGTAGCTTCTCCATCATTTGAACCCTTCCAGTAGTACCAGACCTGAAGTTTTCAAAATTACGGGTCAGGAACTGAGAAATCCGTACACTGATTTAGAAACTAAAAGATTAAAAACAAAACAGCAAGAGACACCCCAACTGCAGGGACTTTTGAGTTGCTTCTGGTCTTTGAGCTTCTAAAGTCAAGAGTGGGACAGTCCTATTGCGGTTTTTCCGAGTACCATCACACCTGCTCTTCTGTCTGTTGTTTCTTTTCTGGTGTTGAGTTATTCTCAGGGCAGAAAGCATCTTTCTGTCCTATGAATGTGCAGCATTTAGCACAAGGTGGTCTTGAGGAAGGATGCATCTTCTGGGCACAGGAAAAATGAAGGTGAATTGTTACAATCCACTGTTTTACCTACGAAATACATAATTCCAGCAAAATATGTGAGGAGAAATCAAAACAGCAGATGGGATAAGGAAGACAGACAGCATCGTTGCCCATCGCAGCTGCCAGCATTCTCAGGCTTTGGTATTTGCCCCTGACCCAGTGAGAGCTTTCCTGTGGGGGAAAAGGAACAATAAAGAACAGAGAATCATAGAATCATTGAATGGTTTGTGTTGGAAGAGACCCTAGAGATTATCTCGTCCCAACCCCCTGCCATGGGCAGGGACACCGTGCACTAGACCAGATTGTTCAGGGTCCCATCCAACCTGGCCTTGAGCAATTCCAGGGACAGGGTAACCACATCATCATCATCATCATCATCATCATCATCATCATCATCACCAAAAAAAATATCCCCCCCTCCAACATCAACACATCAGAATATCTTCTGTTATTCTTCTAACATCAGGGTGACCAAAAGCATGAGTTTGCCCTAAGTGGGTTCAGGTTAGAGGAAACGTGGCCCTTTGCTCCTGATGATTTCACCAATGTGACATTTGTTCTCATGCCTTTCTCCAGCCTCCACCCCCCCAAAAAATCTGGAAATGCAGTTTCCCTAACTGGAAACACACATTTCATAGTAACATTTTCCAGACCACTTTGCAAGAGGTAAAGTGAGACGAATTTTTTCAGCACAGCTTTAGTAGAAGCTCACTGCTCTTACCTGGCCCTTCCGTGTCTGTATCCTGGCATATTCCTTCAGTAATCCCCAAGTCCTCATGGCTTCATCTTTTTGTGGTGTTTGTTTCTTTGCCCTTCTTAAATAAACTATTGGCAGTTCCTATGGTAACACGCCTCATTCTTTCTCTCTCCTCCCTAAAAGTCTCTTCCCATTTAACAGGCTTTTTAAAAGGCTCTATTTATACTTTCTTTTGTTATCCTGCCCCTGCTCCCTTGCAGTCAGACAAGGGCAGGCACGGAGCAGTGCATGCACTACCCTGTGTTACTAATAATGGCCATCCATAAACACGAGAGTGAGCCGTGGGGATCAAAGCTGTGACCTTCATCGCTAGATGCTCTGCTTCTTAGAGCAAAAGAAAGAAAAAAAGGAAACCTGAGACACGGCTGGCTCAGGAGGGAAGCACTGTTTGCAGGGGCCATCCCCACCCTCCCACTCTCCAGCAATGTGCTGAGGGGCTGCAATCCCCCAAAGCAGCCAGCATGTGAAAATCAGCCTCGCTGTCTCTGCAGGCAGTTTCCACCTCCCCTCTTTCCTCAGTGTCAGACATTCATCTACATTACCGGTAATTGGATAAAGAGAAAAATATGAGCTGTGCTTCTTTTTGCTTCCTATTCCATGAAAAGAAAAGCCCTCCTCCTCTCTGAGCTTTTTCGTTTTAAATCTCAGGGCTATTACCAAGCGTCAAGGTTTATTTCCTTAAGGTTCATTATATCATTTAAATGCAGATTACAGTTTATCTTAACCCTCAGCTGAAGCAGGTAGGTGGATTTTTACGATGACAACTCATTGTTTTTCAGGCATTTCTCCTAAGGAAAAACAAAGGATCTGAAACAGTCCAAGTGCAATTTGGTTCCTTTCTCCATTGAGAGGTTTCACTTGCACGGTCAGGCTGGTGCCAGAAACCACACGTTTTTTGGTCATCTTTAGGGTGTTCCAGGAAACATATTGTCGACAGATCTCAATTTTTCAGTAGGAAAAGCAAGTAGAAGAATTACTCCCCACCCCTCCCCTTTTTTTCTCCACATAAAGACAGCTTTCGGAGCTTCTTTATTGATGAAGAATGACCCCAAAAGTTGTAAATCCATTTTTTTTTCTCACTTGATCTCTCCTCCCTGGCCAGCACAAGAAGCTGTGATGCCCTCAGAGTGCCACTGCAGAAAGGGTTAAGATATGTCAAACTACAGCCTCAATAAGCAGCTCACAAAAGTGTCCTGTCCCCAGGGTAGGATCAGTGTATGAGAATTTGCTCAGATCATTTAATGTTTGTAACTTGATTTCCTGCCGGAAAGCTTCAGTGGGCGGAGTTTCTGCAGAACCAGACAGAACTAGAGCTATTTCCTTCTCCAGATTGCTTGTGCATGTCCAGTCAAGCTCAACTGAAGTAACAGCAACCGGCTTGTTTCCCCCACACACCCCTTCCCATTCACCTTTTGCAGTGAAAATACAGGAAGTGAGTGATAATCTTGTTGCCAGGGGCTCAGGAGATGGGATGATCCTGCAACCTTGGGCAAGTCCCGTTCTTTCTCTGCACCTCTGGTCCACTTCTTGTTAAATTCTGGAGAAAGGATGTCCTAATGACCCAGCTCCTGCCCTACTGATTTCCTACATGACCTTGGGGAAGTCACTTAACCTTTGCCTGCCTCCACCTTCCATGAAACGGAGAGGAAATCAGCAGAAGACTTCGCTCACTTTGCTGCCACCACCAGTATTAAACCACAGCCCATTAGGACTGAAAGTAGGATTGTTTCCAGTCTAAGCTCAAAGACCTGTCACTATTATCTCCTGAACAATGCAGGTCTGTGGTGGATCACCTGAAGCACTTCTACAGGAGCCCTGTTACCCCTCACCACACTCCCAACTGCAAATTGATTCATTCATCTCCTGCCTTGGCCATCCCAGGAACCATGAATTTCTTTCACATTCATCACTGAATGCAATCAAACCTTCTTGGAAAGGCCAGATCCTGCTCCAGGTGCTTGTTTTTTTACCAAAGCATCAAAGCAGTCTGAGCTAAACCCCATCAAAGACACTTTGATCAATGCTAAGAACATCTACATGCAGGACCAGCCAAGTGGGATCCCATGGATCTCACAGGAGAACACATGGCTGGGACCAGAGATCTACCCCAAGTACAGCCTCAGGACTCTACTGGTTTGAATGGTGTCAGGTCAAGTTATTTGACGTTCAGCTGGTAATCCAGATATTTTATCACGGAGGTTAAGGTGAAGGTAGGCAAGCTTCCTTCCCTCAGTCAATTTTCAGCAGCACCATTCGAAAATCCTCCCTAAAGTAAACAGCAAAGTCACCCCAAAACAAAAGAAATTTAGCACTGTGGGGTTTTTTTTTTTCTCACACACACCAAAGAGGAAACTCCTCTGAGGCACAGAGAAATTTCTGAGTGCCGTGTTTCTCACCCTTTTCCAACTGCTGCCTCCACACCAGCCCGTGAGCCCCAGGGCTGGACGCCTGGGGCAACACCCTCTCCCCCTACCCAGATAGTATCATATCCTTAGGATGTGTCTGCACTCCCAGGTGGAGCTGGTTACGCAGAGTAGTCCTTTCCTTAGGCCTGGCTAAGTCTGGAGGCCTGGGCGTGAGATAGAAAGTAGGCACTGTTCCTTATCATAAAAGGAAGATTATGCAAGAATGCCCTGTAATGAGGAAAACGAAGTGCTTTGAATAGGTATGTGGGGTTGGCTGCAGGTAACTTCTGGCAGCAGCAGGGCTCTTGCAGCATGGACCAGCCCTGGTTTCCAGTGCCAGATGAAGTGTGGCAACCAGCTGCCCCACACCAACCCCCTTAAACCAAATGATCAATTAACCTTCTTTCGCAAAAAAAGCACCAAATTTGAGGACCTCGTCACTGAAGGAACCATCACCCTGACCTAAAACTCAAAATCTTTATCTGCTACTGTTAGTTCATCTCCTTTCTGATTGCTGCCTCGCATGCGTGGGAATGCAATATGTATGGTTTCATTTTCTTAATTGCAATCACCCTGCAGACCACCTTCAGGCATGCTGGGGACCACCAGTAGAGCAGCGACCGCATGTGAAGAAGCCCTGCCCTGGGAGACCCATCCTGCCTTCCCTGATGTGGTTAAAATGCCATTCCAGACGGTGGTGCTTGCAAGGATTTAACGATGTTCTCAGCCCAGAGGAGAGCCCTGGACTATGCCCTGTGCCTGAGAAAGCAGGACTGAGCTTCAGCTGTGTAGGAGGGCAGCTGTAAGAAAGCAGGAAATCTGCAGCAATGGTGGAGTTCCCTTCATCGCCTTCCCCACCTCTTTTAAATGCAAGTGCAACCTCTGAGTCTCTGGACCCAGCTCCTTCTGTTCTGAAGCCTTCGCTGGCTATTAATACCTGGGGAATCTGTGAAGTAGGCAAACAAGGTTTTGATGAGTGTGGGAAAAAGAAAGGCGTTACCACGTATGAGTGAACTTCAGTTTCGCTCATGTGCTGAATTAGTCAGTGCCTTCAAGTGAATTCCAAGTGCTGGTCCGGCTATTAAATGACTCTTCTTGAAAAGCTAAGTGCTCCATTTTTAGCCTCTACTGGAGGAAAAGCTAAATTTAAAAAAAATAATATTTGAATCAGAACTATTGCAAAGGTTTTGGCATTGGAGTTTTTGGTGCGTTGTTTTGGGGTGGTTTTTTCATGTATTTTAACTTTTTTATTTCCCCCAGAAAGAAAAAGTATCCACTAGTCAACACACAGCAGTTTCTGGGACTTCTGCAAGCTGGAGAAATCCAGGTCGCTTGTCATGCCTGCGAATGTGATGTCTGAGTCAGGAAACCTCATCGAGATGTTGCAGCCCCAGAGGAACACGATCTGGTAACTGCTTTACAAAAGGAGCAGAAGTACCTGGTGTAGAGGGTCAAGACACAAGCTCCGGTGACTGAGAAATTCGGTGGAGGACTTGCTCCATTTGAAGTGTGTGCATGGGAAGGAGGCATCAGTGCTGGAACATCAACACTGGCATCTCAAGAATTCATGTTTCACTTCCTACCCTGGAGGAGTGGTTCCTTTTCAACCCAGAATTATCACTTTTCTCTGCTTCCTCCTCTAACACAGTGGCTGTGAGAAGTGCTGTCTGCTGGTGGCAAAAAGCAGAGTCATTCTTTCTATCAGTCCACTGTTAATGGTATCCTGGCTTGGAGAGAGTTGAGTTTGGCTGAAATGGAAATGACAGAAGGGGCAGGGAAAAAAACAAAATTACAGAAACTTAGACAAAGCAGGTGTATGGATTCATTTCCATCCTTTCTGCAAACACAGAGGCTGCGTGGGCTAGATCCAGGAAAGTGTCCCAGCTGTAATACAAGCACTTTGACAAGCACACATTAAAATATAGCCAGGCTTTCCACTAGCACTAAGGCAAACACAGCCCGCTGGGATTAGCATCTGTGCAGAGGTTACAATCCTTCCACTTTGCTTTTCAGTGCATTAGGCCGAAAAACATGCTCAAGGATGCTCACGTGCACAGGAGATTGTCGATATTTGTGCTGAAAATCCATTCAAATTCAGAAATTACAGCTAACATGAAGCCTACTTGATCCTCTTAAGGCTGTGACCTGATTGTGGAAACATTTCTCTTTGCTTTTTTTTCTAAAATACAGAGAAGCGAGGCAGGGGCTTGACTGAAGATGGATTCAGGCTTGCCAGGAGACCTGAAGGTGTTCCCTAGTTGCATTGCCCATCAATTTTTAATGCCTCCATTTCCCCTCCAGCTCACAACGGACAAAAGTTCCCCTACTCAGGATATTCTCTGATTCTGTGGTGCCCAAGAGCAGCAGCCAAACCTCGTATGAATTTACACCCCCGGCCAAGAAGCGACGCTCCCAGGCACAGCAACCCTTCAGCCTCACCCATGCAAGAGGGATCAAGCTGGGTTTGACAGCACTTCTGAGGGAATGTGGTGGAGCCTCATGCTGTTGGCCCTTTTTCTTCTGCCAGAGCTGTCAAGCTGAGGTTGTGCTCGAGCACTACAATTTGCCATCTGACATTTCAGACGGGAAGCAAAAGAACGGCTTTGCCAACCACCGCTCTCAGGTTCTCCGCTAAGGAAAAACCAGATTACTGACATTTGCTGTGTCTGAGAGAAAGGCGAGTCTGTTGTTTTTTACAAACAATAAAGGATGCAGAAAAACAAACGCATTCCCTCTGAGCCAAATGCAGTTCCCCATCACGCCTGGGAATCCCCATGGAAGGGAAAGGGGTTGTGCTGTTTCAACAAGAAAAGATTTGACCAAAAATACCCAACCAAGTAGAGCAACTGCCATGTTTTACTTTGGGGTTTTTTGTTTGCTTTTTTCAGTTTTCAGGTTTTTTGGTTTTTAAAGGAAGTGGTCGAAGGACTTCTCTGTGGGTCCCTAACCATCCCCAGCATTAGCAGGAGGATTTCTGCCTTCCAGAGCTTTCCCTGGGCTTTGCCAGACTGATTTTAGCACCGCCGAAAATCACGCTCTGAGTTTTCATTAAAAAACATTGATGTGAAAAACAGATAATTTTCTCACTTCAAGAAAGTAGCAGGGAGTCAGACAGCAGAACCTAAATGTCAATAGCAAGGGAAGTCACAGGTTTTTTTCTGTTCTCAGCAGACTTCTTTGCAAGGTGTGAATTTGCTGATGCCTAACCAAGGTTAAGCTTATGCTCTGCCTCGAGAGGGGAAGGGGAAGGAAAGAATGAAAATCCTCTTCATCCAGCTGTGGGTTTCAAACCTGCAGACACCAAATGTCTTGACTGTCCTTTGAAATCAATTAACAGAATCCAAAGTTTTATCCAAGGATCCTTTTTATACATTTACACATATACACTGTAGTTGCATAAGATTCAACATGTTAAGAATCATGGGTAAAATTAACTTATTTCCTTTACTTCTTTTTTTTTCTTTTTTTTTCTTTTTTTTTTTTTTTTTTTTTTGCGATGCATTAAGAAATTCTGAACCCTTCCTTTCTTCTTTTTTCCTTTTTTTTTTTTTTCTGTTGGAAACAATCCTATGCCAAATCAGCCCTTCTTTAGTCCTGCTGGAGAACTTGCTGTAGATCCTGACAGGTTGGGATGTCGAGGCTGTGTTGTGTAACAGCCTGAAGCTGTGTCAGGGAGGCTTTGAGGGTTTAGGTTTAGATATTAGGGAAAGGTTCATCACCCAGAGGGTGGTTGGGCACTGGAACAGGCTCCCCAGGGAAGTGGTCACAGCACTAAGCCTGACAGAGTTCAAGAAGCATTTGAACAACACTCTCAGGGTGTGATTTTCAGGGTTGTCCTCTGCAGGGCCAGGAGTTGAACTCGGTGATCCTTGTGGGTCACTTCCAGCTCCGGACATTCTATGATCTATGATTCCAGGTCATCCCTTAAGCAGAGAGGAGGACTGCATACTTTGAACAATGTTCTCAGAAACATAAAGCACTGTCAGACCATTCTGGTTTAGAGGACACCAGTTTAGTGCCTTTCAGGGAAGAGGTAAAAATATCCTTGAAATGCAGTAACATCTGAGGATCTCCTGATATTCATCTCTACATATTTGTGTCTCCTGAGGAATCACCTCATCCCTCTGTGCCTGTGACCCCAAGCCCCCTATTATTCTTTTCATGTTTTTGAAGCCCTTGGCTGCCTCCGCAGTGACTTCTGCTACAAGAGTCCTCGACAAGTCAGAAATAAATGAAAACTTGCGATGGTGTCAGGTGCTCTGCTCCCGTTCCTTTGAATTTATGGTGGTTCTTTACACCACAGATCTAGACATGGGTTGTAGACATAAAGGCTAACAGCCTGAGGTGAGGGCCTTGGCCATAAAGGCTAAGCGACAGCAGCTCCGGAATAGCACCAGTCCAAGTCTGCAACACTCTGGGTCCCACTGTGCCCCACACATACCCTGAAACACTAACAGGAGATGTTAAATATATCCTTTACAGCCTCAGGAATGGGCAGCCTCCCCCCTTCATCCAGCCTGGCTGTTGGGGGATTCATGGACACCTCGCCCCAGGGGCAAAGGACACTGCTGCACTGACACTAGGCGTGTGCTGCCTGCCCCTGACCCTGCCCCCAGGACTCCTCTTTGTCTTCCTCAGCTTCCTCTTGGTCATCTTTGTTTTCTCCTTCTTCTTTTCTTCTTCTCCTCCTTCTTTTCTTTTTCTTCTCCTTCTCCTTTTCCCCCCTTTTCCATCTTCTCCTTCTTCTTGGTGTTCTTCTGCTTCTTCTTCTCCTTCTTTTTTCTTCTTCTCCTCCTTCTTTTCTTTTTCTTCTCCTTCTCCTTTTTTCCCCTTTTCCTTCTTCTCCTTCTTCTTGTTGTTCTTCTGCTTCTTTTCTTCTTCTCCTCCTTCTTTTTTCTTCTCCCTCTTCCTTCTTCCTCTTCTTTCTCCTCTTTGTCTTCTTTCTTCCTCCTCTTCCTCTTCCTTCTTATTTCTCCTTTTCCTCCTCCTCTTTCTCCTTGCCATCCCTATCTTCTTTCTTCTTCCTCCTCCTCATTTTCATTTTCTTCTTAAAATCATAGAATCACAGAATATTTTGGGTTGGAAGCAACCTTAAAGGTCATCCAGTTCCAAACCCCCTGCCACGGGCACAGACACCTTCCACTATCCCAGGTTGCTCCAAGCCCTGTCCAACCTGGCCTTGAATACTTCCAGGGATGGAGCATCCACAGGGCAACCTGTGCCAGGGCTTCAGCACCCTCACAGGCAAGAGATTTTTCCTAATATCCCATCTAAACCCGCCCTCTGCACTTTAAAGCAATTCCCACTTCTCCTGTCACTCCAGCCCTTTGTCCGAAGTCCTTCTCCAGCTCTCTTGGAGCCCCTTTAGGCACTAGAAGGGGCTCTAAGTTCTCTCTTCTCCAGGCTGAACAACCCCAGCTCTCCCAGCCTGGCTCCACATCCGAGATGCTCCATTTCTTCCTCTTCCATTTCTTTTTCTTTTGCCTTTTCCCCCTTCCCTCACACTCCCCTCACCCCTTGACCCCGCCCACTCCCGCCAGACCCCGCCTCTTTTCAGGCCCCGCCCACACCGGCGTGAGACCACGCCCCCTCCGCGGCCTGTTCCGTTCCCATTGGCTGCCTCGGGCGCCACGTGACGCGGCGGCGGCGCGCGCGGGGGCGGGGCCGGGTGCGCGGGCGCGCTCGGGGCGGCGGCGGCGGTGGCTGCATGTGCGGGCGGGGGGCGGCGAGCGGGGCCGGGCGGGCGGCGAGCGGAGCCGGGCGCGGGGCGAGCGCAGCCCAGAGGAGCCGAGCGGAGCCGGCGGGCAGGTCAGTGCGCGGGCGCGGAGGCGGGCGGGCGAGGGGAAGCGGCGGCGGCGGCCGCACGTGGGTCCGCCCGCGCAACAATGCGGGCGGGAGGGGTCCGTGCGCCGCCGGCTACGGGGCCACCGCGGCGTGCGGAGGAGGCTGCGCGGTGCGATGTCCCCCCGGAGCGAGGTGATGGCTCCGCTGCAGCCATCCTGGGGCTATGGTGGGGGCGCAGCAGCGTGCGTGCCCCCCCGGCCCCCAGCGAGGCTGCAACACCATTTCCCTTCCGATTGAACCCAGAATTAAGGGAGGGGGGCTACAGCCCCGGTGTGCGGGGGTCACGCACGCTGCTTCCTCCCCGCCATAGCCCCGTCGGGAGCCCACGCGCGATGCCGCAGTCCCCCACCCCATCGTGCGGATACGGAGCATCCCGGCAGACCCCATCCCGCCACGCTCCGTGGGCGACATGCAGCGTGGGCACTGCCAGGGCTCCCCGGGGCCTCTCCACCCCCAGTCCGGGGCCGGACGCAGCGATCGGTGTCACAAGGGGCCCCAGGGGGGGAGCGCCGTGTTCCAGGCTGTCCGGTCTCGCCATCCCTGGGGATATTTCTCGCTTCGCGAGGAAACGGCGTCAAACGGATGGGGCTGCCCTGCATCGCTAGCTGCGGCAGGGATGGCCTCTCCTGGGTCGTGTTTAGAACAGGCTGCCCGGGGAAGTGGTGGAATCACCATCCCTGGAGGTGTTCAGAAAACGTGGATATGGCGCTTGGTGACATGGTTCAGCGGTGAACGTGGCGGTGGTGGTGCACTGATGGTTGCACTTGGTGATCTTGGAGGTCTTTTCCAACCTGAATGATTCAGTGTTTCTGTATTTGAGCATGTCTCTCGTTAGGCTGACAAGCCTTTCCTGGCCTTCCATGGCATGGGGGCTTGGAAATGCCAGTAGTTCCCATTCCTTGGGCAGGCGGGTCACGTAGCTGGAAGAATCCCCGTGCCATGCCTTGCTCTGCCGTAGGTAAGGTGGATTTTTGCATGCGACTGGAATTACTAATCCAAGCAATTAGCTGGAATCTGTCAAGTTTGTGCTGCTGCCAATTTCTCCAGTTCATTTGGTTACAGCTTCATCTTTCTGCTCAAAGGAGCTGAAACATAAACAGGGCAACTGAGTGTCTGGAGCTGCTGGGTTGGGTTTATGTGCATCATTCTGGCTAAGGGAGGATCAGCAAGAAAGCTGAGTCTTAATGAAGTTGTATATTTATTGACAGCAGTGGAAAGAGTGTGGATAAATGGGGCTTGTTTGTATACGAAATGTCATGAGTCTCCCCAACCAGGTTGTGAGCTGGGTTTAAATTCCACTGTTATAATGATCACTGATTTTTTTTTTTTTTTAATCACATCATTGCTAATATGTTGAAAATGGTGCAGGTGGAATTAAAGCTCAGTGCTTTGTGGACCCACCAATATTCTGCACCAATATTTATATACATCCAGGGGCTTAAGAGTGTGTTTTCACTAGGCTTCAGAGTTAACCACCCAGTGCTAGCTGGCAGGAGCTGATGCAGCGCAGTCCCTGACACAGCCTGTTTGTTGGGGATGTCAGGCACCCCCAAATTTGACAGTTGGGCAAGTGAAGAGACTTCAAACATTTGGTAAGTGCTCCAACCTGAAATTAATTCCTTTTGGAAATGTTAAAACATTAACTTTG
Source organism: Acanthornis magna (assembly GCA_036785705.1). NCBI lineage: Eukaryota > Metazoa > Chordata > Aves > Passeriformes > Acanthizidae > Acanthornis > Acanthornis magna. The sequence goes on along the minus strand of JAWUZG010000119.1, from coordinate 12,343,778 downwards.
GCTAACTTGTGTTAACAGTGTGCCATGGGCCAATCACCCCGTTGGCTCTGCTTAGGGAAAGGGCTGCTTGCAGAAGCAAAAAGCTTTTGTTACAGCTATTTTATTTTTGCGTGTGCCTTGATGGCTCAAAAATCACTTGTCGGCTTCCAGTCAAGGCGATCCTGGATGAGAAGCATCCACTGGGATTGGCCTGTTAAGTGCATTTCTTTGATTTGACGGCAGAAGTGCCCATAGAAACATCAAAAACCCCAACATTTAGGCATGTTTCCAGCTCCATCATCCCCTGCAAGCCATGGATATCAGTGGCTTGAGATCCAACGGCACTTGATGTTAAAATAGCAAACAGTAAACATTGTCTCCTATCAATAACTTTAATTATGGTTTGGGTTTTGTCTTAAATAGACATGCGTTGTCATAGGGAATCAAAGTTTAGCATCCAGACATGCTCAGCGGGGTGGTAGCGTCTTTGGACAGGGTGTAACACGCTTTTATAGCATAAATTAAAATAAAAAAAAGAGGTTTAGCAGTGTAGCATGCTGTTGTGTAAGAAAACTGCCAACTTTTGAGCTGAGACCGCGTGGTTTCTGGGCATCGTGTGCCGTGGCGTGTTGGCGGCTGGCGTTACCGAGCGGCTTTGGACAGGGAGAGCGAGTTTTACCGCTCTGCAGCTGAACCCTGACGGGGTTTTTCAACCATAAAACTAAGTTTAAGAGGAGGCTTGTGTATGCCACAGATAGCCAAACCGAAAGCAAAAATAAACACCCGCGAAAGCTGGGTTTTTTTGGTCATTGACAGAAAAGGAAAGTGCCGGTCTAGGGGCGGGTGTGAAGTCTCGTGTTCATTACGCTCCTAATCTGGAAAATACAGACTGTGGCACATGGCAGCAGCGTGCGTGGCTAATTTTACTTCTTGTCTTTTTCCCTTCTGATTTAGCCCAAAATTAAGGAAGGGAAGCAGCACCCATTGGCCTATTAAATGTTCATTTTTGCCAAGTTACGCCACTTCGTGAACATGAGACATGACCAGATTCCTGTGGCAAGGAGCCCTTAAAATTTCAACAGCTCTACCTATAAATATAGTCACCGTGAAAGGCAATCCGGCTTTAAAAGAAAAAAAAAAAGCAACCATGCTCTTTTTTTAGTCCCACTGTATCTGCCTGACTTTAGTGCCATGCAATGCACCTCCAGCCAGGCGGTGTGGAACATTCAGTCTCCTAATTCCTCTTGCTAATTTATGTGAAGAATGGGTGCAAGAAGAGAAAAAAAAAAATTATTCTTAGATGTCCTGAAGATTTTTGGGGATGGGATGGTGAGGCTGGATCTCTGCAGCCACTTAGCTTTTGCAGAGGGACCTTTGTTGATCGCTTGATCCTGGTGAGTTCCCAGGAGCGGCTGCACCGCAGGGCAGTGCAGGATGGAGTCTGAAGCATCCCTTGGCTGCAAAGCAATGTCCCAGATGAAAATTAAAGGGGGAAAAAAAGAAAAAAAGAATCTGGCTGCCACCTTGCCCCAGAGGTGTCTGGGCTCACCCACTGCTCTCTGATGCAACCTCAGCAGCCCAGGGAGCTGAGGGGCTGGTTTTGGACAAGCCCAGGGTTGCCCAGGGACAGGCTGGCCTCGGCAGCGGGTACAGCATGTTCTGGGCACTCCTCCAGACCAGTGGGATCCCCCACCAACCCCAGATGATGCAGTGGGGTGATGGCCACTGGCACATCCTGGTGGAGAAGACAGCACTGCCTGCAGGGCTGGGATTTAGGTGGAGAAGCTCCAAGGGAGGGTGGTTTTGCAGCTTAGTGATGCTTTTCAGCGTGCCCTGCACTTGCATGGCAGAAATCCACCTCTGTAGCCGGAGCAGCTGGGTCACCTTGCAGTGCCAAAACCTGCTGGGTATGGTTGGGATGGGGCACGGGCTGGGAGGTGTGTGGGAGTGGGGCGGGAGAGCTCGGCGTGGGGAATTGCTGCGTGTGCACTTGGGCGAAGTGCTGAGCCCGGGCTGCGCGGGAGCTGCAGACAGAACCCACACGTGACCGTCTGAATTTCAGATGATTGCTGGACCACTTTGCCAACAGCCTCTCACGGCTCATCAGCTGCAATATCACTTCTTTTTTTTCCCCCTCCCTTTTTTTTTTTTATATTTCCTTTCCCCTTCCTCACCCTGCCTGATTTCCACGCTGAAGCAGGAGGGATGAATACAACACTGAGGGTGGCTGCAGCTGCGCAGGGTTTGTATCCAAATGGTTTCCTGGAAGGCAAGTTTTTTTGTTGTTTTTCAATCTTAAAAATATTTTTACAGAGAGTGTCTCGTATCAGGGCTGTTTGAATGTCAGGTTTAGTTTCCCATGACATGGAGTGATCAGAGGAGGGAGGAGAAGGAGGGGCTGGGTGCTGCTTTACGTGCAGATCTCTCTGCAGCAGTATCATCGCCTATTGATGGCAAATGTGTTCCCTCTCATCTCCGCGATAGTTCTCGGAGATTTCCTCTTTTACGTCACTGCAGTTAATAAGATGTTTAACTTGGGAGCTGGGGGCGATGTGCTGTGTTATCATGTTGCAAGGAGCAGGGGGGATGACGAGTTCCCGCATAGACTTGTGCTGGGAAGATCATATCAATGCTGGGGAGAGCAGCTGGGTTTGGAGTCAAACCACTGCCTTTCACCCTTGATGAACCTGACCTGGCTGCATCTTATTTTTTTTATCATGACAATGATTATTTTCCTTCTAATACTGAGAGAGGCAACTCAGTCCTCTCTATCTGCTGCATTGCTGGAGTCAGGGGTGATTTTATTAAGCAGATTGTGTCTGCTGGGCTGGACTTTGGCTCTTTTTTTCCTCTTTTTTTGGGGACCCTTGAAGCATTTCATGAGAGCACCTGATGGCTTTTTGTGGTGACGCTGCAGGTGCAGCAGCTGCAATGCCAAAGCCTTCTCCAGGAAAGTCCTTGACTGTGTGTTTTGTGTGTCACCAGTTGATTATAGAGTTAAGAAAGTGTTGCTGCTGTACATGCCAGGAATAGCCTCCCTCCTGCCACAGTTTGCAAGGCCAGCTCGTCGAGAGCAGGCGAGTTGGTCAATAAACGTGCTGAGCAGCACCCTTGGGAGTTCTGAACCAAAATGGGAACACTTGTGTCCTTCAGCTCCTCCTTCCTTGCCAAGTTGTTTTCTTCCCCCAGCTCCTTCTTCAACTTGCCACTCAAACCCTCTCCGTTCTGCTGTGTTTTTCCACAAATGTTTTTCAAGCATGACAGCAGGGAGAAGAAAGCCACGAGTTCTGCAGGGGGCTGATGCCTATCAGGCCAACCCTTGCCTGTGGCTTTGGGGGCCCCTACACTTTGGTGACTTGGTGGCCACAGGTGGGTTCACATCTGGCAGCTGTTGGGCTTGGAGCTGCCTCTGTCTGCCACCAGACCCATGCCACGCACCTGCACCTCTTCCAGGGCTCCTGGCTCACCCCCAGGGCTTCAGTCAGGTGGGGTGACCACGGTGTCCCTATTTGGGTGTGGAGGGAGAAGGGCTCCATAACCCTCTCGGGGAAATGGGGACGGACATGGAGGCTTTGCAGGAGGAACAACCACAGCTTTGGTGGTGGCATTTTCCAGCCTTCCAGCAGAACCTGTCGCTCACGGTCCTGGATGACATTTAGCTGCTGACTTGTTGTCATTGATTTTGCTCAATTACCCTTTTCAAGACCAAAATGCTTCTTGAAAAAAACCACGCCACCAGCACATTGGGATGCTGATATGGCTTTTGGGAGGCTCACAGCATCCCAGTTCTGCTTTTGCTCTGAGGAAGAAGCAACATGGTTGGGTGCATTTTTCAGCCCTCATGGGAACAGGGTCTTAAAAAATAACCCTACCACATCCCAGCTCACACCCTCGCTGCTGGATGTGGGAGTTAATTTTTCTCACTCCTGCCGTGCACAACAACCCTTCTCTGTGCTTTTGCTGCGAGCTGGGACAAGGGGAGTTTTGGGTGCAACTCCAGGCAGTGCTGGCTCGGCACATGTCCCCAAGCGTCCCAGCTGGGTGGCTGCCCAGGGCCCCCTTCATGCGAACAGGGTCAGCAGCTGGGAAATTGCAGAGCAAAGTGCCTCCCTGGTAATTCCCAGCTGCCGTTAAAGCGGCTTTAAAATAAATTCCCTCAAAGAGCAATTCCAAGTATTTGAGGGTTTGAACTTTTCCGGAGAAGGGTTTGGGAGCTGCTGGCTACCGCGCTGCAGCCTGGCACGCCGGGGAAAGGCGCCAGGGCAATTGCCCTGATTATCCCACCATCTAGAAAACACTTTTTAAATGTCTATATGATGTTTGTTTATTAGCTGTATGTGCAACACTACAGTTAGAAATGGGGTGCTGCTGGAAGCAAGGTTGTGTTAAACTGGGAGGATGGGTGGCTGAGCAATGTCTTGGGCTGGAGGCAATGCCCAGGCTCAGTGACTCTCACCGTGCCATCCTACCTGGGCACCAGTGCTTACCCAGGGGTGCAGCCCAGCCGGGTGCCCCTCGCCGCACATTCCACAGCCAGCTCTGCTTGGTAACGTGGGCACAACAGAAAATAAACTTTGCAGCAAGCTTTGCTCTCCCAGAGCCCCTGAAGCTTGCTTCAAAAAAAAAAAAAAAAATACTTTGGAGCAATGTGGTCTTTCTTTTTCTCATGCTCATGAAAATTCTCATACCAAACCAGTAACCTCTGCTGTCCCCTGTTCATTATTTTTTAAGGTGGCGTTAGGGGGCATTTAAGGGAAGGCTTGTTCCAGCCTCTGTGTCCCCTCCTGTCCTACATCCCGTCATGGCAAATTACAGCTTCATCCGTGTTTGTGTGACAGGCACTAAAAGGGGGAGGTTTGGTCAACAAATAGCAAAGTTGGTCTCATCCCTGAAAGGCTCTGTGTGTCCCTGTGCTGGTGCTCCCCAGGGGGATGTGTTGCTGCATCCTGGCTGGTGCAACTTTCTGGTCACGGGAATGTCCCCATGAGGCTGAGTACCCCGAGCTGGGGACAGCCAAGCTTTTCCCTGCAGAGACAGTGCTGGGCTCTTGCCCAAGTCCCCTCTCCAGGGCCCTGGCACCAGTGCAAGCACAGCCAGGCGGAAGGCTGGTGATTAAACCCATGATCCAGGTCACTCCTGCCCCTCTCAGTGCCCCAAACAATAAGGATGCTGATAGCAGGACCGTATCCAGTTGGGGATATTGCGCCTCTCTGAGCTGGTTCAACAGGTTTGGGGATGAACTGAGCTAATTTGGGGTAAAACCACTCTAAAAAACCATTGCAGCAGGGGTTTCTTCCCCACACGCCCTGCATTGCCATGGCTAAGCTGCTCCCAGCTCAAGCTGATTTCGCTTATGGGCTGACATTTACTCTGGCAGCTTCTTACTGAACTTTCTATCATGTATGTAATTCTTAATTTTTTTTTTTTGTCTGTGTAGACACGGCAGAGCCATCTCCTGCGGTGTCAAAAAACACATCTTGCTTCTTAAGGACAGGTACAGAAACCTGTGCATGGCAGAGGGAGGTTTGCTATGGATGGGACAACACTGGGTGCAGTCCCAGCCCAAAGTCACATCCACTGGACCACACACTTAGTTCCTTAGTTCCCTTTTTTTTTTTCCCCTCCCAAACTAATCCTTCCAGCCCCTTAGGTTTTTTTTTTTGTTGTTGTTGTTGTTGCTCCTCTCTGAATTCCTTCTAATTTGCAGGCTCGCTGCCAGCATCCAACACGCTATAAAAAGGGACTTGTTCTTCAAGCTTCCCTCCGGTACAGAGCATTTGCACAAATAGCAACACGCTTGACAAGTAGGTCTGATTCCCCCTGCTATTACCGAAATGCTTGTAGGGTGCTCAGGGAGTAGAGCTGCTGTCTCAAGACAAGCCAAGCTGAATTTCACACAGGGCCCTGAGCCCAGTTCCCAGCCGGTGTTTAAGCTCCTGTCAGCTGGAAAAACGGAGCTGTGTGTTTTTATTTTCCTCCCCGTGCAGCTTCCCTCTGAGAGCGAGCGGATGCGGTCTGCATCCCTCTGTATCCCACCAGCGCAGGTGGGTTGTGGGCAGTGGCAGAAGACCCCGTGTCCTGCTGAAGGCAGCCCCAGGGCCACCATCAATTTTTGGCTGGTCCCCCCCGCCCCCGTTGCAAGCAGCCGTGACACAAACCCCCTGCCAGCTTCCTTCTTAAAACTAATGAGCTGTTTGACCCTGGCAAGTCCTCTGGGAAAGCTGTTGCCAGAGCCTTGCTGCTCGCACGGATACAAACTGCTCTAATTTCCAGCTTAAATTTATTTGTGGATGACTCGTACCCATTTGGCCTTGTTCTTCTTGTACCCACACTGGCTTTTAGCTTGGATGGCTCCTTTCCCTGCTCTGGTATTTATCCTCTGGCAGGCTCTACCAAGTGCCGTGGGTCTGCCAACCTAAATAACTCCAGAGCTCCTGGTGGAGTATGGCTGGAGGTGGTGTAAGGGCATCTAGGCTTCTTCATTCCTGCAGTGGAGACAGCCCCAGCGCTTGATTTGCAGCTCACCCATTAAAAAGGGAAATCCACCATGCCGCCTCTCAACACCCTCACTGGGGATGGTCCCAGCCTGCAGAAGGACAACCCCAACCACCCTCACCACTGACAAAGGCTCTCTGATTGGAAGCCATTATCTAATTTCATTCGCACACTTCTCTTTTTGCAATGCAAAAGCCATTTTGGCAGAAGATGAGGGTTTTTTTTTTCCTGGTGCAGCCTTCAGTAGCACCCTTCCTCTCCTTTCTGGTAGCGCCAGGGCTCGCACTCCGCCTGTGCTAATCTCGTGCTAATCTCAGCCCTGGTGTTGTGGAGCAGAGATTTCCCATGCACAGCTGTGCCAGGCACTTTGCTCAAAGGCTGAAGTGGATTTACAACATGAAAGTTCATCAGTGCAAAATACACACATGACTCCTTACCACTGGTCCCTTTTTGGGGGTGTTGGACCATCCAGGATGGTATGGGAAGAGTTGCCAGGTGTTTTTTTTTACCCCAGGATGGTAGTTTCTCCCCTTGGGGCTCATTTTCCCCATACTTTCTGCTGCCACAGCTTTGCTGTGGATTTTCTTTGCGTGTTGATGCCTTTAATGTGCTTTCTTTGGGAGCTCTGTGCTTGTTCCTGGTGATGCTGAGATGCTGGCTTATCCATCCTGGTTTAGACCCCTGCCTTCTCCTTGGCAGGCAGAACTTGGCTGGTACCTTTGATGGAAGGAAGGATGCACCAGGCACCATCACTCACCAGCTGCTTATTTCCTCCAAGTTTCCCTTTAGTTAAGAATCTTTTCTTTCTTTTCTCATTCTGCCTAATCTACACTGCAGCAGCATGTGTCCATTTGAGGCAGGATTTTCTATTCCCCTGCAGTGTCCTTCCATCATTCCATGCCCTCGTTAAACCACTCGTAAATTGGCATCACCAAGGAGGAGCTGGGCTCTGCAGTTATTAGCAGGATTATTCTCATCTCCCGCTTTCCAGTGAAGCTGCTGGGCTGGTGTAACGCAATTCCCACTTACACTCAATTCCCACTGTCAGGGAAAGTGATGCTGATGGGCACTGAACATCAGCAGCAGATACCAGGAGGAAACCAGCAGGCCCCCACATTAAGGGATTTTTGACCCCCAACTCCTCTCCTCCAGGCCATGGTTGTTTAGCACATCATGTTGGGCATTAACTTCCCATCCTGAATTTTTCCTGAGCAGCCCATGGGCTCCTTCACAGCTGCAGCTCCAGCAGAGGAGCGCATCACATCCTGGTCTCATCGCTGGGTTTGCTTTGTGCATGGCATTTTCTCACTGCCTAAATCAGCATCCACAGCCTCCAGCACTCAGAGTGGGTACAGCTGGGCATTTTCTGCCTGCAGTCCATCTTGTTCCTCTCTTCCCATTTGATTTCTCACTGTATTTAAAGACAGGAGAGGCCAGTGTGTGTTTTGCAACCTTCGTCTCGTGTTATTCATTTCTTAGAAACGAAGGGGAAGGAACCACAAGCAAAAAGGAGCCTGAGGTTTGTGGACTGGCACTTTATTTGTGAAAGCTAGAAACGCAGTGACTGAAGAGGACAAGAAAAAATCCTCAATGCAGACCTCATTTAAGTTTACGCTTTTGTCAGTCAGATTCGTGAGTATGTGGATTTCCTCTTGCTGCAGTTTTAGATGGAGCTGTTATCACTGCCATTACTGCAAATAGCATCTTAGTTTTTATTCTGCACCTCATTTTTGAACCGCCTGGCCTGACTTTCCTGCACTGTGCCTGTCTGATGCTGGGGGAGCAGTGGTGCCCACCTCAGCGGGTCGTGGCACCCCTTGCAGTGGGATTGCACGTGGCTGATGACAAGTGGGTGGCAATAAACCAGTCCTAAGGGTTCCAGTGCTGGCAAGGAGGCTGGGACTGGCCATCAGCTGCCAGGAAGAGGGGATAAGGAGCAGCAGGGTGGCTCAGATGCCAAAGCCAAAGATGCTCAGAAGCCCAAAAGGGACAAAAATAGGTGTTTGGGTCATTCAGGAGGGTTTGAGGACTGCTTAAGATCTTTTCCCTCGGAAGCAGCAATTACTAGATGAAAGGGAATGTCTTCAAGCAGGCTTTTTGGAGCATCTGGTTTGTATTTTGCACGTTCACTGGGGGAAGCAGGGAAGGCTGGAAGGCTGCTGGCTGGGTTGGTGGCTGGGCGAGGCGGAGGGTGTCCTTCAGGGGATGAGTCTGGTCGCTTACGAAATGCATTTTGACACCAGGAGCATTCCCACTTCTTTTTGGACTGTGTTGTCAATCACTTTCCAGAGCATTAATGCTGGGCATGAGCTGTATTTCTGCTCGGGGGAGCGCAAGGGGTGTCCCCACATGAAGTGGCGAGTAGGGGGATGCACAGATGGTTTTCTTTTTAGGTTTCGCCCTTCCTTGCTGCAGAGGAGGGATTGGCATGTAATTACTGCCAGCTTTAATCCAGCCAGAGACCAACTGCCTTTCTGGCAAACCCAAATACAATAGGAGCCAAAGGTTATTGCATGCCCTAAATAAAACCATTACAGGCCTGGGGCCTCACCCAAGCTCAGACCGCAAAGCATCCAGGACCAGCTCCATTCAGTTTTTCTGAGCCTGGAAGATTTGGTTTGATGGCAATGACCCATAACTTTCTTTTTTCTTTGTTTTTTTTTTCTTCCTTTCCCCCTGCAAAGCCACCTGCACTTGCAGCCACCGTGGCACCTGCCAGGAGCAGCACATCTGGCTAGCGTTAGTGAGCCTGCCACAGGATGCACTTGGTTCAGTCTTTTCTTGCTAAAATCATTAGTGGCTTAATTGAAAGCAGAGGTGGGTGAAGACACGTCACATAGACACACCACGGCGTGCACGGCTCAGCCCAGCACGTGGCTGTGATCAGTGTCCTCTCAAACTGCTGCCAGATACAGCCCAATGTCCCGCCCTTCCATGGGATGGATTGAGATTTCAGGCACCACACAAGGACCCATGTGGCCTGGAGTAGCCACCCAGGAGCCAGTGCATCCCACTGTGCTTTTCTCCCATTTACTGCTCCAAACTGGGATTTACTCTGAAACCTGAAAGATTTAACTCTCTATCCCTGAGCAAATACAGCCCAAAGTGATGCCAATGTGTGACCTCTCCCAGATCTCAAGAGGTAAATATTGCATCATGGCTGGCACGCTGTATCCTTTGCCCCAGTCAGAGACACTCTGAGTCCATCCTGCTGCAGGGACAAGCCATGGAGGAGGTATATGGTGGGAAAGGCTTTCTCCTCACCTCCCAGTTTAATTATCAGTGTCTCATGTTTGCAGTGTGATAGACACTGGTCCTGCCTCTCTGCAAGGCTGCTCTGGCTCCTGGCATCCCCACAGAGCTGCCAGCAGGGCGAAATTGCATTTCACAACCCGACTTTCCAGGCTCCCACAAGATTACTGGAGGGAGAGGAATGTGCTGGAGAAAATATTCCAACTACTGTTAAAAGGCACAGCTTTCCCTGCCCCTTTCTGGGATGGCCATTCCTTCACTGAACCAGACACCCTCCTCCAGCTGGCTGCACCCACTGGAGCCAGCACTGTGTCACCTCCTATATCACCCTGGGGTGCCTTTGCCCTCCTGGCCTCCCCTTCATCTGCAAATAATTGCAGTTGTGATAAGCAGGCTCTTTTATGAAGAAACTCTGCTTTTCCCTCGAAGTGCTCCTGGGACAGAGCTCAGTCACTTTGTATCTGGACAATAAATCTCTGGGCTCTCCAGGGCACATCCGCCACACAAGGCAGTAATGGGCCTGCCAGATGCTGTTCTGTCTGGGTGAAGAGCACGCCAGCCAGTGCAGCATCTGTTAATCATTTGCCAGGAGAGCCCAGGCAGTGAGGGAGTCTCAAGTCAAATCCCTTTTGGCCAATCCTTTGGAATCACAGTGAAGGTTTCTGGGCTACCTGGAGCTGAAACGCCTGTGAGCTGCAGCAGCCTGTGATCCCAGGCTGAGATATATTGCACGTGTCTCAGGAGGAAGATGGAGAAATCTTTCTCCTTGCTCCTTCTTCTTCCAAGATGCTTAAAATCCTCACCAGGCCAAGGCTAAGGTAACTCTTTTCCTTGATCCCACTCATCTGCTTTTGCTTCAAAATGCTGTGAGTGTCAGATGATGGCATGTGGTCCTGGGCAGTGAAAAGCACTGGGGAAGCTTGAACTGCTTTGGTGTTGAGTCATCTGTGGGTGATGGCACATGGACAAGGCTGAAAGCAGGGATGGCTTTCTCTGATGTTTCTTCTCCCTTGGGTCTTTCAGTATTCCACAATCCCAGTCCACGCATTTTGCCTCCAGCAAGCAGAACACCTACAGGTTCTCCACGGAAGATCTTGTTGCATCTGGGGGCGATGGTCGGCTTGTTGCACTCACTCTCATTTCTCTCCCAGGCTAATTACAAGCCTCTTGGATTCTCTCAGGTGGCTTTGGCAAGTGCTCTGCTTTTCCAGTGCCAGTGCTGGGTAGTCCTGGCCACAACCATCAAGTCTTTCCCCAACTATTAGAAAGCAGTTACTCTCCTTGTTTGTCTTTTCATTGCCGGAAGCTGGTAAGTGGATGGATCCTACACAAATAAACTTCCCAAGGGCAGGGAGTCAAAATATCCCTGGGCTTGTTTGGTGGGAAAAGGTTAACCAGCGTGAAGTCTATGAATTGCCGCTGACCCGACTTTGTTGACAAAATACAGTGTTATTAATTGGGCTTGCAGGCAAACTGCCTGGGGATGTTTAGAAGGAACTTGTCCATCGCAAGGGCTGAGATCTCCCTGGGAGAAGATCTGTCTGGACTCTTTGGAGATGCGCCTAGGCCTTGGCCATGGCTCTGGTTTGGGGTTTTGCTGTTGAGGATGAGATTTGTCAGGGTCTCAATCTCCCCCATTGGCCATGGGGCCACACAGATTCACCAACAGCAGAGCTGTAGTGGAGCAGGACAGGAGGAGCCTGTCAAGAAGCTTGGGACCAGGTGACTGAAATGGTCTCTTGAGCTACTGGAAGGTGTCCCTGCTGATCACAGGACTAAATATTGTTGGACTAGACAGTGTTTAAAGTTCCTTTCCAACCCAAACCGTTCTGTGATTTTGATGATGACTCTAATGAGGCTCCTGGGTTCCTAAATTCAGGTTTCTGCTCTCAAGCTGAATCCTACACAAGGCATCATTACCAGGACAGGAGCAGCAGCATCATGATGAAGGTGAAGTTCAGGAGTGTGACCCGTGCTGTTCCCAGTGTGCTCCTAAATCCCAGCAGCTGTTCACTGCTGCATTGACACTGATGCCACTCACTGTCACCCTACCCCAGCCCGGTGGCTTATTTTTGCCTGTGGCAGGGCAGTGGTCAGTGCATGTCCCTGGGTGCCATCACAGCCTTTCAGCGCTGTCATGGCAGCTCCAGAGCTGCTCTGTCGTGGCTGGCGAGTTGCTTCACAGCATCTCACGGCTGTGCGTGACGAACAGCTTGCTTCCCTCGGCCTGGGAGCGAGCGGAACACCCGTGCTGGCACCAACCCAAGGCACAATCTTTGGGAATCCTCATTGACAGCGTGACAGCAAATGCTCCTCTCGAGCAGGGCCGGTGCTGGGAGGCTCTCAGCAGCAAAGCCCGTCCTGGTGCAGAAGAGCTCGCCTTGGACTGTGAGGTTTCCTGCACCTGCGTGACTGAACGTGCTGGAAAGCACCTTCCATTTGTGCCAGCATGGTGGAAATCCAACTCCAGCAGATAAACGTGCCAGTGCCTGCCCTGCCCTGCTTTGAGGAGGGGGTGGCACCTGGTGGAGGTGGGCAAAGGGGCTGTGCCCTCTGCTCAGTTTCCCTAAAAAGCTGACAGTCACCTCCTAGGTGAGGTCAACCACATCCAGGTGGAGCCTCATACAGGTTAACTGTGCTCCTCAAGGGCTGCCAGCTCCCTGTAGCCCACAGGTGAAGCCCCCCTCTCCTGGGATGCTCAGCCTTGCCTAATTGAAGTTGGGCCATGCAAACATGACCTGGAAGAACCAACAGGAGCAAGATCCATTTGCCTGTTCCTCTTGCACAGCCTCTGGACATGGTCCTGCCCAGGGTGAAGTGGCCCCAGGGGTGAAATGGTCCATCCAGGCTGGAGTTCGGAGCAGCTTGACCGTTCCCTGAGAGCAGCCGTGGCAAGCAGCCCGCGTTTCACAAGTGGGGTTTTCCCATCAGGCTCTCCAGCTGCTATAAATAACAGGAAACGTTTTGTCGTTTTCTGCTCTGGAGAAGGTCAGGAGCTGGATTCTGTGGTCTTTGGAGCTTTAATAAAGTTGGAGATTTATGCAGTGTACCCAGAACTCCCCCGAGAGAGCCTGCCTGAGGCTGTTTGCCTCCTTGGATGGAGAAGTCCTGAATGCCAGCCTTTGACAAAGTTACCTTAGCCACCCTTTATGAGCTCTCAGGTCCTGCTAAATCCTTAATGTGCTCTTCATCTCCAGGCCAGATGCTAACTCTTGGATTGCTGCCGAAGGAGCTCACAGGGGGTTTGAACCATCCTCTGTCAGTGGTAGGAAAAGCTTCCACCATGGATCCTAGGATGGATGGACTTAGGGACACCAGCCACTGCTCTCGTGAGCTTTCTGGGAGCTCATCTTTGTGGAACCCTAGAATCTGCCCTCGTGAGACCCCACCTGGAGAACTGTGCCAAGGTCTGGGGTCCTCAGCAAAAGAAAGACGTAGACCTGTTAGAGAGGGTCCAGAGGAGGCCACAAGAATGATCAGAGGGCTGGAGCACCTCTCCTCATCTTTGTGCTTGCAGCAGGATGGAAACTCAGCAAGCCAAGTGGGAACATCCATCCTCTGGGAGTTGCTCAGACATCCCAGCAGCCTTTCTGGGTCCTGGAGAGCCCCGAGCTCAGGTCTGAGCCGCCTGTCGCCCCAGCAGCCGTGCAGGGAGGAGGCAGAGCCCTGTCTGCCGCCTCTCCCATTTCCCCAGCAGATGCAGGAATGCTTTGATGTCCACTTCCCCAGCCCCAGTGCCCAGCACCAGGATTAACCACCAGTCAGACGCCTCCATCGACTCCAAATAAATCTTCTAAACTCAGACAAGCACCACTCAGAGGGGTCCCAGCATTCCCCTCTTGCAGAATGATGGTTAAAAATAGTTTTTCCCCTTGCACCTGCCCCTCTGAAGCCAAGGCTGTGTTTTATTTTTAAAGCCCAGGTTTCTTGGTGGTTGGCTCCTCTCCTGGGGTGTACAGGCCAAGGACAAATAGAAAAATTGGCCATCTCAGTAGTACAGAGAAGGTGGGCAGTGTGGAACATGCTCATGTGGGTTGGAAGAAACTCTTCTTCCCCCAGTGTCTTCTTCCTATATCCAAGAGAGAAATATAGCTCTAGGCATGACCCTTCAGAAAAATACTGAATTTTGCTCCTTTTTGCATGTTTATGAAAGTCTTTTCTCTGTCTCTAAGGGGTTTCTGGGTCAAAGTTAGCATGCACTGTGCAGATCTCTGAAGCCTGGCTCAGTCCCACTTAAATGGTTTCAGTGAGGCTGAATTATTTTTTGTTAAAGCCCATGTGTTTACATTTCATAAGCTTATTTTAAAACACATGTGTATACAAGAGCAGGCTTATTTATAAGGCAGATTGGCCTGCTGTGTCCTTACCTGACTTAAGTGTCAAGGAAGCAGCTTTTTTTAACTTTTTACAAGCACAGTTTAAAATAAAATGCTAGTTTGCTGTGCACCAGTGAATCTGCCTGAGAGAGGAGGTCAGGACAAGGTCTTGTTTTCCAACTGTAAAATGCTATTTTGCTTATTTACAGAGCTTCCTCTCACCAGCCATCATTTTAGGTTAATATAAATGACAGCTATAGGTTATAAAAAACAAACATTTATATTCCCCAGAGTCCTGACAAGCCAAAATCCCAAAGTAGCCAGGCTTCCAGTGAAACAGTTTTTGGGAACTTTCCATCAGTAAGGCAGGATTTGCTGGGTGACCCATTCTGTCCAGGTTCCTGGCAAGATTTCTGATTTCAAGTACCCCAGGGAAATACTTGAGAAAAGCCTTTGTGGAGGGATCTTGGCATTTTCTTTTTGCCCTGGAGGAAGGATTTTATTCTTTATTCTTGATTTTATCCTGTGAACTGGTAACACACCAGTCCAGCTGCAGGAAGGTGAGGAGCACTTATGGTGGTGCAGTTCAGTGTTGGAGTTTGAGAAGTCTGTGGACCTTCAAGCAGGATGGGGAGGATGAGGAGAGCCCCAGGGAGCTCTGAATTTAAAGCAAAGGGAAGCTTTGTAGGACATAAAATTCGTCTTTCACAAGGGATGAGAGGCCCACGTTTCTTATGCCTTTCCTTGGAGAACTTTTCCTGCTTCTGTCAAACTTCCATGTGGGGCTGGTGGGTATGGACATGAAGACCTAGGAGGTAATGAGATGAGTGTTGACATTTACACCCAGCAGAGAGCTGGAGCAGACACCGAGTGAGGGATGGTTTTCCATCCAGCAGGGCTGTAAACCAACGCCCTGACCACTGGTGGTTATTTAAAGACTCCTGCAGCGCTTCCTGCCATGGGAAGGTGCTTGGCCCACGTTCAGCCTGGGCGACTGCTCCCTGTAAAGGCAAATAAACAGCAGCCACTTGAACTTTCCACCTTGCAGGCTCAGCCAGATGCCTCATCCCCGGGCCTTGACCCAGCACTGCACCTCAGATGGGCTTTGTGGATGAACCTCCTTGGAGGATCCAGGGTGTTCACCACATTTTGGGGTTGAGGAGTGCTTTTCCTGTCACTGGAGGACACCACTGGAAGAGTTTGGTGCTGTTTGGAGCTGAGAGATGTGTGTCTCAGGAATGGGCTGGTATGCCCTCCATGCAGGACAAAAGGGGGAAATTACATCCTTTAGTCCTAGACGTGTGCTTTAGATGGTAAATTTCCTCAGAGGAGCACAATTCAAGTAGCCAGGACCAGGAATCTCACCCATCAGTCGGGGCATGGTGGTAATGCATGACTGTCTGATCATCTGATCTGCAGGATGGCCATGAAGGTGCCAGGGCATCAATGGTGAGATGCCGTAGCGATGCTTCACCCATTGGAGAGGTTGGAGGTGGTCCCTTCCAACCTCAGCCCTCCTGTGACACTCAGTGTGAGATGTCACAGTCCCCTGTAGGTATTTTTTGGTTTTATTGAGTCGTAGTCAACACGATGCACATCCTTCCCCACTTCTGACCCTTTCCCGGTGAGCTGAGATGTTTCAGCAACTCACATGAACCCTGCAGTGGATGCTCCTCACATCCAGCTCCTCAGCCTGGGAACTTTTGCAAGACTTGGCAGCAGGACCGTGGCAGGAGTATTTCACACAGGACCCAAAAATACTGCTGTCGGTGCAGCGTCGGCCGGCCTGGACGCGGGGTCAGGTCCCTCAGAAATCACATTGTTGACGAACAAGCTTGAGCGTATTCAAATGTTTCGTCTGATTTTCTTGGACTGCAGAGTTTCCAAGGGAGCCAAAAAGCTGGCTGCTCCTCTTGTTGACTCTGCAGAGCAGAAATACAGCCGGGTTCAGTGAAATAAGGAAGCTCCCAGTTCTTGTTCTGGTGTAGCAGAGAGGCAAAAAGCTCAATTTGGAAAAGCTCAAATGTCTCTTTAGAGATAAAATTAGAGTCCAAGGTGGTGTTCTCTGCCTGTGCTCCACGTCAGGGATGATTGCTTGGGCAGCCCCAGGACCAAAATCCTTGCTTGACATCCCTCTGAATTTCTAGCAAAGAAGCAAATCCAGGGACATTTCACTTAATCAAGATCAAAAAGTGTGTCCACACAGGCTTTGGGGAGTGCAGAGAGAAGCTGTGCCAGCACACTGAGCTGGGATGAGAGCACAGGAGACTTAAGGCAGGAGGACAGCATCACTTTAAACTGCAAATGAACCCTGAAATGACAAAATACTTGAAGCAAGCCCACATTTCGGGTCAGGCTGGCCGTGAATCAGCTCAAGAAAACGAAAGACGAAACTTTGTGACTTCAGTTCGAGTTATGAACTTCTAAACTCTCATTTATCTGGTTTAGTGGACGTGAGCCAGAGACATTTTTTGAGGTTAGTGGATGGGACAGCTTCCTGAAAATGAACTCATTGAAAAAGGCGTGATTTGGAGACAAAGTTTGTCTCAGATTCTCGTATTGTACAAGGCTGGGTTAACGTGACACAGAGATATCTTCTGTATATCCCAGAGCTGCTCTTGAGCATCCTCCATCCATTTAGTGCTCTCCACTAAAATGCAGAGGCATGATAAATCACTTCCAAGATTGAAAGTTGAAAAAAAACTAATCAGATTTTAAACCCATCTGAATGATAACAAATGTGCAAAAAGCTTTTGCGCAGGACAGCCGTGTAACCTTACTCCATTCCCTCTGAGATAACAAGCACAGACTGGCAGTGAACTGTGGACGAGTGGGTCAGCCCACGGTCCATCTTTGTGATTTCATGGCCCAGAGATGGGGGTCAGAATAGGAGTGTCTCACTTGTAGGTGCAGTTTTTGTCAGCAACTCTTAGCAGTTTTTTTCCAGAACATAGCTATTTTCCTCCCTCTGTTTCCCTTTAAAATACTGATGTATTTTCACTGTTGCTTTACAAATGGTTCCATATTCCCCAAAACTGTATTCAGGCATTACAAAAATCAGAATATCTGCCTGAAGCTAGGGATAAAAACGCAGCAGAGGCGTCATGCAGGCAGCTGGGCTAAAATTGGCATCTGCTAAAGTTAGGGGAGGTTTCATGGAGCTGTTGTTTGTTTTATTGAAGTGGACCAGGGTTTTATAAATGCCCTGGCGTCGAAGGGATGCTCTACTGGTCCTGGATGCCGTGAATCTTCCTCAGTGCTGTGGCTGCAGGCTGGAAGGATGGCTGGGATGTGCTCCTGGTGAGGAGCTGGTGATGTTGTCACCATCTTTGGAGGCAGCGATGCCACAATGACGCTCCTGCCTGTGGCTGTGCCAGAGAAGTGGGTGAGCTCAGAGTTGATCCTTGGTGTTAACTTAAATCTCCTGTTCCTACGCCGTGCCTGTCTCCCAGGAACAGATTTGGGGCAGATGTTCCTCTGTGCCTGAGTCAGGTGAAGGCTCCATGGGTGCATCCATCCAGATGCAGATTGTCACAGTCCTGCCAGCTTTTGAGGCTCAGACAGGGAGCTTGCAGGTCCAGCTACATGGAAGAGGTTGGTTGGCATTTCCAAACCCTGCAGGGAAACCTCTTGCTGAGGTCCCCAGAGTCTTTCAGGTGCCGCTGTCTGGTGGAGCTTGAGGGAAGTCCCTCTGCTGCGTTTCTAGTAAATGCCAGCCCAGGACGTGCTAATGACAGCGGAGAGGATGTGCTCCATCTGCGTGACAAATGACACTTACGGGAGATCTGGAAACAGGATGGGGATGTTTTATCGACCAGCTGATAAAGGAAAATGCCGGAGAAATTCCCATGTGGGAACACACAGTAGAGTTTCACCCCATGCCTCAGCATTGAATTACAGTGCTCATTTAGCAGCCCTTGGCTGCCTGTCCCAGTGCTGCCCACAGTGCCCTGCCAGTACAGCTGCCTGTTTGTAGAGAGATGAGCTGGGAATGGATCAAGCTGAAAATAAACTTTTTTTATTTATTTTTAATTCCCCCAAGGCAAGATCAACTCCATGGTGCTTTTGCCAAGATGGCCATCGATGTCACCATGGCCTCATGCTGGTAGAACTGAGCCAAACCAGTCCCTGCTGACTTTGCACTGGAGCAGATGGGCCCCATGTTCTGTGACTGGAGAGGACATCTTCAGTGCCCCTTGTCTCTGCTCCCTCTGACCCACTGTGGTCCCGCCCACCCTGGGCTGGTTGTGCTGTTGATTGTCATGTGCAACGCCAAATTTAAATTATTTGTGAAATAGCAAAACATCCTTTTTGTGCTGGCTGCTGCAGTACTCTGTACTCATCTGTGCCTGTAGGGTTTTTCTGTTAGGATAGTTGAAATAGGGTGGGTTTCAGCATGGAGCCAGGTATATTAATAGGAATGCTCTCATTTTGCTTCTTCTCTGTACCAAAAGCTTTGGGGAGATTGAGCCATAAGTCAGTGCTGGGTGTTCTGGAAGGTCTCCATAGATATTCGTCGATGTTGTGTTTTCTGTTTGCTGCAGCCTGGCTCTTTAGGAAGCAGCATGAAAAAGAGATGGAGAAAAACCCTGCCAGGGTACACCCATGGCCAGCAGGATAGGGAAAGCCTGTCTGCCTTCCTCCCCAGGCTGAAACCCTCTTATGTGCCCCTGGAAGGAGGGGAACAGTGGCCATTCTGGATGGATCTCAAAGCCACTATTTAAGCTGGACAGCTTGTTACTGGTGTTGCTTTTTCTCACCTCCTTTGCCTTTTTCCCTGCTGAGAGGCAGAGCATGTGCATGTGCATCTCCAGAAACATTTACTATCATCAGTCGGCTTCATCATAAATGATGAATTTGGGCTTGCAGCTTCATTTACCCAGGGAAGCTTGTTTGCTTTCAGCTTGATTAGAGCCTGCTCCAGCTCAGCAAGGATGGCTGGGAAATGCCACCCACGCCAGGGTGTCAAAATGCCTCTGAAACCATCCGGGAGCCATGGAGCCAAGCAGAGCCGGGAAACCAAGAGGAGCCGGAGCAGCTTGCGTGTCTCCAGGCCATTAAAGCTCACCCCTGGGGCTGGGGAGGATGTGCAGAGCACGGATGAAATGCTGCATCCTGCCTGTCCCATCCCTGCTGGATCCGGCCCTAGGAGCTGAGGAAGTTTTCCTGCTTAGCAGGGTGGGGAGGCTTCACATCTCAGCCTTTATTTAATTTTCAGGTGATAAAAACGTCGCTCCCCTGCCCGGCGCGTCAGAGCAGCCAGCACCTTCAAACGTTCCCCCTTCTCCAGGGAATTTGCATTTCCCTAAAGGCAGCACCGGATTTATGCAAAAATCTAGATGAAAGAAAGCCAAAGCCAAGGCATGCTCATGCGTAAGCTTTCCTGGGCACTTCCTGAACAGTCAGACACTCTTTCCAAGCTTTTGGCATTTTGGGGAGAAACGAGGCTGACTGCAGGCTCCTCCAGCCCCAGAACTGTGTGTGATGACCACTTCACCTCCATGTTGTCCCAAGAGTGATATCAGCCTGGAAAGGTTCTTGAGGTTGCAACATCTCGCTGTTGGATTTGCTTTTCCTGGGTGCACCTTTCCATGGGATGTGGCATCCCCTCTTGCTATGGTGTTGAGGTGATGTTTCCACTCTAGACAGGATGAATTTCCTCCTTGTCCTGCCATTTCCCTGAGGATGTGGTTCTTCTGCTTTGGTGATCTCCAGAATCACCTGGGCAGCCATCTGGCTGTGCTGCATGACCTTCTCCTTGCTTTCCCTGACAGGATGGGAAGAGCACCAAGTGTCATCATCCCACAGTGGCTCTGACACGAGCTTTTTGCTCATGCAAATCATTGCAATTTCCCTTCCTGAGATACCAGGGCGTTTGCTGGCTTTTAGAAAGCCTTCTGGAAATCCTTCCTGTGAATGACAGGAACAGGATTGGATGACTGTTCATCCTGTGTATCGAAAGACAGTTCATTTAAGTTCAAGAAGCATCAGGATCTGTATAGTTTGCCATCCTTTTTTAGCTGGTTTCGCCTCAAACGGTGGCTGGGAGCAGCCTTGGCATGCCAGAGCATCTCTGTGACAAGTGAGGATGTGATTTAAAATATGCTCGTCTGGAGCTGCACCAGCTGCTCTCTGCTTCTGGTGTGCAGCCCAGAAAGGGACAGGCTCAGTGGTAATTGGGGAGTCCATTTTTGCAGTCCAAGACCATGTCCCAAGCTGCAGCATTATAGGACTCCAGTCCTAAGGGATTTTTCGTCCCATTTTCCCAATTCTCTGAGTGTCCTGTTCCAGCAAGGTTTTTTTAATACCTTGGTTAAACTTGAATCCAGTTTGAACCCCACTTGATGAAAAGGCCACCAGAACCCAGGGGAAGGGTCGTGGTGACACCCAGCCACCTTGGCCATCAGGCACTCATGGAATCATGGGATGGTTTGGCATGGAAAGGACCTTTAAAGATTATCTCGTTTCAACTGTGCTGCCATGGGCAGGAACACCTTCCATTGCACCAATTGCTCAAGGCCCCATCCAGCCTGGCCTTGAACACTTCCAGGGATGGGGCAGCCACAGCATCTGGGGGCTGTTCCAGTGTGTCACCATTCCCATAAATAACGAATTTCCTCTTTATGTTCGATATGAACCTGCTCTCTTTCAATTTAAAGCTGTTGCTTTTTGTACTACCACTACAGGCCCATGTAAAAGGTTTTTTCTGTTTGTTTGGGTTTTTTTTACAACCTCCCTTTAATACATTGAAAGGCTGCAATGAGGTCCTCCTGGCCACCAATTCCTGAGCTGGAGAAAAAGCCACAGCCACATCCTCACCTTTTTATGCCCATCTGAGCCCAGCTGCAAGGTGCATTTCCAAGGGGCTTTGAGTTTCAGAAGTTCTGTAGCTGGGAAAAGGCCACTGGGAAATGGCCTCAAGTTGCACCCAGGGAGGTTCAGGTTGGATATCAGGAAGAATTTCTTCACTGAATGAGTGATTCAGCATTGGAATGGGCTGCTCAGGGAAGTGGTGGACACCATCCCTAAAGTGTTCAAAAAGGAGTAGGCATGGCACTCAGGAATGTGGTTTGGTGGGCAGGATGGTACTTGGTTGAAGGTCGGACTTAATGATCTTGGAGATCTTTTCCAATCTGAATGATTCTCCAGTTGTGTGTTTCTAGTTTGCAGGCCCTGAGCAATCTGAACTCTGCACTGCCTTAATCTCCTCCCTCCAAAGTGATGCTCGATCCTCCCTCCTGCTTTCAGTTTAGTCTCCCTCCTCCCATGTGGACAGGGTGTGAATCGGGCTGAGGACATGGGGCAGTACCTTTCACACCAGGCAGGCTCTGCAGAGCGAGTGCAGACATTGACGTCCCAGCAGCGAGAGCAGCTGCGACTTTCAGCATTTCGTGCCCTTTGATCTTTTATTTGAAAGAAAACCACCTTTATTTGCTCTGCAAGCTCCCACGGGTGGGGGACAGCTCTTGGCACAGCGCTGGGGTTTTGCGCAAGGGCGGCAGGACCAAAGGATTTTGTCCCTGTTGCTGGGGATGGCTGGGTCCAGGAGGGTAGCAGAGGGTGCAGGGGGGCAGGAGAGGGTGCAGGGGGGCAGGAGAGGGTGCAAGGGAGCAGGAGAGGGTGCAGGGGGGCAGGAGAGGGTGCAGGGGAGCAGGAGAGGGTGCAGGGGGACAGGAGAGGGTGCAGGGGGGCAGGAGAGGGTGCAGGGGGGCAGGAGAGGGTGCAGGATCAGGCCATGCTGTAGCCATGCGTCCAAAACTGGCAGCTTGGAGGTACCCACCTTTGTCCCCAGAGTTTTGTCGATGTGTTGCTTTTGCAGAGCACTTGTCCTGTGGCAGCTAGGGAGCTGTGTTGTGGCTTTTTGCTGGAGCTAAGGAGTTTTCCGGAAGAGGGTTTTAGGGAAAACCATCTCTGCAGGACCTGGGCTCAATGGCAGGAGCCAGGAGCGTGTTGTGCTGGGGGGTCTTGATAACACTGCCAGACCTTGCCATGTCCCACCCGGGGCAGGCTATTTTCTCATCTCACTTCACTTGCTCTGTGGCCTTTAATTATCCTGGCTGACACTCATCATGTTTCCCCTGGGATCTCTCTGTATTGTTAATAGCCCCGAGGGGACACTTCTCCCCTACATGCAGCATCTCTGTCCCATCCTGCTGGGAAAGGGACATCCCTGGAGGGGCTCTTTCAAGGGGCAGTTTCTGCTGTTAAAGTGACAGTGGTCATGGCTGGTGAGGCTGAGGAGGAGACAACCCAGGGTTTTCTGTGCAATGCTGTCCCCAAGGGCTGGTGGCGCTGCCACCCCTCAGCCGCCTGTCATGATATGTGGGACCCTGTCTCCTTGGGGTGAAATGTGTAAACCAAATAGCGCAGAGCAAAAGCAAGATGGTTTGGGAGGACAACCCCTGACAGCACAGGGTCTGGATGGTGGAGGAAGCTCAGTGACCCACAAACACCACCAAAACCTGCTGCCATTGACTTGGAAGAGCTGTCTTTTTCCAGAACTTGGCTCCTCTGGACAATGTGACCATAGCTTGATGCCACCAGAGATCTTTCTGTGGGGCACATCGCAGGCAGAGCATGTTCTGTCCTGTCTTGGATCCCCAGCATGTCACAGAGCACTATTTCAACATTGTCAGCAGGTCAAAATCCACCCTCTGGGTAGATCTGAGTCCCCTGGAGCCCTCTTCATCATCAGCAAACTTCCATCAAAGCCACCACGGCCTCTCTGGGTTGGGGGTTGTGCAAGAGGCACCAGTGACGCAGAGAGGGCTCTGCTGGCCTTGGGTCAGGGCTGCTGGTGCCCTGACGAGGAGGTGAGACCAGGTAATGTAGGGACAGCTTCCCATCAGAATCCAGGGACATGGCAAATAGCAAAGTTCAGGTCTGGTGGGACGCAGGCACCAGCACAGGCTCAAACTGTATTTCAGAGGGGAGGTCATGACAGCCCCTCCCTGCCCTTCCCAGGGCTGTGCTGCTGTTTCTCATGTTTCCCCCAAAAAAGGCGTCATTCTGCACCCCCACCTCCACATTTTGCCACCTGCCACGAGTATTAAATTCTGTGAGAATTTCAATATTCTCAAAATACTGTGAGAAACCACAAGAAAAGCTGGGCAGATGTTCAGCTGCACCAGAGTTTCGGGCTGGGAGAGACACGTGGTGGTGGCACTTGTTGGGGGGGACCACTGGGATCAGTTTGCCCCCAGTATGTGTTTTGGGGTGAGGATGTTCCTTTGGGATTCATTTCTTTCCAAAAATTCTCTTGGTCAATGCTTGAAGCCTGGAAATGCCCAATCACACACAGAATTGCTTTTTTTTTCCTGATTCTTCTGGCTAAAAGAAATCCCTGAAGGATGGGGGGAGCTGGCCCCCAGTATTTGGGGTGCCTGACTTCCCTGTGCATCGGGCGCCGGAGCGTGGGGACCGTCCGTCCCCAAACGACCGAGCCTTTCACCCCTCCCCAAGAAAACCCTCTAGGGCACACCCTCTGCAGATTTGGGAGGCAGCCAGCCCCAAGCCTGTTATTACTTTTCCCCGTGGAGTTGGCCTCTCTTCCTCCCCCCTCTTTTTCTTTTTTTTTTTTTTTTCTCCTTTCCCTTCAAATCCAAGCCAGGAAAAGCCTCTGACGTCGGCACCACGGCTGCAGGCTCCTCGTGGCTGCTGGGGGAAGGCAGTGGCAGGGATATCCCGGATCATAAAACCAGGATCTCGCTGCGAGCAGGGCCACTTCTGGCTGCCTGTGAGTTGTCCACTGCTGGGAATAGGGTGGGAGGGATGGATGGGGACTGTGTTCGTCCTGGGGGGGAGGTTCCTTTTCCCCGCCGTGCAGAAGGTTTAGTGCCGTTGTGTGTTTTTTATGATCCTCTGGTGGCTGGCTCTCTTGTGGTACAAGAAGGAGTTAGGTTAAATAAAAAGCTGTCCATGGAGACCTCAAATTCGAGTGGCTTCAGGGCTGCATGTGAAGGAAAAAGCTGAAATTCCAGCTAAAGGGCTGTCGAAGGGGTGCTTGAAGTTGCTTGTTTCCTCCACAAGCTCTGGACAGGAGAGGCAGCCCTGACACTGGTGGCATCACAGGAATCCCAGTGTCAGCACAGGGTCCGTGTCCAGTCGGGTTGTGACTCTGGGTGAGAGAGAAAAACAACTCCCAAAGGACCTTTAGAGACACTTTCCACACTGTGCCTCAGCCTTTCTTCAAAGACAAAAGGTGTAAATACAAGATAAGAAGGAGTTGATCATGTTACCAGTGCCTCCGGTGCATTCCCGGCTTGCACAGTGCTGAGAAGACTGTGCTCTTCTTTTTATCTGGCTGGCTGGCTCGCTGCCTCAGCTTCCCCATTCCTCCCTCTTTCCTGGTGTCCTGAGTGCCTCCTGCTTGCAAATCTCCACACCAGCATCATCTGGCACCTTTCCCTGCTTTCTAAACACTACCAAACTCCTCAGGTCTGACTGGAGCTCTAAAATCAGGGGCTGTACAGCTCTCTTCGGCAAAATTTTGTGTTAGCCAGTATTTACTGCACACCAAAAAGGATGAGAGGAAGGATGCATGACCTGGTTTGTCTTGCAGGTGTGTTTTTATGAGCTGCCAACAGCCTGCCATTGCTCTCCCTCTGCACCTGTGCGTTTTTAATCCTCCTTGTCGCGTTTTGCTCAGAAAACACCACATGCAGCAAGAGAAACAGCCTGAAAAATAACCCCTTGGAGGAAAAACCCCACAATGCTTCCCTGGCAGATGGTGCCAGGCACTGCTCTGCTTCTGACAGCAAATACCCCACAGCCACCACAGTACCCAGCATGGCTTTTCCAGGACATCCCATCTGCTCTGTCCAGCTCTGCACCTGGAACAGGATGTGCTGGTAGCTACTTACACCTCTCCCCACAGATTCCGGCCCCTGCCGGGTGTTCTGTTTCCGTTGCTCTCCTCCCGGACCTTTCCTGTTTCCTTCCGTGCGGATGCAACTGGAGGAAATCTCAAAGCATTGGCTTTCCTCTGGCTGTGTCCCAGCTGCAGTCATGGGCTGGGGACAGCACCGTGGCTCAGTGTGTCCTGGGACCTGTCCTCCCTGGCAGTGATGGCAGTGGTGGCAGTGATGGTGCTGCTCATGCTGATGGAATCCAGTGGTGGCAGTGGTAGTGTTGCTCATAGCGGTGGCAGTGGTGACACTGGTGGCAGTGGTGACACTGGTGGCAGTGGTTGGAGTGGTGGCAGTGATGGTGTTGGTGACAGGGTGCTGCTCGTGCTGGTGGCAGTGGTGGTGATGGCAGTGGTGCTCCTCACATTGATGGCAGTGGTGACACTGGTGGCAGTGGTGGTACTGGTGGCAGTGGTCATTGTGGTAGCAGTGGTGGTGGCAGTGGTGACAGTAGTGGTGCTGCTGATTCTGGCTGCAGTGATGGTGGTGGCAGTGGTGACACTGATGGCAATGGTGTCGGTGGTGGTGCTGCTGGCAGTGGTGATGCTGGTGGTGCTGCTCATGCTGGTGGCAGTGGTGACGCTGGTGGCAGTGGTGACACTGGTGGCGATGGTGTCGGTGGTGGTGCTGCTGGCAGTGGTGATGCTGCTCATGTTGGTGGCAGTGGTGACACTGGTGGCAATGGTGTCGGTGGTGGTGCTAGTGGCAGTGGCGATGCTGGTGGTGCTGCTCATGCTGGTGGCAGTGGTGACAGTGCTGGTACTGCTGGTACTGATCGCGTGTGTGCAGCTGAGCCTCACAGACCTGCTCCCCGTGGTCACTCGCATCAGTGGCAGTGGATGTGTGCAGAAATTCCTGCGTGGTGATAACTGCATCAGGGATCACTAGGAATCCTCAGGAACTTGGATTCAGTTTTCAGGGTGATGGAAGTGCTTGTTGGGAGCAGGGAGAGCAGGACTTGGTCAACCTTAAGGGGAAAGGGCCGGTCAGTGTCTTGCTACGTGGGCTGAAAGCAGGAGAGAGGTCGAGGAAGTGTAACACAGCTGAGTGTTTTGTTGGGTTCCTCTGAAGGTGAACTTTGAACAGGAGATGTGCTCACTCCGAGATCGCTCTATTTATATACGGGTGAGATACAGATTGTTTGGGTGAGTAAGAGCCTTTGTTCCGAGTCCCGCTGCTAAAGCCCACGTGGAGCGACACTTTGGCTCTACAAAGCTTCCTTTTCCTTCGCCTTGGGAGTTGCTGTGTTTAGGAAAACTTGACTCCACCATCTGTGTCCCCCTAGCTGGGTACCAGCAGCACCGCCATCAGGTCAGGCATCTGCTCGCTGCTCCAACCAAGCTCGTCCATTAACTGCGTGAAGGTCTGATCTTTATTTCCCATCAAGCTGCTGTGAGGAGGATCAGCCTCATCCCTCTGTTGCAGGCTCTGTCCCTGCACAGCTTGGGTGAGGCCAAGGCATTTGTAATGGTGTTGCCACACTGCAAAGGAGTATTTCGGAGAGCCCTGTGATGCCCTCTGCTTTGGGGAGTAAGACAAGAAGATGATGGCTCAGTGGTCCCCATTCCCCAGAGCAGCATCCTTCACTGCTCTCTTGCCACAGTGGTGTGCATTCATCCTGGATCCTCACGGGGCTCTTGGCTGCAAAATTCTTGCGGAAGAACCAGAAACTCCCACAGCAGTGGTGAAAAAAATAGCATAGAATTACTAAAGTTGGAAAAGATCTCTGAGATCATGGAGTCCAACCATTAACCCAGCACTGCCAGGCCTACCACTGAGCCATGTCCCACATCCAGGCTTCTTTTGAACACTTTCAGGGATAGTGATTCCACCTCTTCACTGAGCAACCTGTTCCAATGTCTGACCACCCTTTCAGCGAATAAATTTTTTCTAATATCGAATCTAAACCTCTCCTGGCACAACTTGAGGCTGTTTCATCTTGTTCTGTCACTTCATTATTTGGGAGAAGAGACCAACCCCCACCCAGCCACAGCCTCCTTTCCCTGGGCTTTCCCAAGAGGGGTTTGAGCCTGAGAGCCCCTGAGTGCTGCCCTGCTGAGCATCCCCATCCAGGGCTTGCTCACTGTGTCCTCGCATGCTTCCTTTAGATCACCCGGAGCGCTCAAATCAGAAGGATTTATATTCCACTTGGCAGGTTATTAATATTAGCCAAAATTCCCTTTTCCACATTGTTCTGCCATGCTTAATATGGAGATCAGAATCGCAGCCTGAAACGCTGAGGATGACTTGTGATTGAACATCCATTAGGGATTTATGGGCTTCGGGGCTGAATTGCTGGGACGTGCGATTGCCAAAATACTTGAAACGCTTCCACTGGAGAGGAGACCTTGTGGGAAAGGAGCACTCGCTGTTCTCGTAGGCAGGCAGTTCCCACTGAGCCTCCGTTACTGGCAGCGAGCACACCCAAGCCAATAAAAAATTGTGTGGGATCTGGAGCACCAATGGAGCATGAACTGTGTGTCGGATGATGACAGGGGGCAGCGCAGGCATTGGTGCTGGCAGCAGCTCCCTGTCCCACGGGGTTGCTCAGCGGGTGGGATTTAATCCAGGACACGGGTAAACACGGGCACAGTTCATATTAATGTCCCTAGCAGCCGGTTAAAACAAAGTATGAGGTTGTTTGGAGGGAGAAAAGTAATTTTTTGCTGCTTTCCCTTGTGCACCTCTGGTCCTGGTGCATCAAATCTGACAGGGGAGATGGCATTAAACACACTGGAAGCCTGAAGAGCAAAGTCAGAAAAAGTAAAAGCAAAAGATCCTCAAGCCCTTTGTTTCTGAGAAACTGGGTTTGCGAGGGGACAGTTTGGGGCAGCTCCTACTTTGCATCAGCTCTTCCCTTTGAGCAGGCAGCTGGAGCTGCCCATCCCTCCCGCCTCCCATCCCTTTGGAGGGTTTTAACCTCTCCGTTCCTTAAAATGGAAAAGATGAACCTCACTGAGGGGATTGCCAGCAGGTTTTCCTTGGGAAATGTTCACTCGCTGTGTTGCTGGCTCTTTTCGTGGCTGTGCTGGCCAGCGGCTCAGCTGCTGGACATGTAGGAGCTGCACAGCCAAAACCAGCCCAAAATTAGCCTCCAGAAATACCACACTAGTTCTTACCCAGTCCTGGTGAGATTGTCTCAGGGAGAAGCAGACCCCACAAACAAAGTGCTGGGTGGGATCATCACTGAAAAAGCGGTGAGCACTGTGGGGAGAGAATGTTTCCCAGCCCATCTTGCAGGATCATTGCAAGCTTTGAGCAAAAATTCCAGCTGCTGTGGTCCAGGTGGGGAGGGTCGGCTACCCTGGGGGATTCAGCATCATCTGTGGGCTGAGCTGCTCTGAACCACACATAAAAATGCTGTGGTGAGGCAGCTCCCACCTCACTCTCATCCCTGAGCCAAGCTCCCAGCCTCCATCAGCTGCTAAAATCTGATTTTCTCAATGGGGACTGGAAAGTCTTCCCCCGTGAATGTCTCACTCATCCCCTGCAGCATTTGAGCTTTGCAGAACATCTTGGCAGGGTTCTGGGGTAGCATTATCTTGGTTTCTATAGGAAAAAAAAAAAAAGTTAGGAGTGATGGGACATGGTTGATGGAAAAGTCCACGATTTTAGCAGCCAAGCTGGGCACTTACAGCAGAGCAGCTCTGCTTCCCCTGACTCCTCACCTGGCTTTTTCCCCCATTGCTATTTAAACATTTTCATTCCTGGGTACCACTGGAGAAGCAGCAGCTGTTGAGCAAGTTTTAAATGGTGCTCAGGCCTGGAAGAGCTCGTTGTGAGCACCCAGGTGCTGTGCTGAGCTGCTCAGTGCTCAGCTCACCTCCCTGCTCCCACCTTGTCTCATTGCATCAGGGTGAAATCATCCAGAGGGGAAAGTTTCTGGCTGCTGTGAGGAGAGGCAAAGGGATGCCTGCTGGCCTGGCTCGGGTTACTTATGTGCTTATGGTCTATTTTGAGGCTCCAGCCACACGGCACTAAGCAGCCACTGACCTGGGGGAAGGACCAGCTTCAAAACAAGAGTCCAGGGGGAACGACCTGGGGAGGCACCGGCTGGGTTTCCCTCTGCTCCGAGTGGGGCTGGCAGAGCCCTCGCCTCCCTGCTGGGCCCATCATCTCTTGGATTTGGGCATTCCCACAGTGGGAATTGATTTCCTTTTTTAATTCTTTCTTGAAAGCAAAGATGCCGTGGGATGAGGGGTCGGGATCTGTTACCAGGAACGATGTGCCGGCGATGTGGGAATGTGGATGAGCAGGCAGGGAGACACATCCATCACTAACGCTGGCAAAACCACACACACGCGACCCCCTCCTCGGCCCCCCCTCCCCAAGAAAGCTCATTTGCAGGCAGCTTAGTTCTCCTAAGAGCATTAGAGGTGCATTTGGTGGCCATGAGCCCAGCGCCGGGAGCATGTGGCCGATTAGCAGCAGCGGCAGCTGGTTTTGGGCGCAGCGTGCATTTGGGGTGGAGATACTCAACGTGCTTTTTGGGGGCACAAAGGTGAGGTCTGGGGTGTCTGGAGGGGTGGTGGGGGGGTCAGCTGGCATGGGTTGGGTGCTTAAATCCACCAGCAGGTGCAGATGTTCGGTGGCATATGGGAGCAAGCCCTTCCCTGCCACGTGCTTTTCCCTTCTGCGGGTGAAATGTGAGTTACCCACTTTGGCTTTCCAGTGCCATTTCAGCTCTCCAGATGATATTTCAGTTTCAGCTTTAAATACCACCTCGCTTTCTATTCTGTGGTCTCCTGTGAAGATGAGCATGGTCAGGGGATGCTCATATGGGATGTAGCAGCTGATGGTGCCTTCAGGGGCACCCACACCAGGCAGGGACTTCCTTGGGGAGGAGGACACTCTCACCACCGTGTTTCCCTTTCCCTCCTCTGCAGCCTCGCTCTGCTCTGGGATTTATGGAGGTGCTGAGGAGCAGCTGTGAGCCCCGCAGCCACCAGCAGCCCGCCCTGTGAAGCAGCCCCCGGCCACCTCTCCTCGTCTCGCCCAGCATCCCGACCCTCCGACCCAACCATTCAAGGCTCCCGTGCATGGATCGCCCCAGCGAGGCACCGCTGCCGGACGCCGCCGACGCCGCCCCGTAGGCTCCCGGCCCCCCGTGCCGCCCCCAAGTACTCCACATACCCCGATGGGGTAACGTGACGGGGGTCACCCTCCCGCCACCACCACCCCCCATATGCAGAGGCCTTTCTAGAGCGCCCGGGAGCGCACGGCACCGGAGGCAGCAGCCGCTCGCCGTCGCACACACGCAGAGGACGCCAACACTACAGCAAAGGGATTTTTTTTTTTAATTATTATTATTATTATCGTTAATATTATTTTTTTTGTCCCCATCCGGCTTTTTTTTTCCCCCCGGGGGGCTTGTGTTGTGTCAAGGAAGCCGGCGCGCTCCCAGGAGTTGGGATTATTTGCACAACGTCTGTATATTGAGTTCTCGATCCTGTTTTATTTTTATTTTTGAAGCGCAGAGGGGTTGTTGGGTTTTTGGTTGTTTGTTTTTTTTGCCCCTCCACACCACACTTTTCTTGGGTTTTTTCCCCCACCACTGTCAGCACCACCTTGCCCTCCCACTGTCCCACCATGGCCCGGATGAACCGCCCTGCGCCCGTGGAGGTCTGCTACAAAAACATGAGGTTCCTCATCACCCACAACCCCACCAATGCCACGCTCAGCACCTTCTTGGAGGTAAGGAGGGGAGGCTGGAAGGGACCAGGGTCCAGTTGCATCCTTTGGGGCTGAAAGCTGATGTGGATGAGAGGGCAGCACATCCCCTTTGGAACCACGGCCCCTGGTGGCATCCTGGAGCAGTGGGTCCAATCACTGCCAGCTTTTTGGGGATGGGATGTTTTTCAGGACCCCAAGCGTGATGTTTGGGCACAGTAGAGATGGAGCAGAGTTTCCCCATTCCTGTTGCATCCCCTGCCAGCTCCAGCAGCACTCATGTCACAGGGCTTTGGAGCGATGCACGTGGGTGCACACAGCCTGCCCTGCACCTCAGTAATGACTTTTCATCCCAAATATCCCAGCATATTTCCAATGCCCAGAGTGTGTTGGGTGGTGCTGGGGGGTTCAGTGTTGCAAGAGCCAGCACTGGCAGCGGCTGTGTGAGTGCCACTGGCTCAGGGTGACAGGAAGGTGCTGTGATTTGGGGACAGCCACCCCATACCCTGCACGCCGTGCACGAAGCGATGGCAACCACACCGGTGGGAAGGAAGAAAAACTCCCCTTTCCTCCAGCCTCTTAGACTGTTGGCTGGGCTGCTGAGCATGTGGGGGGCTCACCACGGTCTGGTGAGCGCACATGGGGAACAAAGGAGGTGGATCATTGGCGGGGATGATCTCATGGTGCCCGGCAAGGCCGGCACACCGGGCACGTAATCCGGGGGCAATCCTCGCGCTGGGCACCGAGCCATGCTGGAAGCATCCCAAGGCCCACGCCTGAGCCTGCAGCGTGTTGGAGTGATGATGGGATACAGCAGCGAGGTGGAGAAGGAGCCCCTGAGCCATCTGTGAGATGCTGAGCTCAATTGGTGGGGCGTGCTATGACTCTCCCCCCCCCAGCTGCCTCCATGCATTTCTGCATCAAGAGTGTGACCTCAGCAGGCACAAATAATTTCTCCTTCAGAGGTCTTGCACACATGTCAGGGATGTTTCTTTGCCTGGGATGTAAAATCCCTGCTGATGTGGCTGTCAGAGCTTAAAAATAAATGGCCCCATTGGCACTCGTGACTCTGAGGAGTCAAGAAGATGCTAGTTAAAAATCCTACTGTGGCCACGTGGCTTTGGTGTGCGGGGATTTCATGTTTCCTTGTGCCTGCCAGGCTGGATGGACCGTGGGGGCTTTGCTTGAGTGTCCAGAGGTGGGGCACAGCACTGTCTTAGGGTCCATGGTGCTCCACGTGGCTTGTGGAGCAGGGCTTGGATGTGTTGGGGTTAAATGGGATGCATCTGGCAGCATCTGTTCACATCCCTCCTTCTCCTTCCGTCCCCAGGACCTGAAAAAATACGGTGCCACCACAGTCGTGCGAGTGTGTGAAGTGACCTACGACAAGACCCCCCTGGAGAAGGACGGCATCACTGTCATGGTAGGAGAGCAGCAGGATGGACACCTTCAGGGCTGTTAAACACCCTGGTAGCTCAGCACAGCCTCACACTCGCCCAGGAGCAGAGCTGGAAGCCCAGCTGAGCTGAGCTGAGCTGAGGCTGGTGCTTTAAAAAGAGAAGTGCAGCCCACGCAGCCGAAACTGTGACTCACCGGCTGAGTCGGCAGCTGCCTTCCCTGCCTGTTGCTCAGGCTTTGAAACATCCAGGGATGAGAGCGCCTGATCCCACGTGGAAGATACGCGTGGTTCCCATTACCCCCGGCGTTATCTTATCCTGGGGGGTGGTGTGAGGGTGTTTTGCTCTTCCAGCAGCCGGCTGGTGCAGCTGGGGGGGATGAAAGGGAGCAGGCAGCAAGCTGGGAAAGGCAGAGCAGGCAGCTGCCTGGGCTGTGTCTTGCCTGATAAGTAATTGGAGATGATGTCAGGCATGATAGCCCTGCCAGGGAGTTCAGCTCCAGCTGCGAAGTGAGGCTCTGCTCATTATTTAGGGAAGGGTTTGGAAGTGCCTCGTGTCTCCTGGGGTGGTCCTCTGTGTTAGGACCTCTTTACATAGCTCTGTCTGCATAATGTATATCCTAGAGAGAGAGAAGGCTGTATCCTAGATCCTCAGGGATATAGGTGGATAATCCTGTGGCTCTCGAGATGCAGATCCTCCAGATGCAGATATAGATGCAGTCTGTGTCTCTACAGAATATATCTTGGAAAGATAGCTGTATCCTACATATAGAATCCATGTGCTGGAGATCATAATTGCTCACACACCAAATTCTGCCTTTTACCCCATTTCTAACTGGAGCCCTCCAGTGTGAGTTTCTATATCCAGGATATATGTACCTCTTTACATCTCTTACATCTCTCTTATGTGGGGAGATACATATCTAGGCTATGTTTTATATAGGGAGATGGAGAAACTGTGTAAGAGACTGTATAGAAACTAAATAGCTTCTACATCAAAGTTTCCATAACCATATAGAAACTATATAAGGTTAATCATAGAGAGATATATCTGTAATGTAGGTATCTATAAAAGGATGTATCTCTGCAGATACAGAAATATCTCTATATAATTATATCAAATACATCTCTATATATATTTTATAAGTATCATGGTATATATTTTTATTTTGTATATACATTTTTGGTAATTTTTTAATATGTATCTTGATATATATATCTATTTGACATAAATATATCTTGATACACAAGTCTGATGAGGAGCAGCTGAGGATGTTTTGGCTGGAGAAGAGGAGGCTTGGGGAAGGTCTTATCCTCTCTACAACTCCTTGAAAGGAGGTTGTAGCCAGGTGGGGGTTGATCTCACAGGTAACAAGCAACAGGACAGGAGGGAATGACCTCCGCTTGCTCCAGAGGAGGTTTAGATTAGATATCAGGAAAAATTTCTCACGGATGGGGTTTTCAAGCATTGGAACAGCCTGCCCCAGGGAAGCAGTGGAGTCACCTCCCTGGAGGCATTTGATTTAAAAGAAGTGTGGATGTGGCACCTGGGGACATGGTGTGTCGTGGCAGTGCTGGGTCAACAGTTGGATTTGATAATCTTAGAGGGCTTTTCCAACCTAAACAATTCTATGATTCTGTATATAGACCATATGTAGGCCTGGAGAAAAGAAGGCTCTGGGGACACCTTAGGGCCCCTCCCAGTCCCTACAGGGGCTGCAGGAGAGCTGGACTATTTACACAGGCAGGTAGTGACAGAAGAAGGGGGAATGACTTTAAACTGACTGAGGGCAGGTTTAGATGAGACATAGGGAAGAAGGTTTTTATCATAAGAGTGATGAGACACTGGCACAGGTT
Organism: Acanthornis magna; assembly: GCA_036785705.1. Taxonomy (NCBI): domain Eukaryota; kingdom Metazoa; phylum Chordata; class Aves; order Passeriformes; family Acanthizidae; genus Acanthornis; species Acanthornis magna. The sequence continues at coordinate 12,309,906 of JAWUZG010000119.1, read as the reverse complement.
GCCCAGAGAAGTTGTGGCTGCCCCATTCCTGGAAGTGTTCAGGGCCAGGCTAGATATGACTTTGAGCACCCTGGTCTCGTGGAAGGTGTCCCTGCCATGACAGGGGGTTGGACTGGATGGTATTTGAAGGTCCCTTCAAACCCAAGCCATTCCATCATGGGATGATTCTGCGGTGTGCTGTGTCATCCCTGGTGTGAGCCCCTGGGCTGCACTCAGGGCTGCAGGGAAGAGATGGCCTTGCAGGAGGAGATGGCCTTGCAGGAGGAGATGGCCTTGCAGGGCAGTCACAGGCTGGGCAGGAGGAGATGGCCTTGCAGGACAGTCACAGGCTGGACAGGAGGAGCTGACTCAAGCACTACAAATACCCTGAAGCCCAGCGTGTTCCTTTGCTATCAAATCCCAACAGAAATCACACCACCTGTTCAAACACCGAAGTGAAGCAGCTTATTTTGCTATCTCACACCAGGGATGACTCCAGCACAGCAGCTTAGTGACTCACTGCTCAAAATCTAGGATTAGGGCCCGGTGCCTCCCACCCTTCAGGGCTCACCAAGCCACATCCCCTCCAAGTGATGCTGCCCTGCCTGTCCCTCTCTTCCACTGCTGCACAGCAAGGGCCATGCTCCTCATGCCAAATCTATTTTGGGAGAGAAATCCCCACTTTGGGACACTTAGCCCTCATAACTGAGCCCAGGGCCAAGGGGTACCTAATGCAGAACCCATCCAACCCACTTCCTGACCATGCTCCAATTTTGTGTCTCTGCAACTTGAAGATTAGAAGAAGATGGGATTTTTTTTTTCCTTTCTCCCTTAATAGCCTTTCCTGAAGGATGATATTTAAATGGCCCCATTTGGAGTGATCTCCCTCCCTTTGACTCTCTCCAGGGCTGTGTTAGGGGATCCCTAGACCATTCTTTTGGGACTTGTGTGTTCCCCTTCCCCTCCATGTATAGCAGGAAGTTGAATTTCAGCACTGCATTGAGCTCTGAGATTTCAACCATCTTCAAGCCAACTTTGCTCAAATTGCCTACAATGTCCTCCCAAGTGCTGGAATTAGACAGGAGCTGGCAGGGGAGAGGATGGGAACTGCATCAGCCCAAAGCTCAGTGAGGTCATCTGGATGGGGAGGGGGCAGGGGGTGGCCATCCTGGTCTGCAGAGGCAGGAGGTCATGGGGACCATGTTGTAGATCCTGCAGGTGCTCCTGAAAGCTGAACCTGTCCATGGGAGATGGAAAGACCCCAGGCCTAGACTGGTGTGGCTTCAAACCCTGAGCAAAAGCAGCCAGGGAATTCCTGTGTGCAGGATGAGGCCACAAACCGCCTGTATCCCCACAGAGCTGTGCTGTGAGTCCAGTTCTGGCACTCACCCACCTCCCCACGGCTGAGACCCCAAACACCATCACCCTGAGTCAAAAACAACCCCTGAGAGTTCTCCCCTGGAGTCTTGACAGTGTTTCTCTTTTCCCAACCTTGCAGGATTGGCCATTTGATGATGGAGCGCCTCCTCCCAGCAAGATTGTGGAAGATTGGCTCAACCTGTTGAAGACCAAGTTCTGCGAGGACCCCGGCTGCTGCGTGGCCGTGCACTGCGTGGCCGGCCTGGGGCGGTGAGTCCGAGCCCAGCACCCCAACTGCCCCTCCTCTGTGAATGCAGGAGAGAGAAAACCATGCCAGCACTCCTACTTTCCGTCCCCAGTCCCTCTTTGAGCAGGGTTTTGTCCCAGCTGCCACCCCCCTATGAAGGCGGGAGAGGGAAAACTGTGCCTGCACTCCTCCTTCCCTTCCCCAGGCCCCCTCTGAGCAGGGTTTTGTGAAACCTTAGTGATGTTGATGGGAGGGATCTGCTACCTGAGCTTCTCCTTGAACTTTAAATGATGGATATCAGCCTCTGGCCTGTGGGACTGGGGAGTGACAGCCACTGCTTTTGCCTTTCAGCGCTCCCGTCCTTGTCGCGCTGGCCTTGATCGAGAGTGGGATGAAGTATGAAGATGCCATCCAGTTCATCCGACAGTAAGTGGAGCAGTGTTGTGGTGTTGGGGCAGAAAGTCCCTCTCTGAGGGAATGGAGAGATCTGGCATGTTCCAGGGGTTTTTTCATGATGCCAGGGGTTGCTTTTCTCTCCTTTGGGAGAGGGAAAAGGAGGTGTTGGCATGGAGCGCCCTGTGCCTTTGCAGCAGAGCTGCAGGAGGCTGGGGCAGCAGCTGGCAGCATCCCTGAGGGCTTTTTGCAGTCACCTCACCTCTGCCCCACATGTTTCCTCCCCAGCTCTCCATGTCCTGGGATTTCCAGGGTGGATGAGTGAGGAAAGCCTTTGGGGTCAATGCCTGTCTCCTGTGGAGGGTGCACTTGCCTTCAGCCTCCAAAATCCCTTCCTGCTCCAGCCAGGGGGGCTCAGCAGCCTGTCAGGGGTGGTTTGGGGTGGGAGGGATCTCGTGCCACACCTCTGACTGTTCTGGCCCTTCTCTGTCCCCGCAGGAAGCGCAGAGGAGCCATCAACAGCAAGCAGCTGACGTACTTGGAAAAATACCGACCAAAGCAGAGACTCCGATTTAAGGACCCTCATAACCACAAGAACAAATGCTGCATCATGTAACCTCAATGACCTCTTGCCAAAATCTGTGCACAGACCCCGGGCACTCGCACACATCCCACCCCCTCACCTCCTCGCCCAGCCCTGCGCTCCCCGCGTGCCGCCCCTCTGCCAGGGCTGGGCTGGGGGCGTGGAGCTTCTCCAGTGTGTTCCAGCACTCACAGCACACTCGTCTTGCTGGACCCCCAAAAAAGCTGCTGTCTCCAGCTGCAGCCCCGAGGAGGGGAGGCAGCACTGCCCTTTGACTCTCGGTGTTAGCAGGCAATGAGCTCCTGTGACCATTCTTCATCACCATCTTCTTCCTCCCTTTCCCCTCCCATTGCACTGAGAGGGGTGGGCAAAGGGTGCTTGGTTTGGGGTGATGCAGGCAGGGAGAAGGGATGGGGTGCAGGAGGGCCAGAGCACCCCCAGGAAAACCTTTCCCCACCTCTTCCCCATACATAAGGGCTGCAGCAGCGGGGATGGAGGTGGGGCTGGCACAGTGGCCTCGGTGAGGGGAAGGTGGTGATAGCAGGGACAGGTGACAGGGGCTCTTAGCTCAGTGCTGGCCTTGTGACCACGGGAAGGGCTGAGCTAAGACCCCCAGCACCAGTCCCTTTCTCCTGGCCCCTCTGTCACCTCACCACCTCCCTGTTGCCTCGCTGCCAACTGGGATGCACATGGGGCTCACTGGGGACGTGCTGCAGCGGAGGCAGAGCCGCTGCGAGCCTCGGGGACCACAGCAGGGCTTTGAGGCATTCAGCTTTGCTGGGATGCTGGATCAGCGCTGGGTCCCCCAAAGTGTGGGGTGCTCTTATTTATAGCTTCTAAATTCAGTGCCCAAGGTGGTGGGTCCTCTGCTGCCGTGTCCCCATCCCTGAGCTGTGGCACAAACCCCAATCCCGGCTGCAGTGCCCTGGGGACACAATGTGCCTCTCAAGGCACATCCATGTCCTCCAGCACTGCCTTTGCTGGCCGAGGGGCTGGGCTGCAGCTCTCCTAAGAGATTTTGGGAGTTCCTGGCAAGAGCACATCACCTAATTTTGCACCTGCCTTTTCCATATCTGTACCGAGGCGCCTGGCACCCCCAGCACGTGCCCTGGTGGGGTGAGCTCAGAGCTGCCCCTGAGCTGGGACATTAAACATCTCTCAACTCTCTGCCTTTGAACACTTGCAGCAGCTGGAGCAGTGGGCACGTAGGGGGTGTGGGGGTGTTTTTTTTCTTTTAACAAGGATAAAAAGAGATTTGTTAATTAAAGGAAAAAAAAAACTTTAAAAAATACCCTGTTTGTCTTCCGCACATCCTCTGGCCTTTCTTTCTCCCATCACTGCCCAGTCAAGCCCGGGAGGTGACCCGTGGTCCCCCAGACTGGGTCACAGCTGGCTGCCATCTGCTGTCACCAGGACATACATGTGGCCCAGGGGATGCTCCAGGTGTCCTTTGGGCTCAGCGCTGCTCACCCCTCAGCTGCAGAGGATCACAGTTGTTGGGACAAGGGCTAGTCGTCCACCTCTTGGGGTTTTAGGCTGCCCAGCTTGAGATGCCTTCAGTGCCCTGTGTTGGGGATCTCTAAAGGTTTGTGTGCCTTCCAAAACGTAGATATCCAGAGACATTTGTGTTAGGGGTTCATCCCTTGGGACTGGTGGTGAGGAAGGCTGGTTAGATGCCTCAGTACCTACAGAAGGGTAGGGGACAGCTTTGTACCCCCTCATGGGTGGGCAGAGGAGGTGTTTGGAGCTGTTTCCGGCGCTGTTTCTGTCCCGACGGGGGCCAGCCCCACTGCAGGGCGGGGATGGCCATCCTCTGGGATCAGCTGTGGTGCTGAGTGAGGTGGGACCCCTCCACACATGGCCCTGGAGTTGTCATACCACACACCCTGGGCCTGTCCAAGCCTCCACGTTGCGGGACAGCCCTCAGTCCCTTGAGTTTCTCCTGCCCTATCCCAGGCTGTTGGTTCCCATGACTCAAGGAGAAGGCAGCAGCGCTCAGAGGGTCTGTGCTGGCTGGGAATGGTGTGGAACTGGGCTGATAAAAAGGCCTGACCCTGTATTAGAGCACTCTCCTGGGTGGATCACCATCCCCTTCGCGCTTGGGTCTGTCCTCCTGCTGCTAAAACAGGTGCTGCTTCGTCCCCAGGGATGTAGGAGGTGGCTCGGCATTGTGGTGGTGACAGCCCCAATCCCTCCTAGCCAGGAAGCCTCGTGATCCCATGCCCTTCCTTGTGGGAACTGTCACTTTATAGGCTTGGAGACATATCTGTCCCGGCAAAATGAGTTTTCCTCACCCATGCTCGTGGCAGCATCACTGCCCAGGGTGAGTGGTCCTGAGATTCAGCTACGATGCCTTTGAGCTGGGGACAGAGGGCTTTGAATTCAGCCTCCTTTGGCCACTCCTGAGCAAGAGTTCACTCAGACCTCAGCTTGGGGGGCTGGTTTGGGGGGAACATGAGGGGGACAGGCTTCGCTTTATGTAGCATCAACCCAATCACCTTAACAATAGCGAGCTTCTGGTGTAAAAGCAGTCCTTGACCTGGCCATGTGGCCAAATCCTCTGGCTGGCAGAGTGGCATCTTGATCCTCCTCAGTTTGTGAGTCACTGCAAAAAAAAAGGAAAAAAAAAACCAAACTAAATCATGCTGCTTTAATTGTCCTAAATATTTTTTCTTTTTTTTTTTTTTTTTTTTCTCATGGGTATCTCCCCCCTAACCCTAAAATGTGCTGCTTCCATGAGAAGGACACCTTGGCAGCCCAGGAGCTGTCCTTGCATGGAGGGCTGCATTCAAGGCTTCTCTGGGTTGGACTGCCAAATGTTTGGGATCTCTTTGATATGGACTTGGGCTCCTTCCTCTGAGGTACCTGCTCCTCGATGATTCAGCCTAGAGAGGGTTACAGAAGCAACAAGTTGGGGAAATTGAGGCGTCTTCCGAGGGGGATTTGGATTAGAAATCTCAAAGAAGAGCTCAAGTCAGAAGTCTTAAGGCGGTTGGGCAAGAGGGAAAGTTAAAGCTCAGTAAACACAGCACCAGAGCAAGGCCTAAGCAGCCAAGGGCTCATGGTTTGGGCTGCTCTTGGGGTCTCTCCTTGTACACTAATCCTTGTTTCACCTCAGATGCCAAGATGAAAGGAGGGCATTAAAAATCGATGTATTTGCCAATTCTCTCGCAGCTCCAGTTGTTTCCATCGTGTCCTGGCAGGTGTTACAGGGAGCAGACACCCCCACGGCTTTGGCTACAAACCAACCCCTCCTCTCCAGAAGCAAAGGCTCAAACTGGGTTTTGTAATTTCTCACCCCTATCCATCCCCTCACCCTCCACGGAAAGCCACCGTCCTTCCGTGGTTCGCAGGACAAGGCTCCAACCTGGTGCGAGATCTTTGGAGGCCCAAGGGATGGCAGAGCAGAGATGCCCCAGGCATCAAACCAAGAGCCTGTAGCCTTTGCCCAGGAGTCAGTCATGGCTGAGCCTCGTGTGAGGGAATGAATCTGAGCAGGAATTCATAGTTGTGTCCTCTCACCAGAGGCACACGTCACACGTATGCCCTCATAGCCCTTCTGGTCTTTTGTTTTCCAGTCAGATGAAACACGTGGAGGTGGTGGGATGATGGGAAGGCAGGAAACGTGGCTGTCACAAATGTCCAGCTCTTCATTTAAGAAAGTTCTGGTGACGCACATTTAAAGACTTTGCGTTTGTAAATTCATATTATGAGTCTTGCAGTAAGGCTGACACTGTGGTGCTTGGGCTGGGAGCTTCGGAGGTTTATGAGGAACAGATTTCCCGAGAAAGCAGAGTCTGGCTCTATCCACAACAGAACGAGTCGTTTCCTTTTTTTTTTTTTTTTCATTGGGTTTGTTTGGTTTTTATTAGTCCCAGTGGGAAAGCGCACAGGGAGATTCGTGACTTCCATGCAATTTCCAAGGTCTTGTATCTTACTTGCTGCCAGCACGCGGGGTAGGTGCAGCTTGGCGGGTGGGTTTGGATGGGATTCTGTCTGGTGGGAGACAAATGTGGCTCTTTGAGAGTTTTTTGGCACACTGGGGGGGTCCCGGGCTGGGCTCTCGCAGACATTCCCGGGGAGGGGGCGTTCCGCCGCTTCCCTTCAGACGATGATCTCCCAATGAACTCTCCACTTCCCTGCTGTTCCTTTCTGTGCAACAAAGAACTGCATATTTTCTTTTTTAACCCCCTGGGCGACCATAGTAGTGTGTAGATCAAGCCCAGATGACTTTTTTTTTTAAATTGGTTTTTGTTGTTTTTTGGGTTTTTTTGGTCTGAGCCATAGCTAAATTATTGTACCCAATCAATGCTTTTTGTATCAGACGGCATCACTTTGAATATGCAGATGAGGTATAGGATCTTGACACTTTATAACCTTTTTAAAAAGAAACTTGTCTGTTTACTTAATGTCTTGTGTAAAAAGGAAAAAAAATATGTATGCCTTCAGTAATCACTTTTTTTGTTTGTTTGTTTTTTGAGTTTTATGAAATTACGGTGGTTACACTCCAGCAGCAAAATAAAAAGCATTCACTGTTTTGTACATCCCTGTGTGCCTGGTGCTGCTAATGGGAATTATCAGGATGTGGGAGGCAAAGGCAGAGCTGAACTCTGGCCAAGGGTGGAAGTGCATGGGGGGAGTTGTTCAGGCTGGAAAAGAGCTTCAGGAAGAGCTTAGAGCACCTTCCAGTGCTGTGAGAGAGCTGGAGAGAGACTTTTGCAAAGGCCTGGAGTGACAGGACAAGAGGGAATGGCTTCAAACTGACAGAGGGTGGGTTGAAGTTGGGTATTAGGAAAAAATACTTGCCCGTGAGGATGGTGAGGCCCTGGCACGGGGTGCCCAGAGAAGCTGTGGCTGCCCCATCGCTGGAAGCGTTGAAGATCAGATTGAATGGGACTTGGGACCGCTTGATCCAGAGGAAGGTGTCCCTGCCCACGGTGGGGCAGTTGGAACTTAGGATCTTGAAGGTCCCTTCCAACCCAAACCATTCCATGATTTTATGTCCAGTAGAGCATGGCCTAACCTTGATTGGACACCCTGGAATAGACCCAGAGGAGACATTACACATACCCCCCTGATCTGTTCATTAAATCAGTTGGGTTTTTAACTGTGCTCCCCATGACCAAGGAAGGCAAAGAACAGAGTCCCCATGGAGGCTGTGGATTTGGAGCTTGCATAAAGAATGCGGTAAGCAAGGAAAGCTGACACAAAATTGTGTGAGCTCCCAAGTAATTACACAGGGTTCTGTGGAAGAAGGGGGAGGAAACTCCCCTTGTGCCCCTGTAGGCTCAGGAAGGCTTTTAAGGCAGATGCCAGCTTGGAAGGAGATAGAGGTGAAGCAGGGTGGTGTGGCCAGAGCTGTCCTTGGATTCCCCCAGCACTTCCCAAGCGCTGGGCACAGCAGATCCTTATCTCCTGCAGGCTTTGAACCACAACTGCAAGGGGCACTGCCTCCTCCTTGTGCAAGAAGCAACTGGGCCTTCAATCAGCCTAATTGCTGCCTCTCCTCTCAACCAGGAGGGCTGGGGGACTGCGGAACACAGCGTGCGCTGGAGAAACACCCACCCACACTCCTGCCTGTACATGCTGTCTCCTACCTGCTGCATTCCTCCTTGCTCTCCGTCACCCAAAACGTGCACCCCTTTGCAGGCCAGATCCCAGCGCTCCGTGTTAGGCTGCTGCCACTCCATGCACAGGTTCCTGCCCTCCCTGAGAGGAGTACTGTGAAAGCTCATTCAGTTGGCGGTTTCTGGAAAAGTCTTAAGTTGGCCACTCACAGGATCTGCCCGGAGAAGCTGTGGATGTTCCATCCCACCCCTGGAAGTGTTCCAGGCCAGGCTGGATGAGGCTTGGAGCAACCTGGTCAAGTGGAAGGTGTCCCTGCCCATGGTGGATGATCTTTAGGGTCCCTTCCATCTCAAACCATTCTCTGATTCTATTCTGTGATTCTCTGATCTCTTCCCAACTGGTGCCATGGTCTGCAGAGCCTTAACCCGTTCTCAGCAGAAGATGTTGGTACCTGCAAGCCCCAGCACAGCCCCGTATTGCAGTGCCTTCAGTCCTGCCTACAACAAAATCAGGGAGATCTCCCCAGCGCAAGGTGGATGTCCACAGCTTGGTTCCAATCCTTTCCAGTCATCAGAGATCAAGGGACAGCACTGCAGGTTCAGTTGGGACTGATCTCAGACTGTCATGGACACTTCTTTCAGAGCTCCACCACCACAGAGGGACCCCCAGAACTCTCAACTCACACAGACACATCCACGCTGGAGGCACCCAAAGCCTTGGGAGATGACCCATTGCTCACCATTCTCCCTGCCCGTGTTCCTAATCCACCTTAGGAAGCCCAAGCCCAAGCCCAAGCTCTCTGCAGAGCAAGGAGGCAAAGGCTGCAGGATCTTCAGAAAAGTCTAGACCAGCCACAGTCCAGGCTAACAAGGCTGGATTAAAAAATGCTTTCTGAGGGCTGCCTCGGTACATTCTGAGCCATGATGACAGCTTCCTTTGATTATTTTGGACTGCTGCTGGCTGCCGTGGCCAACGCTGGCTCTTCCCAGGCACAGCACAGCTCTCGTCACTGCTCCCATCAACCTGCTCGGGATCAGCCCTTTTGCAACACCTCCACCTGAGGACATCCTGCTGCCTGAAAGGGTCTCCCAGCTTCCCTCGGTGCCCAGGGAACCCTGCACCATCAGCTGTGCAGGGGTGGAGGTCTCAACTTCCCCCAGGAGCCAGGGCACCCCACGGGTGTGGGCAGGAGGTGCTGGAGGGTGGGAGGTGCTGCCCTGCTTGAGCTGCAGTATCTGGAAACTCCCATGCTCGTAGGGATGAAAATGTAGGGCAGCTCTTGGGTTGGGAAGAAAATTAAAATGTTTGCAACAAATAGAGCTGAAAAGCCAAGTGGGGAATTAGGCACCGCTTGGCAAAGGTACAGGAACGCGGATCACCAGGGGTGGGTTTTGCCCTGGGAGCTTTCCCTGGGAACAGAACAAGGAGGGGAAGGAGAAACTCTTTGCCCAGGCTCACACGACAAACCCCACAGCTCAGAAAGGGAATCCTGCAAATCCCTGCTCCGTGCCATGAGCACAGCAAGGAGCGGTGCTGCCCTGCCTGAGCCGCTCGCCGGGCAGGACCTCGGGGCAGAATTTGTTTTAACCATGGCAGAGAGAGAAAATCTGAGTGGCAGGAGGAGCAGAGGCTTGCGGGGAGCCTGGAAAGGGCTGAGTCACTGTCGGCGTCAGCAGCAACCGAGGAGAAGAGCGTGACTGCCAAAGAGCCACCTGGAGCTTCGTCAGCTCATCCTAAAAAAAAAAAAAAAAAAAAAAAAAAAAAAAAAAAAAGAGGGAAAAAAAAAAAGAAAAAGAAAAAGAAAAATGAAAAAAAAAAAGGAAAAAAACCTCAACTGACAGCCTCACCCGCATCCGAATGCGCCGCACTCAGCCCGGGAGCTCCGTGCAGAAGCGGTGGCTGTGAAAAATGCCCTTCCTTCCCTGGCTGCAGGTGCTGCTTTGGGTTGCAACACCTCCCTTGGGGCTCGCAGCTCTCCCACAGCACCCGGGCAGCCTCCGGGGACGAGGCACGGCCAAGGACCGGGGGCGGAGGTGATTAGAGGGACCTGGCGGCTCGGCGCTGGCACAAGGACAACGCAAGAGCTGCCCCCGCCTCCAGAGATAACTGCGGCTGGCTTCAGCCAGCCACTGACTCACCTGAGCCAGGGCATCTCGTCTGGATATCAGGTGGAGACAGGGAGAAGCAATGCATTTAAATGAGCTTTGATCTTTAAAGCAAACAACGCCGCCTTGTTTTGCAGCGCTCAGGCAGACGTGGGTGACAGGCGAGGACGGCCGGGCTGGTTTTGGGGGGCCCAGTTCAAGGTTGAGAGCTCAGCACTCAAAACAAGGGCTGTGATAGAGGGCTTATCATGAGAACTCACCTGGAGCTGCCAAATACCATCTTGGGGCTCTGTCTGCGCCGCAGATCTGCCAGGCTGAGTGAGAAAACACAGCTGGATAGCGCAGAGAGAGATGTCTGTAACCACCCCAGCTGCAGCCAAGTGGCACATCTGCGAAGAGAAGTCTAGTCCTCTGTTTGCAGTTCTTCAATTTGTTCTATCTAGTCTCCATTCTGGGAGTATTTGGGGGTAAAGCTGTAAGCAACTGGGCTGACCCCCGTAGCTGCCCTGCTTTGAGCAGACCTCCTTCCAGCCTGAATCATCCTGTTGTCCTCTGATGATCCCGGAGAAGAAAAGAATATCTTATAGCTCACAGGGTGCAGAACTGGGTCACTGAAGGAGATTCCAGAGAGGTGTTCCCCTTGGGGCGTGTACCTTCTCCTGACACTGCACCTGTCTCCTCCAGCTCCATTTGTTAAGGTTAAATGTCCGTGGCTGCAGAGGGAATTGTGTCCAGACTGCCTGCTCGCCCCACAGACAGTTCAGTATCCTCTCCAAAGTGTGATTGTACTCAGTTTCAGAGCATTCTGGCATCACAGGATGGTTTGAGTTGGAAGGGGTCTCAAAGATCATTCAGTTCGGTCCCCCTGCCATGGGCAGACACCTTCCACGAGACCAGGTTGCCCAGAGCACCATCCAACCTGGCCTTGAACACTTCCAGGGATGGGGCAGCCACAGTTTGTCAGACTATTTCAACACCCACAACTTGTCAGATGTGGATTTCAGACTCATCTAAAGCAGTTAAATCACTTCCCTCCATGCACCCAGAACTCAACCTGCCATCTGCTTTCTCTTGAGAGTTTCTGTCGTGGGATGCAGATTCACTAAATGCAAAGCCCTGCAAAGAGATGTCTCGGGCTCCATCAGCTGTTGCCTTGTGACCCATCATGTCCTGAAGAGGCTGAGCTGTCCCCTCACGTTTTGATCCCTTAATCCACATGGAGGAGGTTGGAGCCAGGTGGGCGTCAGTCTCTTCTCCCAAGTTACAAATGACAGGACAAGAGGAAATGGCCTCAAGATGCACCTGGGGAGGTGTTGATTGGATATCAGGAAAAATTTATTTTCAGAAAGGGTGATCAAGCACTGGAACAGGCTCCCCAGGGCAGCTGTGGAGTCCCCATCTCTGAAGGTATTTAAAAGGCATGTAGACGTGGCCCTTGGGGACATGTTTTAGTGGTGAGCATGGAGGTGCTGGGTTAATGGTTGGACTTGATCTTAGAGGTCTTTTCCAACCTTATTGATTCTATGAAATGGCTTCATACTAAGAGGGACTGACCAGTCCCTGTGGACGTTTTTCCTTTTCCACCCCATTTTTCTCCCCTACAGCTTCTTCAGGAGCAATTTCACATTTATTTCCAGCTCACTGGAGGAAAAGGCCGCATAGCTTTGGGCCGAGGATTTTCCACTGAAGAAACAGATCCAGGCCCTGGTGATTGCCCATTGATCACCACTTTTTGAGATCTGTCAGACAGCCAACTCTTAGCTCATTTAACACATGCTCTACTGATGCTTCTTTCCCTCCACTGGAATGCCACACTGTACAAATCTAATATTTTACAAGCATGTTGCATATGCAGTTCTGTTTTTGGGCCAACCTTATGATCTAAAAGAATGACATCAAGCTGGTACAACAATACCCCTGTTCCAGAAAACCACATCGACTGGCATTTTTATACTTCTGTTATTTATGCTTTCGTGAATCAGATTCTAGATCAGACTGTTTTTATTAACAATCAGCCTGTTGTTATTATTAGCCTGACATCACCCCTAGACATGTCTGGCCCACAAAGGCAGTTTTGCTGCTCAGCAGGCTCCTGAGGCTTAGCACCACGTTAGCACTGGTACCAGAGACCAGGAGAAGATGTTGGCCCATGCATCAAGGCCTTTGCATCTTCCAAGGAACTGAGCTCCAGGTTTGCTAGAGCCTGAGGCAGCTGCTCTACATCCAAGATCCAGCTTCCTTATTTTGTCCTGAAGTTTGCACGAAACTCAGATAGAAGACAGATATCATGGCAGCCTCTAAACTCATGAGGGTTCACTGAGTCTCTTTGCTCAGTGGCCAAGGAGAGGAGATGGTTGTGTGGAGCCTGGCAGGATACAGCAGGTGAGACCTGAACTCACCCCCCCGAGCTGTAGGAGAGGCACAGTGACCCTGCAAACCTCTGTGTGTGACAGCAGAGTGCAGTGGTCTTTGACCCTTGGGCTGTGGGACAGCAGGGATCAGGCTGGGTGTGATCACAGAATCACAGAATCATCACGGTTGGAAAAAACCTCTAAGGTCACTGAGTCCAACCATTAACCCAGCACCACCGTGTTCACCACTAAACCATGTCCCCAAGGGCCACATCTAAGTGTCTTTTGAACACTTCCAGGGATGGAGATTCAGTGGAGGGTGCACAGCTTTATCAAACTGTCCCTGCCCTGAAACCATTAGGAAGCAGCAGCACCGTTTCAAACCCTATCCAAAATCAAGGCTGAAGCAGCCGATCTGCTGAGTCTGCTGAACCACACTGTCAAACCTGGCATGGCCATTTCCACACCGAGCCTCACATTGCCTCATCTCAGGCTCTGCTCGGGGCTGGCTGCCCTCACTTTATTTCACACGTGCAGCTTCCTCCATAGAGTGTGCTTCAATTCCTGATCTCCTGAGTCCCCTGGAAACCTCTAAAACTTTGGTGTGAAAGAGAAGATGCTTCAGATATTGAACGAAGCCAAATCCCGGTGCACAGTTTCACCTCCTTGCCCTGAGCTCAGTCTCCTCCGCTCACAGCCTGTGCTCCAGCAAAATCATTTGCACACCAAAACCCCGCCAGACAAAGACCCAGCCGCCCACCCGTGCTCTCAGCCTGCCACCGGCGTAGAGAATCCCCGTCCTTAAGGACACAGCCTTGAACGAAAGCCAGGGAAATTTAAAAAAAACAACAAAACAAGCTTCTCTGCAGCCTGACCTTTTATTGTCTGAACAGGGCTGCCAAACCAAACCCGCGCTGCGGGTCCTTCCCGCTCCTCGCATCCTGTCCGAGATTCCTCCCCTCCCTGCTGCGGCTCAGTCGAAGGCCTGGCTGTGCCATTGGGGCTTCCCAGGAGTGAGGAGGACAATGGGGGGATTCTCGGGGTGCTGTGGGCGGCTTCCTCTTCCCCCATCCAAGGAGGGCCTGGGGGCTGGCTCGGTGGAGGGTGGGATCCGCAGTTCCTGGCAGATGGAGCAGCGAGTGAAGGTGGAAAAACATCTGCAGCCTCGCGGCGTTGGCAGCATTGGAAGGACCAGAGGGGACACGTCAGGTTTGAATAATCTTCTCCCCTCCAGGGCCCGTACAAGACACTTCAGGAGGGAAAAGAAAAAAAGAGAAGAAAGAAAAGATAATCCCCCTGTGAATGCCTGGTGCCGGCTGCCAGAAGAAAAGCTTGGCTCAGGGCTGTGCCTGCCCCAGCAGAGCCCGTCTCGCTTTTGCTGCCCTTCACATTTCCCCACCATCCCCGGGCTCAGCCCGGGAGCTCCTGAGGACACGAGCTGAGCTGGAGCATCCGAGAGCCCTTTGGCAGGACGAGGCAAACGCTGCCCACCCTGCCTGCGAGCGCGGAGCCGGGGCTGGTCCACATCACACAGCGCGGCTGCCTCTCATTAGCACTGCGTGATAAATCCAGGGGGAGATGACAACCCAGCAGGATGGATCCAAGCATCCCACCCTTTCAATTCCCCTCCTCCCATCACACATGGCTGGGCTTGCCCGGTCCCGTCATCTACTGTGGCAATAAGACATTCCCCCGGATGGGGAATGAGCCCTAACAAATGGAGCAGTTTCTTTGTGTCCTCCTGTTGGGAAGCAGAGGTTGTCCCGGCCTCCCTGTCCTGCTGGAGGTGGCAGGAGATGCCATGAGGTCTCCCTTCTTAGACCATGGAGGGGTTCAGCCACATTCCAGTGCCACTTTGGTTTGGGAGAGAGCTTGGGTGAAAAACCACCCGGTCTCGTGGTTTATGATGGTGTCAGTGTTCCCTCCTGAAAAATAGGCTGTTGCGGTTGCAAACAGGATTTGTGGAAGTCAGCGTTCTGCTGTGAACAGCCAAGAGGGGCAATGCCCAGCATCCACCCCTCCATAAGCCTCGATCCAGCCTGGCACAGGAGGCTGGGAGAGGTTGTAAAAGCCAGAGTGCCATGGATGAGGCTACATGGGGCTGGGCAGAGGCAGGTGTTAGAGGGGCTCCCATGGACCATTGAATCATAGAATGGTTTGGGTGGGAAAGGACCATTAAAGGTCATCTGGTCCAGACCCCACTAAACCAGGTTGCTCAGAGCCCCATCCAACCTGGCCTTGAATGTTTCCAGGAATGGGGCATCCACCAGCTCTTTGGTCAACGCTGTGCTGATGTTTCACCACCCTCATTGTAAAAAAAAACTTCTAATATCGAATCTAAATTGACCCTCTTTCAGTTTAAAACCATTGCCCCTTGCACCATCACGACAGGCCCTGCTAAGGAGTCTGTTCTCATCTCTTTTATATGCCCACTTTAGGCCCTGAAGAGCTGCAAGGTCTCCCTGGAGCCTTCTTTTCTCCAGGCAGAACAGCCCCAACTCTCCCAGGCTGTCTCCAGAGCAGAGGGGCTCCAGCCCTCAGATCTTTCTCATGGCCCTCCCCTAGACCCACCTCATCATCTCCATGTCTGTCTTGTACCTGGATTGGTACCAGGCATTTCCCCAACCCAGGTGCAGCACCAGCACTTGGCTTGGCTCCCATGGGCCCAATTCCAGGGCTTTTCCAGGTCCCTCTGGATGGCACCATTTCCCTCGGGTACGTCCTTCAAGATAGAGGGGCACAGCTCAGCCCATTTTTTCACCAGTGAGGCTTTGCCCTCCACCCTGTCAAGCACAGGGAGGGTCCCCTCAGTGCCACGGTCCCAAGGGCAGGCGCTGCTTTTCCCCTGCAAATCTGGAGGGAATGAAATCTCCTTGAGGGCTCTTCTACTCTGCATCATTTGGGTTGAAACTGCCTGGATCACTCACATAAATCTCGCTTCTTTAGGAAAACAAGGGAAAAAAGCTGGAGTGTGGTGTCAAAGCACTTTGCTGTGCCAAGAGCATCCCTGCTGGGTTTGCAAAGCCTTCCCTGGGGTCTTGCAACCCTTTTCTGTCACTGGCACTTTGGGGAGACCATAAACCATCGCTGGACTGTCATGTTTTTGGGGACCGCCAGCCCTGGGGGGATGGAGAACAATGTGTTCTCTGCTGCACAAACTGCTCTGAACCCAGCCCTGCTGCTGCCCGAGGTGGACAAGCAGTGGATTCATCCCCTTCTGAGGAAAAAAAGGGCTTGTGACCATTTCTCAGCTCTGCCCTTGAAAAGAAAGGGTG
The DNA here is from genome assembly GCA_036785705.1 of Acanthornis magna. Taxonomy (NCBI): domain Eukaryota; kingdom Metazoa; phylum Chordata; class Aves; order Passeriformes; family Acanthizidae; genus Acanthornis; species Acanthornis magna. The sequence continues at coordinate 12,294,046 of JAWUZG010000119.1, read as the reverse complement.
CGCCTCACTGTGGGGTTTCCGCACAGCATTGCGCAGTTGTGCTTTGGTTTATGGTGCACTTTCCATCGCACCAGACTTGTCTATAATAAAAAGTGAGAGAGGATGTAGGAAGATGGGAGCCTCAGGTTTGGGGTTAGGTCGGGGTGGGATACGTGCTGGATTGGGAAGGCAGAGCTGTGAGATGTGGCTCCATGGTGATACCCAGTCACATTTGGGAACACCTTGTTCAGAGCCAGAGGGTCATGGAGGCATCTCAGACCCTGCCAGCAGCCTGAGGAGGAAAACATCACTGTGGGCTGGAGAGGAGGCAGCAGATGAGGGCATGGAAGCTTGAGGTGCAGCCTCAGACAGCCACTGATCTGCTGATAAATCAATTCTCCTCTTTTGGAGCAGCCTGACTCCTTTTTGGAGCAGGGTTTTCACTTGGCTGCAGTGGGCAGTGACACGTGGCTGAGGTGGGAGAGCACTGGCCCAGCCACACGTGGTGGATCAGTGACCTCTCCAGGAGCCCTGCAGCACCACCACAGCCTGGGCTTCCCCACGGGGGACAGCCAGGGCACTGTCAGAAGGCAAACTTCCCAGTCTGAGAGGAGACAAGGAGCCAGAAGGGATGTAATTCATGGCAAGGCAAACTCACTTCTCCTTTCCTCCATTACCCTCCCTGCAGAAAACAGCAGGGAGAAATAAAAGGCTAAATAGAATAAAGCAGATTAAATGGAACAAAAGAGAGCATCTGGGAGCTGGTCTTTGCAGCTCCATTTGGAGTGGACTGTTCCTGAGCCAAGCCTAAAACACTCAGACAAGGCCAACCTGGCCCTTCCCCAGGCAGGCCACGTGAATGGCAAGTGCACCAGCCATGCTGGCAGCTCTTTCATGAGTTTCTTTATAAAGAAATATTATATAATTAACTGCAGGCCAATTAAACACATCAAGCAATCGTTGTTGATAACCTCCATCATCCTGTGCTGTCAGGAAATGTGAGAGTGGTAAAACAGGTCTGGCCCTCAAGAGTGGGAATAACAACTCTAGTGGCTTGAGGATGTCAGGGGTGGGCCGTGGCTTGTCACCTGGCTGCTGGAATGTCACGAGGCTCCTCCACATCTCCTGCCTCCCTGGCTCAGGTGGATGCCACCAATGGGGTTACCCAAACCTTCTGGCACCACAATTCTGGGACACAACACATACAAATGAAGCCAAGAGCCCTCCACAGGCTCCCATCTCGATGGCCAAGACCTTTTCCTTCCAGCCCCTGGGACACTGCAGGGCTCTCAGCTGTCTGCTGTAGGCGGTCCAGAACCCACAGCAGGTTTGCAATGAGTTTTCTTCAGTGTTTCTCCCCTGCTGTTCCAAGCTCTGGGAGAATTGCAGCCACTTACAGCAAACTGGTGCTGGAAACCTGCTGGTGTGAGAGAAACAGCCCCAGGATGGTGCCATGCACGAGGGCAGGAAGCTTCTGCAGGCTCAGGTCTGCTGCTCCCTGGGCTCTGCTCTGCAGAAGGGTCTTTTGCAGCCTGGAGGGGAGCAGATTTACCAGGGGTGGTGCCAGACCCTGTGCAGAGAAAGGGATTTGCTGTCGCAATAGTTACAGGAGATCGTTCTTTAATAACTTCACTGCTCGGAGCAGCTGGACCAAAACCTTCTTGAACGAACTCTGTCAGAGACAGTCCAAGAAATCACTCCTGGATCCTGGCTTTCAAGAAGCCCAGAATCTGCAGATCAATGGTCCTAGGAGGATGCACCAGGGACAGTGCTCTTCCAGAGGTTTTCTGTGAGGAGCACCACAGCGTCCTGAGAACACCTTACTTTTATTAAAGCCACACACTCCACCTTAGACATTCAGTGTGTCCCAGTTAAAATATTCCTCAGGGAGGGCAGAGGCTGGGGAGTTAGGAGCTGTCCCATGGTGGGCATTTCTTTGCAGTAATGTACAGAAAGTGACTTCCCCAGCCTGGGATCAGACACAGCACAGGCTGAGTGCACCCCAAATTCAGCAAAATATCTAAGTACCCCTTCAGCTGACAGGTGGGGCTGGATGTTCATGGCTGCCTACATTAAACTGGGCAGTGGGATGTGAAACCCCCGAGATACCCTGCGAGTGTTGACTCAGGTCTTTTTCTCCTTTAGGTCATTTGTAATCATTACTGTTGTGCCATTATTTGGGGAGCTGACATTGAAAAAATGGTCCCACCACGTGGTGAGGCAGATAGATGTGAGTAAAGGCCTTTGATTTTTTGGCCTTTATCTTAATTACACAGTTTAAATGTTTTTGGGAGATTTTCTCTGCTTTTTTTTTCCGTTGCAAATGGAATGGGAAATAATGCCTTTGGTTTATAGGTAGCCATATTGATGTGCTTGCTTATTGGGCTAATAATTACTAGGAAAATATTAATGAAGGGCAGATATTTGAACAGTTAAGTCTTTTTTATTTTCTTTTTTTGTTAAATGACAGAAAGGGTCGAGTGCCTTGACTGCTACACCAGCCACTCACAGGATCCATAAGATTTGTGTTCCCCATGTTCTTGGGCTAAGATAACAAATATTTACAGGCTGGGGCTGTGGTTCAGCAGAGCACTCAGCTGTGTGCTTAAATCTCCTTGGCCTCAGTGGTGCTTAAATGCAACCTTGTGCAACGTGCTAGATGTGAGGACCTTGGATTCTTTGGATAACAAAGACAACATTTGTCATTGCCAAACCAAGGGTCACCGAGTCACGTTGCTGGCTAGCACGAAGCCCTTCATCCCTTTTGTTCTCTCTGAAATGGTGAAATAGTAGCTGACTAGGTGATTTTCACAAGTTTCTACTTTTTTTTTGTATGTGTGTTTCTGTGTGAATGTTGTTGATTTCTAAATTACCTGTAGGAAAATCTTTTAACCTGGATTCTCAGTTCACTCTTACTTGATTTGCTTTTTTGTGGTGCTGCTGTAATATAATCAGGAGATTTTCTCATATCCACCAGGGGAAGAAAGATTACTGAGAACCTCCGATGTCCCTTTTGGGTGTGAAAATGCAGAAGGGCTCACTCAGCAGGTGGCCAGAAGGGTCTCTTCTGCAGAGGGATCATTCATCCCTGAGCCAGGCTCATGGAGCCCTCAGGAGATCAAACCCCCTCACATTCAGTCTGTGCATTTCTCCTTTCCTTGCTCTTGCACTCCCTCTGCCGATCCCAGGGATCTGATAGAAAAGAAATGCTGGTGCCAGAGATAAGCAAAGTACAGGGGGGAAAACAGCTGTACAGCAAAAAATGTTAACCCTCCCAGATGGAGAATACCTGATATTCAGAGGGCAGAGGAGAAAAAAAGAGTGATAAAAGATGTAGCAAATATATTTCCTCCTATCATCTGATTTCTTCCTTCTGGTGACCAGTGACACGACCCGAGGGAATGGCTGGAGCTGTGTCAGGAGAGATTTGGGTTGGATATTAGGAAAAGGTCCTTCATCCAGAGGGTGTTTGGGCACCAGAAAAGCTCCCATGGGCAGTGGTCACAGCACCAAGGCTGACAGAGCTCAGGATGCATTTGGACAACACTCTGAGGAACATGGTGGGATTGTTGGGTGTCCTGTGCAGGGCCAGGAGTTGGACTCGATGATCCTTGTGACTCAGGACATCCTGTGATTCCATGATTTTATTGTCCTTCTCTTGGCACAATGCCTGTGAGATGCGGTGACTGTGGTTTTAAAGGCAGGGCAGGAGGCAGCTCTCTCTCCCTCCATCTCTCTCTTCACAGAACAAAACTGTCCACTGATCCTTTTCCTCCCCCAGCCTTGTGGTGACAGCTCAGGCCACGGTGACTCTGCAGCCCAAAATGCCTGGGAGGACAGGAGCTAAAAAGGGGACAGATGGGATTTACTTCTCCAAACCATGACCAAGGACATGTCTGCCTCGCACCCACCCTCCCCTGTGGATGCCTCTTGGTCCTTTGGGGTGAACTTGAGCTGTACCTGCATATTGAGTGCCTACCCCTCAGAAAAAGCAAACCCAGAATTAGAAAAATCCTTGCCCAGAGAAGCTGAGGATGGTGCACCCCTGGAAGCATTCAGGGCCAGGTTTGACGGGGCTTGGAGCAACCTGGTCTAGTGGAAGGTGTCTCGAACCAGATGGTCTTTAAGGTCCCTTCCAACCCAAACCCTTCTGTGATTCTATGATTTTTATGATTTAGCTTTGAGAGCCTGAAGAAACACAACCCACAGGGGCTCAGTTAACCTTTCCCCAGGCCTTGCCTTTCGTAAGCCAAAGAGATAAAAACTAATGGGACTGCTGGGAAGCAGGGAAGAAGCACAGAATGGCTCTATGTGTCCTTTGGAAGGTCCCAAAAGGAAAAGGTCCTTGACAAGGAGTTTATTTTCATTAAAAATTACAGGCCCAGCTCAACCAGTCAAATAAACAAAGCAAGTCTGTAAAACAGCAAGTGCAAAAGGTCCTGGGTTATTTATAAAGGGCTTTTAAGTATGTTAGGCCTAACACCAAGATAAATCAACCCTGCTAGGATTCCAGAGGCATATTACATGTGGCTCTAGCTGTTGTCAGCTTTGTGCTGGAGTATATTTAGTGGCCAGTTACACTATGAACCTTCACGGCTTTTTCCTTGGTGATTATCCCTTGAAAACTGATACTTTGGGACCAGACAGAAGCTCCTGTCTTCAGTAACATATTGACTTGATCAAATCCTTCACGGAATCATGGAATATTTTGGGCTGGAAAATATGTGACAGATCATCTTGTTCCACCCCTGAACCATGGGCCCGGACACTTTTCACTATCCCAGGTTACTCCAAGCCCCATCCAACCTGGCCTTGGACAATTCCACAGATGGGGTAGCCATAGTTTCTCTGGACAACCTATTCCAGTCCCTCACCACCCTCACATGGAAGAATTTCTCCCCCATACCTGCTCTAAATCTACCATCCTTCAGCCTAAATTCCTCTTGGACTGTCCCTGCATGCCTTAATCAAAAGTCTCTCCTCACAGCCACTCGAATCCTTGCCACTGCATTCAACAGATATTTTGCCACCCAGTGTGTTATGGAATGGTGAAGGACGCTGTTCAGGACCAGGTTTCCTTGATCCAACAGGATTTTGGGGTTTTTTTTTCCTTAAATAGTGTATTCAGTACAGAAGGTCACCAACATCTACCACTACAAACTTCAGTTCAAATAAATCTGAGCAATTACTTCTCAGCTGACCAGATGGAAGATGAGGATTTTTGGGATATTTTGGGATTTGTTCACATGTTCATTTGAAGACCCTGGGCAAAATCACTGCTGGGAAACAGCCAAGTGCTGGTCTGTGGCTCATCCTCTGCTTTTCAGATCAGTCCTTACAGTAGCACAAGCCCAGAACTTCTTTTTAGGTGCTTTCTTCTCCAGCCCCACCAGAACAGCTCTGCACCTTCCCAGGCTCCAGACCAAGCCCAGCACCACATGGGTGTCCAGGAGTGCCCAGAGTAGAAGAGGACTGGGGATTCATGCTGTGATTGTTGGGACTGTCCTGTGGGTGATGATCCTCGTGGGCCCCTTCCAACTCAGGATATTCTAGGATTGGCCATGGAATTGTCTACATGTCCTTAACTTTATGCTAAGGGTGCAATTTAGTTCCCTAACACAGGTGTTTCAGACCAGATGGGGTATTCCCATCAACCTCCAGCTGCCACAACAACAGGATATGGGTGTCCTAAGGGTTTAGTGGCCTTCCATAAATATCTTTGGGGTATCCTGGGGTATCCTGAACAGTACCAGATATTTGGCAACTTCATTATTCTCTGCAAACCCCCAGAAACTTGAAAAAACCTTGTCCCATTCAGTGCTTTGCACTGTAAAGTTAGGGACAGCCCCATTTCCAAGTCTCATTTCTGGTTTTTATTGCTCCAGCTCCCGTTTGGAAAGAATGCCACATCAGGGAACATTTTAGAGGGAAAATATGTTAGAGAAATGTTCAGATGGGTGTCCATCATTAGGATCCCAGTCTACTCCCTAGATAATCTGGCTGGGTTTGTATCTCTTTTGGAGCAACCCGGACAACTGATCCACCCTTCCAGAGAGGATTCAGGACAGGCTTTTCTTCCTCATTCTCTGATGAGGTCAGACACCTCTGTGACCCTCAGCCTGCGAAGGTGATGATGTTATTTCACTGTCACGAGGCCAAGGCCAACATCACAGGAAAGTTTTCTGAAAGGCAATGCAGAAAGGGAAGTACCTGGTTTGGGAAATCTTTTGGATTTGCTTTTTTGATACCAAATTCCTCGTCTGTTTCCAATTTGTTGGCATTAACCCCATAGTTTAGTAACACCCAATAATTGCCTAATTGCTTTGAACTAATTGACTACATACAGCCCAGAAGGTGCCAGCTGGTGCTCCCCTGCCTCTCTGAAAGGGCTGTAGGAATTGTCTGCAGGAACAATTGCTCAGCAGGAAAGGCGACTTTTGCAAAATCGAGTTTCGCTGTGAGAAAAAGCTGTGGTTTCGCTCGAATTTGTTTGTTTGTTTGTTTTTCTTCCCGGAAAACTCAAATAAAATTTCTTCATTTGAATAAGGTTAGTGCCAAACATTTGCTTTTAACTTTGTGCCATGACACACACAGAGCCCCAGAAAACTCCTTGTTTCAGCTGAGCTGTGTTGGTGGTGCCTGTGAACACGGTTTTGCTTTCTCCTTAGCCAGACAAGAAGCAGATGAAAGCGCTGAGACGGAGAAAAATAAAAATTTGGCTATTTGACTATTGAGTTATATTATAAAGCAACTTCTGTAGTTATTTGCCCCCATGGCCTGAAAATAAAAGTGTTTTTTTCTGGTGTGAACTCAGCTCTCCATCTTAAATAAAAAAGGTTATCTATCTTAAAAGTTAGCCAAATTTTGCCAACCTCATAGCCTCAGATGCTCCCTATGAAAAACAGGGGTCCATCCTCCACTGCCTATTGCTTTTCTTTCTTTATCCCAGCACTCATCAATTTGCTCTTTGATGCCCCAGATATTTCTGAGGGGAGACTCAGGCTGAAAATGCTGAGGACAAAGGTCATCTCTCCTTGAGCCATTCAGTCCAGCAGCCCTGGGCTGGGCCAGCAACACCAGCATTGTTCTGGCCAATTATACAATCCCAGATAGGTATTTCCACACTGGAGCTGCTCGGTTAATTCTGGAAACTTGCACCAGATGGCGATGCCAGCCCATCTCCAGCTTCATCTCTGAAAAGGAGAGCTCCGAGGCATCCCTGAATGCTTTGGTTTGGGGTTTTTTGTGTGTTAATGACTGGGGGCTGCTGGAGCCCCTGAGCCAGGCAGGTGTCCCGCAGCAATGGTCCATGCTAAGGTGTGCTCCCGCAGGAATTCACGGCTGTATCTTGCCATTATCCTGTGAGGAACAGATAGATAGGAGAGAAAACACTGTGTTCAGGACAGGGAAACATTCACAGGGATTACAGCATGGCTGGACAGAAGGGTAGAGCAGAGGAGGATGGAAGGCACTGAGGGCAAGGTCAGGGCTGAGCCATCAAGAAAGTGTCCAGTCCATTGGCCCAGCAGAATCAGAATCAATCCTGAGCTGGAAGGGACACACAAGGATCATCAAGTCCAGCTTCTGGCCTGCACAGGACTACCTCAAGAATCCCACCCTGTGCCTGAGAGCATTGTTTAAATGCTCCTTGAGCTCTGTCAGCCTTGGGGCCATGAGCACCCTCACCTCATAGAGACATGTAGATATTCCCACCTCAGTGGGGTAAAAGCAGCTTGCACAGAGCCCTGGTCACTGCTCACTGATCCCTCTGGTCACTGATCCCCCACACGCTGCAGCACCAGCTTGGCAGTGATGTTAAACAGGTTTTGTTGTCTCTGAGTTTTTTGGGGCTCCCCTCCAGCAGCTCCCGAGGGCCCCACTCCGGGAGACAGACTGCAGCCATCGCAGCCTGCCTGGCCATGAGCATTCTCATCACCCTGATCTATGTTCCCAGTGCTCCCAGAATCTGTCAGGGAGCTGCTCAGTAAAGAGCAATTGGATTCACAAAGCTCATTTCTGGATGGGAAGTGCTGGCAGGGCAACAGATCCTGCAGGTACCAACAGATCTCTGTCCAGGTGGGACCACAGCCCCCCAGGCCGAAGGGTGGGAGGCAGAGCTGCCACGAGCTCTGGAACATCTCCTGCCAATCCTTTGGCTTGGACTGGGGTGCAGCATGAGCAGGGCTCTGGGCTGCACACAGAAACACCTGATGGACACAGGGAGAGTGATGAGCAGAGCTGGACACAAAACAGACCTGTCAAGACATTCTCTGGGAAAGTTGAGCTGTTTCTGTGCATGCTTCTGACATGCTGCTCTGAAAAGCAGCAGCCAACGAGAGGGGACAGGTCCCAGTATCACACTGGGGATGCACAGGCTGAAAGTTGGTTGAAAGATGCAATTTGCCAGCCTGGCTGATCTCTGTTCAGCATTTTTTATGTGTTATTTCTACCTGAACAAGACTGTGAGTGTCTTTTTGACCTGTTCAGGTGGGAGCCTGGCCTTCCTCCTGTGCAGAGGTGAAGGAAGGCTCTGGGGGCAAGCAGGGAGAAGGTGGCAGGGTTGAGGAAACCAGTCTGGCCTCACTGGGACATGGCCTTTTCTGTGCTAATCTCCACCTGCTCTACACTGCCATGCTTTGGAAGCCCAGGCCAGTAAAAATTTCCATCCCCCACTTGCCCCTGCAAGCACAGCCTGATCCCAGGGGAATTCTGCCTCAGAACAAAACTATGTCTTAACATTAACATGTGCAAAGGTTTAGATCAGGGCTGTCAAACAAACCTTGATCACTCATTGTTTAGCAGCTATGGATCCAAGCTGCATAAATCGGTGACAGAGCACACTGGGAATTCATCCACCTTTTTCTTCTGGAAGTCCTCAAGGAATTCAGCCATGACCCAGCTGATCTTTTCAGTCAGGCAGATGTGTCTGCAGGTGGTGTGGATCCCCTGCATGACAGGATAAGCAACATCTGACCACGGGAAGAGCTCAGGGAAGGCAGGGAGAGAAGGATGAAGGCTGTTGGGAGGTAGGTACTGCACAGGGTTGTCTCTCCCCTCTAGTCCATCATTTCCATAGTCTCGGAACTTCTGGCTGAGAAAAAAAATAATAAATCAGAATTTTTTTTTCCCCCCAGAAAATCAGAGAGAATAAGACAGATGTAGTTATTTTGGCTTGCCCAGTCCATAGAAAAGTCTCTTGCCATAGCTGACATCTCTGTTTCACCCTCATCCAACTCAGCCATCCAACCTCCCACCGCAGCCACAAGTGATATTATTATATTTATTCCTGTTACTCCAGAATCCCATGGGTTGGAAGGCTACCAACCTTTCCCAAAGCTGGACTTAGAGCCTTGCCCAACCAAGATAATGGAGCCCAGAACATGGTTAATCTTCACCACTGCAAAGACTCTCTGCTGTCAGGTCTGTGTTGCTCTGCTTTGTAAAATCTGATACTCACAGCCACAGGGATTTCAACCACTGTGCTGGGGATTTCCATATCGTCCAGGCTCAGATAAAAAGGCACACAAAGTCCTTTCCTCTCTGGTTTTGACTCCAAATTCAGTCCAGACCCAAGAAACTTTTTTCAACTGAGGTCTCAGTGAAATGGGTATGTTCCCATGGAAAGCTTCAGTTTCAATTATATCAGCATTTTTTAATGGGGGAAAAAAAATTAATCAGAAAACATTCCAGTCAGATCGAGACAGATTTGCTAATATTTATCCCAAAAAAGACACTCATGGCAGATTTTTGTTTCATTGTCAAGATGTTTAGGCTTTCAGGTTATACCCAGAAATCTTTCTGATGCAGAAACAAGGCATGAAAGGTTTTGGATTGATGACTTTAATATGTCTGTCTGTCCTTGATTGGGAGTGTTAGTGTTGGCCTGTCTTTGTTCTGTTGAAAAGCCTTTTCTGGATTCAAGGGCGTATTTATTGCAATTTCTAAATTCTTAACTGAACAGGGACAGGAGGCTGAATCCTTAATAAAGACTTCCTTCCTCCCAGTGTTATTTATTCATTGGATAAAGATAGGCTAAAATAAACATAAATTACTCGTAGACTTAAAAACTTCAGTGATTAAAACATCATTCTCCTGTGAATGCACCACATAAATTTCTTGATTCCTAGGACACTATTTCTCAGTTTCCCCCTTTCAGCCTAAATTATCTTAGATGGCAAACAAAGCCAGGCTTTCTCATGAATCAAGCTTGCAGATTTTTGGAAATAAAGCACTGTGTCCTTTGTGCATTCTGAGGTGGAGCTCCATAAATTGGGAACCACTTCAGGCAAAATATGGCCAAAAAGGAGTGTTTTCTGACTGATGATCAGAATCCATCAGGTATCCAGAGCCAGGCAGGCAAAGGGTTTGATATGTAATTAATGTGATGTATTACGTTGCATGTAATTAATTAGTGAGACTCATTGCCAACGAAGGTCATGGAGGCCAACATTATGCATGAGATCACAAAGGATTTACTCAAAATTGTGGAGGATTTCATTGGGATAACTTAGCACAGTGATCTGGCTGCAACTTCCGCATCAGAAAATCCCTAAAATATTGAAAAAACAAAGTCAGGCTCTGCCTTGGTCTGGCCCTCTGTGTTTCAGACCCACTGAAGGGGCAGCAGACAGAGATACACTGGCAGAGTTTAGCAGTTATTTACTGACCAGGGTGAGAAGGAAAGATTGGGGATTGAGGACTTAATTCTGTATTTAATAGGATGTGGAGAAAAGGTTTTCAACTGCTGTAAATCAGTTTGTGTTCCCAGTTTTCCAGGAGGCTCTGGAGATTTTCCTCTTCCAGGGATCTTGTGTTCTTTTTCTTTTCCTGACTGCCAGGACATCAATTTCCAGCACGCCCTCAGGAGCCTTGCAAACGGTCCTAGCAAATCTCTTGAACCTTGCTGGAGGTTTCCTCACATCCCTTTGATCTTTGGATATTCACAGGACCCTGACTGAAGTCCTGTGCCCACACAACCCATGCAGGTGTCCTGGTGGAGATGTTCAGACACTTCAGCACCATCCAAATGCAGGGGAGCAAGCCAAGGAGCCTTTCTCCAGCGCCAAGCCATGCATCTTCCTCTCTTCTCCCTTCCTCTTAAGATTTTTCCTCTCCCTTCAGGACTGTCTTCAACAGAGAGGGGAGGATTTCTCAGGAGAAGTGCCCCAAGAACAGCTAATAGGTGGTTTGGAAGGTTTTTGGTACAGCATGGATTTAGTAATGAGCAACATGCACCTCTTGGGATCTGCCAGCCTTTTGGACTTGGAATGGCTGGAGAGAGATATAAATCAAGTCCTCTAAACTAATCATGATAAAAAAAGCCAATCCTCAAAAATAAAGGCAGAAAACCTCTCTTGCCAGCAGAAGGACACTGTGCATACTAAGCACAGAGTGGGCACCTGCTTGGCAGCCCCCACTCATTCCCACAGGACAGCTTTATCTGTTCCTGCAGGATTTGCCAGCATCTCAAAACATTTTGAGGTTTCTTTGCCTGTCATTCTTTAAATAAGCTTTCCTAATATCCATAATATGAACTGATCTCAGGTTCTCCAAAGACAGATGGCCCTGTCACAGATCAGTATCAGATACTGACGTAACACTCCAGAACTTTGCCTTCCCCACTTCCCACCCCTCGTGATACCCAATTTCACAAAAGCAATTCCCAGCCAGCAGCCCAGCAGCTGAAATTATATGAGAGAGGAGATCTGCTGCTGCTCTGAAGGATTTATGCCAGCTGCCTCAATTTCTGGAGGCACCTAGGGAGAAATACTGCATCCAAACAAGAACAATTTGTCTGGTAAGTTTTGTGGTCCCTGCTGGTTGACACAGATTCAGCCTGGGATGGTGGCAGACCATGGAAAATGGGTGATTTCAGACCTTTCTCTGCTGGCTTGATTAGCATAGATCTCCTGCAGAACTGACATATTTTACCAAGCTGTTTGGGATGAGAGGCAACATCCACCTCCAAGCCAGTGGCTTTCCCACCCTGAGTCTGTGGGGCTCAGGACATGGAGCAGCCTCACCCAGAGAGCAGAGCTGTGTCTCAGGGGCAGAATTCGAGGTTCACCAAGGCCTGGTGCACACCCAGAACCCGTTCCCCTCATTTTTGCCATGAGTCTGGCATCTAGGAAGGTCTTCTATGTGCCTTGTCTGCCCGGAGATGATGCTTGGCATCACTCTGGGGGCATGGGGAAGGCTAAGCCAGAGATGGTCCATCCACCCCACGGGGTAAGAGCTGCAGGAAGGTGCCCTAAAGCACCACAGCTACAAAGGCAAAGCTGGAAACATCAGCCCCAGAGGCAGGATCCATGCTGTGCCACATTTCAGCTTTCCTTCTGCCTCCAGCCTAGTGAATCCCACCCCCCTGGCCACTGGGCCCAGCCTGCAGAGCCCAAATGCAGACAGGGGTGCCACAGACTGCTCCTGTCCCCCATATGCTCCCATCACCCAGCCAAGGCTACTCCCTGTGAGTGTAACAGAGACACACCTCAGAGTTAAACATCCTGCAGTTCAGAAGGGGCTGCCAAAGGAAAAAAATTTAGTTTCCTTCCTTTCTTTACATTTTTCTGGCTGGATACACCTCGGGGTCTTTGCTGGTGTTCATTAGTCTTCTCTCCCCTGTCCTCACTGCACGGATGTGTCTCTGATCCAGCACAGGCCAGGAGCACAAGTGAAAATCCTGAAAACCCACACCTGACACCAGGAATCGCTATCCTTTTTCCCCAGTGCCAGCTCTGATGTCCAATGCTGTGTGATTACGGAAGCTCTCACACCCAATTTGACATCTCAAGATAGCACCACTACACCCTCTGAGACACCTCCTTTCCTAGGCACACTTTGGAGCCCTCTCTCATCTCTGAAATAGAAGAATAGGGCACTGGGTCAAACTTAGAGAGAGATCTCAGGTGTCATGACACTCAGATTTGTTTTCAGCATCAATTTCCTTCCTTGCACCAGAAGAAATCTCACCAGGAGTTTGTTGTCTAATGCCAAACAAAGTTTGTTCTTTGACATGTGTGAAAAACACTTCACCTCCCTTTGGGCTGGTACCTCTTCTGTCTCCTGCTCTCAGCTCTTGGTCCCTTCCCTGTCCCCAAACTGAACTGGAGAAAGCAGCAGCTTCTCCTGAGCCTTACACCCAGCAAAGGGCTCAGAGTAATCCCAAAAAGCTGGGCCACTTGAACAATACACTTGTTATTTCCATTCAACTAACTCAGCTTTCTCTTCCTGATTTGCTTTTCCTGACCCTGCAACACAATTTGCTGCCGTGCTCTGCAGCCCAGACCATCCTCCCAATCCCAAATCCCTGCAGCAATCCTGTTCATCATCAGAGGAAAGACCCTTTGCAGCAGATGTAGAGCAGCAGAAGGTTTTGCCGGCTCTGCCCACGACCCTGGGAGTCTCCAAGCCCATTCTTTCACCCTATGGCATCTCGTCACCCCTATGGGTCCCGTGTTAGACACTGGCATGGACATGAGCTCCCTTGAGGAAAAGGAGACCAAGCCCATGGATATTAGATATTATAGCCCTGACAGCTGGATTTACACTTTATTCCTCTGTTTCCACAACTTCTTGCTCTGCTTTCTGTCCAGCCCTGCTTCTAATCCCCCGCCCCCCCCCCCCCCCCCCTTTATGTATAGATATTTTATTGCAAACACTCTGGCTTTTACGACCGGATTTTTCACGCTCTGGACCACTTCCCCCATCAATTCTTTTGTCACTTTTACTGTCAGCTGCTCCTGGATAAAAATAACAAGAAGAGCCAGGTTTTGTGAGCTGGTCTATTCTCTGGGGAGAACCTACAGAGAGCAAGGGGAAAATTACACTGAAAAACCTGCCAGGAGAAGCGGTTGCTAATAATAATATGCTGAGTGCAGAGCCCAGGGCATTGTAACTCACTATTTAATTGAAATTATGACCTCCTTTGAGATCTTCTTCTGACCAGAGTGTTCATTAGACAGCCTCTCACAGCCCACCCCAGGCTGAGATGGAAGCACACAGATGCTGCTGTAACTCCCCAGTGAGATCCTGTTCCCATCAGAGCTGAGCTCTCTCCTGCTCCCACCCAACCACAAGACCCACCAGCGCCTCTCCCAGGCAACCCCTAGTGATTGATTGAAAAGGCATCATGCCACGAAGTTAATTCCAGAGGAAAACTCATCCATTCCCAGACCCATCTCCTTGCCTCCCAGTCCCACAGCAGCAGTGTTTCATTAGGAATGGCAAAAGCTCCAGAGCCAGGAAAGGCAACTGGTTCTCCCTGCTTGCATCCTGTGAGCTTTGCAGATAAGAAGTCCGAAGAATCCGTAACTGCACACCTGATGTAACTAATGCTGGTTTTCTACCACCTCTGAGTGAATAGAAAGGGACTCTGTTGGAGAGGGATCTTCACAAAACCCACCAGAGCTCAGCCAAGCAGAGTAGATCCTTCTGTTCTTAACCCAAACCCAACAGTCACTATTTCTATATCAACAGGGAAACACTCCTGGGATCACACTGGAATGCCATCTTTTACACTGTCAAACCATTGGCACAGCCAGAACTCTCCTAAATTATTCCCTAACACAAAAATCAGGAATTAAAGCCAGGCTTTCCCATCAGGAAACTTCCATACATCCACCTCATTTTGGATGTAAGGAGTGTTCTGCCATACCTACGTGCCCTGGTCGTTCCCACTGAGCTCAGGGTAGTAGGAAATTATCTTCCTTTTAACCTTTGCCAAACAGACCTTCCTTGGCTGGTTGTCAGACAGCAAAGAGAGGGCACCAGCAGGCATTTTTCTTCTCCAAAGCACAGATCTGTGGGCTGCAGTTTTAGCTCCTTCCCTTTCCTTCCCAAGGCAGGGCTGACTGCGCTTTACGTGGCAGATCACGAGGGTTTGTGGGGATTCCCTTGAGCAGCTCTTCCCGAAGTTTCATAGAATCCTTAAATGGTCTGGGTTGGATGCCATCTTAAAAATCAGCCAGTTTTGAACCTCCTGCCATGGGAAGGGACACCTCCCACTATCCCAGGTTGCTCCAAGCCCCATCCAGCCTGGTCTTGAGCACTTCCAGGGGTGGGGCAGCCACAGCTTCTCTGGGAAGAGCACATTTTCCAGTGCCTCAGCACCTTCACAATGAAGAATGTTTTGCTAATATCTAATCTAAACCTGTGCTCCTTCAGCTTACCCCTTCTCCTACCACTCCATGTCCTTCTCTTTCAGTAGATTGCCATTTTTTGGTAGAATAAAATCCAGCTCTGAAAAACAACCCAGGCACTGCTGCACTAACGAGAGGGAAAGCAAAATTCATTTCACTTCCCTGCAGGCATCCAACAGTTAAGCATTAAATCTGAGCCCATCATTTAAATTTTTCTCTTATTAGTATCTGAACAGACCATCCCATGTGTATTGTAGCTGAGTCTTTTCAGATGTTAATGATTTCTGATAAAAATACCTTCCTATAAAGATGGAAGATTCTCCTTAAAGTGTTTGCATATCTGCCATATAACAAGGGTTACAGTAAACGAGGGCTGAATTTGGCATAGAATTCAGTTCCTTGAAAGGAAAGAAAAACTTGACTTAGAGTCTAATAATTTTCTTTTGAAAATAATGCTGAAAAAGAAATTCTCAGGGTTTTCTCAGAAGCACAGAAGAGAATGTGGTTCAGCAGCTCATAAACACCTGGATAATGCAGCAGCTCATCCCGAGAGATATGAATTTCATTTGTATTACAAACTGAACAAAGATATAGTAAAGTTGCACAGACTTTTTCATTTGCATTCGTGAGACTGAGAGTTTCGCAGACAAAATTACACAATTGTGACTGTAATTGGCAGGAGAGAGCAGTTCCCAAGTTGACAGGAAAAAAATTTCCTGTCCAAATTGGATTCAAATCAGTAAATGCCTCATTTTTAGTTTCCTACAAACTGGAAACTTTCCAACCGTGGTGCACACCCACCAGAGTTGGCATTTTATCAGTTCCACATCAGAAATTGATACCAACTGCGCTGCAGTGCCACGGGCAGCACCCATGTTCCCCTGCTCCTGGAGTTAATCCCCCTGTGAACTCACCCAGGGCTCCAAAACTGGCAGGTTCCAGAGTTCCTGGCCAATAATCCTGGCCAGCTTCCACTGTAGCCTAACCTTGGACTCAGTAAAATCACTTTTAACCCAGGTTTTTTTTCAAACGAAGAATTTAGTGTTTGCTGAATTGGTATTTTCCCATGACTCTTTAGCAAAAAAAAAAATTAAAAAATAAAAAAATTAATATATCCAGTTGCTACAGTAGGTCTTTTATACGCCTGTCCTTGGTTTTACACGGACATCTGTGCAATCTCTCCTACCCAAGCAAGGGCCAAGCATGCATAATATAACCACATAGCTAATAAAAGTGGTTATTTCAGACAGCCTGGAAACAGGAGATAAAACCGCAGATAAAAAATAACTGAAACCCAGATTAAGTCAAGGTTGAAAATTTATCAGCAATATTCAGGTAAGCAAGTTACAGAGTGCAGGGGTGAAAAAAAAAATCATTGCAAACACTAGGAAATTATGTTTAAATTTAAAGAAATCCAACCACTTTAATATAGGATGGCCAAAAATATTAACTCTAACTGTAGCAAGTCCACATTTCACTGTGATGTGACTCTAATTCTATTTTTAAGTCATCATATAGATTGAGCTGCCCAAGGTCACATTCTATACTCTCACTTTTCTCTTTTGTGATGCAATTCGGACAAAATTAACAAACGGACGTCAAGAGCCTTAAAAAAGTGGTTTTGCAAAAGGACATGTAGGCAGTGGAATTTTCTTGCAATAACAGTCTTCTTGCTGGAGTTGTTTAAATCTGGATGAGGCGCTTGAGAACGAAGCAAAGAGACAATCTCGTCCCGCTCCTGCCGGGGCATGTGGACAGGATGACCTAACAAGTCTTTCCCATCTGCCATCCCTGCAGTTCTCTGAGAAATGAAATCCCAGGAGAGGCAGGGCCTGATCCTGAGAGGTGAACCCAGAGGACCAGACTTCACCCTACTTAGGCTTTGCTATAAATAAGTTTGTTTCGGGGCCAATTACTGGCATTTGCCTCTTTCTCAATCCTTTCAGTCAGAACCTCTTGGCATTTAACGATGTGATTTTTCCAGCAATATGTGAATTGCTTTCACTTCTATGTTTTTTCCCAGCTGTCTGACTCAGAAATGTGGGCTGACTTGGTTAAATCGAGGGTGCCAATGCTAGAGAGATGGGCAAAAATGTTAAAAAAAAAAAAAAACCAAAAAACCCCACACCCTTGTCTTGCAAATATTTGTGCAAAGGAAAAAGTGACTCTGCCTCTCGTGTGTCTCCCCTTTGCTAAGTTTACAGTGAGAATGTCAGTGGATGGTTTTTTTGGCAGAAAAATTGGTGTCTAAAGCACACATTAGGTGAACATTCAAAAATAATTCAGGAGGGTTAATTTTCGTGATGCAACCTCATCCTAAATGTCATTAATCTCAACGAAGATCAAAAACATTGCTGTTTAATCTGTGTATCATCCAAAAAGTTAACCAGACATGAAACTGTCACTAACTGAGAAATGTTTACTACCACAAGATGAAAAATAATATCCCATAATATGTACAATCAAGAAAACCTTCATCCCCTAGAGGACAAATTAAAAACAGAAAAGGAGGCTAAATTCCTGGCATGTGTTGTTTAACTGAATTATGTTCTCAGCCCTCATTTCATTTTTTTCATATGTGCCTTCCAATCTGGGGAAAGCATTTGACAACATTTTAGGACTGTTCAAATTTTTTTTGTGAGAAACTACTCATTTGTATGAAATCCACCGTTTTCTATCAAACTGATAATTTACACAAGTTTCCAATTTTTATGCAATAATTTTAGCCTTCAGAAACGTCCTGGGACAGACCTCTCAGTCCACCTAATGGATGTTATCAATTTAGTCGCAGAATCACAGAATGGTTGTGTTTGGAAGGAACCATTGGTGGGGTCACGTGGTTTAACCTCCCCCCTCCATAGTGAATTGCCGAGAATTTGAATATTATTTTCACTCAGCTTTCAAACACAGAAAAACTGGAACTTTAAATATGCTAAAAATCATATGAAGTTTACAGAAAATGGCCCTTTTCTTTCACATGCCCATCTGGGGGCAGAAGGTGACCTTCTGGCACATCCAAAGTTCTTCTCCACGTGCTGGCCCCACTAACAAGATCAGCAGCGGTGTTGATGCCAACCTGCTGTGTCCTGCGTCCGGCAGCTCCAAGGATTTGTCATCACCACGGCTGCCCCTCAATTCTTGATGGAGAGTTTCTTCCCCTCCATGCCCCACTGGGCCAGAAGCCCAGGAATCAACTGTGGAAAAATGTTGATGAAAAAAGATGGCATCTGATAAAGGCAAGAGCTTCCGAATTACATTCAGCAGCACAAATGTGTATTATAACTTCTGCAGCAAGGGTGGCTGGAGAGTTTTTCCAGGCCTTTTATCACCCACAGAGAGTCCTGAGCCCTGGACAAGACTTGCTACATCTGTTCCATGACAGTCCCCCATGATTCAAAAATAAAACCTCCATCCAGCCCAACTTCAGAGCAGAAAACCAGTCCTTGACACCCCAGAACAAGATATAAAGGGGTCTGTTAGTGTACAAATGGGTGATTTTCTCCTGATTCATTCCCTGGTTCTCATTTGCCATTTCCTGTCCACTCCTCACAGGAACACTTCCCATGGTGAAGGTGAGGGACGGATCCAGTGTGTGGCTGCCTCAAAAGACCACTGAGCAACAAGAAGATCAGAGGTGAAGATGCCCAATTTTCATGAAGAAAATGTAAACCTGATACCCTGACAGATGGCAAGGACCTGGGGATGGGCAGGGGCATCTTTAAGGTCCCTTCCAACCCAAACCATTCTGTGATTCTGTACATTCCTGGCTTTCTGTTCCCTTTTCAACACAGATTGATCTGCGTCCATCTCAGACAGAACCACATCATGCACCTGAAAAAAAGGCAACAAAGACAATGTCCTCCATGCCCTGCTCTGGTTGTATTCTTTGTCCCTACCCTTCCACCCAAGGCCTGTGTCTGGAAAGTGTGGAGTCCTTCCTGGTGGAAAAGCAAGGCATTTTCTTCCCATGTCCACACAGTCTCAGCACTTGACAGCTGGACCATGTCCTGAGCTCCCACCCAGCCTGACTGGGTTTTGGAAGCTGACAACCCTTCAGTAACACAGATAATCTGTAATAATCAGATCAGTTATCAGTGATAACGAGAAATTCGTTTATGGGAAATGCTGGGGCTACACCAGGGAATGACTCCACGTAAGGAAAAGACAACTGCATGCTCCTTGTTCCAGGATTTTCCCCACACTCAGCTGCAAGGCAGGCTGACCAGATTTCTCAGCACAGTCCCAGGAAAGCTACCCCAGGAAGTGCACAGTGCTGCCTGCTCTGCCCAAGCCAAGACACAAACCTTCTGCCCAGAGCAGTCCAGTCTTCAGTCCAGTCCATGCAACGCCTTGCCCTTATCAAAGTGAGTGGTTCCAAAGGGCAGAAACTGATAGCTGTTCATCTGAGCCCTGAGAAGAACAGGGGCAGCAAAGGTGGAAGAAATTAGGGCTGCTCTGTGTCTGGTAGGTTCCTGCTTCTGTACCTCTAGCCACAAATGGAGGCTGCTCCTCTTCAAAGGAAGATCATGTTCCTATCTCAGCCAACAGCAAAACACTCAGTGATTTCACTGGCAGGAGAAAACAGCCTCGAGGAAAAAAGGGCAAAGAAAGGCAGCAAATTCACTGTTGCCATAAATGTACCTGCACATCAGCTTTCTGTCTGCAAAGGCCTTGTGTGAGCCAACCTCCTCCACATCACCACGAGCCCTCCGCCTGTGCCTGGGTGGTCAGGGCAGGTTCACGGCAGGGCGGACGTACATCAAAGAGCTGCTGAGCATCAGAACCCTGCTCTGCCCAGAGAGAAGGCCCCACAGGCTGACATGGCCCATGTTAGGTAGTGCTCGGGAGATATGTGGATTTTGCCAATCCATCTTGCCAGGCCAAGGAGACAGATGAGGGAAATCAGGCGTGGGGCTGGGACACAGCATTGTCATCCAGTTGTCATTCCCTATTGATTTCGGAGGCCGTGTATGTCCTCATCACCCCATGCTGCTGACACTGTGCAGATGAAGGTGACAGCCCTGGGAAGGGTCTTTGGGGTGCTGTTTCAAAATACAGATTTATTCAGGATTCTTTATTTCCCAGGAAAATGAACAGAGCCCAGTCTCCAAGGCAGATTGCCAGGAAAGGATCTTGGAACCTCCAGCTCTGGGCATTTCACCTGTGAAGCAATCTGAAGATCCACAGAAAGCCCAGGCTGTCCAGGAGCCCCCACATCAGGCAGCAGATAAACGTGGCAGATATGCTCTACAGCCCATTTTGCTTGGAGCTTTATCAGCCTGACTGGATTTGCTGGCATTCAGTGCCATGCAATGCTCCAAGGTATGGGAGGTCTGCACTATATTCCCACTGTAAGGGTAATTATTCTCTATTTGTCTAGTTCATCACTTGGGCAGTTTGTCTGGTGGGTCAGAAATGGCTTCTCATTTTATCTATTCACAACACCTCCTTTCTTAAAATCCTGCAGAGAAAATTAGAATGTGATAGACTCGGAGATGTAACTATTCTCTTGGATATATGCCAATTCGTTTTTCTTTTCTTTTCTTTTGTCTTTTTTTTTTGTTGGTTTTTTTTTTTTTTTTTTTTTTTTTTTTTTTAAGGGAGAGAAGTGTTGACAACCTTTATGGAGAAGGAGGAATAAATATTTTATAAGATGAAAGAGGGAGGCTCTCATCTTACAGAGCTGTGGCCCTAAGGAGAAGGATAAGGGCATGGGTTTTTCAGGCATTCATCTCCAGCTCTTGTGTAAACAAAACTCTTATCCATCAACTGAAGGCTTTATGTCCCAGGGAACATAACATTTTTTTCCCGAGAGCTCTTCAAAGGAAAAAGAAAATGTAGTTCCAGAGCTGAACAACTTTCTGTAAGCCATCGTCACGGTTGATGTCATCATAAATAAACAAAGGGATGCTGTGGCCAACCATGACAAAAATGTCAAATTCTTCCTAGAACAGTTACCTTGCCTGCTCTGAGAGCAAAGCAAGCTCTTGTTCTGCTGGACAGAGGGGTCTTTGGAAAATGGAACAGAGCCTGGAAAGGCCACAGAGACCTAAATGCTGACCCATACTGTCACAAGTACCATTTTCGTCAATGGACAGAAAAGCCCCAAGAAAATTGTATTCCTTCCTCATCATCCCTCACTCTGCAAAGTGCAGGATACAAAAGAAACCTGTGCGGTGTGGCCAAGGGTTTACATGTGGAGGATGGGGGCATCATCCTGAGTAACAAACAAATGTTTGTTTTCTCCTCCCAAGTTTGCCTGAGAGGAACGAAAATAGGATGAAATGGTTTGCATGAATGGCACCTAGGAGGCAGTGCAGGTTGAGACTCCTCCCAGGTGAGGATACCCACGTTTAGGTGCTCCCATGTAAATTTGGTGTCTGAATTTCCACCACAGGCACTGAAGTTATAATCAACAACCCTAGGGCTTGATCTAGCCCTGTAGTTGCACTGTTTTAGAAATCTTTCTCTTCTTTCTCAGGGTAAATAGAGATGAGCTGCATTTTTGTACTTTCTTAATCTCTGTGTTTGGTACTAGGTGTTGTATAGCAGTGACCAATGGTTTTAAGAGGTAGATTCCCTGCTGACCAATAGTTACTAGATTATTAATAGATATATAAAGAAGTTCCTGTAAATAAAGTTTCTCTTTTCGCCATCTTAAGTCCATCTGCCTGCTTCCTCTGCCAGCTTCTGCGAATCTCAAGAAATCTAAACCAACACAGCCCGACCTCCAGTAGATACCCAGTGTGGGGTGGATTTATTTGTCTGAAAGGAGACACCTAGAAACATCTGGGGTGCCCAGGGGTATCTAAGTCATCCACGTGAGGCTGGTTAGATAACAGGATCCACTTCAAATGAGGAGTGTTTCAGCAATTGAATCCCATCCACAAATACCCCACGGCGGCCAGTGACACTGACAAATCAGCTTTAGATCTGTCCTCAGGAAACATAAATGCTGCATTTGCTGTGTGTTTGCCTAGATGAGTCCACGAAGTTTGGAAATAGTGTTAGGCAGCTGTGCCATCTTTTCTCTGAGGTCTAAGAAAAACCAAGCCTTGAGCTCTCAAGGGTGCCAGAGCAGCATTTCCCCTGAAAGCTCTGAGGAGACACCTCAGAAGAATCACCATTCTCCAGCTCACTGTCATGCTGTATCAATACAACCTCTTGATTTTCAGAACATTCATTATATTTTGGGCTTTCTCGTATTCAGGCACCATTTCCCACCCATTCTTTGCAGTTGCTTCACCAGTGATGGTGGAAGCTCTGTGCAAATTATGACCATCCTGTTTGGTATGAGTTGCTTCAGCCTGCGAGGCTACATTTGAATGTCAGTCATGTCAGCCTATTTCCACTAGCTCAAAAATAAGAATTCAGAAGAAAACCCTGAGTCACCAGGCTGTGACTGAAGGCAAGCTCTGTATCCTCAGGGCTATTTCAATGTCCCCTTTTGGTGTAGATGTCTCCACACTGTCAGTTCCTTCAGCACAGAGGCTGAGACAACAACAGAACCTAACTGCACCCATTTTCCCACTAAAATAAGGATTTCTTTGACTCATCTGAGATATTTTCTTTCCCTGGCCCTGGTGCACCAGGCTGTATGTATATCACCTCTCCTGGACCCTTCAGCCATCCCCGGGGACCAGCAGGAGAACAAGTTGTGTGAGTCAGCATCCTGCCTTCTAACAGTGGACGCCCAAGAAAGAACATAGGCTTAGGACAAATACGTAACAATATTTCCTTGAAACACTTCCCAGCATTCAGTGGCTTGTGGGTTGGGAATTTCCCAGGTAAGAAAAGGGATCTTTGCATCTCGTAGTCTTCTGTGAATTTTTCTTCCAGACTTTTCCAGTCTCTTTCGGAGCATACATAAACTTCCCATACCCGCAACCTCCTGCAGCAAGGTACTCCACAGGTTTTATAATACAAGGTGTGAACCACCACGTCTTTTTTCTTGAACATGGCTCTCAGTCACTTCTTTTGGGGTCCCCTAGTTCCTGAACTGGCAGGAGTTGTGGAGAATCATCCCAAGTCTCCACCTTTGTGCTGCTGGAATAATATTGGCCTCCACCCTTTCAGTCCTCACTTTAGGAAAAGTCCCAAAATTTGGCAGCGCTGCTTCTCCCCACTGCAGGTCAGCAGAGGGAGCTGATGATCTGAGCCCTTCCAGCAGCTGCTGTCGCTTTCCATGTTCCAGCTTTTAACACTCAGTCTAAATATAAAACAGTACCCGTTGCTTCTCCCAGCTGCACGGCTGAAAGTTTCAGAGGAATGAAATCAAATAGCCAAGTAAGGCAATGCACTCAAAAGGAAGAATACTGGTACGTAAGATAATGTTTTATTCTGAACAATAACAGATTTCAGGGCTTGTCCTAAGACAGCAGCCACGAGAAAAAGACAAGTAATAAAAAAAAAATCCTGAATCAGACTCCCCAACAAAGTTGACAGCTCAACCTTAATATGTTTTTAGCCAGTTGCTCTCAAGTGTATTATCAGAATGTGAAAGACCCTGCCTTGAATGTCACATACAGTGAGGACTGCAGGACAAAAGCTTGATTTTTGTAGGAAACACCCTTGAAGTCTCAGAGATGTCATCTGAGGTATCTGTGCCTCAGTTTCACCACTCCTCTATGCTTTATCCATTTTGTTATAGTTCCATCAGGACAAGGAGCACATCCTAGAATCACAGAATGATTTGGGTTGGAAAGGAACTTAAAAACCATCCAGTTCCACCCCCTGCCGTGGGAAGGGACATGTCCCACTAGAACAGGTTGCTCAAAGCCATATCCAACCTGGCCTTGAACACTTCCAGGGACGGAGTAGACACAGATCTACTGGAAAACCTGTGCCAGGGCCTCACCACCCCCATCACCATGTTCAGCTTGAAGGAACTGATTATCTGCAACTGTCTGAGAAAGCTCCATTTTCCAGCGTGTTCCCCAAA
This sequence comes from Acanthornis magna, assembly GCA_036785705.1. NCBI lineage: Eukaryota > Metazoa > Chordata > Aves > Passeriformes > Acanthizidae > Acanthornis > Acanthornis magna. The sequence continues at coordinate 12,269,989 of JAWUZG010000119.1, read as the reverse complement.
TTGTTGAGCATGTTTCCCCTGAACATTTTCTGCATCGGAAAAGGACTTTGCTGCAGCATGGGGGAAATCAGGAACTGGGGGGATGTTGCCCAAGAGGAGGTGAGGTCTGCCATGAGATCCAAGGTGTGGGAAGCTCTGTCTGCAAATCTTGATCTCCTCACGCGCCCCTAATCCAAGCCCTGGACCCACCAGCTGAAATGAGCTCCCTGGGCAGCCAACTGCATCAGCAGAACCAGGAGCCTGATGCCTTCCAGTCTTCCAGAAGCTTCAGGGGCAAACAAATCTGGTTTTGGTCTGATTTGGACCCAAACCAGCTCATAAAAAAAGAAAATTACAACCCAACACTTGATGAGATTTCCTGCCAAGAGGAAAGCCAGCGAGCTCTCGCTCCCCTCCATCACCCCTGGTTTTGGCATCCTCCAGGGCCCACGTGCTTTGGCCGAGTTCTGTTTGATCAGCAGCGCAAAGGAGCCCTGTGTCTCTGCTTCTGGCAGCTGGATTGCACCACCGGGTAATTCTGTGGCTAAACTGTTTAAATAATGTTAATGGCTTTACAAATTCACTTTCAAAACAGCCTGAAGTGTAAAGCCAGCGGAGCTGAAGCAGCATGCTGGGGCTTAGGCGTGTTTAGATAAGAGTGGGTGCAGAGTAAGCTTTCCACATGAGCTGCAGGGAGCAGAGATAGCTGCCTCTTAACCAGCTCTCCTGCACTGCACAGGGGTAGATGTTTGCTGCAACAGAGCAAGGATGGAATGCCAGCACAGTCAGAGGCTTTGGGATCAGCATTTTTGTTCTTCTTGGCAGCCAGCTCCCTCTGTGTCAGGTGCTGTTGGAGAAAACCACAGCAGAGCCATGGGTAGTCTCAGGTTTTCAAAACAGCAATAAATAAAATAAGAAATAAAAAATAAAAGGGCTGGCTGAGGGTGCCGAATGTACGATGAAAAGTCAAGATATAACACAGGGAAAATCTGGCTCATACACACTTACTTGAGGCAAAAATTGCACTTCTATGGCAGGTGTCCTGCTCTTAGCTTTTATTTAGGATGCTCCTGGCTCCTCAGCTGGTAAAGAGGAGGCTGAGGAATGCAGCACAGCTTGCTGGAGGGCCAGACTGAGTTACATGAACCTGGGGAGAGTGCAAGCCCCAGGGATACAAGCCCAAAAGCAGAGGCACAAACACGGAAACATGGACTATATTTCCCCATCCAGATCTTTTCTGGACTCAGCACAGAAATCTGGCAGTACCACAGCTCCCTGTGCTGCTGTGTATTTGCACACTGACCCTCCCTAGAACCTGCCCCGGCTTTGTGCCCACCACAGGTCATGCTGTGATTGTGATAGCCACAAGAGCATCATGCAGGATTATCTGTGCCTCTCAGCAGCCCAGATTTCACACGGGTCACCCACTGCATTCACATAATCGCAGTTGTACTCAATAATCTCTCCTGGCCAAATAAAAATAGGCTGGGGCTGTGTTTGGGCTTTGATTTACATCAGGATAAATCAGCTGTTTCACCCCAGTGATCGGCTGTCTACAGGCAAGGGAAGAGTGAGGTGAGGTCAGCACAGACCTCTGGAGTGTCTGCAGGAGAGATTTAATGTCTGACAGCACGGCTCAAACTTGTGTTTAGGAAACCAAACAAGTCCAGAAGAAAAATTAAGCACATGCTTTAACAATATGGATAATAAGGCACTAAAACAAGTCAGTAATGGGAAGGGGTGGATTTGCCAGGTCTTGATCCTTCAAACCAAAACCAAAGATTTCTAGTGAAACGTAACTTATGGCAAGTGAGATGCACTCTGAAACACCCTTTGCCACAAACCATGGAAGATTTTGGGGTTTTTAACCAAGCAGGAAAGATGGGTTTGCAGCCTCACGCTGATCCTGACACCAGCTAAGGGGAAAACAACACGAACCAGCAGCTGCTGCTTCCCTCTGGATCCAACTCTCCAACACAAGAGCATCCCAAGCACAAACCCAAGAGAAAAGGAGACTTGGGGGAGACCTTATCATTCTGCACAATCCCTGAAAAGAGATTGGAGCCAGTCTCTCTTCCCAGGTGACAAGTGACAGAATGAAAGGAAATGGCCTCAAGTTGTGCCAGGGAAGGTTTAGATTGGATATAGGAAAAATTTCTTCACTGAAAGGGTGGTCAGGCACTGGAAGAGGCTGCCCAAAGAATTGGTAGAATCACCATGTTGCAAGCATTAAAAAAACATGGATGTGGCATTTAGGGACATGGTTTAGGGGTGGACTTGGCAGTGCTGGGTTAACAGACTTGATTACCTTAGAGGTCTTTCCCAACCTTAATGATTCTGTAGTTCATGAAGCCAAACATGCTCTGCACAGAGCTGCTAGTGGCACAGACCTTGCTCAGTCCCAGGGCTGGGTCTGGTGGCACAGTCTCATGCTCAGGGCTGGGTTTGGGCACTGTGTGGGGCATGGTCCACCCTGTCCTGCCATTCCTATGTCACACAGTGCTGCCACACCTTCCACTGCACTGGATGGGGACTGCCAAGAGTCCCTGCTCTCTGAGGAGCTCCTGCCCTCCAAGGGGTGAGAGTGATTTTTCCAGTGATTTCTATTCCAGCTGCACCCTGGAATAGAAAAAACTGCTAATGCACACCATTCCATCAAGCTTCCCATGTCTCCTCCCTTCCAACTGCAATCCTACAGCTTCTGCAAAAAAGGAGCTATGCCCAGAAAGACAGGAACGAGTCATTCAAAATGGGAAGCCTGGGGGAAATCACTTCACTTTGTCAAGCCAGTAGATACTCCTCAAACATATTTTTTGATCTGTGCACAGATGGAATGAATGCAGATGGTGAATAAGAGCATCCAGAGACTCACATGTGATGGCTGGCCACGGGTCATCTACAGGATCCTTTTTCTTAATACTTCCTCCTAAAATTGTTTTGGGCAAATTACCCAGCAATGATGCAAAATCCTCGGGCTGCTGAAGTCAGGAGGAGATCTGCCAGTGACTCTGAAGATTTGCAGTCTGCTTTTAGCCTTGACAGGAAGAGAGAGATCAAACCATGGAATCATAGAATCACTGAATATCCTGAGTTGGAAAGGACCCACAGCGCTCTCCACACAACAGTTCCTCGGGTGCCCCTGTCCCACGCCATCCCCTGTCCCACAGATGCCATCCACATCCACAGGCAAGTGTCCCTTCCCCAAATGACACCCCCTGGTCATTCCCATGTCCCCAAAGGATGGTGCATGTGCAGCAGGGCAGATTGTGCTGGGGACACATCCCTGCTGACCAAGACATGGGAGTGGCTACAGTGCAGCAACCTCTCTCTGTTTAATCCCAAATAAGGTGTTAATTTTCATCTAATTGAAGCCAAATCAGAATTTTTGCTTTTATGTTTTGAGGTGAGAATTTTTCTATTTGAAAAAAATTTTATTTAGGGAGCGAAAATGTAATAAAATGAGAAGATGTAATAAAATAAAGTAATAGAATAGAATAGAATAGAATAGAACATAAAATAATGATATCATATAATATCATATAATATAATATAATATAATATAATATAATATAATATAATATAATATAATATAATATAATATAATATAATAAATGTATTTTAAAATATCATAAAATAAAGTGGAATAAAATGAAAGTACAGACAGGAGTACAGTATTTAAATCTCAGAGCCATTAGACTACAAGTTTTTAACTGCCAAAGTCCTTGAAGGGAATATTTTGGTCTGTAAAGACAATCTGCCTGCTCAGCAGCCCTTTCTTGTCCAGCAATTTGCAGATGAGGGTTTGCCAATCCTGACTATGGCAACCAGCTTGAAAATACTCCTTTTGCAGCCAGGGAAACTGCAACACAGCAGACATGGCAAGAAGGGACTGGCAGATTCAGGAAGGCAATTCCCAGGAAAAGAAAATCAGGCTGGTGAGAAGAGGATGGAAAGGAAAACTCTTCTGGGACAGAAAATCCTTTGGAGGTGAGATGAGATGAGATGAGATGAGATGAGATGAGATGAGATGAGATGAGATGAGATTAATGCTTTAGACTCTCCAGCTCTCCCTCCAAACACCCGATTCTTCAGAATATAAAAATAAAGCAAAGGAACATGAAGGCACAAACAAGTGTGGAGCAGGAATGAGTTGTTCAGAAATTCTGGAAAAGAAAAAACGTTTTTTTCCAAACATGCTGGACAGGAGAAGAGCATCCAGTAAGAGGTACCCAGGCTGATCCAAAAGGTAGAATGAGTTTTTTGCAATTTCCTCCTGCAATGATTTCCACTGCTATGTCTTAAGGGTAGCTTTGATCTGTGCTCATTCCAGCTGTGTCCCAGTAGGATAAGCATTCTTGCCTTTCCAGGCAAAGCCAGCCTGTCCAGCTCTCCAAAGGACTGCAGAGGGATGGAAGACACTGCAGAAGTCCCCAGAGCCTGGTGGCACTCATTCATGTTCCTGGAAGGAGTGGGGATGTGCAGCCAGGGCGATTCCTGCTTGCAGCTCTCACACGCACAGCTGGAGCTTGCAGTCACAGAGATTTGGCTCCAGAGCCCCGGGTGTGATTTCAAATCCCACAGTCCATGCTGCCTCCCTTCATTGCTGCTGGTTTTCCATGTCCCTGGCAGGTGAACAAGGAGGAGGTGACACATATTCCCATGGGTCTCGGGCGAGTGTTGCTTTTGCTGCTCACATTTAACAGCCACATATTCCCACTGACATTTATTTCAGCCGCCTTCTGTCTCTTCATAAAATGATCACAGCTCTCTGTATGGAAAATTTAGCTGCTCTGAGGATCAAGCTGCGCTGCTAGCTCCATGTGGGAAGGATCGGAAGTGGATTAAGCAGGGTTTCAAAACACAGATTGAAATGATGGGCTGGAACAAGATCTTGGTTTGGAAGCACCATGAAAACATCATCTCGGATTTCGGGACACTGAAAGTTAGGAGTGAATTGCACACCGGGATTTTTCAGGCTGGGGAAAAGAAATGTGAGCAATAGGAAGGATGACAGAGATTTATAAAACCACAAAAAGAACAGAAAGGGTAGTGAATTTTTCATGGTCTCTTTTAATGTAAAATCTAGGGAAATAAAATGAAACCAAAACAAGGAAACTTCAAAGCAAAATGCAAGTCAGTTCTTCATGTGATGTGTGGTCAAACTGTGCAAATCCTCACCACAACAAGACATGAGGCTGACAGGTCAGTCATTCCCAGGGTCCTCCTGGTCCTTCTTTTTATTCTTATTAAAAATAGGTTCAATGGTTCCATTTTTTCAGTCCCTGGGGACTTCACTGACTGCCACGGCTTTTTAAATATCTTGGAGAGTGGCTTGGCAAGTGCATCAGCCAATTCCCCCAGGACTCTGGGATGCATCTTGTCATGTCTCACAAACTTATCTATGTTCAGAATCCTCAGGTGGTCACAAAGCTGATCTACTACAGTGGGAGGGACTTTGCTCACCCAGTCCTTGCCTTGCAGACCATCCAATTTAATTGTACAGAGCAAATTTCTGTTCCTGGGATGGTCCTGAATAATTTACTGCCGTAGCCACATCCTCTCAGCTCCAGCCATGGGGGAACACATGAGGACAAAACAGCACAAAGGCTGAGCTGCAGTGACACTGATGTGTTGGACAAGGTGAGTTCAGCTGTGACTTAAATCCCCAGTGCTCTTCACGGCTTACAGCTCTCTGGACATGTGGAGAAGAAAACCTTGTCCACCTGCTCCAAAACTGGTGCTGATGTTCCCAAGCATCAACAATCACTCAGCATCGATTAAACACTCAGTCTCCCCCCGAGCTTGTCTCTCTCCTGCTCTCTGCTCTCAAGTTCAGGCTCCCCTCGGGGGAGTTGCTGCACAACTTGGCTTTAACCAAAATAAACTGTCCTGGCACGAGTTCCTGTTTTTCAAGATATAGCTTTAAAATAACAAGGAGCAGATTTTCCCTTTCCCTGCTCTTGCAGGCTCCATTGTGAAAGCTTCAAAGATTGTCACCTACAACACCATGGTGACCCCAGAGCACCCATCTATTTATTCCCTCGTGAGAGGCATTTCTGCAGCCGATGGAGATTTATAGGTTGAAAGCAGACAAGATTTTCCATTACTTGTAGACTCGTGAAAAAATCAGAGGGACAAAGACAGCTTGGGCCTTCCAAGCTGTAAAACGACACCCAGCCCATCTGATTTTAAGTGTTTTAGACTTTATATCAATATTGTTCTTCCATTGGGGGGGTAGGAAGAGGCACTCGGTAGGAAGAGGGACTCATCTACCCCAACAGCAGGAGAAATCTTCTGGAAACAACAACAAAACCACAGGCCTGGGTAATCCCTGCTAACAAAAACAAAGCTGCAGTTTAGATTGTATGTACAAGCTGGAATCAGGCAGATTTATTCCCGTGGTGCTGTGAGACCACAGAGATATCAAAGTGGTCACAGAGGCATTTTGGACACTCACCAAGTGCATCCTTTTGTCATCCTCTCTTTTCTCCTTCAATTTGAAGGAATCGAGCCCCAAGTACTCTAATCCAGCTTGGATCTCCCACTCTGTTCCTCCTGTTATTTTAACTTTAGGCACAGCAGTCCTTTGAAAAAGTGTCCCGTTCCCACTGCCTGGGAGCTATGGGAAAAAGCTATCTTGGTCCTATCAGGAATGTGCCTCGCCTCTGCCCTGCGGTTGTGTTGCCTTCAGAGAAATTGGTGTCACGAAGCACTACAGAGGGACAGGCCACAGTGTTCCCTTGGAAAAGCTGGGGAAAGGGGGGACAAGTGGGTCAGGCTGTGCTGTTTCTTTGCTTCTGAGAAGCTGGAGATACCTGGGTTGTCGTTCCCGGCTCCTTGGGGTTGTTTTAGAGAAGTGGAAAGTTCAGGGCAACGAGAAGCAGATTGTTGTCAATCACAGCAACAAGATTTGAAAAACCCAAGATCTGTGAACAGCTGGAGGCTGATCTTAAAGGTCTTTTCCAACCTCAATGATTCTGCAAGTCCAGATTCTAAGTAAGATGCTATGAACCTGCACATTTGCAACCAAATCAAGACTTTTCTGGCTGGTGTCTCTTAATTAGCTCTCCACAGGTTATAATGGGAGCTTAGACACCTAGTACACATGGATAAACAGACATGGATATTCCTACACATCTGGGTCTCCATTCAGAGCTGAATCCCACCCTGGAGCTGGTGAAATGAGTTCCCACCCACTTGGCCAAAAGGTTTCATGGGTGTGGGTACCACGAGAATGACACAGCAAGGGTGGAGTGGGGAAGAACGAGTTTGTAGCTTGGGTTTGCTGCATGTCTTACCTGACACAGCTCCTGGAAGTTCACCTTTCAACCCAAAGGTTCAGCTCCCTTGAAGGTGGAAGAGCTTAAGTGAGAAAGGAGTCCAAGGAGCAGGAACAGAGCCTCCATGGGAGCACTTGGTACTTGCCTTCCAGCCAGGAGGGGTGGTAAGCTGGAACGCTGGAATACATTGCATGCTGAAGAGATACATCTGGTATTTCCCAAACTGAACTATTATCCATGTAAAGTTAGAGTATCCTGCCCCAAATTCCCTAACGGAGTGACAAGGACTGAGCAGGAGAGACACGCTGAGAAATTGGGACACCCAGGCTCAGAGGATGAGAGCCACTGCCCTCCATCCCACAGCCTGTGCAAGCTCCAAGCTCCAAAAGCATCTCATGGCAGCGTCTGGGAGGTCCACCTGGGGATGGAAGATTTGTCTCCTCAGGAGCTAGAGGAAATCCATGACCTTCTGAATCAACTGATCAGCCAATATTTCCAAGGGTATCTCAAACACCACTAAATGCTCCTGTTTAGGTAACTGGAGTCTGAGTGTTCCTGATCATCTGACGCAGTTTGAGTTCAAGGACCATTTGGACAACACTCCCAGGCACATAGTGTGGTCCTTGGGGTGACCTGTGCAGGGCCAGGAGTTGGACTCGATGATCCTGGTGGGTCCCTTCCAACTCAGCATATTATATGATCTTCTCATGCACCCAAACCCAGTGTCTCCACCTGATTTGGAGGCTCAGCTTGGTTGATCAGAGTACAGAAATGGGCAGGTGCTTCTTCCCTTCATGTCCATAGCAAAATTCTCACCAAACTTAGAGAGAAGAACCAGAAATCATCCCCCCTTAATGGTGGAAAATGCACAGAAAAGTGACGAGGAGGGAAATCACAGAAAACAACTTGGCTAAAGCTCCCCCAAACCACTGTCATTGCCCCCTTCACCTCAGCCTCCTCCTCAAACACTTGGGCCCCATTCATGTCCCCAGCTGCCAAGGACATTGCAATTGGCACCTGACGTGCCTCCCCCAAATACCCTCAGCTGTGCAAAGCTGAGTCTCCAGTCTGGAGCCACTCTGAGAAGAAATCTCCCCCCACTTGCTGTGATGGGACAGAACTGGTTAATCCTTTTGCAAGGGTGCCAGGCCAGCTGCCAAGCCTGCCTGTGGGGAACCCATCCAAACTTGACTCATCCTCAAGTGATTCAGATTGTTCCCTTTAGTACTTCGAGAAAGGTTATCAGTCTTCTTGCTTCAGGCCAGAGCATGATTGATGGATGGAGGAGAAGGCAACGTGCACCACACGTGGCCTCCCTCAGAGTGATTTGGGACTGGCTATTCATTCATCCTCCACAGAAATCCATTTTCCATCTGTGAAATGAAGAGGTTTGCACTTCTCTGCAGTGTCTGAGTGCCTCAGGAGATGACCTTGGGCTAGCCAAGCATCCTGACTCTACTGGACTGGGAGCCCATAAAAAGCAAAGCAAGGAGTGAGTCAAGCCCTTGGTACGCTGCCCTTGCAGTAAATGCACCGTCCAGAGCACAAAGCCCAGGCAGAGAAACAGCATGTCCACTGCAAGCACTTCCTAGAACTGGGAACATCACACTCTCCACAGACATCCCCAAGATGATGCTGTTTCCAGGCTCTGGAGAAACCTGGGTGAGAATGGCTCACCTTTGCTGAACCACCAAAGCCAGGAGAGATGATCAGCATCAGGCCACAGATAGTCACTGCTTCTTTCCATCCTCCCTTGGAACAAACAAGCTCTTCATCCTCATGCTTACAAACAAGTAGGATCTCCCCCACTGGACATGTCAGAGTGTTTTCTGGTGAATAACTATCATGAACCTGTAGGAGGGAGATGGGGAGGGCAGCAGGGATACCTGGAAAGGACTAGGGTGAGCTGGTCCTGCAGCAGCACACCCAGCACCACCAGGCTCCACACTTGGTCACCCATCTAGACTGTCTCCTCTTCTACTGAGCCCACATCTGCCCTAGCAGGCACCCTGGGGAACTTTTAAGAGCAAATATAGCTTAGGAGGAGATTTAGGAGTCCTTTTGACTCAGTAATGCTGAAAGTGAAAGCACAGAACTGGGACTAAGAACAAAGAAGATCAGAGTGTCACTTGCAAATACAGACTCTTTCCAAGTAATGGGAAGCCCTAATTAGATCAAACACATAAACCACAGGTCCTAACAAATATAATCTAAATGGGAGGTCATATTTATGTCATTGTGTCCCATCCAATGGGGTCAGAAGTGACCTTGGAAGACCTCAGAACCAGAGGGCAGTTCTGGTAACAGCACAGAGCAGCCACACAAGCCCCATTTGTTTCTCAGTGCTTGATGTGGGTTTACCTCAGAGCTGTGCTGGCAGACAAAGATAAGTAACATGAGTTTCCCATTAATCTATGGCCACATGGTCATTAAGTGCATGGAATCGAAACAATATTGCTGAGATCTACTTCTTTGTCCCATTTTTATACACATGGTCTTTTGCCAAAACCTCCCAAAGCCATCAATAGAAACAAATCAATAAGAGGCCTGTAATCCTTTCCAGGAATGAAATGCATACCTGTTTCTAGTAAACTCCTAAAGGAAAGAGCTTGGGCTCCTTGCTCAAGCACACAGAAAAGCTTTATATAGTGCAAATTAAAAAATCATAGAATATACCAATGGACTAGCTATTCCATAAATATTTTACTGCTGCCTTTTGTGCCAATGGATCTTTTTGATGGGCTTGTGGCTGAGGGCAGGCTGGTGGATACCACCAGCTGTGTAAGGAGTTGAAGGGAGCTCAATGCTTCGGTGCACATCAGCCAAATTTGCAGAGCACACCCTCTCCAACAGCTGGTACAGGGGGTGATGTTAGAGGGCAAGTGCACATCAGAAAAGAGCATTTTCTGAGCTCAGAGGGCAATGACCCATGGCACTGTGTCCTTACCAACATTTGCCTGAGTGTAGCCTTGCAGTCATCTCCAAACTGCTGCAGCAAAGGCCAGCCCTGCTTCACCCCCACGGCCTCCCGAGCTCCCACACTCCTTTTCTGCACAAAGGCTGGTTGAGGAACTGGTCCGGCATGGGATTAAGCAATGTTTCATTTTTCCAAGGCCCTTTCACTTCCAATTCTCTTGAGTCAGTTCCTAGGAACCAACTCCAGCATTTGCCCAGTGCAGATGGGGCAGGGGAAATGTGCAGCTGGGTGGGAGTGGAGGGTCCAAAGACCATAGAGATCTGACCAAAGCAGAGGAAACAAAGAGAAGCTCAGGCAGGACTCCTGTACACCCACAGGCAGAGAGGCAATTTCAGAATGTGCCCTCCAGCTGCTGAAAGCAGTCCCCTGAGAACAATAACTTTGTCACTACTACCAGACCCTTTTTACCTTCTCTGTTCCTATCTTTACTTGCCCCATGCCAGAGCAGACATGAAAAAAACCCCTATATTTGCATGCTTTTAGGGCTCCTTTCCATCATCAGAGGAAATTTTGCTTGTTTCAGGCTCAGGCTCAGACATGGATTTGTCTATGGAATATATCCTTGCACATACCACAGAGCATGTTGATGGTTTGCCATATTCATACAAGAGCTTGACCATTTTAAATTGTGGCTCAGGGATAGCCCAGAGAGCTTCCTTTCCCTGTCAGCCCCTGATCTGGGTATAGACAGGGCTACTCAGTAGATACACATAGGAAGAGGAGCACTCAGCCATGAGAAACTTGATGTTTATAGAGAGAATGAATTAAAATAATTTCAGCTCCATCTCAGGTTTCAATTGGCTGTTTTTTCTCAAATCGCTTTGGGAAAGTCTTTTATCTGAAATTACTATTCTGGAGAAGACAAGGAACAGCTAACACATCTCAAGTAAAGACACATGAAGTCCTGTGACAGCTCTTGTATTCATGTCACAGTGCACGACACATGGCCTACCATCATTTGTGTGGAAGATCCTGCCTAGAAGCCAAAGGACAGAAAGGATTTCACTGATTTCACACTGATTTCACTGATTTCACAGTTATAGAATCATGGAATGGTCTGAGTTGGAAGTGACCTTAAAGATCATCTTGCTTTTTCCACCCCTGCTGCCATGGGCAGGGACACCTCCCACTATCCCAGGTTGCTCAGAGCCCCCTCCAGCCTGGCCTTGGACACTTCCAAGGGTGGGACATCCACAGCTTCTCTGCTCAACCTGTTCCAATGCCTCATCACCCTCACAGTAGAGAATTTCTTCCTAATGTCTAATTTCAACCCACCCTCTGTCAGTTTAAAGCCATTCCCTCCTGTTCTATCACTACATGCCCTTGTCAAAAGTCCCTCTCCACCTTTTTCAACTTAGCTGCAAAAGATTAACCCATTTGATTGCATCAGTAATGTTCAGATTCTTGACACTGTTACTCATCAACACAGTGGGACTGCCAAGGAGTCCACCAGCTGACTTTGGCCCAGTAAAGTCCTGGCGATTCCTCCCCTGGCTGTGCTGATCTACATAAAACAAGTGTGTTATTTTCTTTCCAAACATCTCAGCTCATCCCAGCCACAGATATTTGAGTTTGCTACACTCTTAGAGCAAACTGGCTGCAAGAGAGCAAGGACACACTTTACAAGAGTAGGGCAGGAAGAACTTGAGTCCATGAAGCTGGAAATTAAAGGGAATAGATTTTTCGCTTCCTTTTTGCTCTGGGATAGATAAATCCCTCTAATGTACAAGTTCATGTATTACCAGAGATGGTCACTGATTACATACCCACATATGAAATTAAACCACAGAATCAGAGAATCATTGAGCAGAAAAAGATCTGCAAGATCATTGAGTGCAACCTTTGACCAAACACCAACACGTCACATAAACCACAGCACTAAGTGCCACATCCAGTTGTTTCTTGAACTTCCAGGGATGGTGACTCCACTGTTTCCCTGGGCAGCCCATTCCAGCATTTTATATTCCTCTCAGTGAAGAAATGCATGTTACCTAAGTCACTTTAAGTAGCCATGGTGCAAGTGAACAAAAGGACATCTTTGCCCTGAACTGGCGTTTTCCTGACCCCCAGCTTATGGTAACTCTGTCCAGGTTGGGCACCACCCTCACAGCCACTCTCTCTCCCCAGCCCAGCAGTGTTGGCATTGCTGCTGTGCTGCAGGGCACCCATCCCATTGCACAGCAGGGATGGGAGCAGGTGGTTCCACCAAAACTCAACCCACTCCATCAAAAGTTAAACTATGAAAAATTCCCACGTGGCCAGAGGATCTGCTATCAACCAATCAGTCATGTGTGCCCTTCTCTGACCATCTGAACTAGGACCCGCATGAGCTGCGCTGTTGACTAATGGAAAGTTGAGCCTTAAGGGCTCTGAAGGTTGGGCCACTGAGCCTCAAAATCGCTGCGCTTTGCCAGTTTGTCTGAGACACTTCGGGCTGTACAGAACATTGCTGTTGGGCTTTTATTTTTATTTTTAATCTTAATTTTAGCCAGAATGGCAGAGCAAGAGGATGGAAGAAATGTAGTAAGTGTATTTGAAATGGGCATGGAATTTTACACAGGGCAGAGCTCCCAAAAATAGCTACAAAACAGACTGCTTTAAAAAATTCAAAATGACAGATTTTATTGGTGTTAGAAGAATGATTTCTCGGGGCTGTATTTACTGTGGCAAGCCTAGAAGGAAGGGAACATGTGTTCCTACACAACAGAAAGGAGGAGTTGTGCCATCACACAGCCGGACAGCTCATGGGACCAGGCTGCTCCACCATATATGCTTATCACAGGGGCATTGCAGTACTGTGTGTTCAAACGCTTTTGTAGATATTGACTAAAGACTCTTGAAGATTTGCTCACGTCACAGGAGAGGAAAAGTAAAGACACAGATCAGTTGCAATCTGCTTCTTCACTTGGTCACTGTGGGAAAAAATATCCTCGTGTTCGTGTGGTAAGGAAACTCCTCGGATAGAGTTTCGTGTTTCCCTGGGTCTGGTCTCATACCTAAGTTTCCGTAATATGGGAAAGGAATAAAAGGAAAGTTCATAGCAAAATGAGCTCGGATGAGTTCCCAGAGTGCTCATGCTGAAGCTCCTTTCACAGAGCAGCAAAGCAAGGGAACTGCAGGCTCCGAATGCAACCTCCAGCTCAGGCAAAAGCACAGTGGAAGAAACAATAACCCCTGGCAGGGCTCCATATGAATCATTATGTCTTTATGAGCCATTGTTTCCCATTGATGGACCTGCTCTCATTCACAAAAAGCTGCTTTTGTCAGGCAAGAGGAAAAAACACATTTGGAAACACAGAAGTGAGTTCCTGCGTGGTCAGGGCAGCATGGGACCAGGGTGAGAGTCCAGCTGCTATTTTCCCCAGACTGTTGAAATGTCTTCATGGACAAATCCTCCTGCTGTCTGCTTTGTTCTTATGCCTGCAAACTTCACTGTGGAGCTCTCCCTACGGATCTGAAGTTTGGCTACAGCACCTCTAGCAGTTCCTCTTGCTTTCCATCCCACCAACACAGCCCCCACTGATCACACAGCTCAAGCACAGCTTAAGGGTTTAAATAAAGGTGGAAGGGATTGAAATCTGCTCTATTTCATCCCTCAGTTGATCAACTGGCCAAGTAACAAGATCACTGTGCCACAAGGCTTGGGAGAAGGTATGGGGGCTCAATTTGGTTGTGCTCTTGGTGGCACCTTGAGCCATTGGAGCTGTCCTTTGGCACCCAGCTGTGGCATGTGGAAGCCCATGCAGTTAAAGAAGAGCAAACAGAGCACCTCTAAAATGGCATCTACATGGAGGTAGCAGACTGGGGACCCTCCTGGTTCATGTTGAGTCTCTGTCTGGACTGTCCAACTGTGTTGACTGGATGTCCAAGGACTGTAGCAGGAATCTGGACACCCAGAGGACAGGAAAACACCAATCCCTAGGACTCTTCACACCACACTGAATCCAGCTGGCTGTGCTATGATGTCTAGTGATGCCTGAAATGCTTTACCAAAACCTACACTCCTCACAGAGCTGGGGGACGAGGGACAAGTCCTACTGAAGACCTGTGAGCTCAGTGGCTTTTTAGCATCAGGTGGGATCAGGCACCTCCATACAGACAGATCGAATCCAGCCCCAAGCTTGTCTTCCCTGCTTTCCCCTCTAAGCCAAACCATGCTGACCCATGCCATGAAATGCTCTTAGGTGCAGAGCTCAGGATGCCAGGCTGGGCTGGCTGCTGACATGCAGCCATGGAGACCAGCCATGGGGACATGGCCGCACGGTCCTGTGTGCCACAGCCAGCTCTGATGCCTCTCACAGCCCAGCCTGGCTCTGCAGGAGAACACAGCAGGATGGCTGGGAAAGGCCATTTTATTTATTCAAATGTTTTTTTGATTCAAATGTTCAAATGTTACTGAAGCAAAGAGCTGCCACTGTGCTCACAAGGACTCTCAGAGTGGTGTGTCCTCCTGTGCTGGGTGAGAGGCATTTTTCTGGCAACATGAAGGGCTGAACTCTTGTTGGACCCCACCTCTGCATGTTTGCTTTTGGAGAGGCCTCTGCTGTTTCTGGAATGATGCAGATTTCCTTGTCTGCAGAAGTGGTTTGGAAGCAGCTGCTGGAGCAGAGAGATGCCGTTCTGCTCTCTCTCCCCAGGACACCTTGGATGTTCATGTCTTCAAAGCACAGAGCCAAGCTCCTGCAGGCTCCAAGGGCCACCTTTGCTCCCAGCACTAGGAACTGCAGGAAATATCTTCTTCTGTCCTAGAAAACTCCACAGATATGTGCCAGGCTAAATCTACACTGTCCCAGCTGCTCTGTGCTCCTCTACACAGTGTGGGATTGGAAAGCTTATCAGCTCATCTAAGTACCTAAAAAACTTGAAAGTTTGAAGCTTGGTGAGTCTGACACTGCCTGGGGCCCCTGTCCTGGAGGAAGAGGGAAGCTGGGAAAAGGAGAATCTTGCTTGGAGCCATGAACAGCTGAATATGCACCAGGACATCCTAAAGGCAAGCAGCAGCCAAGTCCTCCCTGCAGGGCCTGGAGAGCTGTGGTTCAGCTTTAAAGGAGAAAACATCCCACAGGCTGCAGCCATTCAGCAGAGGACCTGTGGAATCTCATCCTGCTGGAAGGTTTGGGAGCCTACAGCCTCCCTAGCTCCCACCTCAGGTTTGTGTGTCTAAAACTGCAGTCCGAAACCCCTCCTTCAGCAGCTGCTCTGGAACCTGAAGTCTCCAGTGTGCCTAGGGAAGAGTTGCCAATATTTTTCACTGTGAGACTGAAGATACCTGCTCGAGACCAGAGGGACCTGGTCTGCTCACCAAATCCCCCTCACCACTGTGTCTTGCTGAGATCAGGACCAGTTCAGCCCAGGAGGCACCTCAGCAGAACCAGCCCAAAAGAAGAGCACCAAAAGAAGAAGAAGACCTGCTTATTCAAAGTTTTTTTTATGTAATAGCTTAGAAACACACTCAAAATAGGGAGAGAACTCTTTTTCTCACTGCAAGGTCCATCCTGTACACAGCAGGATTCAAATACACGTAACCTGACCCTCAGTTACCAAGATGAAATATCCAGGGATGAGAGCCTCATATTGACTGCTGTAGAAATTCCTTAGTTTCCACTAGAACTCCCTGCACAGACAGGGCACATTATTGTGCAGCTACGTAGCCAAGGTCATAGAAGAGATGACACAGCAGTCTCCACTCTAATGAACATTAGGATATTTTAAAAAAACAGACCCTGAATATATTCCTCCAGAGTTAACAGAGCAAGGACTGCAGGTCTCCAGCAAGGGTTTCTCATCTATAAGGAGTGGCAGAGAAGAGCCCCCAAATCTCTGCCATCCTTGAGTGTTATCACCATCTACCCATCAAGGACTATGGAATGAGAAGAGTACACTTACCATTCAAGTTGAGAGCTCTGAATCGTGGCTTTCAAGTCCCTGCATTTCCCAGACATCTCTGAGAGCCCTAGCCAGGATATGGCATTTTGCTTTCAATCCAACACCTACATGACCATAAGATCTCCCTGAACAACCCTCCACACTTGCTAAAATCTAGGAAAACTGCACAAATCCTTGCCAGGTAAATGAGGAGTTAATATTCCTCCTACCTGGGAGGTTATCACTAAAATGGGACTCCTGCCCGGGAATGATGGCTTTATGGGCACAGCTCCACCGTGATGCTTTCTTCAGACCTAGCTGGTCTGCCTTCCTCTGTTCAGGAGGTCCATTTGTAGTAAAAATCTATAAATAGTCTGATAGGTTGGGAGAAGAGATGAAAAAGGGCCAGTGCTGGGTCATTTAATGTATAGACAAAGACATGTTCACTTCATCTGTCATGTAAACCTCAACTGCTCAAGTTTATCATTCACTGCCAAAAATGCTATTACAGCAGCTTGAGATTTCAAAGACAGTTTTATTCCTGTTTCTGACTGACCTTTGGATGGATTTTTCAACTCGGAAAAAGAAAAAAAAACCACTTTATCTGCTCTGAACTGGAGCTTAGAAAGTTTAACACATTTCTAAGTATAGATATGGTGATTTACAAGGAACTCTTTTTCTGGTTTTTATAAGACTCTGTCTTTCTTCAGCCATGAACAGTGTATTGGTTCTGACAGGGACACCGGGAACCTTTGAGACTAGAGTAATTTATGACAGGGAGTGTGTGATCCAATGGATAAGAAATTGGACTTATTACTTGGCTCTGCCATGGATGTGCTGAAAAACAAGAGTTTTCCCTTTCTGTGTCTCTTCTTCTCTTCAGTGATGGTACATCAGAGTGAAAAACTATTTTCTCACTACTGCTTTTAAAATAAAGCAGTCCAGCCCAATCATCCTGGCAGCACCAGATGAAGCCTCCTCATCAACAATCCCTGCTCCCTGCAGGGTTTTATTGACACAGCTTCCCAGGGTCCTCCAAACCAAATGCATCAATGTCATCAGGTGGCTGGTGCTCTTTATGAGTCTGGTACCTGGATTCACACAGACCAACCTCAGTGCCTGCTCCTAAGAGTTCACAATAAATTATTTGTATCAAGGTACAGATGGTCTAATAATGGATGACAGACCAGTTGTGTTAAGAGCTGGAAAAATGCACCATGGAAAAGGGAATCCATGATTCAAAGAGAGCACGGGTTTAATTGTTTAATTACAGTTGGTCAGCAGCACTGGGGCAAGTTCTATATTTGCCTTACCTGAAGCTCTGAAATCCAAGCGCTCAAGGGTTTGCATCACACTACTCAACAAAAGCCTAATAAAAATTACCAGCGTTTGGGGCATGAAAGCCTTAGCCTGGAATTCCTGGAAGTTATGTGGTCATGCAAAGGCATCTGGCTTTGCTCGTGGCCAAAAGAAACCCTAAATATAGGTGTGATTAATCTGCTGTGAATAATTCAGCATTAATGATCGCAATTGCAGGTTCCACTTCTTGATGGTGCTCTCCAAATCCCTCACAAGTATCTGCCCTTTACAAGCCCCATAAAAGTGTCCACACACACTTTGGCTGCACAGTGGGTACACAGGGCTGGGGGAGGGAAATTCTTTATGTAGAAGGCAGTGAGGGA
Organism: Acanthornis magna; assembly: GCA_036785705.1. Classification (NCBI taxonomy): domain Eukaryota; kingdom Metazoa; phylum Chordata; class Aves; order Passeriformes; family Acanthizidae; genus Acanthornis; species Acanthornis magna. Next base: position 12,252,206 of record JAWUZG010000119.1, on the reverse strand, counting down.
CTGGCACAGGTTGCCCAGAGAAGCTGTGGATGCCTCATCCCTGTTCAAGACCAGGTTAGATGGGACTCTGAGCAACCTGGTGTGGTGGAAGGTGTCCCTGCCCACGGTAGGGGGTTAAAACTAAATGGTCTTTAAGGTTTCTTCCAAACCAAGCCACTCTAAGATTTCTGTAATTTCTGTGTGAGGGTCAGGTCTTCAATGCACCCATGTTCAGGTGATGAGCCACAGCCAGGATTACCTGGTCTCCACGAGCATCTCTTCTTTCAGCACCCCTAAAACATCCCACCACTGCCTGCTCACATCACAAAAATTTCATCCCCAGCTCATCCTCACTCCTCTCCCTCCCCGACCCCTCCCCTCTCCCCTGAAGACATCCTTTTTACCAAAACGAGCCGTGGAGGCTCGAAAAGACACTGACGTCAACGTAAAAGTAAACCAAAGAGGTCTGGTTCCTGTATCATCCCCGCGCAGGGCTGAGCGCTGGGGAGAGAGCCCACGGTCCAGGAATCCGAGAGAAGGCTCGGGGCTCAGCAGCTGAGCTTTCCCATTCCGGCTGTGTGAGTAGAGCTGCGGCTTTTCGGGCTGGGAGAGAGGCGGCAGAGGGAGGGACATCCACCGGCTGCAGCTGGGGAAGGAGGGCAGCGTGCTCCGATCCCGGCTGGGCTGAGTTTGGAGGCATCCGGATGGGGATGGGAGTCCTTTGCCAGCCGGGTCGGGAGCGCAGCACCTGCGTTGGGATGCGGTTTGGCTCCACGTGGGTGGGAACAGAGCCGGAGAGGAAGGAGAGCGTTCTGCACCAGGTGCTGGAGGGTTGGGGAGTTTAGAGCTGGAAAAGAGCATCTCATCGAGGGAAATGTTGCATTTTCTATACGCTGAACATTTTTATTATTAACTAAATATTACTGTTTGGATGGTAAAGAGCCATCGAAGGGATTCTGCATGAAAACTTGAGTATTTATGGTAAACCTCAATAGATATAGGGGTTACCTCTGTCAAGTCAGCTACCTACACACCTGTGCATCCCACGAGTGTCCCTCTATAGAGGTGCAGAGCTAGACACAGCTTTTGTAGACTCAGGCCCTGAAAAAGTGATCTGAGAGAGCTCAAAATGAACTTTTTAGTATAAGGTTAGGAAGCAGAACATTTTCCCCAGGGAAACAAATGGAAATGTCCTTACTGTGATTGCTGTGTGCATGGGGGAAGTGGCTGGGCCAGAGCTGGGATGGCTGAAAGGGATGAATGGCCTCGCTAGGTCCATCGGCAAGTCTCTGCCAACTGGGGCAGAGTCTGACCACAGTACATCACAAAGAGAGCATCTCCCAGTGTTTACACAGCCCGCACTCAGTGGCAGTGTGATGAATTGGCAACGTGGCCCTTCGGACTCATTTCAGCTGTGTTTTGGTGACAGGAGGCGCCTTTTCCTCTAACATTTCTCACATGCCAGGGCCAATTGCTCCTCTTCAGCAAAAAGCCAGCCCTTTTTCAGAAATGACAGCTCCTTCTGCAGAGCTAAAACTACCCCATTCAGAAATAAAACACTGGGCTTACAAGTTTAATCCCTATTACTTGCGCGTGACAGTCCCAATTGAAAACCACCTGGGCAAATGCCTCTGTCGCCCACGATTAGATACAATGCTGTGCCTCAGCTTGCCCTGTAAATCTCTCCCTGAGCAGGGGAAAGCTGGGCAGCCATGGAAAGAGGAGGCAGAAATGCCCACCACCCTCCTGTTGCAGCATCTACCACCACAAGTGAGAGCAGAAGCCTCCTTTTGGCTCTTTACTAAGAAACTTCTCCACCTCCTTTGTGCACAGTTATCTCTGCCAACCCACAATTAGAAAGAAAATCCCCATCTTCCCCCCGTAATTTCTTACAAAGACACGTGGCAACTTAGCATTAGATTTATGAATTACTTCATTAATCTAGTTCCTCACTTTGCTCAAGCCTCTTTCCCCATCTCCCTACCCAGTGTGCTGGGGAGCCATTTCTTGGACAAGGAGCCATTTCCTCCCTCCCCACAGAGCTTAAAGGTGCCAAAAGCATCCTAAAAGTCTTTCTTCCCCTGTTTTGAAGCAGGAGGCAAAGGCCAAGGAAGGAATTGCACATGAAACATCTCTCACAGCACGTTCTCCCCAACGCAGAGCAAGCGGAACGGAGGAGGCTGCTGAGAAAAGCAATAAATCCCACCAGGCACACGCACAACACCACCTCAGCTCTGCTCCCCCTTAAGTGCATCATGCCCTTGGGATGACGTGGTTCTCACAGGGATGCAGACTGTCCTGGTCCTGCATCACTTTTCAGAGGGGGAAGACCAAACCCTGAACTCCAACTTGTCGGAAGGGCTGCAGGGTTTTGGCTGTCCACATTTTAACAGGCTGGAGACAAGTAAAGAGGGATGTTTAGCAGGCAGGTGCTCAGCACATTCAGAGAAACCTCACCCATTAAGGAGATGTGGGTCTTGATGCCTAAAATCAGAGACATCCAATCCCTGGGCCCTTTTTAAAATAGGAGACAAAAGTTCCCCATGGGAGTAACCTTAACAAATACTCGAAGTGCACATTTTTTGGACTTCAAGTCTAGGTTGGATGGGGCTTTCAGCAGCCTGGTCTAGTGGAAGATGTCCCTGCCATGGCAGGGGCGTTGGAACTAGATAATCCGTAAGGTTTCTTCCAACCCAAACCATTCTGTGATTCTGTGATTTCCCTTTCCACCCTGGGCTGTTATAGCAGGTCTCCATAAATGCCCAGTTGCCACGTTTAGGAGGAGGTGAGACTACATATTACCTAAATGTACATGTTAGTGGATATTCCATGACATCTAAGGTAAAATCTACAGCCCCTTCTGAGGAATGTCTGCTGCTTCTTAGCTCATCTGTGAATGCTGTAAGACCCTGCCATCCCTTCTTGCTCTCTCTTTCACCTCTCATCCATTTTTCATCCTTGCATTTTAATTTGTAGCTTTTAGCTGTACATTTTTGCAGATCACAAATAGCTGAGCAAATCCTACTGATAGCTTAGCAAGGAAACACTTCCCATCCAGTAAATCCCAGAGAGGCACAGCAGAGTGCAGCCAAGCCTGACAAAGTCCAGAGACAGAAGTAGTTGTGCTGAGGTGAAGGATGAATCAAGGGAATAGAAAAGTGAAGCCCAGAGCCAGAGCAAAGGATCAGTAAAGCTGCGAGGGTCAGATGGGATTAGGCTGAGCTGGCTGTGACAACCAAAGAAATTATGTCACCCATCAGGATGACACTAACCAGGCATGCTGCTGTTCACTCTCAGCGTGATATTTACTGGGATCGATACGCCATTAGTGTATAGACACAGAAGAACTGAATTCTTTATTACCTCTTACACATAATCCATAAAAGATGTGCATCTCATCTATCACAGCCTGAAAAGCACCACTACAGCCATTATCACAAAACAGAAAGGATGGCTTCTTCCATGTTGATGCAAAAAAATTTACTGTCAAATGCCCCTTCCTCTTCATGGCTCCAGCCACCTTCTCTACAAATACCTGCCAAAAAGACAGGGCTCTGGGAAATACCCCAAGGGCTAAAAATGTAGGGTATGGCTTCCAGTGTGGTGGTCCAGCAGAGAGTGTCCCATCCTTGAATGCACTGAAATTGTCACCCTGTCTATAGGACATCTGGAGAGATGGATTTGGGCCACTTTAGGGAGCTGCCCCTTAGCGAGACTATCACAAGTAATTTTTGGCCTCGTGGATGAGGATGGGGATGCCTATGGAGGTTTGCCAAAATTTTGCTTCAACCAGAGCTACAAACAGCTGCAAAGCACTACATCACAACCTTCCACTATCCCAGGTTGCTCCAAGCCCCATCCAACTTGGCCTTGAACACTTCCTGGATGGGGCAGCCACAGTTTCTCTGGGCAGCCTGGTCCAGACTCTCCTCACCTTCACAGAAAAGAATTTCTTCCTCATATCTAATCTAAATATTTCCTAGTTTAAAACCACTCCCCCTTGTCCTATCAGTACCTCCTTGTTCAAAAAGTATAGAATTATAGAACAGCTCAGTTTGGAAGGGACCGTGAGACATTCAGCCAGGTGCAATTCTCTATACCCAAAGTCTTTTTCTGGCAGGATGGAGAGAGAATTCTGGGTTGTCATGCCAGGTTTCACCTGCTTGGCACTTACAGAGCTGCAGTTCCCCGGCAGCCAGGCTGGCTCCTTTTGCCTGGGTTGAATATGCCAAGCAATACATCTCTGAGAAAAATCCAGGCTGCCAAGTTGTGTTATGCTGTCTCCAGCTACCAATTATGCGGATAAATTGATTGTCATTAGAGTGATAAAATAGCACAACAAATAAACTTTCAGGATCCAGGCAGCCCATTTTTCACCCACCAGCTTCGAGGCTTCCCGCTGCTTTGATCAAACACATAGAAAATTGTCTGCAGGCTGTGGTGGTGTCAGACACAGAGTTGTGAAAGCTGAAGCAAGCCAGCAAGAGGTTTAAAATACACCAATAACTCCACATTTGTGCACTATTGTGCAAGGCAGGTTGATCAGATGCTTTCTGATAAAACTCACTCCGACCAGCAGCCGCCTCCGAGGATACCCAGGACTGAAATAGCAGGGGGCAGACGTCAGGAATCAGAGTCACTGGCAGGAGAGGGAAAGGAAGAGGAGTCGTGCTGCCTCTGTCCCCTGCCTAGATTAGATCTGTCTCATACCAGGGCTGCTCATCTCCCACTCACAACAGTATCAAGTTCACTCAAAAAATCAGAGCTGCTAAGACACTGGCAGCAATAATTCCCAACTGTATTATTCCTTGCGAGCAGCTTACCTAAGGAAGTGTGAGATTATTTTAAACACACTGATTTATTAATACACCCAGGATGGCTCAAGCCGCTGGTTCTTGCCCAAGGGAGTTCAGCACTGGAGCTCAGCATCTTGACTCACAGTATTGGGACTGATATATGACTAGCTATGATCAGATGGCATATCTAAAAATACAGAGCCAGCAGTTTATTTTTCTTGGAAAATGAAAAGACACCCAAAGAAGCAGAGCCCAGTTTAGCAAACACAGCAAGCTGGATTTTTGCTTTAAAGAAGCCAGCAGAATTTGCCCAAAAGAAGGTGCCAGTTTAGGTTGTGCTACAGCCATGGGATTAACCTGTGGCTCCAGCACTGTGGGGGGAAGCTCTGGCAGCTGCTGTGGCTCAAACTCTGAATTACAGAGGACAGGGATGATGATGGCACATCCCTGCCCTAGGAGACACAAGCAATAGGATCCCTCTTGCCCAAAGGAAGCCTTTACACTGAGATCACCACAAACTGGGCTGGTCATTTGGTCCAGATTGGTATTAATGAACTAAACCTTGTGAGATGAACCCTGTTTGCACCGTTCCTAGCCGCCACAGACATCTCCACATCTGTTATCAGGTTTGCCTTCTGTTGTCTCTTCTCTAGATAAAACAAGCCCAGTTCTGCAGGTCTGCCCTGATGGGTCATGTTTGCTGACCCTCAGGTCATTCCTACTGTTCTGGTTTGGACTTTTTCCAAGGCAGAAACACATCCCCCTTTCATTAGTCAATTTAACACTATTTATTTCATGTAATAGGCTTTTGTAGAAAATAATCCCTCCAGGTGACTTGAAAGGCACATCAAATAGCACCTTGCAGCACTCCCAACACAACAAAGACTGAAGCTATCAGTAACAAGATCAAGTTATGGAAAGGAATGCTTCAGCAGTGACAGGTTAAGCTTTTGGTCCTGATAAAAAATTTGCTTTGAGGCCTTAAACACAAACTGGAGTAGGGCCTTGGTCTTGCCCCCATTGTGCCATCCATTGCCCACACCTCAGTGAGTTCAAGACCTCACCAGCAGTGACAATCTGGTGCTGTCTATAATCACATCCCAAACAGAGAAAATATCCCCTTGGGTTTCTGAACCACCAGGTTTCCATCTGACTCAGATCTCAGCAGGTTTCTTCTGCTTCAGGTGGGAGACAAAAGGGTTGGTGACCCCATAGCAAAACACACCACCACAAACAGTGCCAGCTGGATTCTGCTGCCCACCACCCTGGTCCAATTGTTTTCTGGAGAAAACTGATTATTTTGGCATTGCAGTTTCCAGTAAGAAACCCCTTCAAATCACACATGTGATTCTCTCTTTCCCTTCCTGGAAACTTCCCAGAGCACTTGTGCACATTGTGCTTAGAGGGACGGTTTCAACCACAGGGAAACTGAGGCACCTCCCCAGAAAATGTGGTTTTTGTCCCCAGTGAGGCCCCTCAAACAGAACTTGCTGTGGGAGCAGGGACTGCCTGCAAGGACAAGGTCTGTAATTCCAAACAGCTGAGAACACAAAGGAAAACACCCCCTCCAAAATAACGGGGGAAAAAAAATCAGCAAATATACCAGCTTCTTCCAGAGGCAGCAATTTTAGGAATCACTTGTAACCAGGCAGCAGGGTGGTTGTTGGGGTTTTTTTCCTTCCCAAATGGGGCCCTTTCTTTTCTTCCCGTTCCTATAGGGCTTTTCATCACTGTGGCATTTCCTATGATAATCCACCAGATTTATGCTGCCCTGTTCCAGACCAGAGCCTTGCTGAGCTCTGTGCACATCTAACAAAAGACAGCCCTGCCCTGAGCCCTTCGAAATCTCTGCAGCCAGGCAAACAAAGGGAATGGGAGAGGAGGATTAACATGTTTGCAGAGAGAGAGCAGGGAGACGATGTCTTTCTCTAAAGCCTTTTTTTTTAGGTTTGTGGGACCAAATACAAGATTTTCTGAGTTGCAGGTGTCCTTCCTCCCGGGCTAGGTTACTCATACAGCACAAAACCCCAAAGGTTGAACAGAGATGGCCCTGGGAGCATCCCACTGAGCCTTTCCAAGTTCGTGGTCACTGTTAAATCAGAGCAGGTGGGGACACCAGACTGTGTCCCTAAGGTCCCCACCACTTCCCTGCCATGGGTTTACAAATGTCCCTCTGTCCTCTGCATCCTCGCAGGGCACAGCACATCTTGAGTTCAAGGTTTTCTTCCCACCACCCCAAACAGAAGCAGAGTACTGAGAGCTCCCTGGGGGCTCTTCAACCACCCAGGACCAACCATCTGCCAATTCCTACTGTGCAGCCTTCAATCCAGAGCTGGGCAAGAGCCACTCCACCCAGCCCTGACCTCCCAGGGCATGGTGCCCAAGCAATGCCAAAGCCCAGAGCTTGTGTAGCTTTCTCCAGTGTCCCTGTGTGCCCAGTGACAAACAAAACCAACAGGAAATACTTCACTGGGAATGGGGAGAGCTCTGCAGTGAGGTTGTGACACTGGACATTGAGTTCTTGGCAATTGGCTTCTGCAACTTCGAAAAAAGAGCAAAAAAAAAATCAGAACAAGAGGTGGCTGCTGGCCAGACCTGGGTTGGGGGGCCAGAAAGGTGAAGGATCCCAAACAAGGATCCCAATGAGGTTTGGATCAGTAGGGGCAGCTGAGACATGACATGCTTCATTCGGTGGCCAAAGGGTCCTGGAGGCTCACTCTGCTGGTGCCTTGACTGAGGAGCCTTGTCAGAACCCTCCCAGTTGTGAGACCCATGGTAAACTGGGCAGACTGGGATGGAGAGAGGGATCCTGGCTCAGTCCCACAAGGTACATTTGTAACAGGTTAGGGACTTCATACGCTTTGTCATGCAAGGACTGGAGATAGGCAGGGCCAATGTGCTCCAAAGCAGTCGCTCAGCAAAGACCTCAGGGCTGCCCAGAGGAGCAGCTCGCTCTTTGTGCCCTGCATACATCTTCATTTTTCTTTCAGTTCAGCAGATCCATCAGCGAAATGCCACGGCCTGGGGAGAAAAATGGAGGGGGAGGCAATGGTCAGCAATTCCCAAATATGAAGCAGGCAGGCAGGAAACTGGCTCCTACACACTTCCTCCCCCACGCCTGACTCACCCAACAGGAGCCATGGCCATCGTTTCAGGCCACCACTTGTCTTTCCCTGTCCCTCTTCAAGCAGACGAATCACGGCTGGATCCCATCAGGAGGGGCCCCATGTGGTGACAGTCTGATCTCCCTCCTTGCACAAACCCATGGATGGGGAGCCTATTCAGAGGCAGGGATGCAAAATTACGGTGTCCTCTGGCCCTTGCAGTCCTCTGAGGACAGCGAGTGCCAGCCCAGCGAGTGCCGGGAAGTGCCTGTGATCCTGAGCACTTGGCAGAGGACACAGACTGTGCCCTGCAGAGCTGCTGACGTCAGGTAGGTACAGCTGCCTCTAGACCCTGCTGAGATGCCATCACAGAGCCAGCTGGAGCATCTTTTGTGGCTCTCCACAGCCTCTGTTGCCCACGCTGACAGTCAGGTAAAAAGCCCTCAGGGTATTGAACATCATTAGGGGAGCAGTCCAAGCCCTCCTTCTCCAGCAATAAGTATTTCACATTTCTTTGCCCATTTGGTGATTCTGTCCCAGCACTGCAGGAAAGGGACAAAGGTTGTCTCTTAGGGCAGAGACAGATTCTGTCTAAGAATTGGTAGAGAGGACTCTGATCTTTTTCTCCAGTCCTTCCAGCTACACCTTAGGTATAATCAGCATGATTGTCTCAGGGTTCAGATCCCAAAGAGGTCCCAGGATGTCTCAGATATCCCAGCATGGCATGCCTGGATCACCAAGAGAACAGCAAGGAATGACAGCTCAATAGCCCAGCAGGTGAAGCCACATGTTCCTCTGTTTGGCTCCACATGAGTAAGTGCCACAAGCCAGGCTGGATACTGATGTCAGCCCCAAAATTCAGCTGGACTTCCCATGGATTCTACTAAAAGTCCCAGAAAAATCCTGGATCTGCCTTCAGGATCCACCCATTTGCCCTGCTATGACTTCCACCAAGCACCAACACCACCAAAGAGGAGTGTGCTCCCACACTGCTCTCCAAGGGAACACGTGTCACTTCTTTACAATAAGGAAGTGTGGTGAGGTTGAAGCACACCTGACCAAACCCCTTTGCAAGGAGAAAAGTTCCTACACATTTCAGAGCCTCAGTGCCCACATATTTCTCCCTAAATCAAAGGTGACTCCTGGAGGATGGTCCAGGGCAGCAATTTCTCCACTTTGGTCCTCCTGTGAGAACCTACACAGTTCTCTGGGTCAATTCTGAATCTGATTCACAGCATCCCACAACAGCCCTGGAGACTGTGGAGAATCAGGATTTTAGGGCTCATGATCAGTGCATATCATAGAGACATACATGAATGTTTTCCAGCACTTTTTAAGGCCTGGGGATCTTCTGAGGTAGATTTACCAGAAGGAAGAGGAGTTGGAGAGGGCAAAATGGATGTTGTAGACTCTCCTCAATGCCACTATCTACCATGACAGAGGGTTACTCAGCCGGCAGAGAACACATTGTTGCCTCTTCATCCAACCTGAAGCTAAAAAGAGGTTTTCTGGACAAGACAGTGAAGATCCCACCCTTCAGTGACCTCCATGCTGTGAGGTTCGCACTCTTTGGTGACCTCAACACAGTCTTGACCATGGGTAAAGGCTCCTCAGTTTTCTGAACTCTGTTATGTCTGTGTCCAACACCTTCTTGGGTAAGAATTCTCCTTCACTGATGAGGAAAATAATTAATTTGTGAGTTTCTGTTCAGTATAACAGAGCCTAAATTCAGCTTCCTAAAAAAACCCAGGCATGGGTTGCAGACACTGGATTCTGGTTTGGTCCTTATAGAGTTGGTCAAGACACCTTGAAAGCTGACCTGGCCAGGTGCCTTGAGCCCATCCCAGCTCTGTTATAGTTCATTATGCTGTGCCCAACCTCAATCTCTTCTCCTGCAGCAGGGGATGAAATGGCACTCAATTCTCCTTTTTGAATGGGAGTGGAAGAATACACCCTTCTCCTGACAAAAATGGGACACATCTCCCCAGAGGGGTGTGTGGTATCAGTTTTCTCTCCACCTCCCTCAAGAGCTGTCTGGCCTCCTGCTTTGCTGCACTGTGCCAGAGAAAACTTTCAGCCAGAGCCCTATTTGACATGGCAAGGCTAAGGGATTGTTAGGAATTACCATGGGCTAGTAGCATCCTTCCCTGATGTAACTATTAGTGCTCCTACATGCTGATTTTGACTGAGCCAATACCTTCTTCCACCTACAATCTCACTCCAATATTTAATACTGTTGTATATTCAATGAACAAGCTTGAAAAATTTCCACTTACTGAAACTTAACTTTTTTTCTGTCTTTCTCGCTCCCTCTGGGAGGGTGATAAATGACTGAAAATCAAGAGATGATAGAAGCTCTTCATTTATCAGCTAGAGTTGCAACTCCTCCTGAAGTCGAGTGTGGGAACAGGGTCTGGGACAAAGCGTGGCCCTGAGCCCGGATGTGCCTTCTCCACCTTAACAGCAGCATCTGCTTCCCAATATGGCATGTTCTGCACTATCTCAGGCACAACTTGAAACTTTGCAGCTGTTGCCACTCAGAGCCTAGCTCTAAATCCAGCAAGGAGGGAGAGGCTGGGATGGCGGGGGAGCGCAGGGCACTGATTATCCCGTGCACAGGGATGGGAACGCAGCTCTCGTGTGTCATATGGAAGCATAAAGCCAAACCAGTCCTCACACAGGAAGGAGCAGGCAGTCCCAGAGAAGGTGAACACAGTGCAGGTAACGATAGCTCGTCCTGGAGAAAAGTATTCTCATTCTTAGAGTCTCACATTTGTAATTCCAGAGAGCCATTCCCTAAATATAAAAATGGTGTTGACAGGCTGGGGGAAAATTAAGCATTTGCCACCACAGGCATTAAAAATTATAGAATCATAGAATTCTAGAATGGTTTGGGTTGGAAAAGACATTAAAGACCATCCAGTTCCAACCCCCTGCCATGGCAGAGACACTTTCCACTATCCCAGGTTGTTCCAGTCCCATCCAGCCTGACCTTGAACACCTTAAGGGATGGAGCATCCACAGCTTCTCTTGGTATCCTGTCCTGGCGCCTCGACAGGGTCCAAGCTCACCCACCCTGCCCAACATTAGAACATGGGTTGGTTTCTTCTCTTTTGTTCTTACCCCTGTTGAATTTCCAGGATGGAGGGAACTGAAGGCAAGCTGATCACTCAGAGAGGGATCATGGAGACTTTCCAATCACACTTGCTTCTCGAGAAACAAATGAGAGCTCAAGCACGTGCCTGAGCTGGAGGTCAGCTGTGGAAGGCTGGATGCCTGGATCAGGGGCTTATAAAGCCAAGGAGGATGTTCCTGAAACTGGGGGAACAATCTGCCCCTCAGTGTGAGGCAGCTCAAAATAGAAAATCAATAAAATAACCAGACAAAAAGGATCAGCTCAGTCTTCCTGGGAAAGATCCAAGGGTGAAAAAGTAATTCCAGAAAATGAGGTCAACCTTCTTTAATAACCATAGCTACTGTTTGTGCTCCAGTGAGACACGCATGTGTGGAGTTTACCTCTCCTCTATTTATGGATTTGGCCTCTTGACCTGGAATTCAATGCCTCTCAGTTGATCCTGTCGTGTTGTGACAGGCCATATCCTGCATGTTTATTGCATTGGCACTAGTGTTGTCTCTATCTAAAGTGTGATGCAGGCCAGGGCTGATACTAAAATCCAGCATCCATCTGCTCTGTATTTCTAAACAACTAAATTTTATGTAAGCTCTCACTTTTTTTTTCTGCCTTTTCTCCCAAAAGGAATCTCTGAAGCTACTGAAAACCTCCTGGGGAGAACATCTGTGCCAACACCACAAAAGATGGGGTTTTGGTTCCCCATGTAGAGCAAGAAGTGGGACTTGATATGGGACTTTGAGGGATTTGAGAGATTTGAGTCCTTAGAGCATCAGTCAGCAGAGATATCTTGAAAGCCGCTCTGGGCTGTGTGATTTGAACCCAGCTCAATAATGGGATAATTCATTATGCTTTGTCCAATCTCAGTCTCTTATCATGTAGCCAAGGGTGTGGAGATACTTAAATCCCTGCTCTTAGAGAGATCTGACACCCACAATGACTCTGCCACCAGTAGGGAAGGGCTGTGTGAGGATGGAGGAACATGTTGAGGGGCTCCTTGGTGGAGCCTCAGACTCTCTATTGCCACCCACACTCAGCCATTTCAGCCCTGGAGAGATCTCATTATCTCCTCTCCCACACGACTGCAGAGTCACCCTTTGATTCCCTGTGCCAGGGATTTTCTCAGGGTCTGGACAGCTGGGTTGGCTCAAAGCATATCACGAGCTTTGTAGCCTTTGGTTCGGCACCTTCCTGCAGCTGCCAGGGATGCTTCTCTCTAATCCCAGCTCACATCAGGAAGATGAAAAGAGGGGTATTTTCCTCATATCACACGTGGTGGTGGCATTGTAGTGGCCTTGAGCTGGCGAGTTCCCAGCAAGGAGATTTTGTTCCCATAGAGACACAGGAAAATTGACCTGGGGGCAGCAACATCAGTTTTAGTTTACTAGAGGTGTTCAGGCATTAGCACCGTGAGTAAGGCTGGAGCACTCTTTAGCGTTTACAGCACTTCATAAATTTCAGAGAGATTTAGGGCAAGGAGCCAGATGTTTGGGGAGAAATTCTGAACACTACAGACAAGTGGAAATATTTTTTTTTGGTAGTGTGTATTTTTTCCCATTAGTTGCAAGGCTATATTTAGAAGAGAGGGGGGGAGAGAGGGAGAGAACGCAAGAGAGAGATTAGGCATTTCTTCATATTCTGTAGTCACTCCAGTTGTTCTGCTTGTAGGAACAGATGTCTCTTTCCTGGGGTGATAGCATTCAGGTCCACGAGGAAATTTTCTTACCAGCAGCTCCTCTAACATAGAAGGGGGATCAGGCCAGAGGTAAGTCAGTCCGTCGTGGAGGAATACACTGCAGGGACCATTGCAGGGAATGCTTTGGGATATTGGTCAGAGTGGGGCACAGGTTTGGAGAGGAGACCCTGCGGGGCCAGGAGGGATTTGCTGGATGCTGGACTCCAAGTCCAGCATGGAAAGCCTGGCTATTGCAGCAGGGAGCCCTGGCAAGGGTGGCAGTGGAAAGGGCTCCACACTGAACACATGGATGAGCAGCTTGGGAAGTCTCTGGCTCTGCCCATGCAGCAGGTGTGGAAATCCATTGGGAAGTGCCTGACCTGAAAAACCAGGCTGTGCCAGCAGCTGGGAGACGCTGCAAGGAGCTTCTCCTTTGTGACCTTCTCTGCTCTTGGGTTTTAGGGCAGTGTAATGATACTTGATTGTTCTTCAAGGAGATGGAGGGTGATAAGAAGTGTGCAAAGTTGCTGGTTTTCCCTTCTTGAAAAGTACTGCTCCAGCTCTTTTGAAGAGGGGTGTGATGTCTTGTTTGTACCTGTGTACTCTCAGGCATAATTAAATTCTGGTGAAATTCATTCAGTAAGGTTTTGGAAGCTAGGAGAAGAAGAGATGGTGTACTGCCTGGAATGGGGTCAGCTGCGAGTGGGAATGTTTTACCTGTTTGGCTATGCAGCAGGGTGCAAGATCAGCTCTAGGAAAGGTGCTGATTTCCCTCTCTGAACCCACCTGCTGGGTCAGTAGGAGAAAGCAGATCCTTTCCAAAGTCCTTAGCAGACTCCTTCAGAAATGCTCCCTGCTTTCATAGCCGCACAGTCACCAACAGCACTGAGTTTTTCCAGGTTAACTTGGCAAATCTAAAATCTGCAAAACCCTGAAGGCACTGTGGGGTCTGCACAGCAGTGTCATGTGTGCCTTACTAAGGAAACCAGGCTCTCAAAGGGTTATGACTTGGTTGTCCATCCTGGGATGCGCCAAGAACTGTCTGCTCCCTGCCTGGGTCTCCCACCTCTCTGCATACCCCAGGCCAAGCCCACACAGGCTCTGTGCCTCAGTTTCTCCCTGCAGACAAGAGAGCAGCACAGCTAGGAGTGAGTGCTGGGAGGCAGAGCTGGTACACCTGACCCCTCTGCATCTTCCCTTCATCCCTACCTGCACTGGTGCCACCTCCATCCCCTGTGCTCCCTGGGGTGTGAGCATTGTTTCACCAGTCCTGCATTCCCAGGCTGGACAGGAGCAGAGCTAGTCCCCAACAGTACAATTCTGCTGCTGCTCTTCCTTTACTGTCCTTCTCAGCTTCTTGCAAAAGGACAGAGTGAGCAGGCAGCTGAAGGCAGAAAGAGAAGAAATTGCTCAAAGATTGCTAAATTTGCAATTAAAAATTTCCTTCTCAAAAGCAAGCAGCAATGCACAGGCCAGACACTGTTTTGCACTTGCCTGTGAAGTTCCTGCATGTGCCTATATGGTAATTTTCACTGCAAGGTTCTCCTTGTACACAGCCACAATAGCTGTTATTCCAAACTGACATTTCTAGCACTTTGTCTCAGGCACCCTGGAAATGCTCGATGGATTACTGTAATCCCTATAAAATCAAACGCATTTCTCTTGTGCTGTTACAACCTCCCAAGAAGACAGGCTCAAATCCATCTTTCCTGGCTGGACTTGTAAGAATCCAAATCCATATGTTTTTTTAAGATGCAACTTTTTTTTAAAAATGTTAATCATCTTGGAAAAAAATTCCTTAAAAAATATGTGTTTTCCCCTCACGTATAATGGTCCACAAGGGACAGAGAAGAATACACTCAGGAAGTCATGCTCTGATTTCTCTGAAAGTAAGAGAGCTGGAAAAACACAGCACCTACTGCAGAGATGTCACTTTGTGCTCCCTTGTGACAGATGGCACTTGGTACGAGCCCTGACAGGGTATGAGATATTGGTCTTTTAAATGCTAGCAGCATGATTGATAGAGCATTCACCAATACATTTAGCATTTCTGTCACTCCAGGGCCAAGATCTGCTAACACAGAAAAGAGGCACATGCGAAATACAATGGTACTGATAAAGCATCGTAGACACCCAAATGTTTCAGAAGGGACTTTTCTACACAGTGTGGTATTAACAAGCAAAAAGAGGCAAATCCCTTTTATTAGTACCTTTGTCACAGTGACCACTACTAGCCAGCCTCATCAGAGATGTGCTGGGGGACGTCTAGGCACCCACCACTGCTGGGTGGATATTTGTAGGTCCGGAGAGGCAAAGTATGCACAATGCCATTTCTCTTTTTGCTTGCACATGCACATCTGGGCTCTTTCTTTCAAAGGCTGAGGCATTGCTGCTGCAAATGGCCAGAGAGGAGGTATAATCTCATAAGAAATCTGCCAGTATGTGAATTTCTTGCTCTGTGTATCTTTGGGAGCTTCATTTCAGTCTTTTTATGCATGCTCAGGACAGAACTGAGGGAGAACCATGCAAACCTTGCCAAGTTTTAAATAGATTGTCTCTGGGGTGTCCAGGACTGTGATCTGTCACCTGGTTTTAAGCAGCAGGTTCAAGCCTGGATGCAGAGAGTTGGCATTTGGTCCAAGCCAAGTGGCATCGGTCCCATCTGGGTCACTTTGCCCCGTGGAGAACAGGAATGCACTTTGGAGAGTTGTGCTCTCCCTCTTCTAACTGGCAGTGGTCCCTCATGGCCTAGGGTGACCTGCTGGACTAAATCATTGCTTGGGCACCTACAGACTATTGCTTGGCCCAAAATGAGCCAGAAATGTGGGTCCCTCACCCTCAGAGGACGTGCTTGCTTTTGGCCTTGGGCCCACGGACAGCACAGGATCCATCCGTGTGTACAGACAGCATTGAACACAATGTGGTGGGTAGAGCTCAGATCACAACACAGAGCAATATCCACTGCCCATCCGCAGCAGGGCCTTGGAGATGAAGCAGCACAGAGGCAAACTGGGCATCTCAGGCAGGAGGCAAACAGCTCAACAGCACATCAGCAACACCAGCCCCACAACCAGCACAGCATCAGCCTCCATACATCCTCACTCTGAGAGCGCTTACAGGTCTTGAAGGATTACCCCTTCGCCTGAGACTGGACACACAAGTTTTCCCTCTGACCAGACAGGAAATCTGATTCTCACGGCCAACATTAGAGATTCAAAAGTCAGTGTGAGGGGGTTAATCCCTCTTGGCCTTGAGAGGAAGCCATATGAGGAGCAGGTGAGGTCACTTGGTTTGTTCAGCCCGGAGAACAGGAGACTGAGGGGAGACCTCATTGCAGCTACAACTTCCTCAAGAGGGGAAGAGGAGGGGCAGGCACTGATCTCTTCCCTGTGGTGATCAGTGACAGGACTCGAGGGAATGGTCTGAGGTTGTGTCAGGGGAAGTTTAGTTTGGATATATTCACCCAGAGGGTGTTTGGGCACTGGAACAGCTCCCCAGGGAAGTGGTCACAGCACCAAACCTGGCAGAGTTCAAGAGGCATTTGGACAATACTCTTGGGCACATGGTGCGACTCTTGGGGATGGTCCTGTGCAGTGCCAGGAGTTGGACTCAATGATCCCTGTGGGTCCCTTCCAATTCAGGATATGCTACAATTCCAGACAAAAGCTGTAATTCAGCACATAATCATTGAAACCACCAGACACTGGCCATCACACTCCTCATGACACATGGGCAAACAGGCCATGGCTGAATAGTGCCAACAGCCAGCAATTAGCTATCATCTGTCCCCAGACAGGCTGGTTCTCCCATGATTTGGCATAAATCTGAAATTATTTCTCTTCAGGAAAACAACGAGAAGCAGACAATTCTCTTTTCACATAAACCATCCAGCCCTGTTTGCTGTGTTCCAATGCCAAAACAATTGTGAAATTGCAGGGAATAAGAGCTAAGTGAAAGGATGTGTGGTGGAGAGTGTTAATAAATGCCTTGCAGGTTCACATTAGAGGAAACAAGATCACTCTCAGTGCCTGTTTGTGTGCTTGTCAGCTCAGATTTCCTCCGTCCTCCTAATGTTTTTCAATCTGCTGGCTAATTTCAACCAGAATTTGGCAGAAGGGAAAGATCACCTCAATTTTCAGGAAATTAGGCAGCAAAGAAAGGAGAAAGTCAAACAAGTGTCGGAGCCAAGGGAAGAGCTGGAATGTGAGTGCTCATTAAGGCAGCCAAGTGTCCACATGGGAAAAAGTTATAATAAGCATCTCAAGCAGGGCAAAGCATTCCCCCAGCCCTGCGAGCCACTGCGAGACATGAGACTGCAAGAAAGCAGGTGTCATTTAATCTGACACTCATAAAACTATGTGTTTTGTGTCTCCAAAGTCCCTTTTATGTCCATGGCATTGGAGGGGAAGGAATAATCCAACTCTAGACTGGATTTGGGTATTTCCAACTGCAATTCCCCAGCAGGTGGGTGTTTCACACACTTGGTCCAGCCACCGTCAGACCCAAAGGTTTCTAGGAGACCTCAATGCCCAGGAATCAAGTGAGAGCAGAGATCTGATGCCCACAAAAATGGGATCTTACATGCCCTGAAAATAGCCCCATTTCTGCTTCAGAGTGGAACCTCTCTCCCCCCAGACATTAGCTCCCTTCTCACAGTCCAAGGGCCAGATGGGCACCAGCTTTTTCCTTTCAGCAGCTGGATTCATTCCCTTTCTCTCCCTTTCCCTCTCTGTTCCCCCTGTCAGCAAACCCACCCTCCCCAGGCTGAGCACAAAACACACAGAACAAGTTCTACCACGTATAGGCAAGGTCGAGATGCACTAAACCACCATATTTGGCCAGTTTGAGCCAGAGTTGAGTGAGAGCTTGCCAGAAGGAGAATCATACAATTTAAATTGAAAGAGACTGAGTTTAACCCTTCATTTATAAATATGATGATAAATCACCCAGGGAACTTTAAACACGGGAAGGCTGCAAAGCTAAACATATTCTGCTGCCACCCCAGGCAGGAGAATAACACCAGCAGGCAGGACAGGGTGAGGGGGACAGGGGGGATGATAGAGGAGCCAGGTTGCCATATCAGATGTTCCATTTCAAGATGGGGAGATGAGAAAAGCTGAAGCTGTTTATACTAAATTACACTCGTGCTTGTTAACATCCTTTTCAACTTTCCGATCCCAGTGTGTGGCTCTGGTGTTCTCTGGGTCTGCACACAGAGATCCTTTCTGCACACCAATAAATAACCCTTTTGGCGTGCAGTTAGGACAAAGCTCAGTTGTCTGACCTGCCTTTTCTTTTGTATCCCATTACTTGAATTGCTGAGCCAGATCCGAAAGTGCCCTTTGGGGCCAAGGAAGTGAACCCCGTTAACTTCAGCGAGTGCAGGGTGAGGATTAAGGCTGAAACCAAACAAAATGTTGGGTGGAGTGGAATATGGGATGGTCAAGGATCTCCTCCTGGGGCAGACACAGCACTGAGCTACCCACGCTAAGTTAACAAGTGTGATGACAAGCAGTGAGCAAGAGAGAGGAGAGGCTGCAGGACCTGTTTTCAGCACAGTGACCATCTGTTTCCTATTTGGCCCAAGAATGATGGAATTGGTTGTGTCACACAACAATGAGAAAGTATTTCAGAGCAAGTCCCCCTCTCCCAGGGCTGAGCAGGGACCTTTATCAGAACAAGGGAAAGCAGGTCAACCTCCACTCTGTGTCCCTCCCTTTATCCCATCTCTACCCAGATGCCTGCTGTACTTTTAAGGAAATGCTACCCACAGTCTCCCAGCCAGACAGACAAAATCCAGCCTGAGAGGTATAACATAACAACATAGGCCAACTGGCACAGTCAGACAGCACTCAGAAGGATGCGTGTTTACCCCTCTTGTGCTTTGCAGACTGCCAGCTCCAAGAAACAGGGATTGCATGGAAATCTGGGGGGCTGAGAGCTCAGTTAGGTATGAATTAGGCTGAGATCCAAGCTCTTTGAGGATTTTAGGAAGGGGGTTAACCCAAAGTCTATTTACTCTGTAAGTAAAGGTGGTTCCTGCAGCTCTGCATGAGCTCATGCCATAGCCACGAGTAATAAATAGCGCAAAACACAGCAAAATAAAGGTCTGCAGAGGCTGCAAAGCTTCTCATTAATTTAGCCATGCCCCTCGCTGACTTCCATATGCCACCACTCCACGGTGATGGGTAGCTGAACCGACTCACTTTAACACCTGCATGAGTATTTCTGATTGTAAAGAGACCTGGTTGAGATGATATTTGGACTCAGAGAGTGGGAGATCTGAAAATCTTTGAAAATGTTTAGCTTTGCTCAGACACGAGGTCAGGCTGCCTTTCTGTGCCTGGTTCAGCCTGCTGCAGAATGGGGCAATGTACCTTTCTCACGGGCTTGGAGTCCCACAATGGAAAAATCCTTAGCAGCTGTTAACCGAGGGTTTGGTGCAGCTCCGTCTCATTAAAGCACTCAGAGGAATTCTGTTGCTTTGCTAGTCCAGTTCTCCATCCTTTCTGCTTGTGAGCCATGAGTTAAGGGCAGTCCCACAAAGAAAGGAAGAGGCCATTCACCCAAACATCCATCAGTAACAATTTGATTAGAGGAAGATTTTTCCCACCACAGTCCAAGAGGCAGCTTTTCCACAGACTGTCAGGGAGGAAATCTCCAGGATTAATTAAATTTGCTGGGACTTCTTTCATGTAGTTGTTTGGATTTTGAGTTCAGATAGGGCAGCAATGGACTGGGAAAAGACACAAACTCTAATGCAGCATTTCTTTTCATATTCAATTTGGCAAACACAATGTTACCTGTTGTTTTTTAGCAGTTTACAATATCTGGAGTTTATTTCCTTGCACATGGGGCTCAGTGGAAGAAACAACTATGTAAGCTACGATGTTGTATATGCTGATTATTTTAATTTGTGTGCATGGATAGTACTCCTAGTGGATCCTTTTCTATTTGTCTGTAACATGCCCTACATCCCTCAAAGGCGTTGTGAGGATGAGGAACATTTGAATGTATTTGGAATTGCTGATTTCATTAGAGCAAGAAAGGCAAAATAAGATGAATATCAGGTGTTTGTGATAAAGGATCTCAGACTGAAGAAAAATATCCCAGAGGAGGCAAGCTATTAACAAGATGCAAAATCAGAGCAAACAGACAGTGCCATGGAATTACAATGAGAAGACAAATGCATATGTAATTCAATACAGACTAGTGCATGCTCAGGGATGGGATGGGTGATTTTATCTTCTCCCCTTGCTCAAGTGAGTGTCTAAACACAGATATACAAGCTCACACTGCACTCCTGGGGCATCAAAGTCTTTCTTTATTCCTTGGCTTCCACGGTGCTCCTCTTGATAGCATCTGCAAAGAGAAAGCTGGGAGCAGATCCAAGCATCTGCTCATTTCAGTTTGTTTTTGTAATTAAAGAGTGAAACAAACAAACAGAGAAAATGGTGAGAATTTTAGGAAATCAGTAGAAAACGAGACAGGGTTCTGCATCCTCTCCACGCATCTTTCAGTGCAACTCTACCACCTTCAGCCTGTCTTGTGGCCAGTTTTTCCTGTTTTTCTCTGACAGCGTGCTTGGCACAAAATGTAAAGAGACAAGACTCTCCCTCAGGAGTCTGCAGGCTCGGTCAGACCCAGACAAAATGCCGTGAACATGTGTGCTACTTCGGCTGCCACCGGAGCTCAGTGCAGGGTGAGGTAATTGGTCACTCCCAAAACACATGGTCTGGTTTCTGCTGGAGATGATCTAATGGCAAAAGGGGACAGAAACCAGCATTGTTCCTCTTTGCCCAGTAGTTCAGGTGGCCTGACCCCAGGCTTTGGGATTTCAGTCCTGCAGCGCACTCAGGCACTGGGCTGGGTCTCAGGAGGGCTTTATGTTTGGGCACCAGACATTCCAATGGACAATTCAATTCCTTGGGCTTCAGTGGCTATCTAAATAAAACAAATTGCCATTTGATTAGAAATATCCTTTTGAGTGCAAGGATATTAAAAACCAGATTTTTCCTTCACACCACTTCCACAGACTAACTGAGAGGCAAGAAGACACTAGAGCAATCCCCAGACTCCAGGCCAACAAACCCAAGCTCCATCAGAATGGCAAAATCACTTCTCCAAGAATTTTCACATCTGTTCTTCTAAATTCTCAGTCCTAATCTATGCTTTTGCTCAACAAATGTCTGCTTCACAATCACCTGGCTTGAATGAACCATGCAGAGTAATCACAAGTAGGCTGTAGCATCCCATGAGGACTCTTGATCTTGACTGTTGACTATTGGCCAAGCACTGGTGAGACTCATCAGGAGTGCTGTATGCAGGAAATGCAGAGAGACTCGATGGCCAGGCAGGAGAAGGCTTTGGCACTCATCAGGCAGGCTCAGAGCTGCTGTGATGTTCTCTGGACCCAGTTAGTACTGTCCTTGCAAAGTATTTTCTTTCGGAATTCAGCAGGAACTCTTCTGAGGTCTCACTTTTCACTTTTGTCCTAAGTAGTTCCCTCCTCCACTTTGCACAAAGCCACCAACAGCTTCAAGCATCTCACAGGTGATAGAACACCTGTGGTCCATCCTCCTGATCCCCATAAGCAGTAAAAACAGTTAGAGCAGGAAAAAGAAATTTAAAAGCTGCCAAAGGATGGGGCATGCTTGGGGAAGCTGAACATCCAGACTCCCTTAGCAATTCCAGCCTTCTACACTAAGACACCCAGCCCAGGCACAGTGCAGTTCTGTGAGCGCTGGGAGATCTGTTTGCAGCTCCTTGTCTCCCAGTCCTTCCGCATTTGGCTCATTGGTAGCAGGGATTTCAAACCCTCATAAATCAAGTCTTTCAGCATCATTCTCTGCTGATCCAAGCTGATTTTTTTAACCTCAAAGCCCGGCCCAGCCACTTTGAGATATTCCAGACATTTTTCAACCATTTATTTTTATTGAAACCAGCCAAGTCTCTGTATATATTGGGCCTTTTTAAAAAATCTTTTTAATATACAAATCAGTTTAAAATAGTGTATAAGTCAGGAATGATTTGCAAATTAAACTGTCAAACCCTGGCAGGAGCAGTGGCTGACGCCCTTAGCTTGAAATCTCCCGGCTGCTGTTGCTGTGAGTGCATATCTCTAGAAGATGCCACACAACCTGCTTCTGCTTTCCTGGAAAATTCAGCCATTCCTTGATTTCAGGGAAATTTTACAAATTTTGGTAATTCCTTATTGGCAGATGGGGATCTACTACTCAGGATGTGCAAGTATGTTGGTTAAAATGTTCTTATGTGACAAGATTTTGAGCCCTAAGGAATGCTGACATACTTATGACTATACCTCTGTTTCTTTTCTTCCAGATTGCTGGAAGTCAGTGACCATGCCGACCTCCTCTACCCAAACACCAGCCCTTGACTCTAGCAACTCCACCAAGCAACCAAACTCCAACGTGACCTTGTTCTCCAAGTTCATCCACTCAGACGAAGAACTGTCCACAAATTTTTATAGCCTGTGGATTGTCCTCATGGTAGTCAATGCCATCATTTTCCTGGTGGGTGTTGTGCTGAACAGCTTGGCGCTGTATGTCTTCTGCTTCCGCACCAAGACAAAAACCACCTCGGTTATTTACACCATTAACTTGATCATAACTGATCTCCTGGTGGGCTTTTCCTTGCCTGTCCGGCTCATCATGTTCTACAGCGCAGGGGATTGCAAGAATTGTTCCTTGGTTCACATCTTTGGCTACTTTGTCAACATGTACTGCAGCATCCTCTTCTTAACGTGCATCTGTGTTGACCGCTACTTGGCAATCGTACAGGTGGAAGCCTCACGTAAATGGAGGAACCCCACCTGTGCCAAGGGGATCTGCATCTTCATTTGGATCTTTGCCACTGTGGTGACTTTCTCCATCCTGGCCATGGCAATAAAGTTTGCCGAGTGCTGTGTCTCCAAGATTCTGGTCCTGATGGTCTGCGAGTACTTCTTCCCCCTCATCATAATCATCTTCTTCACCACCAGGATTATGTGTGCCCTGTCCAAGCCCAGCCTCATGCACCAGAGTCGGGAGAGGAGGATGAGGGCTGTGCAGCTCCTTATCACCGTCCTCATCATCTTCATGATCTGCTTCACTCCTTTCCACGTGCTACAGGTTGCAATCTCCATCAACCCAGACATGCCCAACAACGTCAGCCTCATCGTCTACCACGTGACAGTGACTCTGAGTAGCCTCAATAGCTGCATGGACCCCATTGTCTATTGCTTTGTCACCAATAACTTCCAGTCAACCATGAAAAACATCTTCAGGAAAACCGAGCCAGAGCGAACCAATGCAGACATCGTGGGTATGAACAAGAACTCCAAGGGCTCCAACGCAATCATCGCCTTCTCAAACACAATAGGAAGCCCTCTGAGCTTGCCATCACCAAGCAGTGTCCAGATATAACCTACATCTGATGGGACACGCTGCAGTACGCCAGTGCCATGATGCTGGAATATGGCTAGGATGCACAATACTATTGTTTTTGAACTCTTTGTTTTTAGGCTGAGGTTCAGACTGACAGTGGTGGAATTTATTCCTCAAGAACATTGTGGTCTGTTTGGAAATGGAATCCACAATGCTGTTAGTACCAATACAAAAGAGAGTCTATTAATTACTGTTCCCAGCAGGGAAGTTTTCTTTGTATTTAATACAGACATTTTGCTAGCAACAGACTCTTTACTGTGGTTTTCTTTTCATGTTTGTCATCATAATGCAACACTTCTAGGATGACTTAGAAAGCAGGATAGCTCTGGTTTGTAATGAAAGACTTTTGTGTCTTTGGCATGTGCTTAAGAATAAAGGATAAGAGGGATGTTTCCAGAGCTGTCCACTACAAAGATTTTAGATGCCAATGGAATGGGAAAGAAAGTATTCTAACCCACATGTCACTAGTAACTACTCATTTGTTCCTGAAAAAGTCTGAACCTTCTCAGGGAAGTGATAAAGTGAAACAGTGAAGTCTCCTCTTGGCTATAAGAAAATATACATGTCAATGTATATATTTTCATACACATTGTCTGTGTTGGGAAGAGGTTAAGGATATGTTCCACCTGTATTTGGATCACTTAATCTCCTGAACTGCATATGAGTATATAAAAATCTGTGAAAATGAACATGCTTCCCAGCAAACTCTGCTGTTCTGCTCTGTCTCCTTGAAGAACAGCCAAGATGAAAACCAGAATCAAACTATGATGCTAACCTACTCTGGTTTAGTTTTTCTTCCTGTCATGTTGTAACATCAGGGTTTGCTGTCCTAATTCTCCCATCAGTCCATCCACTCAGTCACTCAAACATTGATACTTCCAAGCACAGAAAAAGAATCTATCTCAGGCATCTAGGTTAAAATTCACCCCAGTACAAACTCACTAGGATGTTTTAAAGAGCCACGTTTAAAGGCTCTCAAAGGCTTAGAGAGGCTAAGGATGCTACAAAATTCTAGCCATAATGGTGGGTAAATGTTTTAGATTACATTACATCAATTAGAAAATGCAAATGCGAGAAAAAGAATTATCATAGGAAAACAGCAAAACCCATGGCATGAACAGCAACTGTTATTGTTGCTCCACATCTCACTCACATGTCTATGGCCACTCCAACTGGAAGGCTACTATGAATTCACCAAGTCTAGTGATCAGCTTTTCCTGGCACTCCTTGATGTTACCATTCAGAACAGCAGATGTTAGTCCAAGCTAGGGCATCCTGGAGTACTCTGCTCCCCTGGGATCTGACTGTGGTACAGCCACCTCCATTCCACAGGAACACAACATAAACAATGCCTCTCGCAGTGGGGTTTGCAAGAGGTTGCCTCTTGTTATGTTTCACCTAACCCATTTCCCTGACCAATTCAATGGGAATAAAATTTGAACCATCGATATCACTACAATACAGGGAACTGGGTGTTCCAGTAC
Organism: Acanthornis magna; assembly: GCA_036785705.1. Lineage (NCBI taxonomy): Eukaryota > Metazoa > Chordata > Aves > Passeriformes > Acanthizidae > Acanthornis > Acanthornis magna. The sequence continues at coordinate 12,227,593 of JAWUZG010000119.1, read as the reverse complement.
CTGTTCCAGACAGTGGAGTCTGTAATTACCAGTAATTGCCATTGCCAGGCATGCGACCTCTTTCCTGAGAAATACAGCTAACTCAGTGCCCTTCTGCTGGGACCTCTATTCCTTTGTAGAGGATTTTCCTTCCAGGAGGTGGTGATGAGGGCCACCAACACTGTGGCACTATCCCATGGGAGGTAAGACTGTTGTCCTGGTCATTGTTTCACTTCCCAGGGCCCAATTGTACTGTGGTTTCCTTCTGCCTCATCTATTTCCCCATTTATCGCTAAATCACTGATACAGGCATCTCACAGCCAACACATCTGTCAAATGATGCATCAGCACACACGGATCAGGCTCTGACTTCTAGGCCAGGCTGGCCACTTCATATTTCTGCTACCATTTTCTATCAGTCCCTCCTCTGGAGGGAATAATTTTATTCCTCAAAGGTCTGCACTTCCCAGCAAACTCCCTAAAACTCAAGCTCACCAACCCTCCACACACGGTCAGATCTTTCCATGCCTCCCAAGCTGTTTGCAATGAAAATGTGTGTCACATATACAGAGCTGTTAACAGCACTCTTCTGCCAAGGCTACTCAGAGAAACAGGAGGAAATGTGCAGGCCCTGTGCACAGCTTATTTTAGCTTCTTTGTTCCAGCAACCCACAGATTCACACCTCCCATTCTCTTGCTATCAACAGTATTTTTGCCTTATACAGAAATGTCTTAACATCTTTCTCAGTGCAGTTGTTCATTTGAGGTCAGTATAAAATCCCTAAGATGCTTTGCTTAGATTTTTTTCGGTTCCTAAACAGCATCTCAGTCAAAGCTCTGTCTGTCTGCTGTAAACTTCACTTGTGGTAGTCTGAATTCCCCTTACTGTCAGTGTATTATTCACTCCCCACTCCGAAGACTGGATAATGCTTGTTTTTATTTAAAGCCTATTGTCTTATCCAGAGCTTTCAGTAGTCCTTCTTCATCTTATACCAGCTCCAAAATAGGGTCTGGTCCCTTACCAAGGACATAGTCTCCAAAAATTGGAAAGAGGTCAAATCCTTCACAAACTAACCTACTTTTTTGTGACTTTTTGAGCTCTCTATTTAATCCATACTGTTTACACATTCTGCCTTTCCTCAGGGTGCAGTACTTGCTAAACTTCTGCCCTATTTAAAATCACCCATTTGTGCTCAGGGCACAAAGCTGAAAACCAGAACCAAAAAATCAGCTATCATCAGAAATATTTTCTCAAACGGCACAGTTTTGGGGGGCACCTTCCACCTGCCAGTTCCCATTGCTGCTGAAGCATCCCTCAGTTCCCTGTTTTTCTGGAGACTGGGGCAAGGTCACTCATCTCTCATTCTGCACCATCCCACTGCTCACGGTATCTCCTTAGGTTGCCTCTTAGAGATCACCAACAAGGATTGAAATTGTCCTCTTCCTGTTCCTGCCCTTTCTCTGATGAGAACAGCCACAAACGACAAAATAGGGAAGCTTCCAAGGGCAATGTGAGTGATTCCATGCATCATGAAATACATGCAGAGACTGCCAAGGTAAAGCACACACAAGTCAGCTTTTTCAGGACAGTCTTTTATGCGGAGTATTTAAAGATTTAGATGCCAAGTTCCCAATGATTTCACATTAAATCCAGTACTTAACAGTCTTTGAGAATCTGGATCATTCCCCAGAGGCTGAAATAGTAATCAGGATGGATGGGCATTGCATGTCATACTACCACCACTGAGTCTGTGGTAGACAGAACGCGTTCCCTAAAGAGCTTAACAGCAATAAAGAGCTCTGTAAAAAGTCCCGACCTTTCAGGGAATTACAGCATTCATTCCTCTTTGATGTGCTGTGCTTCTCTTGTGCATCTAAAATCCTATAAAGCGAATTAGAAATATCCTCTTCTACCAGCTGCCCAGAGGCCAACAAAGAAAGACGATGAAAAATTTCTCATGTATTTCTTAGGATCTCGGTCATTCCTGGGACACAAAATCTCTGCTAACTGTGAGCCTGAGTCACAGCACACAGATATTTGCAGTCTGTTGACATGCCAGAAAGAGCTGAGGCTCTTTCTCTCCCTGCTGCATGTCTCACCTGCATTGCATCCAGCACAGCCCATGACTCAAAGCACTTCTGTCTTTGCAAGGTTTTTCCTACTCCAGCCCAGAAACCTGTAGCAAGGCAAAGCTGCAGAGTGGCCAGCCCTCAGTCACACTGCATATCAGGGCCCAACAAAGCTGAAGATTTCCAATTCTGCACCAGAAAATGAGTCCTTTACTCCACACGTGGGGTTATGTGCCAGCCTAGCTTCCTCCTGGGAAGCTCCTTCCTCCTTCCACAACCATCTCGTAACTGCCAAGAGGAAACAGCACAGCCACGTGCAAGGGCAATTTCTTCCTTCCTTGTCCATTTGGGGTTCGGTCTCTCTAAGATGTGTGCACAAGAGTCTCATTAGTCAGGCTAATTAGCATTAATAAGCTCGGCTAGCAGGTGTGGGCTCCGTGGGCAGAAAGGCTGAGGAAAGCGGAATTGCCACATCAGGGATATGAGCACAGGTAACTCTGCCTCTTCTGTACCTGTCTTCCAGGAGTAAGGGCAGGAGTGGCTCTGGGCAAGGATTTGGGAAAAGACAGGTCTGATCTCCACAGCTACTCTGGGACAGAGGAAGACGAGGAAGACGTTGCAGAGGAACCCAATCCACAAAGTAATAAAGGAGGAAGAGAAGGAGAGGGTCCCAAGGGATTAAACAAAAAGTTGAGCTCTGGGAAGGGCAGGGCTAGCAAGAACAAGGATGAGGAAGGTAGGACAGGGGAAAACAGACAGGGAACACAGGGACATGATACCCAGCAAAGCATGACATAGGAAAACAAGTGAGGACTGGCTTGCTTTTCCCCTTCTGGATACAATTAGTCCCAAAACAGAAGCTCTGGGGAGGATGCCAGTGCTTGGATCAGAGCTGGAAGACTCCCATTTTAGGAAGAAAAGCTTAAAAGCAGAGCACTTTATCGCCTTCCCATGGTGAGGCCCAGGAAAGGGATGAGGGTGATCTCCCCACATTCGTCTGAGCTTTTGTGGCTTTGCAGTAGAAGACAGGAAGGTCTCCTGTGTGCTGAGAAAGAGGAAGAGGGTCTTTATCCCTACACCCTTGGGAAGAGAGTGCTGGGGCTGCAGGAGGGGTTCTGGTGTGGTGTGGGTGCTCATGGACTCACATCAGCATCCATTGCATATGTTGGTTATGTGATGAGCAGGATTGTCATGGGAAGTGCTGGGTGATGCTATGCTAGATGGTGCCACCTGAAATGTCACATCACAGCACGTGTCTCATGCTCCGCAGGGCATCCCAGGCAGGGCAGACTGGGATTGCAGCATGTCCCCAAGCACAAGAAACGACTGATCACTTCACTGCAGTATTTCAGTGCTTTGTGGTGGGCATTGTTCAACTGCAGGGACCTAACAGGGATGCAAGGGAGAACATCCACTGCAAACATAGAATCATTTAGGCTGGAAAGGACCTGTAAGATCATCAAGACCAACCCTTCCCCCAGCACTGTCAAGGCCACCACTATTTCCCTAAGTGTCACATCTACACATCTTTCAAATACCTCATGGGATATTGACTTACACACTTCCCATCTTTCTGATTCGTTCTTCTTCAAATGCGTCAAAAGGCACCCAAACTTCCTTGGCAGAGATATGTGTTTCTCTAAGTGTTCTTACAAGCAGCCAATGCTGGCAGGATATCAAGGTCTTAGTTCATGAAACAGTCCTTCTTCATGATTCTGGACTATAGTGTCAGAGATCAGATTAATTTAGGTATGGAGGTATGGTTCTAACACAAGTGATTTTGCTTTTCCTTCACGGCTGTATGCAGAGCTAACAGCCCAGCTCAGGACTGAGGTTCTTCTTTCCAGCTGCTATGCAACAAGAAAGAGCCTGTCAGATGAAATAAAGCTGAGTTTACATGGAGGAGAAAGTCCTTGTTCACCTTACAGCAGTCTCAGGGAAAGCTCACAGAGAGGAGCTTCTGCCATCCAGATGAGAAGGTAGGTAGAATAATGGAATCATAAAATACCCTGAATTGGAAGTGACCCACAAGGATCATTGAGTTCAATTCCTGGGCCTTCACAGGACCATTCCCAAGAGTCACACCATGTGCCAAGAGGTCTGATCCAAACACATCTCCTGCAAACATGTCACCCGTGCTCTTCTCAGTAGGAAAAGCCAAAGAGCAGGGACTAGTCTGACCTCCAGCCCCAAAAGAAGCATTCTTGGGGATGTCTTGAAGGTCTTGCAGGAGCCTCCTGAGATTCTCTTTGGTCCCTCAGTAGACCTTAATAGGACTTTCCTGACATGACCTTAAAGCAACTAAAGAAATTTCCCTCTATGTGGTTCAAGTACCCAGGAGCAAAATAGCAGTGAAGGTTTTTGTTTAGAGCAGTTTTACTTCCATCTCCTCCAAAAGTGGACTCTAAAATAGTCCTAGAAGTGCTTGTTTGTCTCTACAGATGGAGAAAAGTGGAAATTGCTGCAGATCAGTTAAACAGATTCCCCCAAGAGACTCGCCCAGGGGAAGTCCATATGGGAGTAGGGCATGGCATGAAAGCCTTGGGCCAGAGCCCAGCCATTGGCTCATCCGTCCTTTGATCCCACAGTCAGCATCTCTCCAGAGAAGGATCCTTACAAATTCATTCCTGAAGTTCATAAGACAGGAGCCCAGACCAAAGCCCAGCATCCAACCCCTTGATGTTTTGGATAGCTTGGAGACTGCCCAAATCCTGTCTTCCCAGGGAAGGCCTCTCTTGATTGATAGTATTTAGAGTTGGAAATGCCGCCCTGCCCACATGGCTTGGAAAACACGGTGCGTTTAAGACGCCGGTTCAGACGGACTTCTCCGCACAGCTGCCCATTTGCAAAGCATGTGGTGGGAATCTGTTGATAGGTTCTTGACAGAAATTATGGCTTGTTTATCTGGTAGCTTTACTTTGTGCCTCCTACCCAACCCGGAAACCCTTCCTCTTCTAACCTCTTGGCCTGCTATTATATACAGAATCTTCTACATGATAATTTTGGTAACCATGATTCATCTTACAACAAACACTGCATAAAGCAAACAGATTTGTATTGTCATAATTAAAGCAAACTATTGGATGGTTTATCCATACAATCCTAACAGTCCTGCCATTGCTAACACTATACCTGGCCTGCAGAGGTTTCAGTAACTCATTGTAGAGTGTATTAACCCATGGAATATCAAAACAGGCACGACTCTGCTGTTTCTCAAGGCTGGAAGGACTCGGAAGCCAGCAGGACTTCTTTCTAAGGTTACTGCTTGGTTAATGGAGATGAGAAAGCCTCTCCCAGTCATCCCAGCATTAACCCATTTAAACTGGAGCCCCTTTTGCAGAAAGCCTGCAGTTCTGCTCTAATTCCTCTTTGGGGTTTAGAGAAGATACAGCTCCTTCTTTGTCTTTGCAGTGTTATGTTTCAAAGCCACAGATATTTGCTCTTTGTCTAACAGATAACTACACCCCGAGATGCCAGACCTTTTTTTTCTCAGCAAAGGTATTTGTAAACAACCCTCTATTCCTGCATTCCAAAAAAAATTAAATTACTCTGTCTCTTCCTATGAGGCATGTTTCCAGGGTCAGGCTTTCTGGTGGTTATTTGCTGAGCTTCTTCAGATGTTTCAGCTGCCTTTTCCAGGTCGAGGCATCAGAGAAAGATGGGGACGGGGGACAGAGGGGTGTTAGTCCCTCAGTTGATTTAAAGTAGGTTAAACCCCTTCTTTACACTGGGGCAGAAGGGGAGGTGATACAAATGGACTGATGGACACAGTTGATGTTCCAGGACACAGGAGCATGGTGCTTCCATACCCACCACCCAGAGCTCCAGATCTGCCAGCATCACTGAGCATCCTTAACATTTTTGGTTTCCTTTCAGCCACCACACTGTCTGTCCAGACCTGCCCAGCAAAGCCCACATACTCTGCACTTGGCAGCCACGTGTGAAGCCCTCCCAAGCCCAGGAAGATTGGAGGAGTCAGTGGGAGGGTGTACTCTGCACATTGTTTCTACAGCTGCCACATTTAATACCAACAGCAGCAGCTGCCAGTACAAGGGATGTGGATGTGCCATTTGCAACTTAACTTTCATGAACAATAATGCAGCTGTTTGTCCTGCAAGATCCTGGGAGGCAAGAAAAATCAATTGGCTCTGCCATGAGAATCCTGGAGGGTTATTTGCCAGCAATGCTGAGTGAGGGAGCAGCAGAATCCCAAGGGAGGGATGCAGAGAGGAGGACAGGACACCTGCACAGAACACAGGTGCGCAGGTGATGGTGGCAATGTGGACTGTGTTTGCAGTAGTAACTGTGTGATGGAAAAACAGGGCAAGGAGCTGGCAGAGGCAGCTGCAGGCAGGGAAATCCTCTCTTCTGTGGCAGGCAGCAGGGGCCTGTGGGTTGTTTAAAACACCCTCAAATTCCTGCTATGAGATGCCAGTAAGACATCACCCAGATCCCAGTACAGCACCCACCAGCAGCCAGGGGGGATTTCAGAGGAGTGTCTGGTGTCTGTTCTGGGCTATTCCTTCAAGTCTGTCTCGCTTGCAGTTCCAGTGGCGTGGTGCAGCTGGGGACTTTGCAAGATCCCTTGACTAAACACATGAGGACACAAAGACCGAAAAAGCAGGAAACCAAATTCACCGTAAATCCAAAAGGGACAAGTTTGTGCAACAATGTGCTTGTGTGTGCATGTGGTGAGAGAAAGAAACACTTCAGTGTGACTGGGGAGAGGACTCACAGACCCCCACCATGAAGGCACAAACCCTGAAGAGACCATGGAGATGAGAGACAGGACACAGGCATAGAGAGGAGGTGTGGGGTGAAAGCAAGAAGGAAATTAAGGCACAATCTCTGCATTCACCTTCTAGTGAAAGATGTCAGGAGCTTACCTACACCACACCCAAGGGTGTCCTTAAGGGGTCTGTGGAATTCTCCCCTTGCCAGGAGTGTTTGTGGTAGGAGAGCAGACAGCAGCGTTGGCATCAGCAAATTATATGAGCAGATCAAAACCACAAGATAACTTTTGTGGGGCAGGGAGATTTTTAATGTGACCTCAGTGGGGAAGGAGATCCCTTCATTCTCTCTCCAGTTCCCCTCAAGGACAAAATTTCTTTCCCATACATGGCAAGGTGCAATTTTTTTCCCTGCCATCAGCAAAAATCTTTCACAGATTAAATATGTTTTAATAGCTCTCCAGAGGAGCCTCTTTGTCCAGCTCACAGTGCATAAAATCACAGGAAACAGCCTGCCTGAGAGCTTTCCTCAGCAACTGGAGAAAAGATAAAGCTGCTGGGACACAAGCGTAAATATCCCATCGGTTTTAGGCTCAGGCTTCATCTTGTGGAGTCTCATCCCTTTTGCCTGCAGCAGGACCAGAGGATGCTCAGCACCATGCAGAATTGGTGTTACACCTGTCCTGGGCATTACACCAGAACAGCTGTCCCGTTTGGCCCAGGTCCTTTCATCTTTCCATGCTTTCACAGCCCTTCCCAGCTGGAACCTATAGAACATAATGATTTTGATTAACAGGTACAGGTAATTTTTCCTGAACAGGATTTTGACCTAGGTTTCACTTTTAAAACCCCCATATACTTGGATGGGGAAGGGCACAGGACTATGGCAGGCACACAGTGGGATAAAGAGCTCCAGGGGGGCAGGCAAGTCATAGCCAAGTGTTTGATTTTATCTTTGAGCTTTACTTTCAGTCCTCCCAGTCTCCGATTCCTCACAAGCTTTGCTCTGCACTTATACCTGTGTTACAGCCATCCCCCTCTCTCCTCTTACCCATCCTCACTCACACCAATGCATCCAGCAAACTGGAACCCAGCTTTTCCTGCACAGAGGTGGGATCCTAAAACTGGGCTACTCCAGCAATCCCAGGGCTGCTCTGCAGCAACAAGTTCACTTTCAGGTCAGCTGCCACCAGCCCCGTACACAGCAACTTGCCAGCAATTCCCAGCCTTGCCTTCCCTCCTGCAGCAGCATCTGCTGTGCCAGCATCCACAGGAAGGCCATCACAGGAGCTGCTCCCCAGCATTGCCTTCCCAGGCTTTCTGGAGCAGCTCAGAGCAGCTCCACACCGATTTTGCTGTGTTTAAGTAACTTTCCCAGGACCACTTAGGACGCATTGCTCAGTCCAGGTGGCTGGTATCCTTGTGTTGAAGGAATCTTTTCATTTTCCTGCATCTCTTCCCTTCCCACGGGAACAGGATGCCCCAATGACAAGACACTGCATTGTATCCTTCAGCCATATTAACAGTGCTGATTACACTTACTGTTTAGGGAAATTTTATAAACACATACAGCAGGTTTAAGCCTTCTTTTTATTTATTTTAATTAAATAGTTGGGGATAACAAAATGCGAAACTTCTCAAAAAATAGCAGTAAATCTGAAGACTTAAACAAGGTCAAGGAATCATAATCTTTTTCCTTGGAAACTCTCTTTTAGATTTGTAAACTCATACGGAATGGGAAGAGAGAAGTTTGCTGACCTTCCCCAGAAGACTTCAGTGACCCACCATTACCTTTCCATTACACTGATGCAAGGCAGGGAGGATCTGTTTGCACCATTCTTTTCTACAGCTCTTTTGGATATTCTGCAGCAGAATGATTTCAGCAAATAGCAAAGCCCATGGCAGTGGTTTAAGAGGTCTGACGCTGCCAGCCAAGTAGTGACCAAACCAACCACTGCCCTCTGCTGAACACAGCCCGGAATCCCCATGGAGCTCCCAGCAGTCCAGAAAATGATGGTCAAAATCCTGTTTTGCTGGGAGGATGGGCAAACAAACTACTCCCTTAGAGCATGAATCTTCCTTTCAGGTCAGCTGCCAAAAGCCTATATTTTATGGCTTCCATATTGTATTCCTGCACTGTTGCATCTTTACAGCACATTTAAGTACCTCCTTCAACCTCAGAATATTAATCGCTGTGCAACTAATGCAGTTTGGGATCAGTTTCCCTCACTACCATTGCCCAAGGTGCCCAGGGTGTTTCCTCATGCACCCCTTGGTGTGCTGGACCCCACAGAAATCCCTGGGGGGGTCTCCTGGCCCTGAGCTCCAGCACACTGCTGGCAACAGACAGCATTGTTTCTTCACAGTAGGCACTGGGGAGGCTGTACCCCAAATTCTGTGCTCAGTTTTGGGCCTCTCACAACATGAAAGACATTGAGGTGCTGGAGCAAGTCCAAAAGAAGGCAATGGAGCTGAGGAAAGGGCTGAGCACAAGTCCTGTGAGGAGTGGCTGAGAGAGCTGGGGGGGCTTAGCCTGGAGAAAAGGAGATTCAAAAGGGACCTTCTCACTCTCTACAACTCCCTGACAGAAGGTTGTAGCCAGGTAGGGGTCAATATTTTCTCCCAAGTAACAACAGACTGAACAAGAAGAAATGGGCTCAAGTTGTGCCAGCATGGGTTTAGGCTGGATATTAGGAAAAATGTCTTCATGAAAAGGATGGCCAAGAATTGGAATAGACTGCCCAGGGAAGTGATGGATTCACAAACCTTGGAGGCATTTAAAAGACATGTAGATGTGGCATTTAGGGACATGGTTTAATGAGGGACTTGGCAGTGCTGGGTTAATGGTTGGACTTAATGGTCTTAAAGGTCTTTTTCCACCTAAATGGTTCTATGATTCTGTGATTTCTTGTCCCCCTCAGAGCTTGTTGTACACCTGTCCCCAAATCCCAGGGCAGTCCCTGCTCCGGGACCTCTGGCATGGCTGGAAATGGTTCCCAGAGCTGCATTTAGCTGAAGGCAGATGGTGGGGAGGCCTCAGCACAGACTGCCCAGAGAATCTGTAGCTGCCCCATCCGTGGAAGTGTTCCAGGCCAGGTTGGACAGGGGCTTGGAACAACCTGGTGCTGGACAAAGCAACTTTCGGGCACAGCAGTGGGAGGGAGTTGATGCTTAGCCTCGTCAGGGACGGGGGTAGTGGCAGTGGCAGTGCATGTCCCCCCTGAGGCTCCACAGCACTCTGACAGGTCCCGCTCACGGGCTGGGCCATCCCCGCTCCTCGTTCTCCTCCGCCCCGGCCCCAGCCGGAGCTCGGCGCTGGTTCCCGGCCCCAGCCGGAGCTCGGCGCTGGTTCCGGGCGGCACCCGGGGCCTCGCGGGACCGAGAGGAGCGGAGCGGGACGAGCCCCGCGGCCGCCGCGAGATGGCGCTGAGGGAGAGGCCGAGGCGGGAGCGCGGCGGGCCCTCAGGGACGGGAGCGCGGCCCCTCGAGGGCGGCTCAGACCTCGTCCCTCAGAGACGGGATCTGCTCTATCCTGGGGCTCGCACCTCGCCCCCTCAGAGACATGGCCCCCGCTCTGTACTGGAGCTCGGACCTCGTCCCCTCAGGGACAGGATCCCCAGCCCCTCAGTGGTGGGGCTCAGACCTCTTCCCCTCAGTGATCCGGCCCCTGTCCTCTTAGTGACAGGACTCCCCTGAAACAGTACCCTCTGTCCCTTGGTTGGGGCGGCTCAGATCATGTCCCCTCAGAGACAGGATCCCCCTGCTCGGTGATGGGGCTCAGACACACGAGGCAGGACCTCTATGGTGGGGCTCAGACCATGAGCCCTCAGAGCCAGAAGCCGCAGACCCTCGGAGGAATGCTCAGAGTGTGTTCCCTGAGAGGCAGGACCCCCTGCCCTGTGGTGGAGCTCAGACCTCATCCCTTCAGGGGCAGGACCCCTGCTCCATCCTTTGGTGGAGTGCTCAGACCAAGAAGGGTTCCCCTGTTCTTGCCTTGGCAAATGTTTGTATAAATGCCCATGGGATAACCCTGGGATAACCTTTCCCACTACAACACTTTTCTCTGTACTTGCTGAAGCCCTGGTTTGGTCTAAATGACCCCTTCCATCCTGTAGCTTCATAAGGGGGCATCACTATCAATGTCTTGACTTTCTTGAGCCGTGTTCAGTGTCCCAGAAACACCTGGCTAGTGCTGCTGTCATGGTCTGGAATTCATCTCCTCCAGGGACAACTGATCCAAACCCCCACCTCCAAGAGAACTGCAGTTTTCTGGCCCAGGTGCATTGCTGGATCCCTGACTGGGGAATGCTCTGGGTCAGCCACACCGCAGGCAGCATGCATGGGAATGTTTTCAGCTCCAGTACAAACCTGCACAGTTACACACTGCATTAGACTCTCACAGTTTCCTGTCTGAAACTGTTTTATTTGTCATCTTCTTGGGTTGCTAGCAAATCAGAGGGGGGAAAAAAAGCTCTGACCTATCCCTTCCATTCTCAAGCACAAAGTGCTCCTGGTTAAGCAATGCCTGCATCAGGAATTTCCTTTGGGCTACCAAGTCACTACGGAAGGAAGAGGTCCTGATGGAAATAAGTCACCACACACCAGTCCTGGGAACCACTTACCTTGGAGCACTGAGCTCCAGAACAGATCACCAAGGTCACCTTATGCATTGTCCCCAGGCAGTAGCTGCATGTGTGGAAAAGCCCCCAAAAAGTGCTGTTCAGGGTCTTGCTCAACTACAGCCCTTCATGGGCATCCCCAGAAGTTCACAGTCAAGAAAAGACTTCAAATATAACTTTAAAGCTTCCAAGTATAATGTGCCGTTGCAAAAAGGCAAGAGACAGCAAATACGTTGCCAAGGTCATGGATCCATGTCAAATGATGTCACCCACCCTCTGCATTACAGAGAAGGAAGGACCCAGCCCAGTTCCTCTCTGACGTGAGGTCTGACTCTGGGACAATTTTTGGGTGTGAGAATGAACTGGGCATTCGAGACATTTCTTTCTTCTTCTAAAAGCACAAGTGGAGTGCTCAACCTTGCCTCGGGCTAACTTTGACTTGGGTCAGTCCAATGCTAACTGGGAAAGGAGAGAAAAAAATCCCAGGAACAAACTGAACCCGAAGCTAAGTTCTGCATTCCTCTTGGCAGAAACCCTGAAACATGGGAATAATTAAACACAGTCAAAATGGCACTTAACAAACTGAGAATGGCAATGATCGTCTCCTTCCAATGCCTTCCTCACAATATTGACAAATTCCCCACCCTCACTCTGGCACCTCTCCTGTCCAGTCTCTTCCTCAATTTTACCTCTTGCACACTGAAAGAGGCTTGATGCCTTTCTTTGGAAAGGTTTCCTAAAATGTCTCAGAGGCCTAGAAATACTATTCTTTTTCCCAAGCTGAAAATGTCCATGTCCAATTTATTCCCACTTGATCCTTCGCTCGTACTATGTTTTAACATAAATACTTCTTATACAGCAATATATTTAATATAAATACTTCTTTTGCCCTCAGACTTCTTTTGCTTTGCTTACAAACAGCATCTTTCAGCTTTGGTAGACTAAGTGATTCATATGCTCTTAACAAAAAATACATCTCACTTTCCCTGATCCAAGCATAGTCTGAATTCCCTGGGACTGTGCTGCACTCCGTGGACCTGCTCGTAACCCTCAGTGCTTAATTCCTCCTTGCTTTTCCTTAGGCATGGAAAGTTCCATGGTTCAAGATGCAGCAAGGGAGACAATATTTCTCTTATCCCACTTCTGTCCCTCATTGCACATAGCTCTGTCCATGACACACAGCCTGCTGCAAAGCCACGAGGCATCTGTATGCTGGGAACATTTTTTGACGTTCCTTTCCTAATCCATTTGAACCCTAACAATTTGACAGGTCAGGCAGACCTAACAGGTTTTGCTCCCAGCTGGCAGAGCAGAACAGAAGAGCTCATCCCCCTTTAAGCAGGACCCAAAGGACCAGGAGGCCACAGCAGGCCTCCAGCCCTGTGAAATGCATGATTCGGTGGGGTGCTCAGGGAGACAATCATCAGTAATCCCAGAGCCTTTCCTCTAATTCACACTCACGAGGACTGGGCATGTAACCTGCTCTTGACTCATCTCGTTCTCAGGCAAAGTGCCACAAAGGAAGAACACTCAAAGTGGCCCAGGACAGCTCTCTGCTGCTTCGCTCCAAATAAAACAGGAGAAGGAACGGCAGCTGCAGAGTTGTTTCCAAACAGATCCACAGTGAAACGGTGACACAGCAATTCACACAAGTGCAAAACAGAGCACAGCTCTGACATAAGCAGCCTCTTTTACAACCCAACCTAAGGAAAGGGGCAGCTCACCTCGCTGGGGATTTGATTTCTTTCTGAGTGACAAGTCAACACAGAAAAACATGGTGATGCATCAGTCAGAAAGAGTCGTTGTGTGCAGCAGCCAGGCAACTCTAAAACCTGCCCCTTCCCCCTTTTTCTTCAGAGTTGTATCCCATAGGTCAACATAGGCTGTTATTTCAGAGGCAAAGGAGTCCGCAGCCTTGCAGATGAAATGTAGACTCCATGGAGGAGGTGCAGTGAGTGCCTACATCTGGCTAAATATCTGTGTGGAGAAATGGTATCGTTACCACCTCGGCACTGTTGTCCATCAGGGCTCTGGGGTCCTGTATACTCACTACCCTAAAACAATAACCTACCCTGGTAGATACTATGTTTTTCTCAGTATGATGACACCTTGCTTAGACCACATTAAGTTTCTGTGTCAGCACCCTGAGAACTAAAGTAACTTTACTTCTAAGTAGTTTTATTCACTTTGTCCTGGTTTAATGCACGCACTTTCAATTCACCCCTTTGGGTAGTCAGTGTAAGTGTAAGACAAAGATGTCTCTGCAGAGATGAGCTCCTTCCTAACGGCTCTGTGCTACTGCCTTGGCACACATCACAGGCTTCTTTCTCTGCACTTTAGTCTGGTTCTGGAAGTGGAAGCTCTGGAAACTCCAGCAGGAAGGACTAACCTGGCTAGTATTTGTATGGTGCTATCTACATCCTAGCTGAGATGATTTCATCATAATTGTTGACTGTATTTACTCTCCCCTGCATTTGCTCACACAAGACCCACCTAATCCTCTTCCCACTCTCATCCATCTGGTGAGCTGAGCCCAACCCTTTAGATCTGAGTTGATACCAAAGCTGTAGTGTGGGAGGGCAGGGCAACATGGGCAGCATGGCAAATACAGCTACAGCCATCCAGGGAGAGGAGCTGGTGTAAGCCAGCAGGAGCAGAATTAACGGGGCAGGGGTGTTGGGTAAAGCAGGTGTCCCTCTGAGGCTATGGGGCTGCTGGCAAGTCTCAGGCCATGGTGGTTGAAGGGAAGAGGAGAGTGCTAATAGCTCAGAGAGCAACAGATAGGGTGCTCTGGCTCAGACTCATACAAAACTCTGAGTCCATCCTTTGTACATCCAGAAATGTGGCGGGAGGGGCTTCTTCCCTCCCTGAGGAGACAACACCCAAGTCAACCTCATCAGTAGAGGGTGGTCTCAGCCAAAGACAAAGAAGAAGAAAATGCATCAGTGACTTTCATGAAGAGGCTCCACTGCCTCCCAAATAATCTTCTTTGCTGAGAGTACAGGAGCCAGCAAAGCTTAGAATCACAGAATCAAAAAATATCCTGAGCTGGCTTCATGTCATTCCCTTGGGTCCTGTCACTGGCCACCAGAAGAAAGAGACTGGTGCTGTCCCTCCACTTCCTCCTGTGAGGAAGCTGTAGTTTGTGATGAGGACTTTCCTCAGTCTCCTCTTCTTCAAGCCAAACAAACCAAGTGATCTCAGCAGCTCCTCATAAGACTTCCCCTCCAGACCCTTGACCATCCCCTGGATGCTAACAGCTTAATCTTTTCTTGCATTGTGGTGCCCAAAAACGCACACAATATTTAAGGTGAGGCTGCCCCAGTGCAGAGCAGAGGAGGACAGTCCCCTCCCTTGCCCAGCTGGCAATGCTGTGCCTGATGTCCCCAGGACATGGTTGGCCCTTCTGGCTGCCAGGGCTGCTGACTCCTATTCAACTTTCCATCAAGCAGGACCCACAGGTGCCTTTCTGCAGCACTGGTCCCAATCTGTCCCTGTATCCAGGTTCTCCCATTACATGTGCAGACCCCATCACTTGCTGTTGTTGACTTCATATGGTTGCTGATTGTCCAGTCCTCTATTTCATCAAGACCTTTCTGCCTTCAAGGGAATCAACAGCTCCTCCCAGTTTAGTTACCAGGGTCATCCTTCTTGCTCTTCTTGAAAACTGGGACCACAGCTTCCAGCCTGTGTTGCATGTAGATCCTACCAAGACAGAGGACATGATAGATGCCTTCCAGGATGGCTATCAAGCATGCGAAGGGAAGCCCACAGTGAGATGAAACGAGGTATTGTATTTTTTAAAGTGTCCGTTTTGCCTCTGCTTGTACATATAGATCATATTTCCCATGGATTGCAAACTGCGTTCTCAGGAATGTCCAGGCTGATCTGTATCTCTATAAAAGCTTAGTCTTCATTAAACCAAGGAAATGCATCATTTGAAGGAAGCCTTTGTGCACTTCAGACACTAACTTGTCCAAAGTCACCCCCAGCTGAGACAAACTGCTCTAAGACTTCACCCCTCTGCTGCAGTACAGGCAGCCACTGTGTTTCAGCTGACATTCTAGTTCTGGGAGAAGGTTCAAGTCTGCCCAAGGTTATAACCAATAAGTGAAATTAGCAGTGGCTTCATCTCAGTTAACCTCAAATTGCCTCTGTCTACACAGACGTGCCTTGAAGCAATTGAACTCAAGCTTTCCCTTGGCACTGGATCAAGCACCATGGATTTGCATTTGAGTTTTAGCTCCTACTTCACATAACATTTATGCAGACAACAGGCATATTTGAGCACTTACCATCAGCTTCTCTTCCTTCTTCCTATTTCTACACCAAATTGGCGAGGAGTGTTTCTGACAGGCTTTTAAAGCCCAAATGGTCAAAATAAATAGGTATGGTATTTATAGACTACTAAGGCTATAGGAATAAAAATAAGAGCCTGCTACTGAGCTGTAAAGCTCAGATTCAACCTACATTAAATCATGACCTTTAGATGTCCCTTTTTACCCAAACTTTTCTTTGATTCTCTGCAAGCCCCTTCACATACAGCACAAGACTTTACTGTGCATAGAGATTGTATTCACATGTGGCACATGGTGACTACAGGTGAAGAATTAGAATTCTTGCAAATTGTTCCCTTCACCCTCATCATTCCCAGCATTCTGTGGCACAGACGTCACTGGGGCTGCCTTCAGGGATTTAGTTTCACCCACTGAGTCCCACTGCCTTCCCCATTGGGAGACACATGCAGTTGGAAAATTCAGTGGTGTTCTGGAGAGCCTGGGAGTTTGGGTCATTGCAACCAGGTGCAGGAGCTGGTGATGCAGTTTGTTTATAGCAATGTCAACAACTCTTCATTCTTGCAAAAGAAAGCTATGGGTGTACCATGGCCACATCTCTATGGCTGCCCTAAAACTGGCAGGAATACCTTGCTGACGTGTGCAGATGTAAGAAAACACACAGAGAAAATTACTTAATGCAGACAAGGACAGAGTCATGCCCTGTGCCTTCCCCTGTGCTTCACCACACCAAGCTCTGTAGGAGAACATCCTTGCTGTCATCAGTGATGTGCTACAAAACTTTAGCAAGTGACAAGGCTCCTTGGGATCTGGCTAAAGGAATGCAGGCACAGGCCAAAAGTGGAAGGTGGCCTACATGGAGAACAAGTTATGCTGAGAGATACCAGCCTTCATTCTCCTCTTTTGGGGATAACACCCACTCGGCAAATTCAAGCAGTCCATAAAAGTGATACAAACTGAATGATGGCTGGAGGAGGTGGCAGAAATCTGTCTCAGAGGAGAGCACAGGCTGAGCTACAGCAGATGTCTGCTTAGACACCAGTTAGACAAAATCCTCTTTTGTCTCTTTCCTTACAAAACCAGAGTCAGATAAATATCAAGATCTTTTGATGTTCCTGAAATACTGTGGGGTCTTGGCAAAAGACACAGTGAGATGCCTGGGACTTGTTTACCTGGTCCGTACATGTGGTAGTTCAACTGCATTTCTCAGATCAAAAGGAGAGGCTAGGCCTTTTTTATTTCAAGTGCACAAGGTCTGAAATCCCCAGACCCCTTCATTTCTGTTTGTTTAGCACTTCCTTTGTGCTGATTTTTCATTTCCATCTGAAAGTCTTCACTTTTAGATTCAGGTGCTGTGATGTGAATCAGATGCTGTCAAGGAATAACAATCTGTCCTCTTAAAATGACAATATGTCCCTTGCCTCTAAAACAAGAACTATTGGCATTGATATATTTGACAGTAACAATATTACTGCCTGCTGGTCCCGTTCCCCTTCAATCTGTCCCCTTTCCCACTGTTCTTCTGGACACATGGACACTTGCAGATTATAACCCTGTTTTCCTATCTTCTGATAAATCCTCCCAGAGGCAGTCAGGTACCCACATGTATCATTGCAAGGAATGTTTTCTACCTCTTCTTTCCTTTCAAACCATTATGCCCTGGAAAAATATCTACATCCATCACTGCTGCTGAATTTCAGACCATGTTTCTCAGTTCTCTCTAGAGACTGCAAACTCCCACCAGCCCTGAGCCTGCCCAATGGCTCCACAGCCATAAGAGTGTCAGCCCTTGTTGTTTCAAAGATGATTTCACAGCAGAGGCAAAACAGGAGGAAGGAAGATGCTCACAGAAATTTTCAGAGATTCCCTTCCCTAACAGCTTCCCTGACCACAGCCCTCAGGACCAAGGAGAGACATCTGGGAGACACCTGTGCCTCCAAGCCCTTCAGAAACCCTGCGGAACATCTCTGCCTGGCTGGGCATTCTCACCACACCTTGGGTCATAAGGGATTGAACTGATGTACTGCTCCTCTAGCAGACATAAAGCACACAGCTCCAGATCTTTTTCCCGTGGCCTGTTTATAAGAAAGGATGTGTCAGGCACTCCTCACTCATTTGGCTGGGCTGCTCAGCACAGGGAAGGTGCTGTATGAGAGGGTGCCTGTTCTTCCCCTCCTAAACCCCTGGTACTATACCTCGTGGAAACTTTGGCCCAGACTCTGAGCTGGTACAAATGGCTGTTGCACCATCAAAGGTGTTTAAGCTGCTGTAAATCAGGAAGGATCTGGATCCTTTGCCTCTGGTGCATCCTTGCATGTGCTGTGACTTTATAAGCAATAACTAAGAATAACATTTAGCCTCCCTGCCTGAGCGCTGTGCAGAATATCAAAGTAATTCACCAGGAGTGCAATAACATTACTTTCTTCTGTCCTTCACAATCATAAAAATGTCCTCGCCTCCCACATCCAGGGAAACAGTGAAGTCACTTATCCCCTAAATTATACTGAAATCAACAGAAGCAGCAGAGTCCTTGTTTTACCTGATGTTCCACTTGAGAAGGAGCAACGTGAGAGGCTCTGTCATGGCAACTGCTCGTCCCTTGCAGACGAGCTGTCTCCAGGCCTCTCCGATTACATCTTTGCCGTTATAATTCACATCCTGCACTTATTAGTGATAAGGTCAATGGGAGCAATTACAATGGGAGCTGCTGAAAACTCTGTTGTTGCACATGCTCCCAACGACACTCACTGTGCTACAGAAACCAAAAATAACTTCCTGGTCTCCCAGAGCGGCATGGAAAATATTTCCCTGTATTTTCTAGGTTATGGATAACTTCCCTTCTTTAGGTTTGCAGTGGGTATTTCTCCAGGAGAGCCGAATACAAATCTCCCTTGGGGCTTGTACCGTTTTCCTCTGCCTTCACCCTGGAGATCTCCATGTCCTCCTTATGACGGCAAGAAGTCACTCTCCCTCACTTCTCTGACTCCTATTTACATGTACACAGCTTTAACTCAATATTTTTCCCTTTTTTTTTTTTACAACATCCCCTTGCTTTAGGGCTCCTAATACCTGTATGAGGGTGTGAGCTCTCAGTGCACACCCATGGCAGAGAGCAGTGACATTGCTTGTGTCCTCTGTTGTTCCTCTAAATGAAACACACAAAACCCCTGAAAGTCCCAGAGGCTCTTTTCTACTTTCCTTGTAAAGAGAAGGAATTGTTCCAGGAGCTCCATTTCTTCCCTAAGAGAAACCACATCTGCACTGTCTAGACAGCACGACAGCAGTGGATGAGGGAAATTATTTCTGCTCAAGGTATCTAATTTTTTTGCTTCTTCCTGCCATTTTCCCATTTCTTCCTATGCTGTCTGTCACTGCCTTTACCTGTCTGAGTGGCAAATGCAGAGACTGCCTCTCTGCACTGGCTTAAAAGCTCATGAATTATTTCTGATGGTCTATAAACATTGTTTTTGACATACAATTGTAAATTACAGAACCACGGTGAGTGTTAGAGGAGACGGGAATGGGACATGAGAATCCAGCTGGGTTGAGAGTGAGAAAGAGGTGTATCCAGGGACCTTTGTGAAGGTTGAGTCCTGCAGATAAGTCACTGTATCATAAAAGCCATTAGCACAAATTGTTTTTCTAGGGAGAATTCTAGTCCCTCTCCCCCATGTGTTTGAAAATAAAACTCACACACACATGGGGTGACCCTAGAACTGCCATTGCAGCACAAAAAGGGACCAAGTTATTCTATAAAGAAACCTGATGACCAGGCCAAGACTAGGAAGGCTTTAAGCTGGTCTGCACTGCTCTGCTGTCTCCAGAACATTAAATGTATGAGGATATGCAAGACCTGGAACAGGGATCACATGCCCTTTCCTGACCTCACATGCTGCATCCAGTTAAGATAGTGAGCATCACCATTTGTGAGCAGCCAGCTGCTCAGGAAGCAAGTCTGGATCCTGTACGAAGGATTGATTCCTGCAGGAATAGGATCTCCTCTGCATGGTAAAATTCCCAGCAATCACTCAGGTCCCCTCCAAGCCCATGGCCTCCCACCTTCTTCTCCCTCCTGCTCACCTGAAACCAAGACCCCAACACTTGGACTCTACTCTCCACCTCCTTGACCCTGTTCTCCCTGATTCCTGGTCCTGTTCAAGAGCAGCCTTCCCTACATGCATCCCATAAACCTCAAAAGTCTTCTTTTTCTCTTCCATGCCTTCTACATCCTCCACAGCCCAAACCTTGGGTGTTTTTTAGAGCCAGCCCATCCCGACATAGGGAACCATTTGGTTTACTCTTACGGGATCAGATGTGACAGCAATGAACACAAGAGAAAAGCTCTTCACTGGAGGAAATACAGGGAGACTGGAGTTCAGATCTAATGACTGGGAACCATTTCAAGTGTTAATCATTCTTTGTTGTTCTTTATCCAAGTTGAAGCTAAATCTTAATCTTCTTAATCCCACTATTTCCATGTGAAAGGTCTGCAGGCAATGTGGGAGATAAACTCATTTATTTCTCTTAGAAGTTATGTCAAGGAGCACGATGGGAAGATCCACATAGGCAGGAATTTTTAGGTACAGTCCCCCAGGGTGCGAGAGCTGTGTTCTTTTTTCAAACCTGATTAATTCTGCATCAGCTGGGCATATTACAGACACCATTTTCCTGAAGTCTACAGTGTATTCCCTGGGCCACAGCTGCTGCTTCTGCCACTACTTGCTATTTGTGGAGTGATTGCATCTGACAAATAGCAATGGGGAGACATTTCAGGAATGACTCAGAGGCAAAGGCAATTTCACATCCAATTTTATATCCAAGGACAGCTTTTCACTGGTTACCGAAATATGAATGGATGAGGCTTACTCCCACTGCAGCACCCTCTTGGGATCTTGTCACATCCTAAGCCATGAGTATCCATGACCCTTCAGCATTTCTCTGCTCCAGGCACAGGGGACAATGACTCACACAGGGGACAAGCCCTCAGCACATTTCTTGGGTTTCTCCCAGGCTGGTCACAGTGTGCTGGGTTTGGATGTACCTTTTATCCCTGAGGGACCTGCCACTGATTGGTCTCTCCAGCCTGTTCTGCCCTGGTGAGTCACCAGGATTTAGTAACTTTTCTTTCTTTCCCAGTCTGGGTGTCCTGAGACATTGCACGTAGCTGTGCTGGGATCTTACTGATCTGCTCATCTAGTAGCCACCTACACCTAACATTTTTGCAGCCTGCTGCTGTTTATCCCTTCTGGTTCTTCTACACTAATCTTCATCCAATTTCCATTCCTTCCAGTCCCAACATTTCCATTATAACTCCCAAACACACACAAAATCCCCTCTCCTGCTGACACTTTCACAATGGGACAAGATACTGCCACACAAGGAATGGGACACAATGGGACAAGGAATCTGCCCACACAGACCTCATCATCTGAGACATTTCAAACACAGACCCAAGCTACTGTGCAAGCAAATTCAGGCAACTGCTCTTCAAATCCCTTTGCTAGAAACAACTGTAAATTTTTAGCCACTCTGGAGTAACCAGAGAAACAACCTGAGCCAAGGCTTTCAGGTCCACACCAATCTGTCCCTAGGGGTCCATTTCTCTTTGCTGGCAGACATTGGTATGAATTTATCCCAGGGAGGGCTAAGACAACAGTAACCCTGCCTTCGTCCCCTCCAGCACCATTCCACAGAGCAGAAGCTCTCTCTGCCCCATCCTGGGGAGGTCTGTAACCTGCTCCACCTCTACCAGTCTCATAGCACATGGCACTGCTGGGCAATTTTGGGAGCAGGAGCCTGGTTAAGGGCATCCCTACACTGTAGTGATGAATTATGCACAGTGAGCCACCAGCCTGGCAATACTGAGTGCTCGAGCTCCATCAAGGCGATAAGAATTGAGGCTATTTCCCTTCACATCCAGTCCTTACTGCAGCACTATCCAAAGCCCATTCAGGAAATGAAGCAGCAAGCGGCAGATGTCAGTAGTGCAGCTTGAAAGCTGCAACCTTGATGAGCTTCAGATAGAATCCCAGAGCTGGCATAATCCCCAAACAATTAAAAATGGATCTTCAGTGCTCAGTTTCCAAAGCACCCAGGATATGAATTACTGGTGACAGAACATCACTCAGGGTGGGATATGGCCACAGTAGTGACTCGCTGGCACCTGCAGGACCCACCTGATAATGGGGACCGAGAGAACCCTTCTCCCCCACTGTGGGTAAAGTTGCCCCTGTAACCACATCCCTGCTGCCTCTGCACAGAGAATCACTGAATCACAGAATCATTTAGGTTGAAAATTACCCCTAGGATCATTTACAGCCATTAACCCAGCACTGCCATGTCCCTAAGTGCCACATCTACACATCTTTTAAATACCTCCAGGTATGGTGACTCCACCACTTCCAGGGAGAGCCTGTTCCAATGCCTGACCACCACGGTCAGACCATGTTGCTCAAAACCCCATCCAACCTGGCCTTAAGCACTTCAGGGATTGGGCAGCCACAGCTTCTCTGGGCAATCTGTGCCAGTGCCTCACCACCTTCACAGGGAAGAATTTCTACCTAATATTTAATTTGTCATCTTAAAGTCTTTCCCTCTTGTCCTATCACTGCCTTTGTCAAAAGTCCCTCTCCAGCTTTCTTGTAACCCCTTTAGGTGCTGGCAGACTGCTGTAAGGTCATCCTAGAGCCTTCTCCATGAAACCCCAAATCTCTCCATGAAACCCCAAATCTCTCAGCCTGTGTCCATATGAGTGGAGCTCCAGCCCTCTGAGCATCTTCATGGCCTCCTCTGGACTCATTCCAACAGGTCCACATCCTTCTAATGCTGGGGACCCTAGAGCTGGATGCAGCACTCCAGGTGGGGTCTCATCAGAGCAGAGCAGAGCAGAGCAGAGCAGAGCAGAGCAGAGGGGCAGAATCCCCTCCCTCACTTGCTGCCCACATTGCTTTTGTAGCAGCCCAGGACACAGCTGGATTTCTGGGCTACAAGTGCACATTGATAGCTCGTGTCCAGCCTCTCATCCCCCAGCACCACCAAGTCCTTCTCCTCAGGGTTGCTCTCAAATCATTCTATGTCCAGCCTGTATTTGTGTTTGGGAATGCCCCAATGCATGTGCAGAACTGTGCACTTGGCCTTGTTGAACTTCATGAGGTTCTCACAGTAACGGTAATTAACAGTAGATATTAACACCTATTTTTACTTCCACTGTTATTAATATTAATGATAGTAGTTGTTGTTATTCCTCTGTCAATTAGAAGAATAATAGAGTTACTGCTGATATGATATGCTGTTGTCATTGACCTGTAACCCTGAAGCACCACAGAGTGCTCACCATGGGTGAGGACACCCCTGTTCTAGGCTTTCTGAGCCAAGCCAGCTGTGGTGGCCTGAGCCTCAAAGCACAAGCCAAGAGGCCACCGGGGGAGACACTGGACGGAGGTGAAGAGGTGGGGACACGAGATATGTCAGGCCCCTGGCATGGTGAAAGCATAAAAGTGGGGGAGAGTCAAGAGATCCAGAAGCGTTCCCCACCTCCATCACAACCTTCCTGCAGGACCTCCAAGGAGGAATTTGGAAAGCCACTGGGGACAGGAGGCAGATGCAGGTGACAATGCATAATTGCAGGTGTCTGTCTCCATGAGTACTAATGCCTGATCTCACATTACAGCCACCAAGGAGCTCATCAGCACTGTCAGTGCAGACAAATTAGCACTTTAACTGAGTGAATGTACAGCTAATCCACTTGCTTAAACTTAAGCACCACACATTATTTGAGATGCTTGGATGTATCTCTGACCAAAACCCACTGAATCTCTTCATGGTGCAGCTCCCCACCAGTTACACGGAGATGTTACAGCTTGCTGCTCTACAGCTGAGTGTTGTGACATGCCATCCCCCAAGGTAAGAGGAGCCCAGGTCACGGTGCTCAACTGAGAGACATCAGTAACCGCATAAGGGTTTTACCTTGTGGCAATGCCATGATGCTCAGCACCTGACTTAACTCAGTTCTGGGCTTCTATATGAATCTCACATCCGAATGGAAACCTCAAGATGAGCCAAACACTACACCTGTATTTCAGATGTATTCACACACTTCAACCCATCCTGGAAGCTTATAACATCTGTGAAGATGAAGACAGCCCACCTACATGTGCTGACCACATCTCTAACAATGATTCACTGTTCCAGTCAGGAACATTGCAGAAACCAGTGTTGGTCCTGCCAGCCACCCTCTGCTTCCCAGGAGTGACACATGAGAAACAAAACTCCTCCTTCCCCCAGGTGTGCCACAGGTTGTACTAGAGACCTTCCAGTGTCCGCTCCAACCTGAATTATCCTGCAATAGTAGACTCCTGCAACAAAGCATGGATGCACTATGTGACCATTGTGCCCACAAGTGTGGCCTCATGTCGGTAAGGGTTCTATAAGGGGCAGTTTTTTGTTGATTCTGGAATAAGATCAGTTGCACCATTTGTCCTTCTCTCATATCTCCTCTGTGCCAGGAGGTCTGGGGGGCTCTGCCCTGACAGCAGACCCCAGGTTGCCCTGGACAGGCCTGGCTGTGGAACCCCCCAAGGCAGGGTGGCTGTGGCACACCTCCACCTCTGTCCCACTCTGAGCAACAGCACAGCAGGGCCAGAGCATTGTCTTTGGCCCCTCTCCAGCAGGTCATTGACTTTCCTGCTTCTGAACAGGCCTTTTACCAACAAGGCCCATGATCAGTATTTATTTGTGAGCCAGACAGATAAATAGCAGTTAACCCGTGTGCAGAGAAGGTGCTGGAGCTGGGAAAAGGTCTGGAGCACAAGTCTGATGAGGAGCACCTGAGGGAGCTGGGGGAACTCAGCCTGGAGAAAAGGAGGATCAGGGATGATCTTCTTGCTCTCTATAACTCCCTGACAGGAGGTTGTAGCGAGGTGGGCATTGGACTCTTCTCCCAAGCAACAAGTGACAGGACAAGATTCAATGGCCTCAAGATGCACCAGGGGAGATTTCGGCTGGATATTATGGAAAATTTCTTCACAGAAGGGGTAGTCACACATTGGAACAGGCTGCTCAGGGAAGTGGTGGCATCACCATCCCTGAAGGGATTTAAAGGACATGTAGATGTGGCACCTATGGGAGATTAATTTAGTGGTGGAGTTGGCAGTGCTGGGTGAATGGTTGGGCTCAATTATTTTAAGGTATTTTCCAACCTAAATGACTCTGTAATTCTATTTCAGCTGCCTTTCCTAATGTGCTTCATGAGTCTGGTGACTTTGAGCCTTGGACTATGGCTACACAACCAGCCTGTCTCCCCATCCCAGGAATTAACATTGGCGATGATTGTTGGATGGAGCATTTCCTCCTCCTGGCCCAGGGCCACGGGAAGGACTCCTTGTTACTCGCGCCCTGTTCAATCATTTACAGCAGGGCAAAGGTGGGGCAGACACGGTGTTCCCGTGCTCTCCGTGCCTGGGGAGGTGTCACACTGCAGTGTCCCAGCCTGCCCATCCTGCTCCTGCCACCCCACACGAGCTGACCCCGGGGACTCACCCCTGCTGCGGCAGACTTCTCAGGGAAGGTGCAGTTATTTCGAGGGGGTTTCAAAACACTGTTTAGGCCACATCCAGCCACAGATCTCCCAGATAGTGCCATTCTTTTGCTTCACACTATGTGCCTACTTGACCCACACCCAGTTCTTTGCCCTCCCCACCCAAGGAGAAATTAACTCCTTCCCACCCATGACAAGACTCCCTGTCACACCCAGGGAGCCCTGGCCATTACCTGGTGACACAGTCTCTGTCCACAATGCTAACACTCACTCTGAGCCCCAAACTGTGCCAGTGGCCATCCTGGTCCCTCCCTTGGGGTTAGGAGCACCTCTGCAGTTCCTTTCCCCACTGCCATGCACTGGAGATATTCACATTCCTGGCTGATGAGTGCTTTTCTCGAGGATCTCTGTGTGTGTCATTCCCTGAATCCTCCACTCACCGCCCCAGAGCCCCAAGCAGTGCAAACACTGTGGGAACATGAGCATGGGTAAGACATAAACAGGAAGACTGTAAGAAACCTGTGTGTCACTGATGGGAGGGCCTTGTTTCCAAAGTAACTGGGTGGATCTTCAAACCACTGAGAGAGGGATTAGGAAGGACATGAGGAGGTGACCTTGTCCTTCCCTCTGCCCCAAGGCAAAATGAAGCGTGCCTGAACCAGTCCTGAGAGCTCTCAGTTTAACCTGCCCTTGGAATCTCCAGGCCCACAACATTTGTTGCCTCCAGCTCTGCCAAGTCCCTGCCTCAGTTTCCCTACCTGTAAAAGGAGGAATGGCCGGAACCAGTGGATTCTTTGCTGTGTTACTGGAAAGAAGTGGGGAGGGAAACCTTTGGTTGGTGATTGATGATTCACAAACATCTGGTGAAAAGCAGTAAAAAAGCCTGGAGTATTCTGTACCTATGGGCAGGGACTGTGACCAGATTTCCAAAGGATACAAAGGATTGCCTTTTAACTTGTAGCAAGCCTTGCATCTTTATTCTGTTGGGCATGGAGAAATGTGGGAATCACAGAGCTGGACTTCCTAAGAAAGGTCAACATTTGGTAGACTGGGCCAGCATCCTACTGCAGTCAGGAGAGTGGCAAGAGGATCATTTTTTGTGTCCAACACTGCATGTATCTGACATTCGTGTCAGCACGATTCCAAGTACACTCAAAAAGGTGTTTTTAAAAGAACAGCATTTTTATGGCACTTACTACCGCAAGATTTGAACTCTACTGCCTTGAAAGACATCCTGAGCCTCCAAAATCTGGTTATTGTGGGTGCAGGTATCTGGTCAAGAAAAGCGTCTGTTTGGAGACGGAAGGTGGCAAAGGCTCCACCATGGGCTGTGGGTACCAAAGTCCATCGGGTGCTGGGGATCATGCAGAGGCACAAACCTATTTCAGCTGTCTGAAACCATGGGTGGGCTGCACCTCTGCTGGAAAACATGAGCAGCCACGAACAAAATGAGGCTGAAAACCAGGCTTTTAACCCCAAATGCTCTCCTGCACTATAACAGCATTACAACATACATCCCAGAAACCTCCAATTTGCCAAAGGAGCAGGGAGGAAAAAAAAAAAAAAAAAGGATTTTTCTCACATTTGAACAATACTTTTGTCACCTGCCAGAGCTAACTTAGCTGAAGTTGATTTGGTGTCCTATACCTTATTATGTTCCTAATTTAGCTCTCAAGTCACTGCTTCAGCCAGTGACTTGATACACTAAACCTGTGTCATTAAATCAACTCACAGCTCTCCAGGGAACAGATAAGATTCAGAATGGCCTCTCAGCATTACTCTGCAATTTAGGCCTGTTTAATTCCCTTTAGCCAAGAAATATGATGAAAATGTATATAGGAGACTAGTAATCAGCCATACAGCTTCTATTCTTGACAGATGCACAAGCCCAGCTTTCCGCTGATAGTAATTGTTGAGAACTAGGACCTCATGATTTATCCAAGGCTCTTAAAAGCTTGATATCTGCTGTTCTTCCAGCAGGGAAATGCAAAGTTTAAATATAAAACCTGCCTTGAAAAGTTCTGTGCAATCCAATCAGCCAGTAAATTTCTTACAGATGATAGCACACTGATCCTGGCGTAATCCAATGTTTCATAAATGTCTTAGAAGATTAAGGCATCATTTTCTGCCCAAATGACAGAGGAGATTCACATGTCTGCAGAGTAAACACTGGCAACACTCTTGCATAAGAGCCAGCAATATTGTTAAAATTCTCCTCTGTGCTTCCTTACAAGGGCAATTATATAACCAGAAGCCTTCATCTATCAAAATAAATCCTTTTCATTAAACAAGATGCTGTAGTGTAAGTGCACAAACGCACATCCATGGGAAGGAAGGGAAGGTGGCTGCATTGTGTTGCCTGACTGACCTGGAAAGAGGATTTTAACTCTGCAATGACTCACCCTTGCTGGCTCTTCTCTGTGGTTGATTTCTAGCTCTGACTCGTGAATCATAGACCCAAACATGTCAGACACTGTGCTTACAGTCACACATGTCCCATCCTTTATAACAGACCAGGGTTGTGCCTGCAAAGGAGAAGGGGTCAGAGCAAGACTCTGCCTGAAAGACCTGAAAGTGCAGAACTGCCAAAGAAACCTCACCAGGTGTTTGCCAAAATCTATCCTGCTCAGCCAAGCAACTTAGGGACTAGTAGTTCTGCTGCTCCCTCTGCCAGAGGCCCCCTTAGTTCCCCGTTTATCCAGAGCTGCAGTGAGATCTGCAGTTAGGACAATTCCTGTCTGAATCCTAAAGCATCAGCAGACAGGAGCAGGTGTCTGCACATGACCTTGTCATCCAGGTTCTGTAACATCCATGGGCAGACAGTGCCTGGGATGACATGTCCTAGCCAAGCCTGTTTCTCTCTGACCATGGAGGGTGAACCTGCCTCAATCTGCATCAGTTCTACGAACAGATGCAGCAACGGCAGCTTTGTCACCACCTCTTGGTACTACACAGAGCAGCTGTCCCAGGAAAAATCACATCGAGAGCCATACACATGTCCTGAAGAACCATGTCGAGTTATAAAACCAGCAAATGTGCTAACTAACCTGAAATAAAACATCCTTGCTGTCTGCTCCCTAACAAGAGACCCTGGGAGAGCCTGGGCTTGCTCCCCCACAAGAAAGCTCCCCCACAGGGATCTCTTGCCCTCACTGGGGTAGCTCAGATTAGGACATCTGTATTGTCCTCAAGCGAGATAAGGACAAATTGTGCAGGGGCTCTGAGGATGCTTATCAGGAGCTGGGATGAGCCTCACGTCTCTGTTCTTCTTATTGCCATCCACAGTGCAGCTACAAGGGGAAAATTAGGGACAGAAAGGACCGGATTTAACACACATGATCTCCTCTGAGGCAGCTGAGGAGGGATGTAATTCACTGAAGTGCCTTCCCCAGCGGGAGAAACTTTCCTGACCGCTGATAATGAAATAGCAGGAAACAGTATTTTCCTGCTCAGACCTGGCAAGCACACAGCACAGAGGGGGGATTTTTGGCAGAGTTCCTCTCAGAGGGCAGAACGTAACACGATAATTGGATGAAGGCAAATGGGAAGCAAGGAGAAGGAGGCCATGATGGCAAGGTCAGAGTCTGCAAGACAGCTCAGGACAGTTGTGAGCTGGAAAGGGAAGGGAAGCAAGCACAAGGAAAAAGAGATAGAACAAGGAATAACTGGGACGGGGAACTAGGGCCAGGATGTGGGTATGCCCAGGGAGTCCCCCCCAGGGACAACAGCTGTGACATGCTGGTGTGTCTGGGCCTCCTAAAGGAACCATCTCCCCTACAGAGCAAAAACATGAAACCAGGTGAGTCTATTTCTGAAAAGATTCCACCTCATATTCAGGCTCATCCATTTGAGATCTAAAAGTCCCATGTTATTTTTCACTGCCATTTCTCTGGCATCAATTCAGGCCCCTTGGGTTTCAAGGGTAAAACAATGCAATGTCATAAAAACACAGAATGGTTTGAGTCGGAAGGGACCTTCAAGATTATCTCGTTCTAACCCCCCTGCCATGAGCAGGGACACTTTCCACTAGGCCAGGTTGTCCAAAGCCCCATCCAACCTGGCCTTGAACACCTCCAGGGACTGGGCATCCACAACTTCTCTGGGCAACCCGTTCCAGTGCATCACTACCTTCACAGGAAAGAATTTCTTTGTAATATCTAATCTAAACCTGCCCTCTTTTAGCTTAAAGCCATTCCCTCTTGTCCCCAGGTCCTCCCCACTGCAATGCACCCAACTTCAGTACTTTCCTCCAGAAAATAAATTCCTGCCTCTGAGGCTGCAGCTGGATCTCATGAGTGGCTAAAGGATTTGATAAAACCAGCACAGACCAAGGCTGGAGGATACTGCCGTGGTCCTCCCTCCCATCACCAGCCTGACCCACAAAGCCACAAAGTCACAAAACCATCTTCCCGCAGTGGCAGTTTTTGAGGTCTCTCACCTCATCCAGTCCAAGAGTCACAGACTGGGGAACTACAAGTGCAACAAGGTACAGGAGAGGACCTAAGAAACCCCTGCAAATCATTCACTGCAATGAACAAGCTGTCCTTGGAGAAGTGGATTAATGAAACCCGCTTTAAAGGGATTGGAAGGGTTTTTACAGAGAGATTTTTAGAAACTTCTGCTCTGGAGTAACAGGTAGTATCCTCATAGCATTGGATTTCCTTTAGTGGAGGCACTGAAGAGACTTTTCCTTTATCCAGCAATTAATATTTGCAAAAGTGGTAGGAATTTTGATATCTACAATCTCTGGCACTTCACCAGACTTGGCTGAAATGGGAAAGGATTCAAAGATATGGAAAAGTGAAGGGGGGAAAGCACATCAAGACAAAGCAAGGCACTATTAGCTTTTTATCTCCAGTATATCAGAAATCAACATCCTTAGCTATTGACTGTGGCATCCTGCTATTGCAGGAACTGGCATTTGAAAGGTATGAAAAGATGGCTCAGTCATTTCAGAGGTTCAGGATGATTTTGCCACTTCCCGTTAGCATTTTCAGGAAAAGCTGGGCACCCAGTGGGAGGAGGAGAGCAAACACAAGGCGATTGTCTGAGTAACTTTCACATACGTTCACACAGGCGGCTGTGCAGTGAATAGACCCATTGAAAGTGTTTCAAAGCCGGGCACGAGATTGGCCGCAGAAAACAAAGTTTTTGTTGGAAAGTATTAGCACTGGAACTAAATACCTGTTGTGCTCTGCCCATGGCAAGGCGGCAGCTTATCTCCCCAGCAGCAGGAAAGCAACACAGCCCTGCCAGCAAAACAGCAAACAGCAGCAGGATTAATCAATAACACCCAAAAAGGAGACAGTGCAGGAACAAGCTGTTAATACTGTACTCAGAGGCCCTGAGGAAGGGCTCTAGGAAGCCACTTTCAAGCATTCGAG
Source organism: Acanthornis magna (assembly GCA_036785705.1). Taxonomy (NCBI): domain Eukaryota; kingdom Metazoa; phylum Chordata; class Aves; order Passeriformes; family Acanthizidae; genus Acanthornis; species Acanthornis magna. The sequence continues at coordinate 12,196,981 of JAWUZG010000119.1, read as the reverse complement.
AATGAGACATAAGAAAGCTTTTAAGATCAATTACTCTTTGCAAAAGATCCTCTGTGCTGGAGTTTGCTTGGGTCTAGGGAAGGTAACACACAGGTTGTGGTGGGAACCCGGGGCACCGTTCATCCTCTGCGTCCCAGCAGGGTAAACACGATGCTTGGGACAGTAGAAATTTTGTTCTTCTGCATCAGGCAGAAAGATTTTTGTTCTTCTGCATCAGGAAAACTGCTGATGCTGCAGCCGAGGGGATTGAAAAGCTGAACTGACTTAGAGCAAGTCACTTCCACAATGCTTGGAACTGCCTTCAAATTATCTGGTCAAATGAGCGTTAGATAAGCAGAGTCCTTCTGGGCCTTCAGGGGAATTCAGACAAGAGGGTTATTCAGCAGCTGGGTGATGACTAAAACTTTCTGAGGCAGGTGGGGGATAAATCCCTGCTGTGACCCGAGACTCAGCTGGTGCTGGAGGGCAGGCTGGGAGGGTGCCCGAGGGAACCAGGCTGGCTGAGCTGGACAAGGTCAGGGTCTGTGTCTGCCCTGCCCAGCCATACCCCCAAGTTCTTTGAGGAACCTGATTTCAATAAGGGATTTTTTTGCTCGGGTTTGTATTTCTGTCAGATTTCCTAAGTGGCCAGGAAATCCTCTTATGCAATCACTGTGCATGACTGTAATTCTGCTCCTTCCCAACAATTTTTTCCCCACCAATGCAGGGCTTTCAGAAGTCCGAAGAAAGGTTTTTCCGACACATGGTGAGAAAATGGGTGGGCGAGAGGAGCAAGGTGTTTGGGATCAAAGGGTTTAAGCAAGGCATGGGATCAGAGTCTCTCTGTCCCCTCCATAACGTCAGAGGAGAGGACGAGTGCCTGTAGAAAAGCTGGAGGATGGCCACCCTCAAACACACCTCAGATTGTGCAGATGGACAGGAGATGGAGAGCATTCCCATCTGGTGGGGACCACCTCTGCCTGCCTGCAGCCAGGACTGGGCTGTCCTGAGACCCTGGTGAGCACTCTGAGGCTTTGAGCAGAGGAGGGGCCTGGAGAGAGCCACATCTGCGGTCTGGCACAGGGCTACCCTTGGAGATAGCCTGTCTGGAGATGGAGAGGGCTGGGAGACAGGAATCTGCTGCTGCCAGTGCGTCACTGCAGAGCTGGGCAAGCTGCCTGTTCCCTAATGCCTCCGCTCTGGCAGAAACAGGGATACAGCTCTGTCCCCACACTGAGCTCTGAAATCAGCTGAAGGAGGCAGGGGCTGTTCATTAGCCATCCCAAGCCTGTCCCTGTGACCCTGGAGAAGGGAAGGGGCACAGGTTTCTCCCTCAGCCAACAGGCAGCAGTGCCACCTACACAGCTGATGATGATTCAAAGTGTATCAGTAAGGTTAATGAAGGACACTGAAGTCATTGCTCCCCCTTCTCTTTCCCTTCCTCTTCTTGTCAGAACAAAGACCTTCTCCTTCGTGTGCTGAGGACGATGGAATAATTTAAGTCAGAAAGGTCCTCTGGGCATCTCCAGTCCAATCTCCTGCTCTAAGAAGAGTCATCTTCAATTTTTGATCAGGATCTTACCCAGATGACTTCTGGTTGTTGCCAGGTGTGGAGATGGCACAGTACCCTGAGCACCTGTCCCAGCGCTCACCTCTCTCCTGAATGTTTCCTTTGCCATGCAGGGCTCCATACCAGAAATGTTCAGACTGGAGGGCATGTGGATGTTTTGTGTGGATGCACCAGAAGGAACAAGTGGCAGAAGGAACAAGCAGCACATTCTGGTGGCAGAGCAAGCCAGCAAGATCCCAGCACATCTCCACGCACCACCTCAGGACACTCAGGATAGGACACAAAGGCCAGTGAGTAAACCCTGGTGACTTGCAGACATGGGACAGGATGGAGAGGTCCAATAGGTCACGTCTCTTGTCCTCCAAGGCTTTGCAGTGAACCCTGGACAGATGACTTGGACGCGAGTGTTTTGGTGCCAGGCCGGTGGGTACACGCTGCTGCTGTGGGCATGAAAGTCTAACAACAACTTTTGTTTTGATTTGAGTTTAAAATTTAATCAACTTCCAACAAATACCTCCTGTTATTTGTCAAATATCTGCGTGAGCAGCAAGAGCAAGCTCCTGCACCTTTGGCAGCAAATCTTTAAGTATTTGCTGATGAGAACTAACTTTCTCCACTCCATTTCATGTGTCTCCTCCGCTCTGCCTGATAAATTGGCTCCCAAATCTCCATCTCTGCTGAGCAAAAACTGATTAGGAGCAAACCTAAGAGAAACAAACAATAGAAGGTTCCTGCTGGTTTGGAGATGAAAGGGTGCTTTTAAATCATTAAGAAAATAAGTGAGGGGAGTTTTCTTTCTCCAAAGCAGGAGCCCAGATCAGCTTTTAATTATTTCCTCACCCCTACAGCCCCCTTGGGGGGTTATTGCCCCGGCTGGTTGAGCTCATTGTGGCACAGAAGCGAGAGCAGGAGGCTGCAAGACAGGATGTCTGGGCTCCCCTCTGGTTCTGTCCCTAGCCTGCTGTGGGAAACACAGCTCAGCCCTGCTCCTGGAGGGCCCAGCCTGCCTGAGGGGTGGGTTCATGCAGCATATGTCACTGCAGCTGTGGTTTTCTCTGACTGACCACTGTGGCACTGTAATGCTTCCCTGTCTTCTGGAAGTGTCAGGAAGATTAGTTGGTGTTTGCTCAGCGCTGGGCAGATGCAAGGGGAGGGGGAAGGTTCCCTGCCAGCTCTTCCTTCTCACTGAGCAGATGTAATTCTCTCTCATGTTTTCAAGGCCTGCCAGGGTCCCTGTCCTTGCCTTTGCCTCCTCCCCTCCTGTGGCCACTGCAGACCAAGGTCCCAGAGCACAGTTTCTCCACCCAGCACAACAGGAACCTTCCACAGGAAAAATCAAGGCTCTTAAAAAGCCCTTCTCTTTCACACCTTGCTTTTGTGTCCTCATAGAGTCATAGAATGGTTTGGGTTGGAAGGGACCTTCAAGATCATCTTGCTCTAACCCCCTGCCACAGGCAAGGACACCTTCCACGAGACCAGGTTGCTCCAAGCCCCATCCAGCCTGGCCTTGAACACTTCCAGGGAAGGGACAGCCACAGCTTCTCTGGGCAACCTGTGCCAGGGTCTCACCACCCTCACAGTCAAGAATTTCTAATCTAAACCTGCCTTCTGTCTTGAAAGCATTCCCCCTTGTTCTATCACTGAAGGCCCTTGCCAAAACTCCCTCTCCAGCTCTCTTGTAGCCCTTTTAGGTCCTGGCAGCCACTCTAAGGTTTCCCCAGAGCCCCAGTTTCTCTTCTCCAGGCTGAACAACCCCAGCTCTAACAGCCTGTCTCCATAGCAGAAATTGTCCATCCCTCAGAGCATCTTTTTGGCCCAAGCTCCACTCTGGACAAGCTGAGAATCATCCTTACCCACAAAGCTGACTTGGCCATCATCTCTGGGGTGTAAAAAGTTGCCCTGCCAGCTCTCCACGCCTTCCTCAGCTCTCCGTGCTAATGCAAGCAGCACAATGTCCCTTTGTCTGAGACACTGTGAGGAGGAACTGAAAGCAGTGACACAGCACCACAGGTGACACACAGCCCAGTGCCACCACAGCAGGGTGCAGAGCGGCCTGGCTGCCTTGCTCTGAGCACACTCTGCAATGCAGGTGCCTTTCTCCCGGGGGTGGCCAGCCAAGAGCTGCACCAGCTCAACAGCACAAAGCCAAGGCACAGCCTGCCTCTGGCAGGGACATCCCATTTGTCTCATCCGTGGTCCTCTGGCTTGTCATTGCCCATGCTGAGCAGTGCCTGCAGTCATCGAGCGTCTCCTGATGCCTCCAGGTCTGGTCTGAGCTGGCAGGCAGTGTGCAGCAGAGCTGCTGTGTCCCACAGATCTCTTCTGCTGCGTGGGCACAGGTCAGGGTACAACACAGGCATAGCTTGTAGGAAGCACAGACAGACCCTGTGGGGCCAGGCTGGTCAGTCCCGCAGCCCCATGGGGCATGTCAGGAGCTCTGGCTTTGTGGCCATGGCCTGTGGCTGGCAGACCTTCACTTCCCACCATGTCCTGATGTCCCCAGCTGACACCTTTTCCTGTTTGCCTTTGCTCCAAGCCTTTCTCCAGCCACAGAACTAAAGTGAGCACATGTGCTCTGCCCCACTCTGCCTTTTGAGAGAGCCATTTCTCCAAGCCAACACTGCCATGGGGACAAACACTGCACTTTTAATGAGCCCCATGGGCAGTAACCACGGTGAGCACAAAAAAACAGCAGCCAAGGAGCACCACAGGTCTGCAAAACCGAACTACTGTTTGAGCAATGAAGAAATCCCATTTTCTGTGACCCTGCACTTGCCCTGCTCCACTCCCTCTTTGCTGCCTGAAGCTTAGACATTGCCATGATACATCCCCAGGAACAAGAGGCAGGTTAGCTCTGAGTTACCTCTGATCCCTCACACAGCCTGGTGGCTGCAAAATTCCACATTGCCACCAGCTGGACCAGCTGCTGCTGAGTGCTGAGCCAGACTCTGGGGCTCCTCTGGGTTGCAGACCAGCAAGGCTGTGGGGCAGGGATGTCCTGAGAGCAGAGAAGGCAGGAATATGAAACCAGCAGCATTGTTTCAGGAGAGCAACATACATCTGTCTGCAGCAGGGAAGAGGTGATGAATAACTGGTCTTGCTTCCAGCTAAAGGCTGACTTCAGTGAAGAGAGTTTGACTTCATGCCAACCCCAGAGCCAGCAGATCTTGAGGGGAAAAAAGCATCCCAACAACAAAAGTTCAAAGTGAAGCATTCCCATACTTGCAGGGAAGTTTCACGAGGCCTTGACTCACAGGATTTTTTTAAAACCTATCCTTAGCATAACCAGAAAGAGGGCAGAAATCTCAGCAGTTGAAGGGACTTTCATCTGGCCAAACATTCAAACAGTTCTGAAACCTTTCTCACAACAAAGATTCTCAGGTGGCCCAGCTGTGAGCAATCTCTTCCCATGCTGGAGCCTCTGCTGGGGCAAGGCTCCTGCTGCTGCCAAACTTCTCAGCTTCGAAAGAGGACAGCAGTATGAGGCATCACAGAGAATTTATGCATCTATCTCCCTGCCCTCCACCTTCTGGTCATGCTTTGATTAAGCATTGTCTTCTCAAAGCCCAGCTTTCCCTCACCAAGCACCTCTCTGGTGCTCTGCTTTGCGTGTGCACATCCCAGTGCCAAGGGAGCAGCTCGGGAAGGGGGCCAGGAAACATGGGGGTGGGCAGGACCCCCGCAGCCTTTTCTTGCATGGAAATAGGTGTGTGGCAGGCAGAGACATTGCACATCTCCAAGTCTCCCTCATTTCAGGCATCTCTTTCACTCAGCAGTTTGTGGCCAGCGGCAAAGTCAAAGCGTGAGGATGGAGCCCTCAACGTTAGTCTCCTCAAATTTATATGCACAGGAAGCAGAGATTTTGTAAGCAATCCTGCAGAGCACCTCCTGGCCATGTAACAGACCCACAAAGCTTCTCATGGCTCTGGCTAAGAGGGACCAGTGACCAGCTGCTGGTTCAGAGTCACAGGGTTTAAGGCTCATGGGGTGAACAATGCTCAGCAATCCACCCTCCTGCAAAAGCCAGCACTGACCACTTCTGCCAAGTCCACAATTTGCTTTCGAGCAATAATTGTGCTGTGTTGATTTGGAGATTTCCAGCAATGGAGAACCTACTGAGCAGCTGGTGGCTGGTCACAGTGGTCTGCAGCCTCCACCAGTTAAAGCCAGGAGGGCATCTGACGGACTCTGAACACATCTGGCCTCTGCCCCACATCTCTAGATGTGGTTTGGTTTTCCCCATGGGGCTGAAGCATTGTTCACCCCTTGGACAGTCTTTGCATCGGCCTCATCCAGGCCAGGTCCTTCATTTCTGAATTTCATTGCTGCTTTGGGCACAGCTGTGTCTCATCATCCACAGTGGCCAAGAACAGCCGTGCTCTGTTCCCTGCTCCGATCCCCTCGGATCCCCTCAAGGCCTTATGTTACACAAGATCTTCTCAGATGTTTAAAAACCAAGAGCCACCTCAGGGCCACGAAAGGCCAAATCAACATCTGCTGGGCAAGTTCCTCTCAAAGAAATCACAGTGAGGGTGCAGGACAGACACACGGGACCTGTGGATGTTAATGTCTAGGTGTACTTTTATTAGGACTCAACATCATGTGCTCTCAGAGGTGCACTGAGCCCCAGCACACACATTTTTGGTGCTCCTGGTAGTGCCAGTAGCCTGGGGTCTCAGTTCCAGTCATCCTGCCTCCTTGAAGACCCATGAGTAGAGGGAGGCAATCTGCCCCCAGAACAACTCATCCTTTCAGCCGGAGGCTGCTTTCAGCCTGGGGACAGACTTCCATGGCATTCGGGTCCAGCATGCAACTTGTACTCCTCAGGAGCATCAGATCCCTGGAGGCACTCTGGGAACTGCAGCTCCCTGTGATGGAGGTGCAGGGGCTATGGAAAGCCTAGATATGCCTTGTCCTAGAGTCAAACCCCAGGCAAGCAGGTGTTGAACCCCTGTGAAAACCCAGCACCCCTTAGGAGCTTTTTGCATGACCTCAGTGACCCCTGACCTCACCCCCATTTCCACCTCGGACATCCCCGTGGCCACTCCATCTCTGCTCTGGTTATTTCCTCAGGGTTTTCTGACTGAAGGCAAACCTCCTCCCCCACAGCACTCCGTGCCGTCAGAGAAGCCACTTTGCCTTTCAGCTGCCAGTTTCACACGAATCTTTGATATGCCAGCACCTGCCAGGTGGGACACGGCAGGATCCCTGAGCAGCACAAGAGCCGCGGGGACGATCCACGCAATGCCTGAGCTGCAGCCGGATCCGGAGAGGGAACGCTAGCCTGTGAGATCTGACAGGCTCATAACAAACCCAGCTGGCTGGCACACACACCAAGCCCAAAACACCCCAGGCCACCCCCCTCCCACCCTTCTGATACCATCACACCCCTCAGCAGTTAATTAAAAAAGGATTAAAGCAAGGCTGTAAGGACGTGGGCGACGCTGAGGTCAAGGGATGCCTTGCAAACCTCCGCCAAGCCCCGCAGCTGGTGCTGGGACAGGGGGCTGCCTGCTGGTGACTCCAGCTTCTCCAAGGATAAGACAGGACTAATCCAAAACCCAGGCAACCTATCCGGGCTGCTTGCCTTGGCAGTGCTGCTCTGTACGGAGAGCTGCAGGGCAAGGATTGGGATCAGGGGCTTGGGAGCCTGCAGGATAAGAGAGCAAGCAGTTATGGCTTGTTTGCCAACGCTTCCGTGTGTCCTGCTGGCCCTTCCCAGGGCTTGTGTTTGGCTGTGTCCCCTTCCAGAGCTCACACCTTTATCCCACACGAGCCACGTGCAGCCATCCCAGCCCTGGCACTGAGGTTCATCTCGTGCAAGCAGCTCTGTCACAACAGTACAGGCTGTTCCTGCCCGCTCCCTGTTTCCGAAAAGATGAATGTTTCACCAGGGCAGCGCTCAGAGGCTTTTTCCAGCCAGAGTGATGCCAGGTAGATAGGTCCTTCCCACATCTAACCTCACAGAAAGCCCTGGGAATGTGTGTGTGGATGAGGCATAATGCAAGGAGGCCCTCATCTTACCTGGCCAAGGTGCCATGACCATGGATGGCTGGAAGTCACCTCTGCACGGGGGCTGACCCTGGGATTAAAGCCTCAGGATCAGTGAATTGCATCTTCAAGGGGGGACACTTTCCCACAAGGAGATGGAAAGCACCCTGGCTGACTCTGAGGACATTCCTATCCTGTGCAGAGGTCTTTGGGGCAGACTCCATGGCATCCCTGGGAAGCTCCCACATGGAGAGAAGCAGAGGGCAAAGCTCAGCAGGAAGGGTAGGGGCAAATGGAGAAACTGTGGAAACTGGAATTTGCTGGTGCAGAAACAAGGCAACAGGTCCAGGTCTGAAACCCACCCCTGAGTGACGGACCACGCTGTATGGTGGCAGGAGAAGAGATGCCTCAGGCTGGTGATGGACTGCATGAACATTCCTGTTGGGAACCCTCTCAGGCTGTAATCACTTCACGGAGAATTGACCTGCAGGACACAAGTTGGATCCTCAGCAGCAGCTTCATGTCCCACCAAAGCCTATATCACGGGACCAGTGTCGGCAGGGAGGACAGATGAATCTATCTGTGTTAAGTGCTCCCCACTTCACCCAAATTGCTCTCACATCACCCCAGAGAATTTTGGTTCACAGTCTTTTTAACTCTCTCTTCTATGAAATCATTGCCTTTCCCTCCATAGCCTAAGGAACTCCTGCTCTTAGAGCTGGCTGCTCCATGCAGGACCTGACCTCCTTTTCAGATGTTCCTAAATGCTCCCAGTCATAGAATCACAGATTGGTTTGGGTTGGAAGGGACCTTCAGGATCATCTCATGCCAACCCCTGCCATGGGCAGGGGCACCTTCCACCAGCCCAGGCTGCTCAGAGCTCCATCCAGCCTGGCCTGGAGCACTTCCAGGAATGGGGCAGCCACAGCTTCTCTGGGCAACATGTGTGAGTCCCAGTGACCTCAGGAGTCGCTGCTGTCCCCTAACCAACCCATCCTGCTGTCACCCAGCCTTGGAAAGTTTTCTCCCTCTTTACCTTGCACTTGCCAGAGAATGGCTGATTCATCCACTCTCTGCCTCAGGCATCCCACGCAGCCACTGATGATTGAGTTACTTAACAATTAAGCAGAGCCTTAAATCTTTGCAGCACTTAACATGTATTGACTAATTAATCCAAGCCTTATCTGAGGTAGGTTAGTTCAGTCTTGTGTGTAGCTTCCAAACATGCCCACGGCTGCCTCATGGGTCAAAGGCAGAGGCAGCTCTGCAGAGGTGATGGATGGGAGGTCCACCATCCCCACTGCCCACCCTTCCAAGAGAGACCCATGCAGCACTGCCCTTCTGTGCTCTGACTTCACAGGTCACTGGGCACAGGGGACAATGTCCCCAGCTCAGGACTGTCGCCAAACTTGGCCTCAAATGGGCTTTTCTCCTGCGTTTTCTCTGGCCCTCCATGATTGCTTCATTCCCTGCTCTGCCACCCAGTGGGGCTCTGGGCACATCCAGCAGCTGAAGCCAACTTGCTCGGACAAGCGACAAGTTGCCCGACGCTCTGCCAGACCTCGAGTGCAGGTGGGATAAACCTTCCCCTGGGGTCTGGCTGGCAGCCATCCATGGGTCCTGCTGATGCAGGAGAACAAACCTGGCCTTAGGACGGTGACAGGTGAGCACAGCACACTGCCCTGCTGCATCCTGCTGAAGTGACACCCGCGGGAGCCAGGCTTCCCCCGCAGCCTATTCGCAGGGACTGTCTCAGCCACATCAAACCCCACGTTCCAGTCTCGCTGTCAGCTGGGAACGAGGCCAGGTGTGGGAGGCAGGGAACCCGTTCGCTGCGTGGATGAGCTGCACAGGAGCTGTGTGTGCAGATGAGTGGGATAGGGAGCTACAGGGACACACCCAAGGTTAAGCAGAGAGTCTGTGACAGAGGTCAGTGCCTCGGTGACTCCTAGCCCTGGGCTTTGGGAGAGGGAAAGGGACAGGGTTTGCAGTAGCTAAAGCCAGGAAGTTGGGGAGCTGAGCTAGGTTCCCAGCCAGACAAGCTTTGGGGCCTGATCCTGAGGAAATAATCTGATTTTCCTCCAACAAAGTCACTTTAGTTCCAAGACTACAGGAAAACGCCACATTCCTTGTGCCAGAGGTTCCCAACCATTAGCTAAGGCCACGGCAGGCATCAAAACTCTTGCCATGGAGCACAGGATCCACCCCCAGGACACCAATAGAGACCCAGAGGAACAAGATGCTCTTTGACATAACACTGACACCAAAATGTTTCAATCCACCTGAGTCCTCTGAGCACCTCATGCCCTTTCCCTGCCTCCCTATCACCCCAGGGTTTCACCTCAGTGACACCCCCTCCCCGAGAGGCAGGTGATGAGCCTTGAGAGATGCTTGATGTGAAGGACCTGGCAGCAGAAAGGCACTTTGTCAACCTGGGGAGTCACGGAGCAGCCAGGTGGAAGAGAGCTTAATCCAAACAACTTCACTGGAAATCCAAACAACCCCTGGAAAGCCCAGGACCAGTGGAGCCCGGATCTGCATAACCCATGTGGAGCCTGTAACAGCAAGGTTTGAGTCAAAAGGCATCAGCCTGCAGGTTATAAAGGCATCTCTGCTGCTTGTAAGGGTGCCCTTCACGTGCCCTCGCTACCCCATGGATGCCATCATTTGCTTGCTTTTTAACACATCTAACAACACCAAATGCAGAGGAGAAACTCTTCTCCCTATGAAATTCACCCCAGAAAATCCCAAGTTGTAAAGCAGAGCAACTTGTGGACCAACACTTTTCCTCTGGGTCCTAAACCATCACATATATATTTATTTTTTTTCTCCTTGACTGAATATGTGCTGATCTCATTCATCCTGGGAAAAGCACGGGGTGTTCTCATCCAGGCTATACCTGGCAAGCTGCACACACTGTGACAGAGAGAGCGAACTTCTGAGCAGGCTCTGCAGTGGCTGCTGCCGGGCTCCTTGTGGCTCTTTCCCGGAGCGAGAGGCCAGCTTCTTCACCTGGCATTCCTGGGAGAGATGAAGGGTAAGTCAGCAAATCAGCTTCACGCACTGCAGCCATCCTCTGCTTTCAGCCATAGCAGAATTAGCTCAGGTCGGGATTTGCTGGTAGCTGGGCAAAAAAACATCTACAGGGTTTTTCTCCCCCTCTCCACCTCCTTTGGGGGGAGAAGGCAAGGAGATGTTTTTAACGTGCTGCGGGGAGGCAGGTTTTGGGAGCCGTGCTCCCCGGCATGGCTCAGCAAGCACTGCCGGGGAAATCAACAGGGAACGTTGGTGATGCTATTTTAGACACCGGCAGAAAACGCCGGATAGCAACACCGAACTCTGCGGGGCTGCACGAACCCCGAGCAGCGACAGCGGCACGGAACGCAGGGACCCCGCTCCGCACAGAGCCGCTGCGTGCGTTCTCTGTCGATTCGTGGATGTGTTTGCTAACCACGACGCTGCTTTGACATGTCAGCTGGCGAGCCGGCGTCTGGATGCCTCGGTGTCATGCAGGCAGCTCCGTCTGAGCCCTGGGGAGAGCAGCTTAGATGCGCTGGCCGCGGTTAAAAATGAGCCGCAGCTAAGCTGTTGAAAGGGATCCGCGCCGCCGCCAACGTGAGTGCTCCGCGCCTGCCGGGGCAGGTGGAAGTTGCATGCCTGGCTCCAAGGGGGGATGCAGCCCTCCTCCGGGAGCCTCTTGGCTTGCCTGCCTGGGAGAGGATGGGAAGAGGGCATCTTGCGGGACTGCAGCAGCCGGGGGTGCTGCTGAAGGCAGGGTGTGAGATTAAACGCGGTATCTGAGAATAAAGATACCGCAACAACCCCTGATTTAGGAATAATGAGTGTTGCAGGGCTGGCTGCTGCAGGAAATGTCCCCTTTGTAAGTCAGGCTGTTTGGAGCAAAAAAGAGCAATTATGCGGGTTCTGCTGCAGCTCATTGTGGTCGGGTGAATATGGGAAGAGGATGCTTGCTGGCAACTATAGGAAGCAGCCTGGCAGAGGGGTTAAAACGCAGAATTACCAAAATGGGCTGGTGTTTTGAAATGGTACAATAATCCCCAGGCAGGGGAACATGGTTTGGTATGATTTATCTTCTGAGAGAGTCAGGAGCAGGGAGATCTTGGCTTAGCAGGCTCCTCTTAATAAAATTTTCAAAGATTTTCAAAGACAGACCCTGTTTTGCAAAGCCCCGACACCACGATGACAGGCACTGCTGATACCAGCTGTCCTGCCTGCCATCTGAATGCCAGGCCTTCCCAGAAACGCTGCTTGTGAAAGCTCCGTCACAGAGAAGTTTTTAACACCCCGGTTTTGTGTGTGAGTGCGAATGTGCGTCTGTGTTTGGGGGGGAAAGGCCTGAACTGCTCATTGTACCCCAAACCTGGCTGTGCAGCCATGGAATTGCTGTAGCTGTGATGATGGGTGTTAAGCAGGGCTGTGCTTTCAAAAGGAGAGCCTGGCTGGGTTTAACATGGTGATCCTCCCTGGAGCTTTCAGTGCTCATGGTCTTGGGCATCTCTCAGCTAAAACTGGTGCCTCCTGTTCCTCAGAAACCGATGTCAAATGCCGGGTGCTTCCATGGGACCTCCTGCACGGACACAGCAAGGACACGAGGTCCAAGCTGATTCGCAGCTCCAGCTGGGGTGACAGAGTGAAAATGCCATGGAGGGTGACTTGGCGGTGTTGATTTGGATGAGATGAGGGTTGGAATTGCAGGCAAATAGCAGCAAATCTTCCTGGAGAGGAGGTGACCAGGGATCAAAAGGGAGAGAAGGGATTGGTGTATGCTGGGACAGGTCTGGGGTGAGGAGGGGACAAGGGTGTGCGATGGCAGGGGGTGCTCCCTGTGCTAACCCGTCACCATCTGTGCTGGGCAACGATGCACAAAGCCACAAATGATATTGTGTGTCGGCAAGAAAAGAGGAATTTACTCCCTCCTCATTTCTCTTTTAAACTTTATACTGCAAACTCTGCCTCAGCTCTCCTTCCAGAGGGAAAAGAGCAGTTGCTGTGAAGGCTCTTTTTTCTGAAAGCAGTAGCACGAGGAACTTAAAGCACAACCTTCCTCTGGCATAACCTTACTCTGCTCTTATTCCCAGTGGCTGCTCCAGGACTGACCAGAACCAAATCATTTAACAGTGTCAGGGCATGTTCTCTGCAGAAGCAGCAGCTTGCCTTGGACAGCGACTTCATTTTCTTTCATTAAATTGACTATTTGTATTATTTTGATTAATTCTGTTGAGGACAAAGGGCCCTCTCTACTGAGCAACCCTATTAAAACAAATCTATTAAACCTCACCCCTGAAACTACAGGGGTTGGCGGCAGTGCTGCTGATGGTTCTGGTTTTCAAAGTTACAGGAACCACACATAGACCAATGCTGCTGTTGTCAAAGGCTGGGGGTCTGCTGGAACGAGAGGATGAACAGTGAGTGAGTGAGGGCTTACAGCTCTCAGGCTGACAGGAGACCTTCCAGATGTCTTTTTCCTTCAGCCTTCACCTAAGGTGGAAAAGGAGATGGAGTGAAGGCTGTCCCTTCATGGCTTGTTGACAGCTTTTCAAGCAGAGGTTGGAAGGAGGCTCCAGTTAACACCTGGGCATTCCCGTAATTTAGTTCTTTCAGCAGCTATTGCTGGTTCATGATCTGTGTCTCCAGGAGCCTCTTCATCCACCTCAAACACGGCCACTGCTTTGCTCAGCAGGGATCAGAACCCTGGTTATAACTTCTACTGATATGAGCATAGCACTTTATCCCTCCCACCTTCCCACCATGAAGGGCCTAAGCCCCAGCAGCAAACTGACCCAGACTGCCCTGTTCTCCTGGGCTGACATCCACAGGGTGCCTGTCTCTGCCATGGAGCCCTGTGCCAGTGCGAGCTGCCCTGAGAACACGGATCCAGACCCAAAACTGGGTGAGGACAAAGACCTCCAGCACCCCAGAGCCAGGGGGAATTGGATCACTCTGCCAGTGGCTGCACCATATGCTGAAGCAACCACACAGCCTGCAGCCCTGATACAAAACCACTGACCTGAACAGCAGCCAGATCATTTTTCTTATGAGAATGCACCATTCTTGAGCAATTTTTCCAGCACATCCCACGCAAACAGGTTTTCTCTGAACACCGCACGGCAGCATTTACCATCTCATGCCAGCTCTTGTTTTCTCCTAATCACAGGGGTTGGGAGGGCTCTCACGTATCACTGGTGTCTCTGTGCCGGTGGGCACAGAGTCGGAGAGGTGTATCCTCATGGAAAATCCAGCACTAAAACATTTCATGTCACCAGTTCTGCTGAAGTCTTAGAATCACAGGATGGTATGGGTTGGAAGAGATCTTAAAGATCGTCTATTTCCAACCTTAAGTAGGCAATGTCACACCTTTCTGCAGAAATCTGAGGCCTTGGACCTGGCACATACATATTGGTCTAATAACACATTCTTCATCTTCTCATCAATGCAAGAGCCTTCTCAGGCAGGGCACGTTGACTCTTCCCAGCTGGCATGCAGGGATTGCAGAAGCAATGTTGATCCCTCAACACTGACACTAACTACTGTTGTCTGTGATACTGCGCTTAATTAGATGAATTCTTGGTGGCAAAAAAGGGATGTGGAGGGAAATGGATGGTGTCTGTAAAGTCATATTTCTGGCCCAGTGTATTTTGTGTCCACTCTGACCTGGAGTTTGAGCTACTGTTGGAAGCAGGGAGATTTTAAGGCATTTTTTTGGCCCAGCTTACCAACTTCCATTGCACAACAGCACCTCGGGGCTGCCAGGGTGTATCACCAGATATATTAACTGGGCTTCTTAGTGGTGAGTGATAGCCATGTGCTATTTGTTCATAACTAAGAGAAAAAAATGGCCAAAGTCTCTCTCTTCCAACATGGAAGGGATGGAGGGATGTTTCTACGGAAGCAAATCTGTTTCTTAGCAGACAACCCTTTTTGATCCAAGCTTGCAGTCCTCCTCATTTCTGTATGCAGAAGGGAGGGGGAAGCAAAAGCAGTGCTGCCTCTCCCACTTGTCTGGCCCTGGTACCCCATACACTGATCTGATGGGAAGAGCAGGGGAAAAAATGTATTTATCCAAGATGATCTCATTAACATTTCCTGTGTTATCTTATTTGGTAAAAGACTGATACTCTGTTTCTCCCTTGATCACCCTGAAAAGTTCATTAATTTTAACCTGCCAAAAAAAGGACTGGGGGATATAAAATTTGAACTTCAAACAACAAACACAAAAAGAGCAGAAATTGGGTATTTTCCTTTATTTGCAATGCAATGCACTTAATAATGTTCAGAAGTGGCAAATGCCCGGGGAAAACTGTTTCGTGATACAGATTTATGAGGGAGAGAAGAAGCAAACCCAGTAGTAATGAATGGACTCAGTGGATACAGTGGATTCAGCCCTGTCCCTGTGCAATGCTGGAGGCATTCCCATGTCCACGAACCTCAAACAAGTACCTGTTGGGAGAGGGAGAGGATGAGCCGGGTTGTAATCCAGGTTCTTCTTGCCACTGTCAGAGGATTCAGTGTGCTTTGGAAGAGAGGCAAGGGAGTTTAGGAAAACAGTTCTCACATACACAAGTCAACAGAGAAAACAATGATCAGCACACAAAGAAAAACACAGCTAAACTTTGGCAACCTACGAAATTCAGAGCAGTGGGGCTGCACAGGGGGGTTTGGCACGACGTGTCAAGAAATTAGGTGGCCCCAAGAGTGAAAAGACATGGACAACTGCCAATATATTATGTAGTTCTCATCTGAGCACCCAAATTCCCCTCAGTGAGCTGCATTAGGCTGCAGAGCAGTCTGTATCAGGAAGTTTGGCAGTGATGACAGAGATGCTCCTGGCATCCATTTTGACCAGCCTATTGCGCAGCCAGGTCTGCAGAGCCGCTCTGGGTACCAGAGAGAACAGAGGCCTCTCCTGCAACTGGGCAAGAGCTGTGGCTCTCCACACCTTGGACAGGATCCACTTCAGCCTCCGGCACAAAGCCCTGGAAGCAACGGAGCCACGACCACATTGCCTCTTTGTATGGAGTCTGGGCAGACACATCCAGGTCACTCACTCCAGACAGCATTCATGACCTGTGTCTTTGCTGTTTTCCAGTTGCCCAGAGGGGAGCTCAGAGCCTTGGCAGCAGCCCTGTCACAGTCCCCAGAGTCCCTGGACTGTCCTGCCTGCTGAAGCATGGCTGGAGCGTGTGGCAGCTCAGGAACTTGGGAAGAGGCCACCACGTCCGGCTTGGATGTGATGTGCCTCACCCCACGGTGCCTTTTGGGTTCATTTAGGCACTCAGCTCATTCTTCAGTGGCTGAAGGGAGATCCAAGAACAGGATTTAGCCGTGGCTCACCCTCCTCTTCTCCTCCTCAATCCTCCAGCAAGAATAAATGCTAAAGAGAATGAGGGTCATCCACGGCCAAGGCAAGTCCATGCTAATCCC